>OV121093.1:13884690-15152190 GCA_921293015.1 Phorcus lineatus
GCTGAAGAACATGCGTGTTCATCTGCCGTCTGCTGCCAACTGCCAAGTGCCGACGCTAACGTTAAAGGGGGGTAACTCTGTTAAAGCTTATACCCAAAGAAATGTGGTGAAAGGGAAGCTACTCTGTACTTACTATTTACAGGTACAAAAACAATTTTACAAATAAAATAATACTTTACACCTTCCAATCAATAACAAAAAAACAATGTGTAAAACTGGTGAAACTTTATTGAGCTGGATGCTAAGTCCCTGCTGATCAACATGCGGTGATCTTACAAACAGTAAATTTAAAAATAAACTCCCAGCCCAAGTATGAAAGAATTTGGATTGAAATACTAAAATGTGAAGAAAATGACCCCCCCCCCCCCCCCCCCCCCCCCTCTGAAAATTACTTGCAGGGGAAAAAGGAGAAAAATATTACTGATGGATGGAGCAACTCAATTGAATATACTAGCTGCACGGAAGGGACAGTCCAAAATGCTTCAGCGCTTTCATAGTGCGGTTATTGCTTATTTCAAGGTAACGCAAATACGCGTTACTTTTCCAGAAACCTATGTCCTGTATTACTTCCCCTGGTAAACCTACTTCAAAGGCCCAAGATGCGCCACCTCTTCTAAAGGAATGCCCTGTAATTTTTTCTCTAAAACCTTCAAGGGTTAAAACATGTTGCACAACATCAATGAACAACTTGTAAGACAATGCATTAAAACTATTATCACACAACAATGTGTTCTCTTGTCTGCTATGAAATCGCAACAATGTAAACAAAGCCGCTGCAGGGTCCAGTGCGTGACCCTCTAGAGATGGGAGATAAACTTTCAGGACTCTCTCCCGAAACTGTAATGTTTTGGTCCACCTTAAAGATACACAATATCCAATGTCACAATGGCTAACATCACACACTTTTATACATTTTGAGTCATTAAACTCTTTCATGCACAGAAAGTTACCAGGTCGCAACATGCAAAAAAAACCTAGCAAACATGCCGCCCAGATGGATGCTCCTAACGGGCACTCGGTATTAACATGTCTCCTAATTGCTAATAAATGTTGTGGAGTAATAGGTGATGTTGCGGCTTGAGCGTCACCAAGTTCCCTTTTTACACCTTTTAACAAGTGTGATATCTGCCAACTGTCTTTTACCGGGTCTGAGAACTTGTTAGCTTTATGAATGTTTGAAACCACACACAAGTATTGCCTCACTGTTTGGTACTTAAAGTTCTTAACATCTACCATATAGGCAATGAACAAAGCGACGTGATCACAACTCAAAGGCATCGGATCAATACCAATACTGTCACAGAAATTCAGCAGGCACTTGAGTTGACACTTGTAAGTTGCTGATGTTGACTCTGCCCAGCCTTGAGACTCCAGTCGCTTGACGGTGTGAGACAGGCGCTGCTGTAGACTTGTTCCACCTAAACGAGATGAAGTCATAGGACATATGATGCGATAATGTATGCACAGAAAAGGGGGCTAATTGCATACTAGGTATCAAGTTGAAAAGTTCTGTCAGTCTATCTTTCTCGTGTAGTCTAGATATACAGTCTGCTAACCTGTTGTTTTCACCCTCCACATACTGGGCCTCTAATGAGAAATTATAAACAGCTTTCAACCAAAATAAATATCTCATAAAGTACATGATATAAGGGATTTTGCAGGAACCCTTGTTGATTATAGATTTGGCAGTTATATTATCTGTTTTAACAATAACTCGTTTGTTCTTCCAGAACCGACACCACCGCAACACTGCTAACACAATGGCCATAGTTTCTTTTATGTTAATATGCATATCAAATACCGGGTTCATATCTATGGCCCAGTTGACATAGAACAGGTCACCATCAAAGTAACCACCTGCCCCTTGATTGCAGGCGTCAGTCTGTACTGTGCACACAGGTTTTGCATCTAGAAAACTCTTTACACCGTTGAAACCCTTCATAAAACTTAGCCACCATGAAATGTCATCCATAAAAGATGCGTCGAGGATAACCCTGTCACTGGAACACTTCAGCTTGTTTTTAATGTCAATAACACGACGCATGAAGGTTCTACCTCCTTGAATAACATTGCACGCCCAGTTTAAGCTACCAATAAGACTCTCCAATTGTCTTTTATTAGCTCTCTTTTTCGAAGAAAATTCTGATAAAACAGTCTGTATGTCTAGCAGTTTCTTGTCAGGTAAAGCAAGGGTACAGTCAGTTGTATTTACAACTATGCCTAGGAAAGTGATTATTTGAGATGGTCCATCTACCTTATTCCAATTGATACTAAAACCGAGGAAGCGTAAAACGCGTATTAACTGAGATAGGGCCCTAGCACACTCCTCTGCTGAATTAGATACAATGAGAAAATCGTCGATATATGCTACCACAGTCACGCCATAGCGCTGCTTCATGATTCGACAAACGCTTGCACTCAGCGTTTGAAAGATTTTAGGGCTCTTCGATGCCCCAAATGGTAATTTCCTGTCAAACATATAAGTACATTCTGATTGGCCCTCAAACCACCAGCACAGTCCCGTCAATGCATAATTTGAAGGATGTATGTTTACCGATCTGTACGCACTTTTGAGGTCGACCTTTGCCAAATAACTCCCTGAATGTATATGTTTGATTGCATGTCTAAGATCCATGTACGTGCACTCACAATCTTTCATGGCACTGTTCATACCCTTACCTAGGGGCAAGCTTCCATCATGTATAAGTCGTACAGATGAATCATCTTTAGGAATTGCCCCAATAGCACTTACAATCACAGGCACCTTTTCACTCACAACATAATTCCCTAAACTTATCTCTTTCCTAATTTGATTCTCAGTAACAGACTTTTGCAAATAAGCAGAACGATGATTTGTGACACAGACACTGTCGATTTTACGAATATCTTCAACTTCAGCTAGCTTGAAGCCTTCACGCACTCCTTCCAATATGAAATCCCTGTCAGGGTCATCATGACCTAACAAAGTTTCCCAAGCAGCTATGTTTAATGTTGCTGTAGAGTACTCCCTGATCCCCAGTTTTTTGCGTCGATGCCCTGCTGTATTTGGTTGCTATCAGGCTGGTGGCTGATGTGTTGTTTCTTGGTATGCCCTGGTCTGTAACACTGTGAACAAACGTGGGCCATTTTACAACCATTAAAGTCACAGTTACCAAAGTTAAATCGGCGGCAAATTTCAAAGCCATCGGGCGTGAAAGGCCCCCTCTGTGACTGGGGAGGTTGGCGCTGACTGTACCCCTGGGTTCTTTTGTTCACCGTGCTTTCCATTTGCCGCAACACTCTGGCCGTCTCTGTGTGTGGTTTGGGGATGATATCATGGGCAAGATATTACCCAAAATACATTAAAATTATATTTATAGAAATTAGAAAAATGTATGATTAATTTACAGAAATATCCAAATTACATTAACAATTCAAATATACAATTTATCATTATTCACAATCTTTTACATAGTCACAATCTTTTACAAGTAGACCATATTTCTCATAATCACCTTTTCACCTAAGGATACAAAATGTCAGAGTAAAATCTTCATTCTAAAAGTAGACAACTCGTCTATCTAAGACAATAGTCTTTAATTAATAATCCTTTTACAAGCGTTGACACTGACAGTGATTTTAGTAGATAAAGCCTTAGGCTAATAAAGCTAATCCACTTAAGACCTCATCTAATTAATCTTCAAGTTTTCTAGACATGTCAATTTATAAGTCTAATGAAAACAATAACTGGCTATTTTATTAGTGACACTGTTAACGAGATTAAAAATCTAACCAATGAGAGATCACCTTCATTTACCTATATAAGCCAAGATAGAAAATTAAATCTTCAGTCAGTCAGTCAGTTAGAGTTAGAGTTCGGATACCATCTAAACACTTCTCAAATGTAGACTCCAGGGGCTGTGTGTATATATATATTTAGATTGTCATGCCCCTGGAGGGATCATCCACCTGTAATCTACATGTTATTATTATTCTGTTGTTAAAATTGTTCCTGTGAATAAACTTGTGCATAACTATTCCTCGGACTTTGGATTTCTTCTGCCTAGAGTTAATTCCCCATTAAAAACTAGACAGCAAGACCGTCATCCCGGAATATCCAAAGTTGGGGCAGATGAGGAATACCTACAACCCTGCTTCAGCTTTGTGATAACTTAGCAAGACCGTCATCCCGGAATATCCAAAGTTGGGGCAGATGAGGAATACCTACAACCCTGCTTCAGCTTTGTGATAACTTGGTGGAGAATCCGGGGAGTTAGAGTTTGGATATCATCTAGACACTTCTCAAACTCCAGGGGCTGAGTGTATATATATAGATTGTCCTGCCCCTGGAGGGATCATCCAGCTGTAGGTGGAAGCAGACGTAAAACTCCAACTCAACAACAACAAGGATCTTCAGTCAGAGTTGGGATCCCATTTGAGACACAATTCATGTCAACTCTAGGGGCTGACCAGTGAATATTTACATTGTCATGCCCCTGGAGGGATCATCCAGCTGACTCCTGTCTGATCAGATGCTCTCCCTATAACTCCGGGGTCCTGCGGGTTGGCACTCTCTACAACAGATGAAGATCCCCATGATGGAACTGACCTGGAATTCTCCAAGAGCACCATGAGAAGATAGCAGAAGACACAACCCTGAGCCAGTTATCCTGACAACCATGGAAGGACCGATTGCTGCTGACCTGTCAACTTCAACCATCCCCTTTAAGAAGTAGACTTCAAGGTTACGGATAACAACATCCTAAAGCACCACAAGTCCGAAGATCTACAAAGAGGATGGGAAGACCAAAAACTTGGACAGGGACACAACAGCCAATTGTGAACTCTTTTCGAACAATACTGTTCATATTGCTTTCGTAGCATGTTTTATCAGGATTCTGTGCTCACAGGTTTGTGTGTGTGTAATCAGCCAGACTTAACATTTTTGTAACTATGTTCTTTACTTATAGGGTAAACTTGTTTCAATTATCATTTTAAGTTTTTGGTATCAGTTAGGTTTTTTTTTATTCTTATCTACTTATTTACGCACGCCGTCATTCAGATACGGTATTGGTTCCGAGTCACACCATCCAAGTCTTGACTCCTGTTCCCATTTACTTATATGATGCTTGTAACAAATGTTTATTACCCTTGATTTTCCAAATCATTCTGCAATATGTGTACAAATTTCAAACTTTATTTCATCATTCGACAAATACGTGCTATGAAGTATTATTACATGCAAAAAGTCTTATCATGATTATCGCATCACAATTGCTCATAGTCAAAATCATGTATTCTTAAATGATGAAATGAATCCAAATTATATCTACCTTGATGTTACCATACCTTGTTAATGATGTTAGTTAGGTTATATATTCATTCAGCATACTTCGCTCATCTTCCTTAGCCTTGCCGAGTCTGGGCTCAAAATACAAGACTCCTAATTTCATTTACATTCATGGTGACTCCAATTGTAGTATAATTTAATTCAATAGTAATAACAATGTATATGTTACTGTTTATTGCAACTGGCTTGATAATCACACAACCTTGCACACCTTTGTTACCTTTATTCATCAATGTCAATTTATCAACAGTTACATTTCTATTATGTGAATCCTTACTTATATTATGAATGTAACCTGTAAGGTATATCACCGATATCTTCAATTTAAACCTTATATAAGTTTGGAGACCAAACTTCACAAGCGAGGGGAAGATATCATGGGCAAGATATTACCCAAAATACATTAAAATTATATTTATAGAAATTAGAAAAATGTATGATTAATTTACAGAAATATCCAAATTACATTAACAATTCAAATATACAATTTATCATTATTCACAATCTTTTACATAGTCACAATCTTTTACAAGTAGACCATATTTCTCATAATCACCTTTTCACCTAAGGATACAAAATGTCAGAGTAAAATCTTCATTCTAAAAGTAGACAACTCGTCTATCTAAGACAATAGTCTTTAATTAATAATCCTTTTACAAGCGTTGACACTGACAGTGATTTTAGTAGATAAAGCCTTAGGCTAATAAAGCTAATCCACTTAAGACCTCATCTAATTAATCTTCAAGTTTTCTAGACATGTCAATTTATAAGTCTAATGAAAACAATAACTGGCTATTTTATTAGTGACACTGTTAACGAGATTAAAAATCTAACCAATGAGAGATCACCTTCATTTACCTATATAAGCCAAGATAGAAAATTAAATCTTCAGTCAGTCAGTCAGTTAGAGTTAGAGTTCGGATACCATCTAAACACTTCTCAAATGTAGACTCCAGGGGCTGTGTGTATATATATATTTAGATTGTCATGCCCCTGGAGGGATCATCCACCTGTAATCTACATGTTATTATTATTCTGTTGTTAAAATTGTTCCTGTGAATAAACTTGTGCATAACTATTCCTCGGACTTTGGATTTCTTCTGCCTAGAGTTAATTCCCCATTAAAAACTAGACAGCAAGACCGTCATCCCGGAATATCCAAAGTTGGGGCAGATGAGGAATACCTACAACCCTGCTTCAGCTTTGTGATAACTTAGCAAGACCGTCATCCCGGAATATCCAAAGTTGGGGCAGATGAGGAATACCTACAACCCTGCTTCAGCTTTGTGATAACTAGCTGAAAATCTCGTATCTCCTGTATTGGGGTACCCCAACGGAAACCTTCCTTTAACTGACGCTCTCGGTATTCTGCATCATAGAGGAGTACACTCTGCCAAATGTACTTCGCTGATAGGCGATTAATGTCTTGCACATACTTCAGGAAATCCTGAATACCCTGTACTGTGAGCTCATTATTTTCTATCATGTCCTTTAGCATCCCTACACATGCAAAATTCCACATTTCGAGGCTCAATTTCAACGGTGATCTTCCACGCTGCTTGTTAAATTCTATAGTAATCCCCGAACCCAATTCAACAAACTCATGGCCAACATCTAAAGAATCTTTCCAAATAAAGTCTTTAAGGTTGCGTCTCTTGTTACCTCGTGTTTCTTGAACATGGGGGCCGCCATCTTGAATGGAGGTGCTTGGCAGGCTGTTGACGGTTGGATCTGCACATTCTTCCTCGCGTCGTAGATCTGCAATTTCGGCCTGCAATTGTCTTTTCCGAGCGTTGAGTTTAAGTCGCTGCACCTCCGCCTCTAGGACCTCAACTTCTGTTTTAGTCTGTCCAATGTCGATGAGTGATGTCCGCCGGCCGCCACTAGCAGTGTGGCGGGAGCTCGGACTTGCCTTCGCTTCACCTTCGAATATTTCACCGAGGCTCGCTTGTGCCTGTCCCCGGAGTGCCTCAATGATCTCGGGCATCTTTTTTCCAGCCGATTGCCTTTTAGGCCTAACATCCTTCGGACCTTCAATAATTTCCGTCATAGCTCATATAGTACCGTATGCTGAAGAACATGCGTGTTCATCTGCCGTCTGCTGCCAACTGCCAAGTGCCGACGCTAACGTTAAAGGGGGGTAACTCTGTTAAAGCTTATACCCAAAGAAATGTGGTGAAAGGGAAGCTACTCTGTACTTACTATTTACAGGTACAAAAACAATTTTACAAATAAAATAATACCAAATGCAGGAGGGTCAACCAGTGCAGGTCGAGCGGGACAAACGAACGTGGGTTGAAGTAGGGAAGCTGGCTTCGATTTTCTGTCTGGAATTTAATTTGTATAACTGTATTGTACCGAGTCCATCCAAACTAAAGGCAAGTGTTGGTAGCTGAATATCGACAGAAGTAATTCTAAGACATGCCGCTCTCAGTAATTCTCTGCACCGTTTTGTACAAAGCTTGTCAGCTAGTCACACTGATTCAAATGCAGGAGGGTCAACCAGTGCAGGTCGAGCGGGACAAACGAACGTGGGTTGAAGTAGGGAAGCTGGCTTCGATTTTCTGTCTGGAAATGGATTGCACTTGTTAGGCTATTAATAAGGTCTACATGAGGATGAATATTCATGGGTGACATCGATCATTGTCAGCAAAGTTTCCAGCCAGACGAGAGGAGGGCCAGCTTTTTCTTGGCAGTTCGGTGTTGTCAAATGGACGTGGCCGGCTTGTGACGTTGTGTGGCTCGCATCGGTGTTGGAATATCTATGCACCCGATGAAGGCACCTTGTATGAGCTATAAACATTGAATGAGTGTTTCATTTAAATTGGATTACCTACCATTTACTAAAGGATTTGTCTGTTTGTGACCCGCATGTGTTTATGTTTTGGAGAGAAGTGTGGAAAACGGAAGGGCTGAGAAGGAAAGACCGGGACGTGGAAACTGGAAAGGTAGGAAATATTTATACTTTTATTACTCAGTGTATGTCTTCCTTTGTTGACAAAACTACACGGTGAATTTACTTATCGAGTTTAAATTACGTTCTCCGATTATCTGGCATCGTTGAACTGTAGGCCTACATAAGTTTTGATTTGCCCTGTGAAGGGGGATTTCCTAGCCATTATCAAACCAGGCGATGGAGGCCCCTTCGTCCTTGGTTCATATTGATACTACTCCTCCTCTGTATTTTGAAATGTTTCTTAGGCCGTGTCAATTTTTCCGAAATTCTATTGAAGACTTTACCAAACAAAAATATGCTTTTTAATAGACATAGGAACGATACTTCAGACTGTCAGAAACGTGGGCGGGGCAAGGTGCTGTAAATTCCTACATCATAAGTAGTCCAAATATACAAGAAAAGAGTGCGACTTTCCATAAAGATAAACAAACATTTCGTAGACCCTCTTGTCCTAAAATCACAATTAATCTGTTTTTGAGACCTGACTGAATACTCAGGCTCGTTTTGATAAGAAATCTCAACTATGACTTTTTCAAGATTTTCTGAATTTTGACAGCCGAGGCCAAGATTTCAACTTTTGTCTTTGGTGAATTTCTGCTGTGTCATCGTCGCTCCGTTTGCCCGGATCTAACTTTTCACGGTAAAATTCTTTGAGGCCAATATTATTGAAACAGAATTAACGTGAGGCAATTTTGATTAATTATCCTACTGTTTACTGCTGTTTGAATTTTTTTAAAGCTGGCGATAGAAATTGCATTTGTTTTACTTGCAGTAAATATTTTGCGACTGTGTGTTTATGGGCGATGTCGTACCACTGCCATATTTGTAGAAAAAATAATTCTCATTTCGATTTACAAATGAAATCTTTGCAGAGCTTTGTGACAAACAATACTATATTTAAATAGCCATGTCAGGTGAATTTGAAACAGTGGAGATGTATGGCTAAAAATATCATCCAATGAAAGATTAGGATATAGCCAATGAAATAACACAACTTCTTATTGGCTGGGCCCGCCCACTCACCAGCTACAGGTCAACAGAGTCAGTCAAAGCCAGTCTAAATTAGTGGGAAGGGAGACAACTCCTCACATCTGTAAAAAGAAGCATAAAAAAAGCATTATATTTCCATCTTTAAAACAAAATTCTTTGGTTCCAAACCAATAAACTATTTCATACCTCTTCTGGGTAACAAGTTGCTGTAAGAATACTATTGCAATTGACTTATTTTTTATTATAACACCCTCCTACTTATAGCCTTAATCATCATTTGAGTATTGATGGCACCATATGAACATTATTGAGTAATACCTACAAATAACTTTAGTAGTCAAATACATCTTTAATAAGATAAATTCAGGTAGAAATAGAAATAATTATGGCACTTGTCACTTGGTATCACCTGTTATTAACATATTGCATTATTTTTATAGTGTTGCTTCAATGCTTTAATTCCTATATAACCTCTTGAATGTGTTGCATGCATGTTTGAGTGAAACATAAACAACATAAAAAACAAAATTGCATTGAATAAAATAAAGTTAAGTTTTGCATCCCTGTACCAACAATATCAAGTATGTGCATTACTTAATATTGTAAAAAAAATGTAAATTTCACTACATCCTTGCCTCCATTAATTACATATGGCATGTACATCATTAGTAGCACATTCTAAATCACATAACACTTCATCCTACTGAACCATATTAATGTTAGGTGAAAATCGTCTGCTGTTGGAATTTGTACTTTTCCGAAACAAAATTTTTCATCCACAACCCTCAGAAGAACAAAACTTTAATGCAGTGAGGACAACTTAACTCAGCATTTATTATATTCTTCAATAAACTGTAATATGATATTAAAGGAACATATCCAAAACCCTGCAGTCGTTACATTGTGAAGTGCAACGAAAAAGGAGAGGTGTGTGTACCCCATACCTCAATTAGCTCTATGTCTCCATTGTGCCAATCCTTCTCTAGGGATAGGTGATAGACCTCATCATCTCCTTCATATTTTACATCATACAGCTGGTAGTTAACAATTTCATTGTTGTCATCTTCAGGAAATGATGGCGCTCTCCCTGGAGATGTACATTGATTAACAGTGGCCCGATACCAAACATGTCTGTTGTTTCCTGGCATTTTCCAGCGGTGTCGTATGGCTCTTCCTTCCAAATTTGGCACTGTTGCAGAAGTTTTTCTTTTCTTGGGTTGATATGTACTGCCTGATGAAAAATTACTAAGAATTCTTTTCTTTGCCTCAGTTATTTGCTTCATGCGCTTTTCTCGAGATGGAATAGACATATCTGGTTCTTGCGAAATGGCACCGATCGATTGGTTGTAACATGATATGACTTGTATTAAATGTTCTTTTAATTCTGCATTGTTGTAAACTCTCCGGTTCTTACTTGCCTGATAGAGCACTCTAGGGACTCCCACTGGTTTTATCACTTCTTTGTAATATTTTAATTGATCTTTAATTAGCAATGTTAGCTCTTTACTGTCAATGGGGTGTTTGGCGACTAACTTGTTGACATCATCTTCACTTTTGCAGTGACCGCCTTGCTCACTCACAACACTGGAGACTTGTTCCCGACGAACTGAACTTTTGACTTGCTGTTGTTCTTTTTTCTGTTTTTTGCTCTGAGTCATCTTAATTCGCTCCTCTCTTAAACAAATCCTTCTTTCTTTAAACAATTTCTGGAAAGAGGAACTCTTGGATCGAGCTAGGACTAAAAGTTGCTCCTTCTCCTGGGCTGGCAAGGAATCTAGCCAATCCAATGTCTTGTTGTAGGTCCAAAGAATGGTAGTTTCTAGGCTTTCTTGGTTTGAATTTGGTTTCATCTGGCGTAGCCTTTTCAGAGTCCCAAACATACTCTCAGAAATGCTGTTTGATTTTAAAACTGAGTTAGTTTCTGTTGAAGGTGGCTGGGAAGACATGAGTGAAATCTGGTTATAAACTTGCCTATGGAATGTTACCATAGCATGTGTACAAAGCAACGAAAACACTTCACTCCAAATTTCCTTGCAATTGTCATCCTCAGGTACAAATGTGGATAAAGCACATCCAATTGACCGGCATCTAATATCTGGCCACATCTGAAATGATTCCGTGAGTTTCAAGGGATCTTTTGAAAATATCTTCAGGGTATTTTCCATTGTCTCCAGATACGGTTTCATCTCCAGAATGTTTGGAGCCAAAGATTGGCTCAACACCAAACGGTGGAAGGGTTCACTTATGTAGTGGTAAAATGCACCGACAGCCATAACTTCGGAAATCAAAATGTTGTCCTCTATATCTCCTCTCACACATTTTACGAGGTTGTTGGTGCTGCTTGTCTCCTTCAAGAAATTCCTCACATCCTCCAAATGTTCACATAATGCTGAAGCATTTTCAAACACAATGTTGAATCTATTGTGTTCAAACCTTTTAAATTTCATCACCTTCCCATGGGACACCAGAAACGCTTTGAAATCTTCAGGTAGACCAGCAGCAGCATGACCACTTGGAGTCAACAACTGACAAGTGGCCCTCACAAACTCCAAACACATTGAATGTTCCTTCTTGAATAAGAGCTTATATTGTTCTCTTCCAATGGCCATCTGTCCTTCTCTTGTGACAATATCTTCGTACTCTTTTAAAGATCTGTCAGTTGCCTCGGACAATCCCAACAATACATGAAGGAAACAGAAGAAATGATTGATAGACACAGCAGATTCCCTGTCCTTGAAACCCATTTGCTCCCACTTGTCTCCTAGTCTATCAATCATTTCCCCTCGCATCTTCTCAAATTCTTCCTTAAACTTCTTATTTACAATGTGTTGGTCAGACATGAAGTTTTTTATAGACAACATGATCTTGCTCTCAACCAAACTTTTCTCATCTTGGGAAGTTGCAATCAAGGACGCATAATCGGAACAGATGGTTTGGAAACTCTCTTTGTGTGTTTGTGCGTCTCCTTTTAAAGTTTCCGTCATGCTCATTACAATGGAGTCTTTGTCTTCGCCAGTGAATTGGAACCCCAAAAAATGCCTCTGGTGGTCACTGGTGCCATCAAAATGCAAAGTTCCTTTGTTTTCACTCATCATTCTCTGACAAATTTGTAATTTTCCAAGCATGTTGGCTTCGAGTAGAAACCTTTGATGGTTGTTGGTTTTGGTAAAACACCAATATTGACATGTAATAAATTTCTGGCTACAATGCCTATACACTTAGATATGTTATTGACACCAAGTCCCATGGCATGGAGAGACATGACTGTTGTACGAATGTCATCCGTGAATTTGCCATCCACTTTTGTTTCAATTTCAAATTGATGTTTCACAAGTTCATCCACACGATTAACAAGATCTTCAATTTCAGAATCTTTCTTCTTGCAATCTATCTTCATTTGTTCAACTTGAAAATTTGGCATAGAGATTTTCTCCTTCATCTGTTCACTTTTATGCTTATAGTAATACACAGATTTCTTTAGTGCTTCCTTTTGTTGAGCATTGCATTTTCTTTGCTGTTCAAACTCATCAGAGATTTCTTGTATTTCATTATTTGCCTTATTTATCTTTTCCTCCATATCCTCTATTTTCTTTTGCTTATGCCTTACAGTGTCCTCTAACTTAACGATTTTTTCTTCCCGTCTCTTTTGTCTTTTGTTAGCATTACGAGGATTCCACTTAGACAGTTGATTCTTTGCTGTGTTTAAATCACTCTGTAATCTTAAAGTTTTGGATTCCAAAGCATTACATTTCTTCTCAAACTTCATCTTGTCCCCCTCCTCCAAGGCCATCTCCTTCAAAACATCATCCATTTGCACATGTACTATTTTTAGTTCATTTATAGTCTCAATATATAAATCTTGGTAGGTTTCCATGTCTTTATGGTCTGTCTCATAATCTGAATGGATTGAGTGGATTTTGCTTGATTGTTTGTGACTTGTCTGAATGCGGCTTGACTGATGTTTAGTTTGCTGAGCTATGCTTGGCTTGGATTGGCTTGGCTGACACACGTTTGGCTGAGTTTGACTTGGTTGTGAAGTTAAAATGACATCATCTATCACATTTTTCAAACGTTGTGGTAGAACAAACACACTTTTCAAAAATACATCTTTCTTCTCCACACAATTCCTCCTTGACAGTTCAGTTTTCTTCTTAAAAGCTTCTTTTACTCTGTAACATATATTTGATCTTGTCAATTCAGAGGTGTCGATTCCAAGATTAAACAACATTGAAATGTAGTCTTGCCAGTTTAATTTTTCTTCTTTCATGACCTGATAAACTTCCAAAGCAATTCCATTGGTGAGTATACATGATGTTTGTAATGAACAATTCCCCTTTAACATCTGACGGTTGATGTTAGCATGATGGCAAAATGGACCAATATAATTACTCTGTTCTGGAGTGAGAGTTTCCAGCCAATCTACCGTCCTTCCCTTGTGCTGTTTACTGTTTATTTGCCTGATTATCACTCCAACAGTTGGTACTCTGGTTGGATCGAGACATGGTTTCAACAAGGTTAGTAAGGTCGGGAGTGTGCGGCCAACAATCATACCTTTAGCATTCAAAGATGAAATGATCAGATCAAGATCATGATATGATACCATTTTGTTGGGGATCCACTCATCTAAATAGAGTACACAACTACTATAATATTTGTTGTTAACACTCCATCACATAAATACACATTACTACCCAAGGAAGTGTGTCATATGACTTTAACAAAACGAGTGTGAATTTTTTTATCACGCGAGTGAGCGCAAGGGTTATACAGAAATTGGCACCACTTTTGTAAAAGTCATATTACACATCACCAAGGGTAATAATTCATTTATTACCCGTTCTATTCATTTTACCATTTTAAAAATATCCAAGGAATGGCCCACTTCCCTTGCGACGGCTGGGTATGGTGACGTCACGAACAATGGTGTTATGACCTCACAGGCGGAAACATAGGGGAAATCGCGCTACAACAACCGTTGCTAGGCAAAAGTGATATGAACACTAGTGCTCCTATTGAAAATATGTCACTACTTCTTTTCAACCATATAGGTGATAAATGGAAATACCTACTAATCCTACTCCTAGATGAGCATTTGTCCGATACCAACAAACCCGATCATCCCGCAAAATGAAGGTCTGGCCTTCCACTGTTCTACCTTCCCCACAGCCATTATAAAATAGTTACATTTACAAACCTTAATTTGATAAATATTAATACTTTAAAGTCCATACATTGCAGTTCAATTACAATTCCTATGATAACTCTAACTTATTTTCATGAGTTGTCAGCTTGACCTGCGATGTACCTTCCAATAAATGTATCTGTTATAACCAATTATTTCGTTGTTAACCCAAATTGGAGGGCAAGTTTTATACAATATACAAGTCGCCGGCCAGCATTGCAGGACACAATTCACTGTCATAACCCCATCTGACCTTTCAGGTCTGAGGAAGTACATTATTAATTAATTGAAGGAAATTTTATTACCTGGTATATTTCCAATGTCTATCATGTCGTCTACTTCAGCCTGACTAAATTGAGACATGGTTGCAATGTTTCTATTTGGAGAAAACCTGAAAAATAATGGATATGTTAGTCCACCATTATTTTAATACAATTTTTGGTTACTTTCAACATGGAAATCTGCAAATAATGTGACTATTATTAATTATAATGATAACATTGCATTCCCACTTCATTAAAGAGTACTATTCCCTCACCACAATAATTAATTGTTGGTTAGACAACTCTGTCCATAGATAAAGGAACTAATCTTTAATCGAACTAACAACTAATAGTGATAAAGTACTCACCGTGGGTGGAACCAATGTTAAGCCAGACTGTAGGAGGAAGAAGCTTGAAGTTGGCCTAGTGCACTGAATCAGCAGGGGGAGAGCAGGGTCAGGTATGCAGGGGCTTTAACTCATTTAATACCGGACTTTATCACAGTGCTTTTAGGGGTCGTGAAGTCTGAAGCAAAATGGTTATGTGACATAAATATAATTTACATTAAATATGCCTTCTAAGAATATCATAATTACGAAATGATTTAAATTTAGTCATTTTTAAAAGTACTTTTAGACGCTGTACTTATTTCAATTTCTTACCGTATTAATGAATTATTCATTGTATTAGAAAGTATGAGAATATATTGTAAAAGGATCAGTGTAGGAATGAAAAATGGAAGTTATTTGTCCTGTAAAAATATAAATAGTAGAATAGTGTATATACTTACAATGATTCCCATCATTAAGAAATGTTGTATGTAACCTCAATATGACCTATAGTTGAACAAGTGACATCATCAGCAATAATCGGTGCTGAAAGAATGAAAGTTTCCTTTGCTTTAAACTTATTAAAAGGATAGAGTAATTAAATTAGCCTGTAAAATAATATTATATTGAATGATTACTTATATGTGTAGATATGTAATTAAAGTTGTGTATATCAATTTTTCATATAGTTATTTCCATAATTGTTTAACATCAGACAACTTTTGTACATTTCCTATTACCGTAATACTAGTGTAGTTAGGAAAGAAAAGATAATCATAAACAGTTTTTTGTTACACAAATAACCATTGACCACACCAAAATTTAATCATTGAATGACTAAATACTGTTCTACACTTCGGATTACAATTGTTTTGGTCCTTGGCTGCATTTTCCTGCGCCTTAGAGTATTGAGCGATACACTTCCTCGTTAAGTGTTGGTATATCACAAAATGTTGTTATGTGATAATTCATACTGTATTTGGAAATGATGACAGTCAGTATTGCTCATACCAATATGCATTAATAAGTGTTTGTCAAGGGTTTGATAAATAATGTATTCATACGAATAATTTACATACTCAATATTGGAGGGTACTTGACTGTTAATTTCCCTTAAAAAGGAATCCTTGAGTTCCTCCGGATTACCAAAACTTTACGGTCTAGGACAGCTAATGATCAGTAGCCGTTGAGTTTTCTCACACTGCAAAAGAAAGTTCAGCATTAGTTTTTGCAGAAAAAGGATATTGACAACATTTTTGTTATAATTTATAGGATTAATAAATGAGTTTTGCCTCTATACTTTCTGCAATGGTAGTAAATAAAAATTACAGAGAAATGTGGTATAAATTAATTTCCATTATTAACATTACATTAGGGACCGGTCATTTATTACAGGGGGGGGGGGGGGGGGGGGGGTGGGCCGGGGGTTTTTCTCTTTGGATTGTCTATAAAAAATGTGGCCCTCCCCAACTCGTCGCAATTTTTTTAATGGCCCTTCAAATTTAAGGATATTTTTTTTCATGACCATCCCCCAAATCATTTCTACGAAAGTTCTTGAAATTGGTCTTTTGAAGAATTATGGTCGGTTCTACATTCAATTTTTTTGGGGATATTTCCAAAAGAGAAACTTCTTTAAGTAACGCTTAAAATAATGTTAAAAAACAACAACAGATTTACCCTTCCATTGATGGGTTTAACATGATATCTGATAATGGTTTATAGTGTTTTAAAATCATTTTTATTAGAACTTTATTTTTACATCAACTGTATATCAAAATAGGTTTTGAATACTAGTGCTTATGATAGGTTTAACATAGTGTAAATTCTATCTTTTATTTTATCTTACTTTTAAGGCTCATTTTTTATTTATTTTTAAAATTCAAATCATAATATCTTTTTATCTTTAAATAACAAAATAGGTTAGCAAGAGGTTGGCAAGAGAAGGAATTTTGTTATGGATGATCAACTTTTTTATAGAATTTACTTTCAACAGAGAAAAAGAGCTAAGCTATCAAAATGAAATTAAAATACATATCTTGCCGACATTATTCCACTGAAAACTTTAAACAATGAATTCATGAATTGATAAAACCATGAAAGGACCAGGTTGGGAGATAAGCTCTTGACATAATGATTTGTTTTAAAGCAAAATTATTTTTTCAAATCTATCTACAAATACTTTCAGAGTATAGGATCAAACAATGTAAAATCTCAAATCTTTACTTTAAAGGAATTAAGTTATCAAATTTCATAACATTTAAACTGTTTGTGTATAAGTTTGATTAAAACAAATTTAACCGTCTACATTAAGTTTGTAGCACAAGAAATATATAGAATTTTGAAGGTACATAACATAAGGATAATAAAGGCACATCTAGGTTTCACAGAAATAACATATGTTACATTTGTTACATGTTACGTAATATTTAAACAATAAAGTGTAAAACCCAAAAAGTATGGAAGCTTAAGTATGAATATAGCAAATGTTCCAAATTTTTGCAATATCAACATTGGAATTTATTTTTCTAAACATCCATTTAGATATTTTTCATAAGTATGGCTATATTAACAAATTTTCACCAATCAAGCCATCTGCTAAAGTTATGGTTACATAACTTTGTATCATTGAGAACAATTAATATAATCATTCAGATATTAATAATTTGACTAGCGGTTTTAACATTATGAGCCTATTAGTTATAACATATATTAGTTATATATATATAAAAAAAACCAAAAAACACCTGTTAACTGCTTGTATAAACTCTCAGTCCAACACAACTACTTTTGTACTTTTTGTTCTACAAGAATAAAGAATAATGAATTGAGCAGTGAATTCATGGTGATTTCTGTTATATAAGCATGTGTTTTTAAGAATATAAACCAGACTTGGTCAAATTCTGGAAAAAAATTCATTTAATAAAGCTTTATGATAATGTTTCACCCCCATTTTCAATTGCTAAAGAAGGATTGTATTAAAACTGTCTATTTTAAAATGACCCTCCCCAACCTTTCGTATTTTTTTTCATGACCCTCCCCTGGTGGGTGTATATTTTTTTCTGACCCTCCCCTGAAAACCCCCGGCCCCACCCCCCCCCCCCCCCCCCCCCCCCCCCCCCCCCCCTGTAATAAATTATGATACAGGAATTGGTATTGGCGTTCAATTAATGCTATTATCCTTGTTTTAACAATGTAAACCAAACTTATGTGTTAGGGGGTTAATAATTGATAAATCATCATTTTGAATATACTACCTCTTTGTTATTGCATTGCCCTTAACCCTCCCCTTGTTGTGTTTGTGATTTTAAGATAAGTAGCAAAGATGAGTGTTTGTCAAAGATAAAAATGTATGTAAAAAAATTATACCCCTTCCAAAAATATTAATTGTATATTATCATATATAACAAAATATCCTTTCCAAGCAATTTGCTTAATACCAACTTAATTTGTGTTGTTGAATGTATTGATTAAATGAAGAAATAAAATTAAAATGAATAATTAAATGATTGGGAGCTTCAAGAGCAGCATTAATTTATTTCTATATCGGGGCAAGGGCAGGATGGAGCAGAATCAGAGGAAATGGATATTATATCTGGGATTGTTTCATTTGAATCTGAGGAAGGCATTTCTTGAATAGACAATTTAGAGAGATTAGAATTAGTTAAATGAAGTAGTGGGTGAGAGGTTGGAAATGGATTTGGGATTGGAATAGCATTACTGGGGGATGGGCAAGGGGATGAGAAAGTTAAACTGTTTTCCATGAAATGGGATGGTTCTGTTTGAAATGGGTTTGTGAAATTTTGGTGACTTAAATGTGGATTGGTGCTAATATGTACATGCTTGTTAGTAATGAAACGGAAAAGAATGCCTTGTTTGGCTGAATGAAAAGAAAGTTGACCATATTCATCGACAGAAAAAGAGTGAAAAAGGTGAAGTGGATGAGAGGAAAGGGGAGGGCTTTGCAACCAGGTTCTGGACATGTTTGTAGATCCTATGGCATAAATAAATACCATTTTAGTGACACTGCTTTATCAACCATAAAATAGTTTTCCATTATAGTTATTTAATTTAAATTACATCAATGTTGAAATATATGGGTTCAGTTGCTCTCTAACATTAAATGTCATACATTCCCTTAAAGGTGTAATTTTATTATAATATGTAAAGATGTAAGCCTATCATAAATTTAGATAAAAATTGTTTTACAAACATGTTAACACAATAGATCATTTGTATGTAAGGGTATCAAAGAAATGTATTGCACATCTGACATGTAATGTATTGTTTTTGCCAATCACTGAAATGTATAAATATTAATAATCATCAATAAACAAAATCATTAAACAGTAAAAAGACATTCGCCTTGACTGAAAATAATTCGATGTGATGAATTACACAATTTGTATGTAATATCGTATGTAAATGTAAGAGGCTATGTCCCTGAATTATTATGAGTACGAAAACGTTTTATGTACGAAATCACCGGTTCCCATGTAAGCAATAGGCATAGCGGTATATTGAGTAATCATTTCATAAGTTTGAAATATTGTAACATTTTGGTACGATCGATGTAAAAATCAATTATTAAAACAGGGATAATCAAAATTAATTATGAAAATATAAATTATATTGTTATGATGAAAGAAAATATTCAGAATAGAACGAGATTATTAAGTTAATATAACATTGAATTACGATGGTGTTTACCGATTAATGGAGGCTCCCCACCATATCAGTGGGAAATGTGCATTACATTTCTAAATAAATATTTTGGATGAAGTAACATTTTCAATAAATGCAATCAATAATGGTCGGTTAAAGAAAGAAACAAATTCATTTAATAAAAGTCAGGAATAAATAAAACAAAGCGACCAAGAAAAGCAAATTAACTCACGTGTTCGACTGACGACAGCGACTGTCACAGGCCAATATGTCGTCTGCAGTGAATGCCTCCCCGCTCCCCGATGGTTGGGATGAAAATGTGATGTTAGTGTACCTCTTGTTAAAAAATTATAACAGTGGCATTTAAAAGATGCTTATTTTTTGTAAAAAATAGTGTTTACCCTTTCCCTTCAAGAATGAATACACAAGAATTTTCACAGAAATTTCATGTACATTATCCCAAATGTTTTCGTAACGTAACTTTTATTAATTACGAAAGGATGCAAGTAACAATGCTATGATCATAACTTTAATTTAGGTGATTTTATTTCGGGAAAAAAGTTAGTGGTACACGTGCATAGTTACTTAGTAGTCACGTGATGTTTAATCGGCCTATAAATATAGGACGGCCGCTACAATCGTCAGTCGCAGGTGACCAGCGGAGGAGTCAACATGAAGATCGTCTCGCATTTATAATTAGTACTTGTTGTTCAATTGTTTTATTTGCATGGTGCGCTAAATGGTTTCGGTTAATGATGCATGTAGTTTTAAGGGCTTGGGGATATTTGTTTTTTTTATTAGGAATTCTCAAAAGGCATGAAATATCCTTTCTGGCTTCACTGGCAACGCTTTTTGTGACGTCATCCGACCTCCCTAATTTAAAGTCTAAATAACATTTT
Organism: Phorcus lineatus; assembly: GCA_921293015.1. Classification (NCBI taxonomy): domain Eukaryota; kingdom Metazoa; phylum Mollusca; class Gastropoda; order Trochida; family Trochidae; genus Phorcus; species Phorcus lineatus. The sequence goes on from OV121093.1 coordinate 13,905,301, forward strand.
TTTATTTCAAGTGTTTGTATTTTGGTGACATATCTTGATAATAAAATTTTGAAGGTTTTTGAGTTTTCAAGAATATATATCGGCCGTGAGTTTGTTGAACTCGTCTGTCGGCAGTGGACGAGGTCACGTGACCCGGTTTTCTCAGGCTGCATACACGGAAACACGGTTTGAAAAAAACCTAATGGCGGCGAGATTGCGTGCGCACATTGCGAGTAAGACGCTTCCGCTAAGAGTCGTTTACACAGAGAAAGCAGAAAGGCACCTTGCCCCGCGGCAGACAGAAAACGAATTTCAATAGTTAGAATGATTAAACCCATTTAAATTATGAAAATAAGTCACATGAAACCGTAAACTAGCAAACTTTTCAATTCTGTTTAGGTTCATAACGAAAATAAGTAAAAAGACAGAGCGATTCCACAAGACGTATCAGCTGTGGCATTTCTTCTTTTTAACGGCAATTGAATAACAATAAAAAAAAATTTATAAAATTTTCATAAGAAGTAAGTTCAACATAAATTCATATTTATTGAATATCAAATGAACAATTTGACATTAAAATGGATGAAAAATGCGGACGCAAAGATATACTCATCGGTCGTAATAGTAGTAAGGTTAGTAGCCGTTGCAGTGGCTAACTTTAAAACAATTTTCTAGATAACATCAAACCAACTAATCGCGTTTGTACCTTAATTGCACACCTAGAAGTAAGCCTCTGTTTATTAACACTTAATGAACATGGTCACAAAGATTGAACGCTCCCAAAGGAAAACAATGTATACTTTACTTTCAATCCACTTAATCGGGCGCATCAATATCTTCAAAAAGTTGATTTTCTCAGGCTGCATCGTGTAAGTTTTAGGGAGGTTAAATGAGTTGTGTCATCTAAACCATATAAAGTGTTATTGTCTTTATATCAGGTCAAAAGTCAAGAAGAATCAGAAAACGATTGCTTTGAGGAAAAGTTCCTGAACATCTCTTCAGCCGAACGGATGTAAGTGACCTTGACCTTTACAGGAATCAGCTGCTTGACATTTCTGCTGTTGGCCTATCTGGTGGTTTTTATCTTGAATATAATGAACCAATACTTAGCGATAAATTTACTGTCACGTGATGTTTTGAAATATATAATTTAGTAATATTATCATAAAATAAAGTTTCATTATATTTCAAGAATGGAATGATCAAAAGGATTGAACAACAAGTTTGAGTAATATTTTGTCCTAAAGATTGTGTTTAATGAATGTATCTACATTTTTATGTTACAACATATATATCTTGATACCCTATCTATATTTGTATATGAATTTATAACTTTTGAATTGGTTATTTTACTTATTTAGTAATATTTACACTTATTTTTACAATTCATGATGTTCATCATGACATGTGGTGAATGCTTTTTGAATAGAGAAAATACTAACATTGGGTGTTGTCAAATTTATTGCGAGATATTGTGATACATAATAATTCCCGACAAACAAAGTCTTTTGGGGTGATGGAGATGACCTCCGTCCGTCCGTCTGTCTGTCTGTCGGTCTGTCTGACCCTCCGTGCATGTAAGCTGTTCTTTTCCTGACTAGAATTTAAAAAGGCCTTAAGCCTAGCTCATTTATAATTTGTGTATGAAACCCTTGTAATGTGTAGTGGGCTTATAGTAAGGGGTTTAAACTTCTTACATTTATTTTGACCTGTTGCAGAATTTTGCAAAATTCAAATTTAAAAGGCTTACATCTTTGAAAGTTGGTCTATGAAACAAATTTCAAGTCAATTGGAGTATTTTGGCGTTTTAACTTCTTTGATATTAGATTTATGGCTGTTGTATTCGGAACACATTTTATTATACTCTTTCAGGGTAGAACCTTGAACCCGTTTTGCACAATAATAGTTCAAAACCAATGAATTGTTAGGAATTGAAGGATAAAGTTTAAAATATTTCATACTTTTGTCGCTTGGTGGTGGTTATTGCTAATGCTTTATCCAGAATTGCCAAAACTTTTATGTATGGCACCCAACGGTTCCTGTGCATAGCTAAAATAGCTGCTCTATTGTGTTTTTCAGCAACAATGGCCACATGCTGACTTATCTGTGACACACAAGGAAGGAAGGAAGGAAGGTTCTCTGCCCCACATTCAGACATGAGTTGAGAGACTTTGTACCTGGGTACCTGGAAGATATATGCTTCAGGTAACTTAAAGGATTTTAAAACCCTATTTTATGTTATTTAATTTCATTATAGTGCCAGATTTCCAAGATAAATGCAAGCCCCCATGTTTTAACGTAAATTTTGCAAATCCGTGCTGACACTTGTGCGCCGCTCTGCGAATCCGGCTGGCCCATATGCAAAAAGATCGGCAGGTTTCGGCACCTTCCGTTATGTGACTCTTGCCCAGACGTGAAGAACTGCAGTTGACCGATGTCAAGCAGTTCAAAAACATGCTTTTGATTGGTACATTCCGACACTTGTGACATGTTTTTTCCCCAAAATATACGTGAATGACATTAAATCAATGGTGGAACTGTAGATGGTGTGAATGACATTAAATCAATGTTTGACGAAGTAAAAAGATCGTGTTTTAATTTTGTTTCTTTATCTCAATTTTTTTAAATTTTGGATACTAATCAACAATTTTTTCCGTCAAATCGACTTTTAAAATTCGTTGTGCCTTTGTCTTTGGGTTTATGTTTTTTTTATATATATTTTCAATAAATACAATTAGATAAATTTACATATTTACTATATCTATATCTGTATCTACACCGGAAGTAAGACAAAGACTAGATATATACCGGTAGTCGCATATTTTTTTTTTTTTTCAAAAATAATATTTTGTATTAGACAATGAGAAACTGGAGCTTTATGTAAATAAACAAACAATGTTGATCACATGAATTTTTAGAAATTATTAGCAAGTATAATAGATAGCTATCCCCTTTTTTGTTTTTTGTTTTAATAGCGTGATGTAGATATAAACCCCTCATGGGAATTTTACAAATGATAATTGATTGTTGAAAGGTGAATCAAAATAACAAATAAAGTAAATATGTATTTTTAAATTACAATGATTTTGGGAATACTTAGTTATCAGAAAACATGTATGCAACATACTTTAAAATTAAATTCATGCAGGCATTCTTCTCAAATTAAGTTTGTTATTCTGAAATTATGATACTAACCTGAATTTATTTATGACAGAATTTCCAAGAAACTAACTAACTAAACACTTTGACATATATACATTTATGTCATATTGCATGTGTAATTTAATCAGAAAACATCAATTCTAAAATAATCTTCTCATGCAGGAACTCTTTGTTAATATAAAAACACTATCTTAATTGAAATGTGACAAAGAAATCTGCATGGATTTAGCCTTCTTATTGTAAGAGAATAATAGAAGAAGTTTGGGGATTATTGTAGTGATCTATTTTTAAATATCTAAACAAAAAGTTTTAGAAGATGTATTGACATGGTTTGTGGGGGGGGGGGGTATTATTGGTGATACTGTAAAAGTTGTATTGACATGGTTTGAAGGAAGCAGGAGGGAGGGGGGTGTATTGGTGGAACTGTAGATGGTGTATTGACATGATTTGAGGGAGGGAGGAAAAGAGGGAGGGAGGGAGGGGGGTATTGGTGGAACTGTAGATGGTGTATTGACATGGTTTGAGGGAGGGAGGGAGATGGGTATTGGTGGAACTGTTGAAGGTGTATTGACATGATTTGTGGGGGGGGGGGGGGGGGGGTACTATTGGTGATACTGTAAAAGTTGTATTGACATGGTTTGAAGGAAGCAGGAGGGAGGGGGGTGTATTGGTGGAACTTTAGATGGTGTATTGACATGATTTGAGGGAGGGAGGAAAAGAGGGAGGGAGGGAGAGGGGTATTGGTGGAACTGTTGAAGGTGTATTGACATGATTTGAGGGAGGGAGGGAGAGGGGTGTTGGTGGAACTGTAGATGGTGTAATAACATGGTTTGAGGGAGGGAGGGAGGGAGAGGGGTGTTGGTGGAACTGTAGATGGTGTATTGACATGGTTTGAAGGAGGGAAGGAGAGGGGTGTTGGTGGAACTGTAGATGGTGTATTGACATGGTTTGAGGGAGGGAGGGAGGGAGGGAGAAGGTGTTGGTGGAACTGTAGATGGTGTATTGACATGATTTGAGGGAGGGAGGGAGGGAAGGAGAGGGTATTGGTGGAACTGTTGAAGGTGTATTGACATGATTTGAGGGAGGGAGGGAGGGAAGGGGAGGGTATTGGTGGAACTGTTGAAGGTGTATCGACATGGTTTGAGGGAGGGAGGGAGGAAAAGAGGGAGGGAGAGAGGGGGGTATTGGTTGAACTGTAGATAGTGTATTGAAATGGTTTGAGGGGAGGGGGAGGGGTATTGGTGGAACTGTAGATGGTGTATTGACATGGTTTGAAGGGAGGGAGGAAGGAAGGGCGAGGGGTATTTGTGGAACTGTTGAAGGTGTATAGACATGGTTTGAGGGAGGGAGGAAAAGAGGGAGGGAGGGAGAGGGGTATTGGTGGAACTGTAGATGGTGTATTGACATGATTTGAGGGAGGGAGGAAAAGAGGAAGGGAGAGGGGTATTGGTGGAACTGTTGAAGGTGTATCGACATGATTTGAGGGAGGGAGGAAAAGAGGGAGGGGGAGGGATATTTATGGAACTGTATTCAATGGTGTATTGACATGGTTTGAGGTGGGAAGGAAGGGGTGTTTAACATTGTTTTTTGGAAGGAATATTGGGTGAGGAGGGTGCTTTACTGTAGATGGTTGATTAACTTTGTTTGTCTGGAGGGGGATTTGGGATTATCGTGGTTCAAGGGGAGTTGGGGTTTGATTACTTTGGTCGCAAGTTGATGTGGGCAAATTGCTAACATCTGACTTGACCTGACCGGACTCAACTGGACTCGACTGGAGGGAGAGAAGTCTGCAGCAGAGAGCAGTGCAGGAGATGTTGGACTGGAGAGGAAATGCAAGGACTGAGAGATGATGGAAGTGAAAGAGTTGAAGGATCCTCTTTGAGAAATTCCCTTATCTTTTGGAAAGAAGTGTGTCAACAAGAGTAAAAGTAACATGTTCAAGGATTGTTGTAGAAAGGGCAGATACTTTTGGTGATGACCCTGTGTTATTTCTTGATGATATTTATTAACTTCTTCCTTATCTTTCTACTGAAAGGTTAAAATAAAAACATTTGACAGTTTGGCCCTAAATGCAGAGAAAATTTCAATAGTCCATGAATTTGAGGCTTTTATCAATGTTAAGAGTTTTAACAATACCAGGCAACCAATTTATTTGGCCTTTTGGTGGCAAGTGGCAAAAATATGAAACTTTGATAGTTTTTTTTCTATTTCCAAAGACAACCATTCAGTTGGGTATTTTTCTATTTCCAAAGACAACCAATTTGGTTTTGTTCAAAGATGAATTACAGAACCATACACAATTTTTAAATTGTTTGAAACAACATGCGTTGACTTCATTCTATCATATTTCCAGATATCCCAGGAATTATAAGATAAAGAAGACAGAGAGAAAGCTAGTTACTGGAGGCTGCTATATTAGACAGCACCTGATCATGATATTCAACCATATCAGTGCAGTTTAATGAGCGTTTTCCATGCTTCAAATCATCAGTGATCTAGAGTTTAATTCACAAGTGTTCTACTCAGGTTCAAGAAGGCTAAAGTTGACATGTATGCAATCGAGGGGAGGTAATCCAGTATTCTGTAGAGCTCTGCTTGGTTATCATGACGTAGAGGTCCGTCACATGGTTTAAATACTCAAAGAGACTGATCTGGTTTAAAGGTCCAGCTTATGCAAGTTACTTCTTTATAAGTGCAATCAAAGGGAGGTAATTTAGCATTTGTGTAGAGCTCTGCTTGGTTATCATCTTGTGGAGGACATTGGTTAAAATAATCAAAGCATCTGATCTGGTTTAAAGGAAGCTTATGCAAGTTACTTCTTTATAAGTGCAATCAAAGGGGGGTAATCTAGTTTGTGTGCTGAAGTCTGCTTTCAATTCATTCTAAAAGGAAACTTTTGCTTAAATCCCGAAGCTTTAATCTGGTTTCTATATTATTAGCTAGAAATGACCTCATCCGTTCCTGAGTGCAAACTATTTTTTAGTCCAGAGTTTAAAACAATAAAGCCTCACTCACTCAGTGAAACTTTGTAAGTTGTATAATCATCATTCAAGGTTTCGTTTCTTCCATCAATAACGTTTGCCATTTCTATGGGAACAATACTGAGAATTTCATTTATGTTCCTGAAATCAACAACCTAGCTTAATGAAACTTGGTAATTGGACCATTCATCATATGAAGTGGTGCCTTTTTGGATATGTTTTTTTTATCCTTCATTTGATTTGGACATTTCCATGTAATGCAACTTAAAACTTTGGTTCTGGTCATGAACTCTAAAGGCCTGTCTCATTGAAACTCCCTTAGTTGGAACAACTTCATGTGTAGTTATTAGTGGTGTAACCATTCATAGTATAGATAAGGCTAAACAAAAAAAATGAAATGTTTCTCGGGCTCCGGCGCGTCACTTTTATGTGTGCGCGTCAAAATTTTTTTATTGCCATTAAAAAAAAAATTTATTTAATTTTCCGCGTCGTTATCGCTAAAAACCCCGATTATCCATTTGTCCACTATAATTTAGTGTCTGTAAGAACGAGTGTACTTCCGTTTGCAAACTCCTAACATCGCGTACACGCTCTCTACATTGAGTGGGCTTTATGCAGCTGCCTATTTATATCGATGTACGGAGTTTGCAAGCAGCATGGCCGTCCTGGTATCGGTGAAAATCACCGATGGACCGAAAATCCTTCGTCCTTGGACAATTCTGTGTGGGTTCAATGAAAATATTACGTTAGAAGCTGTAAACTTGGTGCTGAGAGAAAAAATAAAATCTGTTCCTCCCTTGTCACTTTTTTTCCTTTAAAAAAAAAAAAAAAGTCCTCCCTCCCTCGTCACTTTTGAAAAAAATGTGCCCGTGAAACATTTAATTTTTTTTATGCAGCCTAATATATATGTTTGCATCTTCTATTACGCGATACGAGAGTATGAAATAGATGTAAACAAAATATTCAGGATATTTAAATTGTAAGGGTCAATGATACATAGATGCATCAGCCATAAGAGACAAAATATTGCGATTCTGTATATAAACATAATGTGTGTGAAATGGTGTTAATCGGAATAAGGATGTAAGATTAACTTATTTTGAGTGAAATATTAGGTTTTCTTGTGGCTAAAGGTGGTGGTTGAACATGGTTTGTTGGTAGCGAGATGGATGTTGGTTGTTGATTTAGATGCTAGACTGACATTGTTTGAGGGAGGGGGTGGGGTAGGCTGTTGCCGGGGATGTATATGGTGGATTAACATTGAGGTGAAGCAGGGAAAGGATCTGGGCTGGGCTGGGCTAACATTGAGGGGAGGAGGGGAGTGAGTGAGTGGAAAATATTTTCTTTTTTACACAGCTTCCAAGAAACATTAGTGTCACACTAGGAAATATTTGACTGGGCAGGACGTTACCTGGACTAAGACTCTGATTCTGACCACAGAGCCCTTTTTTCCAAAGAGGTTTTGATCTCATTCTTTTATGTTTCCAGATATCCCAGGAATAACAAGCGGGAGGGCTCAGATGACAGAGAGAAATCTGAAGAGAAAAAAACTGAAAATCAAATGTCTTGTTCATGCAAAGTTTAAATCTGGAACAATAATCATGAAAAGTGGGGCCTTTTGGGCTTTTGAAATTTTAACTCCTAAAGAGTCACACTTAAACAAAAAATATTTCAGTGTTTTTGTTTAGCTGATTCCTGTCGACTATTGCGGATTCTATGAAAATGAGACTGTTTTGATTAACCTGTGGCCTCTAGATATATAGAGAATACTACACGAGGTCTCATTACGTACGAATTATACGAAACGAGTGTCCTTCCGGCGGTATCTGACCGAGCGAAAGCGAGGTCAGATACCAAAGGAAGGTCACGAGTTTTGTATAATTCGTACGTAATGAGACCGAGTGTGTTTTTTATTTATTACCCACGTTCTAAATGCAAACAAACTGGAAAAAACCTTTTTTTTTTTTGGTTTTCAAGTTTTCAAACCGAAACCGGTTTTGTAAAGCGGTTGCGGAGGAATTTCAGATTACCTATGGCCACTGCACTTCTTTTGACCATCGTGAGTATGCGCAACAGAATGAATCCATATAGGTTTTTCAATTAAAAGAAAAAAAAAGCAAGGGGACGACTTAAGAATTTTAATAACAACTAACTCAAGCTGTAAAAAAAGCAAATATCATTTTTTCATAAGTGAAAAGCGTAAAACTATTGCTTTTGTCATTTCGCCCCGCACAACATCTACCGTCAACCGTCACTTGAACGACACTTGACGTGTGACCTAGTTTAGCATTCGAGTCGGCTCGATCACAGGACGGGTTACGGAATTCTCACGCTTTTCCCCACCCTGACATTAGTTTCTACAGAAGTCAATGTTTATCGTGCCATCATAAGATGGGGGTAGCGAGTATCGAGTTCCTAAACCCAAGACGAGATGGAGTTGGAGCAAGTGATGGTCGCATTGTGCTGGCAGTGACTGCGTTGGATTGGGCCGGCATTGTTTGCTGAAGGGCAAGGTCACCGGCACAGGAAATAATGCTGCTAAGCCAAGTTTTGATGTTTAACACACTGTGGGTATTTATTTGTTCTTGAAATTAGCTTTAGTATCCTATCGTTCATGCGAGGTGTAACAACCTGTGAAAATGACGTAGTAAACGTTTTTGAAATGAATGAATTCACGTGATTGTTATGAATGAAAAAGTAGTTCCGTCAGAACATGACCTAAGTGAAAGGTCAACGGTTATCCAATCAAATCGTTAGAATACGGGTCAAATAGCTACGACACAGGTCAATGCGATACGACACTCGTGTGACGTACGGGATTAGTATGCAACTGCCTATACGCTGATCACGTGGGTAATAATATGCCATCTCTCTTGAGTTCAATTCAAATATGACCCCTAAACTTGCGTATTTATTTCTATATGCCAAATGTTTTATATAGGCAGTTGCATACTAATCCTGTACGTCACACGAGTGTCGTATTCTAACGATTTGATTGGATAACCGTTGACCTTTCACTTAGGTCATGTTCTGACGGAACTACTTTTTCATTCATAACAATCACGTGAATTAATTCATTTTAAAAACGTTTACTACGTCACTTTCACAGGTTGTTTCACTCTCGTGAACGATAGTACTAAAACTAATTACAAGAACAAATAAATACAACACAAAGCATAAATATACGTTTTTGGAAGACACTAAAAGTAATTTACATCTTATTGGAAAATAAATAGATTTTTAAGAGTTCGTCTGCTTTGTTTTTCTGTCTACAATGTCTTTGGAAAACATGGCGACTCACATTCGTGTCAATGACAGCGATGGTACAATCGATGGTACTATTCGAGGAAGAGTTACTTCAATGTTGTTAAACCTCTGGGGACATTCAGTGTGTTCAACATCAAAACTTAGCTTGGCAGCATTATTTCCTGTGACGGTGACCTTGCCCTTCAGCAAACCATGCCGCCCCAATCCAACGCAGTCACTGCCAGCATAATGCGACCATCACTAGTTTCAACTCCATCTCGTCCTGGGTTTAGAAACTCGAAACTCGCTGCCCCCATCTTATGGTTGCACGATAAACATTGACTTCTGCAGCAACTAATGTTAGGGTGGGGAAAAGCGTGAGAATTCCGTAACCCGTTCTGTGATCGAGCCGACTCGAATGCTAAACTAGGTCACACGTCAAGTGTCGTTTATTCACTTATGAAAAAATGAAATTTGTTTCTTTTGAAGCTTGAGTTAGTTGTTATTAAAATTCTTCAGTTGTCCCTTTGGTTTTGTTTTCTTTTAATTGAAAAACCTATGTGGATTTATTCTGTTGCGCATACTCACGAAGGTCAAAAGAAGTGCAGTGGCAATGGGTCATCTGAAATTCCTCCGCAACCGCTTAACGAAACCGGTTTCGGTTTGAAAACATGAAAACTACAAAATAACAGTTTTTTCCCATTTTTTTGCATTAAGAACGTGGGTAATAAATAAAATACCACACTCGGTCTCATTACGTACGAATTATACGAAACTCGTGACCTTCCTTTGGTATCTGACCTCGCTTTCGCTCGGTCAGATACCGCCAGAAGGACACTCGTTTCATAATTCGTACTTAATGAGACCTCGTGTAGTATTCTCTATAACCATATTTTCATCTTACCCTCAAGTCACAATTCTAGAAAGCTAAACATGTTGTGTACAGACAAATCGGGGATAATGAAATGTAAATTTTGTGCAATTCATATTTCTTGCTTATGCCACGTACATGGATAATATGTCTTACAAAGCTATATTTTTCTCTAGCAAGCGATAAAAAAACCCCAACAACTTGGAGAGCTGGAGTGTGTATATCAAGCCAAACGATATTTATAGCCTGTCAAGCTACATAGCTGAAGGCTCAATATTTTTTAAATTCTGAAAGTCGTGATCTAGTTTTAGGAGCTCGTACTTTTTTCCAGTGCAATCAAAGGGGGGTAATTCAATTTATGTGTAGAGTTTCGTAGATTTTTACTGGGCTGTAATAAGAGCTTACTGCCATCTCTCTTGAGTTAAATTCAAATATGACCCCTAAAGTTGCGTATTTATTTCTATATGCCAAATGTTTTCTATTTCAACGATAATACACAAAAAAACGTCATATAGATGTTAATTGTTAATAAGTAACATTTAAAAAAATATAATTCACATGAATATTAGTGTAGTTTGAAGTCCTAAACACTGTCAACATATAGTTTCTCTTCTATCTGGGAAACGGGTTTTCAAAATTACATATGGGTCATTGAGGCGAGCCATTGTCCATTTTTCGATCATAATTTACTTACAACTAAGATCCGTTTGTCTCAATACAGAACTCAGATCAGCACTGCTCTGAGGGTTTTCAGAGCCTAACAATATGTCTCGATCAAGTTACACCATTTATAAAGTTTGTCATCTTTTACTACAACATTCTCTGTGTCACTTTAAATCTGAAAGTTATGAGCTACTTTCATAACAGTTACTGACTGAGCTCAAGAGGGTCCAGTTAGATGAACCGTTATGAACGCCGAGACCCGGTCTATTTAAAGTGACACAGAGAATGTTTTATGATTTTTTTGCGTGGCTTGAATTAGAGCCAAAATACCATAGGGTCCGTGTTAAACTAAAATCGCCCCTCTGAACTTGCAGCTTTATCTCTATGTTTTCAAATTTATGACATTTTTTCTCTTTTAGTGATTATTTAAAAAAGGCATATACATGACCTACTAAACACTACCAATGAATATACGTCTTTATCATCCAAAACTCTGTTCCACAGGAGATATCGCTTGTGGAAGATCAAGCGATATCTCCTAGGAGATATCTTTTTGGCAGTAGATTTTGAACAATGCCCCTCTGACGTCAAGTATATGACATCACAGTTGTTTTACATAATCAAGTAATGACATCACAATGCTATGACGTCACAAACACTACGACGTCACAATGCTATGACATCACCGCAATTGGAGTCTTAGGGCAGCAGGGTGTTCAGTAATGTTAATTTATCAATCAAATGTAATGAAAAATGATTTTGGATGATAAATAGAATCTCACCCTCGTGTCTTCTGATATCAAATATATCAACACTCGTTGATAAAAGTAAAATATCCTCGGCAAGCCTCGGATATTTGTACCTTTTATCAACTCGTGTTGATATATTTGATACCAGAAGACACTTGGGTGAGATTCTCTATTTATCTGCTATAGATAAGTTTCCAAAATTACGTTTGCGTCATTGGCACGCGCCATTGTCCGGTTTTCGATCACAAATCTCGATTTAAACCTGTTAATTGTCGCTATCTATACTACAGTAAAAAGCACTTAGATACTGATTTTCAGACCGAACTTCCTCTTTCCTGATTAAATAACACCATTTATGAAGTTGGACGTATTTGACTTCAACAACATATGTGTGCCCCTTTAAACGGGTCTAAATGTTTTTATCGGCTTAACTCTTCATCTATCGTGTCATGATTCAGATAATGCGTAACGTTCTCACAAAATTTGGTTAAATTGTAACATTAACTAATAATCATAGTCTATCATCAACAATGTCTATTTCAGAAAGCTGACGCAGGCATATGGTTCTCGTGCAGCACGTGCATCCCACTGATATGTACAACCTACAGCAATAGTTTCAACAGCCATTGTCAATATCTATATACATTTTGCTACAAAACTTAATAAAGATTATCAACACATTACGTGATACTGAAAGTTACTGTGAAAACTGTCAACAAAAATACACAGATCAATATCCAAGTAAAAGGGAATGGGCCATATATACTTTCCAACCGTGATGGAGACAGAAAAAAGTTCGTTGCAGCATTTTCTTTAGCAGGACAAAGAAAGAGAAACCGCAATCAATAATCACATTAACAAAAGAACGTTTTGACATATGTAACAGTAAATACAACACCGTTGCAGTTGGCCGCCTGAGAGCCGAAGTATCTTCCTTGAAATAGGAACTAACCTGGAAATTCTCCTGCCCTTACAAGCTCAGTTGAAATTCTGAAGCTTTTTGTTGATTTTATTGTTCACTAGCAATACAGACAATGAAAAACTTTTTATTAACGTCTCCATGTCTCAATGAAATACGTGTACAAAACATTTTCCATGCACGTGCTGAAACTGTGCCAATGTTGCTTCTTAAAGTTTCGTTTTCTTCTCTTTGATTAATTTCTAGAATACCATATCACTTTAATTCTTCAGTGTTTTATGCGAATCTTAGTTATTTCAACAAGTAGGTTAAACAATGAATGCGATGATTCTTAAGCCTAAACAATCCTCACATTTCTCAAAGATTTTTTTCCTATATATACATGCATGCATACATACATACATACATACATACATACATACATAGAAGCAACATGCATATAGTAAAGTACTTAGTTTGCAAAGCCATTAACGTTCACACACGCTACATTAAGGATATTTTATGGGCGCTTCACGTGAATTTTGACTGCTACTGAACTTCGTGGTTTCAGGTTCTTCAGGAAATTTCAAAGCATCTCAGCAATCTCAAGCATCTCAGACAATTTTAAAAACCACTCTGGAATCAATTGCATTTCCATCATAAAAATTATCGGAACACGCCGTGACAGTGATTTCTTTTTCTTGTCATTCAAATAAAACACCATCAGACATATCTCCCAACCACAGACGCACATGCCCTTCAATACGGGGCTCAACCTTCCATATTACACATCTTCTTCCCTTCCCCCTCTTAATTCCAACTACCAAAGTCTCCCAACTATACCACCCCTAGCCCTTTCAAACCTCCAAACAGTCTTACATTTATTTCACGTACCAATCTCGCAACATCCTATTGCTGCCGCATTTCATAATCCACACCTGTTGCCAGCAAGACATTTGCCCACTGCTTCTCTGTGCAAACTCTCGTCTAGTCCCAAATGTAAGAAAACTCTTCATGAAAACTTATCTTTTCTTTTATCACAATCCTCACGATATCCTTTTCCACCCATGGAACCTATTACTTTACATGATGCCATTTTTATCATAATAACCCATCCTTCATAAGGCCATAGACCAAACTTATTTCCAAGTAGTTCTATCACCATTGTGTTTCTGACACAGCCACTTCCCTATATCTGGTAGGCCATTGAGCTTTTGCGCACTGACTTACCTGCCATAGAGCACTTTTCAGTCAAAAAATGAGCACACCTTTTGCGGCTCCGAAGACCGGTAGACAGGGTAAACAAATATCACCCTAATGTCAAGGCCGTCAACTTGGGCTCACACCAGCACCATAACAGTGAAATTAAAATCCAGAAAAAATTACACACACACTACAGCATTAGATCTTTCATTTCCACCATCATATGTTACAAAATAAAAATTACAAGTCATTGAAAAAAATTCTCAACTAGGGACTACTTTGTCTCTGAATTGCTTCCGGGTTGTGCTAAAAGTTAGCCTTGCAATTGTGGGTATATAAAAGTTAGCCTTGCAATTGTGAGTATATAAAAGTTAGCCTTGCAATTGTGGGCTGTGGCCTGTCATGGGCAGCACTGCATGAGGGGGGTTGATGTATTTTATGTCTAATAACTTTGACAGTTTTCAATCTTTTCCCTTGAAATTTGGAAAATGTATTAAGTGAAGAAAATATATATTTGTCTGGGAGATATGAATGGATGTTTGACTCCGTAACAAATTACAGATGAAATCACCAACTCTTACCTCTCAATGAAATCCGGGAACATATGTCTCCAATGTAAACAAACGTAGAAAATGATATCCCACAATACACTACTATTTCATCATTTCCTCCTCATATTCATGTTGATTCATTGTTAAGAGTTATTAAATTTTGGCTGAAGTTGCTTGAAATGCCGACGGATCGGTATCCTAAACAGGCTTATCTTATGATGTATAATCTGGATAAAGTTGGTCGTAAAGCTTGGATTTATCACGTGAGAACGGTTTTATTCACTTATGGTTTTGGTTTTGTGTGGGAGAATCAAGGTGTAGGTTTTAAGGATATTTTCCTCATTAATTTTGAAACAAGGATAAAGAATTGTTCTGTTCAATCAATAATGTCTGAGATAAATGAGTATTCAACATTACATTTATATTCTAAAATCTAAACTGAGTTTTGTTTGGAAAATTATCTTATAACCGTTAAATCTAAGGAGGCAAGGCGCAGGATTACGTTATTAAGAATTGGAGAGTTAGCCATTTATAAAAATATTGGTAGACGTGATGGTATTCCTCGCCAAAATCGCTACTGTAAAATCTGTAAATCCAATTATGTAGAGAACGAATTCCATTTTCTTTATAAATGTCCAGTATATGAAAATCTACGTCTTAAATACTTGGAAAATATACCTTCTGTTTTGTGTTTTCTTGCCATTAGTCAATAAATGGACGTCATTTTCAGCAATCTCAATGGCTACCATTTCCACAATAATGTCTTTGCATCCATTAGACAACGACTTCTTAATATCTATATTCTAGAGCGAGAAAAGCTGTTTGTAGAACAAACGTAGTATAGGAATTCATGACGGAGAATACACCGAACCGAACTTTTCTAAAGGTTCTTGGATTCAGGTTTTTGAGAACAACACAGAAATATTTGGCATAATTTCTCAAAACAGGCTCGGGTGATAACACGCTTTCTTTGATGAAAACACACTTTACACAAAGGATTCCTCGAAATTTGTTTTTTTCAAACCGTAGATGTATAGTCGAAACGAGGATGACGTAAGTAACCGACCCGGATGTGGTGATTCTTTGGTATGATTGAATCTTTAAAATAAATTATCGTGATCATTTGGAAGTAATTGGTTTGCAGAAACCAACAGGCAGCAAAAGGTGCTCTCATAGAAGTTAAAATTTCGGAAAACTGCAGATTGAAACTCATCTTTTCCAATTAGATCCCGTCGTTCTCATTTTTGCCTGTCTTTTATGGCATGAGAATAACCGATAACAAATTCTTAACCAACGAATGCCTTAAAGCCTATTAGTAACACATAATTTTGTAAAGCTTTCTTACGTAAAAGTTGCCTTACATGTTTTGTACTCTAAATCGCTCTTTAACAAACAGAAAATATAAGAGTCCCGTCTTTTTGCGCTGTTGCTGTACAATTACAAATTGTTTGCATATTTGAAACATGTCCAATATTCTCAACTCCACAGTGAAGGGTGTGTTTCAGTCTTTTACATTTACATAGGGTGCAAGGAGAAAGCAACTACTTGAATCGAATTCATTTTAATTTATAAGTGCCTCATATATGATAAATATCTGAAGGCATTTAAATCTAGCCATATGAACATAAACATATCCATTATGCCACAAAGAAAACAGTGAAAAATATTCTTGGCCTTATTGTTTTTTTGAATGTTGACAAGCAGAAATAGTTAGCTAAATTCCTCACAAAGTTGCAAACGTGTGACATATAAAGTACAATATTTCTGAACTTGTCTTCAATGATATACCCTCAATGCCTTATATCTAAAGTTGAAACAAAACTCAGATAAAATCATTGGTAATTTATTCATCCTTCAGAAAGTGATTGTATAAGATCCTTAGTTTCATTGTGAATAGTGTTTAGCTTTTTAGTTCTACCCTTGAAGCAGCTAGTATTGTAACTTTTGTTTCAATTGAGTGCTGGTCCGGAAACAAAATTTTAGGTGGCTTTTCCTTTGAAACAGCCATAATCAAATGCCGGAGAAGTCGAAAACTACAAAAGAGACCACTACACATGATAATTGTTCGATATACCGAGTTTCATTGAACCAGGCCTTATATACTTTGAGCTTTCGTCCACAAACAAAATCTCATTGGTTTTGAATGAATAAAACCAAAAATAAATGACGGAAGACGTTGAAAACGCCAAAAGGGGCACCACTTCACAATGTGCCAACTTTCAATGAGCTAGTTTAATGATTTCTGCTCTGGGAACAAAATTATTAAAAAAATAAATGTCGAAAGAAGTTGAAAACTGCAAGTGGCACCACTTCAAGTCATGATGGTTCAGTATACCAACTTCAGTAAGCTAGGCCTAATGGTGTTATATAACTGGTCCGGAAAAGAACAGATTACACATACATGAAAATAGTCATATTCGGCATATAAAGATATAATTGATAGAAATTGATACAATTGATTTCAATATATACAATTACTCATAGCATTTTATACAGGTACATTTGATGAATGGCGTACTTACAACATTCATATATCACATACACATATATATATATATATAGAGAGAGAGAGAGAGAGAGAGAGAGAGAGAGAGAGAGAGAGAGAGAGAGAGAGAGAGAGAGAGAGAGAGAGAGAGAGAGAGAGAGAGAGAGAGAGAGAGAGAGAGAGAGAGAGAGAGAGAGAGAGAGAGAGAGAGAGAGAAAGAAAGAAAGAAAGATATATAACAGTTGAATTTTCAAGATACTAAGACATATAATGAATAACAGTGTTTTATAGGCTTCCCTACGATCCACACGTGGGGGGTTTTGTATATCTCATCAAGATCCAGTTTTCCTAACAGTGGGAGATGTGCAAAAGAACTCCAAACTACCTCTATTCACCTTATGTATTACATAAAGACAAATATTATCCTCTTCTACGCTACAATGGGCTACACAAAAAGTTTGCTGTCAGATGTTATGAGATCAACGTTTTTTTTATTTTTTAACAAACTTATACTGGTGTATACCCTTTTCCAACATTGCTACAACCAATTTGTCTTCATCAACACACAAACCATACGGATATTTCAATCCATCTTCTGCAGTCAGAATGTCTCCTTTGAATACTCCCGATTGACTCAGGTGAATCACTTTGTGTTTCGACCAGTCAGCTACAAGAATGTCTCCTGTACTGGTCGATGTGATTCCACAGGGCTCTTCAAGCGCTCTGTCTCCAGTTGGTTTGTAGTTAAATACGATGTCTCCGGATTGTGTCAGACAGATGACAGATTTCGTACCCCTGTCAACTATCAGCAAAAGGCCCTGATTGGTTACCTGTATGTATCGAGGATTGCTAGAGATCTCTCGTACACCAGGTATTGTTGTGAAGCTCTTCAAGATGGTTCCCTTCATATCAATCAAATCCACAGAAGAAGGTGAGCTAGAAGTAACCACAAGTGTTGAATGACCCAGGGCAGAAATACCCCAGTACTTCTTTTTTGTCTGTATTGTAGACAGGAGTTCAAGGTCAGGAGTCACAGCAACAATGATGATGTATGGAGCGTTACGAAAAGAGACAGCTACCTCCCCTTCTCTGATAATTGTTATACACCATGGGCTTTTTGACACGTGGAGGACACTGGAGCTAGGTTGCCCCTTTGCCTGATAAATTGATCTCACTATCTTTTTGTTAAAATCAGTGAACACTGTTACCTTTGTTTCTAATATGTTCATTACAACAACATCTGTCACGCTACAGCTACCATCTAGTTTAGCATCGAACACTTCATGTAGTACAGGTTTTGCTGTCAGGTCTATAATGGTATCATCTAACACTGTAATATCCATCTTCTCAATATCTTCCCTGAGTTTCACAAAGTTATTGATAAAGTTGATATCGGTGACATCTATTCTGTTCTCGCCCTGTATCTGTGTTATGTCTGCTACAGTTCCTGACTCATATGACAGATACATCTCAAACAGCTGCGCCTCGTCCTCCAACTCCATGGCCTGTTTGATTACCTGAGACTGCTGCTGGTACATCTGTGTTTTTGTCTGCTTTGTTTTTATCTTGGACCTCAGTTTCTCTGTGTGTTGATCAGTTTGGACATCAAGTTTCTCCAGCAGCTCGGTCTCCTTTTCACGAAGATGATCAACAGCAGCTTGAATGGTTTTGGTGATGTCATTCTTCACTGTTGCTGATTTCATTCGAAACTTGTCAACCTCATCATCATGTCTGGAAATCTGTGCCGTATATACTTCAGCCATTGAATCAAGTTTTTCCTGCCGTTTCATCAATTGACCTTTTACCTCTGGCAGCATATCATGAATTGTGACGACATCTTCACATTTCCTATGACCGATACTACTGCAAACTGTACATATTGTTTTCTTGCAATCCTTGCAAAACAATTTAATCTTCTCCTGGTGTTTAATACACATATATGGTCGCTTCAACTTTTTTTGCGTATTTTCCGTCAACTTCGAAATATCATGATTAATGCAAACAGGAACTTTAAAATGAAGTTTGAGACATTCATTACACAGACAGCTTTCACAATCAGAACACCAATTCGATGCAAGAGTTGTCTTTCCCTCTTTTTCGCACCAGGTGCAATGTTTGGTGTCTGTAATAAAAAAAGGATTTACGTTTTTTCTTAAAATCGATATTGTTTACATTTTGTACATCATTTTTTCCTTCCAATTTTTTTTATAAAGTCAAGACATAATTGTTCTAACTATTTTTAAGTATATTTGTGCTAACGTGAGGAAAGATTAATACAGAGTATTACTTTTGAAAAAAAGGAAAAGAAAATAATGTCGCTCAAATGAATATCGCTCATTTAGATATAAACCGAGACAGTTGTTGGCATTTTTAGATGCATCATTGCCCTATGACAATAAACTTACAAGTCAAAACAAACATTATAATTAAGATTTGAGATCGTTTTTGCTACGATGGTTCAAAAACAAAAATATGTACAAGGGGGAAACCTTTCAGGGTGGGAACAGACTTGGCTTAGTCAGTATTCACGACTGAAGGCTGTTACATGCAGCTATACGACTTTACAAATTAACAATGCTATAATCATTCCATAATCTCATACATCATAAAAATGTTACTTTCCTGCAAAGAATATTTACATGCCATTGCAGTAAGTGAAAAACATTAATGTATTCATATATACATAATATTGTGCATATCCTTTTTTCTAATCATACATATTCCTACATAATAATAAAAGAAACATATTCATGGATTATGTTACGAAAATTCGTAGTTGTATAGATATAGCAATAAAATAAGATGAACCATACCTTTGTTTAACATGGTTATTGTTGTATTCATAATACTTTTACTTCAACAATGCATATTTGAAAGATTAGAAGCGATGCATTGCTCACCCTGGTGCATTGAGTCCATGAGTCCAGTTAGAAGCAGTCCTGGTTTCAGCTGCCCCGCCCACTCTTCCACAGATCTGTCAGGGTGAGGTACTGGTGTCTCTTGTCTACACGTGGGACAGGGGATAGTCTTGTTTGTCACAACTTCTACTCGTGTGTGTTGATATTTCTGCAAGCAGGATTTACAGAAGGAATGTTGACACGCTAGAGTAACTGGCTGCTGATAAACCTCCATACATACACTGCATGTCAGGAAGTCATCTTGTAGCTTGCCTGACGTCGCCATCTTGAACACTAAAATGAGGGAAATGATCTTTCAGCAAGACGCTATGAAGATGTAATGCATGACAAAAGTAAGACGTTATTTGAATCTCATAACGGATGGCATTACCATTTGTATCTCAAAATGTAAAATCCGTCAATCGAAAACGGCTTTAAACGGCGATAAGGACAACAAATCTGGAGCAAATAAGAAAGTAAGATATTGGTAAAGAATTGCTTGTAGTACGTACATGTAGCTTATTGTAAATTATGTTAACAAGTTATGTATGAATATAACGCCTTCCTTCAAACTAATGCTGCTCAGTGACACTTTTGAGTTCGATAAGGTTGGAATTTTAGTTTAAAGAAGTGTGTCCTAAAGTGTCAAGAATATTCCTGAAGTTTTCAGAGATTTATTTATTCTTATTTCGTTTTAACATTTAATTTCCGTTTAATGTCCATTTTCTAGTCCTACTTTTTATAGAGTCATACTTTTTCCATTGAACCATGTGTTTTTGATCCGCGATCCTATTTTCTGATCCTTCGTGCTATGTATTGTGTGTGAATGTGATGTGATTAAACGGCTGTCAACCGAATCAATCCGAATAGTGCTTTCTGCTCAAGACAAAGTGCAAGCCTCATTGATGAGGAGAGGTTTCAAGCGACTACAAAATGTAGAGTAGGTTGCTTCAGATTTGATCTCTCGTGGTAGCTCATTCGACAAGATAGGAGCCTTCACGGAGAAAGCTCTATCCCCCATTTTGCTGTTTGTGTGTTGGAGTGCGAGGAGGTCATCATCGGCCGAACGCAGGGATCTGAATATCTTTAGGAGGGACTTCAACTACGGAGGTGCAGTGTCACTGTACAATGCTTTGTACGTCAACGGGAAAATTTTGTAGTGAATGTGCTGCTTGATGGGGAACCATTGTAAGCTGTGTAGTACATAATCTTTCTACCCACTTTCAGTTTGAACAGAAAGAGTGAATAAGCCTACTATAATCTACCAAAGTGTGTATGGAAAGTGTTATAGTTTGTAAAGCAACCTAAATTAAACACGATTTAGACAAAACATAATCACTTGCATAATTTCAAACGCCGTTAGCACTACAAAAATTACTTTTTAAAATGGAGAGCGGTGAGAAAAAGTGAAAGTGGACAATGAGTTCGATGATTGTTCAATTGGAAGTCCAAACCTCAACATGTTTTACACAGTTATTATTTGGTAAGATTTTTATTTTGTATCCATAATCTACGAAACGTTTAAGTTGTATAAGAAACATTAACATAATATTCACCATCCTTACTTTATTATTAATATTGGATTTGTATGTTTATTATCAGATTCAAGAAGATTAACTATAATAATTTAATAACTGGATTATTTCAGATTAATGTAAAGACGGAATGTAAACAAACTCATGTTGAACACTCACTGATCACATGTGTGTTAAAGTTATCGACATTGATCCTTTAGAGTATTTTCGGTTATAAACTTAGGATCAGAAGAAAATCAAAAGTAATGAAACCGACTTTAAAATCTCTCGTCCTAAGACCCCGTACTCCTTCGCGTTTTTGAATTTTGACGATGTCATTTATGAACGATCAAGTATTCTTATCTTACAAATATAGTTCGTTTCAAATAGCAAACTTTCAAAATGTAAATAACACCCATTCATAAAGACCAACACTATCATAAAGAGGTACACGTTTCAATGTGCCTTTTACTGACAATCACTTGCTTTGCTTCAATTACTTGATTTACTTCACATAGGCCTACAAATATTCTTTTTACAAACACCTACCCATTGAGACCCTCACTGTACGTTCCTGATAAACATGCGGTGCGCCGTTTCATTAGTCTTGACTAAAATAACTATAAGTGTCAGACTATGATCACATCGTGTAAATAATAGTTAAGAATATCATTATTAACATTAATCGAGTTTATAAAACCTGAGGTACAATAACAATCACAAAATCAAAACCGAAAGTAGGATGGCTAGCAATGCTGTGCTAAATTGTTGCATATTCCTTTTTGGAAGTACTTTAGTCTAGTATATCAGTTTATGTAGGGGCAAATTAGTGTTTTACAGAAATGTAAATACCTCACACGGATTCTATCTCCATCTCCAGTAATGTTGTTTCAGCCAAAATCACGCATCAACACGAACGCCCTACAAGGAAGTTGATCTCGTTACTTCTAGCGATGAGGCTCCATAAGGATGGGGTCGTAATTCATAAATCCTCAATATACACAACGTATCTAAACAACGTTTTAGAGTTGAAAATATTCCTATTTATAGATTATTGGACATACGCTGTTCTTTCTTTAACGATTCAAAACAATGGTTTTCATTTGCACATGAGAATATACACTCACTTGCCGATTAGAAATTTATAAACTTCAATCATGAATGCCCAGCAATTCGCAAGTCTGAAAATGAAATAAACCAACCTACGTCGGCAGTGTACCTAGTACCTTTTTATGTAGACATTACGAAAAGAAATGTTACCAATTGCTAGACAATATATATCTTAAACAAATGTAACATTTCCATATTCGTATCCTTTAAAGATAAGTAAGTAGATTTAAATTGATTTTCATTCGAGAAAATTTGTAGAATTAAATATGGAATAAACAACGTTTTTTCATAAGTTTTTCCTCGGAAATTTAACCAATTCAAAAGATTTGATAGGAAACAAAGAACAACAATACCAAATACCAAATACCCCCCTCCACCCTTTATTGAGATGAGGGTAGTGATCAGTTGGCGGGAATGAATAAAGTCCGCTGTGAACATTCAACTTTTGTCACCAGTTTAGGGAAGACGGATTTTAGTATTCAACGGACCAATCACATCATCGCTTGTAAAAGCAGGATAGTGGCAATCACGTTTTGAGAATGGTTAGCTGGAGTTACTTGGCGCTAGATACTGATACCGAAGTCTTTTGCTGGATCATCCTGTTACATCAGCGTATTTGACTCCGCCTAGCTCCATCATACACCCTGATATCCTTCAGGCTAAAACGCTCGTATCGCTTACGGCTGTTTACTCATGGCTATTTATAACCAAAATTGACATTTGTTTAAATTTTCTTCCGGGTTGTGTCGCTATTTGTGAATGCGAGTCATTTCATTGGCTGGCTACATTTAGTGATACGAGCGTTTTGAGGCCGAAGGATAGCAGGGTATATGATGGAGACAAATAAACTGATGTAGCAGGATGTTGCTGGATTGGCTATGTTGGATCGTTGTTGAGAGTAAAGGCACTGGTAGAAAAAGTTCGAATCCCGATCGAGTAGAGTTTCCGAACTGCGCTGAATATTGCTGTAATGTTGCTAAGAAATATTTCATTGTTGTTAAGAAATCCTATATTGTTAATAAGAAATCCTTTATTGCAGTTGATAAATTCTTGATTGCTTTTGTGAAATTCCAAGTCGTTGTTGAAATTTCTAAATTGTTGATGAGAATTTCTAAATTACAACTTGAATGTTTTATCCCTCAATGATTTCTTACCATATTATGATATCAAACATGGTGCATTCTCCCTATATTTTGTTTGCTCTACAAGACACCTTAGAGTGACAAAATTACAAAAAGTCGTGACAATGATATAAAAACTAGACATTGACGTGCGCATGTAAAGAAAACGTGATCTTGGAAACCTTTATTTATTATCTATAGAGGTATTTTTTCATTCTAATGAGAAATTTGATTTATCCTTAATATTTTCTCCTTCCAAGAAGATAACGATGGTGACGCAGCCATGGGATACATCATAGAAATCAGATTATTTTATTCTTTAACTGATATAAACAAGTAATTAGCAAGTGTGTTTAACAAAAATTTACAAAATTTATCATATACTTGCTTATAAATACAGATATTTTGAATGCACGATAGACCCTTCGTCAAGCACCCTGTATCAGCCCGCAGGGCAGATAGATAACTTGTATCAGCCCGTCGTCAAGGGCAAAATCCTGTATTGGCCCGTCGTCAAGGGACTTGAACCTGGGACCCTAGGCAATGATCGTAAAAAAAGATCGAAGTCGCGAGGAGTTTAGAGTTGTCTCCCTTTGTACAGATGACGTTACAACATGGCTGATGGCGCGGAAAGAACGTTGGAGTCTCTTGCTGATCGAATATTTCAGCTTGAAACGATCATGAGAGAAAAATGAAAGCAAAAATTGCAAGAGGCGTAGAATCAGAATAATTAGCTCTGACAGTGACATTGATTATAGCACTCTTTGTTTATGGACGTTAACAACAGGATTCAAATCAATCACCTTTGATTCTCGGTGTGCCACTGTTATGTAAATAAAGTTGAAGATTGTTACAGTTTTCTTTTTTTTTTTTGTAAGTATATATGATAAAAATAGTGTGATATCTCAGCCCTCGAGCTAAAGCTCTCAGACTTATATTGGGGTCTCGGGCTGATACAGGGTGTGATATGAAACTACCCATATAATACTATCTATGTATTTACAACAGACACAACGACACATATAGGCTGGTAGTGTTAAGTTGGTCTAGGTTGGCAGTGTTAAGTTGTAGTTTGGCAGTGTTGAGTTGGTCTAGGTTTGCAGTGTTAAGATGGTCTAGGTTGGCAGTGTTAAGTTAGTCTAGGTTGGCAGTGTTAAGTTGGTCTAGTTTGTCATGTAACTAACATAAATTGGTAGCAGGATTCCAACCTTTTGATATTAAAATGACAATTTATTATTTACAATTGAAAAAATATCATAATTATGGCTTTTTAGAGAAAACGATGCAATTCTGGAAAGGTGGTTGGAACTTAATCAAGGTGTTTTGGTATTTTAGCGCTTATTAATGCCATTAACAAACATACTCTGCGTTACTTTAATGGCGGTCTTTTAGGACTCGTCGTTGTTAATATCAATCATCTCTCCGAGCTGTTGGGTTTTCTTGTCAAACGTTTCTTGCACTCTTGTCTACTTAAATATCAACGCTCATTACATGTCAAAGAGAAAAACACAATTCCGAAGACAGCACTGACGTAGACTCCCATTGAGGTGATGAGTTCTCTTGGTTAAAATGTAATGGCATTGTGATATCTTTCTTTGTTAATGTTAAAACCTCTTGATAAAATGTAGTCGACAATGGGTTTTGTTCAAAATTTACTGTCAAAACTATCACTAGATCTATCACTAGCAATATGTCCATAGAAACACAGTTTCATTGATATGAATTGCCAAACCTTTTTTCAACGTGTTCTGTCTATTGGAAACGAATTAAAATCGATAACCTGTATATAATTTGATAAAGTCGTTTCGATGTAGATGGATATGTAAATCCAAATTGAAGGGACGCAACTAAATGATCACATTGGAATACTACAGTAAACTAATTACTAGTTGAAACGCAAAACTTTGAACAGCCTACTTAATGCATACGAAACTGTGTTCTGTGTCTATAGATATGGTTTATGCTGTCCCAAGGCAGCCACACCAAGTACAATTGATGATCCCTGGCTTATCTGTTCAATAGACCGTAAAGACTTGCCCTTCGGTTTAGAAGTCTAGGTGCAGATATGAAGACCAAAATATGACGATTTAATGGAAAACATTGCAATTATTTCGGGCATGAAATCTATACCCAGAACTGTCTTGTTCAAATTGTGTTATCCACTATTCATTAACGCTTATAGTGTTTTTTTTCACCAAATTTTTTTTTTTTGAAAACTGCCGAAATCAATTAAAATAAACCGTGTCATCAGTCACTAGTGAAAAAGACATTTGAACGTGTTATCAGTCACTCGTGTCTGATAAAACAATTACAAGACGTATTCGGACAAAGCACCAGCTTAATGAAACTCCCCTGACGTCGTGTTGTTGCTAAGGTGACGGACCCTTCATGGTCCGATTTAACGTAAATGCACTTCAATATCCGTGAGATTACAACGATTAAATAATAAAATTAATAGAGTTTTGTTTCTTGTCAAATACCAGCATTCTCCCATCTAGTAACACCAGTGCAGCTATGTATTGCGTTGAAGCCTGCGAACTAGCAAACAATTTGTGGTGCTAAATTAAAATTCAGTGTAGCATTGCATCCAAACCTAACTTTCTGTAGAACAGTTCTCTACTGCAGACAAAGTTGCCCATTCACTGGTGAGATCCTTAAAATAAAGCTATGTACATCACTTTCATATAAAGCATATATCCCTCGTGAAACATTTTTTGGTTTTTTTTGCCAAGGCCCCGTATATAGTAACATCATTTCAATCGGGATATAAACTTGATATGAAAGGGGAATACATTTTTTAAAAAAATTAAAGCATATATATCCCTAGTGAATTTTTGTGTGGTTCTTTTGACAAGGCTCCGTATACAGCAACATCATTTCCATCGGGATATAAACTTGATATGAAAGGGGAATAAATTATAAGTGCAACTCGGAATAAATAACAATTTCCTTCTGCTTGAAATATTTAATACTCATTTCATTACGACTTGTGAACATCGTCCTCTTTATATCACCACCAGACTTTTCTATAACATCATGGTATGAGATTACAGGTAGCAATTGTGGGGACGCGGAAACCTGTAGTGTCTACAGTTCTTATTAATGTGCCGTTGGTGGTACGGATCTCAACTCTCCTGAAAAGAACAACAATTTATTTAACTAGCCCGTGAGGGGGAAAATATCACTGTTTTGATTGGATGTTTAACTAACTACTCAGCTAATATATATGTATTTGGGTAAGAAAGCTAAGCTCATCCGTTTCTACATAAAAAAACCCCAGCAAATTGTATTTAAAAATAAGAATCAATTACATTTGGTAATTTATATTTTTTTTAAAATCAATCACGGGTCTTACGTTTTTGGTGTTTAATATTTACTAAAAAAGTCATGTTTAACCTTATATTAAGTTAGCCTCGATAAAGAAATAATCTCTTTCATTGAGTGAGTGAATGAGTTGGGGTTTAGCGTCCTTTGAACAATATTTCAGTTTTTAAACACGTGGATGATAAGTATCCAAAAGAGAGTGGACAGATCAGGGAGAAAGGGATCGACAGGATAAGGAAAAAGTCGGAAAGAAAGGCATAGTGAGAAATAGACAACATGTTTTAGAACGACTCAAATTTGGTCTGACATCTACCCGTTGACCTGTCCAGCGTGGGTGTCCCTACCAGGAGCATGAAAGCTCTAGCTGGCATAGCTCTCGGGGTCTCACAAGCACGCAAACCACCACACCACGATATGGTATTGAGTCAAGTGGTGGCTGTTTCAATGAAATTTGGTGGTAATAAGACTTTCACAATCTATGTTTTGGTATGTAGACCAAAGTATCAGCATCACTAGGATTTTTCACATTCATACTGAACCCGTAGCCATTGCAAATTGTTCATATATAGAGAACTTACACAGGAGACAACGACAACAATTCTAGCTATAATACTTATCATTACTTATCATTACATGTAATATTGAGTCTTAAGAAGGATGACACTCAAAGAAAATATGGCTACAATAAAATGTAAGTTGTCAGACAGCGCCGAGGAGTAGATGAAATTTTGTATCCCGCGTAAGTGTCCTTGTAGGCCGAGACCTTCTACCCCGAGGTGTGGTCTGACAACGAATTTATCTTACCGAACATCTTATCTTTTTATTTATTGCGTTGTTTTCTGCCATATTGTTGACATCTAGGCTAGCAGACGATGTTTTTTTTGCAAACTCAACCCTGCGTTCATAACGTACTTACAGCGAACCCTCTACAACCGTGCGTGGAATATACTGCTATTGTTACGGTGTTCGGCAAATGCTAGACAGTTTGGCAAATAGACCTAATATTTGTATCCCGCCTGGAGGTTTACAAGAGTTTGAGAACCCCGGCTAAAGACCAATCAAAAGCGAGTATTTTACTGTAAGGTAAGATAATGTAACAAGCATATGCGATGCGTTACCGCATTTCAAATCACTGCAGAGCTCAAGATATGATTTTGCCTACCATAACCCATCACTTTTCAGAAATCCGGGTATTCTTTTCAATTGCTAAAGTTTACATCTATAGAACCAATAGAAATAAGTAGTGAAACTGATCATGGCTTATGACTCATGACCAAGCAAAGAAAGCTAACAAGCAAGCGATCTTAGAGATGAATACTGCACTGACGAGACGGAAGAAGAGTTTAGATATAACTTACGAAGCAGCACTACCACTACCACTGATGGCGATGTAGATGAGGTTGCCACAGACAGAAATGTCTGACGGCAGATTATCTTGCTCAGAAATAACACCCATTGAACCATCACGAAGATCGTAGTACTTGACTTCTTGGGTATCAGTTGAGTAGTAGAGTCGTCGAGCTGAAACAACAAAGAGTATTAACAGCATTAACATTGACATTATTCTTCAATCTTCCATAAAAATCAACAACCCTAAACCGCTTGACTGTAGATCTTAAAAGACGCGTGTATGTATGAATATACATAGCTTCTGACATGGTTGGGTTTGTTTTAATGATTAATCTGTTTCCTTATTTAAATTTCGGTTTGTAATCTTAAAAAGATTCCAGTTGTAGTTCCATTAGATCCTGTCATACTTTGTTTATATGCACCAGATAGTAAAATAGACCTAGAGTCTTGATCTTACACAAGCGATATCTCCTGTGGAACACAGTTTTGGATGATAAATATAGAATATTGCCATTTTCGACAAAACAATGAATTTCTCTTACACTTTTCAGAAACTCTTTCAGGAAGCATTGTTTTATTAATTATCACAGAAAACAAAATATTGAAGTTTATACATACTGAAGGAGTCCAGCGACAAAATCATGACTTCATCTGGGTCTGTGAAAAGCACCTCGATGTTGTCCCCATCAAGTGTAGAACGGTATACTTCAGGTGAAGTATTTGACCAGTAGAGAGACCTGGAACAGAGGAATTTTCAACATCAAACGTCAAATTATAAATCCAACATCTCACACATAATCTTAAAACCGTGAAAGAGGTTAACAGTGTTTCAACGATCAAATCTAGTGCGTATGAATGTGAATCGGTCATAAATATTTAGGGGTGAAATAATCACTCAAACTTTATCAGGTAACCAATCAGAATGCTATATTTTCATTCTAGTTTTCGTGTCATGTTAGAATTTTGATTTTATATAATGAGAAACGGTTGTATAATTGTATTGATCGTAGAATATTGCATAGCTTGAATAATGCCTCAAACATTCGTCTGGAACAAAAAATCGCAAATATTTTCAGATTTCGTATACCATATTGACTTTCTTACAGAATACCAGCTGACAGACATTTAGGTCAAAGTACAAAACTATTCAAAAGATCTATTCATTCCAAAATGATATGGGTTTAATGTGACCGAAAGAAAAGGCAAAAAAAAAAGAAATGTAGAAGATTTAAAAAAAATCATTTGGGACACTTTCATAGAATATATCATCGTTATGCAAATTTGAAAATAAACTGCCCCTCCGGTTATAATTATTTCATGTCAAATAACATAAAGCTCGATTAAAGAATTATTTTTTTCTCATAGAAAATTGCATGTACACTTCGCAAGGATGATATGCATAACAATCTTACCCTTCAAGATGATCTATTTCTAAATAAGTCGCATCATTGCTGACAACCTGTTCGCTGACACCATTTCTGAGTCGCCATATCCCATTGGAAATGACTACATAGTAGACTGTATTCGAGTCAAAAATCTTTGGACTAAAAGATGCTCCTGTGAATGACAAAACATTGACCAAAGAAATTAATGCCTAAGCTGAATAGCCAGCTTAATTAGCCAGAGTAGTGTTTGTAACTAACATTGCATCGTCGCCTGCAGTTATACACCAGTTTTCTTGAGTTGGTAGGATGTATGTACTTCGAATATTGAATTAATGTATAAAGAGTTGTGTGAACATGACAGTAACTCCTGTCACACATTTGAATTAAAGCCTATTTTATTTGAGATGAAGCAAAAATAAAATCTTTAAAGAGATGTCATTGTCTGAATCTACCATGGGAAACTGTCATCAAGTTCTGTGCAACAAATCAGTCATGTGATGTAATATTATAAAGGGTTTGAAAATGTCGCTGTGACCTTTGCATTAAGGTATCTGTGACATAGTGACCTTGTAAATTGGCAGAATAGAATTTGATTAAATACATTATCCCCACTAACTAACTAACGTCGCAAAACATTTCATTTAGGAAGAGTTTGAAACCTGGAGACTATGAGCTCACTGATGTTAATCAGTGTCCTCGCAATCACCAATTGAAGGCTGTCACTACAATATATTGTGTTAATAAGAATTCAAATATACAGAGGGACGCCCCACTGTGGCAGGTTACAATTCAGCATGCTAGTGAAATTGCAAAACAAATATTTGTAAAATGGTTGTTGGTTTGCAACGAAACGTCATTTGGATTCTCTTCCCTTGTACAGATTTGCTTGATGAAGTTCCCAGGAACAACTGTGAAGAGTATCGGAACATAAAGCCCTGGGTGACCGGGATGATCTCCATCAGGTTCTTTAACAATCATAGTCCTGGAGATTGGTACCCTTGGCATTCTTTTGACGAAGTTATCTTACCGTTAAAAAAGGTCATAGAGTTCGTGCCATTCACATCAGTCTTGATAAGTCCAGAGCCTCCTGGTTTACCATACACAAGTAGATCTTTTCTCAACTCACAGTCTATCCCCAAGACGCTATTGAACGGAAGATCTGTTGTACCTAGATCTGTAATCTTTTGACTTTGTTCAACAGCAGTGAATGATGCGGCGTAAAGTGTGTTTCCCTTGTCTGAAAACGTAAGAGATCTGATATCAAGTAAATACATATATATATTATATACAGACATAGTCGACTATGTAGTAGACCGTACACACACACACACATATATATATATATATATATATATATATATATACATACATATATATATATATATATATATATATACATATGTATATATATATATATAAGATAAAGTCATGATTGTGAAAGTTGAATTACATCTCTGTATTTTTTCATAATTTTATATATATATATATATATATATATATATATATAACACAAAAAACTTCTTCATTGTTCAAGTAATAAATAGATAAAAAACAAAAGTCTGGAAATGATTTCCAGACTTTTGTTTTTTATCTATATATTTATAGATATATACACATATCATTAATACAATATTTAAGAAATAAATCTCCATTTGAGGGTAATCAAAGCATACGGGGGGAATTCAATAAGTTCATGAGGATCAGTATGATTACACCACTGAAGATATCATTGTTGATATCATTATTGAGACAGGCCATGTGGCGACAATAACTAACGAGTGGCGGGGAATGACAGATTATCTTTCCCGAGTTATGTTAATTTTGTAATTCTCGAGCCTTGGCGCCACATCTGAGAAATGACGACTGGCAACTATTTGCAATAAATAAACATTGTAAAAATTCTGTCTAAGGGTATACAAATTACCAGTCGGGACAAGTTTGAAAGATGAATGAAATAGTCCCGGCACTACGTTCCTCTTCATTGGTTCACAACAACCAATCAAATGCCAGGAAAATGTGTAACTCCCGTGTGACTTACAGAAAAAATATTACCCTGTGCCCATCTTTCCATATGGGTAATATATACAATTAACTATTGGCTTCTGTCTTATATCCACTTCTTTGAACTTGTTGACTTCACCTCGTACATAACTTACATGAACTTATTGACTTCACCTCGTACATAACTTACATTAACTTATTGACTTCACCTCGTACATAACTTACATGAACTTATTGACTTCACCTCGTACATAACTTACATTAACTTATTGACTTCACTTCGTACATAACTTACATGAACACATTGAATTTAGGAAGCTGTCGATGATTGAATATTGAAGTGTTCTCAAGTCATCCAAATCCATTCTGAACTTTTTCAATAAATTGATGAAACATCCAAACTCTGCATCTAAAAAACAAAAGATAAAATATGTTTCAGTGAATTAGTAATTCAATAGAATAATAGTTTATCTGACACGAAGCAAGCTAGAGTAGGGCCTTGTAACGATGAATATCTCATACACTCAATGTTACTAATTTTATGTCTAATCAAATGCAAATTTTAAAGTCGTTAACAAATTCCTAAAGAAATGTGCTTTGTTGCAAAAAAACCAATATGGAAGTGACAGACCCATAAGCAGCTCGATACAACACTTAAGGGAATCACAAAGATTACACATGGCTGATCTCATGTCTTCTTTAAGGGTTGGGAATCCACGTGCTTATGTTTGTTTGAATTGTCTTTTTTACACTAACGTTGACACCATTGGTTACTTGCAAACAATTTGATTATTCACCACTTAGCAGCTTAACTCTTAAAAACTATTAACAAGGAGGACCATGACAAATCATGTTTTCATCTCGACGAAAGTTGCAGTTCAATTTCACGTATAAGCACAATTTGTTGTTTGCTCATTCTTTCCGGAAGCATTGCACCAAACAAAGACATATTTCAGATTTCGATTTAGAACATGAACACATTTGACATATGAATAATCTACGTAATATAAAACACAATAAAAAATAGGCATGTTATCCAAAAAGACAATATTAATATACATATATAAGTTCAATACATACCATTAGCACAAGGAGGGCATACAGTATTTGTAAAATCAAAAACCTTATCCAACTGATTTTCAGCTCGGGTTATCAATTCGCCTGTAATTTCGAATCCTGAGCGACACGTGCATTCTGAAACTGAAACATACACCGACAGAAGCACGAAAAGCACGTGCAGATGCATACTTGCTTCATCAAAGTACCCTGCCTCTTCTGTTAACGACATATAAATGTGCATTTATTAATGCCCCGGGCTTTATAGTTCGGTACTGCTCTTTAAAATGCTTGAATGAGTAACAAAATTTGCACTTAGAGATTCCTTGATAACATTTAAAATGTCTTGACAATTTGTGGTTAAGACATCGTAAGATTATACTATCAATAATGTTATAGTTGCTTTAGCATTAACATTAAAACAAGGCTGGTGTAGGGTAACGTTGGTGTTGATGTTACACTCTGTAATCGTTATAAATTCCATGAATGGTAGATTCAAGTTGTGAATCCTTTCCAGTAAGGACTTCTGCGTGCAACAGCATGATGTTATAAAGTTTAATATGTCGTCAAAGTTGCATTTGATGATTTGTGTCCTCAAAAACACCTAGACATCTTTGCTTTCGATCTAAAATCGTGTCCTAAAATGCGTGACTATTACCATCGTCAGATTTCATCAAATGTGTCGTTGTGCAACCCTTGAAGACGAGAACTAAATAACACTAACACTATTCCATACTTTATCTACTTGGTGTAAACATATTTTTATTCAATAAATTGAATATGGATCGGTAAACAAGCCGCAATGGATTATATAAATACCTCTCGATTACATTTTACATCAATACTTAACAAAATAACACAAATATTAACAAAACGATACATGAAGGAGAGCAAGCAAACCTCTATAGCATATGGGAGACATTTTTCAAACCTATGTGAGTTTATAATGAAAGTATGGACAGATTTAAGTTTTAATTTGTTGATGAATTTATTTTCGTTGGAGACTCCATTTAAGACAGAGTTGAGATTGTAGCCCTGTATATAAAAATACATTTCATTTCTTAAAATGGAAAAATTTGGACAAATGAAAAAATAGTGCTGTGGGTCTTCATAGGGGTGACCACAAGAGCAGGATGGAATTAATGATATGTGCCGTTCAAACATGTGTGCATTCAGGTCACTGCATCCAAGTCTGAGGCGAGCATGAACTTTTTGGCAGAAACGTGTTCCAAAATTTAGATTAAACTTATTTAAATACTTCTGCTTTGTAGATTGCAATAGAGTTTTGAAGTTGCATATAGTAAGTGTATTGGAAATATTATCAGGTAGCTTATTCCATTGTGTTATTGTATCTGGTAAAACGGAATTTCTATACAGATCAGTACGGCAACGCAGATTCTGGATATTATTACTGTTTCTGAGTCTATGTTCAGTTAACTGTGATACTCTCGCTGGTAAAAGTTGGCATAAATAATCTGGTGCCATATTGTTAGTCATTTTGTATAATAAATAGAGGATATTTGAAGTACGCCACTCGTGAAAATATAAATTTCTACTTCACTCGATGAGACATCCATGGCATTCGACGAGAAATGTCAAATGTTCTATTTATTATGTTTTCCAAAACCCCGTAAATGACCCTAACTTTATGAATGGAGAAGCTAAAACGCTTCGCTAGCGCGGCGGTTGCATGACGTCATTCAATTGTTTCATGACGTCACAGACGACGTTATATGATTGTTGCACCATTTTTATTTCACTCAGTGAAAATACGGTTTTTATTTTCACCGATAAATGGCATATGTCACCATTCGAAACCTAATAATGATAATTTACTTGTTTGTCGACGTTCAGTTAGGGAGATGGAGTTAGTTTCCCTATGAATTAACGCATGGCTTGTTCCTCTAACTGCCCCACAAATCGTCTAAATGCAAGTTGTCAATGATTTCCTCTTGTTCTTTAGTGCAATTGTCCTATAAGTGGGAACAGTAATAAAAAAATTGGCAATATGTTAGACTTTATCTGCTTGGTAATATGGCATGTGTATTGTTAACTTGCACAATATTCAATGTGGTTCAATCTATAGTTTCTAAGGATTATTGAATTTACTGCAATCATTTCATTTTGACTGCCCGGTAACTTTCTGTTTAAAACTGTGTCATCTCCTTCCATGCAAAATAATTCAAACCGTATCATGTATTATCCATTTTTTCTCATTTGATCAAATGGACACACTATCGTATATGTGGCCAATACAAAAATGACAGTTTACAGATGAAACCTACATCTTACTTATTGAACTACATCAATCAAAACACTAAATAGCTGAGCTGTGCTGACCATCCCTAATTAATCTATGAACTGCCCCGACCTGCTGTTTGTTCTAGAAACAACACACTCTGATCTCAAAAGTCTTAATAATCTCCTTCACGGCAGAACTCAAGGCTATTTTAGAAGCACTTCAAAACCTAATCCTTATCCTAATCCTTTCAGACTCACTTAGGGAATCAACTAAGAATCGCGCAGGCATTATATAGCAAATAGTATATACCATACAAGAACTGAACCATAAGTGCAAAACCAAAAACTCCAAACTCCTCTAGGTGGCTGCTCACGTCGAAAAAGAAATAGCCTACAGAGCGGCAAGGCGATCTAAAACTAAACAACTTCACACATCCATCAATACACTTTAAACAAGAGGCAAAACGTTAAGAACAAGGTAAAAGAAGATATAACCTGTTTAAGATGTGTAGATAAGACTTGTGATGAACGACTACATCGTTGCAACCTAGATGATGACGCCACATATCCGCTAAGACTATGGAGCTTATGATCTACAGAGTATTCCCTTCCCGCATCGGCAGGTCAATCCAGCAAAATAATTAAAATATCTTCAGGTTCATTGAGCTTATACAGACAGTGGTACAGTCTGAGAGGATTAACTTTGGTGCTGCCCAACCTCCCAGGAGAGAAACTTCATGAGGTTGAAGAACAAACTAATTCAAAGGGAGAAGACACCTTTTCAGTTCCCTCATGGACCACTTTTGATGTTGTGAATGAGTGAAATGAAGAG
Organism: Phorcus lineatus; assembly: GCA_921293015.1. Lineage (NCBI taxonomy): Eukaryota > Metazoa > Mollusca > Gastropoda > Trochida > Trochidae > Phorcus > Phorcus lineatus. Next base: position 13,940,920 of record OV121093.1, read on the forward strand.
GGAATGAAGTTCGAGGGAAATGAACTTCAAAAGCAAACAGGTGAATACTTTACTATAATGTGAAGAATAGGTGTATATATGTTTTAATATATATGACAACAACAATGCAAGTGAAGTGAATAAAATGGTGCTTCATGTTATGTAGTATACTTATATGTTTACTATTATCCATCAATTGACAAAAATGGTTTTTTTGTCTGTTGGGAAATCTGTCTTGTTTTATGTGGGCCGTTCCATCATTTTGAAAGGGTAGAACGATGTTACACATCATTTGTCAACCATGAAAAGTGTTGTTTTAAGCTTTCTGTCTTTTGGGACTTATGACTTTTGGGAATATACTAATGTTTAAGGGGTTGCTAGGGCACGGTCGATCAGGAATATGTTGAAGGAAGTTGAACTTGTCCGTTCGTTTTATTAAGGAAGAAAAGAAGAAGAAATTTATCAAATAATACAAGTATAATAGATATTTTAGAATAAAATTTAAAACACTGCCCGGCCGACTACAGAATATTTAACACTAATTGTATATAATGTGTTCATGTAAATATAAGATATGTACCATACATATGTTTGGTACCCAGACATGATATGTTTACTCTATGTCCAGTGTGTTAACTCTTTAGATACAGTTAATATTCTGTTAAGAAACATATTTTACAGAGGTTTTACAGTGAGTCTAAGTTTTGAAAAGGCTTGACTAAGGCGGCAACTGAGTGTTTTAGCTTATGTTTGATCAATAAAAATTCGACTTCTGAAACTTTTATTTAAAGATAAGGAGTGATTGTAAGGACTTAATGTATCTTGTTTCAATGACTTAATGGCGCTAAAGTTACAGAATTCCTAAAGTTTGTTGATGGTTGTTAAAGTTTTGTTAAATGGCCAGTCCACAACTCTCAAGGGTGAATGCCACTTCTAATTTTGGCTATCGAGTGCTGTATCATTAACTAATTTCACATAACGTGAGGTAGAAAATTAGTTTTAAAAAGACGATTCGTCAATTACTTTAAAAGATGGACTTGACACCTATTATCCCAGATTTTAATACACCAATTATCAATACAAGTTTTAATTTTGAAACGTTGGAACTCTCAGTCAGTCAAATAACTTCCCCACTAAACAATATAACATAGTTGTTATGAATCGTATGTTATAAACTGCTAATCCCATCCCCAAGTAACCCCTAAGAAATAAGCCATTAGCTGTTGTCAAGTGACATTGTGTTGACAACTGAGTATGCGGGTATTGAAGACCCAGGTTTGTCTTAAGAAAAGCAGTTCGTTCTCAGCCATGCTCCTGGAGAGAGAGTTGAGTCTCAGCCACGGGACTGAGGAGTTGAGTCTCAGCCAACCCTCAGCCAGGGGCTAGTAACAGTCACAGCCAGACATGTGAGAAAGGACGCGTTGGGCGTCGTGAGGGTGCCAAGGGAAAGCGGGCTGGAAGGATCGACGGTCAGATTGGTCAAAAGTACGTATAAGAGATAAAGGCCAAGAAAATCCGCCTCCACGTCTTCTTGTATGAATCGTAGGAAGTGTGCCTGCAGATTGTGCTACAACAATAGCAAGATATAGGAACTGACAATGGCCATCAAAGATTAAGATAATGTACTCGTTTCTCAATTACAATTTTTAAGCGCTAGATTGGAAACCATCCCATCATGCCCTCTCATTGATAAATATGGAGAGAATGTCATTGCGGTATATCCCTATACATGAGAGTGTGAAATACAATATAAAAGAAAAAACGAAAATGAATTGACAAACTGTAAAACTGTAATAACTATCTTTGCGAATCCCTGAGTCACTTTTTCCTTTCATACATTTATCGAGTTGCTTATGGGTGTGTCACGTGCATATTGTTTTTTTCCAACAACGCAATTTTGTTTTTGACTTCCTTTACGATTTATGATATCAAATAATATACACAGAGTTTGGATGTTTCATCAATTTATTGAAACTAGAAACTGGATTTGGATGAATTGAGAACATTTCAATATTCAACCATCGACAGCTTCCTAAATTCAGGGGCTTGGATAGCGCAGCGGATCAAGAGGTCCGTGGTTCGAATCCCGCCAGGGGCTCGGCAACTTTGTCTGCAGTAGAGAACCGTTCTACACACAGTCAGGGTTGGGTGCAATATTACCCTGAATTTCAGTGCAGGACCACCCATGGTTCGCTGGTTCCGGCCGATGCTCGCAGCTTTCACCGCAATACATAACCATAATGGTGTTGCGGGCTTTCTCCCAGCGGCTTTAAAGCAAATATCACCTCACCTCCTAAATTCAACGTGTTCATGTAAGTTATGCACGAGGGGAAGTTAATAAATTTATCGAGGTTGATATAAAACAGAACCGAATGGTTATTTTTATGTCTGAGAAATGTCACCAGATGGCCTGTCTCAATAATGATATCAACGATGATATCTTCAGTGGTGTATCAATACTCACTCTTATGAACCTCGTGCTTTGATTACTCTCAAATGGAGATTTTTCCCTTAAATATGATATTAACAATACAATTTATTATTAGTGCATGTCAAGTGTGTATTTCTATGGGTGTCTCTTCTCGGTAGACCCATCATTTTAGAATTGATATTTTGTATCCGCCGTTTTCTGAATAGAGTTTGTTCAATGTAATCAAATTCCCCCCAAAACACAAACTTGAATCCTTTGACAAAAGTTAAACTTAAGAAATCAATTTTGTTTACCCTTTTTGATAAATAACTATTAATTGTATGACATTTATAAAACATTTACAGCCTAAATGATATGATACAGCAGTCTAGGAATGATCACAATCTCCAGATTGTTCGAACAATCTAAGAATTATTTTCATTCCTATAGATTGTTAAAACAATCCGCAGTTGTGAGACCTGAACAATCTTGGAATGATCACAATCTAGGAATTTGCTTGTTAGTAGTTAATTTTGTATTATAAAAGGTAGCTTATCAAAGTTTTCATTTGTGTTTGCATACAAATGATGGAGAAAAGTTGTCGAGTCTTAGATTGTGAGAGGTTCATAGCTCATTATTTTGTTACATTGACTTAAAAGAGGTGGTCCATTCTCAGATTGTTAGCGGCTTTTATCCCGTTTTCATGTTCAAGTCATAGAATAGAAAGTGGATTCCTAGATTCTGAAGGGGTCAGGGCTCGTCTTTATGTCAAACCATATATATATATATATATATATATATATATATATATATATATATATATATATATATATATATATATATATGTGTGTGTGTGTGTGTATACATATATATATATATATATGTGTGTATATACTTTACTATATATACTTTATTTAAGATATAAGTCATTTTGTATTTAATTTTATAAACAAAAGTTTTATTTAGAAAAACAGTGTTTTCCTAAATAAAAAGACGTGTATTGAAAAATTACTTTGAGTAAAAATTACTTTTGAAGAATTCAAACTTTCATTGTCACTAAAGAAAAATATCAATATGCCTTACTATAACATTGAAAGTGATTTTGATCTATGACATATTTCATAAACACTCAACTTGCTATGAATTTATTGTTATATATAAAAAAAGATATAAAAAATTCAAACGAATATTTTGCTAAACAATTAGCTTTGGTGATATGTTGACTATGGATTTTAGAAGAACTTTGCTTACAATACGAAGATGAAATAATTTATTCGGATTATTCGAATGTCAACTTTATGTAAAGTTATATGAATTAAAAATAAGATTAAAACTGTTAATTTAAAATAAATGAGAAAAACAAAACTAAAATGAAAAATAATTGCTCATGACATAAAATTCTGAGATCTGGGATCTGAGATTATTTGACACAACTTTGATGGGAAAATCACTTCAATGAAAATAGATAATTAGATAAAAATGATCAATTTGATGAAAAATGCTATTGATGAAAAATGCTATTGATGAAAAAATGAAATTCTGACCGATGTAAAAAGCACATGGATGACTTTTATTGAATAAATGATTTGAATGAAATTATGAAATTTTTTAAAATGACATTGAAAGAAAAGGTTGTTGATGTTAAGAAGTATTTGACTTTGATTTTGATAATTAAGATGATGAAAAGAAAGTCATGTGTTTGAGTACCAATCTCCAGGACTATGTTTGTAATACAAAACTGATACTCCGATACTCTTCACAATTGTCCCTGGGAAACTTCATCAAGAAAATCTGTACAAGGGCGGTGTATCCAAATGAAGTTTCGTTGCTAACCAACAACCATTTTTTTTGCAATTTCACTAGCATGCTGATTGTCACCAGCCGAAGCACGGCGTCCTTCCGTATGTCTGAATTCTAATTAACACAATATTGCATGCAACAAGTCCAAAAATGTGTTGACAGTCTGCAATTGGTTATTACGCGGACACGAAGTGACAATAGCAACCATTACCTCATTGTCATGTTCACCACGTTTAATGCTCTTGATAAGAGATATGACTTTGGACCTAATATCTTTGACAGTATATATGTGGGGATAATGTATTTAATCAAAGTTTATGCTGTCCATTTTCTAGATCACTATAACACCTTGATCGCTTGCCGAACTTCTGGTAGCGCATTTTCCTCTTTAACCGTTGTCACCTGGACCTTAAGTCCATGGTCAGCGCGCCATTGTCAAACCCATGATTATGTGACATTGCATTATTGATTTGTTGACTTTTACTTTTAGCTTTTACAAATATGTATTATTGTTTTTGGATTTTTATTGACTATCCTTTATCTTTTTTATATGAGTTAAGATTTGTCTAATTATTATCTATGATATTTAGGGACGCATCAAAACGAAACCGTATATCTGATATAAGATCACAGAGTATTTTTTTCATTTTTAATGAGCAGTTTGAATTGCTCTTGAAAATATGACCTTCACAGAAGGATAGTGATTAGGTAGTCTAATTCGGATATAAACACCCATAGTGCACATCAAAGAAACTTAATCTTACACTGGCAGCATACAGCCAAGAGCCTTCTCTTGTCTTATAATTATGGCATTTCAGAGAAATCGATGCAACTCTGGAAAGGCGAACCATATAAGCCATATACAAAATCTATCAAACAAACTCTGTGTCATTTTAATGCCGGGCGGTTCGGACTGGTCGTTGCTGGTGTTTATGATCTCTCCCAATTCAGCTGTTTGGTGCTCTTGTGAAACTGTTTTTACAAAGTCGTCTGCTTTAGTGTCCTCGCTCATTGCAAGGAGTAAGGTACAGTTCTGAAGACAGCACTGCCGTATGATAACCAATGACATGATGTAATAGCATTGTGAGGGAATCTTGGTTAAGATGTAATGTGATGTCATTCTTTGATGATGTTGCCGCCTATTGATACAGTGAGTGAGTTGGGGTTTAACGTGCTTTGAACAATATTTCAGTTAATAAACACGTGGATGGCAAGCATCCAAAAGAGAGTGGAAAGATAAGGAAGAAAGGGATCGAAAGAATGAGGGAAAATACGGAAAGAACGGCATAGTGAGAGATAGACAACAGGTTTAAGACGGACTCAAATTTAGTCTGGCTTCTACCCGTCGACCTCCTCCAGTTTGGGTGTCCCCACAAGGAGCATGACAGCTCCAGCTGGCATAGCTCTTTGGGGTCTCTGAAGCACGCAAACCACCACACCACGTTAAGGTATTGAGTCCAGTGGTGGCTGGAATTGTTGAAAAGTTATTGTCGAAACATTGTTTGAAGTGGTTATCGTTTGATCTCACACGAGCAATATCTCCAGTGAAACACATATTTGAATGCTTATTTTTTTTACTTTGAAATCTTTTAATTGCTAAACAGTTTTCAACATGTTCTCTCCATAGAAAGGAAGGAAAACTAATAACCTGTACATACGTTGAATTCGGTGTTGATGGATGTTTACACCCAAATTTAAAGAGCCACTCCGTGGTTTTCATAAAAAAGACATTTATATGACAAATACTGGTTTTCCATGAAAATCTAAAAACAACCTTATAAATGCACGAATAAGGTGTAAATATCACGTCCAATATAGATGGATACTAGTTATATAACCTAACAAACACTATCAACTCCTAACTGCCCTGCTGGCTGTTTTAGATAAGTCTCAAAAATTACGTTTGACTATTTGACGCGCGCCACTGTCCGGTTTTCGATCATAATTGTGACGTTCTACGTTCATAACGTCACTGTAAAAAAACAATAAGCTTTAAAATGTGTATTTTTGGTAACAGTCGATACTTTGCGATCAAATGACGCCATTTATTTAGTTTGGCATAAATGACTCCAACAACTCACGGAGTGGCTCTTAGGGACGAAACTATATGCATCCGGTTTCGTCAGCCTAACTGAATCCGTTGATCGAGCTCCTTCCATATACCCTGATCTCTTTCGAGCCAAATCCTTCGTAAGGCTTGATGTAAGTGGCTGTGCTCACCGGTTATTGTTTAAGCCAATGAAATGTCGCTATCTCCAAGGCGCTTGAAGCTACTCTTTTGATTTTAACGGAATTTTCCAACCGGGTTTTGCCGCTGTTGCTGGATGCGAGTCGTCTCATTGGCTGGTTAGAAAGTAAGCGATACGAGGCTTTTGGCCTAAAGGATGTCAGTGTAAATGGTAGGAGCTCGATCAGCGGATTCAATTACGCCGATGAAGCAGGATGTACTATATGATCACATTAGAATACTATAGTAAACTGATCACTTGTTGAAACGCAAACCTTTGAAAAACATACTTTATACATACGAAGCAATATTTCCTGTCTGTGTTCATAAATATGTTTTATGCTGTCCCAAGGCAGTCACACCAAATAGAATTGATGAGCCTTGGTTTATCTGTTCAACAAGCGTAAAGATTTGCCCTTTGGGTAAGTGGTCGATTGCTGTTATCAAGACTTCAACATGACGATTTAATGGGATTGAACGGGCATGAAATCTACACCCAAAACTGTTATGAGATATCATTTAAAGCTTGAGAGCAATATTTACCTTACTACAGAAAAAAATAATTCAAAGTTCAAAATATATCTGAATGTGTATAAACCATGTGTTAACCAACCAGTGCAGTCAATGTCGCCATAACCACAGACACAACATATAATTATGTGAACCTATGAAATAAATGTAGAGATTGGTCGAACTTTGTATTACGTGCTGATACAGATGTCAACGGTTTCATAGATAGAAAACAGAGTTGGAAATTCAGTAAATTATTAATAAATAATTAGTAGAGTCAACGGTTTCATAGATAGAAAACAGAGTTGGAAATTCAGTAAATTATTAATAAATAATTAGTAGATTCAACGGTTTCATAGATAGAAAACAGAGTTGGAAATTCAGTAAATTATTAATAAATAATTAGTAGAGTCAACGGTTTCACAGGTAGAAAACAGAGTTGAAAATTCAGTAAATTATTAATAAATAATCAGTAGAGGTTTTAAAGGACAAAAGATGATGAGAGAAATCATTTATGTCTTCCATTGAGGCTCGTCTAGCCTGAAATGCCCTATGTGCTAATGACATGGCATGTCGTCCAGTGGCTGTTCGTATATTTTCATCTTCTTATCCATAAGCAAAAGTTCTAGAAAGCTGAAACCTTGTGAACAGACTCTTTAGCTGATGGGGATTAATTTTCATTGTTTTGATGACCTTGTTGTCCCTTATCTTGGCTGCATGGACCACATCCCAAGAACATGATTTCATCAATTCTCAACTATACCAGAATACAGTTTCATCTCCACCTCTTGCCTCTCCATCTTGTAAAGCTCCGTTGTAATCTTTTCTTCTATGGATGGTGTCACAGTTGTCGCATCACAACTGTCATACCCTTAACATTTACATGTTAGGTCTAATGAAGCAAAGTCCATTCAGAAAGTCAACCAGTGCGTACAAAAATAAACTCCAAATAATTAAATAATATTTTCAGATCCTCTTTCCTGTTGGCATGCTATCAAAACAATCATTTTGCCATCAGGGATATTTCAATCCCTCCTATTTATTTTCTCAACTGCAACATCGTCTTTTGTGGGCTTCCTGTCTACACGGGTGTAAAATTCTTTAATAAAGCTGATTAGGCCGCTTAACAATTTTAAAGGGTCAGTAACACGGTTTAATAATGAAAACGTAAAAATCATTTCTGGAAAATTAAAATAGAATTTAACAAATGCAAGACTTTTTTTATGATAGAAAATAAAATTAAACGAACGTTCCCAAAAATTGTCCGCCATTGATTTTTGTGTGATACTTGAAAATGTTCATGCTTTATGGACTGATTTAACATAAATGCGCTTCGATTTCTGTAAAAATACAATGATTCAATCATAATTTCAATTAAATTTTATATTAAACAATGAAATACTACCCTTGTTCATAACCAATTAACATCATTTCCTTATCCTTAATTTTCTTAACTTTACCTTAACTTTATAAGCTCAAAAAGGACTTTTTGGATGAAAATGCATGTACAGCTGGGGTTACTTCCAGAATTCCAGAGTTTAGAGTAATAGACGTTTATATTTATTATGTAGAATTTTTCATTTTTCAATCCTGGATGAGCACAATTTTAAATATAGATATGTACATTTTCTTCAGAGAAATGATTTTAGGACATTGTTTATATCACACATAATATATTTGATGAATTATGTTACTGGCTTAAGTAGGAGATTAAATAACATATATTTTCTTGTTTTCTATTGTACTTAAAAACAGCCATTTAAAAAATCGAAATTGTACGTCCCATGTGCATGTTCATTATCTTCATTTGTATTTGTCGTTGAGTTTCCAAAAATACCTTTAAATCATTGGAGCGAGTCATTGTCTGGTTTTCGATCACAAATGTATATTTTAACCTATTTATCCTCACTATAATGAACTCAAATACTCTTGAAATGCCACATTTAGAAACAACAACTACACTCGGACAAACACCAGCAGGAACGAGTGTGAATGTCAAACGTCTTAAAGTTAAGCAATGAGGTAGGTATAAGACACGTCTAAAACAGGAACGAGTGTGAATGTCAAACGTCTTAAAGCTAAGCAATGAGGTAGGTATAAGACACGTCTAAAACAGGAACGAGTGTGAATGTCAAACGTCTTAAAGTTAAGCAATGAGGTAGGTATAAGACACGTCTAAAACAGGAACGAGTGTGAATGTCAAACGTCTTAAAGTTAAGCAATGAGGTAGGTATAAGACACGTCTAAAACAGGAACGAGTGTGAATGTCAAACGTCTTAAAGTTAAGCAATGAGGTAGGTATAAGACACGTCTAAAACAGGAACGAGCGTGAATGTCAAACGTCTTAAAGTTAAGCAATGAGGTAGGTATAAGACACGTCTAAAACAGGAACGAGTGTGAATGTCAAACGTCTTAAAGTTAAGCAATTAGGTAGGTATAAGACACGTCTAAAACAGGAACGAGCGTGAATGTCAAACGTCTTAAAGTTAAGCAATGAGGTAGGTACAAGACACGTCTAAAACAGGAACGAGTGTGAATGTCAAACGTCTTAAAGTTAAGCAATGAGGTAGGTATAAGACACGTCTAAAACAGGAACGAGTGTGAATGTCAAACGTCTTAAAGTTAAGCAATTAGGTAGGTATAAGACACGTCTAAAACAGGAACGAGTGTGAATGTCAAACGTCTTAAAGCTAAGCAATGAGGTAGGTATAAGACACGTCTAAAACAGGAACGAGTGTGAATGTCAAACGTCTTAAAGTTAAGCAATGAGGTAGGTATAAGACAGGTCTAAAACAGGAACGAGTGTGAATGTCAAACGTCTTAAAGTTAAGCAATGAGGTAGGTATAAGACACGTCTAAAACAGGAACGAGTGTGAATGTCAAACGTCTTAAAGCTAAGTAATTAGGTAGGTATAAGACACGTCTAAAACAGGAACGAGCGTGAATGTCAAACGTCTTAAAACTAAGCAATGAGGTAGGTATAAGACACGTCTAAAACAGGAACGAGCGTGAATGTCAAACGTCTTAAAGTTAAGCAATTAGGTAGGTATAAGACGCGTCTAAAACAGGAACGAGCGTGAATGTCAAACGTCTTAAAGTTAAGCAATTAGGTAGGTATAAGACGCGTCTAAAACAGGAACGAGTGTGAATGTCAAACGTCTTAAAGTTAAGCAATGAGGTAGGTATAAGACACGTCTAAAACAGGAACAAGTGTGAATGTCAAACGTCTTAAAGTTAAGCAATGAGGTAGGTATAAGACACGTCTAAAACAGGAACGAGTGTGAATGTCAAACGTCTTAAAGTTAAGCAATGAGGTAGGTATACGAGACGTCTTAAACAGGAAGGAGTGTGAATGTCAAACGTCTTAAAGTTAAGCAATGAGGTAGGTATAAGACACGTCTAAAACAGGAACGAGTGTGAATGTCAAACGTCTTAAAGCTAAGCAATTAGGTAGGTATAAGACACGTCAAAAACAGGAACGAGTGTGAATGTCAAACGTCTTAAAGTTAAGCAATGAGGTAGGTATAAGACACGTCTAAAACAGGAACGAGCGTGAATGTCTAACGTCTTAAAGTTAAGCAATTAGGTAGGTATAAGACACGTCTAAAACAGGAACGAGTGTGAATGTCAAACGTCTTAAAGTTAAGCAATGAGGTAGGTATAAGACACGTCTAAAACAGGAACGAGTGTGAATGTCAAACGTCTTAAAGTTAAGCAATGAGGTAGGTATAAGACACGTCTAAAACAGGAACGAGTGTGAATGTCAAACGTCTTAAAGTTAAGCAATGAGGTAGGTATAAGACACGTCTAAAACAGGAACGAGTGTGAATGTCAAACGTCTTAAAGCTAAGCAATGAGGTAGGTATACGAGATGTCTAAAACAGGAACGAGTGTGAATGTCAAACGTCTTAAAGTTAAGCAATGAGGTAGGTATAAGACACGTCTAAAACAGGAACGAGTGTGAATGTCAAACGTCTTAAAGTTAAGCAATGAGGTAGGTATAAGACACGTCTAAAACAGGAACGAGTGTGAATGTCAAACGTCTTAAAGCTAAGTAATTAGGTAGGTATAAGACACGTCTAAAACAGGAACGAGTGTGAATGTCAAACGTCTTAAAGTTAAGCAATGAGGTAGGTATAAGACACGTCTAAAACAGGAACGAGTGTGAATGTCAAACGTCTTAAAGTTAAGCAATGAGGTAGGTATAAGACACGTCTAAAACAGGAACGAGTGTGAATGTCAAACGTCTTAAAGTTAAGCAATGAGGTAGGTATAAGACACGTCTAAAACAGGAACGAGTGTGAATGTCAAACGTCTTAAAGTTAAGCAATTAGGTAGGTATAAGACACGTCTAAAACAGGAACGAGTGTGAATGTCAAACGTCTTAAAGTTAAGCAATGAGGTAGGTATAAGACACGTCTAAAACAGGAACGAGTGTGAATGTCAAACGTCTTAAAGTTAAGCAATGAGGTAGGTATAAGACACGTCTAAAACAGGAACGAGTGTGAATGTCAAACGTCTTAAAGTTAAGCAATGAGGTAGGTATACGAGACGTCTTAAACAGGAAGGAGTGTGAATGTCAAACGTCTTAAAGTTAAGCAATGAGGTAGGTATAAGACACGTCTAAAACAGGAACGAGTGTGAATGTCAAACGTCTTAAAGCTAAGCAATTAGGTAGGTATAAGACACGTCAAAAACAGGAACGAGTGTGAATGTCAAACGTCTTAAAGTTAAGCAATGAGGTAGGTATAAGACACGTCTAAAACAGGAACGAGCGTGAATGTCTAACGTCTTAAAGTTAAGCAATTAGGTAGGTATAAGACACGTCTAAAACAGGAACGAGTGTGAATGTCAAACGTCTTAAAGTTAAGCAATGAGGTAGGTATAAGACACGTCTAAAACAGGAACGAGTGTGAATGTCAAACGTCTTAAAGTTAAGCAATGAGGTAGGTATAAGACACGTCTAAAACAGGAACGAGTGTGAATGTCAAACGTCTTAAAGTTAAGCAATGAGGTAGGTATAAGACACGTCTAAAACAGGAACGAGTGTGAATGTCAAACGTCTTAAAGCTAAGCAATGAGGTAGGTATACGAGATGTCTAAAACAGGAACGAGTGTGAATGTCAAACGTCTTAAAGTTAAGCAATGAGGTAGGTATAAGACACGTCTAAAACAGGAACGAGTGTGAATGTCAAACGTCTTAAAGTTAAGCAATGAGGTAGGTATAAGACACGTCTAAAACAGGAACGAGTGTGAATGTCAAACGTCTTAAAGCTAAGCAATTAGGTAGGTATAAGACACGTCTAAAACAGGAACGAGTGTGAATGTCAAACGTCTTAAAGTTAAGCAATGAGGTAGGTATAAGACACGTCTAAAACAGGAACGAGTGTGAATGTCAAACGTCTTAAAGTTAAGCAATGAGGTAGGTATAAGACACGTCTAAAACAGGAACGAGTGTGAATGTCAAACGTCTTAAAGTTAAGCAATGAGGTAGGTATAAGACACGTCTAAAACAGGAACGAGTGTGAATGTCAAACGTCTTAAAGTTAAGCAATGAGGTAGGTATAAGACACGTCTAAAACAGGAACGAGTGTGAATGTCAAACGTCTTAAAGTTAAGCAATGAGGTAGGTATAAGACACGTCTAAAACAGGAACGAGTGTGAATGTCAAACGTCTTAAAGTTAAGCAATGAGGTAGGTATAAGACACGTCTAAAACAGGAACGAGCGTGAATGTCAAACGTCTTAAAGTTAAGCAATGAGGTAGGTATAAGACACGTCTAAAACAGGAACGAGTGTGAATGTCAAACGTCTTAAAGTTAAGCAATGAGGTAGGTATAAGACACGTCTAAAACAGGAACGAGTGTGAATGTCAAACGTCTTAAAGTTAAGCAATGAAGTAGGTATACGAGACGTCTTAAACAGGAAGGAGTGTGAATGTCAAACGTCTTAAAGTTAAGCAATGAGGTAGGTATAAGACACGTCTAAAACAGGAACGAGCGTGAATGTCTAACGTCCTAAAGTTAAGCAATTAGGTAGGTATAAGACACGTCAAAAACAGGAACGAGTGTGAATGTCAAACGTCTTAAAGTTAAGCAATGAGGTAGGTATAAGACACGTCTAAAACAGGAACGAGTGTGAATGTCAAACGTCTTAAAGTTAAGCAATGAGGTAGGTATAAGACACGTCTAAAACAGGAACGAGTGTGAATGTCAAACGTCTTAAAGTTAAGCAATGAGGTAGGTATAAGACACGTCTAAAACAGGAACGAGTGTGAATGTCAAACGTCTTAAAGTTAAGCAATGAAGTAGGTATAAGACACGTCTAAAACAGGAACGAGTGTGAATGTCAAACGTCTTAAAGTTAAGCAATGAGGTAGGTATAAGACACGTCTAAAACAGGAACGAGCGTGAATGTCTAACGTCTTAAAGTTAAGCAATTAGGTAGGTATAAGACACGTCTAAAACAGGAACAAGAGTGAAAGTCAAACGTCTTAAAGTTAAGCAATGAGGTAGGTATAAGACACGTCTAAAACAGGAACGAGTGTGAATGTCAAACGTCTTAAAGTTAAGCAATGAGGTAGGTATAAGACACGTCTAAAACAGGAACGAGTGTGAATGTCAAACGTCTTAAAGTTAAGCAATGAGGTAGGTATAAGACACGTCTAAAACAGGAACGAGTGTGAATGTCAAACGTCTTAAAGCTAAGCAATGAGGTAGGTATACGAGATGTCTAAAACAGGAACGAGTGTGAATGTCAAACGTCTTAAAGTTAAGCAATGAGGTAGGTCTAAGACACGTCTAAAACAGGAACGAGTGTGAATGTCAAACGTCTTAAAGTTAAGCAATGAGGTAGGTATAAGACACGTCTAAAACAGGAACGAGTGTGAATGTCAAACGTCTTAAAGGTAAGTAATTACGTAGGTATAAGACACGTCTAAAACAGGAACGAGTGTGAATGTCAAACGTCTTAAAGTTAAGCAATGAGGTAGGTATAAGACACGTCTAAAACAGGAACGAGTGTGAATGTCAAACGTCTTAAAGTTAAGCAATGAGGTAGGTATAAGACACGTCTAAAACAGGAACGAGTGTGAATGTCAAACGTCTTAAAGTTAAGCAATGAGGTAGGTATAAGACACGTCTAAAACAGGAACGAGTGTGAATGTCAAACGTCTTAAAGTTAAGCAATGAGGTAGGTATAAGACACATCTAAAACAGGAACGAGTGTGAATGTCAAACGTCTTAAAGTTAAGCAATGAGGTAGGTATAAGACACGTCTAAAACAGGAACGAGTGTGAATGTCAAACGTCTTAAAGTTAAGCAATGAGGTAGGTATACGAGACGTCTTAAACAGGAAGGAGTGTGAATGTCAAACGTCTTAAAGTTAAGCAATGAGGTAGGTATAAGACACGTCTAAAACAGGAACGAGTGTGAATGTCAAACGTCTTAAAGCTAAGCAATTAGGTAGGTATAAGACACGTCTAAAACAGGAACGAGTGTGAATGTCAAACGTCTTAAAGCTAAGCAATGAGGTAGGTATACGAGATGTCTAAAACAGGAACGAGTGTGAATGTCAAACGTCTTAAAGTTAAGCAATGAGGTAGGTATAAGACACGTCTAAAACAGGAACGAGTGTGAATGTCAAACGTCTTAAAGTTAAGCAATGAGGTAGGTATAAGACACGTCTAAAACAGGAACGAGTGTGAATGTCAAACGTCTTAAAGCTAAGTAATTAGGTAGGTATAAGACACGTCTAAAACAGGAACGAGTGTGAATGTCAAACGTCTTAAAGTTAAGCAATGAGGTAGGTATAAGACACGTCTAAAACAGGAACGAGTGTGAATGTCAAACGTCTTAAAGTTAAGCAATGAGGTAGGTATAAGACACGTCTAAAACAGGAACGAGTGTGAATGTCAAACGTCTTAAAGTTAAGCAATGAGGTAGGTATAAGACACGTCTAAAACAGGAACGAGTGTGAATGTCAAACGTCTTAAAGTTAAGCAATGAGGTAGGTATAAGACACGTCTAAAACAGGAACGAGTGTGAATGTCAAACGTCTTAAAGCTAAGCAATGAGGTAGGTATACGAGATGTCTAAAACAGGAACGAGTGTGAATGTCAAACGTCTTAAAGTTAAGCAATGAGGTAGGTCTAAGACACGTCTAAAACAGGAACGAGTGTGAATGTCAAACGTCTTAAAGTTAAGCAATGAGGTAGGTATAAGACACGTCTAAAACAGGAACGAGTGTGAATGTCAAACGTCTTAAAGGTAAGTAATTACGTAGGTATAAGACACGTCTAAAACAGGAACGAGTGTGAATGTCAAACGTCTTAAAGTTAAGCAATGAGGTAGGTATAAGACACGTCTAAAACAGGAACGAGTGTGAATGTCAAACGTCTTAAAGTTAAGCAATGAGGTAGGTATAAGACACGTCTAAAACAGGAACGAGTGTGAATGTCAAACGTCTTAAAGTTAAGCAATGAGGTAGGTATAAGACACGTCTAAAACAGGAACGAGTGTGAATGTCAAACGTCTTAAAGTTAAGCAATGAGGTAGGTATAAGACACATCTAAAACAGGAACGAGTGTGAATGTCAAACGTCTTAAAGTTAAGCAATGAGGTAGGTATAAGACACGTCTAAAACAGGAACGAGTGTGAATGTCAAACGTCTTAAAGTTAAGCAATGAGGTAGGTATACGAGACGTCTTAAACAGGAAGGAGTGTGAATGTCAAACGTCTTAAAGTTAAGCAATGAGGTAGGTATAAGACACGTCTAAAACAGGAACGAGTGTGAATGTCAAACGTCTTAAAGCTAAGCAATTAGGTAGGTATAAGACACGTCTAAAACAGGAACGAGTGTGAATGTCAAACGTCTTAAAGCTAAGCAATGAGGTAGGTATACGAGATGTCTAAAACAGGAACGAGTGTGAATGTCAAACGTCTTAAAGTTAAGCAATGAGGTAGGTATAAGACACGTCTAAAACAGGAACGAGTGTGAATGTCAAACGTCTTAAAGTTAAGCAATGAGGTAGGTATAAGACACGTCTAAAACAGGAACGAGTGTGAATGTCAAACGTCTTAAAGCTAAGTAATTAGGTAGGTATAAGACACGTCTAAAACAGGAACGAGTGTGAATGTCAAACGTCTTAAAGTTAAGCAATGAGGTAGGTATAAGACACGTCTAAAACAGGAACGAGTGTGAATGTCAAACGTCTTAAAGTTAAGCAATGAGGTAGGTATACGAGACGTCTAAAACAGGAACGAGTGTGAATGTCAAACGTCTTAAAGTTAAGCAATGAGGTAGGTATAAGACACGTCTAAAACAGGAACGAGTGTGAATGTCAAACGTCTTAAAGTTAAGCAATGAGGTAGGTATAAGACACGTCTAAAACAGGAACGAGTGTGAATGTCAAACGTCTTAAAGTTAAGCAATGAGGTAGGTATAAGACACGTCTAAAACAGGAACGAGTGTGAATGTCAAACGTCTTAAAGTTAAGCAATGAGGTAGGTATAAGACACGTCTAAAACAGGAACGAGCGTGAATGTCAAACGTCTTAAAGTTAAGCAATGAGGTAGGTATAAGACACGTCTAAAACAGGAACGAGTGTGAATGTCAAACGTCTTAAAGTTAAGCAATGAGGTAGGTATAAGACACGTCTAAAACAGGAACGAGTGTGAATGTCAAACGTCTTAAAGTTAAGCAATGAAGTAGGTATACGAGACGTCTTAAACAGGAAGGAGTGTGAATGTCAAACGTCTTAAAGTTAAGCAATGAGGTAGGTATAAGACACGTCTAAAACAGGAACGAGCGTGAATGTCTAACGTCCTAAAGTTAAGCAATTAGGTAGGTATAAGACACGTCAAAAACAGGAACGAGTGTGAATGTCAAACGTCTTAAAGTTAAGCAATGAGGTAGGTATAAGACACGTCTAAAACAGGAACGAGTGTGAATGTCAAACGTCTTAAAGTTAAGCAATGAGGTAGGTATAAGACACGTCTAAAACAGGAACGAGTGTGAATGTCAAACGTCTTAAAGTTAAGCAATCAGGTAGGTATAAGACACGTCTAAAACAGGAACGAGTGTGAATGTCAAACGTCTTAAAGTTAAGCAATGAAGTAGGTATAAGACACGTCTAAAACAGGAACGAGTGTGAATGTCAAACGTCTTAAAGTTAAGCAATGAGGTAGGTATAAGACACGTCTAAAACAGGAACGAGCGTGAATGTCTAACGTCTTAAAGTTAAGCAATTAGGTAGGTATAAGACACGTCTAAAACAGGAACAAGAGTGAAAGTCAAACGTCTTAAAGTTAAGCAATGAGGTAGGTATAAGACACGTCTAAAACAGGAACGAGTGTGAATGTCAAACGTCTTAAAGTTAAGCAATGAGGTAGGTATAAGACACGTCTAAAACAGGAACGAGTGTGAATGTCAAACGTCTTAAAGTTAAGCAATGAGGTAGGTATAAGACACGTCTAAAACAGGAACGAGTGTGAATGTCAAACGTCTTAAAGCTAAGCAATGAGGTAGGTATACGAGATGTCTAAAACAGGAACGAGTGTGAATGTCAAACGTCTTAAAGTTAAGCAATGAGGTAGGTCTAAGACACGTCTAAAACAGGAACGAGTGTGAATGTCAAACGTCTTAAAGTTAAGCAATGAGGTAGGTATAAGACACGTCTAAAACAGGAACGAGTGTGAATGTCAAACGTCTTAAAGGTAAGTAATTAGGTAGGTATAAGACACGTCTAAAACAGGAACGAGTGTGAATGTCAAACGTCTTAAAGTTAAGCAATGAGGTAGGTATAAGACACGTCTAAAACAGGAACGAGTGTGAATGTCAAACGTCTTAAAGTTAAGCAATGAGGTAGGTATAAGACACGTCTAAAACAGGAACGAGTGTGAATGTCAAACGTCTTAAAGTTAAGCAATGAGGTAGGTATAAGACACGTCTAAAACAGGAACGAGTGTGAATGTCAAACGTCTTAAAGTTAAGCAATGAGGTAGGTATAAGACACATCTAAAACAGGAACGAGTGTGAATGTCAAACGTCTTAAAGTTAAGCAATGAGGTAGGTATAAGACACGTCTAAAACAGGAACGAGTGTGAATGTCAAACGTCTTAAAGTTAAGCAATGAGGTAGGTATACGAGACGTCTTAAACAGGAAGGAGTGTGAATGTCAAACGTCTTAAAGTTAAGCAATGAGGTAGGTATAAGACACGTCTAAAACAGGAACGAGTGTGAATGTCAAACGTCTTAAAGCTAAGCAATTAGGTAGGTATAAGACACGTCAAAAACAGGAACGAGTGTGAATGTCAAACGTCTTAAAGTTAAGCAATGAGGTAGGTATAAGACACGTCTAAAACAGGAACGAGCGTGAATGTCTAACGTCTTAAAGTTAAGCAATTAGGTAGGTATAAGACACGTCTAAAACAGGAACGAGCGTGAAAGTCAAACGTCTTAAAGTTAAGCAACTAGGTAGGTATAAGACACGTCTAAAACAGGAACGAGTGTGAATGTCAAACGTCTTAAAGTTAGGCAATGAGGTAGGTATAAGACACGTCTAAAACAGGAACGAGTGTGAATGTCAAACGTCTTAAAGTTAAGCAATGAGGTAGGTATAAGACACGTCTAAAACAGGAACGAGTGTGAATGTCAAACGTCTTAAAGCTAAGCAATGAGGTAGGTATAAGACACGTCTAAAACAGGAACGAGTGTGAATGTCAAACGTCTTAAAGTTAAGCAATGAGGTAGGTATAAGACACGTCTAAAACAGGAACGAGTGTGAATGTCAAACGTCTTAAAGTTAAGCAATGAGGTAGGTATAAGACACGTCTAAAACAGGAACGAGTGTGAATGTCAAACGTCTTAAAGCTAAGTAATTAGGTAGGTATAAGACACGTCTAAAACAGGAACGAGTGTGAATGTCAAACGTCTTAAAGTTAAGCAATGAGGTAGGTATAAGACACGTCTAAAACAGGAACGAGTGTGAATGTCAAACGTCTTAAAGTTAAGCAATGAGGTAGGTATAAGACACGTCTAAGACAGGAACGAGTGTGAATGTCAAACGTCTTAAAGTTAAGCAATGAGGTAGGTATAAGACACGTCTAAGACAGGAACGAGTGTGAATGTCAAACGTCTTAAAGTTAAGCAATGAGGTAGGTATAAGACACGTCTATGACAGGAACGAGCGTGAATGTCAAACGTCTTAAAGTTAAGCAATGAGGTAGGTATAAGACACGTCTAAAACAGGAACGAGTGTGAATGTCAAACGTCTTAAAGTTAAGCAATGAGGTAGGTATAAGACACGTCTAAAACAGGAACGAGCGTGAATGTCAAACGTCTTAAAGTTAAGCAATGAGGTAGGTATAAGACACGTCTAAAACAGGAACGAGCGTGAATGTCAAACGTCTTAAAGTTAAGCAATGAGGTAGGTATAAGACACGTCTAAAACAGGAACGAGCGTGAATATCAAACGTCTTAAAGTTAAGCAATTAGGTAGGTATAAGACACGTCTAAAACAGGAACGAGCGTGAATGTCAAACGTCTTAAAGTTAAGCAATTAGGTAGGTATAAGACACGTCTTAAACAGGAACGAGCGTGAATGTCAAACGTCTTAAAGCTAAGCAATGAGGTAGGTATAAGACACGTCTAAAACAGGAACGAGCGTGAATGTCAAACGTCTTAAAGTTAAGCAATGAGGTAGGTATAAGACACGTCTAAAACAGGAACGAGTGTGAATGTCAAACGTCTTAAAGTTAAGCAATGAGGTAGGTATAAAACACGTCTAAAACAGGAACGAGCGTGAATGTCAAACGTCTTAAAGCTAAGCAATGAGGTAGGTATAAGACACGTCTAAAACAGGAACGAGTGTGAATGTCAAACGTCTTAAAGCTAAGCAATGAGGTAGGTATAAGACACGTCTAAAACAGGAACGAGTGTGAATGTCAAACGTCTTAAAGCTAAGCAATGAGGTAGGTATAAGACACGTCTAAAACAGGAACGAGTGTGAATGTCAAACGTCTTAAAGTTAAGCAATGAGGTAGGTATAAGACACGTCTAAAACAGGAACGAGTGTGAATGTCAAACGTCTTAAAGTTAAGCAATGAGGTAGGTATAAGACACGTCTAAAACAGGAACGAGTGTGAATGTCAAACGTCTTAAAGTTAAGCAATGAGGTAGGTATAAGACACGTCTAAAACAGGAACGAGCATGAATGTCAAACGTCTTAAAGTTAAGCAATTAGGTAGGTATAAGACACGTCTAAAACAGGAACGAGCGTGAAAGTCAAACGTCTTAAAGTTAAGCAACTAGGTAGGTATAAGACACGTCTAAAACAGGAACGAGTGTGAATGTCAAACGTCTTAAAGTTAAGCAATGAGGTAGGTATAAGACACGTCTAAAACAGGAACGAGTGTGAATGTCAAACGTCTTAAAGCTAAGCAATGAGGTAGGTATAAGACACGTCTAAAACAGGAA
This sequence comes from Phorcus lineatus, assembly GCA_921293015.1. Classification (NCBI taxonomy): domain Eukaryota; kingdom Metazoa; phylum Mollusca; class Gastropoda; order Trochida; family Trochidae; genus Phorcus; species Phorcus lineatus. Next base: position 13,961,321 of record OV121093.1, read on the forward strand.
CGAGTGTGAATGTCAAACGTCTTAAAGTTAAGCAATGAGGTAGGTATAAGACACGTCTAAAACAGGAACGAGTGTGAATGTCAAACGTCTTAAAGTTAAGCAATGAGGTAGGTATAAGACACGTCTAAAACAGGAACGAGTGTGAATGTCAAACGTCTTAAAGTTAAGCAATGAGGTAGGTATAAGACACGTCTAAAACAGGAACGAGTGTGAATGTCAAACGTCTTAAAGTTAAGCAATGAGGTAGGTATAAGACACGTCTAAAACAGGAACGAGTGTGAATGTCAAACGTCTTAAAGCTAAGTAATTAGGTAGGTATAAGACACGTCTAAAACAGGAACGAGTGTGAATGTCAAACGTCTTAAAGTTAAGCAATGAGGTAGGTATAAGACACGTCTAAAACAGGAACGAGTGTGAATGTCAAACGTCTTAAAGTTAAGCAATTAGGTAGGTATAAGACACGTCTAAAACAGGAACGAGCGTGAATGTCAAACGTCTTAAAGCTAAGCAATGAGGTAGGTATAAGACACGTCTAAAACAGGAACGAATGTGAATGTCAAACGTCTTAAAGCTAAGCAATGAGGTAGGTATAAGACACGTCTAAAACAGGAACGAGTGTGAATGTCAAACGTCTTAAAGTTAAGCAATGAGGTAGGTATAAGACACGTCTAAAACAGGAACGAGTGTGAATGTCAAACGTCTTAAAGTTAAGCAATGAGGTAGGTATAAGACACGTCTAAAACAGGAACGAGTGTGAATGTCAAACGTCTTAAAGCTAAGCAATGAGGTAGGTATAAGACACGTCTAAAACAGGAACGAGTGTGAATGTCAAACGTCTTAAAGTTAAGCAATGAGGTAGGTATAAGACACGTCTAAAACAGGAACGAGTGTGAATGTCAAACGTCTTAAAGTTAAGCAATGAGGTAGGTATAAGACACGTCTAAAACAGGAACGAGTGTGAATGTCAAACGTCTTAAAGTTAAGCAATGAGGTAGGTATAAGACACGTCTAAAACAGGAACGAGCGTGAAAGTCAAACGTCTTAAAGTTAAGCAACTAGGTAGGTATAAGACACGTCTAAAACAGGAACGAGTGTGAATGTCAAACGTCTTAAAGCTAAGCAATGAGGTAGGTATAAGACACGTCTAAAACAGGAACGAGTGTGAATGTCAAACGTCTTAAAGTTAAGCAATGAGGTAGGTATAAGACACGTCTAAAACAGGAACGAGTGTGAATGTCAAACGTCTTAAAGCTAAGCAATGAGGTAGGTATAAGACACGTCTAAAACAGGAACGAGTGTGAATGTCAAACGTCTTAAAGCTAAGCAATGAGGTAGGTATAAGACACGTCTAAAACAGGAACGAGTGTGAATGTCAAACGTCTTAAAGTTAAGCAATGAGGTAGGTATAAGACACGTCTAAAACAGGAACGAGCGTGAATGTCAAACGTCTTAAAGTTAAGCAATTAGGTAGGTATAAGACACGTCTAAAACAGGAACGAGTGTGAATGTCAAACGTCTTAAAGCTAAGCAATGAGGTAGGTATAAGACACGTCTAAAACAGGAACGAGTGTGAATGTCAAACGTCTTAAAGCTAAGCAATGAGGTAGGTATAAGACACGTCTAAAACAGGAACGAGTGTGAATGTCAAACGTCTTAAAGTTAAGCAATGAGGTAGGTATAAGACACGTCTAAAACAGGAACGAGTGTGAATGTCAAACGTTTTAAAGTTAAGCAATGAGGTAGGTATAAGACACGTCTAAAACAGGAACGAGTGTGAATGTCAAACGTCTTAAAGCTAAGCAATGAGGTAGGTATAAGACACGTCTAAAACAGGAACGAGTGTGAATGTCAAACGTCTTAAAGTTAAGCAATGAGGTAGGTATAAGACACGTCTAAAACAGGAACGAGTGTGAATGTCAAACGTCTTAAAGCTAAGTAATTAGGTAGGTATAAGACACGTCTAAAACAGGAACGAGTGTGAATGTCAAACGTCTTAAAGTTAAGCAATGAGGTAGGTATAAGACACGTCTAAAACAGGAACGAGTGTGAATGTCAAACGTCTTAAAGTTAAGCAATGAGGAAGGTATAAGACACGTCTAAAACAGGAACGAGTGTGAATGTCAAACGTCTTAAAGCTAAGCAATGAGGTAGGTATAAGACACGTCTAAAACAGGAATGAGTGTGAATGTCAAACGTCTTAAAGTTAAGCAATGAGGTAGGTATAAGACACGTCTAAAACAGGAACGAGTGTGAATGTCAAACGTCTTAAAGCTAAGCAATGAGGTAGGTATAAGACACGTCCAAAACAGGAACGAGTGTGAATGTCAAACGTCTTAAAGTTAAGGAATGAGGTAGGTATAAGACACGTCTAAAACAGGAACGAGTGTGAATGTCAAACGTCTTAAAGCTAAGCAATGAGGTAGGTATAAGACACGTCTAAAACAGGAACGAGTGTGAATGTCAAACGTCTTAAAGTTAAGCAATGAGGTAGGTATAAGACACGTCTAAAACAGGGACGAGCGTGAATGTCAAACGTCTTAAAGTTAAGCAATGAGGTAGGTATAAGACACGTCTAAAACAGGAACGAGCGTGAATGTCAAACGTCTTAAAGTTAGGCAATGAGGTAGGTATAAGACGCGTCTAAAACAGGAACGAGCGTGAATGTCAAACGTCTTAAAGTTAAGCAATGAGGTAGGTATAGGACGCGTCTAAAACAGGAACGAGTGTGAATGTCAAACGTCTTAAAGCTAAGCAATGAGGTAGGTATAAGACACGTCTAAAACAGGAACGAGTGTGAATGTCAAACGTCTTAAAGTTAAGCAATGAGGTAGGTATAAGACACGTCTAAAACAGGAACGAGTGTGAATGTCAAACGTCTTAAAGCTAAGCAATGAGGTAGGTATAAGACACGTCTAAAACAGGAACGAGTGTGAATGTCAAACGTCTTAAAGCTAAGCAATGAGGTAGGTATAAGACACGTCTAAAACAGGAACGAGTGTGAATGTCAAACGTCTTAAAGTTAAGCAATGAGGTAGGTATAAGACACGTCTAAAACAGGAACGAGTGTGAATGTCAAACGTCTTAAAGCTAAGCAATGAGGTAGGTATAAGACACGTCCAAAACAGGAACGAGTGTGAATGTCAAACGTCTTAAAGTTAAGGAATGAGGTAGGTATAAGACACGTCTAAAACAGGAACGAGTGTGAATGTCAAACGTCTTAAAGCTAAGCAATGAGGTAGGTATAAGACACGTCTAAAACAGGAACGAGTGTGAATGTCAAACGTCTTAAAGTTAAGCAATGAGGTAGGTATAAGACACGTCTAAAACAGGGACGAGCGTGAATGTCAAACGTCTTAAAGTTAAGCAATGAGGTAGGTATAAGACACGTCTAAAACAGGAACGAGCGTGAATGTCAAACGTCTTAAAGTTAGGCAATGAGGTAGGTATAAGACGCGTCTAAAACAGGAACGAGCGTGAATGTCAAACGTCTTAAAGTTAAGCAATGAGGTAGGTATAGGACGCGTCTAAAACAGGAACGAGTGTGAATGTCAAACGTCTTAAAGCTAAGCAATGAGGTAGGTATAAGACACGTCTAAAACAGGAACGAGTGTGAATGTCAAACGTCTTAAAGTTAAGCAATGAGGTAGGTATAAGACACGTCTAAAACAGGAACGAGTGTGAATGTCAAACGTCTTAAAGCTAAGCAATGAGGTAGGTATAAGACACGTCTAAAACAGGAACGAGTGTGAATGTCAAACGTCTTAAAGCTAAGCAATGAGGTAGGTATAAGACACGTCTAAAACAGGAACGAGTGTGAATGTCAAACGTCTTAAAGTTAAGCAATGAGGTAGGTATAAGACACGTCTAAAACAGGAACGAGTGTGAATGTCAAACGTCTTAAAGTTAAGCAATGAGGTAGGTATAAGACACGTCTAAAACAGGAACGAGTGTGAATGTCAAACGTCTTAAAGTTAAGCAATGAGGTAGGTATAAGACACGTCTAAAACAGGAACGAGTGTGAATGTCAAACGTCTTAAAGTTAAGCAATTAGGTAGGTATAAGACACGTCTAAAACAGGAACGAGTGTGAATGTCAAACGTCTTAAAGTTAAGCAATGAGGTAGGTATAAGACACGTCTAAAACAGGAACGAGTGTGAATGTCAAACGTCTTAAAGTTAAGCAATTAGGTAGGTTTAAGACACGTCTAAACCATCCTGCTGTGTCTGCGTATTTGTCACCTCGTATAGCTTCTGTAAATACCCTGAAATCCTTCGGCCATAACCCTCGCATCGCTCTATAAAAGCAGCCAATGAAATGACTCGCATCCAGCGATAGCGACACCAACCAAAATGAGAGATGTACGAGTGTCAATCACATTATGAAAAATATGCTGGTATGAAAAATTTGATGGTTCCATTACCGAGATTTTCATATATCCATAGCGAGAGATATGTATTGTTGTGTGTGAAAACAAAATTGTTATTATTTTCTCAGGCAGTGCTTTCTTACTTCTGAACTCGGGCAGCGTTTTATACCTCTTTCACTAGAGGCTCCGCTAGACAACGGTGCATGGAGGTAGAAATGTTTTGCCTTTATTTAAATATACATAGCCTTAAATAACCTGTTGTTGGCGATTCGAGTTTGAAGGTCCAAAGGATATCAGGGTATTTAGAGGGGCTGTACGCGGATACAGCAGCATGCTATAAATCGTATAAAATACAAATTGGTAATACATTTAATAAAAAAACTCGTTTTCCTTTCATATAAAGCATATGTGCCTCGTGAAAACATTTTGGTTCTCTTGCCAAGGCTCTGTACAAAGCAACCTCGTTTTCATCGGGACATAAACTTGACATGAAAGAGGAAGACATCATATAGATCAACTCTGGATAAATAACAATTTCCTTCAGCAAGAAATATATATTACTCTTTCATTACAAGTTGTGCACATCGTCATCTTGATATCACAACCTTGGTCCCGTTGCACATAACAACGTAACACTAAGGTTAACCTTAGTGCCATATTTTAACATTACTCTAAGGATACCTTAGTGACCAAGGTCACCTTAGTGTTATGTGAAACGGTACCAAAGCTTTTTTATAACCTCATGGTATCAGGTTACAGGTAGCAATTGTGGGGAAGCTGAAAGATCCGAAGTCTATATCTCCAACCACTGTACCGTTAGTTGTACGGATCTCCACTTGTCTGTTAGAAAAAGAACAGAATTTTATTTAGCTAAATATCCACTGAAGGTAAACAGAAATAATTTTATCATTGTTTTGAGTGGACCTAAATCTAAATAACAACGTCTTTTGGAAAGAGATTTTAAAACTGAAAGCTCAACTTTTTATACACATACAACAGACAACTGTATTTGAAAATCATAATCAATTACATTTTCAATCCCTATATTTTCCTTTAAAAATCAACATATTAGTCACGGTACGTAGTTTTTTGTTGTTTATTAGTTTTTAATAATTAGTGTTAAACCTTAAGCTTTAAATAGTTTCGTAATAGAAATAATCTGCTACAATGGTACATACAAAACCAATAGTCATTGAAAGTTTGTCATGTATTTATAAATTACACAGAAGACATAGATTACATGTCTAGCGGTATTCCTTATTATGACATGTCAACTTGAGTCACACATTACATAAAGTGTATAAACCAGTGCTTGGATGACAATTATTGGAAAATACGGATACATTACAATGTACCAAGCATATACGATTCTTTATTGCCTTTAGATGACGGGGGCGGGATAGCGCAGTGGTTAGCGTGTTCGGCTTCGGATCGGGAGGTCCGTATCGGGAGGTCCGTGGTTCGAATCCCTATCTCTATCTGCAGTAGAGAACTGTTCTACACGCAGTCAGGTTTGGGTGCAATGCTACACTGAAATTCAGTACCACCCATGGTTCGCTAGTTCCAGCCGGTGCTCGAAGGTTTCACCGCAATGCATAGCCACAACAGTGTTGCGGGCTTTCTCCCTGCAATAATACTAGCAGCCGCGATATAAGTGAAATAATCTTGAAAGCGGCGTTAAACACCATCTCACCTCACCTCACCTCACCTTTAGAAGACACAGAGTACAGAAGTGTCTAACGAAAAAATTGATAAAACATCATAAAAAGAAAGAGAAACGTATTTTCGATGTAGACTGTGTGACATAAGAGTCATGCAAGGAATGCTAGCACAACAAGCGATCCAAGAGAAAATACTGCACTGACGAGATGGAAGTAGAGTCAGATACAACTTACGAAGAAGCACCTGACGATGCGATGTAGATGAGGTTGCCACAGACAGAAATGTCTGTCGGTGGACCTACTGCCGTTGCAATAACACCCATTGATCCATCACGAAGATCGTAGTACCTGACTTCTCGGGTAGAAACTGTGTAGTAGAGTCGTCGAGCTGTAACAACAAAAAGTATTACCAGTATTGACGTTTAATCTATAATCTTCCAAAAAAATCAGCATCCCTAATAAAGCACTTGACTATAGATTTTAAAAGACGCGTGTATGTATGAATATACACAAATTCTGACAGGGTTAGATCTGCTCTATAACCCGAAACGATTTAATTGATTCCATAGTTTAATTACGTTTTGTAATCTTAAAACGATCCAATTTGTATATCCGTTAGAAATTATCATACTTTGTTTACATGCAATAGATAGAAAAGTTTACTTTTAGTATTAATCAGGGCCATACGGATGTGCAAAATTTCGAAAACATTCAATCCATATGTAAAACCAACCATCATAACCTTACAACCTGTGAAATACATGAGTATATTCAATGTAGAAAAACATTTTGATTAAACATACAATTTTACTGTATTCTACTTAAACTGACAGCGAATGACATTCACTGTTGGTACTTTCAATCACCAGGTTATCTTCTATTTAAAAAAATTTTAACCTTGACTCGACGCTATCAAAAAAAGCATTGTTGATATTCTGACTGCAATCTATCGTTGTTCTAAAGAGTCTTATTGTTTACCACTAAACAAGCTAGACTCGAAAGCTCGTACATTTCAATTCAGAATGTGCAGATCTGGTCTAAAAGGAATTTAAATTCTGTTGTTTCTCAGTAAACATCGCTGCTCGTAGGTATATCGTGTTGCTTCTAGGTAAATCCTGCTTTCTCTACCAAAATTCTAAAGCTTCTAGGTAAGTCCTGTTTCTACTAAGTAAATTTTTTATCAAGATAATTCTCGTTGCTTCTCGATAAATTCTTCTGCATCAAGTTCACTGTTGTTGCTTCTATGTTTACCTGGAAATCCGCTAGGTAGGCAGAAGCCAGTCAATATAAGGATCGGTTTGGAATTGCTTAATACATCATCAGTTTTGATAACCGGTTTTTATCATATATCAGACTAAAAAAAAATCCGCAGATAAAATCCAAAACAGAAATCATTCTCACTCGTTTGAGACTTAGCCATTGTGGATAAAGTGCCTACAAGCATATATTAGAGCAAGACATATATCCGTTATGTGTCAACTGTTTTACAAATAGTCAAGAAGTCTTCAATTTTCTGTTTGAGTTTGAAGGTCATACCGATTAACGTGAAGATCTCCGATAAGTTGTTTTGTCCAAATCCAACCTCTTCTCAGTGAGATCTATTCTTGTACAAAACCTAATGTTTGGGGAAGTTCAGAGATCACTTTTAGATTTTGTCAAGAACACAGGAAAATGTGATAGCATATAATTCTAAAATATTTTCATTCTTAATTCATTTTTAATCTCTAGTTTTTATTGCCAGGCGCTTATAGGTCACATTTGGCCCGACGTCGCCCTTAATCCACCTGCCTACCTATCTACATTAGGTTTACTGATGGAGGTCTCTTAGGTTTCTTGTTTCAAAGAAATCAGCTAAAATGTTTGCCAATCTTATGTTTTTCTAAAAGGACACTCACTTGCTCCTGAATCAGGACAGGAAAAACGAATTTGTATTGTTTATCGTGTTATATTAGTATAAAATATATTTTGAAGTTAGAGTCACTTCCCTTTGACCGTTCGCTTGACAGTTTTATATTTTTTATTAGAGTTACTTCCCTTTATACTGACGGTGCAGTTTTTTCAATATGGCGGCAGCATAAGACGCCATCTTCTCGCCGCAAGCGAATTTCAATTTCCGCCCTTCCTCCCAGTTGTATTACTGGCTTTAATTTATGTTATTTGCAATGGGAGATTCCTACTATAACTCGTACAATAAAGCTAATGTAAAGTCACCGCATGTTGACATACTATATTCCTATATTTCTGTAGCTTAGCTTACAGTGTAAAGTCACCGCATGTTGACTTTTAGGCCTTCCAGCCCATTAAAATTTTGCCAACCTTTATCTTGCTCTTGTTCTCTATTAAGTAATTCTTGTTAACGTTAAAACCACTGACTGAAGTGGTATTTCAACATAAGAATAAACTTGTACCTGTTTTGTGTTTACATTAGAGCCAAAACAAATGGGTGAGAAGTTTCATTCCCACGATAGTTGTTAATCCTTCCATATGGGTACAAGTCGTGAGTTGTACTAGGCTATTGTATTATTAATTAAAACCTTCAATTTTTGTTCGAGCATAAATAAAATAGGATTGTTTCAAATGTAGATTTGTCTTAAATATATTTAAGAAATTGCAATGAAAAACTATTGGTAGCATGTCATTTTTAACTTAAAATTGTTAAACTTTCCAGAAACTTTACCATGAAAACTTTTCTTTCAGGTGGCATTGTTTGATAAATTTTGACAGAAGACAAAACATGAAACGCGTATACATACTGAAGGAGTCAAGTGCCAAATTCGAGATTAGATCTGGGTCTGTAAAAAGCACTTGGATGTTTTCGCCATCAACTGTGGAGCTGTACAGTTCAGTTGAGACATTTGACCAGTAAAGAGACCTGGAACAGAGGAGTTCTCAACATTAATCTTCAGTGTTGTTTCTCCTTTTGTAATCAAATCAGCATTGCAAATGATAAATTCGATGGTAGACTATTGCATAACTTGAAATAGGGTTTGTTTTCAATTATTCAATGCCTCAAACTTTCATCTGGAGCAATCCATCACAACTATTTTTGTATTTAAAGTAAGGTATTACACCATAGCGACTCACTGACAAGCTCATTTAGGCCAAAGTTAAAATTGTTACGATGCATTTCAAATGATCTATTCACTCCAAAATGATAAGGGTCTAATGTGACCGAAAAAAAGGTAAGAAATTAGGAAGTTAAAAGTAAAAAAAATTCAAAATCATTTGGAGGACTTTCATAGGAAATATCATTTTTATGCCAATTTTATTGATTTTGAAAATGGACTGCCCCTCAGGGGACCGGCTGAATGTTCCAATGATGATTATTTCATGTCAAATAATATAATGCTCTATAAAATAATACCTTCTCGTCCAAAATTACATCTACACTTAGCTAAGATAATATACACAACAGTAAGTGGAAACAATTACCTGCCATTCTTTACTCTAATTGAAGCGCTCATAAAATCCACAAAAATTCATTGTCCAGCGTACTTTACAACGATGTTAGTTCTGAATGGCTACCCTCGCTGATGATTGTATTATTTCCAGATATGTTGGCTTTATGACATGTACATTGCCTACTATTTAATATGAACTGTTAACATGAATTGAAATGGAATAAAAATAAGAAAAAAAAGTAAATAAATAAATATACACAACAGCCTTACCCTTCAAGAAGATCTATTTCAAAGTCGACGACGCCATTGCCGACAACCTTTTCGCTGACACCGTTCCTGATTCGCCATATCCCATTAGCAGGGACTATGTAGTAGACTGTATTCGAGTCGAAAATGTTTGGACATAGAGCTGGTCCTGTGAATTGCATAACAATAGCAAAGAAATGTCTATGCTAAATAGCCAACTTCAATAGTAATAGTAATGTGTGTTACTAACCTTGTATCTTCCCCCGCAGCTTATTATGAAACGAGAGATAGTAGCCAGTTTTCTTGATACTTTGGTATGAAGCAAGTTCTTTGAATCTCGAACTAATGTAGAAAGAGTTGTGTGAACATGAACAATACCTCCTGCCACACATTTGAATAAAAGCTAATTACATTTGAGATGAAGCAAAAACGAGATCCCACAAAAGGTGTCAGTGTTTGAATCAACCACAGTAATCTGTCATCAAGTTCTAAGAAACAAATCACGAGATGTTACATACTCAAGGGTTTGAAAGTGCCGCAGTGACCTTAGAATTAAGGTCTGAGTAACAACGGTTCAAGAGAAAACACGCTACCAGAAATTTGATAAGCGAGCATGATGTCATAGTGACCTTGAAAATGGGCAGCATAAACTTTGTGTGTCTACATTAAACATAACTGTCCCTGAATTCAAAGAAATTGGGTGCATCGTCTCATGGCATCTCACTTACAAGAGTTTGAAATGTGGCCAAAGTTACGTGGTGACCTTGAAATTAGGGTCAAGGTGGCTATTGTGAGTTAGTGTCTGCGTAATCTCCGATTTACGTTGCACCACATTTTTGTTCAGATTTTAGTAGCAGTGCTGCGACCGGTAACAATTTCAGCATGCTACTGAAACTGAAAAAAAAAGATTTGCAAAACTGTTATCAATGAAACGTCAACAGGATAACCCCTCCTATACAGATTTTCCTGATGTATTTTCCCATGGACCATTGTGAAGAGTATCGGAACATAAAGCCCTTGGTGTTTGGGGAGGGTCTCTATCAGTTTTGTATTACAAACATAGCCCTAGAGGTTGGTTCTCTAAGAACCCTTTCAACAAATGATCTCCAAAGATAACCTACCATTGATAAAGGTCATAGAGTTTGTGCCATTCCCATCAGTCTTGATAATTCCAGAGCTATCTGAATTAGCATACAAAAGTAGATCTTCTCTCAGCTCGCAGTCTATCCCCAATATGCTATTGAACGAAAGTTCTGTTGAACCTAAATCTGTAATCTTTTGACTTTGTAGATCAGCAGTGAATGGTCCGACGTAAAGTGTATTTCCCTTGACTGAAAACGTAAAAGATCTGTAATTAAGGAAAATACTTAGATTAACCTATACAACGGATATATATATATATATATATATATATATATATATATATATATATATATATATATATATATATATATATAATAAAAGTAATATAGCCTATGGCACATTCTTCTCATGTTAATGTTCAAAACACTATTAATGAAAGCTTGATCAAACTAAATCTAGAATACGTTGTTAAAATAAAGATTTATCCAACTAAAGAGAGGATATCAAGTTTAATTTTAATAAGCATATTGACGTTAACAGATATATGCCATTTAGATAGTGAACAAATAAAATGGTACTGGTGTTAACTTGAGGAGCACACTATCTGCTATTATACGAATTCTGGTTCTTTCCCTTGCAGCTTTTGAGAGTCAGACAACACCACCATCATTGACCATGCCAATGAAATAGGCTAGACTCTCTGGGGCTTGGTTTGAACTATTGCAAAAAGTTTGATCCAAACTTAAGCACTGTTACAATATTGACTAAAAAAGAATAAACTATGGATGAAGAGATTTTTGTATATTTGCTGAAAAATTGACGTGACTTGTTTGATATTCTGAAAAAATGTCTTAAATGGAAAGAGTTTTGGTGTGTAACTGACTTACTTGTTCTTGAAAAAAGGTACTCTGATAAAACATGACTTTTGATAAGATAAAGAAATAACTTGAAAATTTATTTTTCATTTTCTTCAAGGAAATATTATATTTGGTTACGGCTTGTCTCTTTGCACACCTGCGGATGTCGTAATTTTGTCATATTGACCCTGTGATTTTTCTCTATTGGCCAAGTTTTCTTATTGTCCAGGATGTAACTATTTTATAAATGTCATACAATTATTAAGCACTTATCAAAAAGGGTAAAAAAGTTTAATTATTGAGTTTGAATTTTGTCAAAAGACCATACATTGTTTTTTTTAGGGGATTGGATTTTATTGAACAAATCTTAGTCAGGATTAAGGAAACAGCGGATGCAAAATATCAATTTCATAATGATCAATCTAACGAGAAGAAACACACATAGAAATACACTCTTGTTAAGCACTCATAATAAATTATTTTGTTTATATAATATGTAAGGAAAATATCTCCATTTAAATCAAAGCATACGAGGGGAAGTCAATTAGTTCACTAGAATGAGTAGTGATAAAGTCCTGAAAATAACATCGCTAATGTCATTACTGAGACAGGTCATATTGCGAGAGTTTGCAGACATAAAAATAACAATTGGCTTTCACTGCTCTGAACCCATTGACTAATATAACTTACATGAACACTAAAATAACTTACATGAACACGTTGAATTTAGGAAGCTGTCGATGATTGAATATTGAAATGTTTTCAAGTCATCCAAATCCATTTTGAACTTGTTCAATAAATTGATGAAACATCCAAACTCTGTATCTGAATAACAAAAGATAGAATAGATTTCAGTGAAGTAGTAATTGAACAAGAAAATACAAAACTGGCTATATAAACTTTCCATTTCAACTAAATGTGAGTACTATTCAGCTTTTAAACCATACATTTATAATGAATATTATTTATTATGTGTTACTATAAGAAGGTTCAGAGTAATTTATCACGCTTCCGATGTTCATCGCATGATTTATTGATTGAAAAGGGAGATAACAACGTATTGGAAGATGAATATCACTTTCTGCTCGTGTGTCCATTTTATGAAGAGTTACGTAAAACATACCTTAAAGAGTATTATTATGTCAATCCTACTAGAGATAAATTCTCATCTTTATTAAACTGTAAACTTTTCGTTGTAATTCAAAACCTTGCAATGTTTATATATCACGCATTTAGAATCAGACAGTGACAGTAAAGCACATTTTGTCATTTTTCTTTAAAATGACATCAAAATTTATATGAATATTGATTTGCTATATTTTGTATTATCCTTCATTTTGTACTATAGGCATGTGGCCTTTCAGTAATGAATAAAGATTGAACAGCAGCTTAACTCTGAAGGTTGTTGATAAACAGTACCATAATAATTTCAAATGTTTTTATCCTCACGAAAGTTGCTGTTTTAGTTTCACGAAAAATATATACATTATATATAAATATACATTTATACTGGCATGGAATTGTAGAGCACAATTTTTTTTTGCTAATTCTTTCCAGAACAATTGCACCAATCGAAGACATATGTCAGATTTCGCTTTAGAACATGAACACATTCGACATAAAATCATGTATTTAACACTAAACACTATAAAGACTTAGGCATGCTATCCAAAAGACAATATGAATATTCATATATAAGTTCAATACGTACCATTAGCACAAGGAGGGCATACAGTATTTGCAAAATCAAAAACCTTATCCAACTGATTTTCAGCTCGGGTTATCAATTCGCCTGTAATTTCGAATCCTGAGCGACACGTGCATTCTGAAACTGAAACATACACCGACAGAAGCACGAAAAGCACGTATAAATGCATACTTGCTTCATCAAAGTACCCTGCCTCTTCTGTTAACGACAGTGAGCTTTCCAGTTATCAATGCCTCGGGTTTAGTAGGTTGGTAGTGCTCATTAAAATGCTTGGATGAATACCACGAAATTGCACTAAGAAATCCCTTGATAACATTGACCCCATCCAACAAGTACGATTTGCTATACCATAATCAATCAGTAAGGTTGGTGTACAGTCAGACTTGTGTTGGTGTTACACAATGTAATCGTAATAAATTTCATGAATAGTAGATTCCAGTTTTGAGTCGGCTCCAGTAAGGACTTCTGTGTGCAACAGCATGATGTCATAAAGTATTACATATCGACAAAGCTTTCTTCTATGATTTGTGTCTGTACCATTCTAGAAAAAATCCAACCTCTTCGCCTTTAATTTCAAAACCGTGTCAAAAATGCGATATCGTCACCATATATCATCATATGAATTTATCTTGAAGTCCTACCCTTCAAGTGGAAAACTAAATAACGCACTTCTTCATAGTTTTGGAATGTGTATGGTAACATCGCACAAAATTTAATTTAGTTTCGAAAATGTCACCCCTTCTGTCTTTGAAACCATGCCAAAAGTCTAATATTTGCAGGCGAATATAAACAATCCAACGATAACTTAAAGAATGGCCATTTTACACATTGACATTGGTGGTTTCTTTGTTTGTTCTGCTGAAAGGGATTTTATAGACGTTCAAACCAATCCCAAATTCCATGATATTTGCATTAAGATACAGTATTAATTAAAAGAAACTTTTGATAAACATCTATATGTGTGTCTGTGTAAGTATATAGTATCTTGTAATGATTTGTAGATAAGGATCTTTTAAGTTACAGCACACATTTCATTTGGACTGTTCGGTAAGTTCCTGGTGATGAGTAGAACTGTCATAAATTTTCTGCATGCAAAATAATTTTAACCTTATGAGGTATTCTTAATTTTTTCTCATTTGATCGAAATAAATATAATACATTATCATTAAGGGGCCTACTTAAGAAAACTGACAGCTTAAGGATTAAACCTTTACACCTAACCTAAGTGATTCCACTGATAACTACAAAGTAAAACTGTTAAACACAACTGGATATGGATTAGGACCTAGGAAATTATGACAGTTAAAATAGACATAAAAACGCCGATAAATATAGATAAATATATGTTATTTACCTATGCTTCAGTAAACATCTTTTCTCAAGGTTTAAGTGTTGCCAGGGCACGGTCGATCAGGACGATGTTGAAGAAAGTTCAACTTGTCCGTTCGTTATGATTAAGAAAAGAAGGAGAAAAAGAAATTTATCAAACAATACACGGATGATGCATATTATAAAGTATATATATATATATATATATATATATATATATATATATATATATATATATATATATACAGTCAACTTGGGTATATTTGGCAAAAAATATATTACTATACGTTGCTAAGACTTGATAAGTATACAGTATGTCCAGTGTCTTTACTGTCTAAAACAGACTCTGTTTAAATAAATATTTAAGAGAGGTTTTACTGTGAGTCTACGACAAAACATATTTTGATTACAGCGGCAGGTGAATGGTTTAGCTTATGTTGGATCATAATTGTTCGTTGAAGGATTTCATAAATTTTTATGCTTCTATATGTATGGACAATAAAGTGTGAAATACAATATAACTGAAATATCGAACATTAATTGACAAACTGTACAACCTTAAAGTTTGGAGCCATAACATTATATGTTGGATATTTGATGAACTCTTATCTGTTTAATTCAGCGTGTTGACATGCTCTTGGGGGAAAGAAGTCAAGAGTAAATGAGACTTGACGACACCGCTTTGATAGTAAAAGATGTCCAAAAATTGAAAAATGATATATATCTTAAGGTGAAAAATACTATTGATACAAAATTAGTTTTTAAATACATATCAATCAGATTAGGGGTGTCTTTTGACCTAAAATTACTATTGTGTTATTTATAGTCTACAGCAACATACAATGCGACAGTGATAGGCTATTTTGAGCTATTATTGTAATTGATATTACGATAGTTTTGAATTAAAACAAAAACGTATTTCAGCTGTGATTTCCAAACGGTTTTTACGGGACATCTGATGAAACAGTTTTCAGCCATTTTACACCATGGCATCTCTTTAAGAAAATATATCATCTTGAACATTAAGAAGATAAATGAATTCAAATATACTTACTTGAAATACTTATCAGGAATACAACTATTACAAGAAAACTAACACTTTCGATAATAATGATAATAATAATAATAATAATGATAATAATAATAATAATAATAATAATTCATTTATATTCGACTTTCTCAAAAGTCACTGTTATTTAGAGTTATCGCCCCTAGATTAAGCTCTTCAATTCTGAAGATAGCACTTCCTGTGAGTACATCGCCGTGACGTTACGTTACAGAAATGGGAAAACAATATTGCAGCATCTGTAAAAATCACCGCGGAAAACAACTTGGTTCACGGACGATATCCCTACATTCAGTTCCGATTCGGAGGGATTTAAGACAAGCATGGCTTCGTCGATTACGACTAGTGAGAAAGGATTTCAGATTCAGCAAACACACAAGGGTCTGTTCAGATCATTTTATTGGATTGGCGGGACCTTCGTCTGACATCACCATACCATCAATATTTCCAAACAAGAATTTCAGCAGTAGTTCGGTAAGTTAAAGTAACAGTACCGTATACAGTGTAATCAAATATTGGAAAAAATATGTAAAGTTGCAAAGGAATAATTAGAAGGATAGAAATGAGGCCTAGCCCCTAGATTAACGTCTTCTATTACTTTCTAAGCAGTGAAATTATCTCTCTTGGCAGACGTTTTAGACGAAAACAGAGGTAATTAATTTTTAGTATTTATCGGCCTACCTGAAGATTGTTTCACCCCACAAGTGTAATACCTATTATAAAAGGTTCAAAACACAAATATTATTTTCAATTTAATTGATCCCTTCTACAGAAAAACTGACTTCATTGTACTTTGTAGAAGTATGTGGTGCAGATGTAATGGTCATATTCGCTGTAAATCGGAGTTCCACTGTATTTATAATTAAAAACACTTCTATTTGTATACAGACAACTGATGTAACTGCCATTGCTCTGACAACTGTTGAAGCGGAAGTGAGGGAAGTTAACATTGATGATGCTGAAGACACACAAACAACCATTCATCAGAATAAAAGGTTTGTTGTAATCAATATGATATTATTGAGTTTCTCGGGAGGAAGAAGTTGGTGTTTAAGTGTAACAAAATATGGTGCCATTGGGTGAAAATTTATTTTTTATCAAATGCACAATGCTTTAGAGCTATTTCATTACCTTGCCTCGGGTGTTATTGTAGATGTAACAAAATTGTATGTATTATTCTTTTTCATTCAATGATTTCATCTTTATCTACTTATCTTAAATCTAATTAATTTGAAATTTCCTATAAACAGGTCCTTTGATGAGCTTTCTGTCTACATGCATGACTACTGTGGGCCCATACCAACCAACAGCATATCCTCAAACAGACATGCATCCTGTCAGACCTCTGTAGAGATGTGTTCAACTTGTACGCAGACAGATGAGGGTTTCTTCCAAGCCATCTCCGGTCAATTCAAGCCACCTACACCCCAGCAGACCAGTGCCTGTACTCAAACAGAATCGCCTAAAACGTGTGAGCAAAGTACACAGGTGTTACTACCGTCACTTACATTTGCAGATGTTAAGACAGACCCTGAGCTCGTGAACTTTTATACAGGATTGGGAGATGGAGATACATTTTTATGTTTGTTCGATGAATTGTCTGATGCTTATGAAAGAGATTATCCATCATCAAAGTTTGGAAGACCAACCTCATTGCCACTTTTAGATCAGTTTTTTATGGTATTGATGAGACTTCGACTGGGACTTTTAGTTGTAGATATAGCTAACCGCTTCCATGTTTCTAGATCAACATGTGCCCGCACAATTAACAGGTGGATAGAGCTAATGTACAAAAATCTATCATTTCTGATTTCATGGCCAAGTCGAGAGGTTATTGATGCTACTATGCCAAAAGCATTCAAGGATATATTCCCTCAGACACGGGTTGTAATAGACTGCACAGAAATATTTACAGAGAAGCCCTATTCAGTCGCAAGACAATCACAGATGTACAGTCACTATAAAAGCCATATAACATTTAAGAGTTTAGTTGGAGTAACTCCTAACGGTGTTGTAAGTTTTGTGTCAGATTTATGGTCTGGGGCTATAAGTGACAGACAGATAACTATAGAATCTGGTGTACTAAACTTGTGTGAGTTTGGAGATGCAATAATGGCTGATAAAGGTTTTTTAATATCTGACTTAACAACCCCTAAAGGTTTACATTTGATAATCCCTCCGTTAAGACGCAAAAGAAAGCAATTGACATTGGAAGAAATTCAGAAAACAAGACGAATAGCAAGTTTGAGAATACATGTTGAGCGACACATGGAAAGAGTAAAAAATTTCAGAATACTTCAAGGTATCATTCCAATTACTATTTCCAATTCAGTGAACAAAATATGGAAGATCTGTAACGCACTGACCACATTACTACCACCTTTGTACCCACATGACCAGGAATCCGATACAATTGATGTACAGGTGTTTGATGAAAATGCATGAATGTTTAGTTGCAAAGAGATCTATTGTGGATACTGAGATTATCAATTTATCATCAAGTAGTATTCCATGTTTTTTCCACATAAAACATGTTTAAGCAACTTAATTCTGATCATCTTTCATTCTCTTCATAAAAAATGAATAGCTTAGAGATTGAATGGTTTTATTTATGTACACTTAGAGACAGAACATTGTTCAGGCAATGGCTCCATTCCATTCGTATTTTTTTTTTACAATTGATACAACCATATATCATAGTCTAAATGAATGTTGAAAGAAATAAATTATGTATCAACATATGATGTCATTGTTATCTCTTTACATTTGAACCTAGCATGCCCTCTTATAGTTCTGACAGGAGTTATCTGCCCCTGGGTTCCTTAAAATACATTTGTAGTTCTGAATACTTAAAAGTGACACAGAGTATGTTTCAAATATTAAAATTTGGCTTAAATAAGAGCCAAAAATTCACTTGTCCTGTGGTAAGTTCAAATATCCTTCCTACACTTGCATCTTTCTCTCTGAAATGCACAAATTATAATATTTTCTTGTTCTCAATGATAATACAACAAAACCGGCCAGATAGATGAAAGTTGAAGTTGATATTTGTACATTCATTCACATGAACATTAGTCACATGACTAACCAAACACTACCAACAAATATTTGCCTTCGTAACTGCTCGCAATAAGATCCAAAATTACGTCTGAGTCATTGTTCGGTTTTCGATCGCAAATTACAACATTAACCTGTTTATTATTTCTATGCTGAACTGGTAAGCATTAAAGCAATTGATTTCATAGACAACTAATTCTTCTTGATCAAATAACAACATTTACAAAGTTTGACACATTCGAACCCAACAAAATACTCTGTGTCCTTTTAATATTTCTCTCGACATTCTTTGTAACTATTGCAGATGTGAACTTTTCTAAAATATGAATGAGAATAACATCACGTCAATGGGTGTTAAATTTGTGTAAAAGTTAGTACAGTTTAAGTCCACGATGCACCCGTCTGGAGAAGAGTTCTGGCACAATTGCTGTCACATAAAAACGTTTCAGTTTTTGCAATATTTCCTCCCATTTCAACTTGTCAAATTCAATTCTCTGAATTGAAATACCCTTCAGTGTCCAAACTACAAAGTCACACCATTCTCTCTGTGCAATAGCCATTTGACCTTGAATTTGAAAATAGTAGTGATGATTTTCTTTATTAAGACTTTCCTTTGACAGCTTTTGCATTATGTTTAGTTATATTTCCAGATTATCAATGGTGTCAGAATTCCCTTATAGAGCGGTTGCCTTTTTACCTTGCTTCTGTTTATTTGAAATAGATTGCAGAAGTTTTATATTTTTTTGCATTGCTATTCTCCAAAGTTTCCAGGGATGTTCACAAGCACTGAATTCTAATCATCTGTTACTGGAAGAGGAGAGGTGATTTGGGGTTTAACGCCGCTTTCAAGAGTATTTCACTTATGTCGTGGTTGCTAGTATTATTGCTGTGAGAAAGCTCGCAACACCATTGTGGCTATGCATTGCTTTGAAACCTGCAAGCATCGGCTAGAACTAGCAAACCAAGGGTGGTACTGCGCTAAAATTCAGTATAGCATTGCACCCAAACCTGACTCTGTGTAAAACAGTTCTATACTGCAGACAAAATTGTCGAGCACCTGGCGGGAATCGAACCACATACATCTCGATCTGAAGGCGAACACTGCACTATCCTGCTCCCGTTACTGGACGAGGGGCAGAATTTGTGAATGTTAAAATCTGTTTTTTCTTAAATGAGTAAGGTGTAACTGATTGGTTACTGTGAGAAGGCAGGGCCAGTACAATGGGGTAATAAATTGTCGAATCAAGTGAAGCCATCAATAAATGAAGGGTAATAGTGAAGAATTTGTTTGAAAGTGTACCCTGAATTATCAAGGATGACTTGGCTGGGGGGAAAGTCAACTCTGTTTGCTTGTTAAGCTTCAGTTTAAGCTGGCATACTACCTTTATGAGTGACATAGTTTATCATTGAAAACATCATTGATCATGCTCTTATGATTAGCCTTCAACATTTCTTTTCCAGACCAACAGCAAAACAACTTTTGAAACATGATTTCTTTAAGAAAGCCAAGGTAAGTTAAACATAAGCTGAATTGACCTGAAAAATATTCTCATTTAATTATACAAGAGAGGAATATTGGAAAGCTATTTTGATCATCTTGCATGCATCTTTTCATCTGCCAATACATGATTCAAGTTCTTATTTTCATCCAGTTTGCAGAGGAAATCTGTTTGTGAAGCTGCCTCTTGTGGTGTAAGATCTCTGAGTGCAGAGGGGCACTTGATCTCAAGTAGTCCATGTGATGAACAGCACTTCTCACAGTCCACACAAGTTACCAGGCCATCAGGACTAGCGCCCAAATAGGGACACTGTGGATTTACGATGAGTCCACACTCTTGTACCCTGACATTAGGATGGTCTTTAGTCATCTTGATAACATAAAGTTGTCGAGCAGCCGATTCATGGGAAGTGCCCCATCTCGTATGAACTGAGGAAAACTCTTTACCGTAACCCATAACATGGTGGACAAGTTTATCAGGTTCTGTAGTGGATCTCCGTAAACAAACTCTACCAAAACTGGAACTTGTAATCCTCCCTTTCCTTGCCTCCTTCCAATTCTCCTGCTTGTGTTGTCCCCTAGTCATGATTTCGATTGTTCTCGACTCTTCTTCAGTCATGTTGAAGGTTTCAGTATAATTTGCAAACACATTCTGACAGCTCGGAGACGAAAGATCAGCACTATCACAAAAGCAATAATTAACAAGTGGTAACTGTGGAAGTTTTACATGTTCATCATCAACTTGCTTCTCGGCATGTACAGCAGTTGCTGTGACGATAAATCCACATTTTCTTTTGTTTTCATTACTCAATAGTTTTGAGTTAAATCGGTCAACATTGATGCTTGTTTTGGGCATAAATGAATTGGGGCATATAACACATGTTTCAACGGGATCTGAAGATGTTACTGTGCAGGTAGTTTCTTCTCTTTTCCTCTTTAGTACATTCCTTCTCCCACTAGACATAAGATGTAGATCATCCGCTGTCAAAGGAGCAAGCTTCCGATCTCTAGGTATTATCCACTTACACTTGGTAGAGGTGCACGAGAGTTGTCCTGCTTCCTTCTTCTTAGATATATCCTCCAGAGCATACAGAAGAGCAGAGACATGATTGCAGGCCTCCCCAGCTCTGGAAAGAAACGTATATGTTCATCATGTGATTAATTGAGTCATTGTTATTGACGATAATGCACGTTCGTAGCACAATAAAAAAAAGTAATAAATTTATTGTGAAACTAACTCGAACAGACATTTATCAAATCAGTCACTTTTAACAGTATTTTGATGCAATCAACTAGTTTTACTGCAGGATGTCTTATCACAACTACGATAGGTGTCAGTAAAAAATCACATTATCTGATTTGACTTGCCATATAAAAAATTGAAACTGAAAGACAATACGAATGAAAAAATAGTACATTTGTTATCACAATACGTATAATTTAAACCTACACCTAGAACCTTGTAAAAACACCAAGCGAAACAATTATTTACGATCAGGGGACAGAACAGTGATTCTAGTTCACCTAAAAATAATTTGAATACATACCCAGCAGCACAGGTGCAGTAGGCAGAGTTGACATGTCCCGTTACTTTAGACAGGCACACCCAGACGCGATGGTCAGGATTATTTCTCTTGTCAGCTGTTGGTAGGGATGGTATAACTAAACATCTGACAAACATATGGTAACAATCTTCAGAGATGCTGTGAATAGCTATACTATGTACATGTCGGTCTTCGTAAAATATTGCAGCCTTGAGCTGACGAATAGCCTTCATGGGTTTACTGTCTACAGTCCGATGGGTGCTCAAAACCAGGTAATTGTAAATATCCCTCTCCGTGAATAACGGCAGTAAGTCAAGATCATCGCGCCATCCAGTTATCAATGAAAAGGGATCTGGCATCTGAAAACCACTGGGTGTACACAGCTTTGATGTTATTGACAATGAACAAGCGTTCGCGTTAGTATGTCCAACTACAAGGGTGTTTTTCTGTAAATTTAATGCATGGGCACCTTTTGCACGGGCTATCAGTTGATCTTTAATTCCTGTTACCTTCTGGTTCCTGTCTCTTAAGTATTTCCGAAGTTCTTTCATATTCATTAACTCAAATGTCATATTATTCTCTACGTCTTTGTCCGCCATTTTGATAAATATACTAACCGGAAGCAGACGACGTTAAGGGGGGGCTACTCTGAATTACTTTATAAAGGGAGATAACAACACTTTTAGGAAAGTCGAATAGCGCCTAGTACCATCTAATCTAAATGTTTCCTATCGATAGATAACTTTTTTCAAAGAGGACTATTGCGATGCAAAGATATAATGTCACACCCCAAAAATGGTTATTTTAATGTGAGAGCGAAACCTCGTCAATACTGTGCAAATTCTACTCAAACACAAAACAAATAAGTGTAAAGGGCGATGTGATACATTGTGTAATGTCAGCAAATAGATAACGAACATTGATGAACGTCTGTTGTCAGTGGAAAGCAGATACTTTGCAGCTCGTTTTCTGGGCACATTGAGGAGATGGGCTGATTCGAAACAAAGACTTCCGGTTGGCTGATGTGACAGACCAAGAGTCTGGAACTCTTCCGCTCCATGCTTTGTATGTGTAAATAAACTCTTATATTGACAGCGATTGTTTTACAGCTAGGTCAGGTGAGGTGTGATCTCGCTTTCTTGTACGAGTGACAATTCTTTCTGGAGAGATTCGCACGATTATGAGCTAGGTCGATGTTGAGGTAACCAATTCAGCAGAGCATTACGATAGTCGAGGCGTGATGTGACTGGTGCATTTACAGCACAAATCAGTTATGAACTGCAATATAGTACCTTTGTTCCTAATATATTAGCAGGCTTTAGACATTTGGTTGACTTCCTTTCCTCTCTCTGTTCTTAAAAAGCCACTTAAAACATGTTTTATTTTTCCTTAGTGTTTATTGACCAACTCCTCACTGAACATTGTTTTTCTCAAACAATTATAAATTTCGGAATCACCTAGGATGGCCATTGACTGGGAAATGTTTTCACATATTGTAAAATCAAGTTAAAAGTTTGAGGTATCACTGAAATTTCGAAAGGTAGATAGCAAATTCATGGGAATCAGTTACGTTTGAGTATTCAATGCAAATCTACAATGATTTTTTAATATTATTTTGTTAATATCATAATCAACATGCATGCTTATTCTGAAAGGACATGTAATTCCGACTCTCCGTCTATATACAAAAAGGATTTTAAAGGGCTTCAACCAGAGAGAAACATTTCCAAGCTAAGATAAATGATTTTCATTTTAGACAGTATTTAGAGAAGGAACATAACAATCATAACTCTTCTTCATATAATAATAAGCTTATGTTACGTCTGTCAAACCTATAATACAGGTTAATATTCTCATTGTAAGAAGCCTTATATTTGGTTGAACCCAGAATACGGGGTAATCGAATACCTCAGTACTTAATACTGTACGAAATACATGCAAGGCATGCTTCAAGCTGCTATTAAAGTTAATATGAGTCGACCAGTTGTTTCAGTCAGCCTCCTTTGAGTGGCATTTGAGAAGTTAAGGTGATGAAGAAATAGGAACCAGATTGTATTGTAACATTCAGTATCATTTGCTTGATAACGGTGTTATTGTCTACACTGGAACGTCGCATCTGTTTGCAATAAAGAAGTTGTTAATCCATGAACTTCCTTTTTCTTCGTCTCAGTCAGTCGTTTTGCTGACATATTTATTTAAGGCAATAAGTTGAATGGGGGTTGAATATGTATAGTTATATTGACCCTAACAATATTTGTTTCACCTGATGCTAACTAATTAAAGCAAACATATCAAGTCGTAATGAATTGTTAAAGTGGCATCCTGGCAGTTAGCAATCCAAGTTGGCAAGTATATCATTTTCGTGTTTGAAAACGGTATAAGAATCTATATCGAAAGGTTCTGTGACAATAAAGAAGTACCGTCTTTCCCCTTTACACGCTGGGGCAAGATTTCTGAAGTATTCTTAGCAATAAGATAGTAAATATCCTCAATTAACATTGGCTTACGATTATATTAGCACCAAGAATGCTTGGAAAATCTAGCCATGGAATCTTAGCCCGGGAAACAAAGTGAATCAAAGTAGAATTATAAATGTGTCACGATATGACCTACTTAAGGAAGGTCAGCATTTGAGGTTAAGGTCCATTTTCAATTTTTGTTCCTGCTAAACTTCATTTTCGTATCAGAGGCCTTATTGTGTTGGAAGAAAAGAAATGCTATAGGAAATGGAAATTATTGTATACGACTGCTGTTATCCTTTTGTGATGACGTTTTAGTGTAAGGAAGTCGTGTCTTAAACCTTAATAACTCTTTCAGCTTGACTACTTTCAGAGTTTCTTGATATCTATACACAGCCATATTAGTTACCTATCCCTAAATAAAAGCTAATTATCTGTATTTGTTGAAACAATATTTCAATCATAAGTAGTACAAAAGAGTTATATATGGGTGGCAAAATAAGGTTTTACTTATTTTAAAATAAGCAAAAAGTTCAGAATCAAAGCACTCGAGGGTTGAAAACAGACAAAAGTTTCAATTAATCACAAGCATTGGTTTTGTAAGAATTAATATCGACATTATCACTTTTTTGCACTTCTGAATGGCAATATTTTCTTACAAGGAAAATGCAAGAAGCACTCGGTTTCACCATAATGACGTAATGTTATAGGAGCTACCACTGAGGACAGAGCTAATCTGTGTTCAAATTTCCTGCCACTAGGTAAAGCTCGTATCAGCACAAAGGTTAGTAAATGATTTCATAACAGAACTACTTCGTTTGGCAAAGGAGTTGTGCCCCAGAAAACAGGAAATAGCGTACTTCGTTCTCCTCAAGACACGGTTATGTTATAGGGCAAGTTAATCATTTTCAAAGTCCATGGATGTGCTTAATTCAAGGAGAATTATTAGATATTTTGTGTCGCAATGTTTTGCCTCGAATGGGCGCTGCCAGAACTTCAGTGTGTGACATACTAAAATATGAGACTAGGTAGAATGTTTCTGGAACTTTTATTTTACGATAAATCTTCTTGTGATTTCCCTGGTAGTCCATTGAACATAATTTTGACCATTGAACAAAGTAGACGAATCTGCAGGAAATATGTAAGAGAAAAAACGATAAATCTGATTATTGGTAGGGTTCATAAAGAGCGGAAATATATTGTTTTAACGGCTCACCACACAACTGTAAAGTAAAAAAATGAAAGACGCTTTACATGAGGAAACGTGAAGAAAAGTTCTGTTCATTTATTAGATCCCACCCATCTTGATATTAAAGGCAGATATCACTTCTTCCCCAAGATGAAAAATACTTCTACGTTTCATAATATTGTAAATTTTATCTTAAGAATGTTACTAATGTTAGATCAAAATCATCCCATTACAAGATGCCAAATATGCGACAATAGTAGTCTTCAAAGAACATCAACCAACCCTTTATTCATGCAAAATCCTAAGTCATGATTTTTTACGAAATTCACTTTCATTCCACAAAGATATTTTAAGCACAACCCAAAAATAGCTGAATTATCGGTTTTGCTGAAACCACACTTTCATCCTCATGATAGCAAATCAAAGACATGTATATATATATGTTAAGATAAGGTTTTACTTTTTGGAAAATGTCTTTCACGAACGCAGCCACATGTTGTGAATAAACCCATTTACGTTGTGTAAGGATACCAACGATTTGTATCGACTTTGTGTCAACTTTTGCACGTCTGATGGGCAGGACTTTCTTACAAGGAAAATGAAAGAAGAACTCAGTTTCATCATTATAGGCCATCTGGGGAAGTTCTTGCAAACTAATGATGAAAGAGCTACCACACCCAAGAAGGATAGAGCTCTATTACAGCATTTTGGATGCCAGGCTGTTGGTACGAGAAAACTTCTGAAACAGGCCTGGTGACCTCATCGCCGCTGGATCAACCAGACTGTTTAAACCGCTTCAAAGCTGCTGGTTAGTTATCACGTACCACAGCTCACAATTCACGTCAGCGTAGGTTATGGTGTGAGCACAGGTAGAGTTGGAACCTAAGCTCACCGATGAGGATACAGTGGCCTTACAGTCATTTCGATGACCACAGACTTGCCACAAGACCCTTATTTATTGACGACAATGCACAACCTCATTGTGCAGGTGCTATACACCAACACCTGGCACACAACGCTGTGACGTGAATTCCAAGGCCATCAATGTATACCGATTTGATCTCAACGAACATGTTTGGACCATCTTGGGTAAGTAAAAGTAAAGAATCCTCCTTCGCCAAGCCTGAGGGACCTGGAGGCAGTTCTTCACTAGCAGTGGCAGCGATACCGATGGAACAATTAAGGAACCTCCATAAGGGTATTCCAAGAAGAGTTATTGAGACACGTGGTGGCAGCATAGGTTACTCATTTTGTGAGATTCCTTGGACATTGATCCACATTATCTAAACTGTTTATACGGGTTGCTTACACTAAGACCTAAAACTGACGATAACCGAGAGTTTTGCTTTGAAATTAACATTTTCGTTCTTGACAGAACAAGTTAACAAACCATCACAACTTTTCACCATTCTCTATACAGAGGCATTTTCTGCCCACAGATTCAGATCCGTAATTAATTACTATGCAGCCTGTGTTCTATAATACTTTACTGACCATTTTACAGCTAACCTGTGTTGTAATGTCCTGCCACTAAGGAAACATCGTATCAGCACAAAAGTAAGTATATAATTTCATAACAGAACTACCTCTGTGGGGAAAGAAGTTTCATGTGAGGAGTGCTTAATTCATTGAAAATAATCGGGCATTTTTTTGCCTCGAGGGGGCGCTGCCAGAACGTATGAGGACAGAATATGGCGCAGTAATATATGACTTAAACTACCGCTGACGTGATAGAATAAGCCAAAACTAAAGAGACCGGTAACGGTACCCTAGATTAAGCATGACCACAAGGTATGGATATAGTCAAACATAATACCGTCTTTCTACTTAACACGCTGGGCCTAGATTTTCGAAACTTTCTTAGCACTATAATAGTAATTATCCTCAATTAACATTGGCCTACGACTATATAAGCACTAAAAGAGCTTCGAAAATCTAAGCCAAGGGTCCCGTTGCACAAAACGCTAAGGTAACCGTAAGTCATTAAGGTAGCCTTGTGCAATGTTAAAGAATGGTACTAAGGTTAACCTTAGTGTTAAGTTGCTTTTTGCAACAACCCCCTGGACTCTATTCTAGCCCCGATAGTTGTACACTTATTTTGACACTCTGTTTTTAATCAAAGCAGTAAAGAAGTAGAACTAGGTACTAAAATTATCAACCAGTGATTCCTTTTAAACACTAGACACCGGTTTTGCAGAATTAGACCGGTCTCGAAAGGACGTCAGATTGATTTTTTAAAGTAACATAATTAAAAGCATGACAAGAGAGCAAATACACATCAAAATTGAGAATAAAGTTTCGGCTGAAATCACTTTTATTTCATTGATTTACAAATACGTATTAACGTACTATAAGTTCAATACATGTATCTTCATGCTCATCAAGGCTATAAACATGTACATCACTGACACATAATATATATATATATACACATAAATATCTCGCTTTAATTAAGAGGTTTTAAACACATAGAAAGATAGGAGGTATATCAAAAGGATATGCTGATATAATTCATGTTGAGCTGATGACATCCTAATGACTGCTCCACAATTACACTCTGCTCCTTTATAAACTTTTCTAATTTATGTGTATTTGCTTCACTGGTTACCTAAACAAATACCCTGCTTAATTCTTCGACGTATCCCATTCTTGCCTCATCCAACCTTAAATGGCTGTGGGGAAAGCGCATAAGTAGTAACATTTATTGAGATTGGAGTTACCTCCCTTCTATAGCTCGACGGGTTGAAGGAAAAGTCTAACAGGTCGTTGGTGGTTTCCCAGAATTCAGTTCGCTGTCACATCTCGCGCGTATAGGCCTACTGATGAATATTTATGAGATCACGCGACATTATAAATGAGCAGCTTGCTGTTTCCGAGAAAAATGGCCTTGTTTCTAATTTTGTTATCCTCCAATCAACAGTGGGGGGACGATGAGAGGGGGTATCGTCACTACGTTCGCCGGTTACACTTCGTGTCCGGCTCATAACTTGGCTAATAATCAACCATATCAATTCAAAATCATCATGTAGACTTGTAATGATGTGTCAGGATTAACTGTTTCGAGAAAATATTAAAAGATTTGGGATTTAAAGGATTTCGGAAAAGTGGTGAACTTGTAAGAAAACTGTTCTCTTCTAAACTAATCACCCGATTTTGATGAAATTTGCACAAACATGTATTACTACATGAAGGTGTGTCATGATTAACCACTTCGAAAATATTATTGTAAAAATTTGTGGGACCAATAATTTGGCAAAATATGTTGGAATTTTTTTTACATTTTTGACAAAAAGGTGGTGATTGTAAGAAAACTGTTTAAATCCCGTCCGGTTCATCTATCATCTGATTTTGATAAAAGTTGTAGTGAGATGCTGAATACATAAACATGTGTCATTGTTAGCAATTTATGAAATATGTGTGTACAAATTTCCGTTATTAAGAGAAAAAAGCGATGTGTTTGGAAAGAGATTGTAACGTTCATTGATCATTGATAGTTGTCTTTTTTGGCTTATCATAGTTCAAATTCATCATAGAGATCCAGAAATACCCGCAGGTAGATAATGAAAAAAAATATATAATTCTAATTTTTGCTGCTTCAGTACATCATAAAAATACTGAAAAAAAATCCAGTTTTTTCCACCTGTATCAATTAATCTGGGTTTTTTTGGTCTTAAATGTGTTTAGTATTCACAAACATGATTGGAATATTACCGTTAAATTATTTGTTTAATTTACAGCTATAGAAAAATACCTAAAAAAAACGTCAGTTGTGAGGGATATAGCTCGACCATGTCAACAGCTTGTTTTACTAAGTTCAAAAATATCTTCAAAGGGGACATCTTTTCTCTCAAAATATCTACGATAGAATTATGATTTTTTTTTGTATGTAGTGTAAGAGTAACTATACCTAGATGGAGTCCAAAAATAAGAAATGCCCAATTCTGGTACGCTGCCCTCAAGTCAAGTAAATTGTGGTGCAAGATAAAGTTTAATCAGTTTTTTTTAAACATCTTCATTCATGAACAGAAACTTTTGATTTTTGGCTATGTATTTCACCTATTTGATATAACCTTGGACTCTGATATTTTAAAGATGTAAAGATCTCAATATCGAGTGGACAACAAGAGTGGACAACGGATGAATTTAATGTACTTGGTATTACAATTTCCCCTGATCTTGATAACCTATGGGTGATAAACACCGGAAAGAGACTGGAAGAAATGAATACACTTTTATCATCATAAAAAAAAGAAATTTAACTCTTATTGGTTAAATTACAGTGATAAAAACTTTAGCAATGTCTAAGTAAGTTCATATTTAAACTCTTTCCCTAACCCTCCTGTTGAATTACAGCCCTTGAGAAAATAGTTTTAATTTCATATGGAACGATATAAATGATAACATTATAAAAATGTTCTGAAAAACAAATATTAGGATGGGGGTTTGAGAATGATTGACACAAACAGATTCATAGATGCTTTGAAATCATCCACCTTAAGGTTGTATCTAAAAAAAACTATTAAAAATAACCCTTGTCAGATACCTTTTGATGATATTCTTAATTTTGGGGGCTAACTATGATATATATTTGAAGATAGAAAATCCTTTTTGGCAAGATGTATTGAAGGCTTGGAAGTTATTCCAAAAGACACATTATGTTGATCATTATACTTTATATAATATTTTACCCCCAACCTCTTTGGTTTAATCACAATTTTAAAAATACATTTCATTTTGTAAGAGATCAGGCAAATAAAGGAATAATGACTATCAATGATATGTGTGATGAAAACGGTTTATTATCAATGGAATCTTTAAAAGAAAAATGCTGCATCAAATGTACATTTCTTGATTATAATTACTTACTATATATATATTGCCTAACTCATGGAAACATACCCTTACCCACTCTTCTATAGAAATGAATGCCAGATGCATAAATGTTACTGAATGGCAGTTGAATTTAATGAAAACACTCAAAGGCTCTAGACTTTTTTTATGACATACTTATCTCAACAGACAAATATCCTAACATCTGTGGCAAATGAAAACTTCATTTCCTAAAACTACATTTAGAAGACACATTTACAAGATATATGAAGGCAATAAAAGACACTAAATTAATAGCTTTCCAATATATATTTCTTCATGGTACCATATACACTAAACGAGAATTACTCAGAATGAAAAAGGTTTACAATAACTTTTGTTGCTTTTGTAAGAATGTTGATGAGAGTGTCATGGATACTGGGAATGTGAGGAGACATAAATCTTTTGGAATAATCTACAAGTTTGGCTTATTAATTCATTTCCAACTCCAGTGATATTTTCTAAACTTTTTATCTGGTTTGGTACTCAACACTAAAACAAATTAATTAATCACATCATTATTTCTGCTAAAAGATATATTTATCTGAGCAATATTAAAAATACATCACTAAAGTTAAACATGTATTTAAAAACTTTGAAACAAGTTTTTTTGTGGAAAATTTTATTGCACCCTTCAACAATGAAAATCATGATTTTGATTATAAATAGTGTCTCCTCTCTTCAGTTCTTGAATGAACATACGTTTTCCATATTCAAATTACCTGTTGTACTCTTTATTTTATGTTTTATTCAATAAGGCTTATGTATTCTACATTGCTTGTATGTAACTATATATACATTGGGAACTAAAAAAAAAATCTAAATATATTTTGATTGATTTTATAACTGTTTAGGTAAGGGCAAATCGAAAGTTGGATCAATATTTTGGTGTCCATTGACAATTGCTATGTGAGAAGTCAAACTGTTCCATGAAGACAATTATCAGTCTATAGTGTCACTAATCAACATTTATGTCCTTTTAATCTTATAAAAAAAGTCTTGATATATTCCAAATTGCTAAGGCATCAATCAAATTACAAGCTAACACTCATCCTTATTTATTAGGTTTTTTGGGTATCTTTTCCGTCCGCGTATCCTTATCCGACACGGCTGAAAACTCAACGCAGCGTATCATACTCGCGTCTAACATGCTGTATTTCTGGTAAGGAACCCAGTTCAGAATCGCCAACGACCTGTTAGACGTTTCCTTCAACCTAGCTCGACGCGGTTGAAGCAATGTAACTTATGCGATGTATGCTTATTTAAATTATTTAAATTTTTCTCCAAATGGAAATATGTTTGATAAGGAATGTATGTTAAATATGTCAAATGGTAAAGAATATCTTGCCTGTTCATTCTTTCACGTCACTCTCTAATTGTTTAAAATAATTCCATTGAGAAAAGTTTCATTGTGCTGAACTTAGCCCCAAAGCACTACAACCATAATAACCCTAGTGAAAAGAGCGACCTGGTCCTATTTCATACTCAAATCCATAGAAGTATGCAACTTGATACTTTAAGGCGCAATAATTATCAAAGACACTTTCAAACTTGTTTGTACTGCTACGTAAATATTATGCATATTTTGAATTAATGTACTTGTCCAGGATGACATCATGTGTTTCAAATCGTTTCAGGTAATCATCATTCTAACTTTCATTTATCAATAATTTTTTTGGGTCATTTAACCATTCGACGATCCGCGCCTATGGTTTTTTAAAAAGTTGCATAACGAGTTAATACTAATTCAGTAATAATGTTCTCAGTGAACCATTACAGCAAACAATTTTTTTTCACTTCTTCACATCCCTCCCTTATTTCCACTTTTGTGAGATTTGTTATCTATCTTAAAAGAGTGTGTCACTGTCCTTTGAATTAAAGGAAAATTCAGAGGAATTTTAAAAAGTTATTCTCTATAAGTCTTTCACGATACAGTCTTTTAACGCGCTTTGTTGTTACTTAAAGATTAGCACATTTTTACCAGAGGTTCTGACAATAAAAATGATATACTGGGACAATCTAAATGTATCGCCTCCTGACTCTTATTGTTCATGCACACCATTATGACATCCTAATCAAGAAGAAGTTTACTTAAATGAATAAAAAAAGACGGCAGAATCTAATCCCATACAACAACAAGTCTAGTTATCAGGGCTCTATATATCGTGTTTAATTGATGTTTTAATCGACTGTTGTATTATTGTTTGTGACTCAGATATCTCATGCGTCAACAGACTGTAAAACACGATATGCACGTGCTTTCTGTGCAGTTGATTGACATGTGACAATTTCTGAGGAGCCATCTCTCAATCAAATGAAGACAGGTTTGAGAATTTAAAGTTCTTTCATTTCAGAGATTTATTAGGTTCATAAATTAGAGTGCATTTAGTATATCAAGATATTTCTAATGTTGATAACTATAGAGGCATTTCTTTCATGGACATATATTGGATAATATTTACTTACATCATAAATGAAAGACTTAAACAAATTGTAGATTTATATAATTTGAATCCAGATTTTCAAGCTACGGTCCGCCCCGGTAACGCTACTATTGATAATGTTTTTATTTTGCAAGCTTCAGTTAAAAAATAATCATCGAAGCCAAAGGATCGATGCAACTGTTTATTTGTTCACAAAGACTTCTATTGTATCAATAGGGTTCTGATAGGGTACAGTGTATGTTTTTGCTAATAATGATATGCGTGGTAAAATGATGTTAAAAGTGCGTGATATTTAAAAAAAACCCATCAATCTCAGCTGTAAAAGTGTAACATTAAACTGTGTCAGAATATTTCAACTCGATAAGGGGAGTTCAACAAGGTTGTATACTAAATCATTTACTTTTCAGTTTATTTGAAAACCAGCTTATCTGATGAATTAATTATTTCTTTTGGGTCAGATTTTTTAAAAACTTCTTTGGCTGCTTTATGCTGACGATCCTTGTTTGTTTTCAGATACTGTTTTAGGCTTGCTGAGAATATAGCTGTTTAATCCAAATTCTTTACAAAACGGGGTTTGAGGGTAAATTTTTACAAAACAGAGATAAGTGCGTTTCTATTTAGTGGCGTTTCATGAAAATTGAAAAATGGTTATTTGATAACATTACATTAACAGCTTCAACTTATTATAGTTATTTAGGGATTTTATTCTCAAACAGACTTTCCTGGTCGAATGGACATTTACAAAGCTAATAAAACTTTTACTCCTATCAAAGAATTTCGTTTTTAATTAAGAAATCTCTCTTCCAATGTCCTGTTCAGACATATTTATTAATGAATTCGCTCAGAGAGTTAAAGATTGTACCACTCAAAACATGCTTTCTCTATTATTTTCAACACTTACATGTATCTCTTCACAATGAGCAATGATTCTAAACTATATGACGGGTACCTTTCCGTCCATGACTGTTTTTAGCCGACATAGTCAAACAGTAGAGCTAGTTGCAACGCCCCTAACTGACCCCGAAACATCAATTTTATAAATCATTTTACAATAGCAGACATTTCTCTTTATAATATTATCGTTCCTAATTTGTAGATTTGAGTTTCAGGTAGCGCAAGAATTATAACGTGACAGAAAATGGCGCATTCTCTTCACACAGAGGTAGCTCCGTCATAACTTCCTAGACAACGTCTTAATACGAAGGTTTCTTGGGCTTCAGGCATAATTGCAACTTAAACAACCTGGCATTATTTTAGACAATGAAAACACCGAATGCATGAATAACATATTTGTTGTCACACAGGCCTATGCAATTACGCAGTCACAAAATGAAGCACATGTGTTCTGTAAAGACGTTTAAAGTTTAGCCTTTGGAAAGTTTACGGAAATAACGATCTGAATAATAATTTTTGAAACGGAGTCGCTGACTGCACAACTAACTTTGATTGCATCCAATCAGCGTTCTACATTTCGTGCCCGAGAAACCTTCATTTTAAGATAGAGGTTGTATATGACCTCTGTTAAGAGAGGATGAAAATGGCATTGACGATATCGTTTTCCTTTCTTAGCAACTTTCGGTCTTGTAACAGTTTTATCTTATGTTTTCTGTCACTTATTTAAGGGTTTGGGATGGGATATTGCTAAATTCCGCGTGACAATTACTGACATAATGTATACTCGCCCCACTAACTCAAACTTTTGAATTAAAAATGACAAAAATTTCGCTAAATCATTCGAGTGCAAGATCAAAGGGTTTAGACGTCAGATTGGGAACGAAAAACAATGATGTTACTTATGTCTGTCTGTGCACTCATTAACTCTTAATATTACTCGAAAATGAAATGGACATCACTCTTGACAGGTTGTCAAAACAAAAGATATTATTCTCAATCATCGAGATCCCTTTCATTCAACGATTTTAGGCGAGTGTCGTTTCTGATTTATTGTAGTAACGTCATTGTTAATTTATTTGGAATATATATATTTTATAATTTTGACGAATTTTGACTGATAAAACACTAAAACACTTAGGAATGGTACAAATAAAACGAAAAACTTTCCAACATTAAAGATATCGCAAGTATGTTTAAAAACTTTCACTGGGTATATTTTGGGTACTGTTCTAATTTTCAAAAAAATGTGATGTTTCTATAGATAATCATTCATGATGATTTAGACTCTATTGATAAATCATTTCTAAATGGAGGTATCTCCTTATTTCAATTTCCTGCATTCGAGCTGTTAATGGTCAGTGGTGTTAGAAGGGATTTAGCTCTGCTTTCTTCTTTCAGGAGCCCACAACTCGATATCTTTTCAGCATCATGTACTATGTTGGTAAAGTGAACTATAATCTCGTCCATAGAGGTAGTTAAAGTCAAATCCTTCACCAATAACCTTTTTATAATTCAGTAAAGGTTAATGTCCGAAAAACTCTTTATTCCTTAAAAGTACAGTAATGGAGCCAAGGCCCATTATCTTTAGGAAATTGAGAGTTACGGTGTCATTAACCTACTAATATACATATATACTATATATCTTGCTTACTCAATTGATTTACTTGAAACAGATAAAAATGAACCTAAGCGTTTGAAAGGGTGATGTGAAATTCAACTCTCAAATATTAAATAAATAAGTGTGCGTTAGGACAATATGATGACGTCACAAGTGTAATTTTAAAATTACGATAACATTTAATTACGATATCCGATATTGTTTAATAGTAAGGTTTCTAATATTTGCCTCTTGGAGAATTTGACCGATCCTCTGAAAACGTTCCAAAGAAAGTGTAAGCGTAGGAAGAGTTCACTTCAATAACATCTGTTTTGTATTGAACTGAAATACTGCATAAAGAAATGGCCGCTTCCTCGAAAACTGGACATCTTGTAATGTAATCAGCGTTTGCCCTATGTTATCTTGATGAAATTGTCTGCAATGTCCTATTATTCCTTCAATGAACTGTGTTCAATTTAAAAACATTGTCTTGAGATTAGCAATATCTTATTATTGTCAAGTATCATAATGATGACATTTTGTTGAATTGAACGAGTGCTATAGGAAGTTCTCTTTCAATTAAATAGCCAATTTGAGATTAAAATTTTTCACAACATACGTTTTGAAATTTGTTATTGCTAAACTCTGAACACTAATTTCAGCTGGTCCTTTCAGACAAGCGTATTCAATAATTACAACGTGAACTGTTCCTCTTTGGGGTTTAAAATGTGATTTGATACTGTTGTTAACAAAAAATTAATTATCATAAGAAATAGCTGTGCTATACTTGTCTTTGCTGTTTAGGTGTTGGGGAAGGAAAGGGCAACCTTTGGCATTGTAACATTGCAAGAATGGAAGATTTCGGTCATGGAATGTGCTGGACTCAACTGGAAAAGAAAGACTGATCTGCATGTTCTTGAGAATGGCACCATGACTGCTATTTGTAAGTGATAAGATCTTGGATGTGTACGTCAAACGTTACAGTGGAGCTGCCAGGGAAAACGTCCTCCTTGTGGACGCCATAACCCGCCTTGACATGTCTATTATGCAAATTTGAGTGGTAACAGTGTATTAACTGGGATGCAATGTGTCATTTTTACATATTTCCATGGGTACCCCCCTCAGCCACTTACTCAATAAAGAGTCACACCAAAAGGTGGATGTCCCCATATCTTTGGTTCTAATTATCAGAGAACCATAATCTTGGTATCTGAATGTATGTTTAGGTCACGGAATCCATTGACAGACATTTCAGATAGCTACCATGAGTCATTTGTACGAAATTTTAGGTTTCCGTTACAAAAACTCATCAATCATGACTTCGATCGGTAACAATTCTATTTTTTCTTCTCTACAGTTAATGTATATCCTTTTATTTTATATTATTTGCACTGAGAGTAGAATTATGAGTACTTGTAACCCTTTTGTGTACCTATGTGTACTTATAACACACAAATTAAGTGTCCAAAAGCACACCAAGGGACCTACCGTTAATCTATATCATTGAAATACACCAACTCAGCCTTGGAAAAAAACTATTTTCTCTTCTCTACAGTTAATGTATATCATTTTATTTTACATTATTTGCACGGAGAATAGAATTATGAGTACTTGTAACCCTTTTGTGTACCTATGTGTACTTATAACACACAAATTAAGTGTCCAAAAGCACACCAAGGGACCTACCGTTAATCTATATCATTGAAATACACCAACTCAGCCTTGGAAAAAAACTATTTTCTCTTCTCTACAGTTAATGTATATCATTTTATTTAACATTATTTGCACTGAGAATAGAATTATGAGTACTTGTAACCCTTTTATGTACTTATGTGTACTTATAACACACAAATTAAGTATCCAAAAGCAAACCAAGGGACCTACCGTTAATCTACTATAATTGAAATACACCAACTCGGTTTTGGAAAAAAACTATTACAGGTTTGAGTTTACAGCAGACCCGTAAGAGGAGTCAAGAATGTGAACAGTTTATAACAAATGAATCAATCTTTATTTCTGAGAAGTGGAGGCCATAATCAAAGTCTATATTTCAGCATCACGGAGCGATACATATGTGCATCAAATGTACATGGTGAAAATAATCAATGATAAGTTAATAAGAATGCTAAACAGACATTTAGAGAATAACCATCTCAGGACGAGTGATTTCGGGAAATATGCGGAAGTCCGACTTGGCGAGCGACTGAACATTATTCTACGAGAGTATATTTCACGTAATCACTCGTACCGAGTTGTTTATTCTGTATATGACTGGATTGAGACCGTCAGAGACATACACGTTTTTGCAGTGACAACGATAATAGTATATAGTTTGAACAATCGTTGGTTTTGTGTTTTTATGTTGTGCCTTGATGATGATTAACTCTAAATATCATTAATGTATCCTTAACATTCATATGTGTTGACGTGTTCATGAATATTTTAATGACAGCCATGTTTGCTAACAAACAACTACGACGCTTAATTTGCTCCGAAAAATTATCATTCTTGTAAATTACAGTCACGCCGAAACACTTAGATTAATCATCAAATAATATGTTAGAATTTTAACCTTTAACAAATGTATAAGACTTTTCATCGATCTAAGCTTTTCTTTGAATGGCGATACACGTGTTCGGCACGTTCAATTTTTCAATGAAACGTGAAAATATTCCCGTCAACCGTTCGTATGTCATTCTCTGGGTAACCGACAAATCGACGTCTTGAATCATTAAAGATCACAAGTGCGGATATGAAAATAATATTCACCTGTGTCTCCTCGCCCGTATGGGTAATACATATCAATATCTTATTGGCGTAACAATTAATCTCTATGAGTCATAGCATTGCATATAAATATTGATAAGTTGTGGACAAAATTGCGGTTTTCAATTGACATTGGCATATTGAATTTATGAAAAGTTGGCCTTGAATAGAAACAATGCGATGAATAGAGCGTCTAAGATGTTGGTAACGTTCACATATAAGCAAGAAGTGAAATTAAATGTCAATATAGTTATCTTTTCATAAAGAATATAATCTTTCATAAGGGGCATTTTAGAAGCTGGATTGATAAAGAAGAACGAGTTCTTTATTGCATGTATTGCGACGTTTCGGCGTAGATATGAACACCGTTATCAAGAAAGTGAATATAATCTCTTTTGTCTAGGTTGACTAAGCTAGTATGACGACCGACCGGTTTCAATTTGAAAGAGATGTGAAAAGTTAATGGACTAGTATGACGACCGACCGGTTTCAATTTGAAAGAGATGTGAAAAGTTAATGGACGACACCCGACGGCCGGCAAGACACTGTATGATGCTATAAGCCCATCATGCCTTGTAAGATTAATGCGCCAAGCTACAGATTTTATTTAAATGTTTCACGTTTTAAGCAAAAACATGTCGACCCCAAGGGGCCAGTACAACAGTTCCTTTAAAATGATCAAAGTTCAGCCCGTATAAAATATCAATTACTTATTGGCCTGTGATTGTTTCATTGTGCTAATTATTCATTTCACTGACGTCATTTCTCGTAATCGCCTTTAAAGAGAATATTTTATGATTTAGAAATTATGCAATACATGAATAATGACGTCGGCATCATAAACATTACATAATTACTCCTATTTTTTCTGTTTTGGGTCTACAAAGTGACATATGAAAATGTGACTAATGTTTAAGTAGTCTGGCACGATCTCCCATTTTTGTGACGTCGGTTTTTTTTATTAGTGTTAATTTTGTTCTAAAAGAACACTGGAAGCAATTTATCAATTTTCCCTGTAAAGAAGGTTTATGGCCTCAAACAACTAAACGTAAATGTTCTCATCTGTAAATGTGTGTCCATATGGAGCAAATGAGACAGACTGTACTGAAGAACATATCAATTAAAACAGGCAATTATTACTGCATTGAAAAACCCTTACCGATATTGTGGCACTGTGAAACCTGCAAACTATAGGTGGTTTTCAATACAACCATTAATTCGACAGTAAATTTATAAGCGTTCAATCAGATTTCTTATCGACGATTCTATACATACTTCTATCTTTGATTGGAAAGAATTTTTGAATGATGAATAATTGTTTTATGAAAAGGGAAACAGGACATAGCCTTGATTCACACCTTCTAATGTTAATAAGTGTAACAGTGTGAGCTTCCCTCTTCTTTTGTGTCATTATTGAAAAAACCCAGATACATTGACGTGGGTTTCAATTTATGAATCACAGACGGGATATCAATCCTTTCCTATCATAACTCAATAATGTCTTACATACATCATACGACGTCGCATAAAACTGATATTTTAAGCCTCTGTTGATAGATGGAGAATCCATGATTTAAAAATAGACGTATATCATTCAGCACATAAATTAAGAGGCCATGTACTAACATTAACCGATAATACTTAATATTCCATATTAACACAATTATGCACACAAAAGCTCCATACCAAATACTTAGGAGGTTCGGTCGTTAAAGGGGTTAACGTTCCCTGCAGGCATAATACTGAGCATGCGCCAACTGTCATGGTCGCAGACTGGGGTCTTGATGAAGGTGCGCAACCGCAGGGTAGAGAGAACAATCCCAGTCACGCCGATTATTCATTTTATAGCTTGGTTAGAGATAAATCATTTCGATGTAGACTATTAGATAGGAGTTAACCAATAGAGAAGTTTGATCTTCTGTATATCAGTTCTGAATATGAAATCATTTCTGTTGCTTTTGATTGTTGGTTAAAACACCACGACGATTTTGCAAGCACTCAGGTAAGTCGAAAAGGTAGTGAAGAGTATAATACAAATGTATTTTAAAGTATTTCCCGATATGTGAGTTTCATGGAGTGTTAGATGAGAGCTTGATGATGTTAATTGGAAATATTCAATAAATATTTTATGGATGATATTTTTATCTCTATTGTGAAATAGATACTTAATTTTCTTGAATGAAAAAAAAAAATTTTTTTAAATCAAATTTCATTGAATCAAATTCAATTTCATTTCGGGAATTATTCATGAAAGTTGTTTCTCAAATTTAGTTGAAATATTTTCAGTTGACAAGTCATATCGGAAGCTCATAATGTTTTTACATGTTCATATTAATTCTCCTTATTTGAATATTAATAACGGATTAATTTTCCTCATCTTTAACTCATGACATAATACTTGACACATTAGGAAAAATAGAAACATATAAATGGTGATGTGTTCGAAACCGTTATTAAATATGAATATAAATATAATACCCTGATATCCTTCAAGCCAAACGCTCGTATCGCTAGCTATCTCACCAGCCAGTGGGACGACTAGCATTCAGCAAGAGCGGCACAAACCCGGATGGAAAAATCCATTGAGTTCAAGCTAGTACCTTCACACTCCTTAATTAACGACATTTCATTGGCTGAGAAAATAACAGGTGAGCATAGCAACGCACATCAAGCCGCCAGCCAACTATACGAGGGATTTAGCCGGAAAGAGATCAGGGTATTGAGAAGCGAGAGCGGATTCGTATACGCTGATTTAGCAGGATGCTCCATACCATATAGGCGTCTTTCATTAGCAGGATGGGCATGGAGACGATACAAAGGTCTTTTTAAAACAGATAAGAATGATTACTTTAAAATTCTTGCTGTACTTGTCTGGCTAAATCATAAATTTTCTTACTCAAACAATTTAATTAACAGTTGGTTCTCAAATGTAATTATAACAACAAAGGACCTCTGTGACTCAAAAGGACTAAATCTTTTACTGGCGTTATGGCGAGATTTCCAATTAGTAGGACCTTCCTGGATTACAATAATGTCTGACCTGGATTACTTGAATACATATTGCTTTCTGATTTTCCTGAAAAGAATAAATGATTTGAAAAAAAAGAAACTTATGTCAGTAAAACTGTCATCAATTATGCATAGAATTCCTGCCTAAGTACACCGTCGCTTTTTATATCTTTTTAGCCAATTATGCAGCTGTCAGTTCCAACATTCTTTAAATTTTATTTGCTTTATTAATTGTTGAAAAGAATGCGCTTACCGAATAAGGACATTGTGCAGGAATGTTATCTAGATACTTCATTTAGATATATTCTTTTTGTCAGATATGAATTATACATGTAGTTACGATAAAATGATAAATGCTTGCTTAGTACCAGCACAAATGTTAACCCACACAAACATAAAAAAACTATATTCAAGTTTTATAATTAGTAACAATTTTTTTGCTGCTATACATCGATAGAGGAAAAAACATTTCAATCATCTAAAACAATCCTTATAATTAAAAAATCTTATTTTTCCAAATATTTTCCAAAAATATTTGAATTAATCATGAATAATTGTCATTAATATTGCTCGAGGTTGCAGTTTGTTACACATAACAATACATGGTTGAATCACAAATGAGGAATTTAAAAAACTAAAACGGCATTTGAATTGAATTATCCAGAAGCAGCTGCCCTTTTCGACACTATAGCTAAAGCATGTATTCGGGCAGAAGCAACACTGTACCACTGGCCTTTGCATGGTTTGGTCAAAGGTTTATGGTAATAGAAAAACAGAACAAAAGTCTCAAATTCTTTCAAAAACTGTTCAAACCGTTATAACTTAATACGTAGTAATAAATACTATTTTGACAGTTTTCATTAGCTACCATGCATTTGGATTATAAAAATGTATTGCTTTCCTTAAATTGATGTCTCATATAATGTCACTACACATCGACTGCAATCAGATTCGTTTGGGTAGGCATCAACGACTTCCTGTGTTTCTGTTCAGTACTTCACATAACAGAATCTCGTTTGTTTGTGATTTAACACTGGTTTAGAAAAAAAAAATTACTTTTATCTTCCATTCTCACCTTGAACATCCGACCCCTCTCCTTGTCGCATAGTAACAGAGTTTATATTTATGGGCCACTCTGTGTATATCCTATCAACTTTTGAACTTGTTCTTAGTACTCTCGTATAATCTGGAAAATGGAATCAATAAGTATGTAAACTCACCGATAAACGCGCGGAAATTGGTAAGAAACTGGATACAGAAGTTATTCAGAAATGCGAATTACAAACGCATTCAGACAGTTTTATCAAATTTCTACTTACAAAATCATAATAAAGACAAGATAATATTTAGGAACAGTACTTGGCACAGCAAAACGGCTATAACTTTCATCAGTTGGACTATTTATTTTTAGATAAGAATTGGTCTTCATCAGATGAAAGTCGTAGAAATACTCTGATACGATTTATTATTTCCTGTGAAGCCTATAATAATACGTCATCATCTTCTGAAGAAATATTTTCGAAGGGAGGATACTCGGCCATGTCGTCCCACTCAACAACAAAATTGCCTTGCATAATGTCAAAGTTTGATTAAGACAACCCTCCTTTTATACCAAATCCCTAGCTGATTAGTTTCCAACAGTTTGCACACCGTATCGAGCCGGTTCATGTGGGTTTAATGTTTCAAAATAAGAAGCAAGAGCTGATAAATTGATCTGATTAAAATTCCCAGTTTTGATTTGTGACGTGTATCAAGACTGGGAAATGCTCACTTCAAAGGTTAGAGAACACACATCTTCCAATATTCCTCCATGGATATTTTATAACCTTTGGTATGATCGCAGACTTAACCTGTTAACAATAAAGGGGAATCTAACAGCTGAAAGGTAAATCCAAAATTGCTCAAGCATATTATCGTTCCTCATTTGACAATCACACTCTTAACATTTAGCTAGGTTCAATAGATTTTGCCCTTCCATTCGCAGGAAATGTTTCCAATGCTGGAGAAATATTTGATTTGTAAGCTTTTAGTCCTGATCTCCACATTGTTGAGCACATTTTGGACTGTCGGTAGCCTTGTGCAAATCGTGCAAGGGTCCATACAAGATCCATTCATGAGGAATTGGCACTGCACGTGACTCAATTTCAGTCTTAGAGAGATTGGGAATAATAATAATAATAATAATAGCGTTCTTATACCGCGCATATATCCATGACAAATGCTCAAAGCGCCATGAGTATTATTACCCTGGAGGGATAGTATGTTCCGCGCGACCGAATAAGTCCGTAACTCCCCCTTGTTCAGGTACCCATTTGTAGAGCTGGGTGAACTGAGTGCAACGTGGATGAAGTGTCTTGCCCAGGGACACGACACAGGATGAGACCCAAGTTACAAAATTTTGGTGTCTCCACCGAGATTCGAACCCGGGTCTCTGGCGTGAGAAGCAAGCATGCTAACCATTACACCACTGTGCTCCGAAGTTTACACTAATGCGAATGCTACACTAAAACAAATAAAAGATTAAACATAGATGATAGTTCTAGCTCATGCTCATTTAATTTAACTAAAGTGTTAAAATCTATGATAACTTTGTTATCCTAATTAAGCTTATGTCAAAATAATATCCAAGATGTAATACATTTACAAACACAAGAAACATCATATACTCCACACAGAGGTACTGCATGTTTAACAATATACCGCATTTGACATATCTGAATGATAATAAACTCACACAGGAATTGATCATATATCATTCTTATCATGTCATGGTGAACTCTCGAGCAAACACGTGAGCAAAAAAACATTTCATGAAAGTTATAAGCATACCTACATGACTCAAAATCTACGCAATCACGATCGAAGAAAAAAGTTTGAAAGGTAAGGATACTTAAATCATGAGTAATCCACGAAAAAATATCACAGAATCTCAACACTTTTACTATTTATGTAAAAAAAATATTATCTTTAATCCAAAAGGTGTTGAAATGTTAGCAAACGTGTAACTACAACCAAATAACATGGTTTTCTAATGAACTTTGCTTCACCTACAAACAGTGGTTGAGTTGAGGCATACCAGACAAGACTGAAACATCAAAAAGCTATAAAAGTCTTGCTTTCATTGCCTAAGGTGTCTCACCGTTGTTTTATTGGGCGACAGGAGAATGCTGTACATTGATGATACTGAATGAAACGTCAGCTCCGCCAACCTAGTATTCTTACATCAAACTTTGTACTTGAGTCATGTATTGTAATCACGCTAGCCTAAATATAAACGCCTGAGTATTTTTACGACCCGT
This sequence comes from Phorcus lineatus, assembly GCA_921293015.1. Lineage (NCBI taxonomy): Eukaryota > Metazoa > Mollusca > Gastropoda > Trochida > Trochidae > Phorcus > Phorcus lineatus. Next base: position 14,005,663 of record OV121093.1, read on the forward strand.
TACAACATGCATGTATACCTACGTTCGTCGCATATAAAAACACGTTTAGATTTTACGAGAGAATAAAATCGTCGCTATAACTCTCTACTATTGCTCGCCGTAGAGCATATTCTGCGCATGTCTTACTCAAAGCATGTTGTGCTTAAATTTCAGAGGAGTAATTGGACTTGAGACGAAAACCCTGACGATGGTTTTTAGATGATAAACATTTTACCAATGAAGACAGAAAGCAGATTGGGAAAAATAAAACTGGGGTGACGATCTCTTTTATTCATGTTTCATGTATTTGTGAAAGAATACTAAAAGGACGACAAAATTCATATTCTTCCGCCTTCATCAACTGGAGTACGACTGGATCAAATTTGATAATAAATTTGATTTCTTACAGGAAGACACATGACGGTTTCCTTGTCTTAAGAGAGGTTTGTAAACCTCTGAACGGTGTGACAAGAAGAGGTTTTTCCGTACAGACACTCACTGAAGCGTGAAATGGACGAGATCAACCAGGACATACTCTGCAAAAAACAAATATGAACTATGAATCATAACCTTGCACCCTCCACTTAGTACAAAACATGTGCAGGCGACTGTGAAGAGAAGTCTTTAGGAGTGCTTCGAATTTAATCCTTTACGACTTTTGGATACGTTGCCAAGGAGTATATTTTGCACGTTTTACACGGACCAACGGTCAGTGATAATTAATATCAAAGTCAGTCTATTTAAGGAAGAACGATCTGATTTTAGTGACAATATTGAGGAAGAGTTACAGACTACTTGCTATTTAACAAAAACTCATCTGTGAGCTTTAAATTCTTAAGGCAAAGAAAAAGAACTGACATTTAGCATTTGGATATAGGAAAATGCATTTAGCCTGTGGAAAGCGTAAATTTTAAGACGTTTGTCGATGACTAGTGATTCGAAAAACTGCTGAAAATATTTCTCAAACAGAATTTTCTTACCACTGATACTTTCAATAGCGTCAAAGCAGATGATTTCTTATAAACGATACCTTCGACGTTTCCTCTGAAGTGTAGCTCCAAGAGCATTGAGTCACATTTACGACGTATCGGTCATATCATTTCAAATACATTCTCGCAAAGTCTGAGATTAACCGTGAAAGAGAAGTCCCAATATTCTCTCGTAAAGGAGGAGAACTCTTTAAAAATTGCAAATACTCTTTTGTAAGAATCTTATATTCCCTTGTGTCAAACTGCATTGCTGGATTAAGTGAGTTCCTCCCAAGATGCCAAGAGGCAGTGTTTGTTCAACAGTAGCTACTCTCGTGTTTCTGTGTGTTGTGTTCACAAGACTCTGGTGTGTGGCCGGAAGAGCTCGACTTATAGAACCTACTATGAGGTCAAGTGTATGGAGATTAGGGGATTACAATGTGCCCATGAACTATCTCGATGAACTTCTCAACTGTGGTGGATTTTATGTAAGTACATTTTTCATGTTCTATAAAATTTGCAAATTGTCTATGAATGTTATGAAAATGTTATTTGTGAAAATATTACAGGCAACTGTTTAAAAAAACCTACGAAGTTGAACGATATACTATACATTATATAAATAAGTAGTTCTAACATGTTTTATTGGTTTACCAAGATTTCATGCACTCAAATGTCGGGTTAGGAATATATTGTCCCATTCAGAACACCCATTCCGTATGAAAAATATAGAAGTACACTTAAATGAACACATACGGATGACAGATAATGAACAGAAAAGGGATAAATATCGAAATCATAGTAATAAGAAAAACATTTAATACACGTTATCACCATATTACAATTGATGATGAACTAATCTTGAAGTGATTTTAATGTATCTATCTTTTTAAAAAGTAGAAAAGTCGCATGAACAAGACTTTGTCTCTCTGGGTTTGATAAATTGGAATTTGAACCCGATAGTATCGATGTGACCACGTGATGTAGGTTTACAGAAAATTTGCATTGTAATTTGAGTTGTAAACATATATCATGTGCTTCGATCTGTGTATAGAAAAAAAGTTCTATTGAGAAGAAGTTCTATGGATTGTAATTTGTGTTGTAAACATATATCATGTGCTTCGATCTGTGTATAGAAAAGAAATTCTATAGAGAAGAAGTTCTACACACTTACATTCAAAGTGTGTATAAAAATAAATATAATAAGCTTACAGATTACCGCACTTTTGTATGAAAAATGGTCAGCTTTCTTTTACCGCAAGTAATGTAATAATAGTATTGTGAGTAATACAAGCTCGTAAGCCTAGATAAATTGTTAAGTGCGGATATTCTGTCAAAATATCCCATGCAGTTGTTATTAACCGGAAGGCTGATTTCTTTGGATTGTAAAGCAAATGGTATACACATATTGAAAGTTACCCAAGTTGTAGTTTGTATTGTAACTAAATTATCTAAGAGATCAGCGAGATATTGTGGTGTATTTCAATTTTGAAATGTATACATTAATTATTTTTCTCAGACGTCCCATGAGTGTTTCCATACATTCTTCTTGTCTTGCGTGTATTTGAATCCTCTCCATTCATCAATTTATTCTCGTTTGCGCCCATCCAAAACATTGCATGTATACTCTAGATGTGGTCTTATGGACATTTTTGTTTACTGAATTTATTTAGAGTATGATCGATTAAATGTCATTTAATGTATATTTCCCTAATTATTCAAATCTTTAGAGAGAACAACATTTAAATGGAGGCAAAATGTTTCAAATGAAAGTCATTTACAATGTTTCGGTGTATCTATAAAGTGTTAATCATTCTCCAATGTATCGAACAGAATTCGAATCGATTATGAAACTAAGTTTGAGGGCTTGTAAGCGCGGGCCATATAAAACGTCTATAGAATATATTAGATGTTCAGTCCCACTAGGAAACTTTAACATACTTATGTTTTAGCAAATGTTTTCATACCTTCCTTAATATAAATTGGTTGAACACTTGATAAAGAAAATGAGACCATTTTGGTTGCGAAAGTTTGCTGTCCCCTCTATGTAACGCGTCCTTCAATTTGCTAATTTAGCATCAAACATTTTGAGGAAATTATCAACTTTCTTATTAATTTTAGGTTGATCTTTTTTACCATTTTTCAAGGAAACTAGTCTCCAAAATTTGGAAAATTATGTTAGCAATGAAAGACATATGTGACAGACTATATGAATGGTGTTGAAATTTGACAACAGGTCGAATTCGTCTCGGGCAAAGTTGTAAAGGGGAATTTGGGGATTTATTTGGATAGGATAAAAAATTACTCACCAGAACCTCAGTTTTGGTTAAAATTGCTAGATTAATCAAAAGATTGAACTTTCATTATGATTGTTCGTGATGAAATCAAACTCAAAAAGTTCCATGTCATATATCATGTGATGGATAATTATAATTAAATAATAATAACTGATATAACTGTTTTGATAATAAAATATCTACAAAAGCTTATTTGACGGCTTTGTTATGATCTCATTTCCGTTAGCACAAGATACGCCTCTGTAGGCGATAATCGATAAGCGATAATTTCTAAGAATATTACATTACACAGTTACTGAATATTACAATCAGTAAACACAATTTGATGAATAAGAACTTTATTTCTGGTAAATAAAAATTGTCATTCGTGGTGATATTCGGTCATCTTCTGACATTAGCATAAGTGATGTATCATACATGTAAGTGTTTGCTGTTTATAAACTGTTACATTTTGAGCACTATTTGACATGAGGTACCAGTCTTAATGTGTTTTACATATATGTTTGGTTATGTTATCAATTCTAAAACTTGCATCTGCATTTAAACACGGCATCCAGTCCAAACTAAAATGTGCGATGGAAGTATTGATGTTTTAATCATGTACACTTTTATACGTTGAAGTCCAGACATTGTGCAGAAATATCTAACCTGATGTTAATGAATGATTTATTAGATAAATGAAGTAAAACTATGAATAGTTTGAATAATGAATTACAGAAATGAATAAATAAATGATGGTAATTTAATATATCTAAGCGGAGTCATCTTTCAAAGGCTAGTTCTAAAATATTAAAAAGAAATGCATGAATATGAATTTAACCATGGCAAAATGCAGAGTTAAAAAAATATAACAGAGCATTAATCACATAATAAAATTAAACAATAGAAAATATATACCTTTATTGATTAATAAATCTGCGTAAGATCTATTGGACTGCCTTCATCCCTCATTGAGTATTTTAAATAAATTTTTAAATTATCATTTAGGAATTAATAAACTTTTCAAGTTAACCATTAGACAGAACAGAACAGAACAGAATTTTAATTCTCATAATTCACATAAGTGACTTAGAAAACATGGCCTTGAATTATGTAACAATATGATGTAAAATGTACATATATACAACATGAAATTATATGAAAAACAGTTAAACGTGTTGTTTGAGTTTACATAGAAATAAATTTTTAAAAACACCGACCTTTCTAATGAATTCAGCGAATTTTACTTAAAAAGGCTTTATGAGTGCTTTCCACTTGGTGGATATAATTTATAACTGAGCTATTTTTACATTTATAAGAAGATAAGTATTTACTTCTTAATTTGGATAGAAAGTGGCAGACTTTTAACAGCTATTTCAAAACCTTTTTAATCATGTAAACCTTATTATCAGGTAAAATTAAACATCCATAAGTTTACCTCTGCCAAACGTTTGTTGAAAACACACCTTTTTACCGCTAACTTTAACTAACTTTACTTTCCTTCTCTAGCCTTGTAATTGATTGTTGTGTAAGGTCTTTGTGCATGTTCCTTGCATATAAAACAATGACTTACAAATGCACATTTATTCTTAGTAGTATTATTTACCAAACATGCAATTTTGTGAACCAAAAGGTTACAAAGGGTATTTCAGTTACAGGAACCAGTGTTGGAAAAGTGCTGTAACGATCTGAAACTGAAAGAGTACTAGTAAATTAAAGCAATTTACCTTGGTCTATTAAGTCACACATGGTATTATATATATATATATATATATATAAGAAAGAGTAAACATCGGATGGTTCTGACTGGATCAATCTTCTTTAATACGATACGATGAATTCATTTCGACCAGTGTATCGGTCTTTTCAAGTATGTTTTATATACTTGAAAAGACCGATACACTGGTCGAAATGAATTCATCGTATCGTATTAAAGAAGATTGATCCAGTCAGAACCATCCGATGTTTACTCTTTCTTATATATAACTTTCCTTCACGTGAGAAACCTACTCTCCTTTTTTAAATATATATATATATATATATTTCAATAGACTAAACAAAGTTTCAAGCAAAACTGTTCTTATTTTAGGCAAAATAACCCTATTTCAAATAATCTTATTCATTCTTACGGTTGATACTGTGATTGCAAATTATTTTGATACTGATAAGGTTGAGTCTTCTCTCCACAACGACATTTTAAACCTGTACCTGCTTCCACTCACTTTGTAACTGGTGAAAAATTAAAACAATTTTGAATGTTAATTTAGAGCTTTTTAATTTGAATTTTTTGCTTATATATTTTGGAGACTGAAAGTGTAAATTCACTACATGAAGATATTCATATTAGTTTTATGACATTTGGCTTCATAATTTGTAAATTGTTAATACATAACTCTAGTTATTACCCATATGGTTAATTATAAGCGGTGACATATTTTCAATATGAGCACATGTGCACATATCACTTTTGCCTAGCAACGATTGTTACAGAGCGAGTTACCGTCTTACGTCGTCTGTGACGTCATAAAACCATTGTTCGTGACGTCACTGTAGCGGGCCGCCGGAAAGGAAGCAGGCCGCATTCCGTGTGTTTAAAATGAAATAGAATCGGTAATAAAGAAATTATAACCCTCGGAAGTGTGTCATATGACTTTTACGAAACTCATGCGAATTTGTGTATAACCCTCGCTCTCGCTCGGGTAATACAAAAATTCACACTCGTTTCGTAAAAGTCATATGACACACTTCCTCGGGTAATAATCTCTATATATGACGCTACCTGTTCATGCTCAGATTCACCTCATCGGTAATGATAAAGCAATTAAAATCACACAGGTATAGGTGTGATGATAGGTATTATACATATAGTGACATCCTGTGTGATTCGGACATTTGTTTATCTGTAGCTCCAAGCCAAAAGAAGAATGATTGATTGCTTATTTTATGATAGAGCTTCAAAGGAGACGTTTTTAGAAGATATGTAAGCTGGCATAATGCTCTTATATTAATTTTCCGTTGAAAAATTGTGTAAACAACTGTAAAATGTTATAGGTATTAAAATGTATATAAGAAAAAAGTGTATTTTATGGCTAGCGGAACCTAACCTTGAATATAATATAACTATGCGTGAGCGTAGTGACTGCTACTAGTAGTGTGAACTAAGCAAACAGCGTTTGATACATTAATACATATAACAGAATGAGTTATGTATCCGGCTTATTCGATTTGTAACATAAACAAGTCCCAGCAGGCATCTGACGTTATTTCGACGTCGGAATTTGGTTGATTTCAGGTCAGGACGTCGATCAACCAATTTTAGACGTCGGAACAACCTTTGACTTGACTTTGAAATTTGGATGTTTTTTTAAGTTGTTTCAACGTCATCAGATCAACTTAGAACTGACGAGTGATTACTTTTATAACATTTTATTATTGTTTATAACATCAAATAAGTTATAGATCGTTTTAGAGAAAGAAATGAAAAATGCAAAAATCAACAGCTATCATTGGCATTTAAAAGTGTAATGAATATTGGATTTAAATAAATAAAAGTTACTTTCTTTCAATTTCATAATCAAGGGAGATAACTCTGTCCTTTTATTAGAATTAACAGAGTTTATGGTACTTTTCAACATCTTTTATCTTTACAGTTATGTTTACAACTGACAACATACATTTTCTGGTCACACTTTGATCTTAATCGTTGCAGTGTCACATAAACATTAATAACCTTGCAAATAATATAAGTACCATAGCATTGATAACTACACACGAGCAGCCATCTAATTCTTACACCAAGGCTTGTGAAAGAGCTGAAAATAAAAGAATACATTCACAGATGATGCATACATTGTTTAAAATGTAATAAAGCCCAACACAACCTGAATTATCTTCAACCTTTGACGTCAATATTACGTCTTCTGAACGTTGATACACCGTCACGGCTTCACAATGAACCGACGTCGACATGACGTCAGATTTAGACGTCGCCGCAAATATTCAACCTCTATCGTATTTCAACGTTATTTGATACGTCAGATTGCCTGCCGGAGTGCTAGCATTGCTCACAGCCCTTTTGTTTCCTTTTTATGTGTTATGTCTTCAATCTCATTTTGGATAATAAAAATGATAAACTGACAACTACCGTTCATTCCTAATCGCACGTGCAAATTATGAAACGTTTCGAGACGTTAACCACTTACATGTAGTCGTACGAGGAGCTCGTGCAAACATCGGGTTCTTTTGGGTACAATAGCTTAAATATCTAAATGAATTTTAGACTCCTAAAACAAAGATAACCTTATATATATATATATATATATATATATATATATATATATATATATATATATATATATATATATATATATATATATATATATATATATATGTTATCTTTTATCTTGAAAATTCTATAATTTCACTAATTAGGTCAATTTGCAAAGAAGGCGTCGCTGATGCGCTCGTATTTCTATGCTGCCTGTGTTACGTGCCATTGTGCACGTAATGGAAGTTGGGCATAAATCATGTTTTACCATTTGGATAATAAATTATTAATTATGATATCCTTATGTCTGTCTTCATTCGATGATAAAAAACAACGACAGCCTTTTGTAGACAAATTATGCATAACTGTCAACGAAGTATCATTGACATATGATAACTTGTGCTACCCTCCGTCAGTGCACTAAGAGGAATAATCAAAATATTTAAGACAGAAAAGAATCTATTTGAACTTTGAACCTATCCTGGCATAATTACCGAAACAGGATTACTATTCATAATAGTTAATGATTAAGTTATATTGTTATAGAAACATTACTGCATTAAAACATTGGGAAGACGGCATCGTGAATTTTAAAAGGAAGCTTAAGATGGCGATTTTAATAATTTTTAACCTCTTCCGGGCCTGCTACTATATAAGAGGCAATAATAAGCCATAACGATGAACAAATTCTCATTTCAGATTTAAATTTTGTTTCTTTTATTAAAAAAAACAATGCTGGAAACGTTTCAAAGATAGAACTGATACGTAAAACAGTTGGCGTATTAATGCCAGATGAAAGTTGTTTAAGAGTTTGATACACGTCAACGTAGTGGCGTTTATTTTCAAAGACATTGGAAAGAAGATACTAAGATATATAAATGTCACATATGTACAAATGTTAGTTGTTATGATAAGAGTTATAAAACAGTGTATGCAGTTTACTTGTTATATAAGGAAATAATATTATGTGATGCAAAAATTATAATTATAAACCTACATTACATAATAGAAAATGATATAGAGTATTACTTTGAATTATGCTTTCGAAATATCGATGATGATGATGATGATGATGGTAAATTATGGTTGACAGTTTCCTTTGAATGTTTAAATGAAGCTTTATTATGGAAGAAGTATATGACATAATTTATTTATCAACATCTTATATTTGGTCACAGTCATATTCTTTGGATTTTTTTGTCAATATCTTTATTCTGTTTAAATATGACGTAGGGTCTGTCTTAGAAATGGAATTAAAAACATTTAACTTTATGACTCCATATATCATCATAATTAGACAAATGCACCGGATACATTAGATTCCTCTGTGGTAATGAATGTAGGTTACGCGTTTTTGACCTTCTTACACTGCCATAGATTCGGTAAGCGCTTCAGACGATGTTTAGCATTTTACGACCAACAGGAAATAAAAGTGTCGACAAAACACAAAACATGCGTCATAACACTACCTCACATAACCTGGATCAAATCCATATGTCTACGACATGTTCCTAGTCACATTCACCAAGGACCGGCATATTCCGGGTGAAAGTTCTATATGTCGATTGTGAATAACATTTACCGATGTTATTTTAGCCCAATACTAATTCTTGGATGTTAAAAGTCCGCCCGATATTAATGAAATTATTCGATATATAAGTACGTAGTACTGAAATCCGTACGAAGACCTGTAACTGTAACATCATTAATGACAGTCTTACTACGCGTACACTACATTAAGTATTACCGACTACATGGCACACTAACTTTCCCATATTTCATCATGAAAAAGATTTTATTTGTATCGCAATCGTAGATGTAAAACGATGAATTAAAATACATCACTTGTCAAAGGTTGGTCTCTCATGTGCGTGGCGAATGCGCATCGTACTGGCCCAGTTTCTCTCGTATTGACTCTGTGTTTCCGAAATACATATTACAGGCCGTAGATGATGTCTAAGTGCTTAACTTGCTTTATAACACACCGTTTACACTTTAACAGGAGCAATGGCAATCCGCCCAGGGTCGATGTGGAGCTTGTGGGGACGCCTTCAACTCTCGTGTCAGACAGAACGAATTTCCGGGCATCTACACACAACAGCCAGTAATGGCCTCCATATATGTTGGGCAGAAACTGAACGTGACAATCTACACGAGGCCAAACATGTTGGGCTTTTTTGAGTTCAGACTTTGTCCAAGACGAGAGCTAGCCATTGCTGGAGACCTAGACCGGTGTTTTGGGGCAAACCCGCCGCTTATAATCGACGAGACCAACTCTACTCGGTACTACGCCGGAAGCGGAAGAGAGTACTATGACATGCATCTGCGCATGCCCGAAGGAGTTGTGTGTGACTATTGCGTTTTACAGTGGAAATATCATACAGGTTTGTTAAAACTTTCAGAAATCATGACTAGAAGTTAAGGATTGTTCAAATGAAATTTTTTACATGAATGCAAGTAAAGAATTAGAGTAAATTCCGTAATTAAATGTGAAGAATTTCTCCATTTTATAGTCCACTGTTATACAAAAAAGTGTAACGTCTACAAATTTACTTTTCCCTTCGTCAAGACTAAACAAGGCCTTAAAACCATTACTTTTAAAGGTGTTAATAATACTTATGTTTTATATATCATATTTTTAGGCTACAGGATGGGGCGGGACTATGCTAACTGCGGTGAATGCCTGGGATGCGGGCCTCAAGAGGAGTTTATCAACTGTGCCGATATTTCAATAAAACGCCACCCGTCGGACATAATCCATCAAAACATACCACACATACCGATTGGCGGATATATTGATAATGGGTATGATAACGGAAATGGTAAAGGAGACATAAACGGTAACGGAAATGGAAACGGAAACGGAAGTGACAATGGAAACAGCAATGGAAACGGTAGTGACAACGGGAATGGTGTAATCAACGGTAACGGCAATGGAAGTGACAATGGAAATGGAAATTCTAACGCTAACAATCAAGTTGTTATTTTGCCCCCAAACAATGTAAACATTCCATCCCGCCCGCCACCAAGAGGAATCATCTATACTTACCCAACCGCCGGATTGCCCTATCCCAAACCATACGTTCAGCCTTTCGTGTATTCCCCTATGTTAGAAAGCAGTAAAAGTTCTGTTACTATTTCTTCTACGGCATCATCAAGTAGCACAACACTGTTTCCCTATGTAAAGAACTCAACGATGACCCTTACTACGAAAAACTCAACAATTTTGACAACAAAAACTCCGACTTCCCAGAGGACAACACCGACTGCATCCACGATGTCAACTGTAACAACAACGACAACAACATCATCATCATCGACAACAACAACAACTCCAACTGCTACTACTACTACAACCACTGCACGCCCACCAACAACAACTAAAACGTCTACAATTACTACGACCACTACTCCAACTACTACAACGACTTCTACGACCACTTCGACCACTACTACTACAACTACCACCCCCAAAAAAGCACCATTAACAACAAAAACTACTTCTACAACACAAATAACAACAACATTACAACCAAGTACAACAAGGACACCGTGTACGAGTCTTTATTCTAACACTGTGTGTAGACCCTCGCCATCTCAGAAAAACGTTAAGGGTATGTTCGCTTGGTGTAATCGCCATTGCCGGGCCGGAAGTTGCCCAGATCGGTACTGCCATTGCTTCTGCAGATACCCGGACGGTTACGAGGCACCTGTGCAGCAAGTCTCCATGTTGTCAGGTGTTAAGAGTACTCAGATATGCTATGTGCCTACTTTCGAATGGCGGGGTGCTATAGGTATGATGTCTTGGTGCCAGAACAATTGCCCGGGTCCGACCTGTCAGCCACAAATCTGTGTGCAGTCCCAGTGTTGATGTTGTTGATGGACCATGTAAATATCATTGGCCGTGATGTTATACATAAAATCTGTGAGTTAAAAAGTAATCCTTCTCAAATGTCATGGAAACTTGTAATTGTTTGGACATCAATGTGAAATGTTTTTAACCAACATGCTTGCATCAATTGAGTTGTGTCAGTATAGGAGAACAAATCGGACTCTCACTGTGAATTCTCAAATAAATCCAAGTTTGATTGTTCTATTAGTGTGTTACAAGCAGGTGGACAAAGCCAGTGTGCTTATATACGGAACCATGAAATTTTTTTTTTCGAATTCGAAATCTACGATGATGCATAATAACCATGACTCGACTGACCGTCCATTGTTGGTAGCTTTCGATGTTTAATGATCCAGCCAATGCCAAAACTGGAGACCCTGGTACATGGTCTCTTTGTGAGTCGGTTCCTTTAATCGTCCAGCCTCGTGGAACGTGGCCCCCGAACTCATAAACTGTGTTTAACATTGTCGTATCTTTTTGTTAAAACATGACCCGAGTACCCCTGTGATTCAAACAATCCCGATTCCGGAACATGTCTGTACATGCTGACAGACATGAATAAAGTGATTGCGTTGTAACATTCACCGACAGTTTTAAAATGAGACTTTACTGATTTCGTCAGTTTGCAATTATTGTCTCTATTCTGTCTGATGCGATCTTCTTATGGAACCATTATAGTCAATACCACAACCCAGAAGTAATTGCGTCCTTTTACAATATCGATGACTTGACGTGAAGATTCCGAAGAGAATTTAAACTAGATATCTTCTGCTTGAAAAACCCTGTATTCCATTTAGGGCTATCTTCTGGATTTGGATTCTGAAACATCGAATGGACAGCTCGTTATCTGTGAAAGATGTTGACCTTTGCGTTTGGTGTAGTGATATATAAGGCATAATCTGAACTTAATATTATCGTCCATATGTCGTTTACAAAATGCTATTTTTACATCCATATATGGACATGCTTATCAATAGATGATAACGGAATATTCGTCATTGTTACTCAGAGAGAAAGAATTTGAATGACATTCTCGATGAATTTGAAATCTTTCCATTGCCTCAAAGGATCTTCTTTTGAATACGTTTACTTGAAAAACACCGTTAAGTTTATGTTTTAGCACACGCTCGATAAGAAAAATATTTCTCACGTAAATCTTATCAGGCATAGTTATAACCATATCAATAGTAGCTTCAAATGAAGTATTCGTGACAAAGACAAATTTTACTATCAACAGTTTTGCAAATGCCACAAGTGAAATCTTATAATTACCGTCAATAAAACCATCCTTGGTCTGTTTTAAATGTATGATTTAATTTACGAATTTCTTCAATGTCTCCCCTTAATCTGATATCGTGTCCAATAGAGACAAGAAGTCATATTCCAGCTCTGTTTGATAAGAATATGACGCAAATGTGACATTTGACCTTTTGAAATTTCAAGGCTATGGCAGCAGTTCTGTAACGTATATATGTATATTTATTCTTGTATATTCTTGTAATATGTATGTTTATGTAAAATATATGTGTATCACCAAAAGGTGAATAATCGTTGAATTGTGCTATGCAAACTGAAATTCTTGCAGTACACACATTGATTTGAAAGAATTGAGAGTATATAGTTAGAGTGACAACAAACAATTGACCGCTGTTACAGCACAAAGTGCTATGTGTATAGGGAATGGGTAAAACAAATTGTCTGTTATTATGTAAGTATCAAAATATCATGTTTTTTCTCATGTCCTTTTGCATGTTTTGCCTTGGCAAATACTCTTGTGGTAAAACCGTCCGACATAAATGTACGTTTGTTATTTATAAGCAAAATATTCGAAAACAGTCCGCAACTCTTCTCGGCTTGAGAAAAGTTCTTGATTCAAGTTTATCAATTTGTATAGAAAAGTATATAAATTAAATCATTTTTTAATTGTTTGAATTATTCTAATGATTAAAGATTTCAAAAGGAACGGTTCCAGATTAAGTCCAGGAGGGGCAGAGACTCCTAGCCGAAACCGATTAAAACATTCAAGACCCTAATATGATTTGTCCACTTTGATTCATCTGGCAGATTTTAGGTTGCAGGTTACCTTTATTGTTTTTCTTATATTAAAGAGCCACTCCGTGAGTTGTTGGAGCCATATGTGCCAAACTTAATCAAAGGTGTCATTTAATCTCGAAGTATCCACTGTTACCAAAAATACACATTTTTAAGCTTATTGGTTTTTTACAGTGACAATATGAAGATAAAACCGGACAGTGCCGCGCGTCAAATAGTCAAACATAATTTTGGAGACTTATCTAAAACAGCCAGGAGGGCAGTTAGGAGTTGATAGTGTTTGTTAGATTATATAACTAGTATCCATGTATATTGGACGTGATATCTACACCTCTGTGCATTTTAAAGGTTGTTTTTAAATTTTCATGGAAAACCAGTATTTGTCATATATATGTCTTAAAAAGTTAAGATATTTTGGTTTTATATCATCACATATGAGATGTAGGTAAGTATCAAAGGAAAAAATAATATGTTATGAAAATCACGGAGTGGCTCTTCAAGTTGGAAAGTTAGACCCAAGACGATTTCCACGTTTCCTTTGCAAAATAAATACGTGATTCCGATATGATTGAGTTTCACCTCTACATATACAATCGCTTTAAACCTAGGATCATACAAGAACTTGCAAAAGGAACTGTCCTGTGTCGGGGCAATTACAGTGGTTTATTCCCCTCACTTTAAAAATATACATGTAGATAATATTCACTGCTTTACTGCCATTTAGTAGTTTGCTTCTGTATATGGCCTCAATGAATGGTTAGGATGTTTATTATGACTCGTATCACCTTCATCTTTTATTCGTAGATACAAAGATCTGTCATGTTTCAACTAATAATTATTTACTCTTAAGATTTAAGATTAAGATTAAGATTAAGATTAAGATATCATTTCTATTACTTGACCATGACTTGTCGCGGTTCATTTCATTTTGGACTTGGTGCGAGCTAAAACGACAAAAATAACCTCTCTGTACAATCACCAGGATTACTTCCTCGAATGCCTGAGCATGTGTGATTGACCGTGATGATTCTCTCTGCCAATAATTTCCCTGAAGAGTCTCTTAATTGATTGTCTCTGATATCACTTGGGGTAGTAGCACGTTTTTGGAAGATTAATATCAAAATTTCCCCCGAATTAGCATTATTTTATGGCAAATGTATTATTTTCAGAATGTAAAAAATCTCATTATTTGGCCAGTTCATCCATAGATGTTGATGAAATAATAATGTATTAAGCAAAAACCTGCGGCGGCCATTTCTGTTTGAACATCCTTTAATAATTTGAGGTAGCCCTGCAGGCATATAGACGTCTATAAGATTATATTATATTCCAACAGCTTACCCAAACATGATACGTTCGTTTTAAAACTACTTCTTTTGAATAAAAACATATACATGCAAATGGTATTATTTGTATTCGTTTTCGTGAATCTCACGAAAACGTAAAAAACTATTTTCACATTTCGCTATTTTAACACATTAGCCGATGTGTCTTTACTATGATGATATTCGTACATATTTCATCACTAAAAGTCAGTCATCTGTAAATGTTTGCTTTGTATTTATGATTCTGAAATATCATTTGTCTTTGTTTTCCGAATCACCGTTTTTGTGTTTATTTTCCCAATAAATTGATTTTGAAATATTTAATATTTTAGTTATTTATGTTTCATCTCTTGCACAGAGGACAAGAAAGTCTGGGGGACAGACCTATGAACCTTTGGAATAAAATTGACAGGAGGTTATGAAGCAAAATTTTTCATTTGTCCGGCTAGACTTGTGAGTGCGATTGCAATGTGATAGTGCTCTGTATTTGGTTGTTTCGAATACCTTTGTGGTCTGTGAACCAGAGTCAAGGATATTACTCAGTAATCGTTGTCGGTGTGTACAGCTGCATTCCAAAAGTTTGTTCACACACCTGGTTATACTTGTGTAATTTTGGATGCCTTTGAGGTATCGTACATTACGAAAATGAAATATATAATGTTGAATTTTCAAAACAGATGTACAGATCTATTCTGTTTTAAGGCCTTTTTTAATCATACCCCACAATTGTTTTGGCATGTCATTGACATGACCAGTGTCAAAATTTTTATTTTTATTTTTCTCCACTGAATCTTTTACAAGTTATCAGCTGCTTTGGAAATAAGCCATTTTTGTTCATTTGCATTATGTCAATGTGATTGTGTTGATTTTATTCTTTTATTTAATTTATTCATTTTATTTGACATTTCACGACATCATAATTTCGAAAATATTACCCCTTCTGTCTATTTCAGCTTGCCACAATTCGTATTTTTGCACTAGATACCAAACGTTCCATTGATAAGTTCCTAGGATTGCTGTTTCACACATGGACAATAGATGATCCTTTGTCAGTTTTGCGAAAGTTATTTTATTGACGTCCAAACTCAACCCAAATGACATTTGTAATACGATTCAGTAGTAAGATAACAACCTTTCGCTATGCAACTAAATAGCATCTGCCTAGTGTACGGAGAGGGTAAATCAGATGGGTTATTTCAAACAATCAGACACTGAAACCAAACACTACAAAGTAGTTGCTAGTTTAATGCAAAATGTTAAAAAGGGACGAGTGAAACATTTCTTATTCAATGATAATAACAAATTTCAACAAATATGTCACACGTATATTTAAAATGGTACATCTCTTTGGTTCTAGAATACGGCCATCGTGACACTCATTATTTAACTATTTACTAAGGTTTACTTATACCTTATCTAATAACACATACCTCAGCACTCATGTACATGTATTTAAGGACTGGGTCTATTTTTGTGTGAACACCTTTTAATCATTTGATTTTAATCTTTCAACCTTTTAATCGCATAGCTTAAACGATCATTGAACGTTCATTTAATACCATGACAAAACAATCTTAAAGTTTCCTATCTTATAGACAACTGTTTATCGGAATATGCCTAAGAGTAGACAGTACATCATAAGTGAATGTACATGTATGTGTAATTACAAAGCAAGCGGTCATAATGGCAGCCATCTCATACAACAGCGATAATCTCAATAAAATACCCTACAATAGAATAAATAACACATTACCTGAACCCTGTCTCATGACAAAGAGCGATCTTATTTCAATGAGATCGAAATGTGGGATCTTGTTCAGCAGGCGATTTGAATATCTAAACCAAATCATGAACATCCCTCTTATGAAACTGCATGAAAACACTCGTGTAAGTACAATAACGATGACGTCATTGTCGCCGAGAATAACTTTCAAGACAGAGACTTCTGCTATATCTTTTACCATTTGCAAATGCAAATGTTTAATGTGTCTCGTAGGCCAAATAGCCGGATGCTATGTGATATTGTTTTAAATGTCATGAAAACGAAAAAAAGCATGTGACCCACATAAAACATATTTTTCTTCTTCTTCTTCTTCATAACTGGATTTAAGACTTTGGTATACCGTAGGTATCGCAAAAGAGAGGGGATTTGATTTGAATATAAATCCTTCCTTCTCTGTAGTATCAACCAATCCTCACAAATTCCTCTTTGAATGAAGTTGAGATCTAAAGGTGATATCAGTTTCTAAATAATCATGCAAACAAGGAAGAAGTACAAACATTTTTTTATATTGCATATTACATTTTGTTGATCTGGTACGTCGGTGTAATAAAATCATGATACGCGCAATCTACAAATGACGTTTTTTTTAGGTTAAAGTAATAGTTGAACTTAGTAAAATAGTTACAAACATTTAATGATTGCATAATGACTGAGAAACCTGAGGATAATATTTTATGAAAACAATGGAAAGTCATAAATCAGTTGAATTAAAAATCCCCTATTATGTTTTATCAACATAATTGGAGTTTTTGAGTATATCAATTGCGTGAAAGTTTGATAGAAATTTGTTGACTTTTACATGATACACGATCTTAAATATCATGCCACAAACAACTTTGGGTTTTTTTCTCTGACAACTGACCTGAACCAATCAACCGTAGTCAGATAGCAGGAAAGACTGTTTGAATGCATGTGTTTTTCTACATAAAAAGTGACCTGACACTGTCAACAACAATAAGACAGAAATCGGTTCGAATTTTGTTAAAGTTTTCATGTATTTCAAAACGAAAACTAATCATAAATAGTCGTAAGACAAACAGTTGCATTTAGAAGCAATATATTGCCGTTTATGAAATCTACAATCGAGTGCTGACTAACGTAACATGAAGTCACAATCGTTATTAATGAACGACAAAGCAAAAATCTGAAACAACTGTTATCAAAAGCATGCTTTATTGACCATAAAAGCGAGACAGGTGCAATAACCACGCAATGTAATAGGCCGGATTGTGGGACATGCTCCCATTTCGAAATAACCAAAACAAATCTAGATAATGGAAAACATGTATCACGAAATGCGCTGGTTGTGTAGAAGAATATCTTGGCCAAACTGGGGATGCACTTAAAGGAAGAGTGCGATTACACTAACAACAAATGAAATGTCCAAAATTTAGATGTACCACCTATGTGCGCACATAGATGAATGCGCAATTTACTCAAACCACCAGTTTACAATATATCCAATCTTTTATATGCGCTCAGAGAATGAAGTGGTGAAAAAATATTAATGAACGATCGCTCATTATGGGATATAAACCAAAACTAAACTGCACTTAATATTAAATCGTGTTGACGTCGCATTTAGCCGTGTTAAAGTTGAGAATCCTACTTTCAGTGGTAAAAAAATCTACAATCGAGTGCTGACTGACGTCACATGACGTCACAATCGATATTAATGAACGGCAGAGTAAAAATCTGAAACAACTGTAGTAGTACAAGTCTTACATTACTAAATATGTAGTGAATCTGAACCATGCTCCAATTTTTGTGAAGCTGGTGTTTTCCTTAATGAATACCATATGACCAATAAAACATGTCACTGAGGTATTGAAAGAAACGAACACATTAAGTCATATAAATACCTAACAATGCGCTGAGGGTCTACGTACATTTTTGGCTAAGATTTGTTGGCGTAGACGTGTCACAGGTAGGACACAGGTACGATTTAAATTTCGCTTTGACTTCTTTTATACATACAGATATGAAACAAAGAAGAACGGTAGTCAACAACGTTGACTTTTGATTGATTTGAAGTCGTCGTTCTCATGCAAATGCATTTGTTAACTAACGCTGGCGACATTTCATTTCAATACAATCTTTTGTAGTTTTATATTAGTGTATACAACAACGTAGTGGTAGCAGACTGGAGGTAGTTTTGTTTTAAAAACGACATTTACTAGATGCCTTTATTCAAGAAACTTACAGCTCAAAGAATGAAGGAAACAGCTAAATATTATTAAACTATATTCATATAAGGTAACAACGGTTCTTCATTTTCATTTGAAAAGTGGTACTTTAAAAAAAGTAAAAAACTTAAACAAATCATTAACCTTGATCTTGGTTCATACCGTTTTGACCATATGTAAATCACCTAATACATTTTCTGTATAAAATATGTAATAATTACTTTCATCAACACAGGGAAAATTAAAGATGATAGAGTACTTCCATGGCAAAATAGTTACGTAAGTGCACATTACAATTTCCTTCGTCAATGTCTGCGAATGTGTTTATGACGTCATTTTGTATCTAACAACGTTAGTTCTCAGGATTGTACACCACGTTTTTTGCTATTGATTTTTTTATTTTTTCAAATAGGATGAATGATAAGATAATAAAAGCATGTAGCCAATCAGAAGCGAGTATTACACAATCATATGAACGCCTTTGCCATGGTTGAATACTTAAAAGGATAATAAGAAACCACAGAATTTCGTAATTCATTTCATGACAAAGTTATGAAACGGGAAAACTTTACAATCAATCTTGGCAAATGTAGTCAATGTTTGCTCCAAGCGACATGAACCTAATATCTGTTGCTCTAACTGACAGCAATTACCTTTACTCACCCGACATTTATGGAGAAAGCGATATCATCGTTTGACATGTCGAGTCAAATGAACAATAAACCTTATAGTAGAGTCAGAAATAAATTACAAGCAGTAGACAATGATCCAGGAAAAATCCTGTCCGCTACTTTTCGTAAATTGTATGACGTAATAGTAGCTTAGTTTTGAGAAAAAGCTAAGGTCAAAGTCACAAAGTACACGATAACGTCATACAATAAATAATCACATTGCAAGGTAATACACATATGAATTATCAACGGCGCTTCACCGAAATATAAAAGTATTGAATTATCGTCAGTCTGAAATAGGAACGTTAACAATAATTATCAAATGACCTTTACTCTTAAATTATTTTTAAAAGAACTAAATGTTCAAACATTCATTAAACATAACACTAATGTTCACCCGAAAATTATTCGACAACTCAGTAGTGTTACAACTCCTACAGTCTTAAACGAGAATATTAAACTGAATATTTTCAAGGTATTAAAACTGTTAGATGGTCTAACTATAGTATGTTTAGTAATACTTATTTTTTCCCCCATATGTTACACAGACAGTACTGTCGCTTTGTCAAATTTAACTTTTAGAATTCTTACTTCAGTGTCAGCAATACTGTTTTCTCAGCAGCAATATTCAGGTTAAACCTAACAGATGTCCACGTCAACCAGCCGTGAAGTTTGCGTCAATGTCATAGCCGCGAAAAAGGGAGACAACTTTTAGTATTTTTCCAATGTGAAAAGAGAAATTAGCCAGCTTTTAAACGGGAAATCTGTCAAGTCACTCTGCTATGTGAAATGTAATTTTTTTGTTAATTATTATGTTTCAGTTGAAAATCATTGCATAGTACAGTCTGGCAAAAAGGTACTTGAAACCATAACTTTAATTTGAAAGCAAAACAAGTTTTGAGTTAAGTTTTAGCATACTGTCAGTGAATGTGTTCATTTTTCAGGTATTGAAAATATGCTTAAATATTTTTTTTAATTGTAAACGCAAATTAAAAACATTAAGTAGGCAGTTTTAGAAATGACAAAATCTTCTATTTGTTTAAAGTTTTACAAAGTATAAGTGCTTATAGTAAATCATCTATAAATTACTGTCTAAAAATATTTCATCTTATACCAAAATGTTTTAATAGGGAGTTTTATAGTTTTATTTTATACATACAACAACACTATTTATTTTAAAAAAATAATTAAATTTTATATGATTAAAACAACTATCAATATCACTATCGTAAAAATATTTAAACCAATTACGATTAATTATCAATACAATCACAATAATTAAATTCAAGTTAAAAAACCTTATAATAATCATCATAGTAGTAACAAAATTGTATTGCGACTAAACACTGTCACCTATCTTCTTTGAGTGGCATTTAGAAGTTGGAAATCAGATAAGAGACGTATATATGGATGACAACTTCTTTATTCTTAGAATGCGATGTTTCGACACAGCTTCTTGTGTCGTTGTCACCTACTTTGAACCTGGCAAGAGAATACTGTATGGTCCATTCAACCTGACATGTTCAGGTAGCTCTTTGTAATCTAGAGCAGTTGTAAATTTTATCCAATCAGCAAACTTGTCCTTCATATCTAAACTGTCTTCCCACGATGCCTTATACGCAACACGCCGGGTAAAGATCATATAGAAAATGTGTTCTAGTGTTCGTGCGGTCTCTGTCCGTTGCTGATCATAGATGTCTGTGTTTAACGCCGCTTTTAAGATTATTTCACTTATATCGCAGCTGCTAGTAGTATTGCAGGGAGAAAGCCCGCAACACCATTGTGGCTATGCATTGGTTGAAACCTGCGAGCATCGGCTGGAACTAGCGAACCATGGGTGGTAATGCCATGAATTTTAGTTTGCATCCAAACCTGACTGCGTGTAGAACAGTTCTCTACTGCAGACAAAGTTGCCGAGCCCCTGGCGGGATTCGAACCACGGACCCGAAGCCGAACACGCTAACCACTGCGCTATCCCGCCCACATATATGTTGATAGAAAGACCTGAAAAATTTCTAACAGAATACCATACTAGTGGTTTTATTAATGAAAACCATTTTCATGTAATCACATCCAAAGACTGTCACTAACTTGTTTAGCAACGGCAATAAAAACATTCTCTATCAACTTCTAAGCAAAAATTTTAAAAGTTGTTACTTTCACATCCGTTGCGCAAGTCACTTAGCGTGTTGATTCAATAAATATCACATAAATGAAAATTATGATGCATTTGTTTAGACGTCTTTGATTTGATGTTTTTCAAATTTTATATAAAAAGATAAAGAATCAATGATTCTAAAGCTCATCTGGTTCTTCGTGTATTCAGTGTCTCGGGGTGGGTAAAAAGTTAAAACATGAAACGGAAAATTGCAAATTATGTCCAAATTAAGAATAAACAATAAACTTCAGATTTGGTTCATACCAGAGGACAAAATAACATTTTAAGGGTATGAACATTCTAACATAAAGAAACCTTGAATCTTCAAAATGTAACCCTTTTCTGTCATTCATGATGCCTTAGAACGAAAACTTAAACAACATTCTTGACTATCATATGATCGGTTAGAGGTTGACAGGAGACCATTCCAACTTAACAATGCACTGGTCTGAAAAGCTGTAGTAACAAATGACTAACCTTTAACGTGTTCAGATGGTTTTCAGACCAAAACAAGACATCATGATTGATCTGAATGAAATGATCACATTGCAACGACATCTGACACTTAAAAATAAGTCGATTTTTACAATCTTTAATATTCTCAGCGTGACTGCGGAAACAATGAATCTTGATTAACTTTTTTCTTCTGCGGCAAAACACTGAAAACGTGTTCTACATCATCACGTGACACGTGACAAAAAGGTAAGTTGTTAAGAGCATGTCATTTGAACGAAACATGTCAACTTTCAACCTTTTTTTGTTAACATGAGGGAACTTTTTTAAAAAGACACTCCGATGTTTGTTGGAGTTATATATGTCACTTCCATCAATAAGCCAGTTAAACAAATAGCAGATTACCGATGTTGATGAAATTTATCATTCGCAAGCTTATTGGTTTAGTTAAGTGACAAATAAGGTAGAACGTCGCGACCTTGAATGTCAAGCGTATTGTGATGAGTGCCATTAGTGAAACATAAATCTATTATAACCTTATCTTATGCCAGTTTATAAAGTTATTTGTAAGAATAAATTTTGTAAACAATATCGGGATATATTCTCTCTTGATGCGATACATCTATGTATCATGGACCATGGAGATATAAATACCTTGAATTTTGTCTAAATGTATCAATGTACTTGTATAGCGTAGTAGACGATGTAAATGTCGATGGACGGGTGATATCGGTTTTTTAGTATAAAATAAAACTGTTCCGTTACAATCAAATCTGGTAATTTCCATACACGAGTCAAAACATTTTGGGATGTTTTTGTGAGATGTCACCATAAATAAGGCAATAGATGAACAGTGGCAAAATGACTGTGATTGTGGCAGCACTGCCAGGCACATGTATAGTTACTGCCCCAAGTTTGGAAAACATACCAAAAATCCACCGACAAAATATAAGAGAAGAAATCATTTCCATTCGTTTAAGACTTGGCCAATGTGGCGTAAATGCTTATAGGCATACATAAGATAAAGATGTATCAACCGTTTTACAAATAGCCAAGAAACAGTTTTTCATTTTCTGTTAGAATGAGAAGGTCATGATGATCAACTTGAAAACCTCAGACAGATTGTTTTGTTCAAATCTAACCTCTTCTCAGTGAAATGTATTCTTTGGGAAAACCTAGTGTTTGGGGAAAATCAGAGATCAAGTTTAGATTTGTTCAAAAACAAAGGCAACTATGATAGCATGCAATTTTTAAAGATTTCATATCTTAAATTTCCCTTTAGATAACTATTCCATTTGAAGTTTCATCTTTGGCCAAACGTCGCCCCTAAATCCATCTGCTTACTTAATTTGTTCCTATCTCGATTTTACTAGTTTGACCCTTACTTAGAAAGTGTTTTCGCTTAACTTCACGTTTTAATGAATCCTACATGGTCATAAGTTAAAACCTATCTTCTATTCATTTCATGTTCCGAATTTCAAACTTTCCCTTCAACTGACCTTGAACATAAGTTTTCATACAGTTTGATCGATCAATCACTGACAAATAGGTGTCCATCACAGGAAATCATGAGAGATTCTTTGTCAGTTCCCCCGAAGTCATTGATTGTGTTTCAAACCAAACCAAATTACATAATGGTTGCCATAAGATATAGAAGTAGTTTCTCCCTGATCTGTCCACTCTCTTTTGGATGCTTGTCATCCACGTGTTTAATAACTGAAATATTGTTCAAAGCACGTTAAAACCAAACTCACTCACTCACTCACTCAGTGAACCAACCTTTCATATGCAGCGTTTAAACCTAGAGAGAATACTGTTATGAATGGCACTGTATAATAAACCGTAGGTAATACGAAATTTAACCACATGCCAATTCCTCCATTGCTGGTGAAGAAAGGTGTCCTTGAAATGACTCGTCCAAAGCAATTAATATTGGCTTCTAAAATATGTGTATGATTTCAAGTGTCTAGTAATAAATGACATTTTATTTCTAAATATTTCCACGAAAGCGAGTTCACCTGGTCGTTTCCGTTATTCTATTTTAAGATATCACTGGCGCCTCAGTATTCAATCATAATTCATTCTGGGCCTAGAAACTCATGGTACGGATACCCAACCACTCTGTTGTTTGAATAGCCAAAAAACTACATCTTTATCACTGAGCGTTTATATGTCGTTCATCTTGAACTTGTAATATGGTCACGTTATTTGAATATTGTGTCTATTGAGTTGCTGCATTGTTTCATTTTTACAGATAGATAGATAGATAGATAGATAAATATGTAGATAGATTTTCTTTACTTCCTCCATTTGAATATAAAATATTGTGTCTATTAGGTTGCTGCATTGTTTTATTTTTACATTAAGCTATAAATAAATAGATAGATATATAGATGAATAGATAGATATTTTTTATTTCCTCCATTTTAATATAAAAAATGTATACAAATATAAATCTCAAGTTATGGATATAATAGTTCATACATGTGCAAAATTCAAAAACATTTTGTAAAGGGGATGGGGGAAGGGGGATGTCTTCACTTTTTTGTTGTCTTTTTTATGGGCATATTTTTACATATAACTCCAAAAGGCGTTTGAAACCCATGAACACGATGAACCGATGAACCTCTAAATATTTTTGTTTATTTACAAACAATTGGAAAGATACACACACTGCAAAACATGCCGTACATCCGAGGGTTATAATTAGTTTTATGACAGGAACAATCAATATGTTCTAATGGTATTATGTCGAGAGGGATTCAACAACCAAACTTGTCATACGAGAGTTTAATTGAGGCTGGCGGCCCCTCGAAACATGAAATATGTTTTTAGGACAAATGTGTTTAATAATACATCAACGATATATGAATATATCAGATCTCAAACGAAAAAGGACAATTTTGATATGGTAGATTGAATATACAAATATGCTTTCTACGCGTTATGCATAATTGAAGTAAGCTCGTGTTATTTAAATGTAACCTTCTCTAACATCCATGCACGATGTTATCATAATTGGTGTTTAATAGCTTAATATATGTAATAATTGGAAGACACCAAATACAAGATGGACAATCTGTTGAAAATCAATCTAACATGCTACATGACGATAAATGAAAAATATCCGAGAAAATCTGACCAAAATAAATTGAAAAAATAAATTGACATTTGGATCAACGAAAGAAGATTTTCATATATAAGAAAAACTAGAAAAAATATCATATTGAACTAATAAAGGGCTTTATCTGTTGAACATCCACATAAATTCAAGAAATCAAATTCTGCAAAAATAGAAAAATAAAAAAACATAAATATAAATATGACACGATCACATCGAAATACCAGAAATGATAATCAATATTGTCAGTAGAAGAGAATGAGACATGTGTATAACTGACGAGCTACTTGGCTGAACTTCAACTTGGCTTTTTGGAATGTTGACTTTTATTGACCTCCCTCTTCTGCGCCCATCTGCTGATCTGCAACAATCATGAAGCAAACAACCTCAGTCAGATTGCAATAATAACAAAGTTTAGTTGGCTAATTTTATATGACAACGGACTTGAAACAGTCATGAAGCAAACAACCTCGGTCAGATTGCAATAATAACAAAGTTTAGTTGGCTAATTTTATATGACAACGGACTTGAAACAGTCATGAAGCAAACAACCTCAGTCAGATTGCAATAATAACAAAGTCTAGTTGGCTAATTTTATATGACAACGGACTTGAAACAGTCATGAAGCAAACAACCTCAGTCAGATTGCAATAATAACAAAGTTTAGTTGGCTAATTTTATATGACAACGGACTTGAAACAATCATGAAGCAAACAACCTCAGTCAGATTGCAATAATAACAAAGTTTAGTTGGCTAATTTTATATGACAACGGACTTGAAACAGTCATGAAGCAAACAACCTCAGTCAGATTGAAATTGTCTTATAGTTTGCTGTAGATTTGAAAAATCAGCTGATTGGAAACAATCATTAAATAATCGTACACAGTCAGAAAACAACCGGGTAAAAGTTTTATATTGAATTGTTTTTATTTGAAGCTTCAACTTAGTTGTTGTGTTGTGTCACTCTGTCCGTGTCTGTGTTTCTGTCTTTCTGGCTGCCTCTCTTTCCAAGATTGTCATTCAGTCAGAATGTATATTGAATGTTTTTAAAAATATTTTTCAGATATATTTATCAGACTAAATCAAAGAAATAGGGTTGTCTTCAGCCGTTGTGTCATCTTTAGGGACTTTGTATTCAAACTAATTGTGACCATCTTGAAGATAAAATTGGTGGATTGAAAAAATATAAACATAATTGCATGGAATTAAAGATCAAATACGTCAGTTATGTCTTGTTGTGCGGTAGCATGTATGCCATGCTCGTAGCGCCTATGACTTTCTTGATTTCACGAAGTATTTATTTTATGAGTGAGCGAAATGTTACACTCAATAACGTGCTTGCAATGAATGATTTATGTAGTATGTATTATATGAAAATGGCATGTGTAAACACTGGAAAGATCCATCAAACAATCAACCCTACATTACTCTCCATTTAAAATTGTTTCCTTACTTCAGAGTTAACAAGACTGTTTTCCCAGAAGCACTGTTCATGTTGATTGGAACCGAAGTCCACGTTGACCCCCCATCGAGGCTTGCTTCAATGTCAAGGCCGGGAATAGGGGAGACAATTTTAAGCTGCCCTTTGTCCAATCTGAAAAAAATGAGTGGATGTTTAATACAGAAAAGTCCTAAAGACTTGATCTATAATACCTGAACATTTGAAAGGCTGAAAAATAATCTTATGATTTTATCTTATTTCTTTAATTTTCTGTTGTTATGATAACGCCCTTTGATATTATTGATTTAGTATTACTATATTAGTATTATCGTTTAATTTTTTCTTTACACATAATTGTCTTTGCGGACATATAACGCTTAGCGTCGAGAAATGTTCAAACACTATTACATAAATCTGTATCTAAAATAATATCAGAAATAAGATATAACTTATAATTAATTTCAATAATTGTCATTAAACTAATTAAGTTGAAAGGGGAACATGGAACGATCTCATGAGCAACGTAAGAGACAACAAAATTATTACTTTCTCCTTAACTATACTGAGAGAAAAAATAGTCAATCATTGACAAAATTGGTTTCTTTGATTTCATTTTTATCCGTCCTAAATTAGTATTTATGCACGATTATTACTAAAATATTTTCGTTTACCTTTTCATTAATTAAATATAGGACTCTAATTGATAACAAATAAATGGAATGCATTTAACTAAAGTATCAAAAGTATCAATTTGCAAAATAATAGAATTATATTGCAAAAAAAACTAAAACTAGAGACTTACTTTGCACCAGGCAAGGGAACCCTGTACGTGATATTCAGCCTGTCAAGGGCAGGTAACTCCTGGTAGCCAAGGGTATTGGCGAATTTTATCCAATCAGCACGCTTATCCTCCATATCTAAACTGTCTTCCCATGATGCTTTATGCCACGCCCTTTCCGCCAGTGCAACCAGCCGAGGAAAGATCATATATAACATGTGTTCCTGAGTTCGAATCGTCTCTGTCCATAGCTGACCCTGGATGCCTGTTAAAAGATGGACATTCAATTTATATATTAAATGAAAAATAAAACAATCATGTATATATTTTAAGTACTGTATTTGTCCTCGATAGCCGACTGCCCAATCATAGACTCGTTTAAATGTTATTTGACCATTCTTTCAAGAGATCAATGATGGGTTAATTTTCAAAGCAACCCGGATTTTGCACAACTGGAAAAATAGATCAGTAAAAGCATGAAGTTTTTTTTACATTTTATTTTATAAGATATAGCATGAAGTATTTTTTACATTTTATTTTATAAGATATTTGATTATTTTTTTATCTGTAGTTTATCAGGCTCGTGCAATACAAAATGTAATAAGCATATTTTTCCAGTAGCAGACATTTTTCGTAAATTGATTAACCACTAAACATATAGTGTTCAACAAGGTGTTTGCAAACGTGTTTCCAGATTTCGTTTTAGAAAAGAAGATTCACAATGCTTTAAGTGTATGTCGAATGTAACTATATAACATATCAAGTCGCGTTTTTTCATGTTTTGAGTTTTAAACCCACAGTTAACTCAATATAATTACCAAAAATGGAGTTTGAACAGTATATTAAAATTTTAAAAATCCTTCGTAATATTCTGCCCCTATCCATTGAACGCGTTGTCGGCCACACATCCCTAATTCAAGGCATTTGCAAGATACTAAGGGTTTACAATATTCAATGATAACATCATACATATTATCTGCTGGTACTCTAACTCTACACAAGATTTTACCTTTCAAGTGTATTGTTTATTTGAAGAAGTAAGAGAATTACCTCTTTCGGAGTGATTGCTATAGATTGACACCTACCGTTCCAAATTTGATTAAATTTTACTCTCAAAACTTGCCAAAATGCTGTAAGTGTTAAGCGATAGAAAACAACTGTAAAGATGCTCTAAACACTAACGGGTTCTCTCCTAAATAACCTCAGCTGGTCACAGACCACTGCACTCGTCGTCCTACCTTCAATTCGGGTGTTGTAATGTTATTAAATAGGAGATATTTCATGGGATCACGAAAAACTTTTTTTGTTTTTTTGGATTAGCTACTTAGCTTATGTTCAAATCAAACTGTCTGAAAGATATCGACAACGAGTCGCATAATGCATACAATGTCATGCCAGTATTTCAAAATTGTTGTATTTTCATATCCAAGTGTGAATTCCGATTGTCCATTTGTTATAGATCATCACAGAGACGATTGACAGTCTCACAACGATTGATCAGTCAAGCTTGGTCTTCGCCTAGCCAGCTATCACTGAAATACTGTTAACAAATCGCCGTCCATGTGCTGACAATTAATATTTTGATAGGTTTATTACCAGCCTTTCGCAAACGAAGAGCGTTATGTCTCATCAGATATATTGGAACGAGATAAAAAAAATAAAGATAAACATTGCAATACAGTTTTATTGTTTGCGGTTTGATGTTTGCATGCTGACCTGGGATCATCTAGACCACGATTCAAGCTGAATGCTTCAGATCTCAGAGCGATCTAGCGGGATCATATTGATAATAAAGCGACCTTCTTTTTATGAGATTCATATTGATTATATTTAAACAGTTGACATGTGCGACCGCGTACCTAAACAATACGTAAACAATATGTACATACCTAAAATGTTATCCGGTCTTTCGAGCGGCGTGCATTTAGATCCATCCTCTCCACATAGTTCCTCCTTCGTCATCGGCTCTCCGGTCCGTCGGAAATCTACGTTGTCGTACACGCTGTCAGGTATGTATCCGTAAGTCTTGTATGTATCTGAAAACCTGGTAGCCCAGTAGTAGCCTCGTTCTTCCGGATCTGGTTCGTACGGATGATCGAAGTAGAGGTGCGTGCCGTGTGCAAGAACTACCTATTGAGGGAGGTCTGAATTAATAGGTACATTATTTGGATAGCGAGGGCTGAGTTTAAAATGTTCTGTCAAACAGTCTGTGATGAATTAGCTAAGCGTGTGAAGAGTCTGATAGGCGTTAATTTGTACGATTTTAGAAGCCATGGTGTAATCAGTTATAATCAATCGCTTTAAATGCTTAGGAAGTAACTGCCTTTATTCAAAACTGATTTGTTCATTGTTCATGAGTCTATGTCATCCATATATTCAAAGCTTATAATTGACAGAATTCTAAAAGAGAATTTGAAAAATATAAAGGGCAGCATTCTGAGATTATAAAAGCATACTATTCAGTAAATGAAAGGTATTGTTGAAGAGCAATTAGGGGCAGTAGCTCGTTTTTCCTGAAAATCTCTTTCTTCCAATTCGTCCCATTAAATATAAGTATGTGCCAAATGCATTATCTTCAGAGAGTCCAACACCTCATTACCCTAGCCGACTATACTCGAACAACGTATCAAATGTCACGGAAAAAGTGCTGACAGTCATTTTAATGTGAACACCCTTTTTATCAATAAAGGCAGGGAAATCGATTACTGTAGCTTAACCGACAATGTTATGATCATTTGTGAACAGCTTTTTTTGATTGATAAAAGGTTGCCTTGCAAATAGTAACATTTATTTTCGTTTTCGTGCGATCATTTTACCTGAAAAAACGTGCTACGGTCACTTTAAGATAAAATTCAGGAAAGCATAAATGAAGTACCTTATACCCAGCATTAGCAAGAGCATACGCCCTTGTAGACACGCCCCATTCCCAGACGTTATCCCAGGCGTAGGCTACGACATCATTGTTCAAGAGCAAAGCTCTATTGAAAGGTTCCGCAACAGTTTCCATCAGGCCGTCCTCCCAACCTCCCAGATTCAAACCTCGACGCGACGTGATGTTGGCGATCGATTGTGTAAAATGCTCCTTCAGACTTACATTAGCGTTCAGAAGCTCCTGACAGGCAAGCGAATCTTTCCACGCACCTTTTGCGACCTCGTCACCGCCGAAATGGAACGTTTTTAGGGGATTTATATCACGGTGCATCGCCATGAATCTTTCAATGATGTATGTGAAGAAGTTATACGTTGAGTTTATGCAGGGGTTAATGGCATTGTCCTTAAACATCTGGATTGATAGATAATCTGACGGGTCGTTAAGATCGTAAAGACGGAAGTTATCGGCGTTGTCAACGTCGCCAATATCTAACAGACGTTGACGTCTGGCTTTCATAGCAATTATAGCGGCGTGCGCATGTCCAGGACAGTCAACTTCCGGTATGACTTCAATATGTCGGTCAGCTGCGTATCTGAGGATTTCCTTGTACTCTTCAACAGTGTAGAAACCTGAACCGGAAGTAGTTGTGTCCGGACCTGATCCCAACTGTGAAAGAACACACTTCTCTTCTTCTATGTCATGGCATCTGTTACCCCCGATCTGAAATAATAATAATAATAATAATAATGATGATGATGATGATGATGATGATGATGATAATAATAATAATGTGGATATTTATATGGCGCCTTTTCCATGTTCAAGGACATGGTTAAAGCGCTACCTACATCATTACCCTGAAGGAAGTGTACTTTTAAAGCAGCTACTTAGCGCTATAAATATATGGTTTATTTCTTCATCAAACTCTTGTACACAAAATAAAATGTATAATCTTATGATTGCATTATGCGTAGTGTTATATTTAGATTTTAAAATGATCGGAGTGCCGCAATTAACTTGCATATATCGCTTGCATATCACTTAAAACGTTTCTCATTCTGATAACGTATGTCTCAAATAGTTGACAAGTGTACAAAAAGTATCAAATAGTTTAGGAACGCTCCGCTTGGATCCCGAGAAAAGTGGTGTAAAATGTTTTCATCGGAAAATGTGTATAAATATAACATTTCCAAATGTTTTTCTCAGTTTTTCAAAATACAAATTTTGACTAGAACACTTACGAAGTGTTTACTTGAGATGGGATTGAATTAAACTAACAATCGAAAACGGTCATGAAATACAAATAGAGCAAAAGCGGTCATCATTGCTGCAAGAGCATGTTCAAAGCAGGAGAATATCTTTAAACTGGCCAATACCTTTGCACGAGTAGCATGTGTCGGCCTGACGGCCTCAAACTTTGTCTACGTACAAAAGTACCAGTTTTCGGACATTCTCCTACACATAATGTATCAATTTCGTTAATATTCATTTATATATCTCTATAAAGTTATTTCAGTCATACTAGTTATGTGCTGCTTAACAAACATACTCCAACGGCCATCCAGTATGATATGCCTCGCACCTGTGTTAATTCCTCCAAGCCAGGTATTTCAACTCTCCACCCCTCATCATCTGTCAGGTGAAAATGAAAGATGTTCAGCTTGTACATTGCCATAGCGTCCAGGAGCTTCAATACTGAATCCTTACTCTGGAAGTTCCGCCCTACATCTAGGTGCATTCCTCTGTATTCATACCTGAAAGACCAATATTGAAAATTAGAGAACAAAATTCTTTGATAGTGTCCGGATCTGTATCATTCGAAGTGCTTTCTTTACACTGGCCCAAATGTGTCTGTTGAAGCTTAATGAAGCTGAACGCTATAAATCTACCATATATCTCCTAGAATAAACCTTTGATTGTCGATGAGGACGCTATACTCAAATCACCTATTATGACGCGATGGAGCAATGGAAACTGTCACAAGTTTTGACTCGCAGATAAGTTACTTGAGAGCCGTTTTGGTAAATATACCATTATCAACCTCAAACAGAAACGTTTGAATAGTATTGTATGGACTGTTCCTTCCTTCCTTCCTATTTTCCTAAACGAACGTTTGACCAAACCCTCGACCCCAAAGCATGTTTTCACCTGGTATTTAATTTGTGAATTTTGATATGTTTGAATGTAAATATCAGACACATATAGCTGACAGATAATGGAACTATTTGAAATACTAATTTCTAACCTTGGAGCATCCTCGATTGCTAATTTCGGTATCTTGCTGCCATTTTGAGATTTCAAAACGAGGCTTAGCAGGGACTGGACGCCATTAAAGATACCACGTGACGTTGTAGACCAGATCATGATGGCCGAATCAATTGGATCGACTGTCACTATATAGGCCTCTGGGGATGACGATATCTCTCCATTTACAAATACTTGGGGTTCACGGTAGTAGAGACGAATAGAGTTTTGGGAATTCAGTGAGTCGCTAGTTAAGTTGAAGGAGTAGCCTCCCTTGGATAGTTCCTCTGAAAATAGACAAGTAGCTACATTAGCGACATACAGAAAAATGTATTGTAATTACAATGGAAAAAAGCGACCAACAAAAGGCCAATTTTCAATAAAGTCTCGCCACAAATTTATCAGGCATCAGAAATGTCATGCTTATTTTACAGGCATTTAAACTGTTAATTATATGCAATAAAACTGATACGTCATCCTCTGTACTCATCCTATGTTCTCGTGCTCATATTTCAAAGAATGAAGTGATTGACATGTATTTTTAAAATCAAATTGAATTTGATAAAGAGCGATAGTGAAGATGTGTGTAAATCTCATTTATTTGCATCGGACCTAACCGCCTCGGTTCGTATCATGTTAATATCGTATCATGATAATATCGTATCATGTTAATATCGTATAATGTTATTAACATGAGAAACATGTTTTCCAAAACACTTCAGTAAGTGTTTCATTAATACTACGGCAAATCTTTGATTTAAACTTAGGTAAGTGACTAAAATTTGAGATTAAAAAAATGGCTGCTGTCAATATGAAATCTGGACGTCGCGAGCGTATCAGCCACTGTATATTTGCACATAACCACTTCCAGTTGCTATTGAATAATAACTTAAATCTACGGGTATGGGATAACCTATGAGTTATGAACCTTGGTTTACATTGCACGTCTCCTGCTGCAAAAAAATACTAAATGGAAGCGGATTAACACCATACCAAAAATAGATCTTATAAAATATCAAATAAGGGCCAGTCTGCAATAAAAATAAAAGATGTGATCGATGGGAATTCTAGCAGGTAATTATTGTATTTTTGTCAAAGAGGACAGGGAAGAGTGCAATTTAACTAGGAGGAGGAAGTAAGCGGAAAACATATGATCCCGGTGACGTGCTACTTCTTCGTTTGGACATAAGGAAGACTGAAGAGTTTATCTGATATGATTTTAACAATCATTAAGGAATTCCTATATCATCTAGAACTGTTCGAAGACGATTATTTCAGGAGAACTTCAAGCGGCCAATTGTTACACACGATTTACAACTTCTGTATGTTGTAAATCGTGTGAAAGGTTGAACTTCCGTCGAACGAAGCTCCATTTGAGTGTTGTCACTTAAATGTTTTTCTTGGAACAGACAGAAATCATATATTTGAAGGGGGAAATGAACTTTTGAGGCCTGAATAATAAAGGGTGCGCATGGGTTTGAGAGATGTTGCAGTATGTCGGTGATGCTTTACGGCTGTATATGCTGCAATAGAGCTGGAACACAGATCAGTGGTGGGAACATGAGCACTTTAAAGCATATTTATGTTCTTGATAAACATCTTTGTCTGTCTTTTTTACCAGAAACTTAATTTTTTAAAGTAAAGTAAATCATCTTAAACAAGTCAAATTCGCATTTCTTTTATGATTATGAATTTACTCTTTTTAAAACATAAAACATGTCTACATCATGACTTAATTAAAATTATGTTAAGAGACGTATACTTTAAAAGGAAATTACCTTCCAGATATCTTGCCTCGGGTTCAAAACGGGTCTCGTATTGGATCTCTTTAATGGTGGTTAAATCAAGGGGAGGTAACTGGTCATCAGTCGCCATGGCAACAGGAGTAGGTAACACAGGATGTTGCGCTCCCTTCATATCTGTAATATCTTCGCTCATTGCATATCTCAGAGCGGGGGTATAGGGATCGTATCTTTGAAGAAGAAATATTATAATAGTATTCATTGACTTTTTAGAGTTTATAGTTTTACTTTGATATATGACTTTGAACAATTAAATGTACATTGTATTCCTGAAATCTGAATTCCCCTTTTCTGCAAAACGGCAGGGCTCAAGTCACTTCCACTAACTGTTAAATTTACCAAAGTCATGTAATTAAATTGGTGTCTGTTATGAATACAGACAAAATAAATTATGAATTATAAATGAATGATAATAAAAACAAAAATAATTATAAAAATAATAATAACAACAATAATTATAACGATTATAAGGATGATAATAATAATATGGATTAAGTGTCACTGTCTATACGACACTGTAAAATACATTCCATGTTTGAAGAAAACGTTGTTTAAAGGAGCCTGTCATAGAAACGTCCTGTGTGCTTCTTCAACGGTGACGAAACTTCAGTTTTGCAGCTAACTAAACCTACTTTTCTTTTCAAAACAATACTGTAAGAGAAGTTCTTGGGTGTTAAAATCTTATGCTTGAGAACGATAAACGGATTTATACTGAAACGTTGCTAATGCGAAATAAACAAGTTCGCATCCGTAAATCATTGTCTTGTAGGAAAGTTGATAGCGACTTAATTGAAAGGTTCTTCTTGTGAAATTAAGACCTAATTCTTCACAAACAACATTGTCTTCTCAAAATAAAATAAGTGGGACATTAAAGTGATACAAGAGGTATTAAGAAAACAATTGAAGAAAACATAATCAAACAACCTGTCTTGAAAATCTGTCGTATTGTACCGCTTCCACTGATTGACCATAGTAAAGTCTTCAACAAAGTCCAGCCCTGGCCCTTCGGTACTGACCATTGTCCGAGCCTTCATCCCTTCAGCACACACATACCAGTTAGGCATATGGTCAGATTTTGCCACTGACCAGTTGGAAATTTGGAATTTCAATTTGCGAATCTCCTGTGGTTTGATTGGTTGGAATTGGGTCGTTGGTTCCAGCGTAACTAAACATCCCTTTATGTGGGTGATTGTCACATGATTTAGCATAAACTCTAATTGGTCAGTAGGGATGTTGTATATAGAGCAAAAATAAATTCCCCAATTGCCTGCCTTAATCTCGTATAACCCCGTGTTTCTGAACGAGATTTCGGCGAGATAGGTTGAGGTTCCATCTTGGAAGTTGTCCACGACCTTGAACTTGACAGTTAGATTTTCAGCCATGTAGTCCAATACCGGTTGGTCCATCAAGGGAAGGGGCTCGGCTACATAAAGAAACTTGATCTTAAAGAAGAGTTCAATTGGGCCATGATTAATAGGATTTATTTAATTCATCAAATTCATACACTAATAATTAACTCGAGATTACGTTACCAAATAAACATTGAAAACAATTAGTTCTTCTTATTAGGACTTCTCATTCAAGATTTATGATTGTCTCTTAATCTCTTAATAAAACAAATTGTGATTAGGTAAATGTATCAGATACCAAAGATAACCTTTTGTTATTTGTAATATCCCTGTAGGAGGCTACGGGTACAGAAACCTGTGTATGCACTATATATTTTCACTTTAGACACATAATATGAAGAAACACATTTTACTTACAACGTGAATGAAATAAGTATTATATTGTCATCTTACTTGTGGGTTATCAAATGCAGAACCATTTTATTGAAAGTACTATTCATAATTACATATTCATAAAATAAAACGCAAACGTCACTTTTCAAAGATTTTATTGCTAACTTCGATAGCATAAATCATATAATTTAAAGGGGGAAAAAGCAAAAATTCATATTTTTATAGATATAGAGATAGCCATCATGACTGCAAAGTTTGTTTTTTCTTTTCATTCGTCCACATGGTGAAATTGGTATTCTGCATGGCCTCACTTTCCCACACTACTTTCGGCAAGTAATTGCTGATTCGATGAAATTTATTTAAGAATTTCTTGCCAACTCTTCATCCGATATGATGAGCATCAATAGATGTTTCTAGTAGAAGAAGTGATGTGAACTTGCCGTCAAACAAGATTTTTCCATCAGTGGTCGAAAAGGGTTTACTCTGCTATTTATTAAGGTCATTTCAAGATTGTAACGTTACAATTTATAAGGCAGTTGACCATGAGATATGCTCTAGCTCCAGACAGCAAGTATCCGCTCCGTGACGTCACTAATATACTCGCTGCCATCAGAAGGCTTCAAGGTGAATAAGCTCTGACACAGCGCGTGACGTCACTAATATACTCGCTGCTATCAGAAGGCTTCAAGGTGAATAAGCTCTAACACAGCGCGTGCAACCAACGATTGCTGTCGCGCTCTCAAAGTGAAACTCCTAACTAATAGGATTCACAATGCAACTCCGAACAGCGACTCAAGAATAGAGTTCGGCAAACAAATGTTTTTGTGATTTAATAAAGTTTCCCTTCCAACATTGAAATATATATATGTGTCTATCAATTACCTATCTCATGAAAAATAAGTTCCAAGCAAACTACAACAACTTTTCTTATATTCATACGCCTAACGTTTAAAACATACTCTGGAACCGATTTATTTGTATGTAAACTAAACTCTGGTTCGAGGTTATTCGTGACGTCATTTTCTATTGTTGTCAAGAATCTTGACAACAATGCCCCCGCAAATGAAGGCAGGGCTACTACCGTAGAGGTACTCAGAGGGAAGGCGCCCTGGCTTGGAGGTTGAGGTATGCTGCATGTATATAATGCTGGTGTGACTCCTTCTTTTGGTCAATAATTGGAGTCAATTAACGTCCGAGGACATCATTGATGTTCAAGTGATTTGCCAAACCACCTTGAAACCATATAAAATGATATAAAATGCTACTGCCCTTCGCACAATGACACTGTGTGGACCATTTGAATGACGTCGGGGTTAAATGTTCGTTTTTGGTATTGCTACAATATAATGAGATATTGTTTTCCATCTCGCCGACGAAAACAAAATTACACGTGATGCATCACCACACCAGACTTTAAGTTAATTACGTACAGAAAGCGATTGCATAATTTGACGTTTCTCGAAACAGGTGTGATAACTGGCCTTCTTGGTGGAAAACCCACTTTTCGCAAACGATTCCTGCAACTTTGGGTTCCAATGTTTTTCAAAACGCGGATGTGTAGTCTACATGATTGTGACAAGAGGATGACGCACGTGGTTCAGAAACCGACCAAAAAGGCAACAAAGTTCATATGTCGGGCAACAGCAGATTGACCTATTTTCGCTTCACAATTGTGGCATAATAATAGTCTCTTTCCATGCAAAACTGCCTATGTGAAACAATATACTACTTTTGGGCCTACTCCAATTTGTAAGTTGCTTCACATTTTTCACATCACGTATTTGAGAAACATCTAAAAATGCTTCTTAATTCTTGCTAAATGATCCCGAGATTACCCAATTCATTCTTGCGTTTCGTTATTTGCAGAGTGTGCTATGATGGACATATATTCAAGATATATATATATATATATATATATATATATATATATATATATATATATATATATAGATATATCTTAAACAGATATTAAAAACTGAAAGATGGATTATCGAACTTACTTCCTGTCATGGCGATCAATCGACTGTATCTGTCTCCTTCATATGAACTGAAATTGTTGTAATTAGTAGTCATATGCTGATGTAATAAATGTGAATTAAGAAACACATCAAACCCCAGGGGCATTTATCATTAGGAAATAACCTTAGAAATGTAGGATTTATCCTATTACTCTCAAAAATGATTTCCAAATTAGAGCCGAGGCATGTACATAAGTCTTTTTGGGAATATTTCGTAGCGGTACTTGTCTTGAGCATAATATATATATATATATATATATATATACATATTGTATATAATGTATATGATATCTAGGAGTTGAAAAGTGAAAGGGTTGTGAAAGTCAGATTACTATTCAGTTAACCTGGATCGGAAATGCAATCAAAAGACCTTGAGGCCTGGGACGACAAAATAACACGACAACAAATAAATATTGATAGTTTAGGATCTCATCAACTAGGCAAACAACTAGAGAATTGATAAAGTCTTACGCAGTTCGCAGCATCACGTGTTGACTTGGCGCCACCAGGACATTGTTGTCTGCAGAATACCACGACTCTCCTGCGTCCTTGCTGTACTCAACCTTCAGACTCGGGAAGGTGGTTGTGAACTTGAGGAATCCGTTCTCAACTCTACATGAACACAAAACATCACACCATCGATTGTATTGCTCAATCTACCCATAAGCCGCCAAAGAAACTTTGTTGCGGAAACTTTGGTTGCGCAGAAGAAAGACATTACCAGTTTCGATTGCTAGGCTCTACCTTTACATTGCGCAACCTATTTGCGCTTGAGGTCGCCTGTGAGCGGCTTTTATATAATGTGTGTTTACATCTTTTTTTCGATGATGTAAGGCCACAAACCTATTAGTAAGGAGGACACCAATTCAGTGCAGACATAAGAATGTGAATTAAAGTTACTCAGAAACATATTTTCTTAATATTACAATATTGTTTTTCTTTTTTTCGAAAGCATCTTATGAATGTACCCAGCAGGCATCTGACGTCATTTTGACGTCGAAATTTGGTTGAATTCAGGTCAGGACGTCGATCAACCAATTTTCGACGTCGGAACAACGTTAGTTTCCTGACGTTGAAATTTGGTTGGTATTTTGACGTTGTTTCAACGTCATCAGAACAACTTTAAACTGAAAAGTGATTACTTTTATATGATTTCATTATTATTAATAACATCAAATACGTTACGGATTGTTTTAAAGAATGAAATAAAAAATGCAAAAACAAATAGCTATCATTGACATTTAAAAGTGTTATTGATATTGGAATTAGATAAATAAAAGTTAATTTCTTTCAATTTCACAATAAAGGGAAGTAACTCTGTCCTATGGCTAATTAGAATTAACAAGGTATATGGTAATTTTCAACAGTTTTTATTTTTTCAGTTATGTTCACAACTGACAACATAAATTTTCCATTTGAATAAAGTTAGTAGTTCTTACAAAACGGTATTTACGCATTTTTGAAAAACATTTTTTTCGTGACACTTTGGTCTAAATCGTTGCAGTGTCATATAAACAATGGTACCCTCACAACTCATGTAATTTTCCATTACATGGATAAGTTCACACGAGCAGACATCAAAGTCTTGCATGGAGGCTTATGAAAGAGCTGAAAATGAAAGCGGAGCCTCACAGATATTTAATGCATTGCTTCAAGTAAATAACGAAACTAAACAACACAACCTGATTGATCAATAAGACTTGACGTCGAAATGACGTTTTTTCAACGTCAATACGACGTCTTGGCTTCAACGTTGAACCGACGTTGAAATCACGTCGGATTTCGACGTCGCCGCAAATTTCAAATCCAATCAAATTTCAACGTTATTTCAACGTTGCTAAACGACGTCGTTTCAACGTTGATACAACGTCAGATTGCCTGCTGGGTACCACCTCCTATTGGTAATTCTGTAAATAACAGGTAGAACTTCTTTTATCGATCTAAAACA
This sequence comes from Phorcus lineatus, assembly GCA_921293015.1. Lineage (NCBI taxonomy): Eukaryota > Metazoa > Mollusca > Gastropoda > Trochida > Trochidae > Phorcus > Phorcus lineatus. Next base: position 14,045,640 of record OV121093.1, read on the forward strand.
ATTGTTACTAAGACTATTCATCAAAACCATGTAATAACATATTAATGAGAAGATCGTAGGTACTTCTAGTCATAATTTAATTTTCTAAATACATTTTTAAAGAAAAAATACATTTCGGTGATATAGCAGAAACCTAGCCATTACTTTCAAATCGTAATTTTAAATCTGTTACAATTGTACTAGATAATCTATTACAATTGTCTATGTTATATTTATATTGTATATAAGAAAGCGGCCATAACCCTGTAAGACAAAACTAAGTGTTTTATGCAAGTGAAAAATAATTTCAGGTTTTAGTTTAAATGTATGATTTTATGAGAGGTTCAGCAATGATATCAGGCATAAGTAAACTGGGGGTCAAACCTTCTCTTCTCTTATCTTCTATACATCAATCAATGATTATAAAAGTTTGGATTCTTGTTATAGAAATACAGATGTTTACATATATGTCTTTCCGACGTTTTTACATATCTAAACAGCACTTACTAAGTGATGATCATATCATTCTGCTAAATCAGCGTATATGAATCCACTCTCGCCCCTTCCTAATAAGTTCGTACCGCTAGCTATCTAACCAACCAATGATTGCTTCGGGATGGAAAATCCGTTTAAGCCATTAGCTACAAGCTGGGAATGAGCGGAGCGGATTCATATACGCTGATTTAGCAGGATGTGATCATATTGAATGCGAACACGTCGTAGAAAATGATGATGATGATGATGATGATGCTAATGGTGATGAGGATAAAATTGAATAAAAATAATGATGACATATGCGTCTTTTGTTAATACTCAGAATGATTGTTATGGTCAAGCATAATGCTAACTATCACTACGACTATGTGGACGAGATTACTGATAATGATGTTAATAAGGATGATGGAAATGACAATGACGAAAACGACTATAACAAAAACGACTATAACGATTCTGTTCATACTTACACAGCGCCAGGAGGTGGTAGCCGATATTTCACCCCGTCTCTCTCCAGTCGTCTCAGCTCATTACCTCCAACGTGCTTAGCAAAAGATTCCCAATCTTCCATCATTGCCGCCTGTCCAGCCACAGTATGACTCTGATCCTCCCAGGATGCTTTGTGCCAGGCTCTTTCAGCCAATGAGAGAAGGCGAGGAAAGAGCTGTGAGTCTAATTGGTCACGTGTTCTCACGGTCTCGCTCCATAAACAGCCTTGCATACCTGCAATGAGTTTAGCCTAATTGCTAGTGTTAGTGAGCATAGACGTTATGAAGGCTGCATTAATTCATATAAAGGATTTTGATGAAGTTTAGTTATCCTGAATTCTTCATATGTATTTCTCTATGTTATTTGGACTATTGTGGATGTACCTCAATTGTAATTTCTACAAAAAAAGTGATCCTTTGGGGCACTATTTTCATGCTTCAAAATAAACATCTTCATATGGTGGCGTGTTGGTCATATTAACTGATATCTTATTAAAAAGTTCAAACTTGAATGATAATGATAATCTTTAAAAGACTTGAATTCCTAAAATTCTCCCTTACCAGCAATATTTTCTCGTTTCTGTAAAGGGGGACAATCCTCGAAGTATTCGCCACAGACCTCTGACTTGGAAATTATCTCCCCTGATCTCTTGACGTCAATTAAAGCGTACAGGTTTTCTGGAGTGAAGCTAAACGCCTTCTTGGTGTCAGTGTAACGGGTAGCCCAGTAATACCCGCGTTCCTCAGGATCAGGTTCATACGGGTGGTCGAAGTATAGATGGGTGGCCTGGGCCATTACAACCTGAAGACAAAATATCGATTTATTGATATATATTTTATATTTGTTAAGCAAGACATTTTATAAGGTCCTTAAAAAAACAATAGATTAGTATCTATCCTCAGTTACTCCTGGCTTCATGTTTTCAGATTCTTTGTAAATCACCCCAAGAAATTTCATCAAAAAACATGTTCTCAAATCCGTTCGTGAGTTTTATTCTCAAAAAAAATGGATCCCTATTAAATGTTTAATACGAGGAAACCGAAATGAATGTTTGATAAGGCTCGATTTATAAAAGTCCCTTTCAGTGCATGCCTAGGAAATTGAATTTTTAACTACAAAGGATACCTTTTCTAATGGATTTTAAACCACAAAGGATACCTTTCCTTTGCTGTAAACCTAAAAGTGTAATTTTTGAGCTTGCATTGCAAGATATTTTCCTCAAAGAAAAACTAAAGCGTGTTGTAACGTGTCATTTGAAAGTTTCCCAAGTCCAATCGTAGTCGCAGTTTCCCTGGCTTACTTCAATCAAGGGTTGGGTAAGCTGAGGAGATCATTTTCCTGATTAAAATTGCCAGGGGTGATAAGAGAACAGCGGTGAACATTTACCCCTGGGTAACCGAGGATGTCTGTTATCGAGATATATCACTTCTTAATAATGCTTTAGCATTTCATTATTTATCAAGAACATATTTCTTAGGCATCAGCTATTTCGATTAACCATCCAACGCTGATATTTCATTCCTCATATAACCCGTATACATGTTGAATTTTATACATACCAGCCCAGATTTTTCATAACATGGTCTTATCCGACTTTTTCCCAGGTTATTATAGCATACTTCTACTTTCCAAATAGGTACACGTGCAAATTGTTTTTGCCTAGCCACCATGTTCAAATCGCCTGTGACATCCCGTATCTAGTTCACACCACGTCATTGACGGTAATGTCACTTACGGACAATTTGTTGTTTATGAAGAGATTATTTTTCGCTTTCGCTCAAATGCAAAATCTACTTTCGGTCGTGACATTCATTTGACGCACTCATTCCTGTACTTATCTCTTCTATCTGCAAATCAAGTTTTTACCTTATAGTTCTTGTTGGCCATATCATACGCTCGACCAGCGGTTTTTGCTTCCCATAAGTTGTCCCACATGTACGCCATAACTTCATCATTCGGCGCCAAATCCCGGTCAAAAACGTCGTTTCCTTCTCTCACCAAACCATCCTCCCAAGCACCAACGCTAAGATTCCTCTGCGCAGTCAGATTTGACACCCGTATGTGAAAATATTCCTTGACACGTGACGTGGAAACGGTGTCGCTCTGCAGCAGGGTCTGGCACAGTGAGGAGTTAACCCAAGCCCCTCTGCCAACCTCATCACCTCCAAAATGATACACCTTCAGTGGTTGAATTTCCTCGTGTAGTTTCACAACTTCTTCAATTACATGGGTTATGAATCTGAAATGGTTTAAGTTGCCGTTAAATAAGTTTAATACCGTTACAGCAGTTGGTGTTTAAAACGTTTCTGGTGAGGTAGGTATTATTCGAGAAAAGCTTTCACTGCGAGTATTATATCGTACATGGTCTTAATACTATACATTTCCCTAACTAATATGCAGTGTCCTTTCTACGGTTTTGGAGACAAGTTAACATGTTCTTTCGCAATAAGAAATCTTAACATATTAGTGAAATCACCACGTAGTTAAAGTCATACTTCATTTTTTACCGTTTTGGCCTACTGATATTTAACAAATTACTAATGGCTTATTTCATGAAATTTACACTAATTCACATACGATATATATGATTGCGTTAAGCTTTAACATGTTGATGGCAATGTGAATATTCATCCGCTACATACGTGTATGTTGATTCCATGCAGGGGTTCATAGCGTTGTCTGTAAACATCTGCGGTGTTATGTAACTTGAGGTATCATTCTCTTCAACCAGTCGATACTTTAAAGCTTCCGCTTCCTGTCCGGCGGCCAGGAGTCGTCTGTACCGGACCTCCATGGCCCTGATAGCTGCGCGTGCATGTCCAGGCATGTCGAATTCTGGTATAACCTCGATGTGGAGCCTTTTTGCTGCACGTAGAATGTCCTGGTAATCAGTGACATTGTAAAAACCGGAACCGGAAGTTGTAGCTGTTGGACCCGAGCCAATTTGCGGGTAAAGGCAGGTCTCTTCTTCAAGATCATGGCACCGTTTGGATCCAACCTTAATATAGAACAAACTTTAAACAATGATGATACACAATCCGAAGTAGTTTTCTATAAGTTCTACTTTTGTAAAGGATATCATGTAACGTAATGAAACATTATACTATTACTACTCAAAGCAAAAGTAGACAAAATTCATCTCAAGCAACCCCGCCATCTGCGATAGAATCTTTCGTTAAAGAAACCAACACTATACAATGCTCCTAATGGCAACACAGTTATATGTGTATTGAATAGATATTACCTATAATGATAAAAATACATCTGGTTTCCGGATATGGTTTTAATGGCGATCTCGTTTTCTTTGATCTTTGTAAACTTGTCAGTTTGCTTTTCTGTTGTTCCATTTTAATTCATATATACATATCAGATATCAGTGTATATCATTCAGATTTATTCAATTCTGATAGAGTCAGGGAAAGAAACAATGTATTGGAACCGGGATATTTTTTTATTTATTCTATATACATGGCTGGATATGATAAAGATGAATGGACAAAGCTCTTTAGTTATTTTACGAATGATTCAATTAAAAATAGAAGATAATTGTTTAGTCTTCTTACTTGTTTTTGTTTCGTTGGTGACGTAACAACGCTAACACCTCACGTCATTTGACTAAAATTTAATAAATTCATCGTACAAATTCTCAAAATCCCTTTCGAACGATAAATCGTAGTCTTAATCAATAAGTCTTAGAAAAACTACGATGAGCTAGCCAGCAACAGTTGCTGAAAATGAGGGCAACAAATAAAAACAGTTGTAAGTGTTGTTTATGCACACTTGTTCGTGTAAGATACATTAATGTTACATTTATATTTCACTTTAAACTAGTAATAAACCCTTGAACAAAAGGCTTCGCGAGATTTGCGGTAGTGACGTCCCAATGAAAGCACCCCGTCAATATTGTACCTGACAGACACCCCCACTAGCAGAACACTGTCGACAATTACACTTGATACAAGTAGGTCAGTTGTAAACAGAAATCAAACGTTCGTAATATAGGTTTATTACATTAAACTCACCAATGGTTTACTATCTACCCCGTCTAGTTTGATGCGAAATCATAAACACGTTTTATAAAAATGGTATTACACGGAAGTGCATTTACTATCCTCAGTTGACCGCCTACCTCTGTTAGCTCAGGTAGGCCAGGTATCTCCAGCCTCCAGCCCTCATCCTCCGACAGGTGAAAATGGAATTTGTTCAATTTATATGTTGCCATGGTTTCCATTAATCGTATCACCTCGTCAGTTGAATGGAAGTTCCTCCCTACGTCAAGGTGAAGCCCTCTAAAATTGGTTTTAAATAATTCAGTCTTTATTTCCGCATCAAAAATGCCTACGGCCTATTCTACTTTACATTTACATTTGCTAATGCATATTATAATTTTTATGAAACATTTTGGTTTCTATATATCGATGCGTAAAATATATACATGGACAGGTTTTCAATTTCTTTATTACTTAAACAGTTTAAAAGTTTGGTTAATTTAAGCATAATTGGATGTACATTGTATTTTTCTCTATTTTGTATACCGAATGTTACCTTAAATAGGACATACAAGTAAGAAATGATATTCATTACCTGTTTCATTTGAATTGCAAAATTGGCAGAATCTATGATCTTTCCTTATTTTTAAATATTTACCTTTCTCAATTATAAGTTCATGCGATGAACATCTAGTATTCTATAATTTTTAACATTCAACCAAGGTAGGCAGTATTGATATTGCTTTTAAACATGCCGTAGTTACCACATTTGCTTTAAGTGAATGTTTTTTCTTGCCAATTTTGAAAAAACCCCATATCATTTACACTTTAAGTAGATGATTTTACAAATTCGGGACATATTCCAATTTCCTGCTTCTGCCAAATATTTCCAAAACCAGTTGAGAACACTCATTTCTTTAAATCTGTCACCCAGTTTTTATGTCCACCGTCATCAAATACAATCATCATTTTTTGACACATAACACGTTAATCATATTCTAATATCATATATAGAAATGCATTTGTGTTAAATCGTACACAATGGGCATAAGAATAACATTTAAGATACTTAATAACAAGACATATCAAACTTAATTTTATGATTAGATATAATCTTACTCATTCAGAAATTCATAGATGCTTTCTTAACCATTTTAAAAACTGAATACTGATTGAGGATGGAAGTAAAAGTCACTGAACATGCTAGTTGATGATTTACTTCTACGTTTATTTATCATTTTCATATATATAGATACATGTTTGTGTGAAGAAAATGTGAAAAACCTTTGTTTAAAGAATGGGTTAATATCACGGCTTTAAAGTTATGAAATAAAGTAAATTTAAAATCGTTTATAATAGAATCCAAGGGATAGCGTTACTTTCTACTTCAATATTATTGCATTTTTGTCTTACAGATATAAGCAAGCACAAAAAATCAAAATGCACAGATAATCAATAAAGTTGATTCCATAATAAAGAGCCAATTTCATAAAATATGATAAAGAAAAACTATCACCTGTATTCGTATCTTGGAGAGTCGGTGATGTCTGATTTGAAGATCATTCCTCCATGCTGAGAAATGAGACTAACGAGAGTCTGTATTCCATAGAACACCCCCGACCTCCCCTCGCCCGTTATCTCCACCACTTCGGTATCTGGGTCCACTGTTAGACGGTAATTGTCCGGATGTCTTGTGATACCACCCCCACTGACCACCACGTGACCAGTGCGCAGGCGTATGACCTTGTTCTCTACTTCCGGAACGGTCACTCGTAATCCAGTCTTTTCTGGAAAAATGAAATTTCTTAAGATCATTATTAAGATACATGTTCATTCTTGTGATCTCATCAGCATTTGTTATAATAGATTAATTTGCCTGGAAAGCCAAATTTTAGAGGCCTAAGCATGCAAACTTGCTTGGCTCACAAGAGTTTGAATGTAGTTTTGATATCGTACAATTTCCATTGCAAACATGCAAATTGACAAATAATTTATTGATGACCTTCACGTGAACTGATCAGTGACCTTCACCTTCAATTTAAGATAAAACTCACCTTGAAGGTACAATGCCTCGTCACTTAAAGCTTCCGGTGCGTACACTCTCCATGATTCCTCTTTAATCTTTACATCCGACATCCTGTCAATAGTAAGCCTCAAAGGAGTAGGAATAACTTTCATTGGGTCTGTATCCGATGTGTTGGTAAGATGATTTCTCCTATATCTTTCCTGCGGCGTAAAGGGTGAATATTTATCATTTGCATATCGTTTCACTTGCTGGGGTTTTGTAAAACTTTCCACGAACGATAACTCTTCCCCGACGGTACTGTCTATAAGTCTTTGACGGAGTCCAGGAACATCGAGGTACCAATTACCCATAACACTGGTTCTGGCAACTTGCCAATATTTGACGTAAAATTGAATCTTACGACTCGATTGGGGAGAAAGAGAAAGAAAATCCTCTGTCGGTTGAATTGAGAATAGAGAGCCTTGGTAGTGAATGACCTTGACCCCTTGACCTTTTAGAACAACTCCGTCTGATGTGGGTAATTCATCTGGTTCTATCATGCGAATACAATTGAGGAAAATCTTCCAGCCGCCATCTTTAGAAAGCGTGTAATTTCCGTTGTTTGTAAGGGTTACTACAGCAAAATATTTGTTGTCGAATTCGATGTTATCCTTTACTTTCCATCTTACGTCTAGAGTTTTTCCGAAATTTTCCAGTTCCTCTTCTGACCATTGCTGACAGTAGACCAAGACTGAAAATATATACTTAGATATACTTATATCATGTATACTAAAAACTGCATTGTAATCAAAGAATACGGCATTTTGGAAACATGATTTAAAGTTTGAAACGGATTTTTCATCATCGATTGAAGGTCTGTATATTGAAAAAAAAGAATGGGATTGTATACGCTTTATATTTGCGGTGTTCAAATTTCGTGGTTGATTAAATGAGCATTAACATTGTAATTAATACTCATATATATTAAACCTCAAAGTGATTTAAACATATCTTATGATTTTTGGTTCGTGAATGGGTTTTTTTTAGTGTTAAATGTGTTCTTGTTGAATAAGTTTACATCATATGTTAAAATTTATATATTTAGATTTTTAGGTGCAGTTTGTTCGACGGAAAGTACTTAAACACAAATTTATCATAACATTTTAACAACAATGTTGGATCAGTCAACTATTAATATCTATAGAGATTTATAGACAAAACCAATCGCATCTTCAATATTCTAAGATAATTTTTTACCACACAAATTATCAAAATTATGAATTCCAACTATTCCTATCTATCAATAACAACTCTTGCCGCTTGATATTTTAATATATGTTCAGCAAATTTCATTTTGCTTTAATTAGTTAGCATACTAGCGTGTTACGGACAAATGGACTAACACTATTATAAATCCAAAAGAAGCACAAATTAATCTATACTCAAATTATGGGACTAGATTTGGTGAAATCATCCACTGTCGTATGAAGCATGGTTTAGTAATTCAAAATCAAACACATATGTGTTCAGGCGGTCACTTTAACGAACATGTAATTCGCTATCTCGATTTGCACCTAAAATGCACCTTAACATGAACTAAATTTCAAATTAAATCTAAACGTCCCTGAATAATTAAATAAAAGCTTATTTTAACATCTTGACTATTCGTAAAGAACATATTGGTTTTTTTATCAATTGAACATATTTAAATTCGTGATCACCAAAGAATCCTCACGTTAATTCAAAGCTTAGCGCGTTTTCTTCAAAATCCGAAGTCAAACAAAATAAGTGCTTGGCAAACACCGCCAAATCTAATGAAGCCACTAAGGTGAAGCAAGAGCTCTGATTGGTTCAACTTAGAGGTCAAGAGGTCACGTAGTAAACATGCTTTCGCAAGCAAAGGATCTTATTTTCTTGAAGTAAACAATCTGCAGATTAAGTAAGTTTTCGTTACATTTCAGAAAGATATATTCCACAAATATTCTATATTCCGTTGAGTCTTTTTTAAACAACATTGTAGTCCCAAAAGTAAAAGCAGCTTACTTGTCAAACGCATGGAAATAGACAATGCTTTAGCTATGTGAACGTCCGTTTGAGCAATGTGTACACAATCCTAGAATCCATAAACACGTCATTTAAACATTTACTTCAAATTAACGGAGAATCTATTTTGTTAAACCTTCTCATAAAAGTCTTACCTTACATGATATGTTCGTAAATATCGTTTGCCTGTTAATTAAATGTAACTGTTTTATATAGAACTTCTTTCTAAGTGGAGCTACCGAATCGAGAAGTTTAACATATTCTGTTTATCGATGTCATTTAAAGGCATGCTGATTACTGTGAGTAGAAATAAATCACAATGCATCAAAATGTATATGTCTGTCTGCCTTTTGGTGTAAGTGTTCGTGTTTGAATCTGTACAGTATAACAGTATGTCTGTCAGCAATTTTAAATTGTAAAGTATTCTTACAAACATGTTGATATCATGAACAAAGTAGAAATCTAATTTCCCTTACATTTTCACTTATGAAACGCTTATTGTTTTGTCTATTGACAGCTATTTTATTCTTTATATAAGAAAATGTGAACTTCTAATAGTATCTTTGTAAACATTTCCAACTGTTTGTCAACAATGTCTCTTACATGTGTATCTTTTTGTCTGTGTATGTTTATTCTGTGTGTGTGTGTATCTTTATTGTGTCTTATGCACAAGCATATGCTTGATAACGGTATAAGGATCTATACCGAAACGTCGCCACTGAGTAATAAAGAAGTTGTATATCCAATATGCTTGATAACGGTATAAGGATCTATACCGAAACGTCGCCACTGAGTAATAAAGAAGTTGTATATCCAATATGCTTGATAACGGTATAAGGATCTATACCGAAACGTCGCCACTGAGTAATAAAGAAGTTGTATATCCAATATGCTTGATAACGGTATAAGGATCTATACCGAAACGTCGCCACTGAGTAATAAAGAAGTTGTATATCCATATATCATTGTTGTCCTTATCCTACCAACTTCTAGAATGCCACTGAATCAATTCATATTGACGGTAGTAAAAAAAGACACGTTACATCAAAGTTACAATTATCGTAAACCAAGGTAAACGATGGAAGTTTGAGAGAGAATAAGTTACTTATAATTCATCCACACTTTCTTAAATGAACGAACCATGTAACGTTAGAGTCGAGGTCACCAGTTTTCCACTTTAGAAATATACTCATGGACAAAAGTTTAGCATCCCAACCTTTTTCACAAGAAAACATTTCTTGATGATGGAACTTGGTAGCAAAAATGCTGTTTTAAATATCAGAAACCAGAAACCTAAAAACCATCACATGTGAAAATATTATTCATAAAAATCTACACTTACAAGTTAAAAGTGAAAAGTGCAGTCGAATAACCTTAACAATCCAAGAGCATTACATTTACGTTTTGAATACAGGGAGTGCATACTTTTTCAATATGCATTGAGCCGAATATGCATTACAAAGAAATGCGTAGTACAAATCATAAAATGTTCGTAATTATGGAAAGTTATCTTAATCAGTAATATCAATCTTAAGCTGAAAGTGGTTAAAAGGTTATACAACTATTTATGTAGACGGCACGTGTAATTTCGAAGTTGGCTCATAAACGTGGTTTTAGATTTTCACTGAAAACTAACAATTGTGTAATTGGGATGTTTGGATGAATATTTGAGATGTTTGGAAAGGATATAATAATAATTGGTATTTTAAAGCTTATATAACACCAAAAAACGAAACTTCTCTTAAATTAAACGCTTATAAGCAATGATAAAACAAGAGCATGGTAGTCTATGTGAAGAAAGTCGTCAGGTTAGCTGTCCTTAGCAAACTAAAGTGTGTTAAGCTATCTGCATTTAGCAGTTGTAAGCATTAATATCTTAATATCTTAATGAAAATAATATATCATGCAAGTTAAAATGGTACGTTTTTAAGAAGGCGTCCAGAAAGAAGAAGACTACACTATTGAAAATGTTTGGTCTATCGCTATGTAAATATGTAAGATATTCATCTAGGTAATATAAACGGTGTGGGATAGGTGCAGAGTGAACTGAACACATCGATATCCCCTAAACCTTCTTCGTTCAAATAGTGCAGGGGGGTAGATGGGTAAACGTTGTTGGAAATATACTCTGTGTATATAAGTAAGACTAATTGCTGTATGTTTATCTAAATTACTTGACATTTTAATGATTAGTTAAATAAAGTAAAGCGCATCAATAATCAGTTCACTCCGAACTCGCCTATTGCTTCGTTTATTTGTTTGGGAGGATATTCGTTTCGAATTCAGGGCCATTTGTATTGGACGATTCATTTCTGAAACGATCATCCAAAAATAGATAGCTTTAAAGTTTGTTTTACCATAACACTTCCAAGGGATATTCCTTTCATTATGAAAAACTGTAGCGAGACACCCTGATAACATGTAGTTTCTGTGCTATATAGGGTTGTCAACTCTCCTTACACCTGCCATGTTAAAATAGGTTGAAATGTCAGATCAAATTAAAAGGAAAGTCCAATCGCCCCTAATATTATGGGGTAAGGTACACATTTTATAAAATGGATCTACATCTACGTCTCGAAAGTTTGTTCGCATAGCTGTGTGTCTTATATACTTTTTTCTGCTCTCGTGTATTTTGGATTCGTACATTGCACTCCTACATTTGCAGATACAATGACCTTCTTCAATTCCTTGGTAACTTTTCATACTTTGTAACTTTCTTATCACGTTTTTCTGACGTCCATATCAACTTAATGAGTATGTAAAATGGATCTCAGGAAACATTATTAAAAAAGGAAGGCCTCCAAAAGAATAATGAAAAGTCTAGACAACCCTTCTGCCTTATTTTGATGCGTGCAAGCCAACTAATGTCTAAGATCGGAGTACCGATCCGTCGAATTTGTTTTACTACCATGAAAGTAGAAATTCGGCGGATCGGTATGTGACCATCCCAGGCTAAATGAGGGGAGAAAGAGTCTTTACGCATTCGGGTGTATGCTAAAAAGGGTTATGTGTGGGATTCAACTGAACATTGAAATACTTGAATTAGAATTAACATGATAATATGATTCATAATGCTGATTTTCTCTTCTAAGGGCTATCATATGTAGAGTGGGTTGGGTTTCGTCAATGAGGTAAGAGACGGGCAAAATCTGTTCTTTTGTCAAGCCATCCGGTAGAAATCCTCATATAACAGTAGTCATACTGATACTACAACGTATTTAATTATCAGTATACATAAATCGGTTTACAAATAAGCGAAGCAATTCATAGCAATTCGGTCCTTAGTGATGACAGTCACGCGACATTTAGAATATTGATAATAATTTATAATTTGTTTTTGAGCGCAAAAGCTGCGTATTGACCATTGTATAATATTCCAATATCAAGTCTTCAAGTGGCATACAAACAGTGTTATCGTTTATGACTTGTAGTCTGGTTTCCCAGTAGGAGAAATTGCAAGCCACTTCATAAGAGTAATAAAATACAGTTTGATTTAGGTTATCGTGACATTCATGTTACTAATGTCCGGTATTAAAGCTCAACTCCGATATTTGAATAACCATTGTGTGCAATAAGTAATGAATAAAGAATACATGACATTCTATGAGATTTTATAGGGGATATTTTCAGACAATGAGAGAGAGAGAGAGAGAGAGAGAGAGAGAGAGAGAGAGAGAGAGAGAGAGAGAGAGAGAGAGAGAGAGAGAGAGAGAGAGAGAGAGAGAGAGAGAGAGAGAGAGAGAGAGAGAGAGAGAGAGAGAGAGTTTATTCAGTAAAAGGGCCACAGGCCAATTATACATGAGGTCATACAGCATTTTGGTATACATGAGAGCACCGTGGAGCATTATCAACACAACATTGAACACAGACAATGAAAATGATAAAAGTGTTTCATATTGCAAGAAAATATTTCTCAATGAATGGAAGGTTTCAAACGGACTTACAAGGATCGCTTTATCTAATCTGGCTTTAAGTTGCACCAGTTTATATCACTGGCTAATTTAAACATTACTACATACACGTCAAAAGTTGTGTTTAAGGCGATGTTACAATGTTCATTCATTGTCCTATCGAGAACCGTCGCAGAAACCTGGACGACAAGCACAGAAAAGTTTGGGATTTGCGTCAAGGCTTATCCTAGCAAACTTGGGACTGGTGCAAGTATATGCCATGTTTGGGAAGATGGGTTAAGCTATGTGAGTCCATTCCTCTCCCTTAAAATTATTAAAAGGTGTTCACAGACAGTAATAGCAGCCAGTGATTTTGGATACTTGATTATATCTTCTACGACTACGAATTGTCGGTTTGAATATTGAGATGTTTTGTTCCACTGAAGATAAAACTTTCGGCATCAACTAAAAAAATTTAAAAATCAATCTTTCAATAAACGCCCTACTGCCCTACTGGGCGATTTGGTTAGCTTTTTCTAATGATAATGATGGTGAATATGATGCTTCGGAAGACCTATAGGTCCATAATTCCGCGTGTCCAGGTGGCAAGCTGAGAGAATTGAGTTCAATGTTGACTAAGCGTCTCGTCAAAACAGTATTAGGGCAAGGTCACAAAGGTTTGGTGTCCAACGGGATTTGAACAGGGTTATTTGTTAGAGAGGCCAGCATGCGAACCAATAAACAATGTGACCAGTCAATCTATAACCTTAAAAGGGCAGTAAAGAGGGATATTTAAGGAAACAGAATTCAAAGTGATATTTCCCTTGTAAAGACGTTATTTGTGAGAAGTGATGGTGTAAAAGCGTTTTGATGCTATGTATTTAGAAAAAATATATCTGCAAGGAGATATCGCTTGTTATTACTCGCCCGTGTGAGATACTGCAGTGTAATATTTATACGGCGATATCAAACTAGTGTAATACCGCCGCACCGTCTCAATGTTAGCACAGCCGTCACAATGGCGGCAAAGTCGCGGGAAATTTTCGTTCAGTAAACTTTCGGCAATCATCCTTGATTACTGAGGTAGAGTAATAAACAGAATACTAAACCTCCTTCAATCTAATACTATTTCTTTTATTAAACTCGTTAATGATTTGCTACCATCTTGAATATGTTACATCACTGTAATAGACTTGTTAGTAGGCCGATATGCTACTCATCACGTGATCTTTAAAACAATACCTATACTCAGTCAAGTGTCGACTGAAATAGATAGATAGATAGATGTATAGATAGATTGATTGATAGATCGATAGATAGATAGATAAATAGATAGATAGATAGATAGATAGATAGATAAATAGATGCATATATAGATAGATAGATGGATGCATAGATAGATAGATAGATAGATAGATGTATATATAGATAGATAGATAGATAGATAGATAGATAGATCGATAGATAGATAGATAAATAGATTTATATATACGAAATATATGGTTGATAGACAGATCATTAGAAAAAGATAGATGAATAGATAGATAATAGATGGAAGATAACTTTTCTCCTCCATTTCAGTATCTCATTTTTTCTGCCTCTCTTTAACTTTCTCTGAGATAGGGACTGACAACAAAACATTCCTGACTTCTGGCAAGTGTTCAGGTTCTTGTTATGCAGATAACATGTCATCATCGTCTCATTTATGATAACGGTGATAGCAAAAAGAAAGATTTATTATAACGAAACGCCTAAAGCATGTTGTGAAAGAAATATAGGCTGAATAATATGCACACGTGTGTATTCTCCGAGGATCGTTAACTATTTATGGACCACCAAACATCAAGCGTTATTTAATAATAAAATACGTAGGAGAACTGCCTAATGTTTCAGCCCAGTAATTAAAATTAAGGTTACAAGTCAACATACATGTAGTCACTTAAAGAGGCACCCCTCTAGTTGTTTGAAGTCACGTTATCAAATATTTGATTTAATCGAGCAGTTTTGGCTGCTGCTTAAAAGAATAGACTAAATGATTCAGTATAGTGACAATATGAATATACAAAGTAGCAATCGTGATTGAAAACCGGACAATAGTCCCTCACTGAATATAAAAACTGTATTCAAAAATTTATAAGAAAAACAGGAAATCACCTTGGTCAAAATATGGGTAAGACTAAAGCGGATTGCACAACAGACCTATGATAGGAGGGGGTGATAGTGTCAGATTATGATATATATAGGCGGGGCATGGGGGGGGGGGGGACATTATGATATATCGAGGCGGTATTTTGCCCGTGGTTAATGCTTAGCGTGTCTTGCATCCTACAACAATGTGTATATGAATATCAAAAGCCTTGAATTATGTATTTAACCATTAAGTCAATGTGTTGACAGAACAAAGAGAAGAGCGCATGTTTCTTATATAATGATAAACACGTATTGAAATAAATAAATTACTTTGTTGATTCTGTAGTGTCAAATAGATTCAGTTTGAGCTAAATAAATGTATTTAAGATAATATAAAATCAAATAGAAGTTTTCTTGATAACATCTACCGAATGTTCCAGCTTTAATATGCGTAATGCATAACATATCTTCATGAAACCATACCTTTCTGAAGTGATCACAAAAAGTAGAACATTTCAAAGTTATGCAGTTGTATGTATTGTACGTCTTAAATTTAAAGTAACTGGAGCATAGCCGTGTTAAGCTTCCAGGTCGCTTTCCGTAATTCTATTATGTGCCATAACTCGCGTTATATGTTATGTTTTGTTTTCTTTCGTGTCCTCAACCAATTAACTCACGGCGCATCATTTTGCTTGCTGTAGACTGCAC
Organism: Phorcus lineatus; assembly: GCA_921293015.1. Classification (NCBI taxonomy): domain Eukaryota; kingdom Metazoa; phylum Mollusca; class Gastropoda; order Trochida; family Trochidae; genus Phorcus; species Phorcus lineatus. The sequence continues at coordinate 14,061,368 of OV121093.1, forward strand.
TTAGCATATCGTTTGATACAGCAAAACTAACACCTAGCCTACCTTGCTAACATTGTCCCTCTTAAACACAATCAGAACTATGATAATAGTGGTTTATTTCGTTATGTATATTAGGTATTTGGAAACCAATCTTTAAAAATTAGATGATGTTTACATAAATATTGAGTCTTTATTGCCATTTTCTTTTTTAAAAACCCCTCAAACATGTATGTTGTAAACAGGTGATCAGGTTGAGTCGACCCTGGTTAACATCAAATTTCAATTCACTTTAGATCCGGGAGTTGCTTTCTTTAACAATAGAGATAAAATGACGCAAATATTTTCAAGAATCATCCTATAAAGGATTCTGTCCTATTCATAGTAACTTTAAAAACATGATATGTGTTACTACATTCATGTCAAGATGATATACAATACTGCATATGTACAGCATTTTATATCACGAGTGACCTGAACAAGACGGTTTAATGGCTTTCTGTCAGAGAGACAAAGAGTCGAGTATTTTTCTTGAGAGAGCAAACCTGAAGGTAAAGCCCCTTGAAACATGTATTCTTTAACACGCTCAGTTTTGAAAAGTTATTCACTGATGAAATATTATTCCTCAATTATGTCAAAATTAATAGTAAACAAGTCTGAAAAAATGGGTTTCTTTTATAAAGATGTCTTCGCAAACATTGCATTAGAGATAAACATGAATACAGTCGTGATCTCTTCAAAGGAGTAAATTCACTCTTGAATATATGCACAAGGTACTAACAAACACTCACGGGCCATGGTAATAGACACCACATTTTCATTTATACATGTTTACGTTTTTGCAATATACATCGGAGCCAAGAGGGACTTATATATCTATATGACATAAGTAGTTCTTACCTGGCAGCAAGGTAAACAGTATGATATGCATCTCTTATCCCAACGCAGTGAAACGAATAATGCTTTTCATTTACTGAGCAAGATGACCTGAATAAGCCTTCTTCAAAGGGAGGTAACTTGAAAAGGCATGTGAACAATTTGTTAATTCATTCAGTAGCGCGAAGCACGTGGAATTGAATGCGGACCTCTGACGGAGCACAAAACATCTTCCTCGATGCAAAATGCCTGTTTTCTTGTATGGTTTAAACGTGACTTGAAAGATATTCTTGTATGTTGTATACATTTTAAACGTCTGCATAAAATGCAAAAGAGTTAACTTGTGTGAATAAAATTGTATCACTGTACTATCAGTGATATTTGTTCAAAACATGGACACCGAGGTGACTTCCCTTATACCTAACCTTTGTTGACGATCACATTTTACATCATAACAGGCTTCTGCAGCTCGTCAGGCTTATACAGTGTATATTACGTGAACTGATTTATATGAATAATCCAAAAGGGTTATTACAATCAGAATACCTTCTTGACCGAGCTACCGCCTCCGCCAATACTCCTCTCGTATTTAGATAACTTCATTATATATATATATATATATATATATATATATATATATATATATATATATATATATATATATATATATATATATATATATATATATATATATATATATATACACACAATGCACATCCCATATTAAGCTATATAACATTAACTATCAGAACTCTCATTTCTGAAATTCAAGCTATGGGACTGTCCATAATACATTCAATCAAGATAAATATTGGATGTAATCATAGATTTAACTGGAGTATTTAAACATTTTTCCTAAAAAAACAAATGTCTTCATTTACCCATAATCATAACATTAAGCAAATTTATGCTCAAACATCATATTTAAATATTTACTCATAAATTGTAATTATTTATAGTTATTCATGTATAGTAAGAGCTGTCTTTATATGATCAATCAGTTGAAACGTCAGTTATAAATACATTAATACCTTTCTGATGTTGACATATGGGAGGATCTTCGAGTATCGATTTACAAAACAACTAACTAGATGAGCAGATAAACAATTTATCCTTTCAAAATGTTAATTTATTTCATTGCCTAATATATTGGTATAAGAGACCATTCATATAGAATAAGATCAATAAAGGAAAATAAAATAATGATACCACATGTAGGAAATTTGTACTTTTCTCTGCACTCGTTGCCACGACAATATAAAAATGTGTTTATCTAATATCATCCGTCACAAATCTTACTCAAAATAACTAAGATTATTTTTAACTTCTCATGTAAATTATCCTGTGGTTTTAGAATGAGGAAATGGTTAACTTATGTCATAGGAAGCTGTAGTTAAATAGACAATTAACTTTAATTAGAGGAACAAGGACTTCCGTTGACACATCCAACAGAAGTTACCGCATGTGGTCACGTGACGTCATACATATAGGGAAATCCTTTCTGGATAATCGACATGTTTTCAAAAAGACACAAAAAGAGTTAAAATGTCCTCCTAAACGTTATCTACAGCCTTTTGCTTCTCGCATTATAGGGCTTTAGATTACGTGTCGAAATAATTGTTAATTAATGTGTTTAATATTGTAAGATGTGGTTAAGTTTTTAAAAAAGTGTCTTACCTCTTCGACATGAATGAATAGAACAGGAGCAAAATCATTCCAGGTTCTCTTTCAGCAAGTCTAGATTTATTAGACGTTAATCCAGAGCCTATCTTATTGTTATTATGTTTTATCGGTTTGCATGTGGTTTTGTCTAACTTGAGCAAGGCTTTAATACATACTTGTATATAAGCTTACTTTCGTAACATGAGAGTTTATCAATTAGCTTAACATTTTATTCGTAGACCGTGTGTCAATGAAAGTGATATCTGCAGTAGATTTAGATTGTACACAGTTATGTCTTAAGTAATTTTCAATTAAAAGTGACAAAGGCCTTGCGCATGTGCATAAAACGAATCTTTAAGTCCCATTTAAATGGTTACTAGTTTTATGTTATGTTTATGTTGAATGTTTCGTTTACTATACTTTAAATGGTGGATTCAGAAATTGTAAATTTTGATGGAATGAAACAAATGTTAACATGTGATGTACTTATTCCGACTATGAACCTTTAAATGTAACAGACTACAGCAAAAATGGACGTCTACATATTTCTGTAGTTAGCACTAACACTTGAAAGGCTAAAATTGAAAACGTGTTCTGATATATAGAAGTAGCCTCTTCACACCTTGTTGACCTAGTGTACACAAACATATCCCATTGACCCTCACATGCCCTTGCATCTGACCACAACAATGACCCCATTGTTCATTTCACAAGACCATTGCCAGAATTGTTTTTTAAAACTTTGTACAAACACGTTTCGCTGACTTTCGACAGACATTCAGTTATAAACCTTATATTACATCAAGTGGAGAGTGGTGTCACTTATAACATGTGATAATATGTATGATTGTTCTGTGTTAGTTGCGAAACACACAAAAAAATCCCCAGTTTCTTCAGACGTGCACTTGTGCATATACGATTGTTCAGTTTACTCAGACTATGTATTGGTCTTCCCCGTGAAAGGGATGCATCTGAATGTTAACAAGCGCCAATGTACGACAATCTCATTCACATGGTGGGCTTGCGTGCTTTCTACCTATCAGTCTTTCAGGTTATTCAGCCAGTTTTTATTTGTCTTTAAGCAACGCCTTCAAGATATTTGTTACCAGGAATGGTCCATGTCAATTAATAATTCAAGGTATCTAGAACACTACTCTTGTCATAAATCTTTGTTAAAACCTGAGTCTTATATCATGAATTTAGAAGATAAATCTTTAAGACGGGCACTAAGTAAATTTAGAATTAGTTCACATGATTTTAGAATCAATTCCCTACGACAAACAAATGGTGTATTAATAGATGATAAGATAAGTTTTTGCAGAAATTGTAACTCGGGCAATATTGAAGATGAATTTCATGTATTGTTTGTATGTTCAATGTATTCCCATTTAAGAAGCAGATGTTTATCTTTTGTGTCATCACCAGTTAGAGATAAACAACTTTTGTCCCATTTGTTAAATTCTAAAAATACTGATGATATTAAATCTCTTGCAATCTACTTAAAACATGTATTCATTGTAAGAAATTTCACCTCCACATGTACCACTTAATACTTCAACTGTACTTGTACTATAGGCCTTTAGGTCTGAAATACTGAATAAACAAATCTGAATCTGAATCTCTTAGTACCATCAAGGTGTATGTCATGTTAACATGTTTCTGTATCAATTCGTACAACGCTGTAAAGACATTGATATGCAACAAAGGCATGACAGAGTTATTAATATCCCAGAGTTAGATTTTTCTGCAATGTAAAGCCTTATTTCTATCCTGAATTTTATATATCTTGTGTGACTAATGCAGTTTATAGAAAGGTCTTAGCAAATTTTTGATGCTCAGGTCATATCTCCTCATAGAAAAGGGCAGAATGTTAAATATTGAAAGACCTAATCGATTTTGTCCATTATGTATAATTCCATTTGTTGAAAGTGAGTGCCATTTCTGATTACAGTGTCAATTTTACGATAGCTTACGGAAACAGTTACTACCGCAATATTATTATATCAAACCAACTATAAACAATTTTATTTTATGCATTTCTTGCACCTGTCACAGCGTATTCGTTGGTAAATTATCAACGAAATTATATTCCAAATTCTTCAATTGAAATATTTGTAAATTTCTCCAAATTATTCCTATCTTTATTATAAGCACTCGCCAGTAGGCCAGATGTACACGGGCACAGATGGCGAGTACAATCCATTGACTTAAAACTAATTATCCAATTACACGTTCGACCGCTTGACCACTCGTTTCTATACAGCCACATGGGCTCCCGTCTTTTCATAACCAAATTTGTACACGCATGTGCTGCACGCTAATAAAGTCTCGTGCAGTCCACTGCTGCAAGAGAATAGCTTGGGCAAAGGCCGGGGACAGGCGCGCCCGCTGTCCGACTGTCCACTCTAAATATCATGTAGTTTTTAGAGATCACCACTCGAGTCGGGCTCAAACTTGGTAACACGACAGGGTTGGGGATGCCCTGGCGCGTACACTGACTTGTGCATGTTCTCCGGCTCGAGTTGTTACAACACCATGCATCAATAACGAAAATGGTCGACCATCACCAGTTTCAAAAGTCGTCATTTCAACGTCACTCTCGTTGCCTTCATCGTCCCTAGTCGACGTAGTATTCCTTTGCGATCAAACATCCAAAAAAAGGCGTATGGGTCAGTGGAAGGGAATGAGTTTGGTTTCTAAATATTTCAGGTACCATGCCTCACAGCTTGTTTTTGGTCAACGCAGCGACAATGAGTCATAGTGTTGGAATAGTTTTTCATCATCTGATGTACTTTGTAATGATGAAAACAAATAGAAATTCATTTATTTAAGCTTGGTTCAAAAACAGTATTTGGATCAATAATTAAATTGAATGCATTAACAGGAAATTATTACTTAATATATCCTTAAAAGAGCAAAAAAATTATCATCTTTAATGAAACATGACTCTCAAATGTATTTGCATGGTGTTTGAGTAAGACCCAAGTGGTAAAACAACTTACTATATTGATAGTTGCTAGTAAGTATATTGGTATATTTGTCTATTTTTTATGCCTGACCAAACTAATTCAATAACAATTCATGTTTATAACAAATATCTAAAAATATAGTACAACCAAGTAAAGAAATGGCTTTATTAACTTAAAGTAATTTTGTTCAAATGATAAATTGTTATCAATCTATGCTAACAGAAATCGTACTTTAAATAACTGTACAGTCGTGATAGCTTAATGATTTTAGTTTAATGTTGATGTCAAACAGCTGCTTGACCCGTAATTTTAGAATTCAAATTTACATTAAAAATCATTACTAAAATAATTTCAATGCAATAAAAACTAACATAAGCACTGTACAACATTTTCTTTATAATTTTCAGTGCATTTTTGGTCTAATCATACTCTATCTTAACTTCGTTTGAAAAAAAATCATTTGGAAATACATCTTAAATGGCTAATGCATTTATTACACCGTGTTTTGAAAGATTTTACATAAAATTCTACTATGTTTTTTGAAATACCATATTGATAACATCATTCATTTAATGAGGTTAAACACAAGAATTGTTTCATGTTTGGTATTAAATCCACTCTCTCTGTCTCTGTCTCTCTCTGTGTGTTTCTCTGTGTGTGTGTGTCTCTCTCTCTCTCTCTCTCTCTCTCTCTCTCTCTCTCTCTCTCTCTCTCTCTCTCTCTCTCTCTCTCTCTGTCTCTCTCTCTCTCTCTCTCTCTCTCTCTCTCTCTCTCTCTCTCTCTCTCTCTCTCTCTTTGTTTTGAAAGTTAAAGCTAATGATACTATTAAAACAGTTGATTTATAATTATAATAGGGAAACATTTTTAGACTATGTATTAGGAAGCAAGCTTTAAATTTTGTATAAGTATTGTATTGATAAACGTTTTCGGTAATAAGAGAGAGACTTGAGGTTACAAATGACAGAAATATCGTTCTGGCATAATCGGTAAATCTATTTGAAAACGAAAACATAATGTCATTTCTTTGAACTGAATCAAATGACGATCTAATGTTTTGAATGTTTTCAATTGAATTATCATTTCAGCTTGATGTTGACTTGACCCTGACATATATCTATAGGCGACATCATTCTCCGTTTGTAACCTTTATTCAAAAGTTCAATTCATTTTCAATTGTTATTTCTAACTAACACAATGATTTCACGTTCAGATACGTCTTTTAGAGGAATTTAGAAGTTGGTAATGAATGATGTTTTTGATCTACAACTTGTTTATTGTAAGACTGTGATGTTTTGATATAGATAATAATACCGTTATCAAGCATGTGATATTGGACACGATTGGAGTGTGAATAAATATATGGAATCATTGGTATAATGGAGTAGGTCAAAGTACAGAGAGGTAATTAAAGTTATTACCTACAAGGGCAATCATATCGGGGTTAATGTTTTTCATACGATGCCCTAGGGCAAAATATCACTTTTTCAGTATGACTTCAAGTAAAAAACAATGCTGTTCGCCTATGACGTTGTGTTCCAAAATGAGCCTGTGCCTATGCTTGGATGTTGATTTTGATAAAGTTGGTTTTTTTCGGTATTAAACAGACAATCATATTTGTGTCCATGACATGCTATGTTTACGACACACGTTCTTTAGTATCAGTATATGACTCGCTCTCGCTGGGGATATACTAATATAAAGCACTCGTGTCGTAAACATAGTATGTCATGGACACTCATAGAATATGCTCTATTTATGCATTTGATAAAGTTGACGTGCATGGTGATTTGTTATTAGTAAAGTACACAAACCGTGAGAGAAAGCCAAATTAACAATTACTAATGATTGGTTTTAAGTAGATAGTGATTAGCTGGTGGTATGCAATAGCCGTACTCTCATAATCATATTTACTTATAGAATACTTACTTTTTTACTTTGCAATCGTTTGCTTGGTAATGAACATGTGAAAGAAAGTTTAAAATTACTTGCAAAATAGAATGCAAAATTGAATGCAAAAATGATCTTGTATAAAAATCGTTGTATTTTACATTAGCAACAGACATATTATTTATAAATCATTTGATATTGTAAAACATGATGAAGACTTTTACAACATCGTAGGTATATTATGTAAAATGTCAAAGCTACTTACAGCTAACTTTAACGTAATCCTATCAAATCAACTGTTGATATATTTTGTTATCAAATGGTGATAATGTAGGCTGTAATTAACACAATTGCACATTGAATCAGCAAAACTCTGGTCTGAAATTACATTGTTAATGAAGTTAGCTTTTGAACCAAATATTTCTGAATCAAGTTCTTTGAATTTTTTTTATGACACCAAATAAAAAAAACAATGTAGAGACATAGCAATCACTAAAACAATGATTCTTTTTCTTGGTGTTAATTCTGAAATTGCAAGTGAAGCAGCTATTTGACATTGACATTCAATCTCAGATCAAGGTCATCTGAAAATGACGTTCTCATGCGATCTTTATTGGCTGGTTGTACGGTTGCTTATGTCCCTTTTGTCATTCCCACAATCATCCTACTCCCATATTTCATACCTAAAATGAATTGGGCGCTAAAACAGCAACTGTAATACCGTTACACGGGCAAAAGTAACCTTTATTTATTTTATCGCTTCAAAGAGAAATGGTCTCATTTTGTTGTAGAAGCGGCGAAAAAGAAAATAGACCTGAGATTATGATGCAAGATTACAGGACCAACTTCGAGCAACCCTAACAAAAAATTGCTTCAGTTTCTCGATACTACTAGGAACTTGTATTCAACTTACTGTGCGGATTGTGCGATTTGTACTGTTTTGATGTATTTATTGACATGAATGAAAATGAATTATGAAGTAAATATTACTTTTATAAGATAGCTAAATATTGCAACGGATATACATGTTTGAGTGTGTTTAGCGTATTTACTCATTTGAATGATTATGAATTATAAGCAATATTTATGTATGTCAAGAAAACATATTGCAATGTAATAACATCGATAGAATGTTTTGTTTCTCTTTTAAGTTTTATAAATTTTATAAATCATTCAAAAGCTTTTGGGAGTCTGGTTACGTAACATGATGCGGGTTGCTGATATCACATTATTGTCTAATGCGTGAAACATTAACAGAAATGCGTTTCAAGTCTTATACAGACAGCGAAAAAGTGGTGCATTTTGAACAAATAATTTACTAATATTTTCTTTAAAATATTTTAGATTGAAAATATTAATTTCAATATTTGTTATCATCGAATGTTTCATATCAGAACTTGGATATTCATCATTATACAGCAATCATCTGGAAGATAAGGAACACATATTTCAGCACAATGATTCACGTTCTCATTTTTGTAGTGTTAACCAAACCAAGCTGTGAGACATTGGATCAAAAACACCTCAATCCATTTGGGCCAAAAATGTGTGAGAATGTTTGTCAGGGAGAAAGAGGATGCGTAGATCACATGTTTGATGACGTGCAGTTGGCTTGTACGCTAATCTCATTGAATATGTATTGTAATGCATCAAGTATGCAGGAGAGAATATTGAGTAATGAAAACCAACAATCCGGATCTAAACAGAGAAGGGCACACATATTGTCTGGTAAGGAATTCATTTTGTTAAAAATAAATCTTAGATATCTTTAATATCTGACACTTTAGTTAACTTTAGTTTTAAACCCCATATCAATTTATATACGTTCTTTTAGAATCCAATCATTCCTTGACCCAAATGAACAAGCATCCATGCAATTAAGTCGAGAAGTTAAGATTGAGTGAGATTTTACTGTTTATTTTAAATAAGTTCAATTGATGGTTAAGGTTTCTTATGACACACTACTCACGCATCACACCAAAACAAGCATTTAAAAAACGTGTCATTGCTACTTAAAGGAATTCCCTTGGTTCAACTTGGACCCGCAAATGGTGATATGTATGATAATATTTGCTGGTTTTAAGACTTTTGGATTTTAAATGAAATGGATGAAATATTCTCATAATGATCATTTAACAGTCAGGAACATTGGTGAGAAGGATAAAATGAACTGCCCTGCTGGTGCTGTCGAAGAATTATATGGAGCCTGTATTAGCGGGGATCTTGTCAGGATGGATAGACTCCTGTTCAACAGGATTGTGAATATCAACTGTCGAGGAAGGAATGGTCACACAGCAGTCATGGCTGCTGCCTTATATAAGAAAAGGAAAGCCTTTGACCTACTTGTTAAACATAATTGTGATCTGTCAGCTGTCGATAAGTCGGGTGACACTGTGTTACATTATGCTTGTTATGGTGGTAGCAGATACATTGTTAAGAAATTGTTGGATGATCAAAAACTTGATATAGAGAGTAAGGGTCAATACGGCAGAACTCCTTTGATGTCAACTATACAAAAATGCCAAATCTTTTTGCTTAAATTCTTACGTAAAAGAGGGGCTGAAATTGAGATCAGAGATGACAATAATGATACAGTTCTGCATATTGCTTGTATAAAATGTCATGGTAAGATGGTGAAGTTTATTCTGTCACTTAAGGTCTTTGATATAGAATCTAGAGGACATTATGGGAATACTCCACTAATGTGTGCTTTAGAGATAAGTAATCGGGTGGTTGTAGACATTTTGGTTGAAAGAGGAGCTAATATGAACACTGTGAATGACAGGAACAATAACATTCTTCATGCTGCATGTTGTGGCGATGATGTAGATATGGTGAGGACAGTTTTGTTCCTTAATATCATCGACATAAATTGCAGAGGACATCTCGGGAGAACTCCTGTGATGTTTGCAGTTAAAGAGGGTAACACTGATGTCGTGAGACTGTTGAAAGGAAGAGGGGCAGATATGAAAGCCCTCGATGATATGAACAATAGCATCCTCCATCTGTCCTGTGTTAGTGGTGATGTAGATATTGTAAAGTACGTTTTGTCACTTCATATTATCGACATAGACTGCAGAGGACATCTCGGGACAACTCCTGTGATGTTTGCAGTTAAAGAGGGTAACACTGATGTCGTGAGACTGTTGAAGGGAAGAGGGGCAGATATGAAAGCACTAGATGATATGAACAATAGCATTCTTCATCTGTCCTGTGTTAGTGGCTATGTAGACATTGTTAAGTATGTTTTTTCAATGAAAGTATTTTACGTTGATTTTCACGGGAATGTTGGGAGAAGTCCGTAAATGTTTGCTGTTGAAAATGACAACAAAAGAGTTGTCCAACTACTTCTACGAGGGTACAAAGCTAAGATATCAACAAAAGATGATGATGGTCTGACTGTACTCCACATCGCCTGTCAAGCTGGTAAGTTAAATATGGTCAAGTATCTGGTCTCTCTGAAGGAACTGAAAGGGTTTGAGGTGATGAAAACCAAGGCTGGAGACACACCTCTAAATCTGGCATTGAAGGAAGGCTATCTAGATATTGTGTCATTCCTTAAATCAAAGAAATAATGTATGTGCTAAGGTCATATCAATCTCATTTAAATCATATGAAAAATATAAAAAATTTTAAATCTCATATTTCTATCAACATTTTTATTTTCTGAAATATTATTTTTCATAGCACAAACATGAGTTCTCATTGAAATTTGATATGTTCAATCAAAAGGTCTTTTACAAAAGAGATTTTTCTGTAACTGAGAAAACATGTTATTAACATTATCAAACGCAAAACCATTGCAAAATCGAATTGATTAAAGATGTTGAAACGAATTCTTGTTTATATTTCTTGAATCATCATCGTTTGTTATTAATCCTCAATACAATAACAATCATATACAATTTTGTTTCAAATTTGCATAAACAAATCAAATTATTCAGAAACCACATTGTTGTCAATTTTAAAAAATATACATTCCTTACTTTCTTTCGCACCATTTACATTCAATTGTCCTTCCCAAAATAACTGTATTGAAACTTTGCTCAAAAGGAGTTTTATCCTCAAAAGAGAACTAATAAGAGCAATGACCTAAAGCGAATTGCAAATATTCATTAGTAACTGACAAAGTAATTTTTTTCAGGATGTTCTACAAAATGTTGCTGATGACACATAGGAATAAAAAACCCACAAAATGTCTTTATAAAAGTAATGTTTACATCATGCCCTTAAAAAAACTCAATTTAATAATTTATTTTATTCATAAGCAGTCTTTAGATAAAATGTTTCTCTTTGTTACACTTACCGATAATATTAGTCAAGGTTTTGAATGGTCTAAATTTTTCTACGACATACTTATTACAGCTATCACCACAACAAACATACACTGCACGAAATGGGAACAATGAACTCAATGAACACTTATTTGATTATTGGTCCCAATACAACTTTATGCCTTTTCGATCTACGACTTCAGTAGTTTCAATATAAAAAACTACACCACATACTGCTAACAGATAACATTCTGTTGAATTAAGCTATATTGAGAGTCCAATCTGTAGTTTCTGTTCGGAAGATTTAGGGACCCCAGCACATTTATTTAAGTCATGCAATAGTGTAAACAAAATTTGGCAACAATTAGAATAATGGTTACACCAGAAGGCTCTTACCCAAGAAAAAAATTACAAAAAAGCAGAAAGAGATTTCTCCCAGTTTGCCCAACTTTTTTTAAAATAACGTAAAGATTTGTGAGGTAAAATAACCATTGGCCAAATCCTGGTGGTGTATCTATGGATCATAATGTCTATCACGTTGATTCCATCTTTTGCACTGCGGTAGAAGGTAACAATTTCAGGCTTCTTCTATTCAGAAGCTGCGTTAACAAAAGCTTTATCGTTAACAAAAGCTTTATCGTTAACAAAAGCTTTATCGTATGTCACGGTAATCATTGCGACAGTTTTATTCCTCTTGCACAGGTAGGGCACAATGGAGATGGTGTTTTGTCTAATACTCTGCTGGCAGGAATTTTGTTAAGTTGAAAGGAACAAAAAAGTTTCAAGCCATTTACCAAATGTTCCTCGGCTAGAGTCAAGTCGGCAAATATATTGCTGGCTGTAAAGTTCAGATTTATTTGGAAATAATGGCATTGACCAATGGCCACCTAACGTCCGAGACATATTTTAATACTTATACCAATATGGGCTTACATTTCAAGGAGTGTGCATTTTCTGCAACGACGAGTAAAAACAGTTTTATGCCATATTTATCTGGTCTGGCTGGCAGGTATTGCATAAAGCTATAGTGTCCGCGGAATTGGACCAATTGTTCCTTAACAGTGAGGTGCAGCCAGGCACATAATAGTGGCCCAAAGAAGTCTCAAACTCAGAACTTGTTCTTCGGGCAACATGCACTTCTCATCGCCTTGTCAAGAAATCCTACGATTCGCAAAATAAGCATGATAAGACAATCTACAACTTCCAAATTATCTATAAATCTGGAAAGCCAACTTTTCGGAAGCTAAAGTAGTTTTCGAGATGACCCATGCCAAAGTGTATAGGGGTGAAGCAAATGGGAAAATGAGTGATGTTGGAAAACATGCAGTCATAAAGTATTTGGTCAGGAAAGGAATGTTTGCACAGGAAATCCATAAAGAGAAGGTTCATACACATTGGGTGAAGACCCCCTCACACAATCCATAGTTGCCATATGAGTTGCTGGATTTAAACGTAGCCTGCAGAAATATGAAGATAATAGCAAGTCTTGTGATGGACTCAGTTTTAGGGACAGCCGGGATACCATAATAAATTACTTCAAGAAGGACAAAACTTTCAACTATGAATTCAGTGCTGGTTTGTTGCTCCTTAAGGACAATGATCCCTTCCACAAAGCACATATTGCTGTCACTGCCACAACCAGATGTGACTTTGAAATTTGTTCACGTACACCCTACGCCACCAAAGACTTTTCAAGTTGCCGATAGTCATCAAGACCCTTATCTAGGGCAACATTTTATAGTCATCTGTTTCTCTCCAAACAATTTTTGTTTTCCATTTTCTGAAACAACCCTCCTCAACTTTGTCCTCGTACACGAAACAATCTTCTAGATCAATCACACATAAATGGGTATAATCCATATTGGCCACCCGATGCAGCTGACCCTGTGGAGGTGCCGTCATCTGAATTGGGCTTAACAAAATCACCATCTGATTCACTGTCCTCTTGGAAACTGATTCTATGATGTCAGCGGTATGTTAAATGCCTGAACTTCCCAATCTTCCTAAACAAATCGTCATGGCTCTACCCCTGTTTGCTCATTTTAATGTTGCAAGAAAATGTAGTCAACAAGGACTGTTTTGTTGTGTAATTCAATATTTCGAGAAATGTCCCATCCTGCTACATTTGTACATAGCGTATTTGTCTCCGCCCAGTTCCATCATATACCCTGATAGCCTTCGGCCTAAAACGCTCGTATCGCTAACTATAGCAAGCCAATGAAATGACTCGTATTCAGCAATAGCGACACCACCTGAATGAGAGTTCACACAAATGTCAATGTCGGCGATAAATAGCAATGAGTAACCAGCCATAAGCGATACGAACGATTTACGCGGAACGATATCAGGGTATATGAAGGGCTGGGCGGAGACAAATACGCTGATGTAGCAGGTTGGAAATGTCCCAATACCTATCAAGCCAATGCATGAATTTAACATCGGTAACAAATTGAAAAGTTAATTCGTTATTAATGTGAAAAGAAATCCATATGGAGTTAAGAAAGCAGACTGGAAAACATTTAATTTCTCAGGCCTTAGGATATACGGTAAGTGTTAAACTTTGCAATATTTATATTGTATAATTACACTTGTTTCTGATAATTTAACCCTCAGGCATCTTTGTATATGCGGCCAAATTTATTGACAGATTAATAAAATTACACCTTTTGACATTCGTCAAACTTTTGTGACTAACCTCCGTTAATAGTAATAATCTCCAAATTACCAATCAATGAGTTTTCAAATGGTGTAAAAATTATCATCGAAACATTTCATTTACACCAAGTGATGATTATTTTTTTTTTAAATGTATCCCAAAGGTGTAAGCGCAGGTGCGCATTTCCCTTCCTAAAAGCTATTTACCCATCTGGTTCAAAATGACAACTATTGTTAAGACGTGCATAAAAAGTGAAAAATGTTGACATAAGTTTGTTGAGAAAATCGTTTCTTAGCTTTGTGTTATAAATTGTTATAGAAAAATATTGTTTGAAAAGTATTTCACCCTTTGTTGGCAATTTTTTTTTGCAAACCACGTAGGACATTATCATCGTATTTCACTCACGAGTTCTAGTTGAGTGATTTCATAATTCTGATTTCTCTTTGATATACATAAAAACTGTAAGATATAATCTAATTAAAAAGCACATAAGTATCCTGATGGCTGAACCCTAAATTGATATGAAGGCATAATATGAACTGATTAAAAGACTAAAATTATGAGACAATTATCTGCATTATAATAAGATGTTGATTACGTCAGTCAAGTTTACTTAAGAAAATCCAGCAGGGTAAAGACGAACACCAGCAACATACTTGTGGCTTTAACTTTATACCCAAATGTGCACGAGAAGCATTGACATCATGCAAAGCACATGCACTGATTGTTGTGTTCGAGTGATGTCCTTCCTTCTCAAATGACATGTTTATTAAAACGAAAACACATTTTGTTTCCTGACATGTACTGTCGCCAAAACGCAACATTAAGGCATGGGAAATGTTGTCAAAGTTACATGTGGAGTACTTGGTATGGGCAACATTTAACATACGCAGCTAGATTATAAGTGCTCATTAATTTTCACAAACAGCTAAACTTTTATTAAATAAGGTAAAAACTTTTTTTATGTATTTTGTTCATTGTTATCCTCTTTGGAAAGATTGCGTATCAATTCTAAATCTAAAATTAAATTTAAAAGTAAATAAATTTAAAAGTAATCTATTAATTCAGCTTTTACAAAGCAAACCTTATAAAAATTGTTTTTTTATAAACATACTCTATGAATTGTCAACCCTATGTCACTAGCCACTTTTGAGAGCATCCACACACAAAAACGAGATTGTTTTGTCAATTCCTATTGAATTATATCTGCAATCTGTCACTTAATTCTAATTTGCATTGACACTAATTCATACTGTCATAAAGTTGTGTTAGTGTACTTGGTCATTATTATGTTTGTATAATAATGAATGAGTTACCGTTCCTTAATAAATTAAAATTAACATGATTCCTTTTGATTTTAGGATGAATTATTTTTTTAGAAAAATTTCAGTACTTATTTTTTGGTAGGGAAAAGTGAATGTACATGGTAAGAAAGAAGAAAATATATTTAAAAACATTGACAACAATGTGGTCTTTTGCCTAATTTCATGTGGTAAAACAAACCTGACACAATGTAATCCACCCTTATGTGGAACTATGTCAAAATGTATTATTCATTTGGATGATTCGATTTTGTTTCAGCTTTTTTAATTATCAAAATGTCATCTCTTGAACTTTTTTACAACCAATAAAGATTTGAACATCCCTTTACCTTACCTCAAGATTTCGGCATAGTTTTGTTTTTGTTAACTCATTAACGCCTGGACACGGTTTACCCCTCAACATCTGGGCCTGTCGCCACTGACGAGAGGTTTAGGGGGTCGATATGAACGGTCGATATGAACGGAAACTGTCTAGCCATGAACCATAAAGTCTTGATTGTTTTATTGTTTCATGAAGATCTGACAGGAAATAGAGGGATTGAATACGGATAACTTACAAAATCATCACATGTGATTCTTCTTCAATGATTTTTTCTTAAGTTTAATCTTAATTACGGGGTTTGTCCGTCTCCAATTAAAGAATATGCGTGGGTCTACATAAGTAACAAAATGATATATCACCTTGCGTCAATCTTCATGTTAGAAAAAGGTCTTTTTCAATTTACGATTCGAGTGATTTGATGACGGCATATTTTTAACTCTTTTGCAAGTACCAACTATACATTATTTCATTATGATTTGACACGCATTTTCATTTGAAAATAGAATTGCGACATGTCTATATACTATGTGTAGCAAATACAACGTTTAGTATTCCAGCAATGTAAATGATAATTTAGCCATGTAACCGTACCATGATTTCAGATAACTAACATATTACATGAAGAAGTGACCTATGTTGGACGAGGCCAAATTATCATTTTTGAATAATGAATATAATTTGTTGGTGTGTTATCAACTCTAAATAGGATATCATCACGAACTATGTTCCAAAATGTGTAAATATTGTAAATAAAACGAAAGTTACCGTCTTTTGTTTGAGCTCAAACGAATAGAAATAGCATATTAGCAAACTAAATATTCTTAATATACAACTCTAATAATGAATGCATGCGACTTGAATGAATTACAGGTGAGGGTTATGCATACATTATGAAAGTGGGAGAAGCTGTATGAAACTTTTCGGTCAAATGATATAACATCAACTTATTTTCTACTATTGTTACATGACAAAGAATAGCGGCGTGTATACAGGTTCTATTCTACATGATTGTTATTTCATGGTATTAGAGTTGCCCAAATATAGCGTCACTATGAACGGATTGAATGAATATTCAAAGGATCATCAACACCGTAGGTTATTCTTCTTGTACTGTGTATTGATTAAAAGAGACTCACTTTATTTGGACTTTTTTATTGAATCGAATACGCAAAATCTTGCAGTTGAGTGACTTGAACGACCTGGTGCTTTGATAAATAATAAATGCAAGAGAGAGGCACGAATAACAGGTGGGTATGTAATTATTTCATAACAGACATGGGCGTAGCTCAATGACGCATATCGTCTAATGATAAAAACATGTACCTATTTATTCTCTTTATCTGCTTATTCTTTTCACAGCCACGAATTATTCACGAATAAATGTCAATGATAACGCTTCCTCTCTTAGATATTTGATTTCAATGCGTTTTACAGATAAACTATAATATAGAGTGTTAGAAAAGTGATAGATCAATCTTCATAAGAATACAATCATAACATCATGTGTAAAACTATCTATTATCAACTTCCAATAAATATATCAAAAGTTTGGCCTCGGTATAAGCTAAGTAAAATCCTCTTTATAAACGTAATGTGTTCATCTACCAAACGTGTTATATTTTCAAGTAAATACTGGTAATTTCTTTCAAAATAAGATAAATGATTCCTGTCATGAAGACTAAGGGAATCTTCTCAATTAAGATACGCTAATCTTCGTGGATTGATACTAAGATGATTGCACAAATTGGGTTTCTTGTAATACTATAGGACGGACGCATATATGCGGCTCTTGCTAAATAAGAGCTGCTTTCAATTAACGCACATGAGCGTCTCGCTGTAAAAAAACTGCTAATTAACGGACGCTTATATGCGGCTCTCGCTGTGAGGATCTCATTATTTTGACGCATATACGCGGCTCTCTGTGTTAATGAGTTAATGTTAAAATTGCTATTTTTTGGATGAAACCATATCAAATTTCAATGCGAACTCCTGTTTGTGCAATGAAAAAATTATTTTTAGAAAATAACCATGTTGATCAAAATACCAGATGTTTACATTTATATGTCGAATATGTTTTAAAATGTCAGGAATGACACAATATTACGATGGCCTTCCTTCAATGCCAGATTTAGAGGTGTGTGTCCAGCCTTGGTTTTCATCACCTCAAACCCTTTCAGTTCCTTCAGAGAGACCAGATACTTGACCATATTTAGCTTACCAGCTTGACAGGCGATGTGGAGTACAGTCAGACCATTATCATCTTTTGTTGATATCTTAGCTTTGTACCGTCGTAAAAGAAGTTGGAAAACTCTTATCTTACCATTTTCAACAGCAAACATTAAAGGACTTCTCCCGAAATTCCCGCGATAATCAACGTTAAATACTTTCATTGAAAAAACATACTTAACAATGTCTACAGAGCCACTAACACAGGACAGATGAAGAATGCTATTGTTCATATCATCGAGGGCTTTCATATCTGCCCCTCTTCCCTTCAACAGTCTCACGACATCAGTGTTACCCTCTTTAACAGCAAACATCACAGGAGTTCTCCCGAGATGTCCTATACAATTTATGTCGATAATATGAAGTGACAAAACGTACTTTACAATGTCTACATCACCACTAACACAGGACAGATGAAGAATTGTATTGTTCATATTATCTACTGTTTTCATATCTGCCCCTCTTCCCTTCAACAGTCTCACGACATCAGTGTTACCCTCTTTAACAGCAAACATCACAGGAGTTGTCCCGAGATGTCCTCTGCAGTCTATGTCATTAATATGAAGTGACAAAACGTACTTTACAATATCTACATCACCACTAACACAGGACAGATGAAGAATTGTATTGTTCATATTATCTACTGTTTTCATATCTGCCCCTCTTCCCTTCAACAGTCTCACGACATCAGTGTTACCCTCTTTAACAGCAAACATCACAGGAGTTCTCCCGAGATGTCCTCTGCAATTTATGTCGATAATATGAAGTGACAAAACGTACTTTACAATATCTACATCACCACTAACACAGGACAGATGAAGAATGTTATTGTTCATATCATCTAGTGCTTTCATATCTGCCCCTCTTCCCTTCAACAGTCTCACGACATCAGTGTTACCCTCTTTAACAGCAAACATCACAGGAGTTGTCCCGAGATGTCCTCTGCAGTCTATGTCGATAATATGAAGTGACAAAACGTACTTTACAATATCTACATCACCACTAACACAGGACAGATGAAGAATTGTATTGTTCATATTATCTACTGTTTTCATATCTGCCCCTCTTCCCTTCAACAGTCTCACGACATCAGTGTTACCCTCTTTAACAGCAAACATCACAGGAGTTCTCCCGAGATGTCCTCTGCAATTTATGTCGATGATATTAAATGACAAAACGTACTTCACCATATCTACCTCACTGTTACAACATGCAGCATGAAGAATGGTATTGTTCATGTCATTCACCTTATTGATATCAGCTCCTCTTTCCAATAAAATATCTACAATCTCCCTAGAACATATCTCTACAGCATACATTAAAGGTGTATTTCCATTATGACCTCTAGATTCTATATCAGTGACGTTTAGTTTCAGAATTAACTTCACCATCTTTTTAGTCACATAAGTTTGTTTACAAGCAATATGCAAAATAGTATCATTA
This sequence comes from Phorcus lineatus, assembly GCA_921293015.1. Classification (NCBI taxonomy): domain Eukaryota; kingdom Metazoa; phylum Mollusca; class Gastropoda; order Trochida; family Trochidae; genus Phorcus; species Phorcus lineatus. Next base: position 14,080,981 of record OV121093.1, read on the forward strand.
TTGTCATTACGAAGTTTAATATCAGCCCCTCTTTGATGTAAGAATTTAAACAATTGTATATGACAGTTCGGTATAGTGGACATCAGTGGAGTTTTGCCATATTGTCCCTTACTCTCTATATCAAGTTGTTGATCATCTAACAACTTCTTAACTATATACAAACTACCACCATCACAAGCATAATGTAAGACAGTGTCACCAAACTTATCAACAGCTGACAGATTACAGTTTTGTTTAACAAGAAAGTCAAAGGCTTTTCTTTGCTCATACCAGGCAGCTTCCATGACAGCGGTGCGACCTTCACTTTCTCGACAGTTGATATTCACTATCCTCTTGGACAGGAGTCTCTTCATCTTGAAAAGATTCCCGTCCTTACAGGCAATAAAGAAGTCATTGACAGCAAGGCAGATCATTTTGCCCTTCTCAACGGTATCATTGGCTGTAAAAGGACCATTATTTGAACATTTCATTCACATATTAAAAATGAAAAGATGTTGTTATCAAGATAGTGTAAAATAGTCGTCAAATTAAATCAAACATTGACTCAGGAACGACTCGGGGAAAGTGACAACAAAATCACGTGATGTCTGGTCCTATCATTAGACCTTTTTTGCAGTAATACGGAGGATTGAGCAAAAAAAATTATTTGGCATTTCAAATTTAATTCTCTATGAATCTGTTAAATTTCAGGGATTAAATAACGCGTCCTATTTATTCAATACAAACATATTGTTTGAGAAGGTCCCCTTTACAAACATGCTTGTGCTCGAATTTAACTCTGAATTAAGAATTGACACCCGCGATTTTGTTTGAAAACATATTTTTTCAGTGAAAGACACAATACGAAACTTAAAATCGTGACACTGAAGATCTCAACTGTTGGATTCATAAAAAAAATTTAATATTTCACGTGATTATTTAATTAGTAATTCACGATTTTATTGAACAATATGCAAGAGTCAAAGTAGCCGCAGTGCAAATTCTCCTTCACCGAAATATAACGTGCTGATAGCATTTGGCATGAACCGTTCAATGTGCTTTTGAAAAATAGGATAGAATATTCTGAACATACTGATGCAATAATTATGTACTTTTAACGCACTTGTAAATGTTATTGACCATTTTGAACTAGATAGGTATAATCACTGTTAGGATAAAGAACGAGCACGTGCTCATTGATTTATGATTTAAAACATGTTGAAGATTTTTTTTTATTAATTACTTCTTCATTTTAAAAAGAGAGTTGTATTTTCTTATCATGTGAAAGCCCATTGAATAGTTATTCAGAAAATGTTTACGTTTTTAAGATTAACGAAACTTCGTCGCAAACTCTTGTCAAATAGATTTCAAAGGAATGAATAACATTGATGTGTCACTATGTCAAGGTCTGCCCGTGGTCATATGCTGGCTAAAGCAATTTCAGGTAAAACTTGCATCAAGGCTTGTTCATGAGGCTAATGGTATTACTTGATTTTAGTTTTAGGATTCTAGGATAACAATGTTAAGGGATGTCAAACCAAAGTAATAACCTTATATGTAAATACATGATTCCAATTTTTTTTTTAAGTTAGCATTTACTTATGTCATGTTCAAAAACATTTTTGAAATACATTACCAGACAATGTGTTTGTAGTCATCGTTCCATTAATTGTCATTATCTTCATTATATCAGAATTGGATTGTTTATCTACAACACACTGGTTTCTATCCAGTTTACATGATGTATTACTAGAAAGACTCGAGGTACTTGAGGTATTTCCAATTAGCGTACAATCCAACTGTATATAGTCAAACAAATGATCTGTGCATCCACTTTCTCCCATACAAAATTTCTCACACATTTTTGGTCCAAAAGGTTGAAAATATTTGTGGTCCCATGTCTCACAGCTTGCTTTTGTCCACACAACAAAGAGTAAATATTGAATCATAGTGTTGAAATAACTGTTCCTTATCTATCAGATGATCACTGTGTAATGTTGAATATCGAAGTTCAGGTGTTAATAGCTGGATGAGAAAAAATATCAGAAGAAATATTTTCAATTTAAAACGTTTAAAAATTGTCCCTCTTCTTGCTGTCTGTAAATGAATTAAAATTATATTGTTATTCTTTCACATGTGTACCACATTTAACGATAATTTATTAGCATCGACGTTAGTCCTAACGTGTAACCATTCTACCTGTCACTTAGACTATTTTGAATTATGTATAAGTTATTCAAATAACAAATTGATAGGCACTAATATTGCAAGTAAATAGTAACTGATACGCCTCTTTTCATTAGGAAAGTTTCAAAGAATGATGTTTTATTCAAGAAAACTAAAATTATTTCACACCACTAGAAGTTGTAGTAAATAACTTGACAAAATTAGATGTTATATTAGCGAGTATTTTTTTTATACTTCAGATCGAATCTAAATTCAAATCTGTTTATTTGTTAAGTGTTACAATATCTTATGGAAGATATACCGAATTGAACCAATGTTATTGCATCGTTCCATTTAGGTTACAATAGGAAATTTCATGGAATTCAATTGAATTGTCTAAAACAAAACAGGATTTTCTTTACGTTGCAGTTTTTACTTACCATACGTTCATAACTCATGTTCACTTATGGAGGCTAATACCCTAAAACACACTTAAACATGCACATCCATTGCATCATTAACTCATATCATGTAAGTCATTTTTTCATAATTCATATTTATAGTTGCCGGACATAAATTGGGTTCTGCATCAAAGTAAATCATGGCGCATCTTGGCAGATTCAGGCTTTCTCATTTGCTCTTCTGTTTGCTTAGTAAGTTCGACAATGCAGTACATGTTTGGCTGATGTTGAGGCCGTGTCTTGTTCAGGCCAGAGAGGAAATCGTTATGTTTATTGCTTTTTTGTGTGTGTTTAAAAATGTGTTTGATAAATCCTGCCATGGTTTAGGGATTGATATGCTGCAGTTGTTTGTGAGAGTATATCTGCTTCCACCTATTATTGATGTTGCCGACTGTATGATCCAATGTCTTGGTTACTACAGAATATATTGGGATACAAAGTTTTATAATATTTTATAGTTTTAGAGATATATCAAAATTACAAAAAAATATAGCTTTAAAAAAGGGAATACAACAATGATTCTAGTAGCCTTTGTCCTGAACTGTTCTTTTCCATTATTTCTTACCTTCTATACATTTTTTTATTTCGTATAAGGACGTGGTAACAAAATATGAGAAGGTTTGTCAAAATAGATGCTAATTTCAATATAAACAAAATTTAAGACACCTCGAATAACCTGATGTAGATTAAATAGATCATGTTGAAATATCTTAAACAATATGATATTGACACATGTCTTACATAGAGAACAAAGGTAAGAGTGTTATGTTTGGGACACCCTGAATTCAATGGTACAAATACATTTACTTTTTTTGGGGTCAAATTCCTTTTTGCCTTGACTTTGAGTGTGTGGGTCCGCAAAGGATCCCTCGCAAAAACTACCATCATGTTGTTTTTTTTCTACTAATGCAGGAAGACTGATCCCAAATACACTAATGATAAAGCGAACTACAAAACAACTTTTCATCCAAATGTTTGACTAAAACAACAATGTCATATAGGATGTTTTGGAAGTGATTGTTTTGGTTATTTGACATTAATTAACAACGCATCTGCACTTATAAGATAGAAATAACATATGAAACAAGCTATAACAGAAATATATACACTGAAAATATATAGTGTTATTTTGAGATCAACGATTAAATAAATGATGTTATTATTAGTGTTCTTGTCTGCTGAAAGAGTCAGTCGAAATACTGACATGGGGAAGCAAAATTTTGGAAATCTTTACTACACCTTTTGGCAACAATATAGCTTGAAGCCAAGATAATATCAATCAACATTTAAACTTTCTAAGTTTTAAGTCATTATAAAAGTCGTTCAAAATCATTAGAGCTAAATGGCAAATTGTTTCCTTTTGCTTCTATTGTTTTCTTTTAAATTGAAGGGTTAAAATGATTTCTTATTTGAAATGTCACCATTTTGATAAACACTTAACAGTACTGTACTAAACATTAGTCGAGATAACGTTTCAGCCTGAAATGTCTTTAATTGGTAGACATATCATATAGGGAAATAGAAGCAATTTGCCAAATTGAAAAATAACATCAAGTCTCTTCTTTCAACGGTACGAAGCTAGGTCGGTTTGAAATTAAATTAATGTTGATTAGTTCTGACTAATAGAAATGCGATGGATAGAAAGGTCGTAGGGAAGTGTGAGAACAAAGTAGCATTTTAATTAAGTTTTAATTAAATTATTCAGTGCCTGGTTAAAATTATTTCTGTTAAAAGCTGTTTATCACTTATAAAGAATCTTGAAGAGAAAGAAAAAAAATATTTTCTGAACTTTGATCCCTTGTCACTTCAATGATCTACCAAAATCTTTACGGATAAATGCTTGGCATAATATACGATTGTGTTGTGGTACAATAGATCTACACTTTTGTATCGAAAATTGCACAGTATGTGTTACTTTTTCATTACGCTACAATGCCTTGAAGACGCCCCGAATTAAATAATATTAGTACTAGGATATGCAAGAATGTGGACAAACTTTTGGTATGTATCTGTACGTATGGTTCAACATAGCATAGAGCAAAGAGTAATGACAAATAAGAATTCGAAAACAAAATTTAATATCTGAAGTTTAATAAAACACTATTTACTCGAGGATGTAACATCTAATTTTATAAACCGTGTTATTGAACTAGTTGGGCCACCATCAGAGAAAGTGGATGCATGATAGTATGTATGATGACGTAGTATTGGCTTGTACGCTTATCTCGAATACTTCAATTGAATCTTTCCTTTAATGCATCAAATAAACAAAACTGTACTCTGAATAATGTAAATAAATATCCCAAGCCAAATAACACAGATATCAAAACTTTTGATGCATAATAAATAAACCTACCGCCTGGTATCGTATTTATAATGTTTGTTAGCAAATCGTATATATCTGTATATGTTACCCATAGAAGTCTGTTTTGAATATATGTATGTCAATACTCGAATTTCAATAAGGTGTTAAACAAATTATTTCTGACAAAATTTATGATTAACCAAACCAACAAACGCTGTGTATTTACCTTTTACATAACCAGTTTTTCAGGTTAAACTTTATAAATGCGAAGCTTGTTGAAAATTCAGACAATTTTGTATATTTCTATCATCACATGCATCCATCCGCGAATAATAAAGCAGTTGACATAAAAAAAAGTTTTCCTTTAAACAAGGTTATTTTAAGAGATGCTAAAAAACATAATCACAGTATGTATGAAAATGTATTCATATCAAAGGGCTTATTCAGGAATTCATTAATTCAAAAGCCTTGCAATACTGCTCAATTAGAATATTTCTAAAGATTCATTCAGAAAGGATTTTCATACAAACTGTTGAATCGCCTTCGTCCTGTTCGGATACGTAGATTATTTTATGTATAATTGCTGGTTGTCATTTCTTCGGACTGAAAATATTGATGAAGTGTCAAAATAATGGACATTCGACAGCTGAGAAAGCTGTTCAAAAGGTAAAAATCCTCTGCCCTCTTGTGTGGTCAATGGCTTCCATGGAGCTTGTAAGAGAGGGGATCTTGTCACGACGAAGAGACTCCTGTCCAAGCAGATGGTGAATATCTACGAAGGACCCAAGACAGAAAGCGAAGGACACACTGTGTCTTAGTTGTCACTGAGGATGTCTGTTCTAAAGATAGGAAAAGCTTTAACTTTCTTGTGAATCAAAGCTGAGGGCTGTCAGATGTTGATAAATTTGATGAAATTGTATAAACTTATGCTTGGTGGTGGTAGATTGTATATGGTGGATAAGTTACAGGATGATCACAAACTTGATATAGAGAGTGAGGGACACTACGGTAGAATTCCTCTGGTGTCAACTTTACCCAACTGTAATCGACCTTTGTTAAAATTCAAAAGGGCCTGACGTCAAACTAAGAGATGACATAATCATTGCACATTTCCTGTTTAAAAGTGACATATTTAAAGAGAAATGTTATTGTTTATTTCGTCACTAAACTTAATTGGTAAAGAATCTAGAGGTCATTATGGTCATTTTCATCTAATGTATGCTGTGGACATAGGTAGGACAGAGGTTGTATAAAGTTAATTGGATAAAATCATTGAAGGGAATGTTTTACTTGCAGTCTTGACCTGACCTCAGTTCATGCTATGATCTGAACGGTTTCATATTGTTGATTTTCCCATTATTGAATCAAATGAATTTAACTTTTCTCAGCGCCTCTTTGTGGAAATGGTGTCCCTTATTTTATTTTAGTAATAAGTCTTCATTTCCGCGGATATCATCAACAAATAAAATATTAACCATTCGGTTATTATTCCAAATAAATGATAAATGAAATCAAATTATTCAGCGTACTTTGACTAACATATCGTAGCAGATAACCACGTTGATGCACACAAAAGTGACACTTAAAACTATCAAAACTTCTATCACTGTGATATTAACCAAAACAGATACTTTGCGAGACATAAGTCAATTTGTTAAGATGATTGTATCATAAGTGCCATTTATGTTGTTGTTTTCTTCTGTCAAATGAAAAGAATATAACCAGTAGTAAATAGATTTTTTCAATATTGGAATTTCTTTGTTAAATCCCAATATGAGATACCTATTTAAAAAATCTGTCTGCAATCTTTTATATTTCTTTTAGGAAATGTAATCAATAAAAACCATTTTCACAATCCTTTTTTAAATGATTGAATACTTTAAGTCATTTAGATAGACAGTTTAAGAACAATTACTAATCGGATGTCTTTTAGACTACATGACAAAAATGAATGTATCTAAAAACAATACGTTTCTCAGAAAAATGATATACAAAAATATCCATTTTAAACCAATGTCATCATTAATTCAAGCCAATGTAAACACATCATTCAAGTAAACTTAATGTTAAAGGGAGGACAATTAATATCTTAACTTTGAAAACATTTAGTTAAAAAAGCTAATCAAATATGGCATTTTAAGTCGAAGGAAAGATGATAGGATTAAAAATATATCTATCAGATAAATTTTCTTTCAAATATATGGACACATATATGTTTTAATTCAAGCTTAAAACAGGACGGATTTAGGGTCATATTTTCTCCATACACTACCACATATTACATATCGACAACATCCAAATGTTGAATACATTCAAATGAGCAAATGTTGATATTCTCTATGATTTCTGTGTATGATGTCAACTTACAAATATACCTTTGTATAGAATAGTTAATAGATTACATATTCGTATACAATAAATTAATGTTACGATCACGAAATTCTGTATCCCATTTACAAGTGTATAAGTTGGATAACCTTCCAGGAAGTACCACCTTATATTTATCCTTGTGTCTGCTATTGTCAGTTGTTTGTTTTTATCCCAAATTACAATTAGAACCATTATTAATTTTTTCTTGATGATTTTCAGAAATAATCACTACTAACCAATCAAATAACACCATTTATGGAGTTTGACAGATTTGTCAGAGGAAAAGGGGAGGAGATATGATAGGTTCTACCCCCTTTAAAATCAAGAGTTACTTGTGTTTCTTGCGTCCGCAATACCGCAATACCTCACTAAATGCTTCTCTGGGCTCTTAATATATCTTACTTTCTTTCTGCTTCGGTTATCAAGTGAATTATCATGGTATTGTCTCTCCTATGCAAAACATTGAAGTGCAGAATGCTTCTTCAAATAAATATATCTATCAAATCCGCGATAAGATTTTATATTATTGGTTAGATTAAAATTATTACTAACTATCACTTTTGAAAATCCAATGATCAGTCTGCAAAAATTTTAAGATAAGCCTTCTCGAACTATGGTGGATCCAGGGGTTGGGGTTGAACCGCTGCAGATACATCCTGTCTCAGGGTAAAACGTGAATTATTTATCGTAGTGGTTCACGATAACATTTCAGCCAATTACAGTTAGCCTCCTAAAGCACAGCTGGCTTTAGCTTTTCCGCAACATCGTGACGACCTCACATGAACAAAATCAAATTTAATCAAAGTTTGAATTGGTCTTGCTTTCATGTTGAAATTTGATTTTAACGAACGTCTTTCTTTCTCAAACACACTTAGGTAAAATGCTTTCTTGATGTTAGTGTTGATAACATTAAAATATATTGGTTTTATTGTCTTATAAGTCAAATTTATCTTTAAAAATTCTCTTTATAATGGACATGTTGGTATACTACTGATCCATTAATTACCATTTCCTAATATTTCATTAGACAAGATATTGTGAAAGAACGATTATTTAAAGGAAAATATTCATTTATCATTCATAAAGAAATTTATCATCAACAAAAATGTTGTGTTGCTGTTGAATCTTTTGCATTTGTAATATCCTTGGGAAAGGATTTATAGAACATAACGTGCTAAGCGCCTCCAAAATGGACAGTGTCTTGATTTTGATCATCGCGAGTATTGCTGGTGCAAAAAGAGATTCTAAACACTTTAAATACATCAAAAGTGTTCCACTAAACACTTCAAATTTTTTTTTTTTTACAAAAACTAAGTGTGAAACCGTTATTCAATGTTCTGCAGAGTGTGCTTTGACCCCTGATTGCAGAATCGCAGATGTTCAAACAGGTGCTCTTTACACTGGAATGGACACAAAGAAGACAAAAAGCACTAGATTGCAATTTCGGGTTAGTAAGGAAATTGCAAGGTATGTAATCGATAACCTGTATAAGGCTATGGATCCTCGAGAAGAAGAAGTCCGTCCAAGAAGAAAAGAGGTAAAAATGACTAACACTAAAGGCAACAGTCTATCAATTCTTGTTGCAGTGGACAGACAACGAGAAAGAGTGCTTATGATTGGAACATGTACCTCTGGGGGAACTCACATAGAGAAGACACATATAAAAGTCCCACTCGCTATATTTACATTGGTGTACCACAGGGTAACAAGAACAGTGTTCTGGACAACAAAGCGCAGAATTTCTGGCGAGGTTATTGGATCGGGATACCGATCATTTATTCTCTGGAAACGGGACATTACAATATTGCAGGTCTACGCAGGATTCCTGTATTATGGCAATCGCCATGGGATCCTTTCTTATAATTTGTCTGCAGAGAAAGAGGGACCCAAACCCTGTTTAGTTTGGAAGAAAATCAGGTATTTTCTGTTCTATAAAGGCTTATTGTTCTCGGTCACAGATATCCATGGAGTTGATATAGTGTCATATGCTGAAGTACCATTTGAATAGAGAAGACGAGTGAGTGGATTGGAACCTTCGAAGAAGAAGAGTCTTAGTGATGAGGTGAGGTGAGGTGAGTTGGTGTTTAACGCCGCTTTCAAGATTATTTCACTTATATCGCGGCTGCTAGTATTATTGCAGGGAGAAAGCCCGCAACACCATTGTGGCTATGGATTGCGGTGACACCTGCGAGCATCGGCTGGAACTAGCGAACCATGGGTGGTACTGCGCTGAATTTCAGTGTAGCATTGCACCCAAACCTGACTGCGTGTAGAACAGTTCTCTACTGCAGACAAAGTTGCCGAGCCCCTGTCTTAGTGTTGAAAGAGTGGACAATCATTGGATCTTCATCTGGCATACGTGGACAAAACGAGGCTCTAAAATCACAATGAAAGTCACCAAAGGTCTCCAGTCATTGGACGAGATTTGCAGCACAAATATAAAATTTGAGAGTAAAGTAGTTCGATTCTTCCACATCAAATCATTGTACCTTTATATCGGTATCACAGGAACTAACGTCGTTAAAGCAACAAACGTGTTCCTGAACTTCACCTTCGGCACAGAAGAGGTTATCTGGAGTTTTCCTTGCAAAAATCCAACACGTTTTCAGCTTTGGTATACAGTCATGTAGTTCACAAGTTTACAACTTCTTCGCAAAGGATTTGCATACTGAAACCCATTTGCACATGCTTTGTTACTTTCATTGACGCCGCTAATGGCTTGAATATTGCCCATTGTTAGCAAAATAGTCATCTTGTCATATTATTTAATGTATTGTACACTGTACTATATTCTCATACCACCATTGGTGGTCATGAATAATAAAGAATCTTGAATCTTGAATCTTGAATCTTGTTAAACAATAACTCACCCTCTCACTTCTTTCATTGTCGTTATCAACGAAAGTAATATTTCTCTTTACATGTTGTGCAATTAATAGAACAGCCAGTTAAGGACATCTCAGTCGTATTCGGATTTCTTCTGAATTGTTGGACTTTTATTTATTTACTTGTATTTAAAATCTCTGATGGTATTACGAAGATATAAAAGAAAGCTTGTAGCTGAAGCAGCGATTGTGATTGTAATCATCTTGTTAACAAAGAGAAACACAGGACAATTTGAATTTAAGAAAACACAAAATTTATTGAGCAAATTGCAAAAATACAGGCGAAAAAACATGTTCATATTAACAGAGAAGTGGATCAATAACGAAACGTGTATCAAATGAATATACATAAGATAAATATAATTCCAAGTAGGTTAGCATCAAACAAGGAACTCAAATACTGCAATACACTGGCAGAACCAGGGGTGAGTGGGGAGAGGCTCGTTGTCAGGTAGCCATTTTGCAATTTGAAAATATTCGACCGTACAAACTGGGCCCCTCCTTCCCGTAACCCTCCCTCATGCGTTGCTATGTTCGGTTTTGCAAATAACGACCGATTAGTATTGTGTCATTTGTCCTATTTCTGTACTTTTCAGGTAGACTAACTTTCTATCTGGCTAAATTTCCTGCGTACCTTTATTACAATGCACACTGAAACCGAATGTTTATTGTCAAGGGTCATTTTGCACTTTTAGTTCTGGATGATCAGCTGACAAAGGATCAAGATCCGCCAAGGTTTTGCCATTTTACCCTTCATATTTATATTTGGTGATTGAAGAAATGGGGGAAGGGGTAGGGGGAATACCGCAAATTATTCAGGTACAATGTATCTTTATCATTTTAACTAGTCGTATCTGATATTTATGCAATCCCTAAAACCATACGGAAAATAAATTATTCTTCTCTTATATAATAATGTCTATCAAGAACAAAGATTATAATAATAAAACATGGCCAATGGACTTAAGCCTATATAAAGATAACTTTATTAGCTCAAAGCCAAACACACGCCCCGCATACATATGAGTATAAATATGAAACAAACAAATACAGTAAATGTTAGAGACAGATTGAAATATATACATAAGTATAATGACCAACATGTCATTCTCATCAAGATATCAATTAATACAACTCTTGTTAAGGTAGACATTTGTACACTACTGCTCGATGATACAAAAGTATGTATTCTCGAATGTAACAGACCAGTTTTGAGGGTATATAAGTGACAGCTTACATAAACAACTCAAGATTTACTAGAGACCAGCATATTCACTTTCGAAATAACACGTTTCTAAGTTCACGAGTGAGTGATTACTGCATTATTCTACATCACTTAAGAGCGAGTTTACTTTGAAACGTCGTGTTTCACAATACAAAAGTTGCCTTCCGAAATTAATAGCCTATTTTTTCAGAGTGTAATTTTTAATTCTAATGTTCTTTAAACCAATTCTTTTATGTGTGATGTCAATATTTACTAATGATATCAACTCAGTTTAATGTTGTGTTATGTGAAATATTGTTCCATAGATGTAATGTTGGTGGTTGTTTAATGTCATATTTTTGTCGATTGTCAAAGTCTATAAAGAGTGAGATAGTTGATATTAAACAATCTGATTTACAAAAATCATAATCCCCAATATAAATGCATAAATGAATGGTTTACGAATTCGAAATTTCACGTCAAATTCAATTATTATCATAATTCCATTTTAATTACATGTTTTTGGCTTTATAAATATTTGTTTATCATTTATGTATTTAGTACATTCTTTAAATTTACATTGTTACATTGTTCATTTTCAAATCGACAAACACTTGTCACACAGAGAGATTAAACAATAAACTTCATTCGATCAATGAAGCATCTAGTGCTAATATATTTCAGTATGAAATGATATGATCAAAGAAACAAACAGTCCTAGGAAATTATGATTTTTCATAATGTGAACTTTTGAAATAATAATTGGTAGAGGACATGCTCTTCACAATTTAAAACAATATCAAAACAAGTCCAAAAACCTTTTTATATAAAAAAAATTACAAATAGTTTTTGACAAATACAAAACAAACACCCAACATCAATGCAATTACGTGTACAGATGACGTCATAAGTGTATTTCCATTTGATACCACTACAATTTTAATACCATTTATTGTCATAGAAACTGCACGACTTTCCCGTTGGTTATCTGCAGATCTGAAAAAAAAAGTAGGAACGTAGAAATAACAATCTGTTCTTAACAGAGGTGGACATGTTTACCGAGTTAATTGATTTATCAAAACCTAACAAACAAATGGGAATAGGGCAAAGAAGCATTACGTTTTCAAGTTGCCAAAATAGTTTTAAAGGGAATGTAAATCCTGAAAAACGTTTCCAGTTTTCTTGAGATATTTGTTAAGCATACTGACGTTCGTTTAACGTGGCAGTATAGATAGGATTTTAAGGATAGTGTGTGGAATAAAGTTTTATATCGTTTCAAGAAAAGAATCGTCTAGAAAAAACATTAATCTTTACTTTCGAAAGTTTATATCATAAAGTTGGTTTTCCCAACATTTTCCTGAGAAGTCAAACAATTGAAATGATTTAAATATTCACTTACTTTGTTTTCAAATGAATAGTTTGTCCATTTTTAACTTTCACTCCATCTCTACCAACTTTACTCCAATTTTTCCCAGCATCAAAACTAACTTCTATAGCCAGACCAGGGAATGGGCAGTTTACTATGACAACATCTTTGAAGAGTCTGCAAAAAACGTTTTTTGATATACATAAATGACATATAAGATATCTCTTGATATTTAATATATTTATTAATTATTGAAATCTCATCGATATGACATTTTCCCCTGCACAGCTATTAAATCTCACAAGTCTCTATCACAGGTAAATATTAACGTTGCTTCCAACCAATCAAAATCCGTGTTTAGAGCGCAGCGCCCTCTTCGGCGAAAATTTGCCATTCTCATATGATTTCTCATTGGATAATCGCGATCCCTCACAGCAGCCTTGACGACAAGCAAAGAAAAGTACGTGAAATACGGCAAGAACTATCTTCATTTTGCCTGGCGTGAGGATATCACATGAGTGGGCAATTGTCGGTATGATAGCAACATAGAATTAGGTAATAATTGAGAACTCGCATCGTCATAAGATTAATGTCTTAATTCCGAAACTTGCGCTCTAAAACTTATCATTTCAAGTGCGTGTCACCGAACGTCCAATTGTGATAAGACCTACAATTTCGTGGGGAGTACGAGATTCGCCTGAAGTAGACATTTCTTTCACATTCAAATATTCATATAGCGAGATATCTATTCGTTGACGATTGCTTGATCTGCCCGCGCAGTTTAACCCGTTTTTATTTCTGTGAGAGAAAATATAATCGATTCTCACGAAATGTTTTCACAGATAAGTGTAACAAGTAAGTGCACTATCTATTTCTTAAAAAAAGTTCACATAGTTAAAAATCCCCATCATTGGCGTACAGTACCTAATTTGCATTGTATTTCGTTAAAACTTCGTAAAAGATGATTACCCGCTTTGTTAATTAAGCCAATCCGTATATTTTATACGGTGCTTGAGAGATACAAATATACAGCATTGCTTCGCAACAATAAGCATACAAATTTAAATCAAAGCAAAGGTCAAAACGTCTATATGCAACACAGGTTTACAATCTTGATAAGGCACCCCGTGGCAACATCTCTTTCCGTTTTTACTTTGTGAGAACGCGTTAGGAGGGAACTTAATAGAGAAACTAATTGTGTCATTTTGTGTTATTAATGGACAAGAGATCGTGATTGCACTTATGACAAAAGCCCGAAGTAGTCTTCTGAAATGAACTTCATGGAAAGAACAAGATGAGTGTCAGCAGTGTCCCTCTCCCGATAGTTGTTTCCCTTTGTTTGGTGTCCCTTCTGGATCTGAACAATTACAACCTCGTTTTAAGTTAACAACCGAAAGCTATCGACCAACCTTGCGCCGGGTGGGGGGACACGGTAAGGGATGTTCATTCTATCTAGCATCAGGAGCTCGTTGTGCCCGAGAGAGTTTGCAAACTTCTCCCAGTCGATGGATCTTGCTTCTTCTCGTTCTTTCTCGTCCGCCATGTTTTCCCATGATGCCTTGTGCCAGGCACGTTCTGCCAGAGCGATGAGCCGAGGAAAGATCATATAGAACATCTCAAATGGCGTCCGGACTGTTTCAGACCATAACTGACCTTGCATACCTGAAAAAAATATAAATTAAAATCGGGGTCTGTTCATTCTCGAAGAAGAACACTTCATTTTTTTATTTCCTTTTTTGCATGAGGACTGAAAACATCATAGCAGCACGTGATAAAGTTCTGCGATAAAGTTCTGCGATAAAGTTCTGCGACCGGCTGGATCAATATATAAGGGTGTTTAAAGAATTTTGCTCTTACCATCTTTTTATTTCCTTGTGCGTTTTTTCTGTTTCTGTAGATATCAAATGATGCCACAGATGACATCATTCCATTATTAAATTTAAACATTTACGTGGCGTTATTAACAAAATGTCATATGTAAATGAATATTAATTATTTGCGACAAAACGTCGCTCCCTAAAAAGGATCAAGAAACGCTTTGACATCAGAAGTCAATAATGTTTTGATATGGAAGAAAGATAAATGAGGTCATAAGTTTAATGACACTGTGGAGATCAAAGCTTATCAACATTTCGAATTAAATACTCACCAACAATATTAGCCGGGTTCTCCAATTGCGGACATTTTTCATCATCCCTGCCACATATATCCTGCTTCGTGATTGGCTGACCGGACCGCTGGACGTCAATGTTGTCATAGAGACTATCTGGCATGAAGCTAAACGTCTTTTTCGTGTCTGTAAAACGTGTGGCCCAGTAGAACCCCCGTTCTTCCGGATCTGGCTCGTATGGGTGATCGAAGTACAGGTGCGTGGCTTGGGACATGATGACCTAGATAATAAACAAAAGCAGGCTTGATAAAAATGGTTATCAGAACAACTGGACTGACCAACTAGGTCTTAGGTCAAAGCAAAGAACCCTCATGTTTGGAGCTAGCCCAATAATTTCGTAACTTTCTGTTTCATGTCTAAGATGATGTAATAAACAATTCTCACAGACTTAACATTTTTGACTGACAAACAAATGGTTCCCTAAATAATCAATATTTATCTTCTTCCAACTATCATTTCTTATTCTTCAAAAATCGGTGCACGTGTTATCCAATGAATCTATCTATATATCTATATATAAGCTTAGATAAGCCAGTTATTTCATACAGAAAAATTATGTTAGTGTTGACACCCACCTTATATCCAGCGTTAGCCATGATGTAAGCTCTAGGAGCCACTCCCCATTCCCAGACGTTGTCCCAAGCATTGACGTAAACATTCTCGTTAATCAGGAGGTTAAGGTTGAAGGGGTCATTTCCGGCTTCCATTAAGCCGTCTTCCCAGGCTCCAAGGTCAAGGCCACGTTGAGAAGAAAAGAGAGACACCCTTTGGGTGAAGTGTTCTTTTAGTCGGGGCGAAAACTGTCGTAATTTTTCACATGCCGTTGAATTTATCCATGCTCCTTTTGCGACCTCATCTCCGCCAAAATGAAATGTCTTTAGGGGATTTATACCTTCGTGCATTTTCTTAAGCTCTGTCATGACGTGCATTATGAACGTGTAGGTTGTGTTGATGCATGGGTTTATAGCGTTATCTGAGAACATCTGGGTGGAAGAATATTTTGATGTGTCTGTCGGATCGTGAAGGACAAACACATCCGCTTCGGTAAAGTGTCCCTCGTCGTGTAAGCGCTTCCGGCGGGCTTCCATTGATCTAATAGCTGCGTGTGCATGTCCCGGCATGTCTATTTCCGGTATGACCTCTATTTGGCGTTCTGCTGCAAATCCGAGAATAGTTTGGTAGTCGGACACTGTGTAGAATCCGGATCCGGAGTTATCTGAGAAAGGTCCGGATCCGAGTTGGGAAATGATACATGTGGTTTCCGTCATGTCGTGACATCTCCGACCTCCAATCTGCAAAAATATGAAACATTGAATGACACCACTGTTGGTCAATTCGTTGGCGATGATGAACTACATGTCCTTCTCTTACGCTAATCATTTGTATTTTGAAATAGTTTTCGCTTGTTAGTATCTTCATATGAAAGGAAACCTATTATTCTATGTGTCATGTACTGTATTTATTTGTTTAATGTCAAGATATATTCAAGGTGAAGTTCAAGATATATTTAAGTTACATTTGCGAGAAATCAAGTTGAAAATATGAATAATACGTTGCTTTACTTAGATACTGAATATTGGCGTAGCGTGGCCCTGATAGGCTTCCGTACTTTACAATTTAGCCTTTGCTTCAACAAACCTGAGTAAGTTCCTCGAGACCAGGAATCTCCAGCCTCCATCCTTCATCGTCAGTCAGATGAAGATGAAGTTTGTTAAGCTTGTACATCGCCATACCATCAATCAGCATCAGTATTGAGTCCAGAGAGTGAAAATTACGTCCAACATCTACGTGCATGCCTCTGTATTCATAACGAGGTTCGTCCTTGACCTTCATGCCCTGGATCTTGCCCTTCTCAGGATTTTTTAAAGCGAGACTTAGAATAGTTTGTATTCCATAAAACGCACCGGAAGGAGCGGCAGCCATGACGACAATCGTTTCCGCTTCCGGGTCAACTGTCAGGGTGTACGCATCCGGTGACAGTGCTATTTCCTCGTCTATCTGCACCCCGTCTTCAGCGAATGCTATTTCAATGAAGAGCTTTGCTGGTTTGTCCTGCCCCACGTCACCGGGTTCGAATCCTAAATCTTTCATACTTCCTGTAAAAAAGAAAATTGCTTTGAGATACACATGTTACGTCGAGTTGGTTTTTTATTTGCTAATTTCGCTTTCATCTGTATGTCAGTCTTATTAGCCAATTGTTCAAATTATTCATTTCAAGGGTTTTGAGAGTGCAAGTTCGCTCTGTATCATAATATTATTCATTTCCTTAAAGCTACGGGATGCGTGTAAGTACACTAAAGTTTCATTAGATATATAATAACGATAATATGCGTTTTAAAAAACCGGATAGTAGCGTGCCTCACTAGTTTTCATGGTTACTAACTTATGAGATAGAAGATACAATTTATAGTATTGTCAATGTTTCCATATTTGCATCTTCCATGGCATGGTTTCGGACCTAAAAAATCAATGGTATAGGTTTGACACTGGTGAATAGATATGCACTAATGATACGCGCGGAAACTTTTTTCCTTTTGCAAAAAAACTCGTGTGTGTCTGTGTTTGTCCATTCTAATTGAACGTCGTTAATGTATGCTATATCGTGCCATTTGAACGTGAGCGATTACAAGGTTGCCTTATTTGTCCCTAACTTTTCAAACACGCTCTGAATCCGCAAAACATGCATATATTATGTATCGTAAATGTATTTTATTGACCATGTAATAGATTATAACATCATCTAATTCTAATTTGTCTTATATCATCTGTATTTGGGTTCAGTGTATCGTAGGCCAATAAACCTGAGGTAACTTTTTATTATAATTCAATCTGTAATATTTTGAATTGAAACATGTGACACTTAAATTAAATACTTCTTTCTTCTGTAAAACTTACTCTGTAAAAACACTGCCTGGTTAAGGAACATCTGGTCACTGACGATTGTCCAGCGATGGTCAGCCAGGGAGACGTGGCCGCGTTTGTCCACTTCAATGAACACGGGGGAGGGTACTATTGGAGAGGATGCGTGGCCCAGGTTGTGGACATTGTCGTTCATTTCAAATCTATCATCGACAGTGTACGGCGCGTAGAAATCCTTAAAGTTATCGGTGTTGTAACGTTGCCATTTGTTCTCATTGTCGAAATCAGAAACAAAATGTAGTCCCTCGCCAATAGTCGATGGAAGCAGCCTCGGTTTCATTCCTTCTGCCCATACATACCAGTTCGGCATGGCGTCGGTTCTAGAGACGGACCAGTTTTGTACCTTAAATTTGAGTTTACGTTCCTCGTTTGATTTTATTGGCTCGAACCCGTATAAGGTTTCTAGTTTGAACAAACTTCCTTCAATATGTGTGAACTTGATTTTCTTGTCTTTGAATTCATATCCGTTAGGGAAAGCTGGTTCTATCTTATAAATGCTGTAAAAATATATTCCCCAGTTTCCAGGACCAATCTCGCGAGGCCCTTTGTTTGTGAGCGATATCTGGGCGAGAAATGAGCTGGCGCCATCTTTGAAGTTGTCAAGTACAGCATATTTCACGTCGAGGTTGTCGGCGATGTAATCGACTGATGCTTGTGTAAGGATAGGTACAGGTGGCGCTGTGGGTATATGAACACGATCATTTTACATTTTTAATCGAATAACCTTTAATGGATACTTCATGTACATATCTACTGAATTTCTCAAGGGCTGATCAAATATTATCTTATCTTTATGTTACTCTGTTACACTCATGTCATTGTTTCGCGTACACTGTGTTACTCACTTGGGTAGAAGGTTACTATGCGACTGTGTCTTGACAGATCAGCCGATCTGAAAATAAGAATGATTTAGTTCATGCATACAATTGCAATTAACATCATCTTCATACGTAGCCCGATTCGTTTTTAAAAGAGGCAGTATCATTATTGACTAATCGAAAACGAAAATATTATTGAATTGGCAATTATTCTATATCAGTAGACAGTTATTGTCACATATCTTAAATATTTTGAACATATTCATCGCATGTATTGATATTTGAAAATGCAAAAAGAAGGGTATGGCGTCTTTTGTGATCCCCAACCACGTTGACAAAACATTTGTTTTATAGGTACTCATTTGGTGAAACATAAGGAATGACATTTTTCATATGTGCACATGAAACATGCCATTTTACCTAGCAACGATTGTATAAGCGAGAGTTTCCCATATGTTTTTTAATTGACGTCATACACGAAATGTTTGTAGCAGGCCAGCGCAATGAGAAAGGACAGTTTCTGACTATTTCAACGCGACTCAAAAGGAATAAAACCGGAAGTAAATAAATTATTAAATTCGAAAATATTTCTTGTTACCATTCCCTCTCGCTGACGTATTACGAAATTCACATTCCTTTGTAAATGTCATATGAGACACATCCTCGGGAAATCATCGCTAAATTATTTACTGTATGAGTTTAAACGTCATACCGTGTCCTAATAAGAACTGGCGTCTTGTCCTGGTAGATATTATCGTCTGTACAGAGGTGCCACTCCTGTCCGCCATCTTTGCTGTACTGTACCGTCAGTCCTGGGAATGTCGCGCTCGTCTTGATTACACTGTCCATCATTCTGGTTGTAAAAGAGTAACACTGTTAATCGGAAATGGCAAAATTTGATGTCGCAAGGCCACCCTTGATGTTTTTAACCAATTACAATTACAAACAAAATAAACAGATAATGGACGACAATACTCACATACGATATCTAGCTACGCTGCTCAAACGATTCACACTTCAGAACATATTTTTTACAACATCAACTCCCTTTGGAGCTTGCAACTTTCATAGTCATTTGACATACCAAATTTACTCACCGCAATTTCAAAAATCTATGTTAGTAAAGCAGGAGAAAAAATAAGTTGCCCTTAAAGAGCAACCTAACTAGCACCTCAACAAGATAGACAGTTTGTAACTTGCTGACCTTTGTGACCTGCTAACCACAGACCACAAGTCAAAAGTGTTCATGCATAATTAAGATGGTAAGAACTGCTTTACCAGTATGTTTGTATTGCTAAACTAGGTTTCCAAATGCGGAACCAAGGTATCAAACCAGTTACCTTAATTTTGGACGGCGATGCCTCTTATTTAGCTGATATATCAAATTATATTTCAATAAAGGTAAAGCCGCATTTATTTATCCCCCAAATTTTTTATTGAAATGGCATAGCGATGTTATTATCTGTAGAAAAAAATCCTTTCAAAAAGTAAACCCACTTTCCGCCAGGGGGCGGCACTCTGTACTTCACACCAAGTCTATCCAATCTGTGTAATTCTCTTCGTCCCACTGCACGTGCAAAAGATTCCCAATCTTTTTTCATCGCCTCGTCACGTTTTGTCTTGTCCGCCATGTTTTCCCATGATGCCCTGTGCCATGCCCTTTCCGCCAGGGCCAACATTCGAGGAAATAGTCTATACTCGACATCCTCTGAGGTTCTGACCGTTTCAGTCCATAATTGACCCTGTATACCTTAAACAAAGATAATGATCTATGATTGGTGCCCACGGTTTGTGAGGTTACGTTTAAGTGTCCAGATATTTATTTAGGTCTATTTTCGTCCCAAATAAGATTTAAGAGCTGTATTTAGATGCAAATAGATTATATCATGTAGTTTTTAAGAAGTGGGACATTGAATAATGGGAACTCAGAGTGCCCACGGTTGATTACGTCATTTCAAATCATGGATATGTGCCCTGGGTGATACATAGAGATTATTACCTTCGTATGTTTTGATATCGTCAATATCACTATATAAACAATAAAAATTGTATTAGGCGAGGTTTAGCCTAATACATAGTTTTTATTGTTTATATAGTGATATTGACGATATCAAAACATACGAAGGTAATAATCTCTTTATCATATAATGTCATTTGAAATAAACCTCCTTTTTTGGTTAATTTTTTGTCCCCTCTACAAACGAAAAGGGCGTAATAATATACCCACGTCATCACTAGGCAAACTCACATTCCATTTCGCGTCATAGGAAAATGACGTCACACAAGAGAAAAATAGTCCAATTTGTCAAACCTTTTACAACAACAGTGTACGCGTTTTGTTTGAATAAAACATCACACAAAATACAAAACGTCATAAATGTTTCAGATATATTAAATATCGTTCAAAACATTTGAAATTGAAAATGTCACAACATTAGACGAGCGTAGCAACACAACACAGGAACACGCTAACAGGTCACGTTCAAAAGTTCTCGCACCGCGTTATACTGAACACATTGAACGTCACTCCTGACTGCTGTCTGATTCCATAGCTGCAATATTCTTCTGTATTTTCGAGGAGAGGAGAGAATTTTGGTGACTTATGAACATTGACTGTGATACTGTCACCATATATCGGAGCCGCAAAGAGGGTGTGAACACCACCGGAAATGGGCACATATATTTCACTCGATGATCGAGAACAGGCTAGGTTATTCGGTTTTTATTGTTTATATAGTGATATTTACGATATAAAAACATACGAAGGCAATAATCTCTTTATCAAATGATGTCATTTTGAAATAAACCTCCTTATTTTGCTTAATTTGTGTCGATGCGAACACAATCGCCGATTGACAAGGCGGCCATGTTTGTTTACATTGACGCCCTCGTCTGCAAAACACACCAAAATCGACTGGTCCTTTGTATTGCTAAGGAAACGTTTTAGGATTCGCTCTTCTCGGTACGGAGCTAGCGAAAGTAGTGCGACCTAGTTACCCTCATTTGCATAGTTATCAGGGATCTGATAACATGATTACAAGATGGGTTTATTGCACCGATAACACTGCCCAGTATATGATAAAATATAATATAATTTGTAAACGTATATTAAGTACTTTACTTTAAAAAAACATAATAATGCATCTTGTCAGATGAAAATAATAATTCAATTTGGCTCATAATTGAATAGTTTTGTGATACAAGAAACGCATCTTAATAGGAACATGTTGATTGATCAATGATATAAACGTTGAAAAAATGAAGAAAATTTTAAAACTTAAACTGACTTAACGTATTTTCACGTGTATCATATTGATCAACATTTTAAAAATACTCAGCACAGAATTCTTGTTTATCCTTTAATACATACCAACAACGTTATCTCTGTCATTCAAAGGGGGGCAATTCTGACTGTGGTCTCCACACACTTCAGCATGAGTTAGCTCCCTTCCGTCCCGAGCGGTATCGATGTTCTGATAAAGGTTCTCTGGCATAAATCCGAATGTTTTCCGAGTGTCAGTGAATCGGGTGGCCCAGTAGTAACCTTTCTCTTCCGGGTCAGGCTCATAAGGGTGGTCAAAGTAGAGATGGGTGGCGTGAGACATGATGACCTTGAAATTAATTTTTTTAGATGACATCTTAAATATTAAACAATACCATATCATAGGTTATAAAGGCACTGCATATTGTTTTAAGCGCAAATATTGGTTTGTTAACCACCTGTCCCCCCCCCCCCCCCCCCCCCCCCCCACCGCCCTCCCAAAAATATATCAGCGAGTGTAAAATATACTTTCATCAGAGGATTAAATATCACATTTTTCCACCATATTAGCGGTAGTCATGGCATAGTGTGTTATTCATAAAATAAGATTGAAATTGACATTTATTACGTTCTCTTAACGTGACGTTGCACCGTGTAGCAATAGTTGAAGAGTCGCAACAGCTCCTTATTTCATTTTGCCATGTGCTATTTGATTGATGTCTTTCTGCATTAAAGAGCCACTCCGTGAGTTGTTGGAGTCGTATATGCCAAACTTAATCAATGGTATCATTTGACCGTTAAGTATCGACTGTTAGCAAAAAAGACACATTTTAAAGCTTATTGATTTTTTTACGGTGACAATATGAAGGTAGAACGTCGCAATTACGATCGAAAACCGTGGCGCGCCTCAATTAGTCAAACGTAATTTTGGAGACTTATCTAAAACAGCCAGGAGGGCAGTTAGGAGTTGATAGCGTTTGTTAGGTTATATAACTAGTATACATGTATATTGGACGTGATATCTACACCTCTGTGCATTTATAAGGCTGTTTTACGATTTTCATGGAAAACCAGCATATGTCATATATATGTCTTTTGGACATTAAAAGTTAAGATGTTTGGATTTTTTATCACCACATTTAGGTTCGTATCAAAGGTAAATAATATGTTATGAAAATCACGAAGTCGCTCTTGAAGACTAACATTCGCTTGCGTACGACCGCCGTCAACAGTATCTCAAACGGCGAATACACAGGTCGACGTGTCAATGTAAAGTTAGTTACCAAGGCACTTTGACAGGTGCAAACGACTCACCAGCGAAATGGAAAGATGCGGACAATCAACTCTTACTTTTATAATGTCTTATGGTGATGACCTCAGATTAGCATAAAACGTTTTAGCTCTTCAGTGTTTATTAAGATATCAAGGCCTGTCGTTGGTTACACAACCGCAGAGAGTGTAAAATCACATGTGAGAGTGAAACACCATCCTACCATATATGAAGAAGGGTCGATCCGATTTTACATCAATAATACAGAAAATTGGTTAAAATTCTCTGTGATTTAAATGAATAAACAAAATATCACATCAATATATGAATAGATCCAAATTGATTCCGTGAAGAAATCAATAATTCTGAAATCGAACAAAGAACCTGTCCATCGTTGAAACATGTTCTATAGAGCGTATGTTTGTTGGACGGAAATATTTGTATATTCGTTGAAATATATTCTGTGGTCAGTCATTGGCTATAGTTTGCATAGGAGGTCAAATCAAAATGACCAGGTCAGGTTAAATCGACCAATATTGATACGCCAAACCTTTATGACGACAAAATGTTTGAGTCGTGTTTCGCCCCGTTCATACACACAAAGTGAATCATTAATTTATTGATTGTAACTATGTTTCGTGTGTTTCAAATTCATTCAATACACATACCCGCTAAGTTCACAACTTAAGTGTGTGTCTTATGATTTATTGGTACACATGTTATGACCTCATATAATAAACGTGTCTCGTCTTCCATTTATCACGGCTTATTATTTAAGATAAACCACCCAAATTTGATCAAGTCGTGTTTGTTACAATAATTGATGAAACTACTTCTTTGCCTAAACAACACAAAATGTGAATCATACACGAAAATCTGATAAAACGCCCAAGGTCAATAACGTCGCGCCTAAATTCAAATAACATGTTGGCCCACATTTAATATGACACGATTAATAAATTAGAAATCTTTGGTTTCTAAAGACGTGAGGATAAATATTTTGTTGTTCATGCCTTTGTGTGAACATCATTGTGCTTAAAGAGACATTCCGCGACAATTTTCATGAATTGTTATTTGGCTTTGATGCTTGCCAATATGAAAATAAGAATACTTAGCCAATATTGTTCTTATACCCCACACCACAAAGCGCCACACAAATTAACGGTGTTCATTTTCATCTCCCCAGGATTACACAACCCGATAGCCCATTAAGCGCAGTCACATTGCCATCATATCAAAACCAAGTACACAATTGTACCACTGAGGACTAGAAGCACATTTCGACAACGTCTTTGCTTAAGTTGACGCTAAAACATTCTCAAACTCAATCTTTTGTAGGAAAACACGCTTTAAACTCTTAGGCC
The DNA here is from genome assembly GCA_921293015.1 of Phorcus lineatus. NCBI lineage: Eukaryota > Metazoa > Mollusca > Gastropoda > Trochida > Trochidae > Phorcus > Phorcus lineatus. The sequence goes on from OV121093.1 coordinate 14,105,520, forward strand.
TTGTTCACATGCCATCAAATACTTATATAAGTATATTTGCTTATATAAGTATATTTACTCCTAATGAGCAAATTGGTCATGTGAACGCATTTGCCTATATAGGCAAATTTGCTACCGTAGTAAATTTACTTCACCTCAAGAGCTATAGTAAAAGCAAATTTGCTTATATGCAAATTTGCCTATATAAGTATTTGTGTCATGTGAACGCAAAATACCTTTGCATATATGAGCAAATTTTTTTCTTCATATCTAAACTAAGTAATATATTACATGAATTCTATAAAAAGGTATAGTGTTGTGAGCTTTGTGATGTAAGGCCATATGCTGAATGACATTTTGAGTTTAAGAAACTATTTGGCGGGACAAAAATGAATTGAAACAGGAGGAACTCTTGGACTGACAATGAATCGAAGACATTGCTGTCCATATGGAAGAAACATTAAAGAGCAATTGGAAGATCCAAAAAGAAACAAAACAGCTATTTATCATCGTGTCTCTACAGCTATGAGAAGTCATGGGATTGAAAAGACAACGGCACAATGCAAAAACTGGATACATGCACTCATTTCGTGAGTGAAAGGGATTACATCGTCATCCTCCGCATCCACTACATCTGCGTTCTGCTGGTCTTCCCCGTCAAACTCTTCACGGTGCATCTCACAGAGATATGGAGATCAACGCATGCAATGACCACTCTGCTGGTGAACTGGACAGAAGTTTTTGTAGACAACGCCATCTACCTTTAAGTCTCGCAAATGTACGTTCTATTGTCATACGGGCGCAACTCAGGCGGATATTAAAAGTGGTCTGAGAGAGGCTGAGGTTTAGTTCTGTTAGAGAAGGGTTTCATACGCCATACTTTCAGGGGATAAGCTGTAGGCAAGGAGTCTAATAGGCGTGTAGAAATATCGATAAGGAGTCCTTAATTTCTTCGACCACTGAGGAAACAAAGCATTCCTCCGGCTTTTATGGAATAGCTCAGATTTACCAACTACTCGGGCATCGTGAACGCGCCCCGGCCAGCAACATCTATGTCTGTAAATATGTACCTGTGGTCACGAACAGCTTATAGAATCACTGAGTAAAACGCCTTTCGATTCAGGTAGTCGCCGTGGGCATGATCTGGAGCGATGATAGAAATATTGGTTCCATCAAGGGCCCTCACACAATTAGGAAACCCCCATGATTCAAACTGATTTCAAATCCTTTGACACATATTTTGTCAACATTGTCTCCTCTATAGCATCACACACTTCCCGAACACATTTCCAGACCGTTGACTTGCCAACACCAAACAGATTTCCTATGGTCCTGTATTCAGCCGAGGAAGCGAGCCACTAAACTGTGATAGCAACTTTGCTGTCAAGTTCTAGTCACTCTCGCACAGGCTGACCCGTGTAGTTTGATGACAGTTCAGGTTCCAGTTCACGACACAGAACGTCAAATGTCGTCTTTGTCATAATGAAGTTCTCTACTCAGTTATTGGTGAATGTTTCTTTGACAACAAAATACCACAAATGTTGTGATCTCGGTTCCACCAATATTCAACTCTCTTGAATAAGTACTATACCAAAACCAGTATCCAAGAAATAAGGAAAAAACGACGCATTTTGTATGCCAAAAGTAGTGTTTTCATCTTCACAGCTCAAGGGAATACAGTCATAAGAGAACAAATTACAAATATTTATATAAGCAAATGCGTTTTTCACCCGCCACGTTTTTGCCATGTGAACGCATAGTAAATTTACTTTTACTCATATAAGCAAATTTGCTTTTATAAGCAAATTTACTTATATGAGTAATTGATGGCATATGAACAAGGCCTTAGTTTATCCAGCATTTAATCGGGTAACCCACCCACCCGGCGTGCCACACATGATTGCTCTGAACTTCTGAAATGCAAAGCACCATGTGTCACCTCAAAATACAAATTATGCCCATATCATACACCACCAATGTCAATAAATACATTTTGATTAAAATCTTGCAACAGCCTTTTGTACAAGAATGAATGCTTAAAGTTTTGAAAATGACGTTTGAATGATTGACCCGCGCCAGCAAGGGGCGATTTTCGTGACTCTTTACCGTTATTTTGAACCGAATATCTTTAAATCGATACGTTACAAATTATTCTAGCTTGTAAAATGATGTTGATACTCTGCAATACTTTTTTAGATAAGTTTTTAAAATGACTTTCAGGCATATCACTTGACGATTTGTTGTTATGGTAATCGCACAAGTAACTTCCGTCACCACGGAAAAATGTTACAGTAATTTTGAACGAATTCCTTTGATAACCCTCGAATCGAACGAACAATCGAATGCATGTTAATTTAGTGGTTGTTAGGTAATGTTAGGATGATGGAAGAATGACATCACTGCGTCTTCCTCGTGAAGATAAGAAGAGATTTTAGGACCGCTTCAGGGCACATATCAAGACGGGTATCTTTCCCTTGCAGTTTTAACCTCAAACTTTATCAATTAGAAAAGTCGCAGGAAACTAAAATGAAGTTCGAAGTTCGAATATCCAGGTTCTTACAATGCAAATATCACCATAAGTGTCATCTTTTATATGTTTTATCTGTATAGTCCATTTTAACACATTGGGACAAAAATGCAAATGTTTATAAAATATGTACAAAGTAATTAAAGTTATTTTACACTGATTCTATGTTATACATAATGCTATGACTTCATGTGACGTCGCAAAAATTTACGTCGTAATTCTGCGCTTCTGATTAATATTGTGCCCTTGACCGGAAAAAGTAGATATGGTGTATATTAATCTAAAAAAAATCGGGTTATAGCAAATGAACATCGCTCTTATAGCAAATTATTTGATGACAACCGAACTTACTTTGTAAATACTTAATATTGTTTTATATTTTGTGTTCCAAACGTAATTTAGCACGGTTGACATCATGTTATTATTCGATAATCATTTACATATTGTTTACACGATGGATTTGTCTTTACGTTTTCCAAATAATAATCTATTAGATGCGAGAAAATGAGGTTTGTTGGCAGGAAGTGGTTTATCATGATTGAATATCTATTCTCCATTTAATTAGTCTTCGGTAGTGGTAGAGTCACATATGCCGAACTTTTTTAAGAGTCATTTCATCGAGGGGTACGTATACTGACCAAAGCTGAACAGTATCATTTCAAAGCTACCAAGTAGGTTACATAATAAACCTCAGGGAATTAAACAACCGGTAACCTCGACTTTATCACTTCTCGACTTTCGTTCAAAGATTTTTCAAAACAATAAGAACTGGGCTTGATTTTTGTTAATTGGTCAAATAAACACCTTTAATTAGCCTTTCATTAAGACAGCGTAATTATAGGCTGTGAAAAACCCACCTGGGCAAGGGTCCATAAAATCGCGCGGGTGTGACGTAATAAACAGACTGTACAGAATGGCTCATCATTATTTCAACTGAAATACCGCCTTAAATAATTGTTTAATTACCATTGATGTGGATACCTTTTATACACCAAATGCTTAATAGTGTTACATCGTCAAATGATGTATCTGACTGAGTGGAAAACATTCTCTGAAAATCGTCAATTATTGGTTATTTTCTGTGATATTGTTACGATGGATGTATAGATCACGAGGCAATGATTCTGTTTATGACGTTACAAAAAGGGCGTGTGGCCAGCCATGCATTCACTGGTTTGTGGCCAGATAGAGCTAAGCGGCCCATCAAAAGTGGTATTCAAAAAGGGCTTTCATTACCAAACTGAACATATTTTAGTAGCGACCTTTGACGCACTATACAAAATTGTAATCAGACATTCATATATTCCACACAAAAAAGTGAAATATGTTTGTGGTTATATAAAGCGATCCTGGTCAAAAAGCTGGCAATGACGCTCGTCAGTTAGGCAAACGCAATGTTGGATATTATAATAAGCATTTAGTTGAAAACGTTTGATTTTACAGTCTTTGAAGATGTATCTGTAAATGGTACGCGTGATTTTGGCTTGGCACTTGCAGACAGGTGTTTTAGATTTCAATTGATAAAATGTGTTTCATATATTTGGTATCGAAAGATGACTATCACCACAATTTGTGATTTGAATCGCATGTAAGAAAAAAAGATGCCATGAAAATAACGGTGTATCTCTTGAAAACACTTTTATCAGACATAGTCGAACAGGGTTTTACATAGTCAATCAAAACTGAGAGTCCAGGGGACTCAGAGTACATATTTTTTGGAGTCCCTTTTCCTATTTTAGGAGTCCTCCAAAATACAATGGATGTGTCACACCTGACAAAAGGTTGATGAAGATTTAGCTATTTTAGATTATAAATGGTTGATGTTTTTAATAACATTTTCTCATGAAAATCATACTCAAATCTGTTTTAATCAAAAGATATATATTTGTATCAGAAAAATCATGCGTCACAAGGGACCCATATGAATTTTTTTTGGGGGGTCCTCGAGACATTTAGTGCGTCAAATACTCAGGAAAGTTGACTCCCGTAAAACCCTGGTCGAACGTGCATATCTTTTTAATGTAGATATTTCAATCCGACAACTTCATTGTGTTGAACTAAAACTGACAAACGCATATGGTAATGGCGATGTTAACGCATGAATGTTAAACGCATATTTTAGTAACACATGGAACATAACGATGAAAACACAAAATGAACACATAATGCTGAAATTCATATCTATGAAATATTCGTCTCTCTTATTGTAGGGTGCCTATTTATTAGAAGCGTTCAGATTTAAATTAATTGTCTGAACACAATTATGTTAAAATGATGAATGATGAATGTTGGTTTGATAAAAAAAATTGCTATATAACTCATCTCATACTTAATTAAATGCATGTATTTCAAATTTTTCTTAGAAATGAATATAACTTTTTACTCACCCGTTGAAGATACCGCCGCTTGATAAATATACAATGTTAATACACATTGTGCCATAAGAACGCGTGCTGATTGACGTCACATTACCTATAAACCCTGATCTTTAAGAGTGACGTCACAATGTTAGCGGCGCGGCAGCAATGATAATCTCGGCGATTTTTTATATAATTCAGCTAGGAAAAATACTTTCGCTCGTTAAATACCAAGCCATCACTCGTTCCATTAAATATTTTTAAATTGAACACGTTTAGTATTCTCTATGATTTTTCGGACGCTGTACTGATACCAAAAAATAAATATGATATGCGAAAGTGTTTATTTTTTTGGGGCAATAATTTCCAAATATTGATTCGCACAACTGTGCTCGTGATGTTTTTTGTATGAGCTCCATGTATAATTACCTTATAGTGGTGATTGGAGAGGTTGTACGCCCTCCCTGCGGTGCCCCACTCCCAAACGTTGTCCCAGGCATAAGCGTAGACGTTGGCGTTATCGGCAACATGGCGGTCGTAGACAGAATTCCCATCATGCATCAGTCCGTCCTCCCATGCTGCTAAATCTAATTTCTTCTCCGCAGTAATCTCAGCCACCCTCATGAAGAAATATTCTTTAAGCTGAGTTGTCGAATCGGATATCTCACGGCAGGAAGTCGAGTTTACCCATGCACCGGTAGCAACTTCATCCCCTCCGAAGTTGAAGATTCTCAGAGGCTGTATCTCTTTGTGAAGATCCATAATTTGATCAATGATGTGTCTAATAAACGTGTACGTTGAGTTTAGGCATGGGTTGATGGCGTTGTCAGAGAACATTTGACCGGAAAGATACCTTGAGGGATCGCCTTCTTCAACTAATTTATATTTCATGGCCTCTTCTTTTCTGGTACGGAAGTATTTAAGGTATCGGACTTCCATTGCTTTGATTGCTGCTCGTGCGTGACCAGGCATGTCTATTTCCGGTATGACTTCAATGTGGCGCCGTTTTGCCTCTTTCAGGATGTCACGGTAATCGCGTGTACTGTAGAATCCGGAACCGGAACTTGTATAACTCGGACCGGAACCGACTTGCGGAAGTAGACATTTTGTTTCGTCCATGTCGTAACATCTTCTGGCACCCACCTTGAAATATAAAATGTATCAGAATCAAACATGAGAGGTGGGACTACGATATTGTTCTTGTGGCTGATGTAATGGAACCTGAAAATATACATTTTGGCCAATTTTGAATAATTCAAATAGAAATCAACATATTATCTACATACAAGTGGTCTTCCAACAGCTTAGGCTGGCACCTGTTAAGCTGTTTGTGAGTTAATACTTTATCATTGACATTGAATGCGACCTTAGAGAAATGCATATACTATATCAAAAAGCACTAGCACTGGACAGTTAAATAGATACGTTATTGGAAATAGTGTGCTGACGATAGGTGAATGAAGTGTGCAAAATTTCGAGGGTGCAAATATCAATACCGTGAAAGACTGTCAATTCAAAATTACGATGTTTCCTACTTTGCTTATCAAATAATTGCCATATTGCTCAATTTCAAAACGGGGAGCATTATTAACAAATCAAAGTAGTAAGTAACCTTGGGCATTTACCTGAGTGAGTTCTGGAAGTTTAGGAATCTCTAGTCTCCAGCCTTCATCGTCAGTCAGATGGAAATGGAACTTGTTCAGTTTATACATCGCCATGAGGTCGAGTATCTTCAATACGTCTTCCTTGGAGTGGAAGTTCCGAGCCACATCAAGATGGAGACCTCTGTAGCTGAATCTGGGAGCGTCCATGATGAACATACTGTACAATAATCCGCCATTTTGTTCTATCAGGTTCAAAAGGGATTGGATTCCGTAAAACACGCCTGAATGACCTCGACCTTTGATGAAGATTATTTGCTGTTCGGTATCCACTTCCAGGCTGTAAGCATCCGGGCTATCAGAAATGACGTCACCGGAAACAGTCATGTTATCAAGCTGTAGACGAATCACCTCGTATTCCATTGTGGGGTCACCGAATTCGATGCTAGACTTTTCTGAAATAAACGATGATAATGTTTTCTCGACATATCAAAATACCAGAGAGTGCAAACCGCACTTTCGCGTTTGATAGAAAATCATTATTGACATTTCATGCTAAATTAAAACAGAAGAGTCTGCAAATTTAGTATTTGACCTTAGTCTTCTTCCACTGCATTTATATTTCATTTTGTAACAAAATAATTTCATAAGATATAGATAAACATAGCAGACGTTATTGCTAATATCAATCAAGTTGTATATACACAAGAAAACAATTATATGAATATATTTTAGATGATTGGTAGCTATTTGTGTTATGGTTATCCCCAACTATTAAGTAATAATGTATAATAGAATTTCTCTTTGCTAAATGCTTCAGCAGTACAAGGTTGTAAGTGTATAACCAAGCAATGGTCGTTTATTTCAGCCTTGATATGATTCACAATAAAAGACATACCGTATGATAGCAAAATCACTTTCAAATTGTTCTTCATGATGTTCAAAAGAAAAACATAAGAACACTATTTGACCTTGAAGCAATAACGTAAAATGAAGAGCGTTTCGAAAGTTAAAATCATGACCACTTGTATTGAAGAGAGATCTTTTTTTTACCTCGAAGGTAGTTAGCCTCTTCACTCAGTTGGGGAGGCGCAAGGATCTTCCAAGTGCTCGGGTCAAGGGTTACGTTGTATTGCACGTCCGTTTCCATCTGATGCGGCTTCGGAACAATTCGCATTTCTCCGTCATCGAATATGTCTTCAACTCTGTTTCTCTCATACCGCTGTTGTGCAGTGAAAGGATTATACAGGTCAAAATCGTAACGTTTGAACTGTTCTACTTTCAGAAAATCTTCAACAAAAGTCAAATCCATTCCGGTATTTTCTATCACTCTTGGTTCTAGCAGTGGAGCAATCATATACCAGTTGGGCATAGCATCAGACCTTGCCACACTCCAGAATTGAACAACAAACTTTACTTTCCGGCTTCGGTTTGGTGGTAGATCGGGAAAGGTATCAGAGGGTCCCATTTTGAAATGACTTCCGGCCAAATGCGTTATCTTTATGCCTTGTCCAGGAAGTGTATAGCCCTCCGGATGTGGAAGATGCTCTGGCTCGATCATATATATGCAGTCGAAAAATAGTTCCCAGTTGCCGGCTTTTGTCAAAGGTTTGGATCCCGTATTGCTAAGAGTAACCTCGATCTGGGATAGAGCCTCGAATTCGGTATTGTCCTTGACCTTCCACTTGACCTTTAAGGCTTGACTGAACTGGTTCAAGGTCGCCTGGTTCCATGTTTGTGCTGTCACCATGGCTGCAATTTAAAACGATGAAATAATGTTTTTCGTTTTTTTCTGTTTTTAGAAGCTGAACAATTTAGAAAAGGTACACAGCAGAAACATTGTTGCCGTCTGTTTAAACGGAATATAAATTTATGTGAGTTTTTTTCAGGGGAAACCCGTTTTACATAGTTTGCTTAGAGTGGATGAATAAAAAAAAACATAGAAACATAACAAGATAAGAAACAATAATAAGTTTAAAGCACAAAAGCTGGCCTTTTCGCGCACTATTTGCTATTTTATGAAAACACGGGCTCTTACTTTAGCTTTTCAATTTACAATTTACATGCAATCAAAAGAACAAAGTCACGATTTCCGAAGTAAGTAAATGATATAAAATATATAGAGTCATTTGTGCTCGAATCCAAAAAATAATCAATGAGTCAAAACGGCTGACATAGGAATGTGTGCAGCTTTTAAATATATTTAAATCTCTGATCTTAGAAGGAGGGTGAAATATATTTGTGACTAAATTGAGTTCATACACAGGGTATTTGCCTTGTTTTTAGATTATCGCTACAGAATTTCCTTTTTGGTTCTCAGACTGATTTCAAAATATAATGCCGATCCAGTACTTCCGGCAGATTTAATGCAACTTTGCACTTCTTCCTTCCGGTATGTTAGATTTTTTGGGTTTTTTTTAAATGAATGTGTAGATATTTTCCAAAAAACTAAAGGTGTACATTACCCATTACCCGAGTGTGAATACTGAGTACTGTATACTATGCTATATATATATATATATATTGTCCATTCATTGTTTATTTTTACGAAGCAGTGTTGTTCGTTAGTACCTTTAATAAGCATAGAAATAAGAAGGTAGTCACACCTCTCATGTTATCTCAACAAAAAAACCTGTACAAATGTTTATTTTATTTTTTTATTTATTTTTTATTTTACTTATCTATATAAGTAAGATGTAAGTAACAGCTATGAACAGGTCGCGTCAATGACGTCTTGCCTTTCAAATGGATATAAAAGGTGTGTTTAAGATTATTTACAATACCTCACGAAATCTAAACAAAGTTATGCCCGTTATCCCTTGTAAGCCGCTACTATTTCGGACCACACTTTACAGATTTGTGTAAATATGTATTGTTGAACAGATTTTGCTTTGTCTATTTTCTCTTAGCATTGTACAGCTATTTCCGAGCTTCCGTGCTCACGATTTCGATGCTGTATAACTCACCGACGTGAACGGAAAAGAGAGCAAATATGGCTACCGTCAATCCGAGAGCCACCTTGCGGGAATACGATTTTGACTGATTCTGTATGTTTATTTCAGAACTTTACAAGAATAATCTTGAATCTATTCTAAGACATTTAAGTTTAAATACAGAATATATCGATTTAATTTACAATATCAAAATGATGTATCAAAGGGACAAACGGTGATTTTTTAAACGTTTCAAATAAAGTTTTTTGTCGATACTATCTAGAAATATAACACATATGATTTAATTTTTCAACGTAAATAATATGGAAATCAAACAGAAACTAAGAAAAAAACGAGTTTTTCCATTCAAGAAAATTAGTTGTATATTCGATCAAACGGCATTGATTCAAGTCAGTTCAATTCATGTGAATATTGGGGCTCTAGTTATCGACCTTACTCGTCATTTTCAACTCCCTTGAAAATGTTCAGCAACAGCTAGAACATTACAGAAATATGACATCATTAACAAAATTCGATATCAGCGACTCCAACACCTCATAAAAGATTATTTATTATTTATTTAATGTATCTATTTTACTAATTAAAGGCACTAGGTCACAATATTTCATAATCATAAGTTATGCACAGATAATGTATGTCCCTAGATACTACTGAAACCTGCACTTATGTTTATATAGATATTACGTATTCAGTCTTAAATGATATATGCATCGAAGTATCTAATGCAACAATGCTAGAAATCTTAATGAGGTATCAGCAATATTAAAATTCTGCTTGCCATCTGTTGACTTAGAAACCACAGCCGCCATGGTTAAAAAAACGACAATGGTTATATCAAGTATAAAATATGGTTGAAATAACTGATTTATCAATCTTAAGCTTTGTCATCATTTAAGAGAATATGGTATATCTAAAAGGTGAACATATGTCTTCTTTAACCGTTTACTACAATCAGACATTCCCGACTTGTGCACAACCAACACTAAGATTGTTGGCATTCCTTTGATTTTACTTTAATCGTTAAGAATATTACGTATCTTATCATATCAATAGGAAGATGAAGGCAGTGCATAGCTCCAAATATGCCTATACGTTCAGCTAATAAGTGAGTGCTTTAGTACCTTTAAACTTAAAACGCTACACATCTTGAAGTATAATAACATAAATATTTATTATATATCATATTTCACCAAAACATTTCAAATTAATGAATGTCATTTTCAAATATCTCGATCCTATCAAACACCAAGTAAGTGTTATTCAAATTTATACAAACCGCTAATATCGGACTGCGGGTCAATCCGTTTGCTAAGGATTATGGAAAAGCGTTGAAATCCTCATCAAAGGATGGCACCTCCCTCAGCCGCAGGGAGGGGCTTAAGCATTGAATCCCCAGGGGTTCACAACGATAGTGTCAGATAACCCAATAACAGTCCTAAACACAGGTAGGAGTTAAATATTTGTTCAGTCGTAGCGAATGAAGATAGGATCGTAATATGTACCAAACACAAGTTTCATATGTGAACATCTTTTAACTTTTATCAAGTAACTTATAATAAAGTAATAAAAAATGCGATTAAAAATATGTAGTACATGTTAATGATCAAAGACCATTTGATCACGTGTTCTTGCTTAAATAATTCTCTCTTCTCCAAACTTGTTATATTCGTTCTTTGTATACCATTCTACTGTTTCATCTTGATCTAATGTAATAACTGAAGTCCCAAGCTTCTGGGAAAAAAGTCTAAACTAGTTTTCAATCCCCAAAGTGAAACCATATTAAGAAATATTGAATGTTTTAAGAATTTAAAGGGCCTCTTAAACTCGGGAGGGAGATTTAAGACCTAAGCCATGTGGTTTCCAAAATCGTCAAACTCATCTAACCAAACTGCCAATGTGAAATTGTTCCAAGGACTAAACCTTGCGGTTGAAAATCGGATTCTAAAATCGTCCAAATGCATCTATCCCAAACGCCAATGTGTTTAAAGGCCGTTTAGCATAGATGAAGCTACCTGTTTGTTGTTTACGTTTAGCTCTTGTCAACATTGGGGCTAGGCAAGGTGCCACCTTGCTCCGAACAAATATCTCTGTATTGATTTTAGTGTTTTTAAATCCTCTCCATCGTTGCTTTAGTGGGCATCGCCATCGGAACAGGTCTCCCTGTATTTGTGGCTAAAACAGCGGCTTTTGTTTTTCATCAAATTTACACAAATGTTCTAATGGAAGTCTTTGTGTCAAGCCATTTCGTTTTTATTATCAACCACAAGTGTGATACGCTATTTTATTGTGGTTATAGTTGTTGATATAGTTGTTAAACTTGAATACCATTATTAATTTAATTGTTTACCAGAAGAATATCATAAACATTAATCTACTGGTACCTTTTTCGTCAACCGTCTAACTGCCACAAAATAACTTACGCAGTTAAACAGTTTCATATTAAAAAGTAAATAATGCCAGCGTTTCTTTTTGTGGCCTAACGTAAAAGACTAAAGAACTTTGAAGGTTGCTTTTATTCCACTTGAAGATATTTTGATTTGAAATAATATCTTCCAACGTCAAGAATGACAATAATAATAATAATAATACTTGATTAGGAATAAAGAGAAGTATACTCCAAAAGGTGAAAAGCTGGTTTTTTTCATTTATCAAACGTATGACTCCTCCTATATGTCCAACTAAAAGACATGGAAGTTTATCTAAAGACTGTTGTTCAATGTTATAGATTAAGTATCATCATTGATTAGTAATGCTGCAGTAACTTGATGAGTTTTTAAAAGTTTGCTATTCTCACGGTTCAACTAAGCTGACCAACCTGAAACTATACGACAAATGAGCCGTGAACACGCGCCTTAAGAATTTGAAGCGGACGAACTCCAACTATCAAAACAAAACCCAGCATGGTATAGGTTAAGTACTCACACCAAACTGTTATATTTAAAGATCTAATGCATTTCGTTGCGCCCTGTGTCTTGTCTGGGGTATTTTGATTGCATCATTAGCAAGACCTCAATCAGACCCATAAATCATTTTCATTTAAAAAATCTAGGTTCAAGGCAATTGAAATTAAAAATGATGAATTAAAAAAAAACTAATTATTGTATATTAAGTATAGATTATAGTATAATAATAGTTTTATTTAATCAGTTTGAAACTAAACTTATCAATCCTGATTAACGCTTTAATCCACGATAGAATATATCTTTTAGTGACAATTGTGACACTTTGAAAATACATATTTCTCTATGAAGTTTCAACTTTTTAAGAATTTGACGAAGTGTGTAACCTTGCCTTATCCCACTTTTCATTCCGCATGTTTTTTCGACGGTCATTTCGTCCTTGACTAATATAAACATTTTCCCCAAGGGTGAAACAACCTATCACAATCAGAGTATTTTTAAAGGTTTTTAAAAACTTGTTTCATTGGCATGTTTAATCCTTCTAATTGCTTAACTTTACTATCCCGGGGCTAAAAATATATTGGTTGTTTATATATTTTCTCTTCGTGTAGAACACCTTGCATTAATATACTTCAAGTGACTTGAATAATATTTTCAGAATCCTGTTTCTATATTGCACATACACGTTACGACGTGGCCGATTAATAAAGATCTTTACTTTACAGCTTAAAACGTGGCGTCTGGTGTTTAAGCATGTTTGACACGGTATTGTATTAATAAGTCATCTATGTATTTTATGGGCGACTAATTTTCTTTCTTGCTCAGCCATCACGTTCACCGTATTAATTGACACAATTCAATTAGAAGGTAATTAAGAAAATGTTGTCCAAAACATGAAACGAAATAAGAATGAATTTCAGTTTTGAACATGATTTGCCGCCAAATTACTTGCTAATGAAATGAACAAACATTCTATAGGCTAACACAATTGAGATCAAACATTGAAACACTTCTACACAAACAATTTCATACAATTCAAAAGTCAAACAATTTCTCACAAACTTTCAAAAACGTTCATACAAGCACATATATCATACAAACTATATGTTAATTTTGTTCAAACAAACACATGGATTTAATCTAATCTATTTATAATTTTAAAAATCTTCAGCAGTAACCTTTAGATGTATATATTTGTGGCTATGTTTTTAAAGACTTCATCGAAATTATCAATATGAAAACCTGCATTGTTCCATTTTAAATTATTTACCTAATATAAAATCCACATCTTAGCTTCCCGTGTAACCGCATAACAACATTTCATTAAAATTTCAAGTACACATTCTAATGACGTGTTTAGCTCGTAACGGCAATTGACCTTGCGAAAAACCATCACAAATTATTGAGTGAGAAAACAAGAGGAGAGTGAAAAAATAAATAAAAATAACAATGACTTTGACGTAACGATTATCGGTAAAGAGGGCGAATAAACTTTGGAGATCTGAACCCGTGATTGAAGAAGATAAACACTGTATGTGATACCAATGAGCCAACCATTTCAGCTTTAAATAATTTTGAGGTTTTTAAATTCTAAAAACTAACCCTCCACAAGGACGAAAATGGTTGAGAAAACATTTTGAACATTTTGAAAAAAATTTAAATACAACAAAAAGAACCTAAACGTTTTTTAGGGAAAAAGAAAGATGCAATTTTTCGCTACATTTAAACTTTAATGCGTAAATTTACTGTTTAATACAGGGAGCAAATTCTGTAAACGAAATTCCAATAACGAGAAACCTGTCACCTCTGTAGGAACGAATGCGAGTTTTAAGAATGATATCATCGGCCTTGTTAATGCATTATTTCATCTATGATGATTTGACAGGACAGAATATATCAAAAGGCTTTTAAACGCGTTTTTAAAGGAAAAAAGATGTATTTTCACCCATACCATTTTAACTTTAATGCGTCAATTTACTGTTTAACACCGAGAGCAAATTGTGTAAAGGAGTAAAGGAAATTCTAACTACGAGAAACATATTATAGGTTTTGTTAAATCCATTATTTCATTTATCGTGATCATAAACATGTTTATAGTTATTTTATAGTTCAAGTTAGGAAGTCGATGGTTCAAAAATACGTATCCTACAACTATTCTATAGAAGATGAATGTCATTACTAAAGCAATATAAACGAACACAATAATGATAATAACAATCAGGTATTTATATTGCGCACATATCCACAACGAACGCATTCTTAAGGTCCTCTCTGCAGTATTACCCAAGCAGATAATTACAGCGCACAATCACAAACACTCTACACCAGGTACCCACTTACATTTACTACTGCTGGGTGAACAGGGGCACATTTTGAATAAAGTCTCTTGCCTAAGGATACACCACAAGTTTCTAAACTCTTTTTTTCACAGAGTTTTGAGAAAAAAAGACCAAGCCATGTCAATGTATATATAAGCAGTTCAACTCATTTGCTATCTTGTATCACAGCGGTGTACTAAACAACCTTTCAGACATACACCTACAATGTATCTTAAGTAGATGTTATCAAGGGGTCATGTCATGGAATGTTGTTATGTTTTACCTTATTTTGGTTTCAGATGTTACAAATAACTGATTTCAGATCACATGTTTTTGAACATGCATCGAGTAATACTTTTTATAGTAGTATTAATGGTTTTTTTTGAGAATTTTTTTTATAAGGATGTAAGGACACATTATTTTGGAAATGAATACGTAAGATTTTAGGATCATCATTCCTGAAGAATATAAATGCGTTTGAATGTAACATGTGTGGTTTCGAATTATTTCTTGAAATGTGTTGTGGTTACTATAAATTGAAGGTACATTGAAATATACTTTGCGATTATCCCTATATACTGCTTCGTATAATTCATATTTATTCAAAAGTTAGTTTCAATTTTCCTTTTTATGTAATCATCAGGAGACCTCGATTCTTTCTTTGAAATATTCTTATGTTTATCCGTCATATAAAACAATTATGGTTGATTATAATTCAACAATAGAAAACACATTTTGACAACTGTTTTTTAAGGAAACATGACTATTTCAAACCAAGTATATTCAACAATATAAGTAAGGATCGCATAAAAATATTTAATATTCAAGCGTCATATCTATGAACCATAAAACATCTCAATACTGAATATCCGGTCGGTCCTTAACTTATTTTGTTTGGTATATACATGGATGAAAAAGTCATTTCTCTATAAGCATTACAGACCAAGTGGTCCGAAATGCAAATAAAGTTGTCAATTTCTGGTTTGTATTCAAAAAAACATATGGTCATTTTAGTTGCATATTAAGTTATTTAATCTGAAAACAGATAAAACGGAGTGTTAACCATTAAGTAGATACATCATCTAAAACTTATCATTCTAATATATAAAGATAAAGCTGATCTATCTCTCTGACTCTCTAGAGATAACATGAAATGAACAAGTAGGAAGGTTGTTGCATCAAATACAAAATTAATATAATGAATATGATAATGATAATAATATCTATTCATTGTAATCAGTACAAGCAGATTCTGCGCCCTTGGCATCCGGCAGTCGACGTACAAGGCCACTTAATGCGTTGTTCTATCGTTATGGTGCCAAGTGCCAAGCAAGGCAGCATCAACTTCCATATTTAAATGACGTTTGGTATGACGCGAACGGGAATTGAACGAGTTCATCAAGGTAATGGGCGGACACCCTATCAACTGAACTACACCCGTTCATGTAATCCCATCATAAAGAGGATTCGGGGACGTTCAAAGTTAATGTCTTCTATAACTAATGGTTGATACATGGTTTGGGTTATTCATATGGCTAATACTTAAGAATTTTGTCAAAATGCTCACGCTTTCCTTAAATTCGATTTAACCGTTTATTCACAACTAAAGACATCTACTTTTTCCTCAAATTTATCTAGTCTAACATATAACGTAGTATACAACTTCACATAATCACATATCGTAAAAACGTTTTCATTTGTGCAAGGCTGCACTATATCGCTCTGAAGCCATTGTATTTTATCGAAATCATATTCTGTTGCATCAAATTGATTTGAGCGATTTTACGAGAGAAATGGACCGTTTTACGAGTACAGAAACGAAACTTGTGCGATAACTTGTAACATTAAAGATTATGTGTTGAAAATTAAATCACACACCTATGGCACAACCATTTGAGTTAAGATATCAATCAATCTCATTATGCATGTTAAACATTGCAACACGTTTTACAAGATTTGTTTATAGGTTGTTAACATCTATTAGGACTTAAATTGACTAAAAAAAAACATTTCAAGGTACCTATCCTAATCTGAGAAAATAAGAATAATATATTTATATAACAAGGCATGCTTTACTGAAAATATCTAAAGAAACTTTTTATGACATTCATTGAATCAACACATTTGATAACATTTGACAATCGTTTGTGAGTCGACAAAAAGGTGATGGAATTTATAAAGAAAACGATATTATACTAAAAGTAATGGATACTTATGGTTTTGCAATATCCGTAATACTTCTTCGACACAAATAAATTCATTTCTTACTAACCATAAATTAGAACAACTCATTTGATTAAACGGAATTAGTTGTAAGATTTTTATTTCAAAAATTTAATTCTATTCCTTACCTTTCAAACCATCCATGAATTGATCAAAAACTCATAATGCCCCACCCCCTTCCCACATATCTATCTTCATAAACTTAAGATATGTTACCATCACTTGCCATTGATAAATTTTGTTAAAATATTTCTTATCAATATATAAGAACATAAAAGATCAAATTTTTATCACAGCTTATACACCTACCTGGCGCAAACACAAGGAAACATATTAAGCGTTCCATGGTTATCCAAGACCCCTGCGTCCCCTTTCTACCTCGGTCCCCCAAATGTGAGCAGGAACGCTGGCAAGTGGATGAACACGTCCCCCAAGACCTGCTTGTTGACAGTCACCGATTAAGGGAGTATTTGTTGGTTCTCATGGGCGCATTTTTATTCACTGCGAGACGCCACCGGAGATCTTCTTACCATTGGCGAGTGAACGGTTACATCTTTTGGGCGCATTTTATTGGCGTGTTTGTTACTTTCCTTTTGCTTTTGTTTGATGCGAGGGAGATGCACATTATTCTATGTTGTAAAGACATAAAGGATTCGATAATTCTTGAGACTTTATCTGTTTTAAACTACCTTGTTTAAATTTGTTGTGGTTAGTTGAGCACATCTCTAATGCTCCCTATGGTACAACATTTCATCTAGCGAAAATGCCATCTTGACTTGAAGAGTATGAATGTAGATCATACTTATTTGGGCTTAAAGTATATCCTCAAATTCGTTACGTCTGCTTTGCACTTTCACTTGATATAAAACGATCGATGTAATTAGTTGACATTATTCCATGGTATGTATGCTCCGTGCAATCTAGGAATTATCCCAATATACAGATTGTTCGCTAACAATCTGCAGATTGTGATATACCCCAGATGGTTCGTAACATGTACATAATACGTAATCAGTGAAATATTTTTTCAATGTGCCACTGCTCAATGGCTGTCCTGGTTATAAGTATATGCATTTTCTGCAAAGGGTTAAACGCCTCATTCCTCAACCCGATTATCCCTGATCGTAGAATATCTCAAGAATCAGGCTGCTGGCGGCCATGTTAGTGTGGACACCTTTCAATAATTCCAGGTAGGAAGATGGATTTAATTAGCTTAATCGAAAATGTTGCGTTACCTATGAGAAAAAAATATTGGTTTACAAATGTTACCCTTTGTATTCGTTTTCTTGAGATCACTTTCTTTTACATAAAAATGCGCTACTCCCCCGTTAACCACTGGGCTACGAAGGACGGACATAAATGAATCTTTGTTTTTCAGTAAGAAATCTGTGGTTTTCATTTCACGGATATCGTGACGAGCGCACGTTGAGAACATGGATAACATGATCTAAGCACGTGGAATGCGTTGTAATGGCGCCATGCGTCAAAGACTCGCAATAATGGACGAATCCATTTCCAGTGGCGGATCCAAGGGGGGGTTCAGGGGGTCCCCCCCCCCCTTTTGAAAATCAATTATAGATTCCAGTTGACATTTCTGAATCCGATCCATAGTAAATAATATAGAACGTAACAATAGCCCCCCCCCCCCCCCCCCCCCCCACCCCCCCCCCCCCCCACCCCCCCTTTAAAAAATCCTGGATCCGCCACTGATTTCAATCATGTTTTCAGTGCCCCATATCCGATGAATGAGTACTTTAAAGAAATGAGGGAATTAGAAGTACAATTAAAAATAAATAGAGGATACCACTTTCCATTTAATACTATTTTTTATTAAACGAGTTATTGATTCAGTATAAAACGAGCGAAAGCGAGTTTGATACCGAATCATTAACGAGTTTAATGAAAAAAAAGGTATCAAATGGAAGGAAGTTTAGTATTCTGTTTATTACTTGACCTACGTAATCATGCATGATTGCCGAAAGTGTAGTGAACGAAACATTTCCGCGACTTGGCTGCCCTTGTGACGGCGGTGCCAACAATGTGACGTCATAACCATACAATATTATGACGTCATACATGTACGTGCAGCGATATTACACTAGTTTAATATCGCCGTGTAAATATTACACTGCAGTATTTTATACGGCGAGTAATAAGATACAGTTTTGTGAAGTCATTCACGGTTTAAGATTGATAATGCATGATAAGTTGCTGTTTCGTAAAAATAATTTCTTCGTTCACCATCACTAAATGTATCTACCACGTCTAAAATGTGCTGCGCATGAAAAATGATGAAATTTACAAACTAGCTCACAAAAAATGCTCACAGTCGATTAAGAATTGTTCATTCGATTTTGTTTTTGTAGCATCAATTATGCCACAGAACTAAATCCTGCAAAATTCGCATTTTGAATGTTTATAATTGTGAAAATTATGATTTATAAACGATTTGCTATGAAAGACCGAAATCTAAGTCGTAAATAATGTGCATAACATGATTCAATTATAATTATCATATCTATATCCTCTATTTGTAGAAGCTATGACATGTAAGTTATCTTCTTTTTAAAGATATTATCGTAACATCCTGGTTCACGATGATTTTACAAACACGTTATCAATAAGGCTTTGTTCGACTGATCTATGATTGGTGAAGAATTGTTAGCACTTTAAATGATATGACACATGCGTACACAAATGGAACATGAATAACTATACACTGTATAGTATGGTTGACCATGTTGTATACTAATGCGTCTGAAAGAAGGTTTTAAATGGAAATAGTAAACCAATTACGTAGTTATACAAAGCGTCTTCTGACTCTACTAAATTTGAAATTAAATCATGGTTCAGCTAGAGCTAACCTGTTTGCTATTGCTAGCTGTCGAAACCAGCGGCCAAGTGTCAAAGATGTTTATGTATAAAACCAGCTTCTCAAAGTCATAGTCAAGACCATATCTGTAATATAATGGAGTTATTACATATGACGGAGGTGAACATTTCGTATGTAACTGTAATGAATATTTACAAAACGGTCACTGTCGATTTTTTCAAACATGCAAACTTTAAAGATGAACCAGTAAATAACACTTGTTTCAGAGTTCCAACCACGTGAAAATCGTCTTGCGTGTGTAGAAAGCTCAGATAAAAACGTATATGCGAAGAAATCGATAAGATGAAAAGGTTAATTTATGCTAGTCTTTAAGTTGTTAATTCCAAATATGATTATATTACAGCTGCATGCTAAAAGTTTGTTCATATACCTTAACATACTAGTGCAAATATCATGTAATTTGAGATGACCTTGAGGCATCGTAGCGTTGCGAAAAAGAAACGTATATACGTATATAAATGAATTTTCAGTACAGATATGCAGATCCATTCTTCTTTAAGGCAATTGTTTATCGTACCCCCACAATTACCCGTAACAGTTTTGGCAGGCCATTGAAGGGACCAACGGTCAAAATTCCGAAAACACTAATTTTTATTTTTCTCCATAAAATTCTTTATAAGTTATCAACTTCTTTAAAAATTAGTCACGTTTGTTCCTTAGAACAAACTCAATATAATTAGGTTGGTTTTAATCTCAGAGAGTCGATATGGAACTTTTCATTTGACATTTAACGAAACTGAAATTTCGAAAATATGACCCCTTCTGTCTATATCAATATGCCAAAATTCGAATTTTTGCACGAGAGACCAGACGATCCAAAAATAAGTTCAAGAATGGCTATTTCACAGATGGTCAATGGGTGATCGATTGTCAGTGTTGCTTAAGTTATTCTATTAACGTTGAAACGAAACCCAAATTACATGATATTTCCACTAGGATATAGTGGTAAGTGAACAAACTTTCGGTATGCAGCTGTAAATCATATTCGTGGCTCATGAGCTTGTATAACCTTTCCGACGATTTGCTTTACATAGTTTTTACATTGCTTTTTGATATTACAAACTAACAATGATTTATTGAAAGAAGTGAAGTTTTCTTTCAGGTCCCTATTTGCATTATGACCATTCTTCACGTGACAGACGGTTACTCGTATCTTATTATAGTTATCTACTACATGTATGTCAGTGATATGATTTGAGGAATTCAAATAACGTCCAGCTTCAACAAGTTTATGTCATCCAGTGTGTCGATATCCCTTGTTATTACTTGTTCTGTTGTTATTAGTGTAATAATTACAAAGCAAGATTTGACTAGTTTAATTTAGCTGCACGTAACTATGACGTCATAACATTATGTGATATCACAATGTCAGCCACTTCGCGGGAATGCTTCCTTCAACATACTTTCGAAAATAATGCTTGATTACTGAGATCTTGTAATAACAAATACTAACATTTTCATTTAATACTATTTTTATTCAGTCGTTTATGATTAGGTATCAACTTGCTTTCACATAATTAATCAGTGTTTCATAAAAACTCGTTTCATTAAAATTTTAATAAATCGCAGGTCGATTAGTATCCTCTATATATAACCCACAAATGTTAGTATTGTCATATTTTCCATATGTGCATATGTGTACGTATCAATTTTGCCTAGCAACAATTCTTTCAGCGCAAGAACTTGTATACACCGCATTTGACATTATAAACAATTGTGGATGTTCTGTGAAATTTCAAATGACAGGAATGCGTCAGGAAAAAATATTTCATTCGGAAGGGTGCCATGTGCCATTTCGAAAATCAAGTAATTTGTGATAACCCTGACTCCTGTACCACCAAATTTGCAATCATTATGTAAAGAGTCATGAGCAACTTCATCAAGTGTTGATTATGCATTTACATAATATGAACTATAAACGATTGACAAATATCACAATATGTGATTTTCATCAGCATTATGACATCAAGGTATTTTGTCATCAACATTGTGATGTCATAGCATTGTTATCAGTGTTCTCAGTGATGACAAAGCATTGTAGTGTCATTAACTGATGGTGCAAAAACATTAATATTTTTTTTGCGGCATCTCTTCAATGTAGATATCACTTGTAGTTACCATTTGATCTTCCATAAGCGATGTCTAGGTACAGTAGAGGTAAAATCCATACTAAGAGTGTTTTCTTGTATAAATCTCCGCAAAAAATAGCCAGATGACCCTTGCCTGAAGGACCGATTGATTTCGATGATCACATCATCATTTGATTCAACCCTTCTCTATGACTCAGCCATGTTCTACGATTAATCTATTCTTATGTTTACAATTAACACATGTTCGCACTAATCTTGCAATTTAAGATCCTTGACTTTTGTGTCAGATTTAGAAAAAAATTCGTTTTCTATTTGCAAATCTTGATGAAGTTTCCTATGTTTTACCTTAGCACGTACTCCTAACACGAACCAAGTTCAATATAATGAAACCAAAGTGTGAAGAGTTGATTAAAGCCTCTTTGTATTTAGACATAACAGTTTTCCCTTAAACTTCCAAGAAACTTCATCTTGCGTCATTCATTTGTTCAGTTCTATGAGTCATTTTTTGACCTTAACTGTGACCTTACGTATGAAATGCGTATATTGATCCTTAAAATAATATACAGCTGATACACTGATGCCTTGCAGATTAAAAATGTTGATAAGATGATGATGTTTAATGGATTATTATTATGATGCTGAGAACACAACGATAATGACGATGATCTTGATGATGATGGTATTGGGACAAGTATGAACATTATAATGATGATGGTAGTAACGATGAAAATGATTGGACAACGTCGATGGCGAATAGTAGTACGCATGATGAGGACGATATTAATGAATATAATTTGAGGATGCTGCTGCTGCTGTTGATGATGATGATTATAACGAGGATGCTGATGATGGGACACCGACGACGATGATGACAATGATGATCATGACGGTAGATTGAATGAATGATGATGAAAATGATGACAGCCCTCACAATGAAAATGATAGGTGAGATGCAATAGTTTTTCAATATTTTACAAACCACTAGATGGATGATCAGGATAGTTTGTCTTCGATTATGAGAACGTTGATGATAGTTTGTGTTCAATTCATGAGCCGTAATCGTACTCGTCAGCGGACGTGCTCCGCTGGAAAAGACCGAAATCGTGACTTGGTCGACAGTAATCGTACGAAGCAAATTTGAGCCGGACACGCGGAATGGTTAAGACCGGCAAACTCAGCGCATATTGGCGGATATGTGTTTTCACTGAGGCATACACAATTAAATTTTTTTTAAATTATCTATGCATGGTCATAAACATGACAGCTAAAATACGTTGTATTAGACAGCGAGTGCATTTTTGCCATATTTTGAAATATTTGAAAACATTAGCATCATATAAATTAAAGAATATTGTCTACACTGAAATATACTTATCACTTCCTGCAGGTACGCCCGTACTTGATTCAACTAGAACCTTTTGGAGGCCCGGGTTCCTCCAGTCACGTATCTGGCGTTTTCGCCGCAGAAAGGAATGAAGAATAGCCATTCAGGCTATCGAAATTGTCACGTACTATATACTTTTTTCAACAAGGAATGATGAGCTAATCTTATATAAAATGGATGAGCGCAAGATGATGTTTCTTTACAAATAAATAAAATATTATTAACAACTTAGAACACTATGAATGGACCAGATAAACCCTACAAAAAATACAAAACTCCATTCTCTCCATTTTCTCAGGTGACTACGTTCTGTGAAGAAGATTCGAAGTGAAAAGTGCAGATTCAAAACAAGTCCAGCTTTCCCTAACTAACTGATGTTTTCGAATGGTAGAATTTGAAACAGCGTCGCTGATTGAAAAAGTTATTTTGTTTGCATTCAATCAAGCTTCTGCATGTCCAGACCGGAACTTTGAAGCTACCTCTGTAGGGGAGAGAATGATCGAATTTGATGTTGTGGTAAATTCATCATGAACCAAGCTCATTTAGAAGATAAGCGTTTAAAACCTCCGGCTGACGCCGTCGGTTTTAAACTAAATAACAATGAATCCCGGAAATTTTACAAACGCAACTATTTATCGATATTGTAACATGACCGTTAGTTATTAGAAGTTTAAGAGCGAACTCTGTTTTTGCGTACTTATTTTTGTGTGGAAAGGGCTTTGCGACTGTTCTATTTCTGTAAGAGGTGAGATAAGGTCTAACTAAAGTGAATTCACGGCATTATTTACATTACAAACATCGTTGTGATATTAGCAAATAGTGGCATTCGTAACAGCGAGACGTTACAAAATACTTGTTTAATTAGAGACCGAAATCAGCAATTATAAAGCTCGTAGAAAAATATCGTAATATTACAAAAGTACAAAAGTCTTGAACTAGCCCAATACCATTGTGACAGCGACGCAAACATCGTGACGTCAAAACGGTTGGCCTTTGTGACGTCATACCATTCGAAAGAAGGCGGCCGCATGAAACTTTGCGGCAAACTTGGACTAAGTAAGCCAGTTGAAAATATTTTCGTTCTTCAAAAATAAATCATATTCAAGTGTATTTGCGATATCTACCGGAAGCCACAATATAAAAAAGGACAAAGACAACTGTCAAATCGGAGTACGGCACGAATTTTCTAAGAAACTGGAAAATTAAAACTTGAGTCGGGCCGGCACTAGTGAACATGTTGCATCAATTCGCGGTGATTCGCCTTTGCTACTTTGCGGGTATTCATTGTCATTAAACATAGGGTAATTGTTTCGAACGGACCAATCAGAATCGAGGATACAACGAAGTCATGTTACAATAATCCATCAAAACTACTTAAAGAATATATAATATCAAAGTTCATTTTAGTGTTCAAATGGGCAAGTATAGACAGAAAAAGACTTCCCGATTAAAGAGAATATATAATGCTGTTACGCCCTGTTACTTATCGGGGTTCATATAGGGGGTTCAATATTTTTTTCAACTTCAATATAAAACATAACCAATTTTTTACTTTTATTTTTCAATATAATAACCCTTCCTCTTAATACACTTAATCCACTCCTCTTAAGGCTTTTGATGCCACATGTGTAGAATTCTTTGGATTGCCCCCGCCACGACGCCTCACGCAGACTTGACGACTTCACCATCCCGGAAGTGTCTTGCTGAACAGGAAGTAGTCGCATGGGTGAAGGATTCAGCTGTTCGAATTTACATTCATGTATAGCGGCCTGTGCGACTCTAGACTTGTGAACTGGAGCATTGTCATGCAAAAGCAGAACAGCACGTGACAGCATTCCGCGGCGTTTATGTCGTTTTTTTTCGCATTGACATTTTTTTCGCATTATTTTCGCATAACATTGACCATCCATTGTAGTTTTGAGTGGTATGTAATCGATTGATAATATGTCATTTGCATCCAAAAAGATTGTGTCCATAACCTTGCCAGCTGATGGTTGAGTGCAAACCTTCACTTGAGGTTTAGAACGTTGGTGCTGCCACTGCTTGGATTCCATTTTAGTTTTAGGGTTCAGGTCTCGTCACCTGACACCAAAAGAGACAGTTGTCTGATGGCGATCTTGTGCTTTGACGTTTCTTGGTACCCATCTTGCATATAACTTGGACATACCAAGATGATCATGAATGATTTTCTCAACACTTCCAACTGATATCTAGAATCCAAAGATAGTTCAGTCACTTTCACACGGCGGTCAGGTAAAATTTTCTTTCGAGAGTGGCAATAACTTCCGGCTGAGTTACATCTGAGGGCCTGCCTGGCCATGGGTCATCGTTCAAGGACTCTCTGTCCGTTTGAAACTGATGAGCGTCAAACTGTTAGTTGGGGGGCAACTTTACCCATCACATTACACATGCAAATTATGTATTTCTGTAGCTTTGCATCCCTTTCGTGTTTGAGAGGATCCATGAATGAGGAGACCCCAAAAACCAGTGCAGTTATTGTATCAAACTAACTGTTGTTTCTAGAAATGGTTTATTATATGTTGACCAAAATAAAATCTGCTATAAGTTGATACTGTTTATGTAAATGCGAAGTTTGCAACACGCATCAACCCCAATTGCTATATTTTCGACACTTTACATTTATATAACTATCTTTTCATAATTGAGACGTTCTAGTTTTGTTTAAATTTAAGCTTGAAATTCAAAAAAGAAATTAAAACCTTTCAACCCTCCTGTCAAAGAGCAGAGGATTCTTAAAACTTTTAATACAATAGAGTCAAAAACATTACTTCAATAGGTTGAATATGTTCTACAACATGAAATAAGAGAAGTACTATAAATAACATGACAATATGATGTAATTATATTCGAAGTACAGATACCGTACGAGAAGCGCGCTACTGAATTGTGTCTGACTAGGAAGATAATAGACAACGACGTAGTTTGCTCATCATAATAAGACAAGTTACTTATCTTTGTCAAAACGAAAATAAGTAATATCCGTCTTGTCCATTTTCTCTTGGTTGTCAATCAATTTTGACTTTCAATGCCATTAAAAATGTTCGCCGTTTCGATGAGCATTTGCCGTCGTTTGTACCAACTTTGACCGTATCCTGCTTTTAATTTCCCGCCCCTTCGTCGTTATCCTTGTTTACCGTATGCGAGGCAACGAAGACCAAAACGCTTTGTGCACGAAACAAATAAACAGTTTCATCCGCATTTTAATCTCTTCGAGGTGCATTCAGTCGATATGGAAACGTGAAACACGGTAAGAAAGATACAGTGAGAGATCGACAGAAGAATATTAAACAGTTTTGTCAGCATTCTACCATCTGCACGCAGTAAGGTTTGCGTGAATTTCAGTGCAGTACCACCCATGGTTCGCTAGTTCCAGCCGATGCTCGCTGGTTTCACCGCAATGCATAGCCACAATGGTGTTGCGGGATTTCTCCCTGCAAAAATACTAGCAGCCGAGATCTATGTGAAATACTCTTGAAAGTGGCGTTACAACCCATATCAACTCACCTGCACCTAGTCACCTTAGCTGAACCGGTTTAGAGCATTTTTGATCCTTCTGGCATATAGCACTTGGGATCACGGAGACACACAAATCCCAACACCATGATACGGTATTGGATCGAGTGAAGGCTATTGAAGTATATCTATGGTAGGAGGTTACAAGACTAGCGTGAATGTTATTCCTATGTTCGAATCCTACATTGTGTAACTTAGCTCCTTCAAAAGCTTCCCTCATGCAAATATTATATCTCTGCTTCACTCCATAAGATAAACATAATATTTGGTATGAAAGCTCAAATATGTAATGAATAACCTATGTTAATCTCTGATATCTAATATCTATGAAATTGATCAAAGATAGGAAAGTTTGGTGAATTTGTTGTTGAATATCATGAAGAAAATATCATCAATGCCTGCCAATCTTCGCTGTTTAATAGCAATATAATTTAAAGACGGAATAGAGTTGAGTTTTATTTTTACGAAGTATGGAATTTGAATCAAAATGTAAAGTATTTCCTTGGTTGTTGAATATTTTCGTTGGCTGTTTCTAATGATATCAAAACGACTTGAAAATATTAACAGACAATTTTTTCGCAAATACACATATAATGTATAGATTTCGATATTACTGACAATCCGCACTCAGATAAACTAGATTACATTCAAGTTGTTTGGGAAATATACATAGAGAACAAAGTTAAGCACCCCCCTATTTTCAAAATTGCAAAATGCATCTGTGGAGAAAAATACGACAATATGACTAAATGGATCCCCTTGACATAGAAACTAAAGATTTCGTGACTTAGTATCTTTAAAATCATCATACATGATGACATTTTGAGAACTTAAGATCAAATACGTAATGGTACTGAATTTTCACCCAAAATAACTATCGTCCGTTTGTCAAAAGTATGCGATGGATTCTGATGTTAGTTGTCATGAACAACAATTTTGTTAACAGGTACAATTTAACACTTTAAAAAATCATGTATCCTTCACAATAAGGACATAATTGGGTTTTGAAATTTGATAAGAGTTTTCCATAATTTTTAGAAAATGGCCATAACCAGACGAATTTGGAATAAAGGTTGTCTTCTGTAACTTTGATTCAGTAACCCTATACTTCTTTTTGCTTTATAGTCGTTGTTACGGTTAAAACTGCCCCATTTAGTCCCTTTTTATAAATGGGTCTTTTTCCAAAAAATGAGACTTTAGAGGTCCATACTGCTGTAACTAGTGACTTTTGCTTAAGAGATCCATAATAAAGTTTGATCAGTGGAATAGGAAAAATGGAATAATACACATTAAAACAAAAAATATTGACTTTCTGAACATATTCACCTTCTGATCTCAAAATTACCAATTTGTATAAATGCAATTATTCAAAATATCCGATTTGATATCTTAATGAAATTACGTTCTGAAATTGCAAAATTATGATTCTATCATATCATACAATTACTTTTACTGCAATGTGGTCCTCTTTATTCTCAGACAAAACTTACTGGTGAAAACCTTGGGGGTGCTTAACTTTTTCCCTTATGTATATCTCGTATTCAAGTGAAATTATGAAATTAATTTTAAAATAACATAATGAATTGTTACAAGCATTGATACCACATGAACTTTATATAAAATTGTCACATTTTATATACCATGTGAAGAAGGCCACCGTTTTGGATAATGCGGCATAAGGGCCCACTGTGTTTAAGAAATCGGTGGTTACAAGTGTACCTTAATGCTGATTTCAATCTTTTGTTCCGAGTCAATTATTTTATATTATTTTAATTATGAATATGTTCAAAAGTTGCACAACTCAACTCATTATCTATCACTTATTCGCAATATTATTGTCTTTATAATTCACCTATGTGTCTACTCAAATTAATCCCACATGGTAACCCTGCAGATAGATTACATTTAGATTAAGAGAATCTTCTGTATTGCCATAAGAAAGAAAACGTGTATCGTGTATCGGGTTTCGTGTTTCGTGTAACGACTTCGAGACTTTCCAAACAATATGTCAATAATCTGATTAGCATTGTTGTCACCCAAGCAACATTTTGATGTGACATGTTACGGGTCATGTCGACTTAACCGGAGCCATTTACCAAACAACATTATTTGGAATATGATGCAAACCCGAATTACACTAAAGGTTATTGAATGATCATTAAGCGTTTATGTAAAGTTTTTCGTTAACTTTTATGTATTCGTCAATGCGTGTAAGGAATTATCAATCATAATTTCATAAACTGGCCAAGCCTAGAGTTTTTACAAATCTTAACTTGAGAGATGATGTGTATTTTGTGTTTAAATATTTCTTTCTGTTCATGTTGTTTCAAAACTCAAAGTCTCTATATGTCTTGGCTTCGTTTAACGATGTCATCGAATACGTCGTAATTTTGAGCGTGTTACTGTCATTTTTCAGAAGAATGTGTTGATTAACCCAGTGACTGTTTTCAAACAGATGAATAACGCAAATGGGTATTCAAACTTCTAAAAAAATGCAGTTTTACAAAAATGACATTGATAAATGTTTTTCATTCTGCTTGTCTGGTTTGAATTGGATTTTAGGTTCCTTACTTATATAACATACCAAATTAACGGTATTAATATATTTTCTTGACAAGTCAATCAAAAGCAAATAATAATATTTTTTGATACGTTTACCCTTTTCAAAACAGCTATAGTTCATATATAAAGTAAATATATAATGGTTCACAAATATTGAATACGATTAATTTGATTGGTTTAAATTTCTAACTCGCAATAAAAATGGTTTAAACATATTCATTCACACAGAAATTACGAGATTAGCAAAAGAGCAAACCTGTGCTAATTTGAATACCTAATTTTAATTCGCAATAGGGTAAAACAATAAAGGTAAGTCTCATTAACCTTGGGAAGATACCTTATTAGTAAGATACCATTCGAGTATCAATTTGATGAATTATGATAAGATTTTAGCCGACCATACTCCATGGTTTTTTAAGGAATTGTGAAAGGTATGTGTAAGGAAGGGCCGGTCAGCTATTGAAAAGTTAGGGAGGGGAGAATACTAACCGTTGTTACAGCTCAACAGACACCCCCCCCCCCCCCCCCCCCCCCCCCCCCCACCCCCCTCCCTCCCAACATTCACGCACCGTTATTAACCTGCAACCTCCCATAAACATTTCGCCTAAAGTCATCGTTAAAATGTTTTTCATAATTCATAAAGTCAATTTTCACCTTGTAAAGTCAAGGCCAAATCAATTTCAAACGCCAGGAAGCCAAATCCAACACACTCCTTCTTTCCAAGAAGAAAATTTGATAAATCTCTGGATCGCCCCTGCTAAGCATTTTGTTTGTTTAGTGTGAGATTAAAGTGGTTTACGCAAGGACATAACGCAAGAAGGTGCCTCTTTCTTGCAACGTTGTTTCACTAGCTGGAATTTTTTCATTGAAAACGTTCACACATTTTGCAAGTTCCGCCACATTTTGGGACGCCAGTTGTTTGTTTCTAACATCAGATCACCATTCAACAAATAATCTTCATGATGAAGTTTGTGTATTAAAGGTTGATTTTTACGCTGACATTTGGTGATTAAATCGCTTAATTAAAAAAAAAATCAGAAAGACTGTTTCAATAAATGATTATTTGTCATATGATTGATCATATGGAAAATATGTTAATAAAATGCTTGGTTATTTATGACTATTTAGTTATTCATTTATAATTATATAAATAGTGTTGGTTTTCACACATTTTATTGAAAAAAGGCGATGACGGATTTTGCTGCTATTATGTATACTATGTGAAATCCTTTGATATATAGAAATGGAGACATCCACATTCAATAAACTTTTCTCTTTTTTTAGAATTCGGATTGAATTTTATATTGAATGTATTAAAATAATAGGAAAATCATCATATAATAACATCACATTACCATAACATGCTTTGTCACTACACATTGATAATCTAAAGACAGCGGTTTGTTCACAATTAATCTATTGTTACGAATGAATTTGGAATAGGAAAATGTCCCCAGTCTAACCAGCAAAATATAACAAGACAGTTGTATATTAATTACAATTTAATCAATCAAATAATAACCAAAGTGTTTAAGGTTACAATATCAAGCTAATACAAGCTATAATACAATATCAAATGAGTCACACTAATTAGCTAACTAAATATATTCACCAGTCTTTATGAATCACACCACAGGGGCGTGTATCGCCGAAAATAATAATAGTAATATATAATGAAGAAAAAAATGGGTATCTCTACTATATAAATACTAAAGGGATGTAACGCCCTCAGACCCCTCGTCTTGTTCCGGGACGAAATCAACTTGGAAATTCAATATAGATTAATATAACAATATACACACATGAAGCCTGATAAATTCCCTTTCGATAGAATGTGAAACAATCAAAATCGGTTGACTTTTGACAGAGCTACACTGTTTTGAAATCGAAAAAAGTATGTTTTCTTGTGAGTACGCCAAAATCCTGCCTCACTAAAACATCGCTTTCAAACTGATAAAATACGAATTAAACACTCGAATACGTACTAAGCACGACAAATACAACTTTATCGCAATCCCCTTGCATTCCGATTTCGTAGCGTGACTATTCAAATGATATATTATGTGATATATACCTTGTAAGCGAGCTTTTAATGCATTATATGCGGTTTCGATCGCTCGAGTCTGCCATGTTTGACCTCAATATTGGACAGATGGCATAGAATAGGAGCGGCTCGCTGATTGGTTAAACATTAACTCTTCTGTAGTGAAGTTACGAAGAATTAATGTTTAGCATATCAGCGAGCCGCTAGTATTCTGCGCTATCCTTCCGATATTAAGGTCAAACATGGCTGACCCGAGCGATCGAAACCGCATTTAATGCATTAAAAGCTCGCTTACGAGGTATGAATCACATAATATTTCATCTGAATAGTCATGCTATGAAATCGGAATACATAGGGATTGCGATAAAGTTGTATTTGTCGTGCAAAGTACGAATGCGAGTGTTTAATTCATATTTTATCAGTTTGAAATCGATGTTTTAGTGAGGCAGGATTTTGGCGTACTCACAAGAAAACATACTTTTTTCGATTTCAAAACAGTGTAGCTCTGTCAAAAGTCAACCGATTTTGATTGTTTCACATTCTATCGAAAGGGAATTTATCAGGCTTCATGTGTGTATATTGTTATATTAATCTATATTGAATTTCCAAGTTGATTTCGTCCCGGAACAAGACGAGGGGTCTGAGGGCGTTACATCCCTTTAGTATTTATATAGTAGAGATACCCATTTTTTTCTTCATTATATATTACTATTATTATTTTCGGCGATACACGCCCCTGTGAATCACACAGTTGATGAATGTAGTAAACAGTCAGTGGGTCTTGATAGGCTTGTAAAGGTATCCAAAAACAGTGGCACGGCAGATGATCGCAAAGTTTATTGTAAGAAGCAAGATGAGTAAGAGTTCTAATGCCAGCCTATGTATATAGGTAAGATACCTTCCAGAATGTTCTTTAAAGTTCCACGACAAACTCCAATCAGAAGTGTCCAACTCAAGCAATCAAGAAATAGAACATTCTAGAGTAGATGATTCTGGACACTGCCAGCTAAGACTACCAAAACAAGTGCAAGTGTGACCCACTAAATATTACAACAATGTTATAAAATGTTAATTTTTTAAACAAACACACACTCATAACACTATTTCTGTAAATGTAAAGACGAATTAATTTGGAAGATTTAAAATAGGTGCATATATCATCATTTTAAAGATAAGCAAACTTCAGTGTATGTCATCTCGCGTTGATTTATTCATTTCACAAGTCAATTTGGTGAGTTTCTTTGAAAAACTTCCTTTTAAAAAAACTGTCATCATCTCACGCTAAAATGCGTCTCAAAAATGTATGACGTTTAAAGTGCGTGACAATATTTTACAGGCGCTTTAACCTGTCCTAGACTCGTATTAACAAATATGCTTCGTTAGATTTTGAATGTATATAAATGTCAACTGCCGAAGAGAAATGAAAAGAATTCAACACTGTTTTTGACTTTGATTTACTTTGATAATGTTCCCACAACTACAAAATGCGAAAAAAGAGATAGCAAGGTATATTACTTAGCATTATATAAGTCTAGGTACATTAAGTATCAATTGTCTTTATGTTAGAGTACAGCTGCAAAACTGTATGTAAATGTCTCTCTCTTGTGAGGCCGGTTTCTTTTTTTCGACTCTAAATGTCGTTTAAGCAGTTTTCGGTCACTAAACCAACACTTTAACCTTTCCCCAAAAACAGTCATTTTTATTCGAAGTGTCAAATTAATTAAGACCCTTTGTTGCATCATCAACAGCAGTCTTTAAAATTATACGACGATCAATGTCTATCAGATAAAGCAGGTTTTGACCCTCTGTAAAGAACCATCTACAAATCTGAACACTGGCAGCTTAATAACTAGGCCTGATGTCAGGCGAGATGTTTAAAGGAAAACAGCAAAGTACAAGGGCATCTTTGCTCCAACTTCCAAGATCTAAAGGCAAACTTCAACCTCAAATATATGGATCAACATGATCCGAGATCAACCTGGCATCATATATGGCTGCAATTCTAGTGTAGCGCAGAACACTGGGTATATCATGTAGAGAATAAGTGCTCAACACGAGGACTATCCATCGAAAGAAATACAAGCCTGTTGCCTGTGAGGTTGGCCAAGTTAGACTGACTCCACGGTCGATTCAGAGGACAGAGGCTTTTATTCGACAGAAAGATCGGACAAGAGGCCATTTTCTCTCTTATATACCGAACAACATGACAGTTATTCATATTCTTAGAGGGTTTTCCTCGCCTTCTTAAAAAACCATAGGAAGCGCCCTTTAAATCTTATCAGTATTAATGAACTTCGTGCCTGGACTCGCGAAGCCAGAGTCTCAAGGTGAGGTGAGGTGATTTTTCATGAGTACTTCATCTACAACACGGGAGCTAGTAATATTGCACGGAGAAAGGCTGCAACACCAATGTCGCAATGCATTGCGGTGAAACATGCGATCACAGCCTGAACTAGCAATTCATCGGAATTTTTGGGTGATAATGCGCTTAAATACATTATTTAATGGCACCTAAACCTTAATGAGTGTATAACAGGTCTCAACTCCACATAAAGCTGCCGAGCCCCTGGATGGATTCGAAACACGGACCTCTGGAACCGAAGCAGGACACGCTAACATCTGTACTATCCGGCCCTCAATACACACTCAAACTTTCTACTTTTAACATCTCTGCATTACAAATAGATTTTAAGAGTGGCATTACAAGAACATATCTTAGCTGGTAGGCCCTTTCTATCGTGAACAAGGTACTCGCATAAGAGCATTATCTGGTTCAAAAACGGGTGTTTCGTTGGAATTGAGTTTAAATGAAGAGGGTCATCCGTTAGTTTTATAATAGACAAAAGATCTTGTTGCAATGAACTTTCATACAAAATACGCTGACAACACATGACGTTTTTACATCATATGTTCAAGTGATATTTTACTTAGTGTTTGAAGTATGATTCTGTTAATTTGATGATATTCCAGTAATCAAGTAGAAGTTGAGAAGAAGAACGAGTTCTTATGGATAGTCAACTTCTTTATTTCAGTGATTGCTCTTCATCAACCCAGCTTCTAAAATGCCCCTTAAGGTAGAAGATGACGTTAAAATGTTATTTAAAGGCTAAAATCATTAAGTAACAAGTTTCACGTCCAAAAAACACATTTTGCTAAATTATTTTGAAGAATGTTGTGTTATTGTAATAGAAATTATCCGTCCAATTAGGAGATAAACATACTGTGTTTGGAAATCAGAGGCATATAACGGAATTATAATAGCTCTAAATTTAATTTAAAGTCGAACGCGTAGCGTGAGGTTTTAAATGGAAAATTTAGAGCTATTATAATTCCGTTATATGCCTCTGATTTCCAAACACAGTATGTTTATCTCCATTCTACCTTAACAACGATTTAAATTTGAACTATATTCTTTCGCGTTAGCTCGATTGTGCTGTGTCTTCGATGCCCGTGCACGATTTCCACGGACTGACATTCATACAAAGATGACGTACTTTGGACTCTCGAATAACGTTACTTGAAGTAAGCCTCGGACATTACCGACAATTTCCAAATGCTTTCAAGGGAGCTCACTCTATTCAGTCCACGTTAGTATTTCTCGACCAGCGTCAGCGTTCGGAATAGTTTCTGCAATAATTTAATTGTCTAAGTCGGTATTAAGACATTGATGTTTTGAATAAAGTTATGAGGTGAGTGCAATTTTAATTTTGATGCATTTTGTGTGATATTTTGTCGGTCTCTGTTTCAAACCATCACCAGCCTAGCCATAACGCCGGCGCCGTGTTATTGAATGCCTGCCTTCATGAACTGTCGGGTTTCGCCGCGTTACGAAGTTGCATACGTTTATTAATTTGGAATTTTATATAATTGTGAAATGTTAATCACAATAACGTTATTTTTTGTAAAATTGTCCGGCGTACAAGTACTTAGACAATATCGTTGCTGGGCAACTAATGAATTAGACGTTAGACGAAGTAAACAGAAGACTGTATAACCAGATTATACACCCTCTGATTTTTCACAGCAGCCAATCAGAATTGGGTATTTTGCACAGTTATGGTAGAATTATATATAAAGTAGATCGGGAAACATTCTTCAACTCTTTAAAGGTCAACTATTATGCCATTTCTGTAATTCTAAATATAATGCATTATATTACATTTCTTCTTTATGTCTTAAACAGGCTTATGAATGAATGAATGACGGGCGTCGACTTTCCACATTCCAAACTGCTTGTACTTCGAGAAATGTATCAGTGTTTTTCTGATATACATATATATATAAGACCCCATGATGATCACTGGATGGTGTGAGACCGGTCGAGGATTGAAATCATTCCCAGACTTTTGTTTTTTATCTATTTATTACTTTTACTACCTACTTACTATTATTATTTGTGTGTTAATATATATAAACAATTAATAATAGTTAGTAAGTAGTAAAACATACAGTAATATAAACGAAAAATTCACAAACACTACTCTCAAGTATATATAGATAAAATAATGTTATTGTAGAATCAGGTACATATTCACATTCACATTTGCTAACAAGCGCTTTCTGCCATGATGGCTTCTTCAGGTT
Source organism: Phorcus lineatus (assembly GCA_921293015.1). Taxonomy (NCBI): domain Eukaryota; kingdom Metazoa; phylum Mollusca; class Gastropoda; order Trochida; family Trochidae; genus Phorcus; species Phorcus lineatus. Next base: position 14,141,470 of record OV121093.1, read on the forward strand.
AGACAGTATTATATATATATATAGAAAATTTTAATACAATATTAATAGTGTTTAAAGAAATACTTTTTTAAATGAATGTATTTGATTGCAAAAATCATCTTCAAGCTATTTAAATAGATGACACAAAACCACTGAATAATGAAGATATTTTACAACTTAAAAACAATGATTCATCTTATATCGAAGAAGAAATTTAAAGTATTGAAAAAAGTTAATGAAAAACTAGTTGAAAAAATTATTATGACAATTTTTACAACAGTTACATCAGTCCGATAAAGATTAAACGTAGGCTTTCAGAGGGGTGACACGCTTTATTTCATATGAGTGTATTCATCCAAGAGGATCTGATCAAATGGATAAGATTTTGCCCGTCAACCTCCTCATAATCGTAATAAGCTTCTGGACACTAGGCAAGAGAACGCTTCGGTCCTCTGGTCCTAAAATGTGTGATTTACTTTATCAGAGAACCAAGGGCTGTGGTAGTAAGGGAAAGAGCTGCAATATTTCATTGGCGTAATGCATCGGGGTGAAAAATGTCAGAATGTTTTTTCAATAAACAATGTCAAACCGAGTCTTCTTAGTTTCAAAGTAAGGGGGTACTTTGTTTCTGGGTGTAGTGTATGTGTTCGTGGTATCAAGCTGAACAATTTCCTGTCCTATCAATGAAAACAAAAACAACCCCATAAACAAAAATGTTTACTTATGTTATCTTCATTTCATTTCCCTCATCGCTCCCATTTATACATATATAAAATATATTTATTTATATATATATTAATTTTCATGATAAAATTTGTAAAAACAAATTACAACATTTTTTTAACTATCAATCACACGAAAGTATTTTGTACTCCAAGTGAGCAATATACATATTTATATATCAAAATGATGGCTTTTGGTAGATTGAATTTCTTTTTTCTGAGGTTGAAATCGACTTACAGTTTGAAAGGATTAAAGGACATTGACCTGCAACAAACAAATTAAGCCTTCTTGCATTTCCATCACTGTTTCTGTTTCTTCTTTAATGCGATTTCCTTAGACGTTCCCACATAAAATCATAGGGCTGTCAATGATATGTCTGTGAAATTAATGTAGTTAACGGTTATAAATATCTTGGTGTAATGTTCAACTCAACTTTGAATATGGACAAATGTGTATTAGACTTGGCACTGCGTGGCAAGCGAGCATTACTTAATATAATGTCTATCTCTCATAAACTGGGAGTCGTGACACCAAATGTATTTTTTAAGTTATTTGATACACAGATACAACCAATTCTTTTATATGGATCTGAAGTGTGGGGTTACCAAAGATATGCATGTTTGGAAAGAATTCACTTATTAGCATGTAAAAAATTCTTGTGTGTTGGAATATCTACTCCAAATTGTATGATCTATTAAGAGTGTGGAAGATACCCACTTTACATTAATTCGCAGATAAAAGGCTTGAAATATTGGTTGAAGATTCTCCGGATGCCAGAACATCGACTTCCCAAAGTTGCATACAACATTATGTTCCACTTAGATAGTATTGGAAAGACCACATGGGTGTCGCATATTAAGAAAATATTATTTTCTCATGGATATGGTTTTATATGGATAAGTCAAACAAAGATATATCTCCCTTGAAAGATTACAAAGACTCTGTCCATTATGTAACGACGCCATTGAAGATGAAATACATTTTACATTTGATTGTCCATATTATACTGAACTAAGAACTAAATATATACCAGAACGTTTTCTATCTAAGACGAGTGTAATAGGATTCATTTCTATTATGACATCAAGTGATGACGATGTTATATTTAAATCATCGTTATTTTTAAAGCACGGTATGGAAGTAAGAAATAGTAATTTGAACAATAGCTTGTGACTTATAAACTGTTTTTAACTTACAAAATATGTAATTACTGGAGTCTGTCATGTCACCAATTTGAACCTTGTTTTCCCAAATTACAAATTTGTAAATTGTAAGCTATATGTTTATATGTATCATTGTATATGGGCCTGAGGCCTTGAATGCAATAAACAATCTTTGACTTTGACTTTGAAACCTATCGGCATGTAGATATGATTTGGTAAATTTTTGAACGATTTTCATATCGAAGCTCATAGTTTTAGTTTTTGATCTGCTAACGAAATATTTGAAATAAGATAAGTTGTAGATATTGCGAGTGTTCGGGTTTAGTGCATTTCATAATTTAATTGTTCCAGGTAAGAATGATTTTGAATGCGTTGTAGGGGAAAGAAAGGTGTGAGATCAAATGTGTTTATCAAGTACTCCTAAAATCTCTTCCTACATGTTACCATAGATACACTGGTAATACAGCCAATCAGAAAATAAGTCACCCGTTTTGCCCGGCACTGCAACATGTCTGCCCCCTTGAAGCAAGTTTGTCACATGTAACAGTTAGAGAGAAAAAAAGTGATCAAATAATCAAATTTACAGACACCAGTTGTGGAAACTTTTGATTGGGTAAATAGGAGTTCATTTATGTATGGCAGGGAAAAGCTAATTGCCTAGTTTAATTTGATAGACAATGAAGAGTTGGCTTGATTTCACGTATGTTGTACATAGAAGTTTTTCCAAAAAAATGTTTCATTGTTTAAAGCCATTTTTAACAAAAAATATGACATTTCACAAAATATTTCTTCAATCAAGAATTTTGTTAAATGCATTCTTGAAAAGTTTTGGTGTAATTTCCTTTTAAAAAATGTGACAAAAATGTACATTAATATTGAATGCTTTCGAAAGGCAGAGTTTTGAGAGTGACAACCAATAACTTTTGCTGTTTTTTTTACTTCTGCAAAATATTTATTCATGGCATAAGACTTAAGGCCTTAATTTAAGGGCACATGCCATATACCTAACTAATGTAAGTCATTTAAAACGCTATGGTAAACTTGTAAAGAACATTAACGCGAAAGATCGTATGTTGTATATTCTTGTTTTAAGGTCTGTCTAAATTAAAAATTTAACATATTTACCTCAACTTGGATCCAATATCAAAATAAACAGGAATTTCATCTAATAACAATGATAATTGCTCCCCAAAAAAAATATACATTTTGTTTTATTACAATCAATTCATTGCTGTTTGATATTTCATGCAATAATCAATACTATTTTCAGCTGATGAGGTCTGATAAATCATCTTCAAGCTATTTAATGCTATCGTTAAATTTGGTCTGTTTATCGATTTAAATAGATGACACAAAACCACTGAATAATGAATATATATTTTGTTTTATTACAATCAATTCATTGCTGTTTGATATTTCATGCAATAATCAATACTATTTTCAGCTGATGAGGTCTGATAAATTATGGCATGACTCACGTCTAGTGGTTGTTAAACGTCTGGACATTTTCACTTTATCAACTTTTCAGGCTGTACAGCTGTACCCCCAAGCTTGTAAAATGTTTAATGTAAGTGTACTGATCTGGAAATAAGCTTTTAAGCAATTAAATGTCTTAACTTAAAAGCCTGTGAAAAAGAAATAAAACTATTTTTATTTTAAATGCATTAACTCATGTTATTGTTCTCTGTACTTCACAGAGCTCTAAATATCCCCAAGTCAGGTCAGGCAGGAGAACGCAAGGGTCTGACATGCTGAAATTTTGTGTAGTCATAATGTGACCAATGCTGATTATATGTAGTATTTATGTTTGCTGCATGAAACACAAAAGACAAGATGGACAATGGCTTAATGTTTTACATACTGTCCTCAACCTTAGATATAATAATAGATAATACACTCCCCGATGAGCTTCAAAGCCAATGGCTCTATATTTTAAAGAGAAAGTATCATTTATCAAAACATCCTTTAACAGTTCAATCCAACACTGCATACCTCACATTTTCTCAAAGAGTATCTAATAAAGAGGATTATTGTTAGTTATTTAATGTCAAATGAGCAATGAGTTCATAATTAACGATTTATAATTCAAGAGTGTGTATATGCAATTTACCAATAAATTGTGAGAAACGATCTCAGAGTAGAAACCATGATTCAGTCAAAGGTCAATGTGAGCATGAAAAAGCTATACACCATGAACACATGGTTTGAATAAATTGAAAACTTTTGAATTGTATAGAAGGAATATTGAGTTAATAGAAGTATAAAAATAAAGATAGATAAGATATAAAGTGTGGCTTATCACTTTTTGTGAAAAAAGTGATTTCTTCTTTAAAATTTCATGAATGATATGCGATGAGAGATAAATATAGCCAACAAGGCATGAAAATCAACATAAAATCAATATATCTTTCGAGGTCCTTAAGCGTTTATCTAAATGAAACATTTTATTTTGCCATTACTAAATTCAACATTAGAATAAGAATATTAAGTGATATTTTGTGAAAAAAGTCTAAATTCTTACTAAATTCAACATTAGAATAAGAATATTAAGTATGTTTAAGTATCCCACAATTCCAAGTTGGGATGATACATATATACATATATCATATATTTGAAAAATCACCCTGACATGTACTATAAATGTTGTATATTGTAGCGAAATTCACATAAGTCAAAGGCTTGTTTACCAATTCAGTCCTTCTTAGAAATAATTATATTTAAACTATATCAGTTTCTTTTGACAAATGAAAATGTGTGCAATCAGCGGATAAATTAAAATCGTGTTGTTTTCTTGATAATTTGCACTGAATAGGCATGTCTGGTAAGTTAGTTAGAGACGAGGCTCGCGATTTGTTGATAGTGAATCTGATTCAGCAGTTTCCTCTTCTCAACAGAAGATAAAAAGCATAGTTTGTTCACCAGATGCTATTTCTGAAAACTTTATTAAATGAAAATGCTTGTATCATAGATCCGTTTCTATCCACATGCGACAGCATATATTCAATGTAAATGAATTAGTGAATTATTTGTTTATCATCTGAGGAAAGTGCTATAAAATATTGTCAAGAGACGAGGTTCTACATTATGTAGATGTTATAGTTGGAAAATAAATAAATTACAAAATCACGATTTCAACTATTGATGGGAAATTTGTATTTGAAATAACATTTATTCATAAAAAGAAATTCATAAAACACATTTATAAACATTGTTGACATTTTACAAACGTTATTTGCTGACATCTTATTTTTTTTATAATTCCAGGTTTTTTTTAGAAATAAGCATAAATGGTAAATGTGTCTAAAACATAAACGTTATGATTTATTAGCATCAACGGTAGAATGGAGATTTTTCCTAAAAAAATTAAGATCGGGTATGTTTAATTAAACATTTTCTGCATAGAGTTTTATTTTTAAAAGTAATTATTGTAAAGATGGTATCAAACATTGATGAAGGAAGATAATATCTGCTTCAATCAACAGAATCCCTCTTTTAACAAATCAACTTTTTTCCATGAATTGGTTGCAGACATGTTTATTTCATTTGCTAACAAATTATCATTGCAAATATATATTCAAACAATACTAAGAAACAAAACAATATGTTCAACTGTTCAAATAGACACTGTAATAAATTTCAATCTAATGATCTAAACAAAAATCTATAGATAAATAAATTTGATAAAAAGGACTTTATTCTAAATCAACCTCTGAAAGACTCACACTTTGGTGTTTTCCCACGAAAATCTTTTCTCCCTTCAATTCCCTTCAGTTCCTTCAAAGTTACAAGATACTCAACTATTTTAGATCTACTATATTCACAGGCAATGTGGAAAACAGTTTGGCCAAGACAATCACGTGTTGTTACTCTTGCATGGTGTTGATAGAGTAGTTTCACAATAGACAAATAGCCGTATCTTACAGCAAGAAACAAAGGAGAACACCCGTTATGACCCTTTTTTTCTATATCAAAGATATTTAAAGAAAGGAAATATTTAACCATCTTTATTTTACCGGCTGCACAAGCCAGGTGTATGGCGTTGTTGTTATAGCTATTTGTGCTTCGCATATCTGCTGCTCTGTTTCTCAACAATTTAACGATTGCTAGATGACCTTTTTCTACAGAATACATGAGAGGTGTCTTCCCGACGTCTCCCTTAGAATCTATATCAAATTTGTGAGTATCTAACAAGGCCCTAACAATATGCTTGTTTCCACCCTTACAGGCATAATGAAGCACGTTATTACATATATGAGGAGATACAGCTGAAACATCACAGTTGTACTGCATCAGAAGGTCGAAGATGCGCCTTCTTCCATGCTCAGCTGCATGATAAACAGCTGTTATTCCCATCCTATTCCGACAGTCGACATCAACCACTCCCTGAGACAGGAGTTTCTTTGCTTTCTTCAGTTTCCCTTCTTTACAGGCTTTGTGGAAAAGTTTCACATTGTTTTCAGAGCAGACCGGTTCCTTCTTGATTGTCATCAGCTCATCTGTGAACAGATAAACTGCCAGGCAAATTTAAGATTTCACTCAGTTTTCAAGTCTATAAAATAAAAAATAAACAAAGATATAATAATTCTGACGATAGGTTTATAATCAGAAATCATTTTCCAATATTCTCATTGAAAATCATCCAAATATCGTCATTTTATGTTCCCCAATACACAAGAAAAGAGGGGGTCAATATAAAAAAGTACATAAATGCGGAGTTAAAAGACAAGTGCACAGAAACTCTTATAAGTCACACGAATCCCGGAGTCTGTTACCAATAGCGAGTGTGACCACCCTAGACATTATTGCAAGCAAGTACACGCCTCCTCATTGAAGTCGTCAGGCATCGAATGACATCAGTAGGGGTCCTGTTTCATATGTTTAACAGAGATTGTTCAAGTTCCTGCTGGTTGTTTGGAGTTGGCACCAGCTGTCTCAAATGGCGATCGTAGTTGTCGTAGTGCAATATAAGTCTTCGTGGCTGTTGTTGGATGAAATGAACCACGATAGTACTCAGTATCTCATCAATGTACCACTAGTCATTCCGATTTCCTTGCAGAACAACCAGTGGCCACAAATCTCTCCTCACACGATGCCTCCGCCTCCTAACGGGTGAACCTCTCGAATGCAGTTTGGTATGAGACGGTTGCCCCTTTGACCCTGCCATTGTTCATGAATAGGCAAAAGCTGTTCCCTTCCCTTCGGCACCCTCTCCTAGTCACGTTCCTGGCACCGTCATACAGTACATGTCCATGGTAATTTGCGTTGATGGTGTAAATTGGTCAAAGCCATTCCATTGCAGGGGCGGTACGCTCGTACACCAGCCAAACGACGTTGACAAAGTGTTCTTGTGCTGATGACCGAGTGCCGTCGACGCTGTTGATATCGTTGTTACGTATCGGTTTTGGTGGTGACTTTGCCTGATGTAGCAATTTTCGGTTGCAGTTGTTACCCTCGGTCTTCCCGATCTTGGTCTCTCCTGTGTCTTGCCTGTCTGATGGTATCGTTTTTACAGCCTTCTGATGGTGAATTGGCTGCGGTTCTTGGCATTTGACGTTGTGAAGGCCCCTTAGCGGACATACTTACTGCTTGATCAGGTACGCTTGCGTAAGTTTTGGCACACTTTTAGTGTTCTTTATGTTACTGAATGTTCTTTAAATTTAGGGGTTTTATGCAACATTGTTGCATGTGCATCACAAATAATGTCTCAAAAACACATTTTGCAAATGTTTGTGAATGCATAATTCCATGGCTGCGTTCGATGCAGTCCGTTAGTTAGAGGAAAAGATGGATTAATACTATCATTTCCTGCTTAGAATCAAACCTTTACCAGCCCTCATAATGTTTTCAGAAAAGAATAAAAGTGAAATTTTTTATTTTGCCTTGGAGTTTATATAAACAACTTTCATTCCATTGATGTTAACAAAACAATTGTCAAATGTAATTATTGTTTTAGCCCACACTGCTTTTCCTCTGGGGGGGGACGGTTTGAGAGGTACGGGTGGATTTGTTCTTGTTTTCAGTGTACAGGTTATATATAGGGCAAACTGACTGAGGTTAGAACACCACCCGAGGTCGCCCGAACACTTTTGACTAGTAGCTGACGCAATAAAATGTGCAATGTCGGGATATATTTGTTTTGAAATATGAATTTCTCGAATGTCAATTTGTTCATTTCATTAAAAAGACAATTGATCGAAGGTAGTATATCTAATCGACTTTTTGCTGTAATGGACAAATAATATATCCATGTAAGGAATTGGCAAAATATTTGTTTCAACGTAAATGTTGACTATCAGATTAAGAAATATAGGAAGCGCCAAAACATTTTAAACTGTATCCATAAACAAAGATAAAGAACCAAACAGTTATATTGTGCTGAACATTGGTATATAAATTATAAAGGGGATTTTTAAGTAAATGTTGAGATATTGATAATATGTTAAAATGACCTTGCTTCGGACAGTTTTAACCATAGTTCGGACACTTTTTATATTTCACTTATACGGACTTGTAGTGCTGTAATTCAACCAACAAAAGTTCTGCAAACATGCAATAACATACGACTAACATATGTCATTAAGTGATAAATTTTTAAAAGCTACGGTTTAGCGAGTACGGCGTTTTTGCGTCAAATGCCTACGAAACTGATTGTGACGTCATAATTTTGTAACCATGCATGCGGCAGTTTTGGGAGAATTTAACATCGGAAAGCATGCTCTGTACAGATGACAAATTAATTCATGTTTCCGAAAAACCTTGATATTATTGTACATGAACTACCCAATGCATGTTTTGAAATGTCTAAGACCATTTTGATAAATATTTTAAGCTAGGGGTGCATGCGAGAAGATGATGTGCAACTGTCCGAAGTTAGGTCAGAACTGTCCAAACCTCGGGCGATTTCATATTGGCAATAAAAACCGTTATTTTCGCATAATTTACAAACAATTCTGCATTTTAAGATAGTAATCCAAAATAAATATTACTCTTTGATAAAATGGTTTGCTCATATTTACATTATTCAAATTATCTTTTATAATGCAGAGTTTCAAAACATTTGAATCGATACACTGTCCGAACCTCGGTCAGGTTGCCCTACAGTGTTTTCCTTAAGTAGATCACATATATGTATTTAAGATAGACATAATGTCATATTTACCTGACTCTTTAGTTTTCCGGCCACAGGAACTTTTCACAATTGAATAGCAGTTCGTAATTGGTGCTTTGAAAAGGAGATTACATTTTAAATGTACATCATCGAATATTAAATCTGCACAGCTGATGGTTATTTTACAAAGTCTTTCACACATCAGTAGACCGTAAGGTTGAACAATTCTCTGTCCCAACGTCTGGCAGATAGCTCCAGATAGCAGAACGAAAATTAGCAACATATTTTCAAGAAGGTGGCATAAGCTAGAGTATACACGATGAAATACAAGACAATAACTCCTAATGTTACGTTGATTGACAGTATGCATTAATTATACATGAAACGCAGTAGCGATTTTATTTTTTGGCTGAACAAACGTCTGTTTGCTTGTCGTTATTGTTGAATAATTTTGCAAGGAATATTTTGCTTTTAAACATCCATTTATATGCTCTTAAGAGCTTGATTAGTTTTTAGGCAAAATATATTTGATTTGATCTTTTTGATTCTAGTTCCCCTGGCATTTATTTACTTTATTACGTTAATGATTAATATGAATATGGTTAGATTTAGTCTATATTGACTTCAGAGAACTTCAGTGACAAAGAAGTGAAACATTAAAAGTACAAGATAAACTTTTTGAAATATGGGGTAAAAAACCATCCAATAAGGAAAAGAAATTGAGAACGAAAAGAGAAAAATGGCTGATAATTCTACCATCAATTTAATGTTCGATGTGCAGAAAGAGAAAAAACATCAAAAAAGGTTAAAGGCAGATTTCATTACAGAGTCCAATAGGATGGGATCACAAAGCAGAAAACGCCAGCAACAGTTGATCAAGAGCAATATTTTGAACAAATGCAAAATAAAAACCTGCATTCGGATGAGATTTTTTGCAGAGGTTTTCAAGCAGCTTGAAGATTTATCATCATCCGGGTACATTCAACAATTAACAAAAGGTTTATCAAGTGTAAAGGATCACTCAACAGTATCAAAGTTTGAAGAGACAAGTTATGACAATTCATCAACATCATCTGAAAACACCGTTACAAAGGATGTTGAGTATATTTTACTTATTAAGAAGAAATTCTTCAAAAAAGCACAGAAACATATATTCTTATAAATTACAAAAAGTTAACAAATGTACATTGTGCAATTAAAAAAAACAATTGTCAAATGTAATTATTGTTACAGCCCTCTGTTTTTTCCTCTGGGGGAGGACGGTTCGAGGGGTAGGGGTAGGGGTGGATTTGTTCTTGTTTTCAGTTTACAGTAGATCACATATATGTATTTAAGATAGACATAATGTCATATTTACCTGACTCTTTAGTTTTCCGGCCACAGGAACTTTTCACAATTGAAAAAGATGGAGACAAATGATGTTGAGTATATTTTACTTATTATAAAGAAATTCTTCAAAAAAGCACATAAATATATAATCCTATAAATAAAAAAGATATAACACATGTAAATTGTGCAATTCACACAAAAGAATTGATGGACCGACCAGGTAGGACTCAACTCTAATTCTACCATGACATTTTAAAATCCTTGTTTTTGATTGGTATATTTCATCGTCGAATCTACGTTCGAACATGATTTTTAAGATAGCTGATTAACCGCGTTAGAATACATCTGCCTCAAGGCTCGATGCAAACAGAGACTGTTCGGAGTTTGACGTTCTACCGCTAAACATGCTGAAAACGTGCTTTTGATAGCCTTCTGTTACCAATTACTCAACTCTAAATACCTCATAAAAAGTGCATTATGCGATACTCAGGCAAACCATTTATCACATGGGAAATTCTTATTGTATATGTGTACCTATGTGTTTGCCAAGTTGTCAAGCTTTACACTGTTGAACAGATTTGTTTACAAGTCGGAATGCGACTTATCTCATTCATTAGAATTATAGGTACAGCACGTGTCTCCTGAAATATCATTTGGGACTTTCTTCACCTTAAAACATATGAATGTATGAATATATGTATGTTTGTATGTATACAGATAAGGAGCAAGATTACTTAACTAACTTTGAACCTAAGACTAGTAACTTCTTTGGATTACCAAAAGTTATAAGATATAAAGGAAGGTTGCCATGCTTCAAACACAGCCTTTGTCAAATTGCCGCCCCCTACGGATCTAGAACTATGACCAATCAATGCCCAACACATAGACTTAGCAACTTTGTTGACATGCTCTTAAAACCATTTACAAAACATGTGGAAAGTTATTTAAGAGATAAAACAGATTTTCTCAACCAGTTCCCTTCAGAAACAAATTCAAATACCAGGTTAGTATCATTTGATGTGACTAACTTTTATTCAAATATCCCTCATGACTTAGGTATAGAAGAAATTCATTATGGTTGGATAAACACTCCCATGAGTTACCTGAGAGGATTTCAAAAGATTTTATTATAGAAAGTGTGAAATTTATCTTTACAAATAATAATTTTCATGTTAATGAAAACCATTACAAACAAACAAAGAAGACAGCCATGGGAACGAAAATGGCGCCAACTTATGCTACACTTATACTAGGATATCTAGAAGAGTTATTATACCGTAAGGTTGGCCAAAAGTTTAAAGATGAAAACGAATTTTTTAAAAGTTGGAAAAGATTTTTGGATGACTGTTTTATATTATGGACACAAGATAATGATTCCTTGAAAGACCTACATAATATACTTCAAAATTTACATCCAAGTCTATCATTAACAGTGGAAGATAGTACCATAAAGTAAGCATTCTCAGATGTAATGGTAACCATAAAATCAGGAAAAATAGAAACTGATATCTGTTACAAATATCCAGATTCCAAACAGTATTTAGACTATAGGTCCTGCCATCCACGCCATATTAGAAATAGCATTCCATATTCCCTAGCACGTAGAATATGTACCATAGTATTAGACCCAACTTGAGGTTGAGAGAATTAGAGAAATTATTAAAAAGGCAGAGGATACCCTGATAAAATCATTTTGGATTCTATAACAAAGGCCCGTCCCTTTAACCGAGAAGATCCTCTAAAACAAAGACAACAGGAAAGCAATTCGGCAGACTTAACTCTTGTGACTGCATTTAACCCCCGCTAGACGCATGTCCAAAACTAAAGCATGCTCTAAAGACACACTTTCTTAAATGATAAACAGTAAACAGCAGATCAAAACCTGAAACAAAATGTTTTCAAAAGCGTGCTTTAAAGATCACAGTACTTCAAGTATCACAATACGTAGATGTATACCCCTTAGCGCACATATAATTTAGATGAATGCACAAAGAATTGCAATCCCCAGTTCTCAATCTGTCCTATATACAAAATGCGCACAGAAAATGAAGAGCTAAGGAAAATAAGAGAACGATTCGCTATTGATGGATATAACTCTAAATTGAACTGTAACTAATATGAAATCATGTTGATTTCGCATTTACTATATATTTTTAGTGGTATGCATATGACGTCATAAATTACGTCCCTTGCCATTGTTAACGCCAAACCAATAGCAACACAATGTATAAGTTACCCTGATGATCACTATGTTGTGAAACTGGTTGGTTATGAACTTATATGAAGAACAATCTTCAGTTTGTTATTTTTAAAGAATATCAAATACATAAACCATGATCATTTAACTTTTACATGTATGTGTGTATGTGTGCGTGGGTGTTAGTGTGTGTTTGCGTTTGTCTATATGTTACAGAAAATAATGTTATAGATAATATTGAATGTAGATAATGTGAAGACGAATTGTGAACTGACGAAACATTGTGATTAATTGTGTAGTTAAATAGAATACAAAAAAACCTCTTACCCAAATCCTTAAGCAAACCAAAAATATTTTGCTGACAGGTTCAGTACCTCGACAGCACATTGAAAAAAGAGTCATTATCCAGTTTCATTTTCAGAATATATTTTATTCGTAATTTACTGTGCATTTTATAAAAAAAACTTGAAAACACTTCCCATTCTTACTAATGTCAAAGAAATTCAAAGACAGGAAAACGTCTTTATTACCGGTAGATAAGTTAATATTGCCAACCCATTTGCCTATTTCTCACAAAATATTTTTAATAATAATGGTGAAAAGTAATTTTTTGAGGTGGCATATAAGATTTATGATTTTTTAGTAAATCAAAAGTGTTAAACTATTCGAATGACACTATATTCAACATCAATCTCAGGAAAAAATAAACTGAATAAAAAATACTATGTCATGAAAGACAGACAAACATACATTTTATTCGGTATAGACTCCAAAGGCCCAGGAAAAAGAGAGAATCTCACCCAAGTGTCTTCTGATATCTGCCGAGTGTTGATTTTTTATATGAGAAGACAAGAGGGGTATATTTATCATCCAAAATCATTTTTCAGTTCAATCCCGTGAAAAATGTATATTTCTGAACACTGCACTACTCTAATACCCTCAGGACAGTGATGTCATAGCACTGTGATGTCATAGCACTGTGACGTCATCGTGTTTATGACGTTATAGCACTGCGATGTTACTACTTGATGATGTAAATCTATTGTGATGCCATGAACTTGACTGTTACAGGGCATCGTTCAAAATCTACTGTCAAAACGATATTTCCCAGGCGATATCTCCTGTGGAACAAAATTTAGGATGATAAAAAATACATTTCGCTTTCTTTATCAGTGCTCTTAAAAGGTTACAGGTTTTTATGCATGCATATATTTTACATCAATCTCTGAAGGATTTACACTTGGGTATTCTTCCCTGAAAATCTTTCTTCTTCTCAAATCCCTTCAGTTCCTTCAAAGATACAAGATAATCAACAATTTTAGATCTACCATATTCACAGGCAACGTGGAAAACAGTTTGGCCAAGACAGTTGCGTGTTGTTACACTCGCATGATGTTGATAGAGTAGTTTCACAATAGACAAGTTACGACGTTTAACAGCATGAAGGAATGCAGAACGACCGTTCTGTCCTTTTCTGTCTAAATCAAAGACATTCAAAGATAGGAGGTACTTTACCATCTCTACATTTTCACACAAACACGCAAGTTGCAATACGTTGTTGCCATAGTTATTTGTGATTTGCATACCTGCTCCTCTGCTTTTCAACAATTTAACAATTTCAAGATGACCTCCTATTACAGCATACATTAGAGGTGTTCTCCCAACTCTTCCCTGAGAATCTATATCAAATTTATGAGTATCCAACAATGCCTTAACAATGTGCTTGTTGCCACCCTTACAGGCATAATGTAGCACATTATTACATATATGAGGAGATACAACTGCAACATCACAGTTGTACTGCATCAGAAGGTCGAAGATGTGCCTTCTTCCATGCTCAGCTGCATGATAAACAGCTGTTATTCCCATCCTGTTACGACAGTCGACATCAACCACTCCCTGAGACAGGAGTTTCCTTGCTTTCTTCACTTTCCCTTCTTTACAGGCTTTGTGGAAAAGTTTCACATTGTTTTCAGAGCAGACCGGTTCCTTCTTGCTTGTTACCATCTCATCTGTGAAAAAACATATAAACCACTAACGTTCCATTGATGCCAACAAAACAATTGTCAAATGTTTCTAACGTTTTAGCCGTCAGTTCATTTCTTAAATTTTTTTTTTGGGAGAGCTGTACTTGTTTGCATTGCTAAGGTGTTTTTGATGGTCAATTCTGGTGTTACTTAAATCGGATTTGTTAAGTCGGCACTTTTTGTTATTGTGGTGATTGTTGTAAAGTACTCTCAATGGTGGTTGGCAATCCTTGTTGGGCAGTGCACAGACAACGCGTTTGGTTGTAAATGTTGTAAGGAAACATGAAAACTTTTAGTTTGAAGAGGACATTATTTCATGTTTGATATTAAAGCACTTTAGTATTTCGTGTTGTCTGTGATGTTATAGTTTTTAGGGGGAGGGGGAGGGGAGGGGGAGGGGGTGGGGGGTAGTAAATCACCTGTATGTATTATCAAATGTACATAATGTTATGTTTACCTGACTCTTTAGTTTTCCGGTCACAGGACGTTTCCACTGGTGAAAAACAGTTCACAGTTGGTGCTTCGGAAAGGAGACATTTCAAATGTACCTCATCAAATATTACTTTCGAACAGCTGATGGCTATTTTACAAAGTCCTTCACACATCAGTGGACCGTAAGGTTGAACAATTTTCTGTCCAAACGTCTGGGAGATAGCTCCAGATAGAAGAATAAAGAAAAACAACATATTATCAAGCTACTGTGGTTTGTAAAGAAATTGAAGACAAAATCCTCACAATGATAAGTTGCTGGAGGGTATGTATTATTTATCCATAAGATGCAATTTAAATCGTTATCTTCTAATGGAACAACTTCTTTTTTTCTTTATTATTAACAAATACGGTTAATCTTTGTTTAAATCGATCATTTTATATGCTCTGAAGAGTTTAATTAGTATAATGTAAAAATGTATTTCATCGACATTTCCATTTCCATTTTCCTTGGTATCATTGTAATCAATTGTGTCACAATATAGAATACAAAAACATATTGGCTTCATATTTACAACCGACAGTATTTTAAAACTAAAGTCGTTAAAAAAAATTCTGTTCGTTGATTATATATTTTATTTTTCATAAAGAAATTCTTATACATTTTCTTAATCAACTTGAAAAATCTTTTAATGATTTTTATCATCATGGTAATTAAAATCCTAATAAATCCAATAACACTTCAAGTGAGCTCAGCGAATTACAAAGTTGATACATAACATTCATAACAAAACATTCTGAGGTAAGAAGGTAGGAATCCAATAATGGTTTTCAAAGGTTAAATGTGGTAGTGCATTTCATATAAAAAGAAAGGAAATTTTGATAGAGTTCTATCTTTCCTCATGAAAGTCATTAAAGTCCTCTTGAATCAATTTAATTACGGTATATAAAACGTTCTCTATATCGATAGTTACGGACAGAATACACCCTTACATTAGTGCATTTATTCTAATTAATGTAACTGTTATTTATATATGGAAATTTTCAAAACGAATCGTTACTTAAGTTTATTTTTAGTTCCGTTTCTTTTCCTTAAAAATACAAAATTGTAATTTCTTCATTCCTTAATCAGGTAAGTTACAGCTTGAAGCTACACTTTTTACCCATTAATGTACACTATTAAAACAACTTACATTGCAGCTGATGAAGGAGAAGGCAGTACGTTGTGATTTTCACCAAAAGGAAGTTCCTATCCAGAAAATCTGGCCTTCTTGTGTATGTCATATCAAATTACCCTTAAAATACTTGATTTTCCACGTTGTAAAATGTATTTATGTTTGCTTGTACAAATGTTCGTAACCCATTCAGAACAAATCAGATGCCTGCATTTAATTTCCATGTTTCCATGTGTACTGTCAGTTGGAAGAAGTACTATCACCAGTGTATGCATGAGGGGAAAAACAGATCTAAATGCGAGTTGACATTTTGTAGTCCTACATTTCATTTTCATTTGGATACAAACTGTACTCTATCAACGCTCAAAACTCAATCTATACTAGTGCTATTCAAACATGATAAAGCTGTTGGTGTTTTCTGTTTTACTTAGCAAGTATGAAAAGCAAACCTTCATCTTGTTGATGTGCCCTGCTTAGATTATTTTACTTTTTTTCGCTGTTTATCACTAGTCTTGTACTTGTGTTTTCTTAACCACTGCGGGAATTATATTTATATTATTTATATTTTATTATATATATAGGAAGGTTAAAGCCATTACGTTTAATACCTGGAACACTCTTAAAGGAGAATATTATCTACATTTCATAGTTTGGTAAGTAAGATTATATAGATAAAGTAAATCTAATATAGAACTAATTATTACCCATGTGGGCAATCATAAGCGGTGAGATATTTTCAATATGAGCACATGTGCACATATCACTTTTGCCTAGCAACGATTGTTTCAGCGCGAGTTACCGTATTACGTCGTCTGTGACGTCATCAAACCATTGTTCGTGACGTCACTGAAGCAGGCCGCTTTCCGTGTGTCTTAAATGAAATAGAATCGGTAATAAAAAAATTATAACCCTCGGAATTGTGTCATATGACTTTTACGAAACTCGTGCAAACTTTTGTATAACCCTCGCTCTCACGCGGGTAATACAAAAATATCGCACTCATTTCGTAAAAGTCATGTGACACACTTCCTCGGGTAATAATCTCAAAATATGATACACATGTACTCCTAAGAAGTTTGGAAAATGCTGTTATGATCACGTGACAATCTCGAGTTGTAAAAAAGGAAGCATATTAAAAACTCAACGTGTAATCAGAGGCAGACTCTGTGCGTTGACGCCAAACTTGCCCAGCAGACTGACAATCAACAAAACAATGGACTCTACCAATTTTGAATATTTAGATTTTCTTGATTAATGTAACAAATGTTATTAATCTATATGATGATTCATACTGAATATGTCGATGTTTTTTACCTTCCGTTGACTATTGTGTATGGAAAGTCAAAGGTTATTGTATATACAATTGATATCATATACATAGGGTAGAAGTCAGAAGTCACTGGTGTCATGACCAATTCTTATATTGCCTGAATACTATATAGAATTAATTATAAATTACACAGTAAAAAGATAAGAACAGTAAGACAGCAAAAACTTATCAAACCTAACGAGTGTGATTTCAAAATAATCATTTAAATTATTTATCATCAAATAAATCATCATTTAAAAACCGAGTAATAATGATAAACATTTGAGGAAAGTCAACCGAAATTCATTTTAACACAAAGAACCTATGATTAATTGTTTGAAAAAATTAAGCAGGGCTTTCTTTATATAAATCTACCCTTTCATATGATGAACCGAGACTACTTGGATAAAAATGCATTCCGTCTAGCAATTCTAAAGTGAAAACTTATTAAACCCATAATTGAAATATTTTTATTCGACCACTATGGTGTATAATTTGTTGTTTAGATTAGTACTTCTATCTGGAGGCATATTCTATACAAGGGGACAGAGAAAGGTTCAACCATATGGTCCAGAGATGTGTGAAGAACTTTGTCAAAGAGACACCAGCTGTTCAGTTGTCACGTTCTACGAGGTACAATTATCATGCCAACTTGTTTCTGATGGAGGAGATTCTCCTTGTGCTTCTTACGATATAAAAACCTTAAAAGCGCCTTGTCGTCGTATGGCATCAAAGAATCAGGGTAAATATCATGACCATATGTACATTAACACAGCCTTTTAGAAATGTTGAGTTATTTGAGTTAAATGAATTTATTTTTACATTAGAGGAACCAGTTGTTTCAAAGTGCTAAAATGTTACATCAATTGGTGATAGTTACCAATTTTGATAAAAGTGTTAGGCAATATCTAATACAGTCAAAACAAGCCACTTCTTTACAAAAAGTTATTCAAATGAGTTCACCATGTCATATTTGAATATCGATTAAAACATAGATTAAAACAACCTTAGTAAGCATTTAGGAATCCCAAAATGATTTACAAAGTTGTCGAAGAATACATCTGCAGTTGTTCTTGTCGCAATGTTCCTTGTAGGATATGCCTTGGTATATCGCATGAAGTGATCTGTTATTATCAACATGTTACAGAGTGAGGAAGTTCATGCAAGCATGAGTGGCTTGGAAGTCTGGTTGTTAATGAGTGGGGCCTTTCCTCCAGTCGGTGGTTATCTCCTGTGACATGTACAATGCTGTCTCAAGAACTAATTCAAGATGCCTGACATGCTCCTCTTGGGTCTAAGAGACAATGATGACATCATCAATGTAAACGAGACAGATAATTTGATGCAGTACTTCAAGGCACTGTTCCATAGACACGGATATGTGCCAGGTGCATTTGATAGTCCAAAATTGCATTCTGTTGAATACGTAAAATCCAAGAGGTCCTAAAATAATGGCCGTCCTTTTTTTGTAGCTCTCCTGTATTTCAACTTAATGGTAGCCAAATTTCATGTCATCAAAGAAATGGTGGTGTCCTTGAGGCATCCGAACAAATCTTCTATCTTTGGAATGGCATGGGCGTCCTTTATCGTCCTCTGATTAAGCTCGCGAAAATCAATACAGACACACATTTTCCCATCCTTCTTACATGCGAGAATAATGTTTGATGCCAAAGGACAACGAAAATTCCTGATTACTCCAGCTGAAAGCTGCTGATGAAGATGGGACCTCACTTCTTCAAACATACCGGAGGGGATATCCCAGCAACGCTGTTTGAATGGTTGCCCATCCGTTGCACCACGGCAGGATACTTTCAATGAAGTGCAACAAAAATCTATCTCGTAATAATGTTAAGCACATGGACCTCTATGGCATCAGGATTATCTCGATCATTTGCAATGATAGTGAGATCAATGTCAACCTCTGAAGGGATTGTTAGGGAGGGATGAAGGATTGATAACCTTGGTGCTAGTACTTAATTGACCTTTGATAAGGACTTTCCTTTTGGAAGGTATGATGATGTTCCTATCCTCAGCACATCTGATAAGTTTTAGAATTATGCTTGTCCCGTTCAAGTTCTTGGCCTAGATGACAGTGGTCATGACCGATGAGTACCATGGCGTGTGCATGGGGGCTTTATGTAGGAACGCAACTCCGTGGTTTTGCTTGCACTTGTCAAGTAGGAAGACTTAGTAGTATGGGAACTCGAACACTGTACCTTGTGTTGGAGACAACTAAAAATTAACATGAAAAAATCTCTCTCTTTACACCTGAAACGCCATGATAGGTTAAATACAAAATTTAATAGACATGGTACACATACCATGCGGGTGGTACAAGACTGAACCCAACTTGAATACAACGTACTATGAATATACTGGGATCTATATTAAAGACACTCTCTCATCTCAAACGCTCCAAAAAGGAAACTAAAGATAAGAACAAAGAGCAATACTTATTATTGTATATAACGCAAGATTGGAAATATATGCATAGTACACTTACATGTAGTACTTTATGAATACCTATTCAAATGATGATAAACAGATTTACTTTAATAATAACGTACCACACAGGTTTAATACAATATAACTAATGATATGTACGTTATCTGTCTGTTACCAGTGCAAAGAAGCTATGGAGATTGATTAGAAGTCTGCATGAAGTTAGTAAGACCAATCAGCGGAGAAAAGTCCTGGTTTGGTGAAGTTATATAACAGAACTCTAATGGCTTAACCCTTGTTTTGTGGTATATTAATTAAAAATAAAAGAGAGAATCGTAATGAGATAAATTATTTTATAATAAAATAAATTTGCCATAAAAATACTGAGAATGTACGTGAAATGACTATGTACTGTTCCCTAAAAAAAGGAAACAAAGTGATAAAAAAAATTCATATTTTTCAACATCGTCATCAAATCTGAAAATAACTTATTTTCTTTCGACTCTATAAATTATTTTCCTGCCTCACTTGCGTTTTGTTCGGTTTCAAATTAATGGCCAATGATCATTGAATTTAGTTTGTAGAGGTTAGAGCACAGGATGGTAGGAGGAAATCCTGAATCCACAGTCTTCTGTCTCACTGACTGCAACTTGGGCAGTGTGAAAAGCCGCAAGCATTTTCCTGAAGCCCCAAGAATCTTGGCAGGTTGCCCATTCATATCTCTCTCAACTGTTCCCGTTGTCGCTGGGTTTTGTGAGCGTAATTTACTGTAATGATTGCATAGGACCTGATGACTCATACCTTTTTTCACAGATGAGACGATATCAAGTTTGGGAGAACCTGCCTGTTACAAGCAAGATTTGATAAAGTTCCACAAAGCCTGCAAAAAAGGGAATCTTAAGCAGATGAAGATTATCTTTTCCAGGGGGAAGGTCCATGTCAACTGTAGGGACAAGAGGGGACGAACAGCTGTTATGATTGCAGCTTTTCACAGACGAGTAAAAACCTTTGACTTCTTGATGCAGAATACGTTTGACTTCTCGGCTAAAGATCTTCATACTTGTGACAATGTGCTTCATTTTGCATGTCATAGCGGCATCAAGCACATTGTTAAGAAATTGTTGGAAACTCATAAACTTGATCTAGAATCTATAGGAAAAGCCGGGAAACCCCCTCTCATGTCTGCTGTTGGTAATGGTCACAGAGTGTTGCTGAAGAATGGAGCGAACATGCGGAGCGTTGATTTCTATGGCAACAACATCCTGCATTTTGCCTGTGCAAGTCGGAATGTAAAGATGGTTAGGTATATATTGTCACTTAACCTCTTTGATATAGAAGAAAGGGAAATAAACAGTTATACTCCCTTGTTAGTTGCCGTGGGACATGGCCGTTTGTCAACTGTGAAACTGTTGCAACAACACAAGGCCCGTTTAACAGCTTATGATTGTCAGGGTCGTAATGCTTTTCACATTGCCGGTGAATTTGACCATTTACATGTAGTCAAATATCTGGTCACTCTTGAGGAACTGAGAGGGTTTGGGAGGAAGAGGGATTTTAAAGGGGAGACACCTTGCTGTGAGATTTTCAGAGATTAAAGTCAGAATATTGTTATAGTAATCATTTCTAGAGATTTTGTGACAGTATTTGCAACATCTGATACTCAACAGAAATTGGAAAGACTGTGTGATACATTACCGATGCTTTATCACAAACAAATGTAGCAAAAATAAGCTTCTTCGCAACAAAGATAAATTAGATTTTTTAAGACATCAAATAGATGGAGAGAGAGCTATCATATTACATTTGGTGGAGAAAATCATCAAACATCCCTAACATGCAGAAATGTGTTACGGCCTGTGATACGCTGGTGCAGACTCAGATTTAATGTACAGCTGCATACCAAAAGTTTGTTCACTTACTGAGGGGGTGATGAGTGAAGCCAGAGTATGTCAAGTAAATTAATCATGGGTGGATTAGGTGGTTGTAAGCTGATGGGATTCAATAGCCTTGATCACTGTTTAAGGAGGGCTTAAATCTAACAATTTAAATAGCCTCAGCTAAAAGACGTTGAGTGCGATCATGTTTGTTGTTTGTAAGTGTTTTGACTGTGTCCCAATAGATTTTGTGCTGTGGAAATGTGATGTGGTCCGAAACGGCTGATTTAGTGCCTGCTTTGATTGTTGATGTTTCGTGTTCCTTGATGTGAATGTTGAGTGGTATTGATATATCCTCAATGTCAACAATATCAACACAATGACATTGACTTAGTGCATTGGAACAAACATGAATTGTTTTTAAAGCTGTTGATCACTTCAATTGGAGTTTTTAGTGAAAAATGGAAATGAGTGTTTTCGGAATCGTAACCCCTTGTCACTTTAATAACCTGTCAAACCTGCTCTGGGTAAATGTTAGGTATGATATACACTTATGTCAAAGTACCATGGATATTCTCTTGTTTATTGAAAATTCATCACGTTTTTTTTTCGTAAGACTATGATGCCTCAAAGACATCCCTAATTACATGATATTTGTATTAGGATACGCAGGTATGATGCTGTATATCTTAAGATCATAACGCTACGTCCCATGTTGAATTTTTATCAGTAAAACAAGATTGGTCCTCTCAAAGTGGGCATAATTTCTTTACAACTAAACTTGTTGTGCTAATGGTTTGTCTCGCATGTGTAGAGTCGACGTTGCATACATGAATGAATCTCTATCAAACATAAACAGTAAATTAACATTTTGTTATTCTCATCTGAACTGTTTGTATCGAACATTCTAAGATGCCTAGCGGTTAGAACCATCCAAAAAAAGTACTTTATCAGACAATAAAGGTATAATTTTTTCATGACGTAACAATCGAAGGATGTTATATCCGCTCTTCCCCGATGCCCCCTCGTGATCACGCATCCATGGTAACCTTTCATCTCGGTTCTTTCGATCAACATGGCTTGTCCCTATCAATGTCTACCGTATTGGCGATTTTCCCGATAATGTTTCTTATGATTGGGACTAGCTTCGAATCATTTAGTTCAAATTACCGGAAAGAAGAATGGAAAGCAAATGCTTGTCGACTGTCGAGTGACCGCGTTGTTTTACGTCAGGTCACGGCGCCCCGTGGAACTGTGAAGTTGGTTCACGTCAACCGTCTCTACAAGGTTCAATGTGATACGGTCAATCAAATAATTAAATAATTCTGGGTGTACAGCCCCAATAGTCTGCTTAAATAAAAGATTAAAGCATCTTTTATTTAAAACGTTTATGACAGCAGCAAAAAAAATACGTGTCAGGATTAAGTCCGCCATCACGCTTCCAAAACAAACAATACCCATAATTCTTTGTGGAATGTTAACCACGTGATAAGCCTTATATTGGCAATGTGGCCCGCACTGCATAAAAGCACGACAAGAGTTTGTAAAAGTAAAGGTTTTTAAAAACCAAGAGGTGTTAATTTGTTTGTTTAAGTTTTTAAAGAAAAAATAAGAAGAAAATGTAATCCAAAAGTTAAAAAATGAAAAAGTTAAAGTGCAAAACTGCAGTAATCAGAGCTTTAACCAACTAAATGTCATTTCGAACTAGGGGTTGGGTTCTATACTTGGAATAGCCAACAGTGAGCCAACATGTGAGCGATGTTAACGCTAGATTTTATTTCGAGATTATTAAAATCAGAGTGGTCTCTATAAAGATCATTTTAGCATCTTAGAAAAGAAATAAAGTTCGCTCTACCCCAATGTGTTTTGTAATAAAGTATAGTTTTGCCCTCAACTATTATACGTTAAAGCACTCGGACTACCGTCCTCGTGCTTTAACTATAATAGTTCAGGGCAAAACTATACATTATTACTAAACACATTGGGGTCGAGTGAACTTTATTTCTTAAGTAACTGACATGTATCGCCATCTGTGTCGTTTTAGGGGGCAGCGATCATTCTGTCAATCAGAAAGTAAACCATGAGCAACAATCATGTTGTTCCATTCATCAACAATAGAAATTGGTTATCATAAAGGTCGATATGGTCACATGTAGGTTCAATGGGATTGATTTTTAGACTTAATTGTGGCGACAGCAGTCAACACCCCGTCTCTACATGAATTCTTCAACTATTTTCATTCTGTGAACAATTGCATCTTGCATTAATACAAAATTTTGAAAATTTTGTAACAACATAATTTGGAATTGTTTTCTGTACGTTTTAGTATGTCATTGTTACATTCGTAGTGAAGTCTAGCCCACACATTCACCGGCTCCGTGCAATGGACCTTCTTCTTTGTAAACAGTCTTCAGTAAGACCTCATGAAGGGCATGAAATTATTCGTCTATCTACAATAAAAAGCTGGAAATAAGATTCATTTGTAATTATGACAAGACTCAACGTTACCGTCTACTGGTCCTTTCCAGTTATTTCACTTGTCAGTTATATTTCTTTTGACGTGAGTTGAAAGGTTAGAATAATAAAATAAACACAAGTTTTTTTATTACATCAAATATCTATCACAATTATGTCTGTTGTTATGAATATAGTTCTAATAGACAAAGTGTTTGTGAAAAATAGATAAGTTACAAGTTACATACAAGTTCTAAATATTTAATGAGGAAATACATTAGCTTCGAAAAATTAGGTTATTTGATTGCATTCGTATATCATTAAGAGACGTTTGCTTGATCAGTTGAGATGAACTGTTTTAAGTGCTTGGAAGTATTCGTTGTGTCTTCTATGTCTCTGCTTCTAGTGAAAGGGGAAGAAATTGTACAAACAGAGTTGATCTCATGCTGTATTCAGTGTATTGCCTCTCCACTGTGTCGTGGATTCCTTTACAGTACAGTCAACCTAACGTGTCTTCCACAGGGAAATATACTTGATTCAGCTTTAATTAAAGGTTTCAGGAACTTTTTCGTAGAACAGGTATAGTTGAAATAACACATATTGGTTATTGATAAAAATAAGGAATAAAGTATTCATTTAGTAAAAAATTTATTATAAAAATAGTTGTATTACTGCAGCAATTAATCTTTAAGATATTCTATATCAAGCACATATTTTAAAATAATGGCTTTGAAGTTTTTCATATCATTTTGTACAGTAAATGAACTAGCGAACCATGGGTGGTACTGCGCTGAATTTCAGTGTAGCATTGCACCCAAACCTGACTGCGTGTAGAACAGTTGTCTACTGCAGAGAAAGTTGCCGAGCCCCTGGCGGGATTCGAACCACGGACCTCCTGATCCGAATCAAATAGATGGAGACAGAGCTATCATACACTGAGATTATTACACACGGATGTGTCTCATTTGACCTTTACAAAATTTGGCGATTTTTTTAACCAAACGAGAGCGTACAAATTCCAACAGTTTCCAACATGTCTTATGAAGCACTTCCCACTCAAACAATGATTTCTTTGGAAAAGTGATATTTGCATGAAGTGATTAGCTTCAATAAAGATTGCATTATTTGGTTCAGTTGCTTTTGTTTTCAGTAGAATATGCCCGTATTTTCTCCATGCATCTTGAATAGAAATCAGGATTATTTTATTGATCCACCCAGATCCTTCATTATTGATCCACCCTGCTACACCCTGCTACACCCTGCTACAACCTGCTACACCCTGCTACAACCTGCTTTAGCATTTACCGTCCCGCATTGCCTTGATATGTAATTAATTCTGCTGGATACTGGGATATTATAAGAACTGATGTATCAAGATATCAATTATCCATATAGAACTGTGTACATTAGTGGCTGAGGCTACTTTATTATGAAACTTCATCGTTCAGTCATGGGCCAAGGTAGATGATAAAACTAACTCATTGTGTATCAAATAACCATGTTTACCAACATATACAATGCGTCTTCATCCTCCACAGAAAGGTTAGCCATGAAAACAACAACAATAACATGTTGAGATACGGGCTAAGAAATGATTGGCCACTTATTGTATCCCACTTGATCAAGACCATGGGTTGGGGCAGACAATGCATGGCAGGTTCGAGGTCGACACAGGGAAAGACAGACCAGATGCAGCGCGGTCACTAAATCTAGCAGCTGCATTTTTGGCCCAAGAGGAGGGAAACTGTTTCCTTTTTCAACTGTGCTCTCTAGATCTATTGAATAAAAAAACTTGTTTTGAGCAAATACTGCATAGTTGATTTTGAATTAGGGCTGCAGTGTTGCAACCACACATAACACAATATAACAGGGCTCGCCATGCTGCAGTTTATTTGAGTCTTGAATGGAAGTTTTTTTTAATGTTTTGGTGTAATCACCTAATATCAATCAACAGTTTTTAAAAGCAAAATGTGCAATTGCATGTTTGGTTAGAAGTTGTAAAGTTTGTAAAACATATAAAAGAGCTGCAGTGTAAAGTCAATTGTAATATACTCTCTAACTAATCATAATGAATTCCCTGAAACTTAAAATAGCTGTTATAGCTGCCAAATGATTTTGATTATGAACTCTTTGCAATAGCGTAATGCAAAAAAGGATATGGTTATCTATTTTTGCTTATTTTGTCTCAGCATAGAACCTTTCAATGCTGTGACCGTTTAATAATAGGCGAATGTCATAATATTTTATTAAAATGTGCGTTTGGCGGACAGCACTGAAACTTCGCAATCAATCAATAACTTAAATCACAACTGAAACGTCCATACAAACGGATATTTTACTGGGCACCATTCATAAAACCGGTTGTAAACAAAAACTTTCAGTTGTAACCGGAGTGTACATAGATGTAACGCCGAGTTGGTGATACACAATTATCAGGACTTCCGTGCGTTACAATAAATGTATAGTATACAGGTTCGAGGGAAAGTATAAGAATATACTCGTCTCAAAAGTGGAGTAGGTATAGCAACTAAACTATGAAATAATAACACTCAAATTAGTTTGAATATTTAATAAAACCCTAGTTTGTGTGGTGATACAGAGAAATTACATGATGCAAACTAATATATGTTATAACTACGGGTAACTATCACAGTTACATCACAGAAATTCAATTTCCTACGCAAAGAAACACACTATTATAACAATAGTGGTAAGAAACAATAAATTGATACAGTGAGCACTGAAAAATTACTATCTAATATCTAACCTTACCAGAGCAACACTAATAGAGGTTTAAGTTCAACTATCCCCCACACCCCACGTGGCTGAGATAACCAAGTCCACCTGTCAGAGATGTGTCTCTTCTCAAGGCCAGCACTCAACTGTCCGTATCCCGCGCCACACATCCATCGTCGCATGACCCGGCCAATCAGAAGCCCAGATGGCTATTCACGTGATATACAACATCGCATAGACTGTAATCGGTCTCCACAAGCTGCCTGTAAAAGCCTGCTGAGCTACAGATCGTTGAACGGCGTTACATAGACATTTTAGAAATAAATAAGAAAATCGTTTGAGGCATTTTTTTATATTTTGAAGTGACAAAGAAGAGAGTTCCCAATTTTTTGTATGTTCAAAAGTTCATGAAAAAAAGTGATCAGTTAGAAACCGTTTGCTTCTACTTGAGCATTAAACATTCATTATAAACTCAATTATGTTCTCAATGGTTGAAAAATGAGGAACCACAATCAAGATTCGAAACCAATATATGAGATTAAATTACATCTCCTTGTGAAGAAAATACTCTCTTGAACGTTTAAATTCTAAAGGAGTTGATGTTAATCATTTATTCCCTATGGACGAAACCATCGTGAACCTATGAAAAATATATTTATACTTTGATTTTTAAAGCGTAAAATGATTTATTTTATTCCCTGCATTTCTGTTAGGTTTAACATAAATTAACCTGCAATTCAAAACCACATAACAAATCCATATAAACTTATAACAGTTGCAATTACGTTTCATTTTATGCTTATGCATAAGTTTCACTTATGTAATGAGAGACATTTTCTATTGAATTTCTAATTTTGAAACAAACGTCTAGATATGATTTAACTCTCCAATCCGTTTCAAACCCTACGGAGACGTAGCTATATTATTACGTAATTAAATCAGGCGCTTATTATTGAATATCATCAAAGACAATTAGAATAATTTCTTATCAATCATTCCATTCTAAAATCAATGTGGAAAGTTATTGACTTGTATTTTTTAGGTAACAAATTGTCCTTTTCTTTTACTTTTGATTTTTGCCTGTTAATTTTATTCAAAATGTACTTTGTAGTCGTCTGTGGTTTTTTACAAACCTGTTGCTAAAAAGAGGATTATGTATTCACATCGATGTAATTATATACCAAAATGTAACCATTACCAGCTATCAATTTGAAAATGATAAACATAAAAAAGATTTTTCAGTTTTGTAGAATAAAACAATATCGTGGAAATTTTATCCCCCTCCGTCAAGTCCAAGTCACATGAAATTCGAAACAAGTGGATTCTTAATGAAAAATATTCTTAATAGAATATTAATACACAGAATAGGAACCTCGTTTGACAGATACATTACATTAAACTTAATCAATCACTCATCTAATGTGTAAACCGCACATCTTCAGTTTGGTTAAAGTAGGTTGTTATGATAAATTGATATCAGAAACATTTCATTCACATCTGTCACGATCAAACCAAATGAAATTCTAAACTGAATTGATTTGATTTTG
Organism: Phorcus lineatus; assembly: GCA_921293015.1. Lineage (NCBI taxonomy): Eukaryota > Metazoa > Mollusca > Gastropoda > Trochida > Trochidae > Phorcus > Phorcus lineatus. Next base: position 14,169,962 of record OV121093.1, read on the forward strand.
AAAAAAAAAACAATTACTCATAGCTTAGCTGAAAAATTAGTTGGAGGTAGATAGAATATTTCATCGATCAATCACTAACATAGTGAACTAGTGAATCGCACATCTTTAAATTTCCCTTCGTAGAGAAAGGCTTTATTCTTAGAGAAAAAGAATGCATTCACTTTCTCAATTCTTACTGGTTTGCTTACTACCAGCGACAGTGAAGTGTCACATACAGAAAGTATACCAGCCTTATGGTCCAAAAATGTGCGGAGCACTTTATAAGAAGCAGAGTTTCAGTGGTTGGCAGTTTGATGAAATACACCTGGTCTGCAAACTGACTGCTAATACTACAGAGGAAGGTGATCTTGACAACAAACGTTATCATCCCACCAAAACAAGAATAACAGGACATCAACGGAAATCAGATACTCACCTACAAGGTAAAACATTATTATACAATTATGTATTTAAAATATATCATTGAGAAATCTGCCTTTAGCAATGAACACCTCTTTTATTTGAGACAAATTTTATATGCATGTGTGTACATAGGCTTTGCATATATGATAAAAATCTAATTTTTCAATTTGGATGACTTTCAAGAACCATAGTGAGATGGGCAATGAATACGATTTCTGTTGAAAATCATGTATTCCATAACATAAAATCAAAATTAAAGAAAGAAGAGTTAAATATTCTCAAGACACATCATTTGTCAATATGATAAATCTGTCATGTTACATGAAAAAAACCCATCTATTATTCAAATACGAATTAGCTCCGAATGAAATGGACATAATAATTACCGCAAAAGTAATTTCACATAACTAAGTGTAAATAGTTTGTTAGAATAATTTGTTACTCTTACTATGATCTGTAAAACGTTTCATAACTTCGAGTTAATAGGGATCTTCAAGATTAATCGATTGTTACAGATAATTAATCATAAATGTTACCTCTACGCAATCTGTCAACAGAATTTTTAATGCTCACAGAAAAGTCACTTTTTCATGTCGACCCTGATATGATAAAAACGAAATTGTCAGTGTCACACACGTACCCAGGAGATAGCATTTTCAACTATGACAGCGAGGACAATATGCTCTACGTGATATATCCGTTCCGTGGTATTCTTTACCAAAGTTCAGTCAGGAATAAGCGAGTCATCTTCAGAAGATACAGAGAGTTCAAAGGTGAAATGTTATGTTTTAAACTGTGCAAATTATTTTACAAATGCTAAAAAGAGATTTGTATAATCTGTTTAATCTCCCAATTAGGAATTATGGTAACAACAACTGCTACGCCAGGCTAGCGTTTAATTTGTCAGTATTATTTGTAAAGCCTCCATTTGTCAAAATTCTACCAAAGCGTGCAGGGAGGTGTCGTTGGGACTGCATTACGGCCTGTGATACGATGGTGCAGTGAGTGAGTGAGTTGTTCACTTATATCGCGGAGAAAGCCCGCAACACCATTGTGGCTATGCATTGCAGTGAAACCTGCGAGCATCGGCTGGAACTAGCGAACCATGGGCGGTACTGCGCTGAAACTCAGTGCAGCATTGCACCCAAACCTGACTGCGTGTAGAACTGTTCTCTACTGCAGACAAAGTTGCCGTGCTCCTGGCGGGATTCGAACCACGGACCTCTTGATCCCTGAAGTCCCCCCCCCCCCCCCCCCCCACGATGGTGGAGACTCCAATTTGATCGATATCTGACATCATAACGCAACGCCCATTTTGCATTTTGATCAGTAAAACAAGATTGGTCCTCTCACCTCCCAAAGTGGAAAAAGTTTCTTAAAAATAAACCTTATCTGTACCTTTTGAAATTGTTTTGCTCTTAATGTTTCTTTCAGAGAGGCCAATTGACAATGTAGCTGTTGATAAGAAGAACAACATGGTAGCGTTGATACACAAAGCAAAATCAACAAAGATTAAATGTTACAACACTATATCTAAGAGACCAAGAAAATTATTTGAAAAGTTTTGCAGTACCAGTTATATAGTCCTCTACAAACAGACGAGGTAAGGTTCATCAAAGTAAGGAAACATCTTCCATGAAATGCAACAATATTATATCCGTTGATTGTTAATGTAACAGAAATTAAATGCAAAAAAAACCCTCATTAAACCATAAAGTAGCAGCTTGTTTCCTTCCAGAATTGTATTTTTTCTCCAAACGTTTCATGAGGAAGTAAGTACTTCTAAAATATATGGGCTCTTATATTTCAGTGTCAATAATACGATATCTAATATCATAACATAACAATTAAACGGGAATCGTTTTATGAAAATATTTTTTTACTTTGGTTTAATACAATTTCCTGCAGGGTAAGTTTATCTGAAAGTTTAATTCATTAACTCTAAAGCTGTTTTCATTCACTATAGATATAAATTTACCACCAAACACAAATTGGTAGATAAGTCAACAAAATAATTTGAAATCATTCAAAATAATCAGGAATAACTTAGGCAATATCACTTTAAAATTAAATGTCCATCTTCAAAACCGAATAATAACGTCATTCCTTGTTTTTCTTATCTCTGATCTGTCCACTTTTTTGTGGATGAGTGTCATCCAGGTGTTTATTAACTGAAATATTGTTCGAAACACATCACACCCCAAATCACTTTGTTCGAAACAACATGATTATATACCAACAAAGGCGTAAATTAAAAATGATCTTAATATATAGAGTAGATCTTCTATCACAGACAACGACATTAAAGATATGTAATAATTTAAAGAAAACAGTCATCAAAAGTCCCTTTAAAGAGACTTAAACAATGTTTAATCCTCTTGTAAGGGAAAATAGTTACTTCCATCACAGAAAAATATGGAACAAATTGTGTATTAATCGTTGTGTATTTTTAAACAATTTCTTTAGAGCTGTCTACTTTGTCCAACGGCTAAGGCTTTGCTCAATGGACTACCAGGGAAATAACATGAAGCTATTTAAGGAAACAGAAATAGACTTGCTATTCTCTCTCGAATTCCAAGGTAAGAAATATTGAGTCTTTTAATGATCCTAAATGTCTTTGAGACATTTTTTCTAAAAGATTGAATTTCAAATTCTGATAAGCTAAGTATATTATATTGCTATAAATCACTTATGCATGCCAAACAAGATCAAATTGTTCCATTGGATATAATTTCAATACATTACTTATGACAAGAGGAAATTTGATACCAGATACGGGATGTTGTTCCATATATGGTACTGCTAGGATATGACTCAAGGCACTTTACACTTTATGAAGAGCTATTAATACAAAATGTAAGCTTAATCTGAGTATGTAATAAGTGCAAATAGTCATAACGGCTCGCTTATGACCTTTTTAAAAGCATGTTCCTTTTATGTGATATTTTAAAACGCATTTGCTAATTACTACTAGTTGATAAAACAAGGGTATTTATGGAACTGTGAGGTCAAAGCATTCCTATTTACTTTAGGTTGCAGAATATCTCTAGTCGATTCGGGACAGTTTCTGATTTTCAGTACAGAGGTCCAGAGTTCAAAACTCTTACAATGTTGAAATATGCACTTTCGCTGATCCTTTCTGTTGTGCTAAAACTGGGTCTTTATGCCTAAATGTCACAAAAGGACAGTCCAATCGGGGTATTTTTGTGGACACGAAATTCAAGGGGACATTCCTATTTATATACAAGTATGATACAAGTACATGGTTATAACATCTTACTGGGGGTAACATTTTGGTTGATTTAGATTTGATAACTTGAATAAGAGCGCACACTCGGCAAAAAGACACAATACTGAGAAGTAAAAACATTCATCGGCGCTACAAATGTGAAACGTTGTGTTACGACGTTACATGGCATTGTTGATTATTCTTATCATAAATTAGATATAAATTAATGAACATTCTATTCATTCATATAGTTTATTATTTAAATGTACTGATGTAAGTAAAAATACAGAGTCGTGATTAAGTGTATTTCTATCAGCTTCAAATGGGTTATCCCTTTGTCTAAGTAAGCAGAGTGGCTGACACTCAGCCAAATTACGTGGAAGTCCACCTGAAAGTTGTAATTTGTACTTTTGTTTGAAAATAGTAACGAATTATTTTTTTTCAGACCATCATATGATTTGCACTACCCGAATGAGAAGATACCTTGCAAAATATAAGTATGACAGCCTATCTGAGAAAACTACAGTTAAAAGATACCGCCTGAAATGTTTTCCTGGAAACGCAGATAGTGTTTTTGTCTTCGGAGTTGGAGAGTTGATTTTAGGTGTTCATGAAAGTCATCGGTGAGCATAATATAAACATAGCCAAAACGTTAACCACCCCCAATTCTAAATTGCTTATCATTCGAACGTTTTTGAGTGCCATATAATATCCTAATCAAGAATATGCAAAAGAGTTTAGTGGTTAGAATGTACCCGAGTGATTTAGAGGTAACGATAGTTCATTCATAACCTGCCTTGTAGTCAGCATAAAGATGCCTGGTGGCGCTAATGTAACAGTAGCAGGCATTTAAGTAAAAGTAGCAGACACTACTGATTACAGTAATATTGGCATCTATTGCTATGCTGGAGTCAAGGATGAAGCCAAAACACTCACTGATGGTTTGATACTTATGTCGCACGTTCGACTTCGGATCAAGAGGTTTGCGGTTCGAATCCTGCCAAGGGCTTGGCAACTTTGTCTGTAGTACAGAACCGTTCTACCCGCAGTCAGGTTTGGATGCAATGCTACTCTGAATTTCAGTGCAGTTCCAACCGTTGCTCGCAGGTTTCACCGCAATGCATAGCCACAATGGTGTTCAGGTCTTTCTCTGTCTGCTGATGGTGGTTGCCATTTCATCTGATTCAAATACAATGTAGATTTGCATAGCATTCACATAGATTAGCTACGGAAACCATTAAACTTCTCTAATTGAGAAAAGGTGAAGAAAATTGGGCCCTGGGAAACAGCATTACGTCTTGTAGCACTGATAGACTATCACATCTCTCGATATGTGATCTTCAATTGGCATCAGCTATACGTTATGAAGTATTATGAATTATGATTTGAAAGAAAGACATGGAATTTTATATATTGGAAGAACATTTATCAAATTGTTTCTATCAGCAGCCTGTTGGATTGGAGCTACTGTAGTTACAACATGTCTAAAAGGGCAGTTACATTATCGGAGGAGAGCAATGAGTTCTTAACGTCCCATACTGCATATTTGAATAGCCAGGAAGGAATTGGCTCCAATTACGTGCACAACTGCTACAATACACACCGCCATCAAGGCCACATTGACTATTATGCATATGCGGAGGGTTTATCATTTTCGTCAAACCAAATTCTGACCCTTTGCTGGTAAGGTTATAGAGCCACTCCGTGAGTTGTTGGAGTCATGTATGCCAAATTTAATCAAAGGTGTCATTTGATCTCGAAGTGTCGACTGTTACCAAAAAGACACATTTTAAGGCTTGTTCGTTTTTTACAGTGAAAATATGAAGGTAGAACGTCGCAATTATGATCGAAAACCGGACAGTGGCGCGCGTCAAATAGTCAAACGTAATTTTGGAGACTTATCTAAAACAGCTAGGAGAGCAGTGAAGAGTTGATAGTGTTTATTAGGTTATATAACTGGTATCCATGTATATTGGACGTGATATCTACACCTCTGTGCATTTATAAGGCTGTTTTTAGGTTTTCAGGGAAAAACAGTATTTGTCATATATATATATGTCTTTTCGACATGAAAAGTTAAGATGTTTTCATTTTATATCACCACATATGACATTTAGTTTCGTATCAAAGGTAAATAATATGTTATGAAAATCACGGAGTGGCTCTTTAAGAGTATGAAGAGCTACAAACACACATCATGAAGTGTGGAACATCTTTCCAACCGTACCACAGGGTGAATGATGTATCATGTTCCTTTATACTTGTAAGCTGGATTTGATGACGTGCAAGAGACACTTGCAATATCTAGGTAGTGTTGGATCTAGTCATCGGTCAGTCTAATGACCACAGACTTACCACTGGGTACTGTCCTCACGGATGATATTTCTTGCTCCCATTGTTGTGATCCAACATCTAGGGTGCAATGGTTTTAACCAGATATATGGCCAATGATATCTCCTAATTTCGGTCCCATTGTGCATGTCAACTAAAGACGCTGACGATTTGGTTCTCAATGATGAACAGTCGACTACATCTAAAGAAATGAATGCCATGAATGCCACTAGCGGTCCAAGAACAAAGTGTGTACCTAAAGGTTAAACAGATGAATATCCTCATATATAATGTGTGGATATAGACATGCTAAACATAAATGTCGAGCTGCAGGCACAATTTATGACATATGCAATGGTAAACACCATTTTATCTGGGTGTGTAAAACTAATTCTTCCCAAAAGATGAGGTAATTGAGGCAGCCTCACACAGAAAGTTGCAGCAAATCCCAAAATGCTATGATGTTATGAAGCCTGTAAAAAGTTTTAAAATATTCAGATATTTAAATATACTTCCTTAATCTCTTAAATATCTATCTGGATTTTGATATTGCAATGGTAAAGTAAATCTTAAATGTTTTGTATTTCAGCGGTGTTGTGGTAGAAAACGGAAGTTCGTGTCAACGAATTTGGAAACATTTGAGGGTGACTTCTATTGTTATCATCAATTAAATGTCTACTTTTGAGAGAAAGGGGAAAGGGAAGTTTGAATAGGCATGGTTTATGCTCATACATGCCAATGGCAAAATGACTTTTATTGTCAAAACTATTGCTTTAGTGTTCGAAGACTTTTCTTGGTATAGATTCACCCATCAATTGAGTAGCTTGACACAGTGGTTTTAGCCCCTCTAACATACCCTCAATTGCTCCTTCATTTGGTCTATTGACTGGACTTCTCCATAAATAGAGGATTTTATATGAGTGCCCATGACATACTATGATTACGACACGAGTGTCTAAATATTAGTATTTCCCGAGCGAGAGCGAGGGATATACTGATATTTAGTCACGAGTGTTGCAAACATGGTATGTCATGGGGACGAATATGATATTCTGTTTATTACCGAAGCCTCGAAATCAAAGGAAATGACCAAAATCGACCTCCAAGCATAGGCGGTTTACCCGCCGCCGCCGTCACATGTGCAACTCAACGTCATAGCTGTGACTTAAAAGCATTATCTATATGACGTGACGTCACAATGAAAAAGTGATATGTTGCCCTTGGGCATCGTATTAAAAATATGAACCCCGATATGATACCGCTCTCGTAGGTAATAATAGACAATTCAGCTTGTATTTACCTGAAGTACATAAGCTTCTGTGCAGTTTTATCACGTTTTGTTCTTGTTTGATTTCATTTTACGTGGATGTTGCGATGTCCTGTCATGACACAGTATTGAATACCTCAATGTTCGCTTCACTAAAATCTTTAGTCCTTTTATCATTTATGGTTTTGTTATTGTTACTAGCAAACTTTCTTGAATGAGTAATCCCTCTAACACAAGCAAACCGTATGAAAATTCTGCAAGGGTAATCTTTAATCGAATATGTCCTTAGCGCTTTAAGTCTTCTTTACAAAACATATTTGCCTTTTTTAGCGACCGCCTTTGTAAAGGCCTGTATGACAAAAAGTATTTTATCCATGCATGTTTTTGGAAGTTTAATTTGCTATATTTTGCCGCTTGCATAAGCCTGAAAAATAGTTTCACACTTCCATGTGTTCAGCTTGAATGTTTAAATAGAATATCTTTCAGTTTGTGTCAATTGTGCCGATCAAGACTTAAAGTGCTTTATAATTCATTAAATACTTTTCTCAAATTTTGTCTGAGAATTGTTTTGTTTTTATCTATATAAACCATAATATTAACTTATCAACTTTGCAGGTAATTCCCTGTGTTTATAACTGAAAGAAATGCCTATAATGCTTGGCTATTGTGAAAACTCAGACTTGTTTGTCTTTAAAGCAAGAATCCCTTGTAGCCCAGCAACAAGAGAGCTTCAAGTTATTGCATGCTGGTCATTTTCACGAAACAAATAATTTCTTTTATTTATATGGTACAAGGAAAATCAAAAGTATACTGAACGCAATCAAACCCCAACCAAGTCAGATTATATAATGAAAGTGATTTTAAGAAAAGTGCACATAAAGTGTGACGTCATCATTTGGTTATATGATGATGTACTGTGCAATGAACGTATTGATAACTGCACCCCTGTGAGGTAAGGTGAGGTGAGTTGGTGTTTAACGCCGCTTTCAAGATTATTTCACTTATATCGCGGCTGCTAGTATTATTGCAGGGAGAAAGCCTGCAACACCATTGTGGCTATGCGTTGCGGTGAAACCTGCGAGCATCAGCTGGAACTAGCAAACCATGGGCGATACTGCGCTGGATTTCAGTGTAGCATTGCACCCAAACCTGACTGCCTGTAGAACAGTTCTCTACTGCAGACAAAGTTGCCGAGCCCCTGGCGGGATTCGAACCACGGACCTCCTGATCCTGCACCCCTGTTGTATCATGATAAAGAGCGTCAGAGATTGAATAAGAGCCCAAATGAATCAGATTAGTTTTGAGACGATCGGTCCATATGATTTGAAGAATGAAAATAATAACCTGTGAGTTTAGGACATTGAATGCTGGCTTATGAAAGACAGATTGTCTGTTGTATGCTAAGCAACAGTATAAGAATGTGGTAATTGAATGAGCATGCTTTTAGTTTGGCAATGCTGTACATATGTGTAGGGCTACACTACTGAAATCAGTGCATAGCAGTTGAAAGTTCTCAATGATGAACAGTCGACTACATCTAAAGAAATGAATGTCATGAATGCCACTAGGGGTCCAAGAACAAAGTGTGTACATAAAGGTTAAACAGATGAATATCCTCATATATAATGTGTGGATATAGACATGCTAAATAAATGTCGAGCCTCAGGCAAAATTTATGACATGTGCAATGGTAAACACCATTTTATCTGGGTGTGTAAAACTAAGAAATCCTTAAAGTCAGGACGGAAAGAAAACTAGAGATAGAATACACAAATAATGTTCCTTATGTTGACAGTGCTGTAGAATTAACACAAATGTCCACTGAGAAGATAATATAGATTATTTTGTGATTTTATCACCTAGCAAAAAAACAGTCTGGAGACATTGTATTCACCTACACACTTACTGGAGACAACACTGAAGGCTCTTTCAGGAATCTCATCCACTAATAAAGGAGACATTGTTGAGTTGATTGGTGCTTTAACGTGATTATTCCTCTCAATCGTATAGGAGAGTACATAAGACACATTAAGGAGCTTGAAGCTACTAGCTTGAACTGAACAGATTTTCCATCCGGGTTGTGCTGTTGCTGAATGCGAGTCGTCCCATTGGCTATTAAGATAGATAGCGATAAGAGCGCGTTCCCGTTGGCTTGAAGGATATCAGGGTATTAGGAAGTAGCGAGAGCGGAGTCATATACGATCGATTCTATAACTGTATTACACGTCGATATGGTCAAACCTACCACTTCGTACTATTCGGAGTAAAATTTATCAAAAGAAAAGAATTTTGTAATATAAGCTTATAATAACTCAATTTTCTTGGTCTGTCCCTTTCTATCCTAAATGATAAGTAAATATTATCCTTTATATCACCATAAATATCCATCAGTTGATAAGTACATCTCCCTATGATAGCCATTCATAAACCCTTTTATTAAAATTAATGAAAGAAGGTCTATGTTATATTTGGTCTTATATATATAAAAAAAGCCGTTTAACTGCGTGTCATAATATTTCATTTTGTATATATGTACATTTAATAATTTCATGAAAAATAAATTACCCTATTGCTCTCATGTATGTGGATACGAGAATTAACTTCATTTCTGCTAGGATCGAGCTGACTTCAATGAGATTGCAATCGCCACATTTGGGTATCAGTTATGATCCCTATACAGAGAATGGGAGGAGTCCAAATTCCCAGTGACGAGTGTCTTTTCAGTTAGGATATATATAGTTGGGTATACTCTTGTCTTGCAAGTTATCAAAACAATTACTTATAATTTCAGAATGTTTTTTTTGCATCCATGTAAACGAGAGCACAGAGCTGTAGTTTTGAAACAATACACTTAGTCTATAAGGATAATTTTAAAAATAAAATTCAAATACACCTAGTTAAGATTCAAATTTGCCTCTGTACGTGTCATGTGATCAGATAAATGAGTGTTGCCATAGCAGCAGTCTCTGAGTGGCTTCATTGTATCCATTTCACCCCAGCAGTCCCCTCTCTCAAGTAACAGTTAAAGAGTAATTGGAAGAAATAAAAGCCAAGAAAATATACGTCTCGTCTTCTTGTTGAATCTTACGAAGTGTATGCCTGCTGATTGTGCTACAGGAGGCGGTGCACATTGGCTGATACGATCTCCCCCAGTCTGACAGTAGCCAATCACAGCTCTTGGAGCCTTAAGTGCTTACCAAGGGGAAATTCAGGCCTGTTTTACCTTCCCCTTTAAGATCTTCATGCTATTCTGAAGATTATGTGCATATAGAATATCAAACGAGCTTCCCCTTTCATATAAAGTTTATGTCCCTAGTGAAATAGTGAAAGCCTTAAATTTTGCTTACTACCGGGTTCGTCGATAAAACAAAACAAGTGACAAAACAAAATTATTTCACGAGAGAAATAAACTTGATATGAAAGGGGAACGAGTTTTGTATTGTATTTATTACCCACGTGTTTTACAAAGAAAACTATGGAAGGGGATGTGTGCCAAAAATGAAATCCTGTAAAACTTTCTGTTCTCAACTTTACAAAGTTCAAATGTAATTCTAGAAATGTCAAAGTCGAAACTCATTTTTTGTATTTCAAATAAGAGGGATATACACATTTAGCAATCCTACAAATTACGTTTTACAATTGGTAAATGAAAAATGAAGAGTTGTAAAATCAGCCTTTGGAAACAGACTTTTGCATCTCGAGTTTTACATGAGTTGCATGGTTATGATTGCAATGTTCCGAAATACATCTGTACACGATTTCGCATTGACCATATTTGGAAGTTTAACGAAGACTGCCGACGATTTCCGAAGATGATCGGTATTTGACAACAACGAGACCTCCCTGATCCAAGCTCCATGCAACGCTTTGCAAGCTTTCCGATTAGCGTTGAGTTGAGTCCACAACAATGCGCGGAGCTTGGGCATGCGACCTTCACCTTTTGTCAAAGTTCTCAGTCAATTATTGATCTAGATAAATTTTTTCTACTGATTTCGTAAGGGTTACGCGAGGTATATCTCACGAAGTATATAATGAACTTTAATTCTGGGTTAGACTTTACTGGACACTAAATCTCTGCTTTCAAATTAATAGTTAGAAAAATAACTACGCAACGTAAAGTAAGGGGAAAGTTCCAAAATCATTGAAAAGATTAAATTTTTCTTTTGTTAGTCTTTCATTCGATCGTTTAACCAATAAATATTATTCCGTTAAAAGAAACATTTATTTAATACCGTTTAAAGTCATGTTTTAAAGCTATGAACGTTCTAAACCAGGCGTTTTTTAAACAGTTTGAACAAATTTGATTGAAGAATTAACATGTCAAAATCACATGACTGCCATATCATGTGACATGTTATTTTTAACTCTCCGCCCGATCAACAGTTATTATAGGGTCGTCTTATAAGCGAACGGTCTATCAATTTTTGCCCGGTCTGGCAGGTCGCCAGAGAACATCGGGTCATTGTTCGATACATAGTCTATTTTGCCCATTTTTTTAGTCGAAAAGCTCTTGCAAATTCAGATATCATCAACAATTTAAATCAAAATACCTTTGTTATCATCAAAATGTAAAACTTCTAACAATTATTTGAAATACCAGATTATACATTTCCATACGTATAACTTAGGGGTTTATAACTAGATTTTTTTTCACGCATCAGAAAAATCAAGACAAGTGGCACAGCAACAAAAACACGACTATTGTATTGTAATTGATAGTTAATTCCCCTCCCCCCCCCCCTTGAGCTAGCAGATCCCTAATTTCAGCCCCCCCCCCCCCCCCCCCCCCCCCCCCCCCCCCCCCCCACTCTCGAAATTGGTGCTACGGGCCTGTGTTTAATTACAAATCTTACCAACTGTGTTCATCAACTGTGTGCAAGTGCACAACTGAGGGGATTATTACGCAAGTGCGGCTTGAGGAGAACATAAAATCAAACTTCACATCAGTTAATTAATGTAAACCATTATTCTCCTAGTGATAAATCATAATTAGGTGATGTCATACAATAATAATCATTTAAAATTAATTGCCAAGACGACACAAAAGTATGGGAGAGAGAGAGCGAGAGAGAGAGAGAGATTCTTTATTTCCTCCAGTTTGAACCGAAGATCAAAAACATATATACAAATACATCAATTTATACAAATACAATGTTACATTTATATATACAAACACAATAAATAAGAGGATTGAATATACATGTTAAGACATTAAGTAAATATAGGGATTTATATTAAGTAGATGGACATATCTACAGTACCAGTATTATAGAATAGTAGACAGTGTAGTCATTTACTAATGTTTAATGATAAATCATAATTAGGTGATGTCATACAATAATAATCATTTAAAAAAGTCAAAAAAAGAAATATGGCGGCGAAAGTACTAACGCTACGAAATTGCCATGATTTAGTTTTTTGCTCCAAATGTAATTGCCTATCGTTTAAAACAAGTTGCAAGTCTCTAGGTGCATTTTAAAAAATTTTCCAATGCTAATTTTTGAAACTTTGAGTGGGTCTGTGCCTTTAACGCATGATCCGATTGTGCCCAAAAGCTTCGCACGACTATTCCTCAGTAAGGGCTATCAGCATGCAAAATTTGGTTGAATTTGAAGCAGCCGTTTTGGCTGTAGTCGATTCACAAAAAAAGTACAAATAATAATAATAATAAGAACTTGAAGAAATCGGATAATAACAATAGGTCTTCCAGACTTTGTCTTGAAGACCTAATTAATTGCCAAGACGACACAAAAGTATGGTGTTGAAAGATCATACTTTTAGAAAGGCGTCGGAAACGCTCATATTCCATTGTTATACCAGTTACTAAACAATAAACATGTACTTTGAAAAAATGATACTTTTCAGTTTTGTAAAAATTTGTTATGCTACGAAATTGATTAAGTATTTTGAACTATTGAAATCGGCCCCCGAAAAGTTAATATGCGTTGACTACGTCACATTCTTGCAATAAACACGGGTATATTTTAGAGAATGACGTATTCACGAAAATCTTTTTGGATAATGGTCAGATAAGAATTAATTGCAAATGATATTCGTTCTATTACAATTGTTGCTATTTGCCTGAGGGGTCCGAAAACACCGTACGCGAGTTACTAAGAACTTTGACAAAAGGTGATGGTCGCATGCCCAAGCTCCGCGCATTGCGGTGGACTCAACTCAACGCTATCCGGAAAGCTTGCAAAGCGTTGCATGGAGCTTGGATCAGGGAGGTCTCGTTGTTGTCAAATACCGATCATCTTCGGAAATCGTCGGCAGTCTTCGTTAAACTTCCAAATATGGTCAATGCGAAATCGTGTACAGATGTATTTCGGAACATTGCAATCATAACCATGCAAATCATGTAAAACTCGGGATGCAAAAGTCTGTTTCCAAAGGATGATTTTACAACTCTTCATTTTTCATTTACCAATTGTAAAACGTAACTTGTAGGATTGCTAAATGTGTATATCCCTCTTATTTGAAATACAAAAATGAGTTTCGACTTTGACATTTCTAGAATTACATTTGAACTTTGTAAAATTCAGAACAGAAATTTGAGTTTTACAGGATTGAAATGTTAGGTTTGGATACTTGGACTTGTCTTTTCGAGAATTGCATGGTCGAGAACGACATGTTACAACTTGCGAATTACGAGTTTACAGGATTTCATTTTTGGCACACCTCCCCTTCCATAGAAAACATCGTCAAATTAAAGTAAAATTTAGCTTCGTTATAGAGAAACTCAAAACGCGGATTAATACATTACACTGGTGATTGGAATGTCGCCCTTTAACGGTCACTATCATGTAACATAAGCTGCACATCAAAGTAGGTTCAGAAAACCATTACCAATAAAACATGAATATGCTTGACAAAGTGTCAGTTTTATCTTTTCAAAGGTGAATGAGCCCGTTTAACCTTCTTGTGGTATGCTTTTAAAGGCTCATCCATTATTTATTGTAAACATTCAAATGGCAATGTCTTTTTATCGATGAGCAAGGGAAGTTTGATATTTAATACTTCAATATTTAAAGTAATAGATATTGCCAACGAGTCGCACTAATGCAGTTTACCTTGTATGTTATTTGGCAACTGTATATGTATTAAGGTAACATAGTGATTTCTAAAAGAAACAAGTCTATATTGCAACGTTGCAATAAATAGCCAACGACCTGAATATCGGAAATATTTAAATTTTGCTTACAGCCCAGTTCCTGGATATTTCTTACCTTAATCAACCCGTGAAGATATATTATATGCGAAGGTGAGATTCAAACTTACGAACATGAAACAACACAACCTTTCTTTAAAAGAATAATTATTATTTCTGTCATACTTCCATGTACAGAGGAGATAAATGAATTATTAAAATTGATCATACTTATTACATAAAAACTATATGATCATTGTTGCATATATGCATATAATAGTACATTCCGTTTCTGTAAATTGAAACGTGGCCTCAATTGTAAAATCGTAAGCGAAAAGCAATAAATAGGGCGGAAACATGCACATTTTGGAATTAGCTCGAGTGACAGGCATGTAAATGTTCACTCATTATATACAAATAACATGACTCATTTGATCTGGTAATATGCATGTTTATTAACCATATGGTTATTCATAAGCGGTGATATATTTTCAATATGAGCACATGTGCACATATCACTTTTGCCTAGCAACGACTGTCTGAGCGCGAGCTCCCTATTTCGTCACCTATTTCGATGTCTGTGACGTCATAAAATTATTGTCGTCACTGTTGCGAGCTGTGGGAGGCCGTTTTCTGAATATTACACTGCGTTTGAAATGGAGTAAAATCGGTAATAAAGAAATTATTATTCTCAGAAGAGTATCTCCTTAGGCAAGGGCCACGACACTTGTGCGAATTTGTGTATAAAAAGGGTAATACAAAAACTCACATTCGTTTTGTTAAAGACATATGACACACTTTTTCGGTTAATAATCTCAATTTATTACTCGCCTATTGAAGATATTGCCGTTTTATAAATCTACAATGTAATTACACAATCATTGATTATGACCTCACAATCCTTGAGTATGTCTTCACAATGTTAAGTATGACGTCACAATGTTAAATATGACGTCACAATGTTAAGTATGATGTCACAATGTTAAGTATGACGTCACAATGTTAAGTATGACGTCACAATCGTTAAGTATGACGTCACAATGTTAAGTATGACGTCACAATCGTTAAGTATGACGTCACGATGTTAGCAGCGCAAGAGCGTTGGTAGACCTGGCAATTTTAATTCTTTATGATTGATATAATTCTGGGTGTAAGAATAATGATACTAAACTTAGTCCAATCTAATTACATTTTTATGGAACACCTGAATGGTATGTTTATCTTACTCGCTTTTGCACATTAAATACCAAACCTTTCACACGTTTCAAAATAAGGTTATCAAACAGGATGCGTTCTCCATATGAGTCAAAATATGTGTCAAATACTCAGATACCATTGAATTATCCCTTTCAAGATCACATTCATATTTGGAATGGTATTGCGACATGGAATACATGATATTTTGCATCATTTCAACAATCATACTTGGTAATAATAACTGAAATCATAAAGATGAAATATTTGCGGATTAATTATACTAACTAAATAATTTATAAATCATTGCTTAAATTGTGAATGTGAATATATATTATAGGTTGTATAAAATATGTTTTAGAAATATTAATAAATACTTTCATAAGCTCTGTTGTTCATCAGGCTTAATAATACATATTATATAAAGTTGAAATTCGACCTATTCAACAAGTTTAAAGATTTGCATTTTTCAAATTAGCAGAGCGTCAAACATCTCTTTATTCAACTCTACCATCTGGAGTCGTAAAACAAATTGTAAAGTATCAAGCAAAAACTGTGACAGCCCTTTTTGTTTTAACACCTGTTAATAATGTGAGGTAGGGACATTCAAATAAAAACTACTTTTTTATTAAAACACATTGTCTTGCAATTGGTAAACATTTGTTTTTGTTTTTTGCGAGATCATTTCCTTTAAACTTAAAAACGTGCAACTGCCCCTTTAAATTGCCTTTATCATAGATGAAGGAGACAGAAAATGTTTGTGTACTTTTTCTTTCAAATCCATTTTTGAAGATTTGATAATTCAACAAATTGAGGAAGAAAAAGGTCATAACATAAAAACTTCCTAAATGGCTGAGGAGTTTGTAAGAAAGATTTCAGATTGGTTGGATCACAAAATCGTCAGTTGGTTATCCTCTTTGACAAAAGTACCTATAAACGTAGAGAAATTCATCAAGTATGAGCAATATGGTTTGGCCGAGGACATCGAAAGCCATACCATGCAATGGGTATATTTGGCCTTTCAGGCCTAATGAGCTACAAAAATAGATTTGAAAATTATCACATCATTTACATCTCATATTGACTTTACTACCTCACAACTGGTAAAATATATATCTGTTAATGTTATATTTTAAAATGGTAATAAAAATCATAGAAAAATCCTGCTGTATATATTCCAATTTCGTATCATGTGGATTAAATTTAAACCCCATAATCAAACTTTTAACAGGGCTCCAGATAAGATGCGTATCTGCGTAAAATACGCACGGGTAATTCAGATATACCCATCAAAAATGAAATCAATGAGTGACAGATAAGCACAACTTTCCCAGAATACAAGTTGGATATTTGTTTACAGGAGTGATCGTGACTTGTCAAAATAAAGTTTCATTTGTACATGTCTGATCTTTACATCTCGAACAGTAGCCAACTTGATGCCAAAATGTATGAAAACAAATATTACGAAGTTTATATTCTATCAAATCTCTCGGTTATTTACAGATTAAACGTGTGGAAAATATAATCAACGATTAACATCGAAAAAGGTGCTTACTTGGATTGACGATCTGAAAACGATAAACCCTGACATACTCCTTATTTTTTTCGTGTGATAACTTTAGTCTTAAATTTTTATTTTGAGCAGTGAAATACCCCTGGGTCCAAATAATTATCTGGAGCCCTGTTTAATGTAAAACATGCATGCCTTTTCAAGATAGATTATGTTGATTGAAACAGGAAAACAGACTGATCACGTAAGTTTTCAAGGCATGAACATAAAACGACATAACATATTTCATTCTTAAAATGAGGATATAAAGGGATATAAACATCATTTCACAATTACTAAATAAAAATGTTTCACTTCAGTCACTGACACTGAATAGCCAGCAGTAATGTGAAATAAAAATGCAACAAATATATACAGCAAATATATCAAAGCATGGAATGTTTGTAATTCCTCCTAAGACACAGGAGTTATCAATTCAGTAATCTTGCTGAGTTCAAGGATGTACCGTATTCGACATGATAAACGCCAAGGGCGTTTAAATAATTGGTAAAAGGGGGCGCTAATTAAAACGATAAAAATTGTCCTCAAGTTTAGTCTTGAAAGTGTTTTCTTACGATACACATGTCTTTGAAATATGGTTTGTAACTTTTATCATTTTAATGGTGGCTGGGGGTCTTGAAATACCCTGTATTCTTCACTTTAGTAGAAGTAAAAGACTTATTGCAAGACTGAAAAACCTTCAATGAATCAGCATGCAAGGTAAGCAATGTTGAGAGGTGGGCGCTAAATCAGGACGCATATTGTTCAGTCAAAAACGTGGTGGGTGGGCGCTTATAGGGAGTGGGCGGTTATTAAGTCAAATATGGTATATCAATTACTCCTACATCTGTTCATTGTCGCTAGCATTCTGGGAAATACAAAGTTCGTTAACACACAAAAATAACTCGCTAGGCCCTGGTTAGACAAGCTGTTCACATTTAAATGATAAAAAGTAGATAGACTCAACTACGTCAGTGACAGAGAGTGGATCGGTGATAAATACTTTTTAGGTGAAGTTAGTCTTTGATAGTTTACTTAAAAATACAATCATCGTGCTCTGATTGGTTCATTTACCTCGGCATTGTAGACATGAGATCTAAATATTAGAATCATTTTCTTAACATAGTATTTTCATCTAAAAAAATGTATATGATAAAGGAAAGACTGCCAGACTGAAAGAGAGGATAATGGCTTACTAAATCCACCATTTTGAAGGTTTTCTCATTTTTTAAGGCATGATTCAACATTGGATTTATTCCAAACTGATATATCATCTTGTTTCATTTCTCAAGAATTTCATTTTTTGGAGTATATTCAAGTTTTAAGTTGTCAAAATGTATATACCAAAAATATTACATTAATTACCATGCTTTGAATCAAGTGAAATGATATGGTTGTTGAATAAATAGATATATAACTCTGCTAAAAAGTTAGAAAAACTAATTTCCATTTACTAATCTGAGTTGATTTCACATATGGTAATCGTCGAAATATTTATCAAATTCTTTTTTCTTTGATATTTTTTCAAAAAGGGATTAAAATCCAAGTCCAACTTAGTAAAGATTGTACTGAAAGTGACTTCAGTTTCAGAAGACCATATGACAAGATAAAAGAATAAGATAAAATTCTTGATTACGTAAACTTGACCGTATATAGCACCATCGATAGCACAAAACATCCTCACACTCTCAGTGGAATAAATCAGAATCTTTGGTATGTATAATTGTCTCATTTGGTTTCAACAAGTTTGTGTTCACATAATGCAACTCGTAGCAGCAAGATCTTATCTTCTTAGAATGCTTTGACTTATATTCCCCGAAAGGATTTTTTCTGTAGTTGAATTTCCGGAAATTACGCAGTTCCAATTTCCTAAGAGTCTTGTACATGCGCACAAAATCTTCTGTCACAGTCGGCATGTCAATCTTCGAGGCCTTGAAGAGCTCCCGCGTGTGCATTTCGAAGCCGATTTGTTTCACATATTTAAGAGATCCATCCTTTAACATTGACTCGATCACTTTCCATTCAGAGTATTCGATGTCGAACTTTAAGTAGTTTACATAGGTCTGGAAAAAACAATAGTGTAAACCATAAACAACTAATAACTCGTTGGACACAAAAGCAATCCATAAATGCAAGTTAGTAAAAATTAAATAGAAACGTCTTAATGACTTTTTGAAAATTATTCACGAAGTGAAGTAACATAACTAAAGTGTGCTAGGAGCATATGTTCCTAAAAGTTGTATATTTTGCTTTCAGGTCGAAATTTTCTGTTAGGTATTATACTTAAAACTGAACAGAAAGCATAAAAACATCATAGAGTAGATTCGATGTATTGCAATAGTATTGAAATAAATGCAAAAATTGCACTACAAGATTTGGTCCATTATCAAGCCCTACTGAATATGTATAAAGATCTTTAAAACAAAGAATGAGAAACATGGCCCAATAATAACAGAGAGTATACGGAAAGAGAAAATTGGGGGATAAAATTATATGTATACTTCCTCTTATCAAATGGACATTACTACTAAATATTCAAACAACGATTTGGGGAAATATCACTATGTCCTTTTAGTACCATGTCATAAACAAAGCAATATCACATTTTATCTAATCCAATGAGTTTAAATAAATGGATGGCAGCAGGTTGCAAACCTTATTCTACAATGAATTTTTGTTATAAATGCCTAAATTTCATGACTTTAGAATAAAAATACAACATCGTTTTCTTAAAATTAATCATTTTGTGATACAATTCCTACACACTTTCTTGTCTGAGAATAAATGCAAAAGCTCTTGCTTGGAAACTAAACAATTTTCCTTTTAATATTATTTTTATTAAACAATTTATTGATTTAGTATAAAATAAACTGTGGCAAATTTTATACTAAATCATTTACAAGTTTATTAGAAATATTATTAAATGTTAGAAAGATTAGTAATCTGATTCTTACTCGCCCACATTAATCAAGCATAATTACCGAAAAAGGACTGAAAGTAACATTTCCGCGACTTGTGACAGTGACATTGTGGCGGTGACGCTAACATTGTGACGCCACAACTACCTGACAGACGTGCTGCTTTGTAACATTAGTTTAATATTGCCTTATAAATATTACACTTTAGTATCTTACAAGGGTGAAAAATAAGTATAGTATAGAGCACTGATGTTAAAAACAGTATGACATGGGCACTCATTTAATATCCTCAATTTACATCTCCATCTCTTTATAGCTCCAGCTCCAGTTCCGGTTTGTGAAAAAGTCTAAAATTTGCAAAGCAAAAAAAATCTTAAGTCTGCAAATATTTGCTGACTTAAATTTTAGATAAGACTGCCTCTTATATTTCCTGATACTTCCACAACATCTTCCACATCGATGGTTCCTCGGAATAAAACCGGCTTAAGACTGGCTAGGAGCAGTCACAGGATTTAAGACAAAAAATGATTTCGATTTTATGATTTTAAAAATGTATGTGATCCCTAATTTCAGACAATTTTATTTCTTAGGATTAAGATTTCATACAAATGCAAAGTTTCTTTCATGACCTCTTGTTCAATACTCACATTTTCGTGCCCTTCGTCTTCCAGAAACTGTTTAAAAGTTTTCATCTTCCAGCCTGCCGGAGTTTCAAAATTCTTGGGAGCGATTCCAAGACTTTGGAAACGAATCAACTCACTTCGATTATGATCCGGGGTGTTTATGCTGAAATAAAAATACCAGATATCCGTCAATTTCTCCAAAGGGACACAGAGTATATGATGATGTGATAAATAAAAATTATCAAATTTTATCAATGATGTAAATCACTGAGGAACAATTTAGAGTAGAGACGCAAGTTTTGACAGGATATTTGAACTTAGTTAAAGGTAGATTATTGGTTATGGCATGGTTATTTAAGAAACAGAAAATCATGAAACACACTTTGTGTCACTTTAGGAGAAGCATCAATTCCTTTTCTCTTCTCATGAATTTTAAACATTTCTGATCTGTCCCTCTTATTTCTTAACTTAAATTGTTCCTTTTTTTCTCAAAACAGATTCTAACAAAATGCAAAAATGTGTTAGAGTAGAGTTAGTTAGAGTATCTTAAAAGTGAAATTATACAATATTACGATTTGTCAAGATATGGTTATTTATCAACAGAAACTGAAGAAATGTTTTTTAAGTACTGGTCAACTTTACATTTACTACTTGGAAAATAATCCAGTCATTAACTAAATTGATTTGTACTAATATATTTGGATGTATGTAACTGTTTTTATATATTGAATGTCTTTGTTTTTGTCAAAATGTGTCTTTGCCTGTACCACAAAATAAGGGGAGGGGGGGAAGGAATAAAAATAAATTTTAAAAAAAAATGTGTTGTTGAATTCAGCTTAATTGATTTCAATGTTGTAAGTTCGGCAAAAGCAGGTATCAATCATCACCAGATCACTGGTGACCTCAGATCTCCAATACACTGTCGGAGCATCCTGTCTCAGGTTAGGTGAGGTGATCTGGGGTTTAACACCACTTTCAAGAGTATTTCACTTTTATCGCAGCTGCTAGTATTATTGCAGGGAGAAAGACTGCAACACCATTGTAACTATGCATTGCAGTGCAACCTATGAGCTTCAGCTTCAACTGGCGAACCATGGGTGTGACTGCGCTGAAATTCTGTGTAGCATTGCATCCAAACGTGACTGCGTATAGAACAATTCTCTACTGCAGACAATGTTGCCTAGCCCCTGGCGGGATTCGAACCACGGACCTCTTGATCCAAAGCTGAACGCGCTAACCACTGCGCTATTTTGCCCCCCTGTCCCAGGATAAAATGTATCCATTCTCACTCCACTCATATACCCTGAGATATAACCCCTCAAAAACGTCACGCGGTTACTTTTCACAAGTGAACTATCTAAAAATAGTCAATAGCTTGATATGTGAGTCCGCAATATCAAAATTGCGTCCCCTTAATAGCAGGTTTCCGTCTGCATTCTTTTAGTGGATAACTTTGTAACTCCAGGTTCCAAAAGCAGTTATCTTACCACACCTATTTAGATTAAATGCAAATAGCATTTGATTTTTATCCCACTAATGTAAGAAAGTCACCATGTAACTAAGAGAGCAAAAGCTAACTGCTGTTTAGGAGGCTCTGTTTAGTTGGCTGAAATTTTATCTGAACCATTCCAAAAATATTTCATAGGCATGATCATAGCTCACAGCGCATTGCTTCAAGTGGGGTTATATCTCAGAGTAAAGCAGGACCGATACGTTTTACTCTGAGACAGGATGACTGGCAGAGATTTTGTGTAAAGAGATGAGAGACCTATATTAACACCCTAGATAAATGACTTAGGAAAATTAATATGACTAGAGGTGAGGTGAAGAGATTTGGTGTTTAACGCTGCTTCCAAGATTATTTAACTTATATTGTTGCTGCTAGTATCAATGCAGGGAGAAAGCCCGCAACACCATTGTGACTATGCATTGCGGAGAAACCTGCGAGCATCGGCTGGAACTAGCAAACCATGGGTGGTACTGCGCTGAAATTAAACATAGCAGTGCACCCAAACCTGACTGCGTGTACAACAGTTCTCTACTGCGGACAAAGTTGCCGGCCCCTAGCGGGGATTCGAACCACGGACCTCTTGATCCGAAGCAGAATGCGCTAACCACTGCGCTATCCCGCCCCAATATGACTAGATGTAAGGCTAAATAGGAATTCTGACAGAGGATTGACTTTTGTCAACAGATCGACTTCTGTATAAGAGCACCCCCTGTTGTCTGATTGTCCACTGTGTTTGATGACACAGCTTAAATCTTTTCATGAATAACCATATCTTAAACATTGATTTCATACAAGTTTAACATATAACTAAAATTGATCATATTTTATGAATGAGGAATTGACTTTTAAAAAATCACTTCAAATATATGGAGCAGATTATTTCACATTCAGGTGAACAATCAGCCAATCACTTCACCTTTGCAGAACAGGGGTCCTAAGGGTGAACGTTGACAATTTCATAGACAAAGGCTGGTCCAGAAATTTATAAAGTGGGGGTGCTCACCTTGGAAAGGAGAGAGGCAGGTTTTAACTCATTCCCCCTCCCCCCCAGATTTTCCTCTCCTAGATACTTTGTGTGCGTGTGTTTTGAATATCTATCTTTGATCAATGTTTTTTCTGATATCTTGCATATTTGAATTTGTGAGTGAGCATGTTTTATTCATATCAGAGAGAGTAATTAATAAAAACATTTTACCTTGGGTCAAAAGCGAGAACTTGGCAACCATATATCTTAGAGACAGCATCATCAAATTGCCAGTCTGTTCCTATACTGTAAGGTAAAAATACTATTAGTCTCAAGACTATTATTGCTTTGCAACAAATGTATTAAAGATTTTAGAAGAAAATACAAGTGTGTGTTGAGCTACCATTGCATCATCAAATTGCCAGTCTGTTCCTATCCTGTAAGGTAAAATATCTATTAGTCTAAAAGATTTTAAAAGACAATACAAGTGTGTGTTGAGCTACCATTGCATCATCAAATTGCCAGTCTGTTCCTATACTGTAAGGTAAAAAATACTATTAGTCTTAAGACTATTATTGGTTTGCAACAAAATGTATTAAAATATACAAGTGTGTTGAGCTACCATTGCAAAACCTCATATACCATAATATTTTGATATTGAGCAGCTTATTAAATATAAGTATTGACTTAAGAGATTTAGTACACATCACATATTTTTAACTAATAATATGTTTTTCACAATTCCCATCAACTTTCAACTACATTGCATCACTTTTCTTTCATTTGGTAATGACATCACAATCCTATGATGTCATAAACATGATGCTATTCACATCACTCTCAGTTATATTATCATTCAAATGCCAGTGATCAATTGCCAGCGTTGAGCTGAGAGATGTAAATTTATCATGTAAAGTCACAAAGATTGATTTGAATGATAAATAAATCTGTCATTTCTTCTGATATCAATAACATCAACACTTACTGATAAAAGAAAGAATTATTTATGAAGTTAAAGATAAAATTGAAGTAGGCTAAAATAATACCTTTGGCTCTGTGGCTCATCAAGCTTTATATATATTGTACTTGTCAAATTAAGCACCCTTGACGCTTTATAAAATTCAAAAGAGTTGGACAATTATTGACATTGTTTTCCATTATATAAAGAAAAATCCTGCCACTTCAACATCTTCAAAATTGTTTACATTCAAATGTTAGGCCTGCCAACATGCAGAATACTTGGAGGTTGCTTACATGCATGACAAAACTTGAAAGTGTTACAATATGATGTGTTTGTATGATGAACAAGGTCATGTGAATTTGGTCACCAAAATAAGAAATGTTATATTTCAATTAGGTTTAGGTAACGTTTGGTTTTCACATACTTATGGAGATAGAAATGTTCTTGTCAATATTTTTTGGCAGCGATTGACAGATAATTTTCTGCAAGTGTGGCATAGTGATTTATCCCAGAGCTCAAAAATGCATACCTATTGTAATTTTAAGATAGCAATTTCTTGCGAAACGTCCTTAAGTAATATTGATGTAAGTAAATTTAGATCTTGTTTATCAAGATTTCGTTTAAGCTCCCATAGTTAAGAAACTGAGAGAGGTAGATCTTACAAAATTCCCAAGGAACAAAGAAAATGTAAAATGTATATCTTAGATTCTATTGAAAATGAATACCATTTTTTGCTTGTATGCCCAGCCTGCACTGATTTAAGAAGAAAGTATGTATTACCTTATTTCTATCTTTTTCCAACAATAGTAAATATCACCATTTTATTGTCATCCCAAAGTTTCCAAATATCTTTTTACACTGCAAAATATCTCTTTGAAAAAGAAGAAACATATTATCATATTTAGAAAACACTTTTTTGTATATCGTTAGTTCACATTTTAAGTCTGCACCGGTGTCTTTTGTACTAATGGGCCTGTGGCGTTACAGTATTGAAATAAAAGATTTGGAAGACTATACCTAATGAGTAGCCCAAGAACATTGGCTATAGGAGTAAGACTCAAGCTTTAGCTGTATGATACAAGGACAGTGATGAGAAGGGGACACTTATTATTTTGTTACTTACAAATGTGGTCAAGGGACGCTTATTGCGTAGAATACAGTCATAAATTTTGGCTCACCAAATCTACCCACGATTTCATTTTCTACACCCAATTTCCGTATTCTGGCAGGCCAAAGATTTGAATGTAAACAATTTTGAAGATGTTAAAGTAGCGGGACTTTTTCATAATAATATTTTCAGGATTTCTTGGGAAAAAGGTGAAGAAGCGTTAAGTTTACAGACAGTTTGAGACTATTTCCAGTCTGATTAAAATCGACCGTGTTCCGAGGAATAAAAGGTTTTTTTTAAATGACTCTAGTGGGGGGGGGGCTTTCCTCTCCACAACAGTCTGAAGGCAGCCTCACTGCTCGTACGTGCTGACACCAATTTACCGCAGACGAAAACCTATCATTAGCGGACCAATCACATACACATCGGCGACATCACCCAATGGTGGAAGCAGACGTTAAACTTCAACCCAACAACAACACCAATCACATACATCATCGTGTTTAAAATAAGTATAGCGGTGATCAAGGTTAACGAATGGTGAATGGCAGTTACTTGCCCCTAGCTACTGATATCGAATGCTTTTGCAGCGCGGCTTGTGATTGGTTAGCTGAGTTTACGTAAGAACGTATGCTACAGTTGGCTGCAGTGAGACCGTTGTGGAGAAGATAGCCTAGACAGATAGAGTTCAAATCTCGGTAGAGTCAATATATGGAAACTTTTATTCATCGGAACACGATCGATTTTAATCAGACCGCGACGCTTTCCAGACGCATGCAGTGTAATAAGCGCATTGGTGAGTTAAATATTCATTACCGCACACTTTGTACTTACCCAAATGAATAGACAAGACAAGGGTGCTTGAGTCCCATGGGGGGAGACATACACACGTTCCACCCCCCGTCATGTTGGTGACCTAGTCTCATGTCGTTGTTACACTTGACGTCCTTGTTCTCAAGGTACCTGTCAACATTCACGTCATCGATAATATTAACCCTTAGCCTGCCATATTGTTTAGAAAATCCATTCTGAGGGGCATATCATTTATCAAAGGTCAACTGCAATGCCCCTCAGTCAATTTCGAAAATTCATTAAAATGGATTAAGAATCAGATTAGAATATTACATTGACTCAACTTTAAATTTCCTAAATCAGCTGATACATAACTGCTTCATAAAAACACTGCCAAATTATTTTCTGGAGCAGATTTTCAAAGGGTACTGTGGTCAACGTGTGTGTCTTATCTGATGTCAATAGAGTCACCTCGTTAACCCTCGTTAAATTGCATTTTTTTAAATCGTCCTTTGTATAATTCAAGGAACATTTTTTAACTACATAATAGTTTTAAGAACAACTTATCAGCAGAATTTCTGTCACTAAATTGTCATCATGCTTAAATACCAAGTCACCAAGCTTAATGATCTTTTCACCCCCTTGGTTATCACAAAAAAACTCACTCAAAACTACCACGTTTATGAAAACTTTACCTTATGACAATGATTGATAAGAAAGACTGGAGTGTGTGGCTTGGTAGCCAAAGCTTTAAAACCATCCATTCTAGCTTGTGCCCATTGACTATATCATAGAAAATTATCACATAAATTTACAAACCAGTCATCTGTTTGGCTACTGCTGGTTTGGAACAATAAGAAAATGACTTAGCTGGATGTAAAAAGGCTTCTGGGAAGCTGACACAAGTCAGGTTATTTGTGTATGTGCTTAAATCAAAGATTCAAGAGCTGAAAAGGGGTAGAGGACCAGAAAGTGTCATCGAATTAACCACTGACGGACTGACATTAAAACTTTCCAAAAACATAATGATTGCAAATCACAGATCTTTTTCTAAATATCAATTTGTTCTCATCTCACTGTGTATGAAAAAGTTCCTAATGTTTTCTTAACACAACTTGTTTAGGCAATAACTTTTTGCATCTATAAGATATGTTTTTCTTATACAAACCGAAAGAAATTTTTCTCTGCCTCTTCATCAGTCATGTCACTCGTAACATTGATGGTTGGGAGATTTTTAATGTGAATCTGTGGTACCAGTATCGGGATAGGTCGCAGAGGCTGAAAAAAAAAACAAAGACTGACAAGAGAATCACTTCAGGGAGTAATTTTTGCAAATTTGAACATTTCCATGCCATCAAAATTTCCTACCCACCTTTTAATTTAAGTGTAGACTCATTCTATAAGAGTCTAAGAGTATTTTCAATTGTTTAATGTTCAAGTTTTAAAAACGAGTTAAATTTCCTTTCTTAAAGAAATTGGTGTTAAACAAGATAGAATCTAAAGAGATTAGGGAGGTCTTTTCAATAAATAAAGTTTTGCATTGAACTAATTGGATTTAAGTCTGACCATGTTTCTTTGAAATAAATGTTGACTTTTTTACCAAATCTAAAGCGCAATTAAAATATAATCACTTGTAACATGTTTCAACTTGATTTAGAAACTAAACAGAAACAGAAAAAAAACATGATGTGACTCCCCTATAAGTCAAGGTTAGGGTTAGTATGATGTCGATTTGCCTAGCAAGTACAGTACTTCCAAATGTGATTTTAATCTTACCCTTTCCGGTTTGAATGTTGGAAGACCTACTGCCCATATCTGAGGATCATCTTTATATCTGCTCACATAAAGCGGTTCCTCCTTGGAGCCAATCAGGAAATAGATGACCCAACAGATGAAAGAGGCTGCTGTCAAGTATATGCACACACGGCGCCGTCTCAGCCTCATTCTGACATATTAACAAAAAGTTTATATGATTTATCAATTATGTTTTGTCATACTTTAGGGGGGATGTGGTGATTTCGTAGACAAAACCATTTTGTAGAAACGAAATCCGGTGAACTCATAGACATATCGAGCAGTGAATTTGTAGACAGGTTTTAATATAGCATTAGAAGTAATAATAACACACTTTTCTTTATCAAACTGAAGGATTTGAACACTAATAGGTTCGATTAAAGAAATAAAGTGTAAAAAACTAGAATAAAAACTAGAAATAGTCAATTTTGTTGTGTTTTGAAACTATTAAAGTAATCCAATATCTATGCGTTGTTTTCAATTCTTTTAGTTCTTGTTTGATCTTTCAATAAAATAAATTAAGGTAATTATGATTATATTTATCAACAACAACACAATCAACACTAGCATAGAGACGAGAAGAGTCATCCGGGAAGATGAAAGACGGTAAGTCACTGACAAAAAAACAAATAGCGCGGCTAATCCGCCGACAACATAATTATAGCAAATCATGTTTTTACAAATTGTTTACAAATATATTGAGTCAAACAATTAATTTTAATCCACCTGCATGAGTATAGAGAGTCAAACTTGCCATCAAAAGTTTAAATTAGTTGTCAGTCAGATACGACAGACGATTATAAATACTATTATAAATACAAATAATAGTCAATCCAGGTGACTTAAAAATACAACTTTAATACTGTCTACAAAATCACTGTCTACGAAATTGTTTTGTCTACGAAATTCCTGTGTCTACGAAATGGTTTTGTCTACGAAATCACTGCAAGCCCTTTAGGGACTTGAATCACAGACAAACAGTAGCCTTTCTCAATATTGCATGACTTCTTTAACATATTCATGATTTTATTTGTTACGTTACATATGGTTTACTATGTTACGTTATATATGACAACAATGGGAATTTTGATATGCATAGGTTTATAATATCTAATGTAGATAAACCCTCAATACCGTGTATGGACTAACTCTCACTTCAAGATAAAGTGATCGAAAACCGAACAGTGTTACTTCTACAATTTATTTATCCCTAATCTACGGAAACATGCGTGTCATCATATCATTTCGACTCTTCCTTTCATGGAAATACAAATCACAACGAATGCAGTGATAGAATATCTACAAAGATATCAGTGAATCATAAATAGTAATACCTGACTAAATTTTTATCCTTCGCGCTTCCGCATTCAGAACTAGCTTACCTCAAATTGAAGAGTCCGTTAGGGGAGGTAATGCTCTGGGTAGACGTCACCGCGTAAAATCTGGTTACAATCGCGAAAAATCTTCTGCTAATCTTCTCTTCTAATATAGTAAATATGGATCATCAAAACCCCAAAGAACAAACTTTTTTTAAAACTTGTATATATCATGTCAAACAGACTGTCGATGTTACATTACCCCGCCCGTTTCAATTAAATTTTAAACAATCGTTTGATATATTTTTGGCGAAACTTGTTCAAGGCTGTCATTTTACCGAGTTTTTAGCAGTTTGTGATTGAAAAATGGAAATATTTTGCTTAGGACGTGGAATAATTATAGTCAATTATCAAGAAACTCGTAGCACAGCAGGAACTCGTCGTTTGTCAAATTGCGATTCAGATGTTGACTTTGATTGACTTGAAATTGAAAGTTATTTTTGCCAAACCTGCCTCAATATTTTGCCAATTTCTTACCAAACGTTAACCGTTCCTAGTCATTAAATTGGTAAAATGTGTTCCTGTTTGTGTTGTTTTGTAGTAATTAACTTTGTAATGGTAGTAGGAATATGGTATATCAATCGAAACAACCATTGATATTTTAGCCTACTAATCTTAAACTACAACACTAGAAAATATACGTAGACTATGGACGTTTACCCCAGGCCCCAAGGGCGTCTTACCCCGTGGCTGGGGTGAAAAGGCCACGTCTGTGAAAAAACAAAAATGGAAATTCTCTTCATGCTTCCGTTATGAATTAATTTCAACATTTTCGAGATTAAGTTAATATGCAACGACATCGCTACCCAGTGTCACGCAATAGATTTAACCTTAACGTGGGCGTTTTGCCCCATGTTACCCTTCATCTCAAGCAGACAGATTAAAGAGCCACTCCGTGATTTCATAACATATTATTTACCTTTGATGCGAAGCTAAATGTCATATGTGGTGATATAAAATCAAAACATCTTAACTTTTCATGTCCAAAAGACATATATATGACAAATAGTGGTTTTCCATCAATATCTAAAAACAGCCTTATAAATGCACAGAGGTGTAGATATCACGTCCAATATACATGGATAGTAGTTATATAATCTAACAAACGTTATCAACTCATAACTGCCCTCCTGGCTGTTTAAGATAAGTTTCAAAAATAACGTTTGACTATTTGACGCGCGCCACTGTCCGGTTTTCGATCATACATTGCGACGTTCTACCTTCATATTGTCACTGTAAAACAACAGTAAGATTTAAAATGTGTCTTTTTGGTAACAGTCGATACTTCGCGATCAAATGACACCATTGATTAAGTTTGGCATATATATGACTCCAACAACTCACGGAGTGGCTCTTTAAGACAGCTAGAGTTGCATTGTAAGGCTGCATAATGCCCTATAGCTACTAGTAGGCCTATATACATGTTGTATATGTACATTATTTTGAAAAATGATCAACATTTGAAAGTATTTACAATATTCATAACAATATCACTTCCTCCACACCAATTTAGGCGTCTGGGGAACTTTTTTTTATTGTTTTCTTGGGGGTCTCATTTGGAGCCACGAGGTCATTATAGATACAATTTAAACTCCCATTGAGAGGTGTTTACAAGATCTAGCTGTCCCTGGGAAGACAACAGAAAAAGGGACACCTATGGATCATTAAATATAATACTTATCTAAGGTTTTACACAATACACAGTGTTCAATTCTGGTTCATTTACGGCTTTCTTGTGAAAATTACTCTTGTGAAATATTTTCCTTTTTAAATAATTGTCAAATTCTTGTTGATTCTTATGCACTCTAAAATAACCTTTTTTTGTTGTTGTGAAAAATCATTTTCAATCTCAATGTCTCAATATCTATATAAGTTTGAATCCTGGTTTTTCTGTAGGGAAAAAGTTGAAATCTTATTCATACTTGAAAACAAATGTTCAAGGTGAATTGTGATATTTCATCTAAAAAAGATTGATTAGCAATAAGGAAAAAACTAAAGATAGGATTAAATTACTTTAAATTAAACCTACGTTCTGATTTTTCTGGAGGTAACTTGTAGATCTACATATATTAACCAAAAGGTGATGCACGATTGCCACGCGGTGCACATGAATTTTCAATGGCAACTGCAATGTGTCATCCTGTCTCAGGGCAAAACGTATATCAGTATGATTAAAATCGACCGTGTTCCGAGGAATAAAAGTTTTAAAATATTGACTGGAACGGGATTCGAACGTTCTTCAGCAGGGACTGTCCTCTCCACAACGGTCTGAAAGCACCCGCCTTTCTCTCACGTTCTGACGCGATCTCAACTAGCCAATTACAATGACTGCGGCAAAAGCCTTCGGTATCTGTATCTAAAGGCAAGCAACTCCCGTTTACCATTCGTTAACCTTGATCGCCGCTATCGTTATTTTAAACGCGATGATAGGATTGGTCCGCTAATGACTAGGTGTTGTCTGCGCGAAACTGGCGAAAGAACGTACGAGCAAGCCGGGTGCTTTCAGACCGTCGTGGAGAGAACAGCCCCTAATAGAGGACGTTCGAGTCCCGTTAGAGTCAATATTTTAAAACTTGTATTCCTCGGAAAACGGTCGATTTTAATCAGACTGAAGGTATACACTCTCGCTTCACTCATATACCCCTTGGATATCATCCCTCTAAAACTAATGTGGGCTGGGTGTGGGTATAAGTGGTCATGGCGGGGTGCTCGTCGGCTTCTTTTTTTATTTGACTGCACTTCTAAATTGTCACTGTTAGTCTCTAGTGCTTCACAGTAAGATCAGGTATGTCAACTCCCCTTTTCAGCAGGTGACTGGGGTTTGCTCAACAGCATACAGTTGGCTTTGCCACTGTAGATGCCCTAGCTCAATATTCTCCTTAATTTTCGGTGCCTGGCAGCGGTAGAGCCATGGCAAGGGTTTCCTAGCAACGGTAGTTCTAGGGCAGTGGTAAATGCATTTGCATTTTAATCACCAAATCAGCAGCCTGTGATCATTACCACATACGAGGCCATTTAAACCACATCTTCAGATTTCTTCCAGTATCTCCTGTTATAAAAATACGTTACACTTTACATCATCTTGTGAGGAATTAATATGTAATGAAAACAGCAGATAAGACCATTTTCTGAGGGAAAACTATCCTGTAATTGTCTGAGATGGATTATGTACTCAGTGAT
Source organism: Phorcus lineatus (assembly GCA_921293015.1). Classification (NCBI taxonomy): domain Eukaryota; kingdom Metazoa; phylum Mollusca; class Gastropoda; order Trochida; family Trochidae; genus Phorcus; species Phorcus lineatus. The sequence continues at coordinate 14,202,310 of OV121093.1, forward strand.
AAATAATAACGACAACCTCCCGTTTAAAGATTTACTGAATGATATATTTATCAATGATGTGAAATAGAGTAAATATTACAAGTACATTAACAATTTAATAATATCGTGAAATTAACCTCTGCCATTACTACATATATTTTGTTGGTCTAACACAATAAAAGCCATGTCTGGACAAATTCTATCTAGATATGTCCATTTTTCGTTTTGTCGGCGGACTCTTTGAAAGTGACCGGATTGGCGAGCCAATTCAGCGAATCGCTGCTCTCTTTGAACGATAGGCCATATACAGGGGTGTGATCTTTATCCATATCAGATTTCCCAATCGTTAAACTTGAGGGGGCGTTGATGTAGACATCTTCTTCATAATCGTGAGCCCTGATTTTCTGAAAATAAAGAGACTCTTTCGTTACGAGTATGTCTTAATGGAGAGGTTTAGTTTAGTAGAGAGGCATTTCCATGGATGCCCGCGGAAGGTTACAGAAAAGCCACCATCCAGCTACATCAGCGTATGTGTATCCGCAAAGGTCCTACCCTACACTGATATCTATCTGGTCAAATGTTTTGTATCGCTGACTGCTAGGTATTCATGGCTATGTTTAGCATGTGCTCAAATCGGAAAATGAAATGTCATTACGTTCATCACTTGAAGCAAATTAATCGAGCTCAACGCTTCTGTCATTCGGGTGGTGCCATTATCATTTGATGCAATCAATTTCATTGGCTGGTTATGCTTATACTTATGCGATGATTTTTGACCTGATAAATAAATAAGGATATCAGAAAAATAAGTTGTGCGAATACAAATACGCGAAAGAAAGTTCTTTAACTTCTAAATGCCTCTTTAAAAGTCATACGCAAAAGAAAGGATGCCAACTGCACTTAACAATGGTCTTGTACTGTAGCCCTGTAGACCCCAAATTCTGTCAACGTATGCACGCACATTGTTTACTCGTTAACTCTTTTTCTCGTAGCTCGTTTTCTGACAGTTTTTTTCTTCAATTTTCCCCAAATAGTCATTAGTTTATGCTAAATATATTATCTTCAGAAGTTCTAATCGTATCTTGACTAAACGCTCATCTGTAGGCGAGGAAATAATCATGCATCAAGCAATGTTACTGGTGGCCGTTTTGAAGTGGACACCTTTTAATTATTTGAGGTAAGAAAATGGATTCGCATAGCTTAAGGCACATACTTTTGACATTGTTTTGCGACTGAAAACAATTATTTTTGTGTTAAGATAATTTTTTTCTAATCAAAAGAAGCAGTTTAAGATTAATGTACCGTGATCATTTAAGCTATGCGAATCAACCAAAAAAATTGTCGTCAGTGGAGTTTGTTTGATGCTTGATGATCTCATTTACGACTTCGGATTATTGGTTAAAGTAATTATATGTTAAGAAAGAAAACTTTCGAAAAACGTCCTCCTGCCCCTTCTGCGTCTTTTGGTGTGACGCAGCCCGGACTCAAACCCTTCGGAATACATGCGAAGGTTCTAACAATTAAAATATTTCCCTAGTAAAACTTTTGGAAAGTATAACAAATAAATTCATACCGCCGGATCGACAAACTCCTGGTTGCAGCGAAGTGCTCGACTGATTGGCGCGGGCAAACAGCAGAATATCCGGTCAAAGAACGGGGACATATACTTGGTGTCTACATCACCAATGTGGTCCATTCCTTGAAACATAGATAAATATGACTTGTATTGATAATTTTTTAAGAGCGATTATTCTTTAAAACTGAAATATCTATCTTAAGCCTTATAACAGAAAACTTTCGATGTCAGGCCTTGTAAAGGAATTAAGAAGTGGAAAGATCAGTAAAAAAGGGTTTGTTTGAATGAAAGTTTTTTTTATTGAGAAATAAAAGATAAAACTGTATTCTGTAATTGTCTCCAGCCCAACTGATATAAGGAATATACTGCAAGAGAAATTCTACTTATCAAATCTATATTCGTTGATTTTAACTTTGAGGTATGGTGATTTGGGTTAACGGATGCTAGTATCATTGTGGGGAGAAAGTCCACAACACTATTGTCACAATGCATTGCGGTAAAACCTGCAAGCACCCGCAAGGAACGAATTCAGTTCAGTGCATCCAAACCTGAATGTATGTAGAACAGTTATGTACCGCAGGCAATACTGCCCAGTTCCAGGCGGGAATCGAACCCTGGGACGCGCTATCCACTGCGCTATACCGCCTCTGTAACTTTGCAATCTGCTATCAGTGGCGGATCCAAGGGGGGCGGGGGTTCAGGGGGTCGTGTCTTAACATTGCAGAGTTTGCAAGGTTTTTTTTTATGTCACAAGCTTTGCTTGCCAGGAGGGACCAAAATAGTTAGAACACTAGACCTGTGAGAACGCTGATGACAAGGCCGACCACTATGACGGTAGCTGCTCCGATAGCGGGGTACCACAGATAGGAGATGGTGTACAAAGCAGAGAGACCCGAGCTGGAATCAAAATCATTAAATTAAAAGATTATATTTTACGCATAAAGATACAATATAACAATTTTCAGCACTTCATAACTTATTCGTAAATACCGTACATTGTCATGGCTTACTAATATCGTGCTCAAAATCATTTCGAAAGACATTAACAATTAATTTGTAGATCACCATAAAAAAACCTTTTGAACAATTTAGTTCTTCAACCGATTTTAAATGATTTAGTAAGTGAATGTTGGGAAGTTTATTTCAAAAGGTTTATATCACAGTAATTGTGTTGACAGATGTAGATGTGTCACCAGAGCGCAAGCAATACTTCTAACATTTCTATAGGCATCTGGTTGGTGACGTTCATGGCGACGGTTGTAGTGATGGAGTCGGTGGTGTTGGGGACACTACAGTTGTCCACGGGGTACTCGAGTCCCGAGGGAGTTCCAACTACAGTGTAGGCGCCTATGCTCATCCACATAGGCAGAACCAGTCCCAGCACGCCACCGATACTTACTCCCTGTACAGATGGAGAAATCATTAGGTTAGGAATTAACGCCGCGTTCAATATGTCAGGGCTGTTAGTATTATTTCAGGGAGAAATCCTGCAACTCAAAAGTGGCTGTGTATTGCGGTGAAACCTGCGAGCACCGGCTGGTACTGGCGAATCTTGGGTGGAACTGCACTGAAATTCAGACTAGCATTGCACCCAAACCTAAATGCCTGTAGAACTGTTCTCTACTGCAGGCAATATTGCCAAGCCCCTGGCGTACATCATAACTCGCTTTTTAGACCCGCTTGGGCAATGTTTTAACCATTTGCGGCATAGCATGTATGCGATAAAACAAGCGTCTGAGGTTTGTAATTAAAAGAATTTTAACCCATCTTTGTTACCTCGGTAATTTTACATACCTATGAAAAAGTTTATCGCGACGTCTGTTATGTTCATTAAATTGAATATTGTCTTGAAAGACATTCTATTTCATTAGCAAAAGATGAATAACTGAAGCGAAAATAGAATAAAGATAGCAAAGTATTTTAACAAAGCACAGAAGTAATAGTAACATGCAATGTCAAAGTTGTCGTTGTGTCAAAGAATGGGAGTCTTAACCAAGTAAAAGAATCTGCGACGTGGGATGGGCACGTTGAAGCCTTACAAACCGTTATGACTTATTATCAATGAAATATTCCTGTACAACACAACTGTAGGTTGGTAAGAAAGATTGATCATTAATAAGATTCTACTTACAATCCAGTTGGCCCATGGAAAGAAAGCGCCGAGAGAGAACATGCCGAGGAGCGGGCCCGAGGCTGCTCCCGTGAAACTGAGGGAGGCCTGTAATGACATATAACAGTATAAACTGAACACCAAAACAAATGTAACAACTCTTTACAGTTGATGTATACAGATGAATAGTTTTGTCCTCATAGGAACTTGATTTGTTGTATTTTAACTTTCAGTACATTTAGTCTTTTGTGCTAAAAATACAGAAATGAGGATTTATTGATAATTATGTAATCGCCATATCTTCATGGATGGAGTCAATTGTCCTATTTTTTATTATTCATAAAAACAACAGTAAATTCTCATGTCTGTTATTTTAGCACCAAAGACTAAACTGGTGGGATGTGAATATCGAACAAAGAAAGTTCCTCTGAGCAAATAAGTTCTAATTATGAAACAATTTAAAGAATCTTAAAAATACAATGGTATAATATTGTATCTTGCATTTAGTGTCTTGTTTAACTTGTATCAGCCTGACACCCTATTATTAGCATCAAATCTTAAGATTCTTCAGTCAATGAGGGTAGCCTTCAATGGGGAACAGTGCAACATTGCAGTAAATTCTCAAAGCGAATATGGCAATAACGAGAAAATGCTACTTGTCAAAAGTGCCTCGCTGCGAAAACATGTAGTCGATCATAGTTATTCAGACTGGTAATGGCAACTTTTAATATCGACAACAGTTAATCACACTGCTAAAGACAACTTTTTAACATCGACAACAGTTTACCACACTGGTAAGGAGAACTTTTGAACACCGACAACTTTATTTACATTGGTAATTAAGGACAACTTTTTAACATCGACAACAGTTGATCACACTGGTAAGGACATCGACACTAGAAATGGTAACTTTTAACCGAGGTTTATTTTGTCTGTGTTAAGACGAAAATTACTGTTCTGAAATCAGGCTTTCCCGGATTTTATTTACACCCATGAGGTTTCGTTAAACTGTCATAGGGTTTTAATTTACACTCATGAGGTTTCATTAAACTATCAAAGGGTTTTATTAACAATGATTCATTGACAATCCTTTTATTAACATTCCTATCAACGAACATAGGGTTTCACGAACAGTCACGGGGTTTAATTAACAGCAATGGGGTTTAATTAACAGGGTTTCAATGAAAGTCTATGACTTTCATTAACAAAAGTCATAGGGTTTCTTTAAGATGATGTTAGATATAGACATTATCACCATACCTGGAGCACTGTTCCTCCCAGATTCATAGCAACGAAGGCCATACCAATACCGGCCCCTCCGAAAAGCAAAACTGGTCAAGTAAAAGATACAATCAGTTGTATACCGTTTATGCATACTTTGCGTATTAAGGCACTTAAAATCATGTTTAGGGGAGTTTTGTTGAAAAATTCAATAAAAGAATGTATTGAGTCAACATGAAGAATATATTTTTATAACGAATTGTTGATAACCTTCTCTCTTCTTGCAAAATTAAAATCAAAATTTTTAACATCGCCGTTTATTACACAACTATCATTTATTGCAATCTGGGCCATGATTCGGTAGATCTAGTCCGGAAACGGGTCCACTTGTTACATAGGTTACCTGGCAGACATAACTTGAGTAGACTCTGTGGGGAGATAATAAAATGGACAGAAAAGCTTCTGTTTTATTATCATGTGCCCTTCTACAGGGTATGACACTAGTAATGCACGTACCGAGTAGTTTAGTGACGAGTGTCTTCTGTCTCTCTGTCAGTCTGTCGTCTAGCACTGGTTTGAGAAAGTCCTCCCAACATACGGCAGACAGCGCGTTCAGACACGAGGACATGGTGCTGGAGATAGATTGATGATATCGAACTTTTATCATATCATTTCGATATCATCGCTATAGCGGGGATCAAGGTAAATGTGGTCATTTCTACTATAGACGTTTCAGATTACGTTGTCTGTGACGTCAAGAAACATGATGATATGATTCAGGAATAGTCATAGACTGTAACTTTCCAATACAGTTTAAAACATTTGAATATATACGTTAAGTGTCATTTATTACTATTCATATTCTTCAGAATTCTTGTGTGATGGGTATTCTGTGGATCCAGACATGATCTATGGGATACGTTAAAGGAACTGTCCTACCTGAGAGCTCCACTGAAGAGGCAGGAGATGAAGAGACCGGGTAGACCCGGGTAGCCGAGCACTTCCATCACGAAGTATGGTATCAGCTGAGGAAAACATTTACAGAATGAAAATATATTGAAAGAATGGGTCGGTTGTGGAAGGAAAAATAGTGAGTGTGATAGATAGACACGGAGATGGATAGGAAGGTAGATAGGTCGGTCGATAGGAAGGATATATAGATAGGTAGATAGAAAGTTATGTAAATAGATAGTTATGTAGATACATAGAAAGGTATACACGTATAGATAGATAGATCGATAGAACGATATATATTCACATAGACATGTAGATTGATGGGAAGGTAGGTGGGTCGGAAGGAAGGCAGATAAATAGATAAGTAGATAGAAAGTTATGTAGATAGATAGTTATGTAGATACATAGAAAGGTATAAAGATAGATAAATCGATAGAACTATATATATTCACATAGACAGATACATGTAGATAGGTAGATAAATGGATAGGTAGATAGAAAGACCGATAGATAGTTAAGTAGATACATAGATAGAGCGATAGGTAGGTAGATATAGAGTGAGAGATATAGTTATATAGATCGATTGATAGATAGATCGAAAGTTTTATAGATAGATAGGTAGGTAGATAAATGGATAGATAGATATAAACAGGGAGAGAGAGAGAGAAACTGATTGTGAGAGACAGATTGTTTATTAATAGATTTACAAAAATATTTCACATTACATCGGTATAGCATTGGTGTAAGGGAAGACGTAATTGGTTACATGTTTGTTTTCGTTTTATTATCGTCTGCTCGTTTATTCAATTTCTATTACTAACAAGCACAATTTTACTATCGATTGGCACTCACTTGATTTGAGTTGTCGATGTATTCTGCCGAGAGCGGGTCACACCCTTTCTTCACATAGTAGGCGAACACCACGATACCAGCTAGACACACCACCGTCATGAGGATGATTACGCCGAGGACATTCAGGAAAACCGAACTGGATAGACAATATAATACCATTTGTACTTTTTTGAAGCTTGAACTATACATAACTACCTCGTCGTTGTGATCATCTTGGTCTACCGTCATTAATATAAATTTGTAAAGATTGTATTTTTATGTAATTATGTTTATCTACCATATTGGTTTACCAAAATATGTATTGGGCTTAAAATGATGACACCCAGAAACACAGAAGCTTGTAGAGAGAAATATTAACTTCTCGATCTTTTCAGCTATATATGCAAAGACGACTGCGTCTCACACCTTGGCAGGAAGACTTCTGGGTTTTTTTTATAACATCGCTATTGACAGTTTGTCGTTAGACAACCTTTTATGACTTTGGACAGCCAAAGACAAAGGGAGTAGTTTTTGTGTTAAGGTTAATGAGAAAATACGTTTTTGCCTCCGTTGGTTCTACTGGGTCATTACACAACCCCACATCCCCTCTACCGCGAATCAAGGGAGATTTCCCCTTTATCTTTAACGTCTTAATTATTACCAAAAATTAAAGCCAGGGGTAGACAATACAAACATTTGGACGATATGGATGGAGAGCGGGCTGTGTTGTTTATAGGCAAAAGAGGTTGTCTGACGGTTTTGTGTCCTTGGTGTTTTATGATAGGGAATTTTCAAATCCCTCTGTGCTATATAACTTACATCTTGGCCTTCCTGAGGGTGGGGAGGGCACAGTAGCGCTGGACACTGGCCTGGTTGACCCCGTAGGTGGATGTCCAGCCGATGGTGCCCCCGATAATCAGTGACCAGAAGGAATGACGGACAGTCGGGTCAGGGTCAAAACTGCGGAGCAGTAGATAGGTTATATATAGAGATCTCAACCCAGTGTCTTCTGGCGTAAAAAAACACCTCTAATAATTATCAATAGAAGAATAAATCCGAAAACAAATCTGCCATTAGGCTTCGTTTGTGGTAGGTTGAAGTTATAGTAGGATAGGGTCGAAACTGTGCAAAGTTGATGGGTTGGACATCGAATGTTTTCCCAATTCAAATTTTAACATTTTGAGTTGATCGAAGACGGTTGTCTGTATTTTACAAACCGAGAGAAAATTATATTTATGGTTGATAATAAGCAGTACCGAGGTCATCAGATGGAATTTAATCGTACTTGAAAAAATGTATGCGGCCCCATTCCTCATTGAGTCTCCAGACTTCGTCGATTCCGCCAACTGTTATGGTCCCCTGGATAAAAGTAGATAAGTGGTTGTTTGAATAAAAATACATACTAACACATAAGATGTAGACTAAACAAAAAGTCGATGTAAAGTTGTAATGTCAAAACGGAGCATCATCATAATCATTTAAATAACGTTTGCATATCAACAAGTTTACAAAGAAATAGTCACTGGATGATCAAAAATGTAAGCTAAGGCTTATGATAATCGTAGCGTGGAAAAAAATTCACTTCTAATTTTTTTTCCTATATGCGCAATAATTTGTCAAATAAAAAAATCAAATGCATTGTGTCATCACAGGTGGGTAACATATTTTGTATAATGGGAATGTCAAATGGAACTTCATAAATGCAAAACTGCAATACCGATAATCTGTCCCTTCAAGTTCATAAACATCCTTTAAGAGAATATAACCTATTTGCTCAATGGTAATAACGTCAGTAATGTGTTGATTGTTCTATTTTTTATAAATCAGAGAACATAAATAGTATTCCAGCCCATCAGGTAAATGTAAATGATTATCATATTTATCATACGTGCACGTATTAATTTTGCCTTGACATAATTTTTCAGCGCTAGTTCTTGTATTAACACATCTATTGCGTCGACGTCATTAATATTGACTTATAACGGTCGCCATACGTTTAAATCTTGTCTTTATTAGAGTAGTGATATCATAATACATATGTCAATGTCAATAGTTATTTGTGGTATTGACACCTATTGTCCTATATCCTGCAGTAATATTGAAACCTGATACAAGACAATGTTATGGATGACAACTTCTTTATTCATTTCTCACGACGTTTCTTGGCTACTTCTTGCCCATTCAACAGGTACATACTGAACAAAATAAGTTTGTACACTATATATAGCTATACAGGTACATAAGTATACCTCAACCTTCCATCAAAGAGATGATCGTCCACCAAAACAAGAATCAGCCCCTAAATGCCCTTGATGAATTTCATATTGGAACCTGGTTTGGATTTGAGCGCCTGTCAGGGGACCGGAAGTTTCTCAAAGAGAGTGTTCTGTACTGGATGCATGGAGGAAATTGGTTTACACATACTTTTGCAAAGAGCTGTGCTAATATTATCGTATAATCTAGAACTTTCGACTTTCTGACAGCTTTGACAATTTTCAAGTTTATTAACCTTCGCTTTCGCTCGGGCATTACAAACACTCATGGTGTCCGTGGAAACCATACGAGCATTACGATATACCAACCTGAACAACTATAGCGAGCAGTCCTGAAATCATCACCAGAGATTGAAATACGTCTGTCCATACAACTGCTTTCATTCCACCCTGAAAATGATTTTAAACATATATGAAGGTTATGCATGTTTATTGATTGTTACATTTGATTTTGAAGACTTGTAAACTCGCTATCTATAACATGGCTTCTTCTTGTCGAGTGTATTTATTAATCACGTGAAAAGTATCATGACAAACTTGAAATCTTTTGCATATTTTGTTGAATAACTTAAATCACCAAGCCAAACGTTTTAATATATAACAGTCGAAATGACCCATGTAACATTACTGCGTACATAGAATATTAAAAAATAATTTATCTCGGTGAACTGACTGTAATATATTGTGACATCATGCACATGATAGCAAGGAGAGTTTCGTGACCTATCGGCAGGTTATAACTTGTCGAGATTTCCAAATATAGAAAATAGACACCACTCACCAGAAGATATAGAAAGTAGGCACACCTCACCAGGAAAGTGGAGAAAGTAAACACATCTCACCAGGAAAGTGTAGAAAGTAGACACCACTCACCGGGAAAGTGTAGAAAGTAGACACCATTCATAAGAATGTATAGAAGGTAGCTATAACTCACCAGGAAAGTGTAGAAAGTAGACACCACTCACCAGAAAAGTATAGAAAGTAAACACCACTCACCGGGAAAGTTAGAAAGTAAACACCAATCACCAAGAAAGTAAAGAAGGCAGACACCAGTCATCAAAAATGTTCGGAAAAATATAAAACACTCACCAAGAAAATATAGAAAGTAGAAACAACTCACCAAGAAAGTATTGAAAGAAAAAACACTCACAAAGAAGGTATAGGGAAAAAAACAACACTCACAAAGAATGAATAAAAAGTTAATAGCACTCACCAAGAATGTATGGAAAGTAGAAACAACTCGCCAAGAAAGTATTGAAAGAAAAACACTCACAAAGAAGGTATAGAAAAAAACCACTCAATAAGAATGAATAGAAAGTTAATACCACTCACCAAGAATGTATAGAAGGTCGACACAACTCACCAAGAATGTATAGAAGGTTGACACAACTCACCAAGAATGTATAGAAGGTTGACACAACTCACCAAGAATGTATAGAAGGTTGACACAACTCACCAAGAACGTATAGAAGGTTGACACAACTCACCAAAAATGTATAGAAGGTTGACACAACTCACCAAGAATGTATAGAAGGTTGACACAACTCACCAAGAATGTATAGAAGGTTGACACAACTCACCAAGAATGTATAGAAGGTTGACACAACTCACCAAAAATGTATAGAAGGTTGACACAACTCACCAAGAATGTATAGAAGTGTCACAACTCACCAAGAATGTATAGAAGGTTGACACAACTCACCAAGAATGTATAGAAGGTTGACACAACTCACCAAAAATATATAGAAGGTTGACACAACTCACCAAGAACGTATAGAAGGTTGACACAACTCACCAAAAATGTATAGAAGGTTGACACAACTCACCAAGAATGTATAGAAGGTTGACACAACTCACCAAAAATGTATAGAAGGTTGACACAACTCACCAAGAACGTATAGAAGGTTGACACAACTCCAACGGTAATGATGGTAGCCCATGTAGGAAATCCGGTTACTGAAATAATGAATTATGATTTATTTTGTACTTGCTCGACTTCGATTCATTGTTCCTTAATTCAATCCTTTGATTAAGACAAAGCTTCCAAATATAAAGCATAAATGTCAGCACAAACACTATTTTAAGCAGGTACCCACTTGTTTTGCTGGGTGTACAGAGATACGTTGTGTGCAATCCGAATATCCTGCCCAAGGTGACATCATCATTTTTTAAACTCCTTTCTCATCGTAGGTCAGAGATAACCATTTCACCTCTCATGAACCACCAGTTTTGAGTGCGTAATGGAATAAAAAGTGGACTCCTGGAGAAACGCGAGTGTCCGCAAACCTGTTCAGTTTTTTAAATTGCAATTTGGAACGTTGACCATTAGCTTTTGTACGAAAGTATTATTTGCATTTTTATATTCCAATTTATCTACTTAAACATCGTCTGCAAATTTTAATTAAATGAATCATTTGTTTTGTAATTCACCTGCTTCCAACGCAGTTGACGGGGCGAATGATGCAATCCCCATGTAGATGATCTGAAAATGAGAAAAAATTATGAATAACTTCATCTGAACTATAAATCATATGTTGATAAATCTACAGGTACTTTAAAACGAAATGACATGATGAAATTATTTCTTTAGTGTTTCCAAGGTAATTCGAAAGTTTCAAGGTTTCACCTTGAGCCTATTCGTGTACAAAAATAACCTTTTGAAAACAATGAACCCGAGTCCATCTCCCGGAGAAACAATTATACTTTTTATGCAAGATATCGTCATAAGCGCATTGACACCATTGACTTTCTTGGTGAAATTGACGTTTTCATTTAAGATATTCCATACAAAAGGTGCTCGTTATATCTTTGCCCATGCGTATCTCTACCTACCTGTTGTAGAATCATGATGCACGTGCCGGTCAGTTTGGCTGTGCGCGACCGAAATCGCTTCTCCAGATACTGAAATCATTTCCATTATTTTGAGAGTGACACAGAGTATGTTTCATGAATTCTTGATGTGCATAGAGCCAAAATACCATATATGATTGCACGACTTTATTGTGGTTTTATGTTATAAATGATCTTACAGTATGCTTGCAGATTTTTGCAAACTTCGTACAACGAGGATTATTCCAAATATTGTCTGCATGAAATTGTTTTCTTTATCTCGAAGAATGAATGTGTATGGTATTATTAATATGGAGGGTAAAAACATGTAAAGTTATATAAAGCCAACATATTCTCCTATTTTTCTTCTTGTAAATATGCCCCGATCATATGATTGGGAAAGCTCAGTTAATAAAACTCGATTTCAATTATGACCTCACCACTGAAAGAAAACACCCACTATGATGTTCGGTACAAGCGAATACATGTCACGAAATCGTCATTGCATACAACCCTCTTCAGCCATCTTGACTCTGAAAGATTTAGTGGCCAGTCACTTACCCCTCGTCAAGCGTTTGTAAAATATGGATTTATAGCTACCATATCAATTATACGTTCGATGTAAATTAAAGGTATCACGTATATTATAAGACCAGCGCCTTACGTATTGAACGAAGTTTTATAATTGTCATAAGATCATAATTAACACTTTTTGTGTATGTAATGTCATTTGAGAAAGCTATATGATCTCTGTTTAATTGTATCATGAACTACTTAGATACATATATGAACGTCTAGATCTTTTTTAAATGTGCAACGAAATCTTTTCTAAATACGACCACATAAAACAGTTTCAATGACGTGTAGGCCTACACGTTTTTCATATGAATAGTGGTAGTTGTTTATGGTACGTTTCAGAAAAATAAAAATGTTTGTATCTATAAAGGTACAATAAAAAACATAAATCTCGACCAAAAGTGTTGGAAAATAATTAAATCAATCAATCACGGTGAATTATGATACTATTATCTTTCTGCAATGACGTTTTTCCAAGATCTGAATCACTCTATATATCACTGATTTTAACAGGTTAAGAAGGTAGAGGACAATCTAACAAAAGATCATTGAATGAATTAATGATGTTACTGAAAGTGGTTTTACAGTTTATCACTAATTGTTCTCTTTACTGATATCATAAGCGATGTAGATATATATATTGACACAAAAAACTTAAATTTTTATAAATTTATAAATTCTACGTGAAATATTTGTTTCCCTTTCGTGAGATGCCTGTTTTTAGGGAAATAAATGGATTTCACTAAAAAGAGATTTCTGAATATAAAGGGTTTCTTTCACCTTTATATATCAACGTGCGAATAAATCACACTAAAATGGCTATCTGTAGTTTCAACTTGACAGTTGGCATGTTATTGAAAATCGCAGCAGTGTTACTAATTATTACAACCTAAAAAAGAAAAAAAAAGAAAAGTATTGATATATTGTTCATAAAGAAATGAGCTATGATTTTTCTAAACCGTAACATGGTTTTCACACTCTTAGCGCTGATGAAATGCTTCATTTTTTAGTGTTTTTCTTTTGAATGTTTTCACACGTTTTTATACTTAAAAAATCTTAACCAAAAGAAATATTACCACAAGGGTATGTTTCAGTTGGATTATAATACAATTATGTTTGATGAAATAATTGTATAAACAGAACACCAAAAAGATCCAATAGAATAAGTCAAGAATTCTTTTTCACCTAGTTTAAAAATATACAACATGGCGGACCGGAAGCCGAGAGAAAAGTTACTTTTATGACGTCATTTAAAGACAAACCTCGAATGAACTGGTCAACTTTAAAGGGTACAGCAAGGGCACATACAGCAGACCGGAAATGACGACTGCGCCGATTATCCCGAACATATAGATGAAATATTCTGTTCCCTCGTTGTACATTTCCGCCGGCGTGCCCAAAATCAAGATGGCTGACATGAAAGAAACGAGGATAGAAATGGCTACGGGAACAATCTGCATGCCTCGTCCTCCCATGAGAAAGTCAGCAGTTGTCGTCTGCTTGTTTCCCCGAACGGCGTAGAATATTCCAATAGCTGCCGAAACACCTAACATGAGCCCGAAGACAACGTAGTCCACGGCTTCGAAAGATCGGACTTGGTCCACCATCTTGAACACTAACTGATCTAGTTGTCAAAAAAGTTTTCGAATATATAAATGGAAGCTTATCATGAATCCAGAAAGCGTTGAACCTCTACTTTCCAGTGATTCTTCAAATCTTGTCAAACAATCCTCGATATAGAGAATGGAAAGGTAGATGATGTTAGAATGTTTTCACGTACCGCCTCCTCTATAAGTTAAGTCACTTGCAGAAGTGGAACATCGAAGTTGATGACTTGATTTCGAGCTTTATCAGTTTGTGTAAGATTTCTGACGCAGTTTTGCAACAAAAGCACAAGTTAAGGCGCTTTCACAACGACCAATAACTGTAGGCTGCTGCCAGATCCATTGGTTAAAAGTAATGTTCACGAAAGACCTTTACAAAGCATTGTCTCGCTCTGGGGACTTCCTGTTTAGTGTCATGTGATGTATCTAGTAAGTAGACTGTACACCTTGTAAAATGGGAACACAACAGTATAGAGGATTTACGAACGAAACACTTTATACCTCTGTAAGAGCTCTCGACCCTTATATCTACCAGTGTATATATGTTTATTGCATGTTGCTGTTGGTTTGCTAAGTGAGGTACACGGGACCCTTCACGTTTTGCGTCCGTCTCAAAATATTGTTCTTTTAAAGATATGATGTTTGAATAGGTTTCCCACAACAAGTTTGATTGTCGACAGAAACGCGATATCGAGAGAAAAGAAAGCGACATCACATAAAATTGATTTGGGTAACTTATAATTAGTATATAGAAATTGCTTTAAAGAGCCACTCCGTGAGTTGTTGGAGTCATATATGCCAAACTTAATCAATGGTGTCTTTTGATCGCGAAGTATCGACTGTTACCGAAAAGACACATTTTAAATCTTACTGTTGTTTTACAGTGACAATATGAAGGTCGAACGTCGCAATGTATGATCGAAAACCGGACAGGGGCGCGCGTCAAATAGTCAAACGTAATTTTTTTAAAACTTATCTTAAACAGCCAGGAGGGCAGTTAGGAGTTGATAGCGTTTGTTAGATTATAGAACTACTAACCTTAACCCAATTGGACTTGATATCTACACCTCTGTGCATTTACAAGGCTGTTTTCAGATATTGATGGAAAACCACTATTTGTAATATATATATGTCTTTTGGACATGACAAGTTAAGATGTTTTGATTTTATATCACCACATATGACATTTAGGTTCGTATCAAAGGTAAATAATATGTTATGAAAATCACGGAGTGGCTCTTTAAGCTGTTATTCCTCCACAGTCTTAAGTCATCAAGTTGGAGTAATATTATCTAAGTTGAGATACGCTGTCTTCATACTGGTTTCAATGTGTGACAATATGAAGACAAAAGCGTTTTAACTTGCCTGTCGTTGATGGTGAAAAGGATTGAAAGTAAACTAAAGTAAAGCTTTGATGAATATATTTATTTTTCCCAAAATAAATTTGGGAAAGATATCATCATAAAATTACCCTGATGAGTTATTGAAAATGTTTGGATGACATTATTTTGATGAAGAAACTTTATTAAAACTTTAACAAAGAAGAAAAGCATGAGTTTGGTAAAGTAAATAACTTTGTAATAAAAAAAGTTCTCTTTTTTCAGGCTATTTTTTCGTCAGTTATTCCTTATGTCATCAAAAAAGAAAAAAAGAAACATTTTCATAAATTGTTTTATTGTTTCATTTTCCCCCTCGTTTTGATCAAAGTTAATAATTCTCTTATCAACCTAAATATTTCATCAAACTATATTTCTAGTAGATTTTTTTTTAAATCGTTTTCATCAAAGCCCGAATATTTAGTTATAGTTTTCATCACAGTGATTGTCATTCAGAGAATTTTTGTACCAATTCAAAAGTCAGAAGAAGGTTCATTAAAGCAGAATTTCATCTACATGAGTTTTTCTCCATAAAAATAATTGTTATTAAACACCCTTTTTTCAAAGTCAATATCAAAATATTTTATCACAGTAATTTTTTCACTGACAAATCTTGAGATAAGAATTCAGGGCGTACTTTCATACTTATTTTTTGTCTGCATATGGTATGTGAAATGAAACCAAAGATGACCTGTTTTAGCAAAATTTACACACACAAAAGTGTGCAAAGGGAAAGAAGATTTGTTCATTTTAAACTACCCAATGTGTTCATCTGAACCATCTGATACTTATCTCGGGGGATATTCACAAAAGCAGAAGTTTCTCTAGGGAGGGAAAGATTAATGAACTGTGCTCATAATCACCTTTTAGTCCCATTTTAATGAACATACAATCTCCTACAGTGCATTTCACATACAAAAGTGTTCACTTTCATATGATATATTTTCACTACATGTATTTGCTATCATACTGACGAATAAAAAATATAAAATGGCAGACAAAAATGACATTATGAATATCTTACATAAAATAAACTGAAAGCTGTATTAGCGGTTAGTGTTGTGATTGTAAATAATTAAAATGCGATACTTGACCCCTCTCTTTTGGAGCCTCATTTCCGTAAGAGCAACGTAGGGCTGTTCAGGTTCTACAACAAGGAGACGAGTTTTATGTTGCCTGAAATATCAGTTTAAGGAGGTAAGAATAAGTTCCGTGTGAGGTATTAACCATCCTTTATCACTCCTTTTCCCTAATGTTATGTTTAAATGGTCATTTGTTATTATTAAACACTGAAATAATTGAGAATCAAGGTGTAACTTCCTGGTATGAATTCAATCGCAGTCATAGAGAATACCCCTACTTTCGTTTTCGATTTTCTTATAGTAATTATACAATAAGTGTTAGATTATTGTTTGTGAATGTCTGTTGACATTTCCTGTAATGTTAAACAACAACAGATTAAGTTATTTCCTTTTAAAAGCTTGTGTTTTGACTTTATTACGAGTTGACCTGTCTATGTATAGGGCGGTGAGGGTCTACAGGAGTGGGTGTTCAAAATGCGATGTGTATGCGTGTGTGGGCGTGTTTGTGTGGGTATATATTTATTTATCTATGTATGTATACGTATATCATCAAACGAGATGACGGTTACTTTTCGATGTTTCATTGATTTTTCGTTAGGCCTTAAGAACTAAACATTGCAGAAATAGAGTATCACTTGAAGGATGTATTTTACAACGGCGTATAAGAATATTTCCTTTGAAAGGAAATGGATATTCGTGAAAGTATTCATCAGTAATAATCAACTAGTATACAATGTTATGAAAAAGGTTAATTGTTGAAATTTGGTATAAATGTTACCTTTAAATGACACCTTAAAATGTTTATTCTTTTGAACAATGAGGGTATTTGAACAAACCTATTTTACAGGTAAACAACTTGTAAGTGCAGCATATAGGAGAAGACGTCATGTGAATAAAATAATAGCTTCATAATTATTGTATAATGACACTCTCAAACAGCGCAAAGGAAAACTCTACTAGATGTGTGGTTTAAGCAGCCAATCAGCGAGAAGGTTTCACTAAGTTGGATAATTTGTACCTTTGGTTCACGTAGAAATTTGTAATCTTGTACGAGAGGGTCTCACTAAGTTGGATAATTTGTACTCAATCAATAAATATGTTTCAATCAAAATCAACCTTAGGTAATTTAACGTTTCACGTCGCATATAATGGTGTTTAATTTCTTCATGATGCAATAATGTCTTTTAAAATGATACAGAGCTTTCACATCGTTAAAGATGATGTAGCTACCATGAATGATATATGTTTGATATATAATTATTAAATCATTGCTTTTTTCTTGTTAGATCCAAGATGGCGACATCAGTCAAGCTACAGGAAGACTTCCTAACATGCAATATATGTATGGAGGTTTATCGGCAGCCAGTTACTCTAGCGTGTCAACATTCCTTCTGTAAGTCCTGCTTGACGAAATATCTTCAAACAAAAGCAGAGGCTTTGACAAACAAGACCATCCCCTGTCCCACATGTAGACAAGAGACCCCGGTACCTCACCCTGATAGACCTGTGGAAGAGTGGGCGGGGCAGCTGAAACCAGGACTGCTTCTAACTGGACTCATGGACTCTGTCGTTGCGGGTGAGATATCATTTGTCTTCCATCCATTATAAAATGTCTTAACAGATTCAACTTTGAAGCACAAGATATCACCAATTAATGTATAACTAAATACTATATTTTAAGTAGATCTTAAAGTAATAATCTGAGAGTCACAACTGTTTCGTTTTGTAATAGCATGGAAAACATGAACAGATAAAAATTCAAAATTTGAATATTTAAAGTCGATAGTTTTGATAAAAGAAATAGAAACCCTGCAATAGATGAACTGATTATCTGATTGAATATTATCTTTTAACACGCACTGCTTCAATCAGGTTGTTTTATTAAGGATTCAGCAGAAATGCTGAATCCTTATTGTTATTGGCGTGTTTATTATTATTAAGGATTCAGCAGAAATGCTGAATCCTTATTGTTATTGGCGTGTTTTTTATTATTATTATTATTATTATTATTATTATTATTATTATTCCACGATTCTTGTGAGCAAAATTCAGCCAAAACCAGCGACTCAATTACAACCAATCTTTACAATCTTATAGCCCTTACCAAGACCTCGCGACATGAAACTTTTCAGTCAATTCGGACATTGCATTAAAGGCTCAGTACCATTCAAAATTTTCAAAATTAACATTGAAAAATTTTTCAAAATTGACTTACAGACTTGAAACTTGTTTCAAAAGATGCGCAATTAAATTGCAAGCAAAAAAGTAAATCATGGCGAATTCGTAAGTCACGTGATTTCGGCGCCATCTTGAATTTTCACACTTTTTGCAAGTTCACGACCCCATGCACATTTGAGGGATCACCACTCTGCTAATACTTGCAGTAGAGATCCGATATTTACATGATAAGTAGTTAAAGCATTGGCCTATAACTACATTGTCTCAGAATCTAAAAATTCACAATACTTTTTCCACAGCGACCATTCCAATTTTCAAAATTTTCAAAAATCGCAAACTTCAAGGGCAGATAACTCAAATACCTACCCGTCGAATTTCATGAATTTTGCATGAGAGGTAAACATGATCGAGGTCATTAAGAATCAAGAATAAAATGGATCGCGAACAGTCATTTCAGTTCACACGAGGGAGTCAAAGTTTGCATCATACTATACGTCAATTAAGTGCGTTAGCAAGGGTTAAATTGCAAACAATTGAAGGAAAACATCAATATTGAAGAACGGTCAAGACGTGTGACATGTCCAAATGCAGGTACATGCGCTCTTGCATGTGTGAAAGGGCAAAAGTTGACAGAAATACTCTACATTGCTCTTGTATCAAGTTTCTCTAAATGCGTTAGCAAGGGGTAATTTGAAAAGTTGAAGGAAAACTGTCAAGATATGCGACATGGGGCAAAGTTTGAGAGAAATACTCTTTGATGTCTTATAAACAAGCACGTAATCGACAGTCTACAGAGGGACGAAATCGCTCTTTGGAGCAAAAGTCCGTACGACTGCACGTATGGTCGACGTGTGCGAGAAGACCAAAAGCATGCAAGTGCGTCAGTAACTGTCAAAATCTGATCAGACAGGCAGAGAAGCGAGCAAAAAAGCCTGCCTGACTGACCTGAGCTGACTGACTGACATAGTCTTGATTATTTATATATGTAAAGATCCTCAACCTATGTACCAGCATTCGGGAACTATATTCCAGTGTCGGCAAACCACTTGATCTCGCCAAAGGAAAACACTAGCCCTTTTTCAACTTTCAAACCTATACTGCCGCCCCTCCACATACCCCTCACGTTTTGATGCTGTTGCTTTCTTGCCTCAACTGGCAGCAGGCCGTGTACATCGAGTAAACCTCACTTCCGCTCCTATGTCTCGCTACGTACTGAAAACGTATACAAAACGTCATTTTGCTTCAGAATTCGGCTAAATCAACTGCAGTGCACTAAAAATGTCTTCAAAACGCTATCTAAACTTGGAAAAGCACTTAGTTTGCCCCCAAGAGCCATGGGTGCTCATACTGTGCTGAATCCTGTCATTGTCGTCGCTTGCGACTATATTTAAGGATTCAGCAGAAATGCTGAATCCTTATTGTTATTGGCGTGTTTTTTATTATTAAGGATTCAGCAAATTTTGCTGAATCCTTATTGTTATTGGCGTGTTTTATTATTATTATTATTATTATTATTTTTTTTTTTTTTTTTTTTTTTATTCCACGATTCTTGTTAACAAGATTCAGCCAAAACCGCTAAAGCTGTTAAAGCCAAACTTACCAGCCTGGTAGAGCTCTATGAGGAGATCCTGCAATAAGCTTTTGGGCTTAATCGGCTTAAGCGTTAAAGGCACAGGACCATCCAAAGTGCGAAAAATTAACATGGGAAAAATTTTCAAAATGCACTTAGAGACTTGCAACTTTTTTTAAACGATAGCCAATAACATTGCAAGCAAAAAAGTAAATCATGGCGAATTCGTAGCATGAATACTTTCGCCGCCATATTGCTTTTTTTGACGTTTTGAAATTTCTGGACCCTATGCATCTTTGAGAATCTTCTTCTCTGAAGATACTTGCATCTTAGAGCTGAAACTCTCCAATTGTGCAGTGGAGGCATTGGGTATTTCATGGTCTTTTTGAGTTTGATGAAAATCTAATATTTATTTCTCGGCAACCCTGCAAATTCGGGCAAATTAGTTCATATAAGCATGTTCGAGGAGCGATAACTGAAAAAGTTAGACTCACAATTGCAATAATTTTTCAGGAATGTAAGACCGGTATGTGGACTTGCAGAAACATTTAAAACATTGATCGCGAACAGTCATTATCGTTCACAATAATCGATCAAAAACAGCAAAAATATGGTTAAAAAAAAATAACATGGGCAATTTTTACAAAATTAACTTAGAGACCTGAAACTTGTTTTGAATGAAGCGTAATAACAGTATGAACAAAAAAGTCAATCATGACGATTTCCTAACTATTATAGTTTTTGCACATTATCAACTTATTTGTTCCAGAAATTGCTTTTCAACAATCGACAATTCTTGTTAACACGATTCAGCCAAAACCGCTCATGCTATTACAGCCAAACTTGCGAGTCTGATAGAATTGCATGAGACGACGCCACAATAAGCTTTTAGGTTTCATCGGATTAAGCGTTAAAGGCACAGTACGATCGAAAGTTCGAAAAATTAACATGGGTTATTTTTTCAAAATGCACTTAGAGACTTGCAACTTGTTTTAAACGACAGGCAATTAGATTTGGAGCAAATAAGTAAATCATGGCAAATTCGTAGCGTCAATAGTTTGGCCGCCATATTGCTTTTACTGATTTTTTAGATGCATCTTAAAAAATCTTCTTCTCTGAAGATACTTGCATCTAAGAGCTCAAACTCTCCAATAATGTAGCTGAGACATTGGGAATTTCAGGGTGATTCAGATTTTGATGTCAGTCCAATATTTTTTTCTTACCACTTCTTTGCAAAAACCGGAGTATGCTTTGGAGATAAGGTTAGATGAAAGTTGCTGCTGTAGATTAATGTATGCTCCAATCTTCATGAAAATTTCAGTGAAGCTGGCTAACATCACTATGTTTGTACTGAATGTGCTTTTTATGCGCTGAATCCTTTTGTCGTCGCTTGCGACTATATTTATTATTATTATTATTATTATTATTATTCCACGATTCTTGTGTACAAAATTCAGCCAAAACTAGCGACTCAATTACAACCAAACTTTACAATCTAATAGCCCTTACAAAGACCTCGCGACACGAAGCTTTTCAGCCAATTCGGACATTGCATTAAAGGCTCAGTACCACTCAAACTTTTCAAAATTAACATTGGAAATTTTTTCAAAATGCACTTAGAGACTTGGAACTTTTTTTAAACGATGCGCAATAACATTTCAAGCAAAAAAGTAAATCATGGCAAATTCGTAGCATGAATACTTTCGCCGCCATATTGCTTTTTTGGACGTTTTGAAATTTCCGGACCCCATGCATCTTTGAAATGTATCACCTCTGAAGATACTTGCGTCTAAGAGCTGAAAATCTCCAAGAATGTAGCTGAGACATTGGGAATTTCAGGGTGATTCAGATTTTGATAAAAGTCAAATATTTATTTCTCGGCAACCCTTCAAAGTCGGGCGACTTTGCTCGTTTTAGCATATTCAAGGGCAGATAACTCAAAAACCTACCCGTCGAATTTCATGAATTTTGCATGACAGTTTGACGTGAACAAGGTCTTTAAGAATCAAGCATAAAATCGATCGCGAACAGTCATTTCAGTTCACAAGAGAGAGTCAAAGTTTGCATCATACTATATGTCAATTAAGTGCGTTAGCAAGGGTTAAATTGCAAACAATTGAAGGAAAACATCAATATTGAAGAACGGTCAAGACGTGTGACATGTCCAAATGCAGGTACATGCGCTCTTGCATGTGTGAAAGGGCAAAAGTTGACAGAAATACTCTACATTGCTCTTGTATCAAGATTCGTTACGTGCGTTAGCAAGGGTTAATTTGAAAAGTTGAAGGAAAACTGTCAAGATATGCGACATGGGGCAAAGTTTGAGAGAAATACTCTTTGATGTCTTATAAACAAGCACGTAATCGACAGTCTACAGAGGGACGAAATCGCTCTTTGGAGCAAAAGTCCGTACGACTGCACGTATGGTCAACATGTGCGAGATGACCAAATGCACACAAGTGCGTCAAGCACTGTCAAATTCTGATCAGACAGGCAGAGAAGCAAGCAAAAAAGCCTGCCTGACTGACCTGAGCCGACTGACTGACATAGTCTTGATTATTTATATATATAAAGATCCTCAACCTATGTACCAGCATTCGGGAACTATATTCCAGTGTCGGCAAACCACTTGATCTCGCCAAAGGAAAACACTAGCCCTTTTTCAACTTTCAAACCTATACTGCCGCCCCTCCACATACCCCTCACGTTTTGATGCTGTTGCTTTCTTGCCTCAACTGGCAGCAGGCCGTGTACATCGAGTAAACCTCACTTCCGCTCCTATGTCTCGCTACGTACTGAAAACGTATACAAAACGTCATTTTGCTTCAGAATTCGGCTAAATCAACTGCAGTGCACTAAAAATGTCTTCAAAACGCTATCTAAACTTGGAAAAGCACTTAGTTTGCCCCCAAGAGCCATGGGTGCTCATACTGTGCTGAATCCTGTCATTGTCGTCGCTTGCGACTATATTTAAGGATTCAGCAGAAATGCTGAATCCTTATTGTTATTGGCGTGTTTTTTATTATTATTATTATTATTATTATTATTATTATTCCACGATTCTTGTGTACAAAATTCAGCCAAAACTAGCGACTCAATTACAACCAAACTTTACAATCTAATAGCCCTTACAAAGACCTCGCGACACGAAGCTTTTCAGCCAATTCGGACATTGCATTAAAGGCTCAGTACCACTCAAACTTTTCAAAATTAACATTGGAAATTTTTTCAAAATGCACTTAGAGACTTGGAACTTTTTTTAAACGATGCGCAATAACATTTCAAGCAAAAAAGTAAATCATGGCAAATTCGTAGCATGAATACTTTCGCCGCCATATTGCTTTTTTGGACGTTTTGAAATTTCCGGACCCCATGCATCTTTGAAATGTATCACCTCTGAAGATACTTGCGTCTAAGAGCTGAAAATCTCCAAGAATGTAGCTGAGACATTGGGAATTTCAGGGTGATTCAGATTTTGATGAAAGTCAAATATTTATTTCTCGGCAACCCTTCAAAGTCGGGCGACTTTGCTCGTTTTAGCATATTCAAGGGCAGATAACTCAAAAACCTACCCGTCGAATTTCATGAATTTTGCATGACAGTTTGACGTGAACAAGGTCTTTAAGAATCAAGCATAAAATCGATCGCGAACAGTCATTTCAGTTCACAAGAGAGAGTCAAAGTTTGCATCATACTATATGTCAATTAAGTGCGTTAGCAAGGGTTAAATTGCAAACAATTGAAGGAAAACATCAATATTGAAGAACGGTCAAGACGTGTGACATGTCCAAATGCAGGTACATGCGCTCTTGCATGTGTGAAAGGGCAAAAGTTGACAGAAATACTCTACATTGCTCTTGTATCAAGATTCGTTACGTGCGTTAGCAAGGGTTAATTTGAAAAGTTGAAGGAAAACTGTCAAGATATGCGACATGGGGCAAAGTTTGAGAGAAATACTCTTTGATGTCTTATAAACAAGCACGTAATCGACAGTCTACAGAGGGACGAAATCGCTCTTTGGAGCAAAAGTCCGTACGACTGCACGTATGGTCAACATGTGCGAGATGACCAAATGCACACAAGTGCGTCAAGCACTGTCAAATTCTGATCAGACAGGCAGAGAAGCAAGCAAAAAAGCCTGCCTGACTGACCTGAGCCGACTGACTGACATAGTCTTGATTATTTATATATATAAAGATCCTCAACCTATGTACCAGCATTCGGGAACTATATTCCAGTGTCGGCAAACCACTTGATCTCGCCAAAGGAAAACACTAGCACTTTTTCAACTTTCAAACCTCTACTGCCTCCCCTGCAGATACCCCTTGCATTTTGATGTTGTTGCTTTCTTGCCTCAACTGGCAGCAGGCCGTGTACATCGAGTAAACCTCACTTCCGCTCCTTTGTCTCGCTACGTACTGAAAACGTACAAAAAACGTCCTTTTCCTTCAGAATACGGCTAAATCAACTGCAGTGCACTAAAAATGTCTTCAAAACGCTATCTAAACTTGGAAAAGCACTTAGTTTGCCCCCAAGAGCCATCTGTGCTCATATTTTGCTGAATCCTGTCATTGTCGTCGCTTGCGACTATATTTATTATTATTATTATTATTATTATTCCACGATTCTTGTGTACAAAATTCAGCCAAAACTAGCGACTCAATTACAACCAAACTTTACAATCTTATAGCCCTTACCAAGACCTCGCGACATGAAACTTTTCAGCCAATTCGGACATTCCATTAAAGGCTCAGTACCACTCAAAATTTTCAAAATTAACATTGGAATTTTTTTCAAAATGCACTTAGAAACTTGGAACTTTTTTTAAACGATGCGCAATAACATTTCAAGCAAAAAAGTAAATCATGGCAAATTCGTAGCATGAGTACTTTCGCCGCCATATTGCTTTTTTTGACTTTTTGAAATTTCCGGACCCCATGCATCTTTGAAATGTATCACCTCTGAAGATACTTGCGTCTAAGAGCTGAAAATCTCCAATAATGTAGCTGAGACATTGGGAATTTCAGGGTGATTCAGATTTTGATGAAAGTCAAATATTTATTATTCGGCAACCCTTCAAAATCTGGCGACTTTGCTCATGTAAGCATATTCAAAGGGAGATAATTAAAAAAGTTAGACTCACAATTGCACCAATTTTTCAGGGATGTAAGAACAGTATATGGACTTGATGAAACTGTCAAAACATTGCTCGCGAACAATAATTTTCGTTCACAATAAAGGATCAAAAATGTGAAAAATCATTTTGAACAAAATTAACATGGGCTATTTTTTCAAAATGTACTTAGAGAGTTGAAACTTATTTTGAAAGATGCGCAGTAACAGTACAAACAAAAAAGTCAATCATGACGAATTCATAAGTAGCATGGTTTTTTCACATTATCAACTTCTTTGCAATAATCACACATTAGGTCAGAGTAAACATGCTGTTGTAGCCAAATGCGTCGACCAATTTTCATGAAACTTTCAGGGATGATTGCTAACATCACTATGTACGTAATGAATGTTCTTTTAATGCGCTGAATCCGTTTGTCGTCGCTTGCGACTATATTTAAGGATTCAGCAGAAATGCTGAATCCTTATTGTTATTGGCGTGTTTTTTATTATTATTATTATTATTATTATTATTATTCCACGATTCTTGTGAGCAAAATTCAGCCAAAACTAGCGACTCAATTACAACCAATCTTTACAATCTTATAGCCCTTACCAAGACCTCGCGACATGAAACTTTTCAGCCAATTCGGACATTGCATTAAAGGCTCAGTACCATTCAAAATTTTCAAAATTAACATTGGAAAAATTTTCAAAATTGACTTACAGACTTGAAACTTGTTTCAAAAGATGCGCAATTAAATTGCAAGCAAAAAAGTAAATCATGGCGAATTCGTAAGTCACGTGATTTCGGCGCCATCTTGAATTTTCATACTTTTTGCAAGTTCAAGACCCCATGCACATTTGAGGGATCACCTCTCTGCTAATACTTGCAGTAGAGATCCGATATTTACATGATAAGTAGTTAAAGCATTGGCCTATAACTACATTGTCTCAGAAACTGAAAATTCACAATACTTTTTCCACAGCGACCATTCCAATTTTCAAAATTTTCAAAAATCGCAAACTTCAAGGGCAGATAACTCAAATACCTACCCGTCGAATTTCATGAATTTTGCATGAGAGGTAGATATGACCAAGATCTTTAAGAATCAAGAATAAAATAGATCGCGAACAGTCATTTCCGGTCATGAGTGAAGGTCAAAGTTTGCAAATTCACAAAACCAGACGTTTACAGTGTATTCTTGTAACATCGTAGCTAACAAACAACAAACCATACAACGTTGTGTACAACCTCAATAGACAGACGAAAGAATATACTTTCAAGAATATTAACATTTAATTCAATCGTGTTCATAACAACTGAGATACAGGCCGTCAAAGTCGGTCGATTTCAAGTATCATGTTCAGCGTGACAAATAGGAGCACTATATGAAACAGCATGAGCACAATTCAGTAAGGAGCAAAAACAGCACATATTCTGAAATGATCAGAATTGTAGTAAATGATGATTTGTAAAGTGTAAAACATGGAGTTATTAAAGTAATTGTTTTAACTAAAGCACTTAACCCGCAACATAAGCATATTTGTTACAATTCCTCTGTTTCATTATCTATGAACTAAAATTGTATTGATTCAACTATATCTTATAAATTACGATATTGGTGATATATGACCTGATACGAATTTAGTTTCACTCAGGTTTTTGATTGGTAACATAAGATGATTGCAATTGATTGAGTAGCATAGTGTTTTCACATTATCAACTTCTTTGCAATAATCACACATTAGGTCAGATGAAACATGCTGTTGTAGCTAAATGCTTCAGCCAATTTTCATGAAAATTTCAGGGTTGATTGCTAACATCACAATATGCGTGAGGAGGTAAGAACAGTATATGGACTTGATGAAACTGTTAAAACATTGCTCGCGAACAATAATATTCGTTCACAATAAAGGATAAAAAATGTGAAAAATCTTTTTGAACAAAATTAACATGGGCTATTTTTTCAAAATTTACTTAGAGAGTTGAAACTTGTTTTAAAAGATGCGCAGTAACAGTACAAACAAAAAAGTAAATCATGACGAATTCATAAGTAGCATGGTTTTTTCACATTATCAACTTCTTTGCAATAATAACACATTAGTTCAAAAAAGTATGTGCAAAGATTTTTCATCAAATATATCAGCATTAAATATAATAAGATCTAGTTCTGACAATTGCATAACCTTAAGCTTGATCTGGCTAAAAACGCCTGCCTTACTCTAGACTATGATTGTGTTGACATTGTAACCCAAACCACTGCCGTTTACAGTATTTTAACTCCCATTTTGTGCTGTAGCGGCTAAAGAAGGGAGAGAACTCCTAAGCTTAACGAGTAGCCTGAGAAGCAGAGGTAGGGTTATGCGGCTGTCGCTCTTCAAAATAAGTAGCAAATAACAGTTGAAACATTGTTTTGGTGTATTTTATTCGCGATTTTATTAAATTCGGTGATTTTGAGTTCTTAATTAACATGATTTCGTTACTATCAGTTGTTAGGTATGCGAGTAGTCCAGTTTGAAAATCGCGAGACGGAACCTGAGAGGGATTTATTCAAAATGGCTGCCAATGTTATTGTGACTTTCAGTTGGCCTATTTCCCGGCGATTTTCGATTTTTTTGTTTATCGCATTAAACTCTTATCTGATCCTTGTATTTGTGTAACGGGCTAGCTTTATGTATTGTCGACATCATTTTTGAAATATAATTTTGAATGTAATTGGCGACGATAACTTCAACTTTATAATGGATAGTGTCCCATAAAGATGATCTAGGTAACACTATTAAGTCTATTATCTTTGAACAATTTGTTTGTCT
This sequence comes from Phorcus lineatus, assembly GCA_921293015.1. NCBI lineage: Eukaryota > Metazoa > Mollusca > Gastropoda > Trochida > Trochidae > Phorcus > Phorcus lineatus. Next base: position 14,230,398 of record OV121093.1, read on the forward strand.
CCAATGCTAACTAAGAACATTTATATATGCAAAAACATAACCTTCAGCAGCATATACAAATATAAATGTATCAATTGATATACAATTTTATTCTTTCAATATTTAATGTGAAAATATTTTGTAATCATGAAGTACTTACTTTTTAGTTTCTTCTTTTGTCAGCAAATAAAAGTATAGAACACAATACTTATATACAATAAGTTTAAATGTATTACTGGTTTCACACATGTTGAATGTAATGTAGTAATAGGTGACAATATAAGAAACAAACTCTAAAATCATGTCATATCGGAGAACTGTATTGAAAGGTTTAAAAGAGTTCTGCAACTCTTGATTTTTACCTTCCAGAATTTAATTAGGGAGGCCCCGCGAGAGTCGAATATCTCAATCAGTGCGCCCTCCACTGAGGGGTGTTTTTACTGCGCAGCACCCTACTCGCATGCAGTTCTTACTCGCACGAATGATCCAACTGGATACGTGTTTAAGAATGTCATTGTTAAGAAATTGTTCTACAATTGAACTGTCATATGAAATATGAGATAACAATTTTATATCTTTGTAAAGTGAAATCTTTTATATTTTTTTTAGATTGCCCTCACCTTTTACAAAATTTGTTAAAAAGGCTCCCTTTTAAGATACAATGTTAAAGTATCTCTATAGAACTTGTTTGGAACAATATTCAGACGCGTCAAAACTAACATTTCTTAATGAAAACCTTTATTGTGAAAAAACCCCAATATGTTGACAGGGTGTCAAAGCCTACCTATTATCAATGGCCGGAAAGTGAATCATTCATATCAGATTGCAACTTTAGCAAATTCTTATTGAAACTTTTTATGTAAAATTTAATTGAATTTACTCTGAGTTCCATTGGTGATGTTATACATAGAGATTTATTTATCAATTAAATTAAAATAGTGATTCTTTTGTTTTAAAGATTTAAATATCCTGCACAAACACTTTGTTTTCCTTATTCCCAAAAGAATAATTGCCACAGATAAGGGTTTATGTTTTGTAAACATGTATACTTGTGCATTGTATTATGGACTCAAAACTGTTGACATTTTTCTAGCCTTTATGGAAATGTACATGGAAAATAGTAAGGCAAATCTATCAAAAAGACATGTTTACTGAGTTCAACCTCATGCATTATGGTGGTGTTTGGCTAAGCATATGGCTTTATTTGAAAGTTTTTTTAAACATATATTGACTCTTTAGTGAGTTTCTCACTTTCTTCATATCAATTTTGCAAAAGTAAAATCTTCATGAAAGCCAATTGTGGCATTTTTATTTGATTTATGCCTGTTGACTAAGATTATTCATATTACAAAACACTGCCAAAGGCATAAGATACAAAAAGCAGTAGCATCTTGAAGTTACAATTAAAGGTACGCAGAATTATTGGTGTATCAGTTTATTGGCATTTGCTATACAGCAACAACACAATAACTACCAGTAAAGTCTTCTGAAAATATCTTATTTTTTGGATGATATGAAATACACAATTTCAGTTTATGCTTTGTAAAATAACCGAACAACGTGATTTTACTGAAAGTTTAAATATGAATTTGCAAAGTTAAAAGTTGAAAAACTAGTTACTGCATTATCTCTTTGCAAAAGCCAGTTTGGCTTTGATCACTGTTACTTAGTCAAATGAGCATGACAAAATTTACCGGTTAATATGAAATACTAATATATTTCAATACATATTTCAATACGCCTCAGCAAATATATTGTGATATGGGATTAGTAGCAATACCCTTCTTTAGTTACAATTATCAAATATCTAGTTATCTTTCCTCATAGTTTCATTGATTTGACATTTTCAGTTAGTGCAATTTTTACATGCATCTATGTCTTCATAACATATTTTCCGTTCAGTGTTATTTCTTTTTGGTGAATTCATGAAAAATAATTAAACTGGTTAGTGTACATGTAAACAAGTTAAAAGCTTCACATGCATTGAATGTAACCTCCAGTTTTTGAAAAAAATAGGTAACAAACCTGAAAAATAAACTAATCAAAATAATATGAAAGGATAAAATATAAAAATTTAAAGTTGTTGATAGGACATTGTTAAAACCATTGTGCACATGATTTACAACCAATAGAACAGAACAAAAACATTGAACAAACCTGTTTTATAAAAGGAAATACCTATTTTCTAACATAGTGTCCAGGCTTTTACGTTGAATGTCAAATTTTATTTTCAATAGAAATATCTCCTTTATTTGGATTGAACTGTGTTAAGTCAATCATAAGATCACTTTCAGGTATTCACACTTTCTTTACAGCTTTCATTAAGATCATCATTTCTTTAATTGTATTTTTCTGAAATTTGACATGTAAATTCATAAAATGATATGTTTAAAATATACGGCCTGGTGCTTTCACAATAATCAATCAGGGCAAAACAGTACTTTATTTCAAACTCATGATGGTGGAGGCATCGCTATTATATATGGATCTGTCGTATGTTACACATTGTGTCCCGCTCATAAGTTTATATCTAATCAGTTATTACTTCAAATTTGTCATTGATATTCAGATATATGTAATGATGTGTCATGTTGTGTCATTGTTAACTTGTTTAAATATCTTCAACAAATTTTGTGGATTTGAGATAAAAGTGATCAATTGGTAACCAAAACTGTTAAAAAGTCCTGTGCAGCATAACTTTTAACGTCACATCCAAATTTCATCAGATGAGCATTTGTCAGAGCACAGTGGTGTAGTGGTTAGCGTTAATTTGTGACCTGGGTCCTAAACTGTGTTGTGTCCTTGGGCAAGGCATTTTATCCACATTGCACTCAGTCCACCCAGCTGTTAAAATGGGTATCTAAATATATGGTTGTACGGTCTTAGCGCTTAGTAGCAGCTTTGAAAGTACACTTCCCTCAGGGTAATGATGTAGGTAGCGCTTTGAGCATGTCTTAGGGCGTGGAAAAGGCGCCATATAAATATCCACATTATTATTATTATTATGTAATTATATGAAGGTGTGTCATGATTGACAATTTTGAAAACGATTGGAATTTTTTTTTTTTTTTTTGACAAAAATGGGGAAAAACTGTTTAATCAAATGTACAACTAATAGCTTGTAAACTAGCCATCTGATTTTTTTTAAAAATTGTGAACATGCTTAATTGTTATGATTAAAATTTTTTGAAATATAGTGTCTTTTAACAAAAAATAACGTTTCTGTGAAAAACTCTTTCAAATCTTTTGACCACATGGGTTTCTGCTGAAAAATTTCTTCAAATCTAGGCTTGCTGCTAACTTTCTAACTATTCATCTAATTTTGATCAAATTTGGTTCTTATACATCATTACATGAAGTTTTGTCAAACGATAGACAATTGTGAATTTTTCAAAAGAAACTTTGTGTTTTTTTAACAAAAAATAAGGCACTGTTACAAAACTGCACACAACTTATCATATAATTAAAATCCAATTTGGCAGTGTTGTACAACATGAATATGTATCATCATTAACAAATTTGGAATTATATATTTTTATATTAAGCCGCAAGTATTATAGAAAAAAGTTTGATCCTTGCTGGCTCTTTTCTAGATCATTCAAGGTAAAATTCATCATAGAAGATCACACAAAGGTTGATTTGAAAAATATGTTGAATATATGAAATATATTGATATCATTTAATATCAATTAATTAAATATAAGAATTATTAATTTCATAAAACTACATGTCATGATTCATCAATACATCTAAAGAATAACTGATTGAAGTCATGTTCAGCTTACCTTTTATGAATTTTGAAACCCACCAATCAAACAAGGACAGGAAGTTGGCTTTCAACCAATCAAGCAGGAGTTTCTTTTGCATCTTGGTTAATGTCAAATAATGACTCTACTTCCGTCTATATTGATCCTAGAAAACTAATTTTGTGATTATTTGACCTAATTTGTTGAAAAACCATTGCACAAATGAACACAAACAACACACAAATATTCTGTCAGCAATATATGCACAAAACTGATGCTGTCATCAAATGTTTCAAAACAATTTACTCCAAATACATCAGTAACATAAGAATTTTCGAATTGAGGTGCTCTAGAATGGTGAAACAATCAAATTGACCCGCGATTTGAAGAGCTTAGCCAGCTCTCTTTTGACTGCTGATGTTCGCACCTGCGTGACACGAAATAGCTTATTATTCTATAGATGTAATAACAGACTTCGGTACGTTTTAAATAACACCTAGTTTTAACAAGATTGCACATATTGTGACAATGTCTTTACTAATAATTCCATTTAGCATTATTTGGCTAAATGTCGTTATTGTACGCTCAACGCATTTATCCATTTACACAACTAACTATATTCCAATTACAATTAAATCACATCACTTTATTACCGCATACTAGTAAATAACATACATTCCTTACAAAATACGTGCTCATGTTTACAAACATAAACAAGATCATATGATTTCAGCACTTCCTTTTTCATGACGTCATCACATAAATGAACACGTCATATTATTACGTCACATCCTCTCATTCTCGATCGCCATTTTACTTAACTGTCACTCTTTCACTCTGCTACAAATCTCTTTTCATCTCTTTCTCAATTTCCCTCCCACCCACCCACCCTTGCTTTCACAAAATCACACATTTCATTCCAAAATTCAATTTCTTTCCCATAGCTTACCTCTTCAATTCATATATTTTTCTCTCTTTGCCATAATAATAATTTATTCACAGCCTGTATCTCTAATTACCTGATTAAGTATTGTAATAAAGTTAAGTCGGCTGGCAAGTTTCGGGCGGACCATCCCTCGCTTAATATCCTTTACTCGCTGCTGCTGCTAGGCTGTCTATTTTCCAATAGAAGCTACTTCCAACCTCCGGGTGGTCAAAATAGCATTATCATTGCGCTACCTGTCTCGTCTGTTCAGGGTCCAACGGAGAGAAGGCTTCCCCCTTGCTTGGTCCTACGCCCGCCTTCGCCTTCCACACCTGGCCTTTTTGATCCAATATAATTTCTTTGTTGTTCTTTTATTACTTTGTTCTCAGAGAGTATGACAATATTGAGTAAAACTACTTTTATGTGCTCTGTTTTTAGTAGTGGTTCATTTTTTTAATTAAATATATCTTTAATATTTTCTTATTGCAGAAGTGTCGATCATTGAAATAATTGATTTCTTTTAACATCAAATGATATTATTATACCCCTGTCTTATCCAAGGTATATCGTGGTCATTTTGTCCTTCTGTCCTAGCTGAGGTATTGGGAATTTCAGGGTGATCTTCACTTTTATGAAAATCAAATATTTATTTCTCAGCAACCCTTCAAAGTTGGGCGAGTTAGCTCATGTAAGCATGTTCAAAGGGAGATAACCTGTTAGTTAGGCCAGACTTTTTTTTTTTTTTGGTTTACGGAATTTAGAGTAAAAAAAAATGTTCGGTAGGTAGGAAAAAAATAAATAAAAAAATTCAGTTTTCAAATTATTTTTTACAGTTTGTAATAAGTGAAGGTCGGTAGGCAAAAAAATAAAAATAAAATTACTGTGTGGTTACAGTCCAACAAATTCCCTTCCCTAATTCTCGGAACGGGGGATATTCTGAAACGAATCGGACGCGTTTCGATATTTTGTATATTTCTATCTGGTTTTTTTTAACAGATACAGATCGTGAAATTGGATTTGGATTTATATGCAGTGTTTTAGATTGTTTTCAGTCAAAGTGAGACAAATGTCGCATGAAGCTAAAAAATGATGAGACATTTAAAAAAACAATGAGTCAAGCATTAAAACAAACAAAAAAGTCAAATATTTTGTTCTGATGTTTGTCACATAAACGTTTCCATTTCCCTAATCCCATTATTAAAGCCGGTCATATACATGTACATATATATATGTAAAGATATAATATATTGAAAATAACATGGGAATTATGCAGCAGGTGTCTAAAACTTCATTTTAATTCAGTCACTCAAATAATTCTCATTCATTAATATCCCCAGCAGTATTTTACTAATTGCTTAAAATTTCAATGTATAATAATCAAGTATACTGGGTGTTTAGAATTTTATTATTACAGCAAAGCAGACGATGTACAGATCTATTTATAGACGTGTAACCGTGCCGTGGTAAAATACTGAAAATATATTACATTTAGTAAACTAAAAGCACTCAAGTTTTTTTAAACATGATTAAGTAGAATTATAATGTATATTAAATATTTGACACACACCACGTAATGTTTTGACCCTGTAATGAAAGCCGACAGTGACAATCACCTCAGATATGATATAGGTCGCTATTCCTTTGTGCACCCCTTTTAATGCAAGCTCCAAACACTGTGGGCTCAATATATATCATGCTCGGTCGATGCATGGATCTTTGTAACCGGATATTGAAGTTATTGGAGGGAGGGTATAGTAACAGCATGTAAACAATGAGGACTTGCGATTTCCCGACAGTTTATTATTGTATCCTCTATGAAGATGAGTTGACAGCTTTTTTTCAAAATTTAGGCTAATTGTACAATTAAACAATTACACGTGACAGTTAGGCGCATAAGGCTAAAAACCCATGCGACATTTTTTTAGAAATCATGCGAGAATGTCGTGGTCGCGCCGTAAATCTGAAACACTGTTATATGATATATTATATTTATTTTTTTTACACGCTTTCGAGTCGGCGGTTAAAAAATAATACCGTTATTTTAACTATATCTTTTTCCACATTTCCACTTTTTAAGGTCGGCGGATCCGTAAACCAATTAAAAAGAAAAGTCTGGCCTTAGACTCACATTTGCACCATATTTTCAGGAATGTAAGATCAGTATATGGACTTGAAGAAACTGTCAAAACATTGATTGCGGACAGTCATTTTCGTTCACAATTAAGAATCAAAATCGGGGAAAATCTTTTGATCAAAATTAACATGGGCTATTTTTCAAAATGCACTTAGAGACTTGAAACTTGTTTAGAAAGATGCGCAGTAACAGTACAAACAAAAAATTACACATGACAAACTCATAAGTAGCATTGTTTTTTTACCATTATCAACTTCTTTGTACTAATCGCAGTTTGGTAAGGAGGTAAGGTAAACTAAGATAAACTTGATTCATACATATTCCATACCTAATTTGATGTTGTTGAGATTCGTACTTGATTAGGATTTAAATGTCACTCAGGTTCTACTCTGCTACAGAAGCTTTGTGTTGTTTCATGATTTTTTCTTAGCTCAACTCAATAACTTACCCTCTGTTTAACTGTTTCTTGTTGTATTTTCCATATGTTTTTTTCACAGGAAAAATTTTTTTGAAAATAGTATATAAACAAACAATCATCAATTTGTAAATTTACTTTTGACAAAAAGAGGATTACATTTGCAGGATTATTGTTTGTTCCGTTCATTCCAAATATGACTGGTAATTTCTAATTTAAGAATAAACAATTTATTTCCATAATTTGTAGATAGGTTCACATTCCAAAAGTATATGGTTTAATGTTTCTAATTCATTTATGCAAAATGATCAAAAAGGTGTTGATATTCATCACATACAATAAGAAAATAATTGTCTTGATGGGAGCTGATATGATAATTTAATAATTCTATACTGTAACCATTTTAAGTCCATAATGTTCGAACATTTATTAGCAAAAAATGATATAATCTGTCCAAATGTTTTATAAAAATACCTTAGTGTAAAACCTTTCCCCATTTTGAAAAACTCGTCAGCCGAACAAATTTCCAGTTAACAAGAGAGGCATAATATCATTAATTCTAACTTCCAAGAATGGTATACATTGTGAATAAATATAGGATTTAGTAGCTGTTTCTAAAACTGTGTTGTGTTCACTGAGCTGGCATATGTCCGTATGGCTCTTTTGGCCAATTGATAAATTAAGTCCAAAAGTTGGTCTTGATAAAGAATTAGAAAATTCTTCATGTGGAAACAGATATTCTTGTCAACAGGAGTGATTTGCACAATTATTCTAGTAATGATTGCTACTTTTATTACCTTTGCAGGGATTGGGTAAGACACCTTGGACAATGGGCCATTTTCAGGGCTTTGAGTCATTTCTCAGAATTTTCAATCTGCCATTCCCCTTGGAACAATAGTAAAATTCTTAATTTGAATAAGCCATTTTTTCATTCAATGTGCAAAATGGCCCAGGGCCCCTGCCTTTCCCAATCCTTGCTTTTGTAATGTATTAATTTCAATGCATGTCTTATTATTATCAGCTAAAATGGCGGATTCATATACACCCGAACAACAACCTACATAGATAAAAAAAAAAACACCCCACCAAATCGTCCTAATGTTTATTAAGCCTTTAATACGTACATGCCCTTTTTTATTTCTTAAAATTAATTCAGAGAATAAGTTCTCAACAAAGTTACAGATTACAGTGCAGAATAGCATGAGGTCACAAGTTGGTATTGAATATATTCCTTGAATTTTTACAATTTCAGTTCAACATAAACTCTAAAGAGTCCAACTTATCCCTCATTACACAATTTTATTCCTCAAATGAGTTACTAACCTCTTGCTAAAAGTTTCAGCTTAACTTCTTTTAGGAGTTATCTGATAATCATGTCAAATTGTTTCCAGATGGCGAGAAAGAAGAACTGGCGGAAGGGGGCAGCCCATAAGAAGACTTCAACAGAGGAAGCTGTCCTCGTTAAAAACAGCAGCTTGAACTCGGGACAGCCTGTTATTGCTCGCAGGTTGTCCTCAAATGACATGAGCAAAGATTCGGGACAGCCTGTTATTGCTCGCAGGTTGTCCTCAAATGACATGAGCAAAGATCCCGGACAACCTGTTATTGCTCGCAGGTTGTCCTCAAATGACATGAGCAAAGATCCCGGACAACCTGTTATTGCTCGCAGGTTGCCCTTAAATGACATGAGCAAAGAACACCATTCTGACACCCAAATTGAATCCGTGATTGGCAACCAGTTTGAATCCTTGATTGGCAACCAGTTTGAATCCTTGATTGGCAACCACTCTCAATCCTTGATTGGCAAACAGTTTGAATGCACATCTGCAACAGAGAGGGCTGACCTCACTCAATTTAAAAACAGTCTTGACCAAATTGATCAAAGGCAACAAGCGCAAACAAATATGGGGGATGATAATTGGAACACTGAAACTGTATTGTCTAACACAATGGAATTTGAATTAACACCTGAACAAAGCAATCCTTTTCAGCAATTGTATACAGCTATCAAAGACCAATCTGAACCATGTACTTCTAGATCTCTTACTGAATGTATGACTACAACCAATTCTAATTTCCCTGTCACACATGCCTCTTTCCACCAAGGAAATGCCGTGTTTGGTCAAAATGCGGGCCGACAGTGTGTGACTATGAGTTTGGCATCAATGGTGCATTCAAAAGTGACAAATGTAACTAACTGGTCGACAACTGACTTGAATTCAATCATGTTTCATGGAAACGAATTGTACTCGTCTTTGCAGCAGTTTGCTTCAATCAACAATGCATACTTGAATGTTGAAGAGCTACCAGAAAATGTTGAGATCAATGGAAACATATTTCATTTGAGGTTAAGTCCTACTCTTTTTGGCCTCTTGAGCACTGAAAATGAAAGTGATACCAATGCAAGCATGTCCTTACAACTTGCCATCCGGAAATCTTTTCAGACTCACAATTATGCATTTGTTACATTTTGTGAATCCACATTTGCAATTCTTTCAAGTAATGACACTTTTCATGTGTTTGATTCACATTCCCGAAATCAAGCTGGTGAACTCTCAGTCAATGGTACATGTATTATAGCACATTACAACACTTTGGAACAGGTACATGGTCACTGTATGCGTCTAGCCCAGTCCATGAATTCACATGTAGACTCTCAGTTTGAAGTTACTCCAGTCACTGTTACAACCATTCCTTTGCATGAAAGATTTGTGATGCCAAATGAATTAACCAGTGAGAATACTGACTCATGCACAGATTCGCTAGAACAAGAGCTTGATACAATAGCGACAAAAGCTGTTCATAGAAAACGCAAACAAAAACTGTCATATGAAAAAAGGCAAAAGCAAATAAAAACCTGTATGAGGATGTGCAGAGCTGAGAAAACTTTTTCTGACACTGTAGAACATGAAGAAAGGCCATCTGTAACAAAAATGAACAGATATCATGAAGATGCTGAATATAGAAAGCGCAAGAAAGCAGGAAGCAAACTGAAATATGCAATGGACACTTGTCACAGAGAGGCTTTAAAATCTGCCAGCATGGACAAATATGCAAAGAATGCACAGCACCGTGACGCTGTAAAATCTGCCAGCATGAACAAATATGGAACAAATGCAGAGCACCGTGACGCTGTAAAATCTGCCAGCATTGACAAATATGCAACAAATGCAGAGCACCGTGACGCTGTAAAATCTGCCAGCATTGACAAATATGCAACAAATGCAGAGCACCGTGACACTGTAAAATCTGCCAGCATAGACAAATATGCAACAAATGTAGAGCACCGTAACGCTGTAAAATCTGCCAGCATTGACAAATATGCAACAAATGTAGAGCACCGTGACGCTGTAAAATCTGCCAGCATTGACAAATATGCAACAAATGCAGAGCACCGTGACACTGTAAAATCTGCCAGCATTGACAAATATGCAACAAATGCAGAGCACCGTGACGCTGTAAAATCTGCCAGTATTGACAAATATGCTACAAATGCTGAGCATCGTGAAGCTGTGAAATCTACTGGTATTGACAAGTATGCTACCAATCCTGAACTAAGAGTAAAGTTTAAGGCCTCAGTTAAAAACAAAAGACTTTCGAAGAAAAGGCAACAACAAAGTATTGAACATGTTACTGAAGCATTCAGATTATCGGTAAAAGAAGGTCCTGACTATGTCTGTGCTGTTTGCCAAAGAAAACTGTTTCGTAAACAGGTGATTCAGTGTAAGAGAGATTACTACATGGCTAGAAGTGAGCAGGCTTCATTAGTTGCTGACAAGTGCATCACTGAAACTTATTTGCATACCTGTTCTGAAGATTGTCAGGAAACCTGTACCTTATCAAATGAATCATCATCAAAACTGTGGATTTGCCACTCATGCCATCAAAAAGTCTCTCGAGGAAAAATGCCAGGTGAAGCAGTTGTAAACAATCTTCAGTTTCAACCAATTCCTCCAGAACTTGAAACTCTGAATGAACTTGAGGAACATCTGGTATCATTGCACATTCCATTTATGAAACTTGTTGCTCTTCCAAAGGGTGCACAAAACTCAGTACATGGGCCTGTTGTTAGTGTTCCATCAAACATTGTCCAAACTGTGAATGCATTACCGAGAACTGACTCAGAAGACCAGCTTGTTCAGGTGAAACTTAAAAGGAAACTGACTTACAAAGGACATTACAAGAACCAATATGTGAACAAAACCAAGGTCTTTAAAGCCCTTGACTATCTCCATGCTAACAACAGATACTACAGAGATGTCAATTTGAATGAAAATTGGAATAATCCACTTCCAACAATTGATGAAGAAGAAACCGTTCATGAAAGTGATGACCAATGTGACATGGACGTTGCTGATGAAAATGCTGAAAATGTTGATTTGACTCGTGAAGAATCTGACAATCATGGTATGCTTTTAGATACATGCTTACAACCCATTGACATTGGTCAGGAAATACTTGATCAACATTTTGATCAAATAACGAGTATAGCACCAGCTGAAGGAAATACTCCAACTCGAATGCTTCAAGACAATGATGATGAAGCCAAAGCCTTTCCATGTCTATTCCCAAAAGGTAGTCCAATCTATCATGACAACCGTGATGAGAAACTGACTCTGTCTCGTTACCTGCACTGCAGACTAATGAATGCTGATACAAGATGTGCACAGAGCATTCCCTACATTTTCCATGCTCAGTACAGATCTGAACTTGAGCAGGTGATCTCAAAAGCATCTATTGCTCTACGCAAAGGTGCAGGTGATTGCTGTAGACCACAAATTAATGCTGACACACTGACTGATAATGAGTCATTGCAAAATCTCCTGAAAAGTGATGAAGGATACAAATTCTTGACACCGATACGAGGAACTCCCCCTTACTGGGCAGCTGCACAAAAAGATCTCTTTGCCATGATTCGCCAGCTTGGCATCCCAACATGGTTTTGCTCCTTCTCATCTGCTGAAACGAGATGGCCTGAAATAATTGAGAGCATTTTAAGGGAAGATGGAGATCCACGTAAGGCAGATGAACTCGATTGGAATGAAAAATGTGCAATTTTGAGAAAGAATCCTGTCACAACTGCTAGGATGTTTGATCAAAGGTTTCACACATTTTTGAGAGAAGTTATCATGTCTCCTGCACAACCTATTGGCCAAATCAAGGACTATTTCTTCCGAGTTGAATTCCAACAGCGTGGTTCACCGCATGTTCATTGCTTGTTTTGGGTTGACAATGCTCCAAAGATTGATGAAAACACTGATGATGAAGTAGTTGACTTTGTTAACAACTATGTTTCCTGTGACTTGCCTAACCAGGATGATGACTCTGAATTGCACGATATTATTACCAATGTACAGAGACACAGTAAGAGACATTCAAAAACTTGCAAAAAAAATGGAAAGGAATGTCGTTTCAATTTCCCACGTCCTCCTTCTCAGAAAACCTTTGTTTGTCGTTCAGAAACTAAGACTGTTGAAGTTCCAGTTGCTGACTATGACACAATGACTGAAGATGAACGCCGAGATTTTGATGAGAAATTACAAGAGGCAATTGACAAAAATAGTCAAATCATGACTAAGGATCAAGCTAGAGAAATTCTTGGCAAAATATGGCACGCCTTACAGAATGAAAATCTCAGTTTTCATACCGTTGAAGAGGTGTTCAGACACGTTGGTATTTCCCAAGAGATCTACGAAAATGCATCAAAAACTCTTACAAAAAAGACCAGTGTTGTCCTTAAGAGAAACTCATCAGATGTGTGGGTAAATCAGTACAATCCTGATCTCTTGCGCTGTTGGGGTGCAAACATGGACATTCAATTTGTAGTTGATGCATACTCATGCGTTGTTTACATTGTGTCATATATATCAAAAGCTGAAAAAGAAATGGGTTTGCTACTTGAGCGGGCACAGAATGAAGTGAGGAAAGAAGGAAATGTAGATGCCAAAAATGCAATGAGAAAGATTGGCACAAAGTACTTAAACAGTCGTGAAGTGAGTGCACAAGAGTCAATTTTCCGAGTATGCACACTTGATCTGAAAGGGTGTTCAAGAAAGGTTGAATTCATCCCAACTGTCAATCGAATCAGAATGAGTATGCCACTCAAACAACTGAGAGCAAAGGTAGCCAAAGGAGAAATAGATCAAGATGACATATGGTTACCCAGTACTGTTGACAAATACAGAGCCAGACCTAACACACCTGAGTTTCATGACATGTGCCAAGCCACATTTGTATCTGAGTACAGATTCCTCTCAAAATCTGAAGTCTCCAATGTGGCTGATGAAAATCGACGCACACCTATCATTGCCTTACAGAACAATCTTGGGCATGTCAAGAAAAGAACAAACACTGATCCAGCAGTTGTCAGATATGCCAGATTTTCAAAGGAAAAAGATCCAGAAAAGTACTTCCAAACAAGTCTTGAATTGTTTCTTCCCCACAGAAGTGATACTGAACTGTTACCACAACAGTTTCATACGTATGAACACTTCTACAATAATGGAGCAATTGCAACAGCTTCAGGCAATTTAGAATCTATCACGTCAATTGTAGAAAGAAACAGACAGGTATTTGACATGAATGCTTCAGACATGCAACTTGCACAGGACATGCTTGAAACGTCTGGTAATCTTGAAGATGCCTGGTCACAGATATGTCCACAAGCTGAGGTTGATAGACTTGAATGTCAAGAGCTCAGAAGTAATGATCAATCTTTTGATTTGAATGAAACAGATGATGACCAGAACATACCAGATTTGCTTCCTCACGAAGAACGTGTTTCACGAGCAGAAGCACTTCAAACAAATGTTTCCAAGCAAGAAGCACAAGCAATCTTGAAATCCTTAAACGAAAAACAGAAAGAGGTATTCTACAGTATCAGACAATGGTGTCTTGACAAGCGAAATGGCAAAGATCCTGAACCTTTTCATGTATTCTTGACTGGTGGAGCAGGCACTGGAAAATCACATTTGGTGAAAGCTATTTACTATGAAGCTACACGTTTACTTGCTCCAATTTTGGATCGCCCTGACGACACATCAGTTCTGTTGATGGCACCCACAGCAAATGCTGCATTCAATATCAAAGGTTCCACTATTCATTCAGGATTGTCTATTGGAATTGCAGTTCCAAATCAGTATCAATATCTGTGTGAAGATACTTTGAATACACTGCGATCAAAATGTGGAGGGGTTCAGATTCTTATCATTGATGAGATTTCAATGGTCCACCAGAAGTTGCTGTCGTATGTCCATGGAAGATTGAAACAGATCAAACAGAAAGATTTCCCTTTTGGCAATGTCTCTATTCTTGCTGTCGGAGATTTTTATCAGCTGCCACCAGTAAAGGGCACACCATTGTACAAGCCAGTTCTTGGATACGATCTGTGGAATGACTGTTTTTCCGTGGTAGAATTAACAGAAATAATGAGACAAAGAGACTCAGAATTTGCAGCTTTGCTAAACAGACTCAGGAAAACACCAAAGGTGAACAAAGATGATGATGAAATCAGTATTGCAACTGATGATCTTGATTTGCTTGCAAGTCGGGTGACAGGAGAAACCCCTAATTGTCTACACATATTGTCAAAAAATGATGAAGTTGACAAGTATAATCAAGATATGCTTCAGAAAATGTGCACAGACATTTTTGAAATTGAGATAGAGGAATTTGGAAAGAATTTGAGAACTGGAGAGTTTGAAAGGATTTCATCTTCATCTCAAAATATTGGAATTGATGCTAGAGTTCTCCTAACACAGAATGTTGACACTTCTGACGGCTTAGTGAATGGCGCTTTTGGCAAAGTTTCGCACATTGCAACTGAACAAGGAAAAGCTTCTGTAGTGTATGTTGTCTTTGATAACAATGAAGTTGGTAAAAAACTGCGCAGAGGAAAGAGAATACCTGCAGGCATTTCATTAAACAGCACTCCCATTTGTCGTTATGATGAAAAGAATGCATATGCAAAGAAAATGAAGCGTCAATTTCCATTAAAATTGGCATGGGCCTGTACCATTCACAAAGTTCAAGGGTTGACAGTAAAGCAAGCAGTTGTTTCTCTGAAGAACATATTTGCTCCAGGACAAGCATATGTAGCACTTTCTCGTGTAACATCATTACAGGGACTCATCCTCAAAGACTTTGAACCAAAAGCAATTTTTTGTAGCAGTGATGTGTCAGACGCCATATCAAACATGCCTCAGTATTGTCTGCCAGCTCCAAATGAAATCCGTGACCACATGTATCACGTTGTACTTCAAAATGTTGAGGGTTTGCCTTGCCACATTGACAATTTGAGAAACGATAAACGCTTTCATTCTGCAGACTTCATATTTCTCACAGAAACTTGGCTGTCGGATGTTCAACATCCAGTTCTTGATGGTTTCATGTTCAAGCACAAACAAAGATCACAGTCATATGATGAATCAAGAGCCGTGTTTGCAAATCTCAAAAGTCAGTCTCATGGTGGTGTAGGAGTTTTCTGGAAGAAACATTGTGAGTTTCCACATGTTCGTTGTACAAACCTTGAATATTTGACAGTTTTCATCCCAGAACATACAACAACTGTTACCGTTGTTTACAGACCACAAACATACAGACTGACTCTTTTCAAGAACCAGCTACAAGTTTTGATTGATGAAATTGGGGAATACAGTGACAAGGCAATCATTATGGGAGATTTTAATGAAAATGCCCTCAAAAGTTCCTCTATCCAAAGGTTAATGGAATCCCACAGTTTCACACAAATTGCAAGATGTGCCACCACAGAAGCAGGTACTTTGCCTGATCATGTCTATGTGAGAGGTATTGACAATGCATCGGTTGAGGTTTTGCCAACGTATTTCAGTTTTCATGATGCAATTGAAATCTTTTTCTGAAAACATTATAATTTGTCCCAACAAGACACACAAATGTCAGAAATCCTGAGGTGGAATATCCACCCACTGATCATTTGCACACCTGATTTTTTAAGGTGTGCAGGGGAACTTTCATAGACTGGGTGGTCCCCTATTACTTTACTTTATACATATGTTTTAGGTCGTATGTTACGGAGAAAATACGAGGGTAAGTCAAACTTTTTACAGTTCGTAAGTTAAACTGTCAATTCTTTGAATATTATTTGAAAATAAAAAAATCTGGATCATAGGTAAACCATACAGTTTCTTTAGTCAATTTCAAAATCCATTATTTATCAAACCTAATCACCGTTTTGTCATATTTTTACTTTTCAGTTTTACTTTACAAAGATTCTTTTAGCATTATTTCAATTTATTGCATGATCCATTTACATGAAATTTGGACTTAACCATGCATTTCATAATTTACAAACTATTTAGTTTAGCTTTAGTTGACTTACCCTCGTAGTTTATAATCTGTATTTTAGCATTTTTAGAATCAGTAGTCATATATATACACCTAATCAAACAAATATGTTTGACATATATATGTGAATGTTATCAACATTGCTATTTGTCTAGATTATCTTTTTTAATGATGTTTCGTAAAATTCACATTACATACACTTGTTAGGCAAATATTGAAGTTGTTATTGTTTTTAATGTTTCTTTTATTCGTTATATTTTTATTCAACTTCAGTTGTTGACAATAATTACTTATTTACACTGCTTTGCAACTTGCTGAAGGATAGATTTTACATGGACAAAAAGTGATAGCCCTCAGGCTATGAAACAGTCTCTGAAACTCTTGATTTATCTGTATGATTCTCATCTGGAAATCCTGCTTGGCAAAACTTTCAGACATCATCAGCATCATCACCATCTTCATATATAATGAAGATTGCTTGTGTTTTGTTGTATCCAGACATTCATTTCGCAACGTTTCCCACGATGGAGGAGACCTAATAGAGACAGTGATTGTGTGTGATGTGAAATAAGGATTGACGATGTTGGAGGAAACACCACAAAGTGTTCACGGGACATCATAAAAGAGACAAAAGTGCCGTTAAAATTAACTGATAGTCAATTGTTGCACTATAATTTGGAATGTGTTAACCGAGTTATTTGGTTGCAGAACACACTTGATACTGTTTAAATGGGATTTATGTTACCCCACAAGTGAAATAAGATTTGACAACATCAAAAGCAAAAAGATGCAACAGGCTGACTTCATCATCGAACAGACTGGTAGTTTGTAACTGCCCAACTGTTGTGTATTTGACTCTCAAATTTTCGAAGCGTCCTCATGAAAAAGTAAATGAGAAGTTCAAGAAGAAAAGCAAGTGGCATATGCAGTTTCTTTACTTAAGTTTTATCCAGTGACATTAAATCAATGTTAACAAAAATCATCATGCTAATGCTGTTTGATCATTTTAATAAATACACATGACATGATGGTAAACACATCGAAGTTTGCTCCGTGCAGTTTTGTTCTGTTAACAATTTCTATTTCAAATCATTGAAAATGTGTTTTTTTGATAAGTGCTAATGATAATTTCAAACAACTTATATCGCATTTTACTATGAAAGACTTGAAAGTTACTGGTAAAGAAACATATTCACAGGTTATGATTTTATCAATATGTCATTAATTTATATTCATTTTAGTGCGTATCCTTTGATTAGGTGTATATATATAAAATGAAATATTATATTACTAAAACATTATTATTCGTATTCTGTTGTTTTAAGTTTTTAGGTAATCATAAGTTTTTAAGACTTTCGTAAATAATTATTTATTTCAATTTTAAAGATATGTTTGCATCGTGAAACAGTTTGATCAGTTTTGAACAGGTAATGATGCTATGAAGTGTAAATTCTAATCATGTAAAAAAGTGATTCTTATTTAATCAAAATTTATTGAATAGAATTGAACAGTTTTATCATCATCATATAACAGGATTACACAATGACAACTATCATGTTGCTTTACGTAAAAGGTTTTAAATACAATGTGATATATCATTTTCCAAGTTGAAGGTTACAACTAAATTTTTTCAACGTGGAGGACTAATCATGCAATCAGCCCAAAATCCAAATCATTATGAATTACAATATCGTAATTCAACTACCTCAAATTTATCTGTCTATACAAGTGTTAGATATCCATGCACTTGTTTGATAGGAGATCGAAACACAAATGGATGCAGTTTTGTTTGTAAATCCCGTTTCGCAAATATCACAAGTTTTGGAAATAAAGGAAGTCCTACAAGGAAGTGTGATTCTCTAACAATCAGCTTGAAACATAAATGGATGCATTTCTGTTTCAAGTTTGCGTTAGTATTTTATTTACCTAAAACACAAAAGTCAGGACTTTCCTTTAGAATAAAATGGTATAGTCTTACAATGAACTTGAAATACGAGTGGATGCATTTTTGTTTCAAGTTTAGTTCTGTAAACCAAATACCTTCAAATCATTCTTCAATATTCTCCACATTTTGAAGTGTCAATGATTTATTTTGCTATCGAACATTACATCTATATCGATTTGCCACAAACGTTTTCTACAAAGCGTTAAAAAATGATTTTTACTTTTATGTGTATATCACCTATTGTTATTGTGATATTATGCTTGTAATGATTAAATGTCGTGAGAGCTTAGCTTGACGACTCCCTTACTTACCTGTTGAAGGTTATAACTAAATTCTTTCAACATTGATGGTTAATCATGCAATCAGCCCAAAATCCAAACCATTATGAATTACAATTTTGTAATTCAAATACCTTGGGAAAAAATTGAACACTGCTACATATGTAACCTATCTCATAAGTGCAGAAAAATTATCTGTCTACAGTGTAAGATATCGATGCACTTGTTTGATAGAAAATTGTAACACAAATGGATGCAGTTTTGTTTGTAATTCTCATTTCACAAGTTTGGGAAATAAAGGAAGTCCTACAAGGAAGTGTGATTCTCTAACAATCAGCTTGAAACACGAATGGATGCATTTCTGTTTCAAGTTTGCGTTAGTATTTTATTTACCTAAAACACAAAAGTCAGGACTTTTCTTTAAAGTAAAATGGTTTAGTCTTACAATGAACTTGAAATACGAGTGGATGCATTTTTGTTTCAAGTTTAGCTTTGTAAACCAAATACCTTCACATCATTATTCAATATTCTCCACATTTTGAAGTGTCAATGATATATTTTGCTATCGAACATTAAATCTATATCGATTTGCAACAAACGTTTTCTACAAAGCGTTTAAAAATAATTTTTACTTTTATGTGTATATCACCTATAATTATTGTGTTATTATGCTTGTAATGATTAAATGTCATAAGAGCTTAGCTTGACGACTCCCTTACTTACCTGTAAGACACCTTTACTTGTAAACTTTTCTGTAAGTAACTGGAGGCTCAGTTTTGCTGTATATATATGTTTTTATGATGTTTTTGTGTTTAGCTGTTATGCATGCGTTAAGAGAATAACCCCTTCCATTGGCTTTAAAGGCCTTTTTATAATTAGAACAGTACATTAAATTTCTAAAGCATATCCAATTTGTCATTTTCTCATTTACATTTCTATATGTCACTATTCATCTAATTCATTCATGAGCATACAAATAATATCAACTTTACTCAACTGCTTTCCAGGTATCATTTACATTTGGAATAAAAAAACATCATTCTTCATACTTATTACTTTTTGTTGTACATGCAAGTTTTTTTTATTAATCACAACATCATACAACGTGTTGAATACATTTGCTAGATGTTGAAAACATGACAATGATACCATTTTTGGAAAATTTTAATCATAGAGCTTGTCGTCATTTGATAGTAAATGGCAGGTTTATCAGAATTCCAAAATGGAATAGTTGCGCAGTAACAGTACAAACAGAGGCGTAAATCATGTAAAATTCAAAAGTAGCGTTTTTTTTGTACATTATCAACTTCTTTGCAATAATTACAGTTAAGTTAGGTGATTACTTGAGATGAAACATGCTGTTGTATCTTAATGCGTCGGAAACTTCCAGGGAGAATTGCTAACATCACTATGAACGTAATGAATTAACTTTTAAATGCGCTGAATCCGTTTGTCGTCGCTTGCGACTATATTTAAGGATTCAGCAGAAATGCTGAATCCTTATTGTTATTGGCGTGTTTATTATTAAGGATTCAGCAGAAATGCTGAATCCTTATTGTTATTGGCGTGTTTATTATTATTTTTATTATTCCACGATTTTGTGAACAAAATTCAGCCAAAACTACTGACTCGATAACAACCAAACTTTACGAGCTTATAGCCCTTACAAGGAACTCGCGACATGAAACTTTTCAGCCAATTCGGACATTGCATTAAAGGCTCAGTGCCACTCAAAGTTTTGAAAATTAACATTGGAAAAAATTTCAAAATTGACTTAGAGACTTGAAACTTGTTTTAAAAGATGCGCAATTAAATTGCAAGAAAAAAAGTAAAACATTGCGAATTCGTTAGTCACGTGAATTCGGCGCCATCTTGAATTTTCACAATTTTTGCAAGTTCAAGACCCCATGCACATTTGAGGGATCACTTCTCTGCTAATACTTGCAGTAGAGATCTGATACTTACATGATATGTAGTTAAAGCTTTGACCTATAACGACATTGTCTCAGAATCTAAAAATTCACAACACTTTTCCCACAGCTACCATTCCAATTTATAGAATTTTCAAAAATCGCAAATTTCAAAGGCTGATTACTCAAAAACCTACCCGTCGAATTTCATGATTTTCGCATGAGAGTTAGATGTGACTAATGTCTCTACGAATCGAGAAAAACATTGCTCGCGAACAGTCATTTCCGGTCATGCGTGAAAGTCAAAGTTTGCAAATTCAGAAATCGAGGCGTTTACAGTGTGTTCTTGTAACGTCCTAACTAACAAACAACAAACCATACAATGTTGTGTAATACCTCAAAAGACAGGCAAAAGAATATTCTATCAAGGATGATAACATTTAATTCAATCGTGCTCATGACAACTGAGATACAGGCCTTCAAAGTTGGTCAATTTCAAGTTTCATTTTGAACGTGACTAACAGCAGCAATACATGAAACAGCACGAGCACAAAACAGTTGAGAGCAAAAACAGCACATATTCTGAATTGTTGAAAGTGATGACTGTAAAGTGTAAAACACGGACTTATTGCACTAATGGATTTAACTAATGCGCTTTAACTGCAACATGTGCATATTTGTTACGATTCCTCTATTTTATTTCTTATGAACTAAAATTGTATTGATTCAACTCTATTTTATATATATTACGATATTGGTGATATATGACCTGATACGAATTTAGTTTCACTCAGGTTTTTGATTGGCAACATAAGATGATTGCAATTGATTGAGTAGCATAGTGTTTTCACATTATCAACTTCTTTGCCATAATCACACATTAGGTCAGAGGAAACATGCTGTTGTAGCTAAATGCGTCGGCCAATTTTCATGAAACTTTCAGGGATGATTGCTAACATCACTATGTCCCTAATGAATGTTCTTTTTAAGCGCTGAATCCGTTTGTCGTCGCTTGCGACTATATTTATTTTTATTATTATTCCACGATTTTTGTGAACAAAATTCAGCCAAAACTACTGACTCGATAACACCCAAACTTTACGAGCTTATAGCCCTTACAAGGAACTAGCGACATGAAACTTTTCAGCCAATTCGGACATTGCATTAAAGGTTCAGTACCATTCAAAATTTTCAAAATTAACATTGGAAAAAGATTCAAAATTGACTTACAGACTTAAAACTTATTTCAAAAGATGCGCAATTAAATTGCAAGCAAAAAAGTAAATCATGGCGAATTCGTAAGTCACGTGATTTCGGCGCCATCTTGAATTTTCACACTTTTTGCAAGTTCACGACCCCATGCACATTTGAGGGATCACCACTCTGCTAATACTTGCAGTAGAGACCCGATATTTACATGATAAGTAGTTAAAGCATTGGCCTATAACTACATTGTCTCAGAATCTAAAAATTCACAATACTTTTTCCACAGCGACCATTCCAATTTTCAAAATTTTCAAAAATCGCAAACTTCAAGGGCAGATAACTCAAATACCTACCCGTCGAATTTCATGAATTTTGCATGAGAGGTAAACATGATCGAGGTCATTAAGAATCAAGAATAAAATGGATCGCGAACAGTCATTTCAGTTCACACGAGGGAGTCCAAGTTTGCATCATACTATACGTCAATTAAGTGCGTTAGCAAGGGTTAAATTGCAAACAATTGAAGGAAAACATCAATATTGAAGAACGGTCAAGACGTGTGACATGTCCAAATGCAGGTACATGCGCTCTTGCATGTGTGAAAGGGCAAAAGTTGACAGAAATACTCTACATTGCTCTTGTAGCAAGATTCGCTGAGTGCGTTAGCAAGGGTTAGTTTGAAAAGTTGAAGGAAAACACCCTTCCTGTCAAGACATGCGACATGGGGCAGAAGTTTGAAGAAATACTCTTCGATGTCTTATGAATTATCACGTAATTGACAGTCTAGAGAAGGCAAAAATGGCTTTATGCAGCAGAAGTCCGTACGACTGGACGTATGGACAGCGTGCGCGAGATGAGCAAATGCACACAAGTGCGTCAAGCACTGTCAAATTCTGATCAGACAGGCAGAGAGGCAAGCAAAAAAGCCTGCCTGACTGATCTGAGCTGACTGACTGACATAGTCTTGATTTTTTATATATATAAAGATCCTCAACCTATGTACCAGCATTCGGGAACTATATTCCAGTGTCGGCAAACCACTTGATCACGCCAAAGGAAAACACTGGCCCTTTTTCAACTTTCAAACCTATACTGCCTCCCCTCCACATACCCCTTACATTATGATGTTGTTACTCTCTTGCCTCAACTGCCAGCAGGCCGTGTACATCGAGAAAACCTCACTTCCGCTCCTACGTACTGAAAACGTATACAAAACGTCACTTTGCTTCAGAATACGGCTAAATCAACTGCAGTGCACTAAAAATGTCTTCAAAACGCTATCTTAACTTGGAAAAGCACTTAGTTTGCCCCCAAGAGCCACGGGTGCTTATATTTTGCTGAATCCTGGCATTGTCGTCGCTTGCGACTATATTTAAGGATTCAGCAGAAATGCTGAATCCTTATTGTTATTGGCGTGTTTATTATTATTTTTATTATTCCACGATTTTGTGAACAAAATTCAGCCAAAAGTACTGACTCGATAACAACCAAACTTTACGAGCTTATAGCCCTTACAACGAACTCGTGACATGAAACTTTTCAGCCAATTTGAACATTACATTAAAGGCCCAGTCCCATTCAAAGTTTTGAAAATTAACATTGGAAAAATTTTCAAAATTAACTTAGAGACTTGAAACTTGTTTCAAAAGATGCGTAATTAAATTACAAGCAAAAAAGTAAATCATGGCGAATTCGAAAGTCACGTGATTTCGGCGCCATCTTGAATTTTCACACTTTTTGGAAGTTCAAGACCCCATGCACATTTGAGGGATCACTTCTCTGCTAATACTTGCAGTAGAGATCCGATACTTATATGATAAGTAGTTAAAGCATTGGCCTATAACAACATTGTCTCAGAATCTAAAAATTCACAACACTTTTTCCACAGCGGCCATTCCAATTTGCAGAATTTTCAAAAATCGCAAATTTCAAAAGCTGATTACTCAAAAACCTACCCGTCGAATTTCATAATTTTTGCATGAGAGTTAGATGAGACTAATGTCTCTACGAATCAAGAAAAAAATCGCTCGCGAACAGTCATTTCCGGTCATGCATGAAAGTCAAAGTTTGCAAATTCAGAAATCGAGGCGTTTACAGTGTGTTCTTGTAACGTCTTAACTAACAAACAACAAACCATACAATGTTGTGTAATATCTCAAAAGACAGGCAAAAGAATATTCTATCAAGGATAATAACATTTCATTCAATCGTGCTCATGACAACTGAGATACATGCCTTCAAAGTTGGTCTATTTCAAGTTTCATTTTGAACGTGACTAACAGTAGCAATACATGAAACAGCATGAGCACAAAACAGTTGAGAGCAAAAACAGCACATATTCTGAAATGATCAGAATTGTAGTAAGTGATGACTGTAAAGTGTAAGACATGGAGTTATTGCACTAATGGATTAAACTAATGCACTTTAAATGCAACATGTGCATATTTGTTACGATTCCTCTATTTTATTTCTAATGAACTAAAATTTTATTGATTCAACAATATCTTATATATATTACGATATTGGTGATATGACCTGATACGAATTTAGTTTCACTCAGGTTTTTGATTGGTAACATATGATGATTGCAATTGATTAAAAAGCACAGTGTTTTCACATTATCAACTTCTTTGCAATAATCACACATTAGGTCAGATGAAACATGCTGTTGTAGCTAAATGCGTCGGCAAATTTTCATGAAACTTTCAGGGATGATTGCTAACATCACTATGTGCGTGATGAATGTTCTTTTAATGCGCTGAATCCGTTTGTCGTCGCTTGCGACTATATTTTTTATTATTATTATTCCACGATTTTTGTGAACAAAATTCAGCCAAAACTACTGACTCGATAACAACCAAACTTTACGAGCTTATAGCCCTTACAAGGAACTAGCGACATGAAACTTTTCAGCCAATTCGGACATTGCATTAAAGGCTCAGTGCCACTCAAAGTTTTGAAAATTAACATTGGAAAAATTTTCAAAATTGACTTACAGACTTGGAACTTGTTTCAAAAGATGCGCAATTAAATTGCAAGCAAAAAAGTAAATCATGGCGAATTTGTAAGTCACGTGATTTCGGCGCCATCTTGAATTTTCACACTTTTTGCAAGTTCAAGACCCCATGCACATTTGAGGGATCACCTCTCTGCTAATACTTGCAGTAGAGATCCGATATTTACATGATAAGTAGTTAAAGCATTGGCCTATAACTACATTGTCTCAGAATCTAAAAATTCACAATACTTTTTCCACAGCGACCATTCCAATTTTCAAAATTTTCAAAAATCACAAACTTCAAGGGCAGATAACTCAAATACCTACCCGTCGAATTTCATGAATTTGGCATGAGAGGTAGATATGACCAAGGTCTTCAAGAATCAAGAATAAAATCGCTCGCGAACAGTCATTTCCGGTCATGAGTGAAGGTCAAAGTTTGCAAATTCACAAAACCAGACGTTTACAGTGTATTCTTGTAACGTCGTAGCTAACAAACAACAAACCATACAACGTTGTGTACTACCTCAAAAGACAGACGAATGAATATACTTTCAAGAATATTAACATTTAATTCAATCGTGTTCATAACAACTGAGATACAGGCCGTCAAAGTCGGTCGATTTCAAGTATCATGTTCAGCGTGACAAATAGGAGCACTATATGAAACAGCATGAGCACAATTCAGTAAGGAGCAAAAACAGCACATATTCTGAAATGATCAGAATTGTAGTAAATGATGATTTGTAAAGTGTAAAACATGGAGTTATTAAAGTAATTGTTTTAACTAAAGCACATAACCCGCAACATAAGCATATTTGTTACAATTCCTCTGTTTCATTATCTATGAACTAAAATTGTATTGATTCAACTATATCTTATATATTACGATATTGGTGATATATGACCTGATACGAATTTAGTTTCACTCAGGTTTTTGATTGGTAACATAAGATGATTGCAACTGATTGAGTAGCATAGTGTTTTCACATTATCAACTTCTTTGCAATAATCACACATTAGGTCAGATGAAACATGCTGTTGTAGCTAAATGCTTCAGCCAATTTTCATGAAAATTTCAGGGATGATTGCTAACATCACAATGTGCGTGATGAATATTCTATTAAAGCGCTGAATCCGTTTGTCGTCGCTTGCGACTATATTTTCTATTATTTTTGGTACTGCTTGTAAGTATTGTTTTAACTAAACATCTATTGTTATATTAAGATATGTATATGACTTTTATTCGAACAAATAATTCATTACAGATACTAAACACTGTTCGATGTGCCAGGAAGAAGGGAAGACAACTCTTGCATCAAACTGGTGTGTGGATTGCCAAGCCGGCATCTGTGAGGAATGTCTCAAGCTTCACAACAAAGTTCCCATTCTCAAGACCCATGATGTGTCGAAGATAACAGGAAGTAAACACCAGAAGTTGAAGCGACCTTTTATTTGCAAAGAACACGAGAAGAAGATTAAATTGTTTTGTAAGGATTGCAAGAAAACATTATGTACAGTGTGCTGTAGTATCAGTCACAGGAAATGTGAAGATGTTGTCACAACCAAGGATCTACTGTCAGAGGTGAAAGGTCAACTAATGAAACGTCAGGAAAAGCTTGCTGACGCATCTGAAAGTAACAAATCAACAATTGACAAATATGGAGATGTGGTCGACAAGTTTCTGATGAAGTCAGCAACAGTTAAGACGGAGATAACACAAACCATTCAAGCTGCTGTTGATCATCTTCGTGAAAAGGAAACCGAGCTGCTGGAGAAACTTGATGTCCAAACTGATCAACAAACAGAGAAACTGAGGTCCAAGATAAAAACAAAGCAGACAGAGACACAGATGTACCAGCAGCAGTCTCAGGTCATCCATCAGGCCCTGGAGTTGGAGGACGAGGCACAGCTGTTTGAGATGTATCTGTCGTCTCCGACAGGAGCTGTAGAAGGTGTCAAAGAAACACAGGGCGAGGACATGACAGGTGTAGCTGATATCACCTTCATTCATGACCTTTCAAAGCTGAAGGACGAAATAACAAGGATGGATGTAAGGAGTGTTGATTACACAATAGATTTGACAGCAACGCCAATACTGCATGAAGTCATCGATGCTAAAGTAGATGGAAGTTATAGGTGTGATGTACGGGATGCCGTTGTTATGAAAAGTTCAAATTTAGAAGTTACCGTGTTTGCTGATGTCAGTAGAAATCAGTTAAAATCAGTTTACAAAAGAGGTAGAAAGCAATGTTCAAGTATACTTCAAGTGTCTGGTTCCCCTTGGTGCATTACAGTTATAGGTGAGGGCAAGGTAGCTGTATCATTTCAAAGCACAAATTACATCATCACAGTTGATGTGACTCCTGACCTGAAACTCCTGTCTACAATACAGACTAGTAAGGAGTACTGGAGTCTGTCTGCTCTGGATCAATCAACGCTGGTTGCTGGTTCTGACTCTCCACCCTCTGTAGATCTGATTGATATGCAGGGAAATATCGTAAGAACTTTCACATCGCCTACTCTAATAGGGTTAAACTGGAGAAATCCTCACTACATACATGTAACCAGACAAGGCACTATCCTGGTGTCAGACCGGGGTATGAAGTCTGTCATCTGTCTGAAAGAGTCTGGAGATATTGTATTTACATACACACGTACTGGAGACAGAGCATTGAAGACTCCATATGGAATCACATCTACCAGTAAAGGAGACATTCTGGTAGCTGACTGGACCCAAAACAAGGTGATTCATATCAACGTGCACGGCCAGTTCATCAGAAACATTTTGACAGAAAAGGATGGTTTGAAACAACCATTTGGTCTTTGTGTTGATGAAGATAAACTGTGTGTAACAGTTCAAGGAAAGGGTTTATACAAATATAGGTTTAAATAAAAGTAGAAAGTGAGTTTGAAAGGTATATTGAAAGGTAACACTTGTTTCTTTGAGACGATTGTTGCAAATGATTTGTGCAAAAATGATGAGTTTTGTACAAAGTAGAACAGCTTGCTATAGAAGACTACACAGAAGTTTGTCCTATTCAGTACATTGAAGATACAAAACATTTTCATCTATGTTTTCTCAGATTTTATAAGTTCACGCGGAACACATGGAACTCAACTTAAAAGTTTTGACGGGAGAACTATTTGTATCTAGATCTGTTATTTGCTATTTGTCTCTTTTTGTGTCGAAGTAATTTTGTCAGTGCATTTATTCTTTGCAGTTCTTTTGCTGGAAATTATTCACATGTGGTTTTTTTTTTATTGGTTTGATCTTATTCATTAGTGGACACCATCAATTCTTTGACATCTAATTTACATTGCTACTTTTAATTGTTTTGTAACTTTGAGTAAGAAGGACAAATTAAATTAGTTTTTTTTGTCCCATTAGATTTCAACTTTAATGTGAATGTGACCTATTGGGTGTCATCGTACTTTTAAAGTGTTACAACTTAAGGGTTTAGCCTTATTTACTGACTTCTCTCAAGAGCACACTAAATGACTTATGGATACAAGTATAATGTGATGATCCAATTATGTTTACCTTTTTCTGTCCAAGCATGTCACATTACCTTCTTCCTCATTCTGCCTCATAAATTTCTATAAAAACCTCTGTCCTAATTCGAGCATTGGTCAATAAATAAAGAAGTCTCATTTGATGCAATCAAAAGTAATTGTGCTATCAGTGACGCCGTTTGTAAATAATCATTCAAAGCGCATTGGTTTTGTCTGTAGTAGTAGTTTCCTTTCAGAAAGGTCAACTTTATTTGAATATGCCCTTTGCAATTTGAGTCTTCTTTACAAAACACATTCCCTTTATTAAGGGACTGCACAATTAAATAGGCCTGTTTGACTACAAATATGTTATCCATGCAAGTGGTGTTTTTATGAGCTGAAATATTGCAAGGAGCTTTAAGCATAAGCCTGGAAATGGTTTCACACTTCTGTGTGTTGAGTTTGATTATTTACATTAAATATATTTCAGTTTGTGACAATTGTGCTGATCAAGACTTTCGCTTTATAATTCATTAAAATACATTTCTAAAATTCTGTCTTGTAATTGTCTTGTTGTCATCTCTATAAACCAAAACCAACTGTTTGCTGGAAATGGCCTGTATTTTTAAACAAACTTTGCGAAATACCAATATTTGTATTGGCCATTGTGAAAAATCAAACTTATTTGTCTATTAATCAAGAATCTCTTGTTGCCAGGCAACAATAGTGCTTGACGTTATTGCATGCAGGTCATTTAACCAAATAAGAAGTTTTTGTGATTTACATCAACATCAACATCAACTCAATCTAATGAAAAGAATGAAAACGAAACCCGACAATTATCTAATGAAAGAGTATATCCTAAATGCATACAAAACGTGACGTCATCATGTGTTGATTTATGACGTATGCAAAATACGTAGTAACCGTATTGAATCATTGTCGGAAGTGGGATTGAATTAGAGCCCGAATGAATAAGATAAGAAGCGCGAATGACCTTAAAGGAAACATAGAACCTGAATGGGTAGCGATAAAGATTTGAACTTTACAGTACGGCCTGCGAAATAGCAGCTAAATGAAAGAGCGCGAAATGCGTTACGCTTTTACACATTGTGAAATAGACCACACTTAAGGTTTGAGTAGAAGGTTTGAGTAGAAGGTTTGAGTAGAAGGGTATAGTAAGACTTGTGATAGTTTGATGCAAAAGTTCCAGGAAGTCTGTAAACCACAGATGAGTTTAGGGATTGATATCTTATGATCTCAGAATCAACTCTAGACGATCGATCATTAATGCCCTTTTTACATGCACTCTTTACTCCCAGGAGTATATTTACTCCCAGGAGTAAAAGTATATTTACTTTACGTTCCATTGAAAATTAAGGACCCTTAAGTATATATGGTTTACTTACGGTAAAACATCATTTTGGTGAGAACTCACAATGAGTAAACTGCTTATCCAAAGGAGAAGAAGAGATTGTCAATATTTTCTGTTTACTTTCAAATGTTGTTCCAATAGCATGATGTCATAAAGACTAATCGATTTGACGTAAAAATCATAGGTACCATATATTTCTGTCGATTTGTCACTTATTCATAGCTGAAATATACACATCGAAAAACCTTTATTGAAAGTATATACTCGTCTGTGGTGATACTACTCACAGAATAAAATATAGTGAAAAGGGATTTTGACAATGGGTCAGGATCCACACTTTTTCCAAGTTTATGTATAATAAAACAATATTGACTCACGTTACCTAAATTTAAACGTTAAACTGTTGTAATCATTGGGACATGTCAACTATTTATCTTCTAAATGATCTCAACTCTTGAGTTGATTTCAACATTGGAAAGAGCAGAAAGCTCCTCTTCTATCTTGTGAACCTCTTGGTTCATTTGGATAACTGTTATATCAAAGCAAAAGGATTGTCTTCACATAAAATCTCTTCAAATTGACATATACAGATTGTGACCGTCTGTTTTTTTAAAGAAATGATACAATATCATATCTAGTTTTGGGATGCTGCATTCGGTTTGCTTACAGGAGTAAACACAAAACCTGTTTCCATGACATGTTTACTTACAGGAGCAAAAGTAAATATACTTTTACTTTACCTCTTTGGGTGGAGTATTTTACTCCAAGGAGCAAAATATACTCCTGTAAGTAAATTGCAAAGGGGCCGTTTACATGGCATGTTTACTCCCTGTAAGTATATTTACTCCTAGGAGTAAATATACTTACAGGCGTAAAAGTGTGCATGTAAAAAGGGTGTAAGTGACAGATTTTTTTAATAAATCTAAAACCTGTGAGTTTCTACATTGAATGCTGGAGTCGTGAAAGAAAGATTGTTTGTCGTATGCTAAGCGACAGTCTACGAATGGTGTAAATGAATGAGCATTATTTTAGTTTAGACAAGACTGTACATATGTGTATGGTTACACTACAGAAATCATTGTGCAACAATTGAAATTTCTCCATGATGAACAGTCGACCATATCTAAAGAAATCAGTGCCATGAATGCTAGTAGGGGTCCAGGAAGAATATATTAACCTAACGGTTAAACAAAAGAATATCCTCGGTATAAACAGTGTTTATATAGACATGCTAAAGATAAATGTCCGGCTAGAGGTAAAGTTTGTGACAAGTGCAATGGTAAACTGGCGCGCGCCAGTGTCCGGGTTTCGATCACTTATTACAACTTAAACCTCTTTATTGTCTTACAACTGAACTGATAAGCTCATAGATGTTGATTTTCAGAATCAACCACTACTTATCGATGAATTAAAATCATTAATGACGTTTGACATACTTGCCTCTAATAACATACATGTAAGATGCAGCTGTACATGAGACTGCACCAGTGACCTGAAAACGACAACCTCTGTAGCTCTATAGGAAATTGTACCAGAGACCTTAAAAATGACAACTTCTGAACCTGAACGGGATACAACACCAAAAAACGACAACCTTTGAAGCTAGACAGGAGACTGTACCAGAACTGAAAAACAACAACCTCATCAGCTGTAAAGAAGACTGCACAGGAGACCTGTAAAACGACAACCTCTGCACCTTACTGGAGACAGCAACATGGACTTTAAAAACGACAACTTTCAAAAGATGTTTTTTGGATAGCAAGGCTTTTATGAAACAGTTTACACTTAGATTCTCTGATTTTATGAAACAATTATGAAATAACCATTCAGATTCATTGGCTTATAAACAACTTAAAACATCGATACATGCATAAATATATCCTTATCTTAGATCTCTCTTAACAAAGTTTAGGTGCAGCAATTTTTCCCAAACATAGAAACAGGAAGATACAACAATATACCAATCCCTGATAGGGTATTTTTAACCAATCCCTGATAGGGTATTTTTACCTTAAAATAAACAATATAACTAGCATTATTTTTTAGATTGACAATGCTCTCTCGCTCTCTGTATATATATATATATACTGTCACTGGATGATCAACTTACCTAACTTGAGAAATAGCTGAAAACTGAGATCTGTATATTATTTACTTTTCCTCTTATTTAACTGCCATGTTGATTACGGGCCTACAAGACCAGTTTGGTTGGACACGGTTTAAGGCCATAAGGGACATTATTCTAATCTATGTCATAATAAGACAATATCGCATCCAGTAAAATGTTTCTTTGCGGTCGTTTCGTTTCATTTGTGTCATTGTTTACATCGACCTCCTGGTTGTAAATATTGTCCCAGTTTATCTACAGGCTGCACAAACCACTACAGTCAAAGTGGTTGTCACTATTTGGCGAAATATTCGTATTTATGGAATGAAAACCAAAACGAGCTCAGCTTTATTTTTATTACAAGTGAAAGATGCTTTTCAATAGACCGATCCATTAAGCCCCGCCCCCTAACGACCGCCCCTAGCAACCCCTAACCTAGGACAAACATGCGGAAGTGTCCGACACATGTGTTTTTGAGTACGAGTATTCTGCCGACGACTACGGCTAATTAGAGTTTTGTCATGTCTCAGAAACGGTTGAATTATTGAAAATATAGTCTATTGATAATGTAACTGCAGAAATTGGAACAAAATAACTGTGAATAATTGTGAAGTCGAGCAACAATAAATTTGCTGATGATGGTTTCAGGTGTTTTTCATTTCTGAGAACTGCTGGTAAAAAACCCTGAAAAAATCGTAAAATCCTGTGGTTCATATGCATTATGTGTGCGTGCACTGCCTATTTATAGCAACACGTACGGACTGGATCACATGATTTTCATCTCGCAGACTGATCTTTTCTAAAATTGTATTCGCCTTCAACACAGTCGTTTTAAAAAAATTAATCTAGCATCAGTGAAAATAACAAGCTCTTTTTATGAATCTATGAGTTGAATCCCGTGGAAAGTTTATGACACATCGTAACATATGTCAGTTATCTCCCTTTATAGTGTTCTATCATGTAATATTTTGACTGTTTTAATAATTTTAAAACTGTATTTTGGCTAAATCATTCCTCCAGTGACTGGACATGACCTGTATTTAGAGTAGATATAATTGTTTTTACTCATGAAACTTGTGATAACTATCAATATTTAACTATATAGCAATTCATAGGGAGAATGTGATATGTGCTTTTTTTATAACAATATCATTTGATGAAGAAACAATAATTAATTCAATTCAGTAAACATTTCTGCAAAAAGAAAATATTAGAAATAATTTACATTCAATAAATGAATCATGCCTAAAACATGAACTCTTATAAGTACCTTTATATAATTATTAGTACATTATAGATGTTGTCACAATATATGTATTTATGAATGTATTTATAGGACTGTATTATTCTGCTCAGATACAATCAGATTAATATGCAAACTATTTTGCTGAAGTATTTAAAAGATTTTATCTAATGAATGAGAAAACAATGATTTCACTTGTATCATTATTCAATCATAAAAATAATTAGGTATATTTTCCATGCTGCTTTATTTCCCCATGTCATACTGTTTTTACATCTGTACTTATTAATGATGGGCAGATTTATCAAAACCCTTTGCCTCCTTGACTCTGAAAAAAGGAACACAAGCTTATGAGTGTGTTTTATTCATGCATCAAATGACTTTTCTTTTCATCTAATAATCAATAAGGGTGTAAACCTGAAAAAATTCTAACTGATGGTTTGCAAAATTACATAAATGAAAGAGTGTATGGTTTGATGATAGTGATAATTAACAGCCTTTCAAAATAAATTAAAAACTAGCAATGTTTATTTTGATTGTTCACATAAAAAGAAATTGATTAAACTTATTAGATAGACATTTTGACAAAGTCAGTGTTATCAAATCAGATAAAATAAATAGTCTGACCAATTATCATTATTATAGATCTAGCAATACAAACTGTAAGAATTGGTTAGAATGTTCCACTTGCTGGTTGTTTTTTAATATTTTATACAGACATGACGATTGTGTGTCTATATAGGGTCATATTCATTAAATTATTTCACCTTTGTCGAAAACTTATTTGACAATTATATATTCATGAAGAGAATGTCATCAATTATATGTCTATATTTTCAAGAATTTTTGAAGGTTAGAATTAATTGTCCTATTAATGAGATGATCTTTTCACAGACTTTAGGCCTGTGTATAATCCATGAATATTGTATTTCATCAATGTTTTCATGAGATTATTTTTTTATCTAATCTGACATTCTATTTATAGGTATCACATCTAATGGAAACTTGGAAAAATATAATTAAATTAGTTTTTAATCTATGAAATTCCAATTCATACATCTATCCAGCTTTCAAATTGTTTAATGTTTGATTAGAATAATTATTGTGTTATTTGTTTCACCCCCAACCTGTAGGGGAACAAATGCCTTCTATCGATCGATTTCAACTTAGCCTTTAGAAATATATTATTTGAAAAAGAATATTTGATTCTATTTATTCACCTCGCATGAGGCAAACTTACCTTTAAATTAATTCAACTTATTTTACTGTACTGGAAAATTTAGCTTGAAATAACCCCCAAAACACACTTTTATTTATGTAAACAAACCGAGCATGGTGCACTCACCTCTCATTATTTTATTGATACATCTCCGATATGAGTCGGATATGCTGTCTCCGATGTATTTTTCTGAAATAAAGGACCCTTTGTGCAATGTTACTAAAACTGCCATCGACTATATTGACTTGATATTACTGCAATTTCTTCGTAAAATGTCTGGACGAAAATCCTGTGTCATAAAGACAGCCCGCCATGTTGCCTGTTGATGTCCGAGGAAGCGATCGCGGGAAGGTAGGTCAAAAATACGGCGCGCCGATTGGTCGAAAACCTGTAGGGGCGGGGCTTAATGGATCGGTCTAAAGGAACCAGACAAAGATTGTGTGAAAACAACCGAAATAAATGTTATACAATGTAAACAATG
This sequence comes from Phorcus lineatus, assembly GCA_921293015.1. Lineage (NCBI taxonomy): Eukaryota > Metazoa > Mollusca > Gastropoda > Trochida > Trochidae > Phorcus > Phorcus lineatus. The sequence goes on from OV121093.1 coordinate 14,265,178, forward strand.
ATTTCGTATACGTCCTTTCAGTAGGATATACATGTTCATAATTCCCAACTAGATACTACAAAATGTAACTTTGTAATAAAATCTAACCGATAACAATACCGAAAGTTATTTGTATTCATTAGTAATAGAAATATGAAAAAGCGAGCTTATTTCAAGACAAAAAAGTTGGTTCTGATTCTAAAAAATAGTAAGTATCATTTTGAGGTGTCATTAATTTTTACCCCACCTGTGGTTTTTCATGAATAATCTTTTCATAATTTTAACCCTTTTATAATTATATACAAAATAAATCAAAAGCACATTTGATCATGCAGCTGGTAACAATAAATCAAAAATTCAAAAACAAACAAATCAAACAATTAGCTACATATTCATGAAAACCCCTGAGATAGAATTAATTGACTTTTAAAATCTTAAAAAGCAAACTTTGGCGTTAAACATAAAATTATTTAAAATTAACACATTAATATTTTTTCTATTTATGAAAATTATTTTTTAAATTGACAATTTTAAACCATCAATTTAGTTCTAACCGGTCTGTGAAGACAAACGTAAATTGTTCTGCACACATTATGATCCATTGAACACATAATTATATTGATTGATATAGAATGCAAAAGTAGGTCCATATGCGAAGAAATGTTTCAGTGGCGCATAAACGTTCGGCAAGGCAATGCAAATGCCAATAATCTAATTATATAATTCAATCTCGAGTGCTCGAAAATACCTCCACTTTCTTCTAAAGCCGTAACACTTTCCGTTAAGGAGCTGGCCTGCGTTGTTTGGCAACAAAAACCACGTGACCAAGCTATCCTTACCGGATATTGCTGTGCCATGTACTACTTGTAAAAAACTAACCGTCTTATCATGTAATTATCCACAAATTATGTGGTCTTGTTGTCGACACAACATGCTAAACTAATTTGAATATTAATTTTCAGATAAATGTTTACCTATTTCATTGTACATCTTTCAAACTATTGTCACTGGTAAACAGAATATGAATATATTAAACAAGAAATGCGATTAGTTGTATTGATAGTAGCATTAAATCTCAGTGCTCCTGTCTGAAAGGAACAAAAACAACATACGAATTAATGCCAATTAACAGGTGATTGGTACTGATGGGGTGATTATCTACTTAACGGATTATCGACCTTGTAAGTTGTTGTTGAGAATCTGTAGTTAATTAACGAATTGTGTGATAGATGGTACTTTTATCGAGTGAAACTGTTGATCTCGTTGAAGATTAAATCAGTGAGCTGAGTGATAATGATAGGTTGATCCATTTCATATAGTTTGAATCACGACGAAGAATTGACAAAGACTGCATGGATTGTGGTATATTCTGGAGATTTCAGCTTTATTTTGAATTTGCGTTATGTTTAAAGGTACAGTTTCCGTATCAGACATGAATTAATCTAAGTCAAGTATTCGAAGTAGATAGCAAAAAAAACCCGAAAAACTCCGGTGTTCAGTTGTCAATAAGTAAGTAAATATTTTGTATATATTTCAGTTCATGGTCATTGTTTACATTTTGAATTTGTCTCATGTTTTAATTTTTCATATACTTTCATTCTAATTCCATAACCCTAAGTGAACAAATACATATTTGAATAAAAAGATTTTGGAATTATGACATTAAATATATATATTCAAGATGATGTGTTTTAATGTAAATAATAATGTGAATATTTGAAAGGCGTACATTTGCATCCACTAGTGCAGATACGCGTTTGCAGCTTCGACCATTTGAATTAAAGTACTAAGACACCGCAAGTCTCTTAACTAATTGTGTCTCATTTTGGGGCAGGGAATAAACCCATCCATTCTTAAGTTGTCCAGCAATGATGGGTTACCCCATCCAGCGAGCCACGCCCAATGTTGCCCAAAACTTTACTGATAGCGCTTAACTGACCATGTGCCACCACAAATACTAAGTTTGAAACCAAGAAAACAGTGCATATGTCCATAAAATTTGAATTCCTGGTCATACCTGAATTTAAAACTTTAAGATGGCTCTACATTAGAGTATTAGAATAATTAGTTGATTATTGAGCGTTGATTAGTTGGACTCTTTATGACATTATAAAATATCATACATTTAGGCCTATAGACAGTTGTTTTTTAAACCTATTTAATGAAATTGGCTGGCCTATGGTCAACCATGTTTTTAAGGAAAAATGACATGAAAAACAGCGATGTACTTTCATTGATTTTACAACATTATTAAAATAACTGTATGTTTGTAAAGAATATCAACACATTTACAAATAATTGATGAGAAGACTTATTAACAATGCAGTGTAATGCCATAGCAAGGATTTTCATGCTTTTAGCGTCGATGAATGGTTTGATTCTGTGACTTTTCATTCTTGTTCTGTTTTTACCGAGTATGCGCCCTCATTTATTTAGTTGCAAAATATTAGTCAACAAAAATCTTACTCCCAGTAACTTGTTTCAATTGGGTTTAGTCATTATAATGTGCTCATAATATATTAATATAAAATGAAATTTTCTTCCTGAATGTTGTTTTTGACTAAAAATACTGCAATAATTTTTGCAGAAATTAAATTTCATGTTTTCATGGTAGATAGGTTTACGTTTAAACAGCTATATATCTTTCGCCCAAAGTTAAATTTAGAATTATGATTAATGTTTATGTGTATTTTAGACTAGAGAGTAAGCTGCCAAGATGAGTATGAACTACGTGGGGAGTGTTACGGTGTTGGATCGGGGCGACATTACAGAAATTATTGTGCAACAATTGAAAGTCCTCAATGATGAACAGTCGACCATATCTAAAGAAACCAATGTCATGAATGCTAGTAGGGGTTCAGGAAGAATATATTAACCTAACGGTTAAACAAAAAAATATCCTCGGTATAAACAGTGTGTATATAAACATGCTAAAGATAAATGTCCGGCTACAGGCAAAGTTTGTGACAAGTGCAATGGTAAACACATAATTTGTCAGCAAGTGTAAAACTAAGTATTCCATATAGGCAGCGCAGAAATTGTAACTAGAGATAGAAAATACAAAAATGTTCCTTATGTTGACAGTTCTGAAGAAATTGTAGAATTAAGACAACTGAAGACACTGAAGATTGGTTTTGAGTTTTATCAAACAACTAGAAAACCAGATTGGTGACATTATATTCACCTATACACCTACTTAACACAGCACTGGAGCCTCTATCAGGAATCACATCAACCAATACAGGAGACATTTTTGTAGCTGATTGGCAAGTTTACAAGGTTATCCATCTCAATCGGACAGAGAGTATATTTCATTAATCTCAATGCGGCGTAAATGAGAGCCAAAATTCCACCTGTCTTGAATTATGCTCAAATATCCTCCCTAGAATTGCATCGTTATATCTACATAGCCAAAACTCGGATGTTTCCCTGTTTTCAATATCAAATACAAAACAATAATGTAGATGTTAATAACTGCGTCCAGTTTACATGAATATTATTTAAATGACCTACTCAACACTGCCATTCCATATTTATTTCTCTGCCTGCTGTAAGATACGATTAAAATATTACGTTGAGGTCACTGGTGCGCCAGTTTTCGGTTTTCGATCACCTCATGTCATTTTTTTTTTAAAACCAACATTTTCATTAATCCTTTAATTTTGTCATTTTCCCTCGTCATTTTGTTCAAAGTTAATAATTCTCTTATCAACCTAAATATTTCATCAAACTATATTTCTAGTTGATTTTTTTAAAAAAACGTTTTCATGAAAGCACGAATTTTTAGTTATAGTTTTCATCACAGTGATTGTCAATTAGAGAATTTTTTTACCAATTCCAAAGTCAGAAGAATGTTCATTAAAGCAGAATTTCATCAGAAGGTTATCTACATAAGTTTTTTCAATTCATCAAAGTATTCTTCATAAAAAAAATTGTTATTAAACACCCTTTTTTCAAAGTCAATATCAAAATATTTTATCAAAGTAATTTTTTATCAATGTCAATTCCTACATCAAATTCATTTTTTCCTCAAAATCTTTTCTTTCAAGATTAAATTTTTTCTTTCATAACATAATCATGTCTGCCTTTCGCTTCACTTCCAAACAATCAATATCTGTCGGACGGGATCGTTTCGGAATATAAATGCATACATTAAAGTAAACACCTTTGCTTATAAACGCTGAGTCATCATAAATTCACAGCATAAAATTGGGATAGACTGCAGTGATATAGTCTGTAGGCCAGACCCTGAAATAAGGTAGAAGCCTAATTGTTAGACTAGCAGTGATATTGAGTGATGAGAGATAACACATTATCTCATTGACGTAGATGATATCAATGAAAAATCTTGAGATAAGAATTCAGGGTGTAAAGATTATTTGTCTGCATATGGTATGTGATTTGAAACCAATGATGACCTGTCTTAAAGAAATATTTTATAAAAATTTGCAAAAGGAAAGTCATCTGATATTTATCTCGGGGAATATTCGCAAAAGCAGAAATTTCTTTAAGGTGGGAACTGATTAATGAACTGTGCTCATATCTCCTGCAGTGCATTTCACATATAAAGTGTTTACTTTCATAATGATTTATGTTCACTACATGTATTTGCTATTATACTGACGAATAAAAATATTAAATGCCACACATAAATGACATTGTCAATATCTTACATAAAATAAACTGAAATCTGTATTAGCGGTTAGTGTTGTGATTGTAAATAATTAAAATGCGAATTTGTCTGTCTCTGCTGTCTTGATTAATTTTTGCTCTTGTACCACCATTGGTGGCGATTTGAGCTCAATAAATAAATGAATGAATGAATGATACTCGACCCCTCTCTTTTGGAGCCTCATTGCCGTACGAGCAACGTTCAGCTACACAAGGGTGTACATCAGGGAGACGAGTTCATTCCTGTTTTATTTTGGATGAAATATCATTTTAAGGAGGTAAGAATAGGTTCCTTGTGAGGTATTAACCATCCTTTATCACCCCTTTTCCCTAACGTAATTTTTAAATGGTTATTTGTTATTTTTAAACACTGAAATAATTGAGAATTAAGGTGTAACTTCCTGGTATGAATTCAATCGCAGTCATGGAGATAACCCCTCCTTTCGTTTTCGATTTTCTTGTAGTAATTATACAATATGTGTTAGATTATTGTTTGTGAATGTCTGTTGACATTTCCTGTAATGTTAAACAGCAACTGATCAAGTTATTTCCTTTTAAAAGCTTGTATTTTGACTTCATTACGGGTTGACCTCTCTATGTATAGGGCGGGAAGGGTCTACAGGAGTGGGTGTTCACAATGCGATGTGTATGCGTGTGTGGGTGTGTTTGTGTGTATTTATATTTATATATGTATGTATTCGTATATCATCAAACGGGATGACGGTTACTTTTCGATGTTTCATTGACTTTTCGTTTGGCCTTAAGAACTAAACATTGCATAAACAGAGTATCACTTGAAGGATGTATTTTCAACGGTGTATAAGAATATTTCCTTTGATAGGTAATGGATATAAGTGAAAGTATTCACCAGTAATAATCAACTAGTATACAATGTTATGAAAAAGATTAATTGTTGAAATTTGGTATGAATGTTACCTTGAAATGACACCTTAAAATGTTTATTCTTTTGAACAATGAAGGTATTTAAACAAAACTATTTTACAGGTAAAAAAACTTGTAAGTGCAGCATATAGGAGAAGACGTCCTTTGAATAGAATAATAGCTTCATAATTATTGTATAATGACACTCTCAAACAGCGCAAAGGAAAACGCTACTACTATTACTGCTTAAAGATGTGTGGTTTTAGCAGCCAAACATCGACTGGCAGCCTTTGCTTCACGCAGAGATTTGTAATCTTGTACGAGAGGGTTTTACTAAGTTGGATAATTTGTACTCAATAAATATGTTTCAATCAAAATCAACCTTAAGTAATTTAATGTTTCACGTCGCTGATAATGGTGTTTGTTCATGATGCAAAAATGTCTTTTAAAATGATCCAGGGCTTTCACATCGTTAAAGATGATGTAGCTACCATGAAGGATATTTGTTTAATATATAATTATTAAATCATTTTGTTCATCAGTCAAGCTACAGGGTGACTTCCTAACATGCAATATCTGTATGGAGGTCTATCGGCAGCCAGTTCTATCTCATTCAATCTCCATAATTCAGGATAGACAAATAGATCTCACCAGACCCAAATTACCATGTAATGTAAATCAGACAATCAGCGACTTTGCCCAACATGTTCTGGTTACTGGCGACTTGTATGTGTAATCTTATTATCGTAATGAAAAATGTTTCCTTGTCATTAAACAATGATAAGGGTCTTTCAAATTGTTAAAAATTATATAACTACCAGGAACAATATAAGATAAATTTGTTTTTATTAAATAATTGCTTTTTTCTTGTTAGATCCAAGATGACGACATCAGTCAAGCTACAGGATGACTTCCTAACATGCAATATTTGTATGGAGGTCTATCGGCAGCCAGTTACTCTAGCGTGTCAACATTCCTTCTGTAAATCCTGCTTGACGATATATCTTCAAACAAAAGCAGAGGCTTTGACAAACAAGACCATCCCCTGTCCGACGTGTAGACAAGAGACCCCAGTACCCCACCCTGACAGACCTGTGGAAGAGTGGGCGGGGCAGCTGAAACCAGGACTGCTTCTAACTGGACTCATGGACTCCGCCGTTGCTGGTGAGACATCATTTGTCTTCTATCCATTGTAAAATGTCTTCACAAATTCAACTTTGAAGCACAGATATCAACAATTAATGTATAACTCAATACTATATTTTAAGTCTTTAGAGTAATAACCTGAGAGTCAAAACTGTTTCGTTTTGTAATAGCATTGAAAACATGAACAGATAGAAATTCAAAATTTAAATATTTAAAGTCGATAAGTTTGAGATAGATATAGAAACCCTGCAAGAGATGAACTGATTATCTGAATGAATATTATCTTTTAACACGCAATGTTTGTTCTGCTTCAATCAGATTGTTTTATTTCTATTATTTTTGTACTGCTTGTAAGTATTGTTTTAACTAAACATCTATTGTTATATGTATATGACTTTTATTCGAACAAATAATTCATTACAGATACTATACACTGTTCGATGTGCCAGGAAGAAGGGAAGACAACTCTTGCATCAAACTGGTGTGTGGATTGCCAAGCCGGCATCTGTGAGGAATGTCTCAAGCTTCACAACAAAGTTCCCATTCTGAAGACCCATGATGTGTTGAAGATAACAGGAAGTAAACACCAGAAGTTGAAGCGACCTTTTATTTGCAAAGAACACGAGGAGAAGATTAAATTGTTTTGTAAGGATTGCAAGAAACCATTATGTACAGTGTGCTGCAGTATAAGTCACAGGAAATGTGAAGATGTCGTCACAACCAAAGATCTACTGTCAGAGGTGAAAGGTCAACTAATGAAACGTCAAGAAAAGCTTGCTGACGCATCTGAAAGTAACAAATCGACAATTGACAAATATGGAGATGTGGTTGACAAGTTTCTGATGAAATCAGCAGCAGTTAAAACGGAGATAACACAAATTATTCAAGCTGCCGTTGATCATCTTCGTGAAAAGGAAACCGAGCTGCTGGGGAAACTTGATGTCCAAACTCATCAACAAACTGAGAAACTGAGGTCAAAGATAAAGACAAAGCAGACAGAGACACAGCTGCATCAGCAGCAGTCTCAGGTCATTCAGCAGGCCCTGGAGATGGAGGACGAGGCACAGCTGTTTGATTTGTATATGTCGTCTCCGACAGGAGCTGTGGAAGGTGTCACAGAGACACAGGGCGAAGGCAGGGCAGATGTAGCTGATATTACCTTCATTCATGACCTTTCAAAGCTGAAGGACGAAATAACAAAGATGGATGTAAGGAGTGTTGATTACACAATAGATTTGACAGCAACACCAGTACTGCATGAAGTCATTGATGCTAAAGTAGGTGGAAATGATAGCTGTTGTGTACGGGATGCTGTTGTTATGAAAAGTTCAAATGTAGAAGTTACAGTTTTTGCTGATTTTAGTGGAAATCAGCTGAAATCAGTTTACAAAAGAGGAACAAAACCGTGTTCAAGTATACTTCGAGTGTCTCATCACCCATGGTGTATTACAGTTATAGGTGAGGGCAAGGTAGCTGTATCATTTTACAAAAAAGCAAACATCATCACAGTCGCTGTAGCTCCTGACCTGAAACTCCTGTCTACAATACAGACTAGCAAGGAGTACAGGGGTCTGTCTACTCTGGATCAATTAACACTGGTTGCTGGTTGTGACTCTCCACCCTCTGTGGATCTGATTGATATGACGGGGAACATTGTGAGGACTTTCACATCATCTACTGCAATAGGGTTGAGCTTTAGCAATCCTTACTACATACATGTAACAAGACAAGGCAATATTATTGTGTCAGACTGTGGTCAGAAGTCTGTCATCTGTCTGACACAGTCTGGAGACATTGTATTTACGTACACACCTACTGGAGACAGAGCAATGACATATCTATATGGAATCACATCCACAAGTGAAGGAGACATTTTGGTAGCTGACTGGACCCAAAACAAGGTGATTCATATCAATGTGCACGGCGAGTTCATCAGAAACATTTTGACAGAAAAGGATGGTTTGAAACAACCATTTGTTCTTTGTGTTGATGAAGATAAACTGTGTGTAACAGTTAAAGGAAAGGGTTTATACAAATATAGGTTTAAGTAAAAGTAGAAAGTGAGTTTGATATATTGAAAGGTAACACTTGTTTCTTTGAGACGATTGTTGCAAATGATTTGTGCAAATATGATGAGTTTGGTACAAAGTAGAACAATTTGCTATAAATACATCACAGATATTTTTTCTAAATAGTACATTGAAGAAAAAACATGATTTCATTTGTGTTTCGGCAGATAAAAAGTTCACGCGGCACACATGGAAGTCAACCAAAGGTACACATGGAAGTCAACCAAAGGTTTGATAAGATAACAACTAGTTTCTGTTATTTCCTATTTGTCGCTTTATGTGTTGTAGCATACTATTAGTACTTTATTCATTCATTTTCTGCAGATCTTTTGCAGGCAATTATGTACATTGGGTTTGGTACAAAGTTGACAGTTTGTCTTAATCAATGCAATACATTGAAGATACAATTGTGTTTCTGTATGTTTTTATGTTTTATAACTTCACGCACGGCACACGTGGGACTCAACCACAAAGGTTTGATCGGAGAAGTATGTGTGTCTGTTATTTCCTGTTCGTCTCTTATTGTGTCGTAGAATGTTTTTTTCATTCTTTGGAAATGTTTTGCTGTCAATTATTCAAATGTGGTGTTTGTTTGTTTTGTTTTTTGGGCGAGGGGGGGGAGATCTGATTCATTAGTGGACATTCTTTGACATGTTAACTTACATTGCCTTCTTTTACTGTTACACGTTAGGAAAGTTTACCTGTTTTGATATACAGAAGGTTTATTTCACGTGTTTGTTACTTATTACTAAAGTTTACCTGTTTTGATTCACAGAAGTTTTATTTAACATGAGTCAATGTTATACTTTGAATTTTGTGATATTTTACCTTGATGAAAATTTGATAATCCTGTCTTTGCCTATAATCATTGAAGAGTTTGTCTAACAATTATCTTTATTGGATAATGACAACCCTGTGTGATGTTTTGTGTCTGTTCGTCTGGATTCTTTTCCGGACAGGGAAAATTCAAATTTGGTATGAATGTTACTTATTGAAATAAAACTTCTGGGGGCCAGAAAAACAAATTTTGACTGAAAATGACAAATTTCATGGTCTTTCACGGGGAATTACTCGAAAACTGTAAACTTCAAATTTCAATCTGTTTCGTGGGATGTTGAAGTGCTTTTCAGGGGTTGAAACTGCTGGGTGCTGAAATTGTTTTGTAATTTGGACCAAGAACGACGAAATTAAACCTTTTCTTTATTATTTTTTCTAATGCATTACTTGAAAATCATATGTCTTTGAGATGTTTTCATTGTTACTTTTAGGTTTAAAGGGTTTAGCCTAATTTACTGACTTTGTTTTCTTTCCAGAGCATATTTTATGACTGCAAGTATGATATGATGTGTTTACCTCTTACTGTCAAAGTATGTAACATCACCTTCTTCCTTAATCTCCGTTATAAATTCATATACAACCTCTGTCCTAATATGAACGTTTCTCGGTCTTGAAATGTAGAAGTCTCATGGATGCAATCAAAAGTAGGTGTGCTCTCATTGACGCCGTTTGTAAATAATCATTCAAAACGCCTCTCAGAAAGGTCAACTTAATTTGTATATGCCCTTTGCACTTTGAGTCTTCTTTACAAAACACATTCCCTTCATTAAGCGACTGCACAATTACATAGGCCTGTTTGACTACAAATATGTTATCCATGCAGGCGGTGTTTTTATGAGCTGAAATATTGCAAAGAGATTTAAGCATAAGCCTGGAAATGGTTTCCGTGTGTTTAGCTTGATTGTTACATTGAAAATTTTTATCAGTTTGTGGCAATTGTGCTGATCAAGACTTAAATCACTTTATTATTCATTAAAATACATTTCTAAAATTCTGTCATATAAGTGTCTTGTCAAACCAACTGTTTGCTGGAAATTGCCTGTATTTTTAAACCAACTTTGCGAAATACCAATATTTGTATTGGCCATTGTGAAAAATCAAACTTATTAGTCTATTAAGCAAGAATCTCTTGTTGCCAGGCAACAATAATAATGGACGTTATTGCATGCAGGTCATTTCACCAAATAAGTAGTTTTTGTGATTTACATCAACATCAACTCAATCTAATCAAAAGAATACTGAAAGCAATTGAAACGAAACCGGACAAATGAAAGAGTATCTGAAATGCATACAAAATGTGACGTCATCATTTGTTGATTTATGACGTATGCAAAATACGTAGAAACCGTATTGAATCATTGTCTGAAGTGGGATTGAATCAGATAAGAAGTGCGAATGACCTTAATCTAAAGGAAACATAGAACCTGAATGGGTAGCGATAAAAATTTGAACTTTACAGTACGGCTTGCGGAATAGCAGCTAAATGAAAGGGCGTGAAATGCATTATGCTTTTGCACATAGTAAGATTTGTTATATTTTGATTCAAAAGTTCCAGGAATTCTGTAAACCACAGACAAATTTAGGGATTGATATCTTATGATCTCAGAATCAACTTTAGACGATCGATCATTAAGTGACAGATTTTCTTAATAAATCTAAAACCTGTGAGTTTTTACATTGAATGCTGGAGTCGTGGAAGACAGATTGTTTGTCCTATGCTAAACGACAGTCTACAATGTTGTAAATGAATTACCATTATTTTAGTTTAGATAAGACTGTAAATATGTGTATGGTTACACTACAGAAATAATCATGCAACAACTGAGATTCATCAATGATGAACAGTCGACCATATCTAAAGAAATCAATGTCATGAATGCGAGTAGGGGTCCAGGAAGAATATATTAACCTAACGGTTAAACAAAAGAATATCCTCGGTATAAACAGTGTGTATATAGACATGCCAAAGATAAATGTCCGGCTACAGGCAAAGTTTGTGACAAGTGCAATGGTAAACACATAATTTGTCAGCAAGTGTAAAACTAAGTATTCCATAAAGGCAGGGATGAAATGGAAACTGAGATAGAAAACATAAAAATGTTCCTTATGTTGACAGTTCTAAAGAAATTGTAGAATTAAGACAACTGAAGATACTGAAGATTGGTTTTGAGTTTTACCAAACAACTAGAAAACCAGTTTGGTGACATTATATTCACTTATACACTTCTTAAGACAGCACTGAAGCCTCTATCAGGAATCACATCAACCAATACAGGCGACATTTGAAGCTGATTGGCGCATTAACAAGGTTAACTATCTCAATCGGACAGAGAGTATATTTCGTAAATCTCAATACGGTGTAAATGAGAGCCAAAATTCCACCTGTCCTGAATAACGCTCAAATATCCCCCCTACACTTTCATCTTTATATCTATATTGCCAAAACTCGGATGTTTCCCTTTTCAATGACAATACAAAACAAAAGTGTAGCTGTTAATAACTGCGTCCAGTTTACAGGAATATTAAATAAATGACGTACTCATCACTGCCATTCCATATTTATCTCTGTGCCTGCTGTAGACTTGCATCGTTATATGCCAAAACTCGGATGTTTTCCTGTTTTCAATGATAATACAAAACAGTGATGTAGATGTTAATAACTGCGTCCAGTTTACATGAATATTATTTAAATGACGTACCCGACGCTACCATTCCATATTTATCTCTGTGCCTGCTGTAAGATAAGATTTAAAAATTACGTTGAGGTCAGTGTCGCGCGCCAGTGTCCGGTTTTCGATCACCAATTACAACTTAAACCTCTTTCTTGTCTTACAACTGAACTGATAAGCTCATAGATGTTGATTTTCAGAATCAACCACTACTTCTCGGTGAATGAATATCATTAATGACGTTTGAAATACTTGCCTCAAATAACATACTATGTGTCCCTTTAACAAGGTTGTCCATCTCAATCTGTAAGATGCGGCTTTACACGAGAAAGAAATACACTGTACGAGATTATATGTGACATATATATAATATACTGCACATATAATCTCGTACAGTGTATTTCAAATATAACAGAGTGTTCACTTCATAATAATTTATTTTCACTACGTGTATATGCCATAGTAGCATGTCGCTGACGAAGAAGAATATTAAATGGCAGACAAAATGACATTGTTAATATCATATATAAAATAAACTGAAGTGTCTTTTAGGGTTGGTGTTGCGATTGTAAATAACTCAAATGCGAAATACGACCACACTCCTTTCGAGCCTCATTGTCATAAGAGCAACGGATAGCTGTACAAAGTGAACAGCAAGGAGACGAGTTGATTCCTGTTTTATTTTGGATGAAAATCAGTTTAAGGAGGTAAGAATAGGTTCCTTGTGAGGAATAAGCCATCCTTTATCACTCCTTCTTCGTAATATAATGTTTAGATGGTTGTTTGTTCTTTTTAAATGCTAAAATAATTGAGAAGATGCAACTTCCTGGTGTATTTGTGATCATGGTCAGAGATATAGTCTACTTTCGTTTTCGATTTGCTTAATATTAATTATACATTTAGTTTTAAATCATTGTTTGTGATGTCTGTTGGTAATTCCTGTAATGTAAAACAGCAACAGATCAAGCAACTACCTTTGAAAAGATTGTATTATGACTTTATAAGGGATTGACTTGTTTACGGATAGGGCGGTGAGGGTCTACAGGGATGGGTGTTCACAATGCGATGTGTCTGTGTGTATGTATTTGTGCGTGAATATGTATATGTATATCATCATAAGGGATGACGTTTACTATTCGATATTTCATTGACTTTTGGTTTGGCCTTAAGAACTAAACATTGCATTAATGAATTATTACTTCCAGGTTGTATATTACAATGGTGTGTTAGAATATTCACTTTAAAAAAATACCTAGATATGAGTGGAAGTATACAATCGGATATATTAACTGATATACCAATGTTATGAAAAGATTTATTGTTGAAATTTGGTATGAATGTAACCTTGAATTGACACCATGAAATGTTTATTCTTTTGGACAATGAGGGTATTTGAACGAAACTATTTTACAGGTAAAAAACTTGTAAGTGCAGCATATAGGAGAAGACGTCATGTAAATAAAATAATAGTTTGATAATCATTGTATAATGACACTCTCAAACAGCGCAAAGGAAAACGCTGCTGTCTCTGCATAAAGATGTGAGGTTTAAGCAGCCAATCAGCAACTGGCAACCTTTGGTTCACACAGAGATTTGTAATCTTGTACGAGAGGGTTTCACTAAGATGGATAATTTGTACTTAAACAATAAATATTTTTCAATCAAAATCAACCTTAGGTAATTAAATGTTTCCCGTCGCTGATAATCGTGTTTGTTCATGATGCAAAATGCTATTATTCCATGTCTTTAAAGAATGATACAGGGCTTTCACATCGTTAAAGATGATGTAGCTACCATGAAGGATATATGTTTTATATATATTTATTAAATCATTGCTTTTTTCTTGTTAGATCCAAGATGGCAACATCAGTCAAGCAACAGGATGACTTCCTAACATGCAATATCTGTATGGAGATATATCGGCAGCCAGTCACTCTAGCGTGTCAACATTCCTTCTGTAAGTCCTGCTTGACAAAATATCTTCAAACAAAAGCAGAGGATTTGACAAACAAAACCATCCCCTGTCCGACGTGTAGACAAGAGACCCCGGTACCTCACCCTGACAGACCTGTGGAAGAGTGGGCGGGGCAGCTGAAACCAGGACTGCTTCTAACTGGACTCATGGAATCCGTCGTTGCGGGTGAGATATCATTTGTCTTCCATCCATTGTAAAAGATCTTAACAAATTCAACTTTGAAGCACAAGATATCACCAATTAATGTATAACTCAATACTATATTTTACGTAAAATCTTGAGAGTAATAACCTGAGAGTCACAACTGTTTCGTTTTGTAATAGCATGGAAAACATTAACAGATAGAAATTCAAAATTCAAATATGTGAACTCGATAAGTTTGATATTAGAAAAAGAAACCCTGCAAGAGATGAACTGATTATCTGAATGAATATTATCTTTTAACAGGCAATGTTTGTTCTGCTTCTTGTTCTGTTTTATTTCTATTATTTTTGTATTGTTTCAACTTAACATCTATTGTCTATATTAAGATATGTATATGACTTTTATTCGAACAAATAATAACAAAGATGGATGTAAGGAGTAATGATAACACAATAGATTTGACAGCAACGCCGGTACTGCATGAAGTCATCGATGCTAAAGTAGGTGGAAGTGATAGGTGTGATGTACGGGATGCCGTTGTTATGAAAATATCAAATGTAGAAGTTACCGTGTTTGCTGATTGCAGTGGAACTTGGCTGAAATCAGTTTACAAAAGAGGTACAAAACCATATTCAAGTATACTTCAAGTGTCTGGTCACCCTTGGTGTATTACAGTTATAGGGGAAGACAAGGTTGCTGTAACATTTTTCAACAAAGCAAACATCATCACAGTCGCTGTGACTTCTGACCTGAAACTCCTGTCTACAATACAGACAAGTAAGAAGTACGGGAGTCTGTCTGCTCTGGATCAATCAACACTGGTTGCTGGTTCTGAATCTCCACCCTCTGTAGATCTGATTGATATGACAGGGAACATCGTGAGGACTTTCACATCACCTACTGCAATAGGATTAAACTGGAGAAATCCTTGTTACATACATGTAACCAGACAAGGCAATATTCTGGTATCAGACTATGGTGTGAAGTCTGTCATCTGTCTGACACAGTCTGGAGACGTTGTATTTACGTACACACCTACTGGAGACAGAGCAATGACATATCCATATGGAATCACATCTACCAGTAAGGGAGACATTCTGGTAGCCGACTGGACCCAAAACAAAGTGATTCATATCAACATGCACGGCGAGTTCATCAGAAACATTTTGATAGAAGAGGATGGTTTGATACAACCCTTTGGTCTATGTGTTGATGAAGATAAACTGTGTGTAACAGTTCAAACAAAAGGTTTATACAAATATAAGTTTAAGTGAAAGTTAAAAGTGATTTTGAGATATTGAAAGAAAACGCTTGTTTCTTTGTGACAATTGTTGCAAATGATTCGTGCAAATTTGATGGCACAAAGTAGAAAAATTTGGTACAAAAGAAAAATTTCACATTGCTACATCTCAGGAGTTTGTCTTAATAAGTACTTTGAAGAGACAAACATGTCTTTTTCTTGTGTTACCGTAGATTTAAATGTCCACACGGCACACGTGGAATTCAACCTCAAAGGTTTTACGAGATAAATATTTGTATTTCCTATTTATCTCATTTGGTATCGTCGTCTAGTACTTAATTCATTAATTTTTTGCAGATTTTTAGCTGGCAATTGTTCACATTAGAGAAAAAATTTTATTGGTTTGATGTCATTCATAAGTAAACATTATCCATTCTTTGATATTTTAATTAAAATTGCTACTCGTAATGTTACAAATTACTAAACTTTAGCTGTTTTGATTTACAGAAGGTTTATTTAACATGAGTCAACGTTATACAATGATTTTTTGATACAATACCAGATAATCTGAAAATGTGATAAACTCTTCTCAGACCAAAATGACTGAATAGTTGGCAAAATTATAATCTTAATATGGAAAATAAACTGTCTCCCCGCTACGACGTGTAGCAATCCTTGTGTCTGTTCCTCAGGAGTCTTTATAGATATAAATTATTCATATAAATTAATTATTAATGTAATCTATTTGGATTCTATGTTTCTTCGAGAGGTGAAAATTCTGTGTGGCCACAAAAATAAAATTTTGACCAAAAGATTACAATTTCATGGCTTTTTACATAAAAAAATTAATCGACTTTTAGACTTTCGTTTTAATTTTACTTATGGGATGTTGAAGTGCCTTCAAGGAGTTGAAACTCCTTGGTTGTTTTGTAGTTTTGACTTAGAACGGCCAAATTGAATTAGTTTGTTTCTTTCTCTATGCATTACTTGAAAACTGTATGACTGAGATTTCAAATCTAATGTGAATGTTACATATAGGGTGTCATTGTAACTTTTAGGTGTTACAACATAAGGGTTTAGCCTTATTTACTGCTATGTTTTCTTTCCAGATCTTATTTTATGACTTATGATTTCAGTGGCGCCGTTTGACAAAATATCATTAATAACGCCTCGGTTATGTCTGCATGCTTTCTGAAAGCATAACTTTGTTCAAATATGTCCTTTGTAGCTTGAGTCTTTCTTACAAAATACTTTCGCCTTATTTAGCGACGGCAAATATTTAATCCATGCATGCAGGGTTTTTTTGTGGCTGAAATATTGCAAGTAAGTTTAGGTTGTAATGATTTGCTGCTTGCTTAAGTCTGGAAATGGTTTGACAAATCCGTATTCTCAGCTTTAATGTTAACATAGAATATCCTCAGTATAAAATGTATTGATAAAATGCTTAAGATAAATGTCGAGTAGCAGGCAATAATTATGACATATGCAATGGTAAACACCATTTTATCAGGGTGTGTAAAACTAAGAATTCATTATAGGCATGACCGAAAAGACACTAGAGATAGATTCCACAAATAATGGTCCTTCTGTTGACAGTTTTGAAGACATTGTAGAAGTAGATAATTAGATTAGCTAATAAGGATTATTTTGTGATTTTATCACACAGCTAAAAACAGTCTGGAACCATTGTATTTACCTACACACCTACTGGAAACAGCACTGAAGGCTCTTTTTAACATCGTTTCAGTAGTGGCTTTAAGTATTTAATTTTTATCAAACTTCGTTTTTCCTTTGTGTTAAAAATTAAATCACATGAACAACAATCACAAATGGCAATGAATTAAAGATTATTTTTGCAAGTTTTTCTTTAGTTCATTATCCACCTTATAGCACCTTACCATATGATTTGATAGAAATAATATCAATACATTTTGATAAAGTAGGTTCCTTTTAAATTCATCACCTTGAATACTTGTAGTCAATCACTGATAATATAAAATGTGTTTTTGTATCAAAAGGAATCTAAAATCAGTAATAAATTATACAACATAATATGAAGTTACTTGCAAATGTATGTTAACATATGCTAATAAAACAAAGGATAATTGAAAAAATGAAAGGTTAACAATATTTATTTGCTTTATGGCCAAATTGGACTTGATCGCTTGAAAGCAACGACTGGAATGATTATTATAACAAAACTGTTTAAAACGGTAACAAAATATACAGTGATAAACTATTATGTATCATTATATGAATATATCACATTATGACTCAATGCCACACATGTTCTCATACAATATCTCTTGTAGGGCACATGATGTTGAAAATACATTTACTGATTACTGGTTGTAGTTTGGTTGAGGTCCTTTCTAAGTTTGATGAAAGTGGCACTTTTGATAAATGTGCTTGTATCATCTTTTAAAATGATTGCTTGTTATAGTCCAAATATTTGAAAGTGTTTGGGATAGTTAAATCCAAAATATAGTACGTGAAAACGAGAGACAGGAGAGCCTTTTTCACATTAGGGATAACCTGCATTTGAATGCAATCAGCAATGCCATAGCAACTTCATCTAATCCCTTTGTTGGTGATAATCAGTAGTCGGGGTGCTTCCTTGAGGCGGCTTGTCAGGTCATCATTCTTCAACTAAAAACAAAAAGTGAGAAATGCTACATTAACTGATCTACTGAATGTAAGCAAAGAATTTCAAATAAAGAATCTCATCCAAGTGTCTTCTGCTATCAAATATAATTATGACAGCAGCAGATATCAAAATATTAATTATCTGAGGCTTTCTTGATACCAGAAAAAATACATACTTTGCAAAATATTTGTGAAAATGACATCATTTAATGACCATTTTGATATTTCAAACACATATAAACATCAATTTAAATGATAATCTACACTATCGATCTGTGTTTTTTTTAGCATTTAAACACATTTCGCAAGATGTTTTAGTAAACATGTACGCAACATGTTTAAAATCAAAACGCCACTTTTGCAGTATAGTGCAATGTGTTTATATTTGAAACAAGTTTTGAGTTACAACACATAATGATTGACGTGTTAAGCATGCAAACACATTTAGCAACGTGTTTTGAGCAAAACATGTACACAACATGTTTAAAATCAAAATGCCATTTTTGCAGTGTAGTTTCAGCTTGATCCGTTCTTCTAAATCGCTCCAAATACAAAGTAGAACTTATGTAGTATTGATTCAGTGTCTGTTTGGAACATTTGTTGATGTTCGTGTATTGCCTTTTATATAAGAGGTCGTTTGTGGGTTATATTCTGTAAATGATGCTGTGATGAAAAACTTTTAGTTAGCTGTTAGCAGGTGCGCAGAATGGAATATAATAAATGGTTTTTCATCTTCTTCTGTAAAGGTGCATGCAGGATTGTTTTTCTCAGCCTTTATTAAGCTTCAAAATAAAAGACGGGGTTTATTTCCAAAATTATGACTTTTATAACGAAGATATCTCCACTTCCAATTCACATGATTATCACATGTAGACGAATTCAAACCCGAAATTTTCTTTCAAATGACCATCTATGGTTCAGATTGATGAGATAATTACCTTTATGATGTGAACATATTTTCAGAGTTTAAAGCGTCAACTTTTTAAAAGAAAATTATACATACAATAACATGTACATTATATATATGAAAACATCGATATAAATTTCTATCAATATTGTTTATTCTCATTCATAAAACCTTTGATTGAATTGTTTGTTGTTTGATACTTGATGGATTTACAAGAAAGAACAAATTTTTTATCAACAAGGAAATTAAATATAGAAATAAATATCATTATCATCAGCAATGTAAAATTTTTATTGATCGATGTTCAATGGGTGTGAGGATTCATTTTCGATATTCAAATTCGAACTTCAATTGTTTTAAGTATTTCACTATCAGTTTGTTGGATTTAATTAGGATGTATAGACATTGTTATTCCATATGAACATGTGACATCACAGCAGGGAGAAAGCACGTCTTTTTTAAATTTCGTTTCTTCAATTTCCTCAATAAATATGTTGATGCCAAATTCATCATCTTCAGGGGGTCAAATGCATTATCACGTAACCCTATTATCCACATTCAAAGTAACGAGTAAAAAGCGAAATATGTTGGCAGGCATTTTAGTGTGAACACCTTGAATTAATTAAAAGTTGTGATATGGTTACACGTATGATTATGGGAAGTGTTATGTTCGTTGTAAAACTGCTTCTTTTGTAATAAAAATTGCTAAAACAATTCATCGTAAGATGCAATAGCTCTCGGGTCTCTACCAATTGTTGATACAAACTATTTCAGATTGGGATAACACCATCTGATGATGACGTTTGATGATAATTTAAATGCGATAATCGATCACACTCCTTTCGAGCCTCATTATCATTAGAGCAACGTTCAGGATGTACAACATGGAGACGAGTTGATTCCTGTTTTATTTTGGATGAAATATGAGTTTAAGTAGGTAAGAATAGGTTCCCTGTAAGATATTTACTATTCTGTATCACTCCTTTTCACTAATCTAATGTTTAAATGGTTGTTTGGCATTTAAAACGACATAGTCTACGTCTACTTTTGTTTAAAATTTTCTTAGTACTAAGTATGCAAAAAGTGTTAAATCATTGTTTGTGAAAGTATGTTGACAATTCCTGTAATGTTAAACACAAACTAATCAATAAACTGCCTTTAAAAAGCTTGTATCATGATTGCACAATTGACTTATCTTGAATTGAGGGTCTACACGAGTGGGTGTTCACAATGCGTTTGCATGTGTGTATGAATGTATGTATATATATGTATGTGTGTGTGTGTGTGGGTGTGTGTGTGTGTGTTTAAACGGGATGACATTACCATTCGATATTTCATTGACTTATTGTTAAACCTTAAGAACTAAACAATGCATAAATGGAGTATATTTGAAGGTTGTATTTTACAACGGCGTATTAGAATATTTACTTTAAAAGGAAATTGATATTAGTGAAAGTATACAATCAGATATGTTAACTAGTACCCCAATGTCATGAAAAAGATTAATTGATATTTGGTATGAAAGTTACCATGAAATGACACTTTGAAATGTTTATTCTTTTGGACAGTGAGGGTATTTGAACAAAACAAAACATTTTAACAGGTAAAAAACTTGTAAGTGCAGCATAGGAGAAGACGTCCTTTGAATAGAATAAGATAAAATAAATTCATCATTTTATAAGGACACATTCAAACGCATCTATCTCTGGTTATTTATTCTTTAATGTTTCATGAGAGCAAGTAGATAAATTATTTAGTTGCTCTCGTAACTGGCAAAATTAGCTGTCCTGTTATATTTCATTGTGAGGAAATTATAACTTTTTACATGTTCATTCCCTTATGTAGTTTAATTCTCTTTGTGTATATTCGTTCTTTTTCGTTGCCGAATCAAATGAAGAAAATTTCATTCAGTCTCAATAATTCAGGATGGACACATAGATCTCACCAGACCCAAATAACTAAAGATATCAGGTTAACCCATTATGTAGGTTAAATCAGACAATCAGCGACTTTGCCCAACATTCTCTGGTTACTGGCGACCTTTTGTTCGCAAAGATATGTGTAATCTTATTATCGTGATGAATAATGTCTTCATGTCATTAAACAATGATAGGGGTCTTTCACATCGTTAAAAATCATATAACTACCAGGAACAATATAAGATAAATTTGTTTTTATTAAATCATTATTTTTTTTCTTCTTAGATCCAAGATGGCAACATCAGTCAAGCTACAGGATGACTTCCTAACATGCAATATATGTATGGAGGTTTATCGGCAGCCTGTTACTCTAGCGTGTCAACATTCCTTCTGTAAGTCCTGCTTGACGAAATATATTCAAACAAAAGCAGAGGCTTTGACAAACAAGACCATCCCCTGTCCCACATGTAGACAAGAGACCCCGGTACCTCACCCTGACAGACCTGTGGAAGAGTGGGCGGGGCAGCTGAAACCAGGACTGCTCCTAACTGGACTCATGGACTCTGTCGTTGCGGGTGAGATATCATTTGTCTTCTATCCATTGTGAAATGTCTTAACAAATTCAACTTTGAAGCACAAGATATCACCAATTAATGTAAATAACTCATTACCTTATTTTAATTCATATGTAGATCTTGAGAGTAATAACCTGAGAATCACAACTGTTTCGTTTTGTAATAGCATGGAAAACATGAACAGATAGAAATTCAAAATTCAAATATTTAAAGTCGGTAAGTTTGATAATAGAAAAAGAAACCCTGCAATAGATTAACTGATTATCTGAACGAATATTATCTTTTAACACGCAATGTTTGTTCTGCTTCCATCAGGATGTTTTATTTCTATCATTTTTGTACTGCTTGTAAGTATTGTTTCAACTAAACATCTATTGTCTATATTAAGATATGTATATAACTTTCATTCGAAATAATTCATTACAGATGCTAAACATTGTTCGATGTGCCAGGAAGAAGGAAAGACAACTCTTGCATCAAATTGGTGTGTGGATTGCCAAGCCGGCATCTGTGAGGAATGTCTCAAGCTTCACAACAAAGTTCCTATTCTGAAGACCCATGATGTGACGAAGATAACAGGAAGTAAACACCAGAAGTTGAAGCGACCTTTTATTTGCAAAGAACACGAGGAGAAGATTAAATTGTATTGTAAGGATTGCAAGAAAACATTATGTACAGTTTGTTGTAGTATAAATCACAGGAGATGTGAAGATGTCGTCACAACCAAGGATTTGCTGTCAGAGGTCAAAGCTCAATTGATGAAACGTCAGGAGACGTTTGCTGACGCCTCTGAAAGGAACAATGTAGGAATTGCCAAATATGGAGATGTCATGGACAAGTTTCTGATGAAATCAGCAACGGTAAAGAAGGAGATAACACAAACCATTCAAGCTGCTGTTGATCATCTTCGTGAGAAGGAGACTGAGTTGCTGGAGAAACTTGATGTCCAAACTGATCAACAAACAGAGAAACTGAGGTCCAAGATAAAAACAAAGCAGACAAAGACACAGATGTACCAGCAGCAGTCTCAGGTGATCCAGCAGGCCCTGGAGATTGAGGACGAGGCACAGCTGTTTGAGATGTATCTATCGTCATGGGCAGGAGCTGTAGAAGGTGTCACAGAGACACAGGGCGAAGACAGCACAGATATCACCTTCATTCATGACCTTTCAAAGCTGAAGGACGAAATAACAAAGATGGATGTAAGGAGTATTGATAACACAATAGATTTGACAGCAACGCCAGTACTGCATGAAGTCATCGATGCTATAATAGATGGATATGATAGCTGTGATGTACGGGATGCCGTTGTTATGAAAAGTTCAAATGTAGAAGTTACCGTGTTTGCTGATTACCTTGGAACTCTGTTAAAATCAGTTTACAAAAGAGGTACAAAACCATGTTTAAGTATACTTCAAGTGTCTGGTCACCCTTGGTGTATTACAGTTATAGGTGAGGGCAAGGTAGCTGTATCCCTTGTAAGCATAAAATACATCATCACAGTCGCTGTGGCTCCTGACCTGAAACTCCTGTCTACAATACAGACAAGTAAGATTTACTGGGGTCTGTCTGCTCTGGATCAATCAACACTGGTTGCTGGTTCTGACTCTCCACCCTCTGTAGATCTGATTGACATGACAGGGAACATCGTGAGGACTTTCACATCACCTACTCCAATAGGGTTGAACTTTCGCAATCCCTACTACATACATGTAACCAGACAAGGCAATATTCTTGTGTCAGACTGTGGTCTGAAGTCTGTCATCTGTCTGAAACAGTCTGGAGATATTGTATTTACATACACAACTACTGGAGACAGAGCATTGAAGACTCCATATGGAATCACATCTACCAGTAAAGGAGACATTCTGGTTGCTGACTGGACCCAAAGCAAGGTGATACAAATCAACATGCACGGCGAATTCATCAGAAATATTTTGACAGAAGAGGATGGGTTGATACAACCCTTTGGTCTTTGTGTTGAAGATAAACTGTGTGTAACAGTTCGAGGAAAGGGTTTATACAAATATAGGTTATTGTCAAGGTGAAATGTGATTTTGATATAGTGAAAGATAACGCTTGTTTATCTTGAGACAATTGATGAAAATGATTTCTACAAATACGATGAGTTTTGTACAAAGTAGAACAGCTTGCTATAGAAGACTACACAGAAGTTTGTCCTATTCAGTACATTGAAGATACAAAACATTTTCATCTGTGTTTTATCAGATTTTATAAGTTCACGCGGAACGATGGAACTGAACCTAAAAGGTTTGACGGGAGAACTATTTGTGTCTGTTATTTCCTATTTGTCTCTTTTTGTGTCAAAGTAATTTTGTTAGTGCATTCATTCTTTGCAGTTCTTTTGCTGGAAATTATTCACATGTGGTTTATTGGTTTGATCTTATTCATAAGTGGACACCATCAATTCTTTGACATCTAATTTACATTGCTACTTTTAATT
This sequence comes from Phorcus lineatus, assembly GCA_921293015.1. Classification (NCBI taxonomy): domain Eukaryota; kingdom Metazoa; phylum Mollusca; class Gastropoda; order Trochida; family Trochidae; genus Phorcus; species Phorcus lineatus. The sequence continues at coordinate 14,289,301 of OV121093.1, forward strand.
GTTTTGTAGGAAGGACAAATTAAATTAGTTGGCTTTTTTTCCATAAGATTTCAACTTTAATGTGGATGTGACCTTTTGGGTATCATCGTACCTTAAAAGTTTTACAACTTAAGGGTTTAGCTTTATATACTGATTTTGTTTTCTCTCAAGAGCATCATAAATGAGTTATGGATACAAGTATGATGTGATAATCAAATTGTGTTTACCGTTTACTGTCCAAGCATGTCACATCACCTTCTTCCTCAATCTCCGTTATGAATTCATATACAACTTTTGTCCGAATACGAACGTTTCTCGGTCTTGAACTGTAGAAGTCTCATGGATGCAATAATACATAATTGTGCTATCAGTGACGCCGTTTGTAAATAATCATTCAAAACGCCTTCCTTTTGTCCGTATCCTTTCAGAAAGGTCAACTTTATTTGTATATGCCCTTTGCACTTTGAGTCTTCTTTACAAAACACATTCCCTTCATTAAGCGACTGCACAATTACATAGGTCTGTTTGACTACAAATATGCTATCCATGCAGGCGGTGTTTTTATGCGCTGAAATATTGCAAGGAGATTTAAGCATAAGCCTGGAAATAATTTCACACTTCCATGTGTTCAGCTTGATTGTTTACATTGAATATATTTCAGTTTGTGACAATTGTGCTGATCAAGACTTAAATCACTTTATTATTCATTAAAATACATTTCTAAAATTCTGTCATATAATTGTATTGTTTTCATCTCTATAAACCGAAACCAACTTTTCGGTTGTATAATGGCCTGTATTTATAACTATACGAAATACCAATATTTGTATTGATTGGCCATTGTGAAAAATCAAAGAAATATATGTCTATTGAGCAAGAATCTCTTGTTGCCAGGCAACAATAGTGCTTGACGTTATTGCAGGCAGGTCATTTCACCAAATAAGTAGTTTTTGTGATTTACATCAACATCAACATCAACATCAACATCAACATCAACTCAATCTAATGAAAAGAATGAAAACGAAACCCGACCTTTATCTAATGAAAGTGTATATCCTAAATGCATACAATAATAAAAATAATAATAATAATAATAATAAATTTCTATAGCGTCTAATATCCATCTCAAAGGAGCTCATTGACGCTTCACAGAGGGGCTGGTGCTTTCATAAGTTTACTTTGGGAAAAGGAAAGTTTTCAGATTTCTCTTGAAAGTATGTGACGTCATCATTTGTTGATTTATGACGCATTATGCAAAATACCTAGTAACCGTATTGAATCATTGTCGGAGGTAGGATTGAATTAGAGGCCGAATGAATCAGTTAAGAAGCGCGAATGACCTCAAACTTAAAGGAAACATAGAACCTGAATGGGTAGCGATAAAGGTTTGAACTTTACAGTACGGCTAGTGTAATAGCAGTTAAATGAAAGAGCGCGAAATGCGTTACGCTTTTACATACAATAGACCACACTTAAGGTTTGAGTAGTAGGGTATAGCAAGAATTGTGATAGTTTGATGCAAAAGTTCCAGGAATTCTGTAAACCACAGATGAGTTTAGGGATTGATATCTTATGATCTCAGAATCAACTTTAATAGACGATCGATCATTATGTGACAGATTTTCTTAATAGATCTAAAACCTGTGAGTTTTTACATTGAATGCTGGAGTCGTGAAAGACAGATTGTTTGTTGTATGATAAGCGACAGTCTACGAATGGTGTGAATGAATTAGCATCATTTTAATTTAGACAAGACTGTACATATATGTATGGTTACACTACAGAAAAAATTATGCAACAATTGAAAGTTCTCAATGATGAACAGTCGACCATATCTAAAGAAATCAATGCCATGAATGCTAGTAGGGGTCCAAGAAAATATTAACCTAACGGTTAAACAAAATAATATATTCAGTATATTAAAGATAAATGCTTAAGATAAATGTCCGGCTAGAGGTAAAGTTTGTGACAAGTGCAATGGTAAACACATAAGTTGACAGCAAGTGTAAAACTAAGTATTCTATATAGGCAGCGTAGAAATGGAAAATAGAGATAGAAAACACAAATGTTCCTTATGTTGACAGTTCTGAAGAAATTGTAGAATGACGGCAATTGTCCATTGTGAAGATACTGAAGATTGGTTTTGAGTTTTACCAAACAAATAGAAAACCAGATTGTTGACATTTTATTCACCTATACACCTACTGAAAACAACACTGAAGCCTCTATCAGGAATCACATCAACCAATACAGGAGACATTTTTGTAGCTGATTGGCAAGTTTACAAGGTTATCTATCTCAATCAGACAGCAAGTATATTTTTCATCAATCTCAATGCGGCGTAAATGAGAGCCAAAATTCCACCTGTCCTGAATTAGGCTCAAACAGCCTCCCTAGACTTGCATCGTTATATCTCTATTGCCAAAACTAGGATGTTTTCCTGTTTTCAATGATAAATACAAAACAATAATGTAGATGTTAGTAACTGCGTCCAGTTTACATGAATATTATATAAATGACGTAGTCAACACTGCCATTCCATATTTATCTCTGCGCCTGCTGTAAGATAAGATTTAAAAATTACGTTGAGGTCAGTGTCGCGCCAGTGTCCGGTTTTCGATCACCAATTACAACTTAATCCTCTTTTTTGTCTTACAACTGAACTGATAAGCTAATAGATGTTGATTTTCAGAATCAACCACTACTTCTCGATGAATTAAATTCATTAATGACGTTTGACATACTTGCCTCCAATAACTTACTATGTGTCCCTTTAACAAGGTTGTCCATCTCAATCTGTAAGATGCGGCTTTACACGAGAAAGAAATACACTGTACGAGATTATATGTGACATATATATAATATATTGCATATATAATCTTGTACAGTGTATTTCACATATAACAGAGTGTTCCCTTCAAAATTATTTATTTTTACTACGTGTATTTGCCATAATAGCATGTCGCTGACGAATAATAATACTAAATGGCAGATAAAATGACATTGTAAATATCATATATAAAATGATTTGAAGTGTCTATTAGGGTTGGTGTTGGGATTGTAAATAACTCAAATGCGATATACGACCACACTCCTTTCGAGCCTCATTGTCATAAGAGCAACGGATAGCTGTACAAAGTGTACAGCAAGGAGACGAGTTGATTCCTGTTTTATTTTGGATGAAATATCAGTATAAGGAGGTAAGAATAGGTTCCTTGTGAGGAATAAGCAATCCTTTATCACTCCTTCTTCGTAATATAATGTTTAGATGGTTGTTTGTTCTTTTTAAATGCTAAAATAATTGAGAAGATGCAACTTCCTGGTGTATATGTGATCATAGTCAGAGATATAGTCGACTTTCGTTTTCGATTTGCTTTATATTTATTATACAGTAAGTGTTAAATCATTGTTTGTGATTGTCTGTTGGTATTTCCTGTAATGTATAACAGCAACGGATCAAGCAACTGCCTTTGAAAAGATTGTATTATGACTTTATAACGGATTGACTTGTTTACGGATAGGGCGGTGAGGGTCTACAGGGATGGGTGTTCACAATGCGATGTGTCTGTGTGTATATATTTGTGTATGTATGTATATGTATATCATCATAAGGGATGACGTTTACTATTCGATATTTCATTTACTTTTCGTTTGGCCTTAAGAAATAAACATTGCATTAATGGATTATTACTTCCAGGTTGTATTTTACAATGGTGTGTTGGAATATTAACTTTTAAAAAATACCTAGATATGAGTGGAAGTATACAATCGGATATATAAACTGATATACCAATGTTATGAAAAAGATTTATTGTTGAAATTTGGTATGAATGTTACCTTGAAATGACACCTTGAAATGTTTATTCTTTTGAACAATGAGGGTATTTGAACAAAACTATTTTAGAGGTAAAAAACTTGTAAGTGCAGCATATAGGAGAAGACGTCATGTGAATAAGATAATAGCTTCATAATCATTGTATAATGACACTTTCAAACAGCGCAAAGGAAAACGCTGCTGTCTCTGCATATAGATGTGTGGTTTAAGCAGCCAATCAGCGACAGGCAACCTTTGGTTTACGCAGAGATTTGTAATATTGTACGAGAGGGTTTCAATAAGTTGGATAATTTGTACTCAATCAATAAAATGTTTCAATCAAAATCAACCTTTATTTGATTATAGTAATTAAATGTTTCACGTCGCTGATAATGGTGTTTGTTCATGATGCAAAAATGTCTATAAAAATGATACAGGGTTTTTCACATCTTCAAGAAGATGTAGCTACCATGAACGATATATGTTTAATATAATGATAATAATCGCGTTTTTCTTGTTTGATCCAAGATGGCGACATCAGTCAAGCTACAGGATGACTTCCTAACATGCAATATATGTATGGAGGTTTATCGGCAGCCAGTTACTCTAGCGTGTCAACATTCCTTCTGTAAGTCCTGTTTGACGAAATATCTTCAAACAAAAGCAGAGGCTTTGACAAACAAGACCATCCCCTGTCCCACATGTAGACAAGAGACCCCAGTACCTCACCCTGACAGACCTGTGGAAGAGTGGGCGGGGCAGCTGAAACCAGGACTGCTTCTTTCTGGACTCATGGACTCTGTCGTTGCTGGTGAGATATCATTTGTCTTCTATCCATTGTAAAATGTCTTAAGAAATTCTACTCTGAAGCACAAGATATCACCAATTAATGTATAACTCAATACAATATTTTAAGTCACAAGTAGATCTTGAGAGTAATAACCTGAGAGTCACAACTGTTTCGTTTTGTAATAGCATGGAAAACATAAACAGATATATATAATTATTTAAATTTCAAATATTTGAAGTCGATAAGTTTGATAATAGAAATAGAAACCCTGCAATAGATGAACTGCATATCTTTTAACACTGCTTTTAAAACAGTGGGTTTTATTTCTACTAAATATTCTATTGTTTACATTTAGAATACTTCAATTACTTTTTATTCGAACAAATAATTCATTACAGATACAAAACTTTGTTCGATGTGCCAGGAAGAAGGGAAGACAACTCCTGCATCAAATTGGTGTGTGGATTGCCAAGCCGGCATCTGTGAGGAATGTCTCAAGTTTCACAACAAAGTTCCCATTCTAAGGACCCATGATGTGTCGAAGATAACAGGAAGTAACCACCAGAAGTTGAAGCGGCCTTTTGTTTGCAAAGAACATGAGGAGAAGATTAAATTGTTTTGTAAGGATTGCAAGAAAACATTATGTACAGTTTGTTGTAGTATAAGTCACAGGAAATGTGAAGATGTCGTCACAACCAAGGATTTGCTGTCAGAGGTCAAAGTTCATTTGATGAAATGTCAGGAAAAGTTTACCGACGCATCCCTAAGGAACAAATCGACAATTGACAAATATGGAGATGTGGTTGACAAGTTTCTGATGAAATCAGCAACGGTAAAGACGGAGATAACCCAAACCATTCAAGCTGCTGTTGATCATCTTCGTGAAAAAGAGACCGAGCTGCTGGAGAAACTTGATGTCCAAACTGATCAACAAACAGAGAAACTGAGGTCCAAGATAAAAACAAAGCAGACAGAGACACAGATGTACCAGCAGCAGTCTCAGGTCATCCAGCAGGCCCTGGAGATGGAGGACGCGGCACAGCTGTTTGATTTGTATATGTCGTCTCCGACAGGAGCTGTAGAAGGTGTCACAGAGACACAGGGCGAGGACATGACAGATGTAGCTGATATCACTTTCATTCATGACCTTTCAAAGCTGAAGGACGAAATAACAAAGATGGATGTAAGGAGTGTTGATTACACAATAGATTTGACAGCAACACCAGTACTGCATGAAGTCATCGATGCTAAAGTAGATGGAAATGATAGCTGTGATGTACGGGATGCTGTTGTTATGAAAAGTTCAAATGTAGAGGTTACCGTGTTTGCTGATTACAGTGGAGTTCGGCTGAAATCAGTTTACAAAAGAGGTACAAAACCATGTTCAAGTATACTTCAAGTGTCTGGTCACCCTCGGTGTATTACAGTTATAGGTGAGGGCAAGGTTGCTGTATCCTTTCTAAGCAGAAAATACATCATCACAGTTGATGTGACTCCTGACCTGAAACTCCTGTCTACAATACAGACAAGTAAGATTTACTGGGGTCTGTCTGCTCTGGATCAATCAACACTGGTTGCTGGTTCTGACACTCCACCCTCTGTAGATCTGATTGATATGACAGGGAACATCGTGAGGACTTTCACATCAACTACTGCAATAGGGTTGAACTTTCGCAATCCTTACTACATACATGTAACCAGACAAGGCACTATCCTGGTGTCAGACTGGGGTTTGAAGTCTGTCATCTGTCTGAAACAGTCTGGAGACGTTGTATTTACATACACACCTACTGGAGAAAGAGCATTGAAGGCTCCATATGGAATCACATCTACCTGTAAAGGCGACATTCTGGTTGCTGACTGGACCGAAAACAAGGTGATTCAAATCAATATGCACGGCGAATTCATTAGAAACATTTTGACAAAAGAAGATGGTTTGAAACAACCATTTGGTCTTTGTGTTGATGAAGATAAACTGTGTGTAACAGTTTCAGCAAAGGGTTTATACAAATATAAGTTTTTGTCAAGGTAAAATGTGACTTTGATATAGTGAAAGATAACGCTTTTTTATCTTGAGACTATTGTTGAAAATGATTTCTACAAATACGATGAGTTTTGTACAAAGTAGAATTCGCTATAGAAGATTACACAGAAGGTGGTCCTATTCAGTACATCGAAGATACAAAACAAAATTTAATTTGTGTTTTCACAGATTTAATAATATCATGCGGCACACATGGAACTCAAGCTCAAAGGTTTGACGGGAGAACTTTTTGTGTCTGATATTTCCTATTCTTCTCTTTTTGTGTCGTAGAATTTTTTTTCAGTGAATTCATTCTTTGCAAAAATGTTTTGCTTGCAATTATTCACATGTGGTTTTTTTTTATTGATTTGATCTTATTCATTAGTGGACACCATCAATTCTTTGACATCTAATTTACATTGCTACTTTTAATTGTTTTGTTATTTTGAGTAAGTAGGAAAAATTAGATTAGTTTTTCTTTCCATTAGATTTCAACTTTAATGTGATTGTGACCTATTGGGTGTCATCGTACCTTTAAAGTGTTACAACTTAAGGATTTAGCCTTATTTACTCTCTTCTCTCAAGAGCATACTAATTGAGTTATGGATACAAGTATGATGTGATAATCCAATTGTGTTTACCTTTTACTGTCCAAGCAAGTCACAACTCCTTCTTCCTCATTCTACCTCATAAATTCCTATACAGCCTCTGTCCTAATTCGAGCATTCGTCAATAAGTCTCATTTGATGCATTCAAAAGTAATTGTGCTATCAGTGACGCCGTTTGTAAATATTCATTCAAAGCGCATTGGTTTTGTGTGTATCCTTTCAGAAAGGTAAACTTTATTTGAATATGCCCTTTGCACTTTGAGTCTTCTTTACAAAACACATTCCCTTTATTAAGCGAATGCACCTTTATTAAGCGAATGCACCATTGCATAGGCCTGTTTGACTACAAATATTTTAACCGTGCAAGCGGTGCTTTTATGAGCTGAAATATTGCAAGGAGCTTTAAGCATAAGCCTGGAAATAGTTCCACACTTCCGTGTGTTCAGCTTGATTGTGTACATTGAATATATTTCAATTTGTGACAATTGTGCTGATCAAGACTTTTGCTTTATAATCCATAAAATACATTTCTTAAATTCTGTCATATAATTGTATTGTTTTCATCTCTATAAACATAAGCCAACTTTGCTTGATATTGCCTGTATTTATAACTATACGAAACACCAATATTTGTATTGATTTTCCATTGTGAAAAATCAAACTTATTTGTCTATTAAGCAAGAATCTCTTGTTGCCAGGCAACAATGGTGCTTGACGTTTTTGCATGCAGGTCAACTCACCAAATAAGTAGTTTTTGTGATTTACATCAACATCAACATCAACTCAATCTAATCAAAAGAATGCTGAAAGCAATGAAAACGAAACCCGACATTTACTTAATGAAAGAGTATATCCGAAATGCATACAAAATGTGACGTCATCAGTTGTTGATTTATGACATATTATGCAAAATACGTAGTAACCGTATTGAATCATTGTCGGAAGTAGAGTTGAATTAGAGCCCGAATGAATAAGATAAGAAGCACGATTGACCTTAATCTAAAGGAAAAATATAACCTGCATGGGTAGCGATACAAATTTGAACTTTACAGTACGGCTAGCCGAATAGAAGCTAAATGAAAGCGTGTGAAATGGATTACGCTTTTACACATTGTGAAATAGACCACACTTTAGGCTTGAGTAGTAGAGTATAGTAAGACTTGTGATAGTTTGATGCAAAAGTTCCAGGAATTCTGTAAACCAAAGAAAAATTTAGGGATTGATATCTTATGATCTCAGAATCAACTTTAGACGATCGATCATTTTGTGACAGATTTTTTTAATAAATCTAAAACCTGTGAGTTTTTACATGCTGGAGTCTTGAAAGACGTTATAGTTACCAACCGACTTGGAGGTGTGCATGAATTGGAACACCTAGGGATCACAATTCGCACGTGCCTAGGTGTTCCAATTCATGTACGCCGACAAGGAAATTGGTAACTGACTTACCATTCAACCATTAAAATCAATTTCAAGCAGTAACAATAACAATTAAAAAATACACTAAGCACACGTTAAAATAATAGAGGTACTTTTGTTGATATCATTGGTACGATATTAATGGCGCTTTCAGATAAAGAAACGGTGCCTAAATGCGGTAGGTGACAGAAGCCTGACGAAATCGCGCGGCACGTGCAGCATGCTGAAATATACATGCAAAATAACAGAAAGTATAACCAAGGTTAACATCACATGAGTAACCACCAAAAAAATCAATCTCAAAATGTAAATTAGAAGATGTTTACCACCGTACAAATTTAACAATGTACAACTCAATCCCATCGCTTAAAAAGATGTAAATCATTTGGACATTAAAATGTCGTCTTTAAGTCAGCTTGATTCGCTGGTCTAGTGGTTAGTTCACTCGACATATCTCGGGTTCTTACGGGTTCGTTCCCGGTTTAGTCCACAACATTTGTTAATTCTTCTATTCTGAAATATAGGTTACTTTACGAATCAGCTTCACTATGAGAAATAACTTCTTAAAACTTTGAACTTCTTTACAGGTGAGTAAGTCAGTTGAACACCCGTGTTCATGAAACTTATCACCTGAGCACGAGCAAAAAACACGGTGTTCAACTAAGTTACTGACCTTAAGAGAACATTAGAGTTGAATGGTAAAGATTGTTTGTCGAATGCTAAGCGACAGTCTACGAATGTTTTAAATTAATGAGCATTATCTTGATTTAGACAAGAATGTACATATGTGTATAGTTACACTACAGAAATCATTGTGCAATGATGAACAGTCGACCATATCTAAAATATCAATGTCATTAATGCTAGTAGGGGTCCAAGAAAATATTAACGTTTAAACAAAAAAATATCCTCAGTATAAACAATGTGTATACAGACATGCTAAAGATAAATGTCCGGCTACAGGCAAAGTTTGTGACAAGTGCAATGGTAAACACCAATTTTGTCAGCAAGTGTAAAACTAAGTATTCCATAAAGGCAGGGATGAAATGGAAACTAGAGATAGAAAACACAAATGTTCCTTATGTTGACAGTTCTGAATAAATTGTAGAATGAAGACAATTGTCCATTGTGAAGATACTGAAGGTTGGTTTTGAGTTTTACCAAACAACTAGAAAACCAGATTGGTGACATTATATATATAAATGAGAGCCAAAATTCCACCTGTCCTGAATTATGCTCAAATATCCTCCCTAGAATTGCATCGTTATATCTACATAGCCAAAACTCGGGTGTTCCCTGTTTTCAATGATAATACAAAACAGTAATGTAGTTGTTAGTAACTGCGTCCAGTTTACATGAATATTATATAAATGACACAGTCAACATTACCATTCCATATTTATCTCTGTGCCTGCTGTAGACTTGCCTCGTTATATGCCAAAACTCGGATGTTTTCCTGTTTTCAATGATAATACAAAACAGTAATGTAGATGTTAATAACTGCGTCCAGTTTACATCAATATTATTTAAATGTACTCAACACTGCCATTCCATATTTATATTTCTGCCTGCTGTAAGATACGAATAAAAAATTACGTTTGAGTCACTGGCGCGCACCAGTGTCCGGTTTTCGATCACCAATTACAATTCAATCCTCTTTACATGAGACTGCACCAGTGACCTGAAAACGACAACCTCTGTAGCCGTACATGAGACTGCACCAGTGACCTGAAAACGACAACCTCTGTAGCCGTACATGAGACTGCACAGGAGACCTGAAAAACGACCTCTGCGCCTTATTGGAAACTGCACATGAGACCTGAAAAACGACAACCACTGAAGCTGTACATGAGACTGCACAGGAGACCTGTGAAACGACAACCTCTGCACCTTCCTGGAGACTGCACAAGACACCTGAAAAACGACAACCTCTGCACCTTCCTGGAGACTGCACAGGACACCTGAAAAACGACAACCTCTGCACCTTCCTGGAGACTGCACAGGACACCTGAAAAACGACAACCTCTGCACCTTCCTGGAGACTGCAACATGGACTTGCAAAACGACATCCTCACATGAGATTTCACAAGATGTTTGGGATATTAAGGCTTTTATGAAACAGTTTACACTTAGATTGTCTGATTTTCTGAAACAATTATGGTCTGCCAACATTCATAACCATTAAGATTAATTTGCTTATAAACAACTTAAAACATCGATACATGCAGAAAGCTATCTAACATTATAAATATATCCTTATCTTAGATCTCTCTTAGCAAAGTTTAGATGCAGCAGTTTTGCCCTAACATAGAAACAGGAAGATACAACAATATACCAATCCCTGACAGGGTATTTTCACCTTAAAATAAACAATATAACTAGCATTAAAGATGAATTGCGCATTCGTTTTTACTGTGTTTACTTTATATGAGAAATACATACATGACTCCATTAATTTACAGGACTGTTGATCCATAACTTAATCTACATCCTGAAAAATAAAGAACCAATATCATTTTAAATCTTATGTTTGAATGAATAAATAAATCTAGAGCTAAAATTTAAATGCATAAAAACCTGCAACCTTTTATATGGGTCAATTTCAAAAGATGTCTCCGTTTGTCGTTCTGAATATAAAAAATAATTATTCCGTAAAAGACTAATTTTTTTATTTGAACATGAACAGCAAACATCGACAATAACAGTAACAAAGTTTGCAAGCTTAATAACCAATACTTAATTAACAAAAACCTGTTAACATTGAACATTGAAAAATGTGTCCTTACCGTAACCAAAATTATATATGTTACTAGTGTCAATATTGATATATCAAAATGATTTTTAATGATGTTCGGTATTAATCTTATATAGTGTCAGCATTCCCTGAGAGAAATTCAGTTATTTATATTATATTTATATTCCTTTATTTTGGTTCACAAAGGTTCATAATTGATGGAAGTAATTACCAATTAGTCAGTAGTATTGGTATGGACATGTCTAGTAATGGTACTGACATTTGACGGTAACGGCAAGGACATATTTTAAAAAAGTACAAATATTTAAAGAAAATATCACTGAAAACCATTCAGCTTATATTCACCTTTCCTTTTTGTAATTGCACAAACAAATCTCCTTCACAAATTCTTAAAATACAAAACACATTTGCCAACAGTTTAATGTCTGATATTGGTATGGACATGTCTAGTAACGGCACTGACATAGATGGTAACGGTGAGGACACACATATGAAATTTTGGAAATTATTGAATTTATTGTACCTAAAGATTACTTTTTAGGAACATATTGCCATTTTGATTACTTTGCAAAAATATCTAATACACAAAGTTAATGAGTTATTTTCAGTTTATCACTTTTGACACAAGGTATCGGCATGGACATGTTTGTAATTATCATATGAGAAATTACATGTTTCAAGCATGTTGGTATTATAAACACTAATGCCCAAAATTTAAAAAAATCTATCTAAAAACTTAATTCACAATGCAAGAGTTCATCATTTAATGCCAAACATTTTTTTGAAACATATTATTCTTGTACATGCTTCACTTGTATTCTCAGGCGTCAACATCTGAATTATTAAATTGTCTTTTTTATACTTATCAAAAACCCACAAACATGAGATGAAATACTAAAACAAGAAATATCTAAAGGAAGGTTTACAAATGACCTATCAAAATCTCTTACAAAATGTAAACATATATTACACCCATGTGAAACTTTAAACAGACAAATGTCATTCTTGGTGTATTGTAATGCTTTGGTGCTATACAATCTTGTAAACTTGAATCTTACAAATATGAACTAAACAAGAAATCGGTTAATCAACAAGATGAAAGAAACCAGTGGCTACAACTTCACTCTTTGCTTATGGAAGTGAGCAACAACAATAACATTGATTAACCAAACACAATCAAGAACAGATTATCTACTGCATTAGTTTTGCAAACTGTTATCCATACAAATGTTTGTCAACAAATTGCCCACGATTCTGTATCTACCATTTTATGTCTTGGATTTTCACATGGCATTTAAGGCTCTGGAATAACTGCAAGTAAATCGGTGTCATATTGATACCAACAACGACCCTTCAATATTGGCCAAAAGAAGCAATTTGGCTCATGTGTGATCTGTGCCATACACTCCACATACGGATCACTCTCTTCATCTATGTCAAGAACCTTTCCGGGAAAAGCACGTCCCTCGTATGATACAAGCACATATTTTCCAAATGAGCTCTACGGGATCTGGCAAGGAGCTCTGAAGATCTTCGAATGTTTTCAATCGACGAGTTCCTTCAGTGGTAGCACATTCACTAGCAGGAACAGGTGGTGTGTTTGAGGAGGCAGTTCTGAGTTGCTGAGCTGTTTTTTCTGGGGGGTTTGGGGTTATAATTGCTAGAGACTTCTGTGTGCACTTGTGCATGAGCGCAGATGTTTCTTGTGAAGAACCAGTTGAAGTTTCATCAGTTGGAACCTTTGGCCTCTCTATTGCCATAACTGGTACCCAGTGGGTCGGATTCATATCAGGGGTTCTGGTACTCGTCCACATCACACGTATCGTCTCATCACTTCTTCCTGAGCCCCGCGGTGTCACATTAATCACTAACTGCATTTGCTTAAAAGTTTATATCAAGACTAAGAATGGAGCGTCTGTATCCATACTGTGTCAGGGTCCAAACCAGAACCATTTTTGTCCAAACCGTTACTGAATAACACTTTAGGTATAGAGTATCAAATTTGGAAAAACTAATTTATCATTTACACCACTGATAAAGAATTACACCTTGAGACTCTAAGGTGATAATTTATCATAAGCTGCATTTGTTAAAAAATATATACATATGCAAAGAATTTGAACAAATTGTCCATGCCATTACTGTTACTGGGTCCATACCAAAACTGCCTTTGTCAAAACCGTTACTAAACAACACCTCCATGTATGATATTTAAAAAAATATGATACTAATGTTTCAACAAAATACGTCAAAGTTTTGAAAACAAGGCAAAACAATGATCATCTAAATTCTATTCTTTTTGGATTAAAACAATTTCTCACTTTCTTCCTTTCTCTAAAATTTTTCCTAACTGTTACCAATTATTATCAGTGCCGTTACCAAAAATTGCAAAATTGTGAATTGAGGATATTTTAAAAAGTTTTTAAAAAAATAAACGATATGGGTAATTTTCATGGAACAATTGTGATACAAATATCAATACCAGAATATTTAACAACTTTAGATATTGTTAATTTTGTATCTGAAATTGAATTAGTCCAAACCATTATCAATTTCTGTCCTAACCATTACCATATTGTGATAAATCAAAGATAAAGTAATAAAAGATAAGAATAAAACTTGAAAGAAAAGGTAAAATGATGATCCTTCACAATATACTTTTTATTGTATATTAGTTTGTATTGAATATAAGGTTTTACAGACATAATTTGGAATTCTGCAAGAGTTGTCTGAACTGAAACCATATTGTGCCCTTGCCGAAACCACTCAGTGTGGTAACGGTAAGGACAGTAACGGTAAGGACCAAAATTTCTCATTTCTAAACTTAAACAATAATTTCTCCCTGCAGGTTTGGAACCACTTGGTATTTAGTGAATTACATGGAAATGAATATTTTGTACTAATTAGTAAAAAATTTCAAAAAACATTTCATGTCATTATATGCAGTAACGGTTAGGACACATGAGCATAACGCTATGATATGTATACTTATATTGACAGGCAGAAAATCTTAATTCAAAAGGGGCGGTTATCAAACTTCTGCTAATTTGTTTCACAGGAAATAGAACAAGAAAATGAAGTAGAGAAGCAGAAAGCTCTGGGGAGAAATTATTTTTCAGTTTTTTTCATGTTTGGTAACGGCAAGGACATCAAAATATGGGACAGAGGCATTTGACCAAATAAAATTCCCTTAATCTGTTATTATGAATCATATAACATTCACAGGGTGATTTCCATCCTTTAATGAAATAAACAGACCACTTAAAAAATGTTAAAAAAATAAATTTTACTTAATTTGATGTTGTGAAACAGGGCCAGGGTACCTCCCGGACAGCACGATTTTGCTAAATTTGACGACTTAAGTTACCTATTAAACATTTTTCCTGAACACTGAGATGTGAAAAGTGTTATTACTGTGTAGGGCATGGTTTGTGTCATATCTTAATGGCATAAAACTTTAAATGCACTGTGTTGATTAATCGTAAATGAACTTGGACAAGAAAGGAGACAAATTTTGAAATTGACTCATATATGCTCGTATTGATATTGCAATGTAGTTTGTATAATGGGCCTTCGGCTTCAATAATGAATTAAAGAGCCACTCTTTGAGTTGTGAATTGGAGTCATATATGCTTAATCAATGGTGTCATTTCATTGCGAAGTATTGACTGTTTCCAAAAAGACACATTTTAAAGCTTTTTGGTTTTTTAACAGTGACAATATGAATGTAGAACGTCATAGGGCATTTAGGTATCACTACATAGGGCATTTAGGTTCGTATCAAAGATAAGTAAAAGGTTATTAAAATCACGGAGTGGCTCTTTAAATGTCTGTCTCTGTCTGTCTGTCCCTCTCTCCGTCCGTCCGTCCGTCCGTCCCTCCCTCTCTCTCTCTCTCTCTCTCTCTCTCTCAAACCGTCAATGGATGATCAACTTAACTTGCTTGAGGAATTGCTGAAAAATGAGATCTGTGTATTATTCTGTTTTCCACTAATTTAACTGCCATGTTTATTACGGGCCTGCATGACCTGTTCGGTTGTACACGGGTAAAGGGACATTATTTTAATCTATGTCATAAAAGACAATATCTCATCCAGTATAACTGTTTATTTGCGGTCGTTTCGTTTCATTTGTGTGTTTACATTGGCTTCCTGGTTGTAGATATTGTCCCAGTTTATCTATCGGCTGCACAAACCACTACAGGCAAAGTGGTGGTCACTAGTTGGCAAAATATTCATATTTATGGAATAAAAAATCAAAACGAGCTCAGCTTTTTTATTACAATTGAAAGATCCTTTTCAATAAAGGAAACAGACAAAGAACATCGCTGGCGGCCCGATTGTGTGAAAACAAAAGAAATAAATGTTATACAATGTAAACAATGATTTCGTATACGTCCTTTCAGTAGGATATACATGTTCATAATTCCCAACTAGATACTACAATATGTAACTTTGTAATAAAATCTAACCGATAACAATGCCGAAAGTTATTTGTATTCGAGCTTATTTGAAGACAAAAAAGTTGGTACCGATACTAAAAAATAATAAGTATCATTTTGAGGTGTCATTAATTTTTACCCCACCTGTGGTTTTTAATGAATATATATTTTTCATATTTTCATATTTTCATTTTATTTCGGTTTTGTAGGCCATTGGCCCATGTACAATTGAAATATAATACACAAAATAAAGAGTAGCACATACAAGTATAAAACAGTAATTAAGTTATTACAGAAGACATAGCACGCTTTCTAAGAGCAAGAGCTTCCTTAATATATTTTGCACATTTAAACAATGTATTACTGCATTTGCTGCTAATTAATTTAAGATAATATTCTATTGTGTTACCCTGTCTACAAGATGTAAAATAATTTTCTCTAATTGAAGCATATGCGTTACATTCAAACAAAAAGTGAATTTCATTTTCAATCAGGCCACAGTCACACATTTTACATATTCTATTCACATTAACACCCCGAATATTACATCTCAGGGGGAGTGCATGTAATCTTAATAAACAAATACTTCTTCGGATTGCTATATGATTAAAAGCAGACACATAATATTCGATATCTAACAACGATTTAATTTCTTTATAATATCTAAGATGTAAAGACTCATGTATTTTACCAAAAATATGTTGTTTATTACAGTCCACAATTCGATCCTTAAAATTAGAAATAAAACACGTGATATCACCAACATCCTGACTGTACCATACAAATCCAAAACCAAAAGAACATAACAGATATTTAACCGATGTTGCCCAAGTTATTCTGCCAACTGAATCTAGTTTCCTCATAAGAATATAAGACTGTTTTGGATAACGATCTTCTGACATCCTTAATAATTTACACCAATAATTAATGCATCTCACGTAATAATCCACATAAATGCTTAATCTGCCACATTCTGCTAAAATACCGTTACTAGAGACCTGCTTTCCAACACCAAGTACATATTTACAAAAATTAGCATGAAATATTTCAATAGATTTCCTTTCCTCAAATCCCCAAATTTCAGAGCCATATAGTAATACGGGTTTAACCTTACTATCAAATAACTTAAACATCAAACAAACCGGCATATTAGGGTATTTAATAAATAACCTTTTCAAAGAAAAAAGTGCTTTACTCGCCTTACTAATTAAATTTTGTACACACTTCGTCCAGCATAGCCGAGTAGAAAATAGAATACCAAGATAGTTATAGTACGTTGAAGTCTTAATTTTAATGCCATTATAAAACCACTTTTCATTTGAACGAAGATAACCACCATTGCGAAATACCAATACCTCAGTTTTATCCATATTAACCTCAAGACCCCACGAGCTACAAAATTTATGTAAAATATCAATCTTCCTTTGTAAGCCTATCACGTTGTCATCAAATAAATTAAGGTCATCAGCATACAGTAATAAGAGTAAGTCCAAAAAATCTGACCCAACAAAAATACCTCTTACCCCTGAATTTTGCAACATGCCCTGAAACTCTGTTATAAACATTGAAAATAGAAATGGACTTAAAATGCAACCTTGACGCACACCGCTTACCGACTCGAAATATTCACCGATAGAAGAATGAGAATGCCGAACAGCGACCAATATTTTGGAATACATATCCCGTAAAACTAAAATTAACCTGCCCCTTATACCTTGTCTAAAAAGTGAATACCATAGTAATGTCCTATTGACGGAATCGAAAGCCTTTCGAAAATCCACAAATAAACAATAAAAACGACCACCACTTTTTGAGAGATACTTCTGGATGAGACATTGCAAAGTAAATATATTGTCTGTTGTAGAGTATCCTTTACGAAAACCTGCTTGTGCCTCTGGAATTTTATCATAAACTTCTGCAAATTTTTGAAGACGATTATTGATTATTATACAAAACAGTTTCCCAAGAACGTCCATTAACGAAATACCCCTATAATTATCTACACTATTTACACTACCTTTCTTATGCAAAGGAACAATAATCCCCTTCGACCACTCCTGTGGATAAACACCAGACGAAAGTATATTACTAAAGATCAATACCAAATAAGGGGTTAGCAAACGAACACAGGAAATAATCATTTCGGCCTTGATACCATCTGGGCCTGCCGCTTTCCCACATTTCAAACATTTTACAGCATCTTCAATCTCTGTATGAGTAATGTCATCATTCAAAATACAATCAATATCATTTTCATTATCATAATCCAAATCCACGTCATCATTGTCATTAAGGGTAATATTATCAAATAACATTTCAGCATCATAAATCATTTCTTTGTCGACAGCGATATCAGTTATGTTGCACACATCCTTGAAATACTCAGTCCATTGTGCACACGTTATAGCAGGGGAGTCTTTGCGAGAGTTAGTCAACGATTTCAATTTAGTCCAGAAGTTTTTACTGTCTTTGTTTGCTGATAAAGTCACAAGTTCGTTTACCTGATTTTCATCAGATGCTGCTTTCTTTTTTCTGCATGTACTTCTATAGGCATTTCTTGATTTACAATATTCTGTTAATTTCTCCTTATCCCCAGAAAGTCTGAATTCATTCAAATGTAACATTTTGGTCTTTTTCATGATTTCACATTCATTATCATACCAGGAACAATATATAGATTGTTGTGCATTATGTTGTCTTACTTGTAAACCACAGCTAGCTGCACATATTTGAAGAGTGTTTATCAATCTTTTCACTGCAGAGTTTATATCCACGTTAATTAAATCTTCATACTGATCTAAGCTAAACTCCTGTAGTAGACCACGTAAGCAGTCGACAAAGTTATCCTTACATTCCTCCCTCCATGAAAACCTCGGTATATCACAACTCACATGTTCGTCATCAACAGCTAATGCAGGTTTAGAAAGACATGAAAACGTTGCACTGAGAGGGAAATGATCCGACTCATCTCTTGTATAGATATTAAAGTCAACTATATTTGTAAATAAATCTGTGGAACACAATATATAATCAACTGTACTAGCACCATTATCCTTGAAACATGTATACGACCCGTGGCGATCACCAGAAAATCTACCGTTCAATATGTGTATACCGAACGTACAGCACAACTTTACAATATCCTCACCATATGCGTTAATGATATCATCTTTATTTCTCCTCGGTTTGTTGAAGTGGTCTATAACATAGTCCATATCTTCAATAACGGGAATATATTTATTATTATCATCAATGATAAAATCTTGTAAGTTGCCCGTCCTTGCGTTGAGGTCACCGGGAAGTATGACGTCACAGTTAGGATAATCAGCCGTTACCTGTGTAAGACACTCTTCTAGATAATCTATTCCTTTACAAGACCTTGTGTCTGTGGCAACGGATGAGTGACTAGGGTGAATATACACGAAACAAAAGAGAAGATTTTTTTGTAGATTAAACACTGATTTGTTGAAAACTATAAAGATCATGTCTGTAAATTGAGTAATTACACTAATAACACCCTGTTCAAGTGATCGATGTAATCCAACTGCTACACCACCTCTATGGTTGAAATCTCTGTAGTTTGTGTAGATCAGGTAATCTGAAAACTTTTCTTCTATATCAGATAAGGTACAATTACTCCAAACCTCAAGAAAACCAAATATATCAAAACCTGAGACAAAAGATATAAAATCGTCATCTTTCAGTTTATTTGACAATCCATTAACGTTCCAGCAAAGCATGGAGAATGTGTTTACGCTGTCATCTTTGGTGTTGATTTCAGAGTCAATCAGGGCCAGGCCACGCCCCTAGGCAGTCGCAGCGTCGTTACAGTGGTCACGTGTGTGAGAGTGCGGTCCTCTAATTGGCTGATCCTTCAAAACAACAACACTGTCACCCTGTAGATCCCACGTGTACAGGGAATTATCGATGATCAGTTTATCAAAACGTAGAAAAGCACGACGATCCTGTCTCCTAGCATCCACCATCATTGGTTTAAGTTTCCTCCGTATATCCCGGACAGTTTGAGAAAAGTCTTCGCCGATCCATATGTCAGAACCCTTGAGTTTCTTTGATGACGCGAAAATACAACGCCGATGTTTATCGTCGGGTATGAGGGCTATGATGGCTTTACCACCCATTATCCTGTGCGCTCGGTTGATCGATATAGGAGAATCAATCTCTAGTTTGTCCCTGATCACATCTCTTACTGCCGATTCGCAATCATCCCATGATTCATTACGCTGAGTTTTCGGTATTCCATGAAATATTACATTTGATCGTCTGCTGTTATTTTCCAGATAGTCAAGTTTACCCTCCATCTTCGTAATACAGTTTTTCAAAAGTTTATTTTCATTTTCTAGTTTTTCACATTTTCTTTCTACTTCAGACAGTTTAGATGTTATATTTTGTAACGAAGAATCTACACACTCTAACTTACTGTGTATGTCCTTGTTGGATGTTATCACGTCCTCAAACTTCAGCGTCAGGGTTTGAATTGCCTCGAAAACGTGATCCTCCTTAGACTGAGTCGTAGTGAATCCGGTCAAACGTTGTTGTTTGCTGGCTCCAGTGCTTCTTGTGACCCTCTGCTCCTCGTCCCTGCTGTCTGTGGGTCCCGGGTTAGACTCCACCCCAGCCCGGAGTAGCAACATTAGTATGAGGTTGAGCACGGTGAGTCGGGTGGATATGCTTGTCATGGCCGACATTCTGGGTATGCGAGAGGCAACCGCAACACGACTTTTTCTGCTCAGAATACTTATCAAAACTGACTTGAAGCATCCGATACTGATCCTGTGATGCTCTGGCGTGACTCCCATCGTGAATCCTTTTTAGTTTCTCGTTTTATAGGGTGGAAAATAGAGTTTTGTGTCAGAGCGAAAAACATGCCATGTCACACGTCAAGGGACGCTACTCCCTAGCTAGCTAGCAAAAGAAATAAATGTTATACAATGTAAACAATGATTTCGTATACGTCCTTTCAGTAGGATATACATGTTCATAATTCCCAACTAGATACTACAATATGTAACTTTGTAATAAAATCTAACCGATAACAATGCCGAAAGTTATTTGTATTCGAGCTTATTTGAAGACAAAAAAGTTGGTACCGATACTAAAAAATAATAAGTATCATTTTGAGGTGTCATTAATTTTTACCCCACCTGTGGTTTTTAATGAATAATCTTTTTTATAACCCTTTAAATTGTTTATTTAGTTACATTGTTTACATTTTACTTCGAAATTGGAACGAAAAAGACAAGCATTATTTTCATAAACGAAAAAAATATATACAAAATAAATCAAAAGCACTTTGGATCATCCAGCTGGTAGCAATAAATCAAAAATTCAAAAACAAACCCAAATCAAACAGTAACCTACATATTTATGATAAACCCCAAGATAGAATTAATCTACTTTTAAAATCTTAAAAAGCAATTAACTTTCGTGTTAAACAAATAATTAAAGTTAACAATTAATATTATATTCATTTATGAAAATTATTTTTAATTTGACAATTTTAAACCATTAATTTAGTTCTTACCGGTCTGTGAAGACAAACGTAAACTGTTTTGCACAGATTATATATGATACATTGAACACATAATTATTTTGATTGATGTAGAGTGCAAAAATAGGTCCATATGCGAGAAAATGTTTCAGTGGCGCATATACGTTCGGCAAGGCAATGCAAATGCCAATAAGCTAATTATATAATTCAATCTCGAGTGCTCGAAAATGCCTCCACTTTCTTCTAAAGCCGTAACACTTTCCGTTAAGGAGCTGCCCTGCGTTGTTTGGCAACAAAAACCACGTGACCAAGCTATCCTTACCGGATATTGCTGTGCCATGTAATACTTGTCAACAACTAACCGTCTTATCATATAATTACTCACAAACTATGTGGTCTTGTTGTCGACACAACATGCTAAACTAATTTTATTATTTAGTTTCAGATAAAGGTTTACCTATTTTATTGTACGTCTTTCAAACTTTGGTCACTGGTGAACAGAATGAAAAAATATTGTACAAGAAATGCGATTAGTTGTATTGATAGTAGCATTGAATTTCAGTGCACCTGTCTGAAATGAACAAAAACAACATACGAATTAATGCCAATTAACAGGTGATTGGTACTGATGGGGTGATTATCTACTTAACGGATTATCGACCTTGTAAGTTGTTGTTGAGAATCTGTAGTTAATTAACGAATTGTGTGATAGATGGTACTTTTATCGAGTGAAACTGTTGATCTCGTTGAAGATTAAATCAGTGAGCTGAGTGATAATGATAGGTTGATCCATTTCATATAGTTTGAATCACGACGAAGAATTGACAAAGACTGCATGGATTGGGCTTTATTCTGGAGTTTTCAGCTTTATCTCGAATTTGTGTTGTGTTTAAAGGTAGAGTTTCCGTATCAGACATGAATTAATGTATACGTCAAGTACGTAGGCCTAAATAGCAAAAAAAACACCAAAAACTCAGGTGTAAAGTTGTCAATAAGTAAGTAGATATTGTGTATATATTTCAGTTCATGGTCATTGTTTACATTTTGAATTTGTCTAATGTTTTTATTTTTCATATACTTTCATTCTAATTCCATAACCCTAAGTGAACACATAAAAATTGGAATAAAAAGATTTTGGATTTATGACTATATATTGCAAAATGATGTGTTTCAATGTAAATAATAATGTGGATATTTGGAAGGCGTACATTTACCCATTTCCTGCTTAGTACATTTGAACTAAATCTATATATTGCCTAAGTAGACGTGACCGCATGTCTCTTAACTTGTGTCTCAGTTTGGGGCAGGGAATATTGAACCCAATTCATTTCTCACCTTGTCCAGCAATGATAAGTTACCCCATCCAGCGAGCCACGCCCAATGTTACCCAAAACTTTACTGATAGCGCTTAACTGAGCTATGCTAAGGACCATGTGCCACCACAAATACTAATTTTGAAACCAAGAAAACGGTGCATATGTCCATAAAATTTGAATTCCTGGTCATACCTGAATTTAAAAACTTTAAGACGCTATACAAGAGTATTAAAATAATGAGTTGATTATAGAGCATTGATTAGTTGGACTCTTTATGACATTATAAAATGTATAATCTATAATATCATATCATAAAATCTGTTTAATTAAATAGACTGGCCTTTCACGTCAACCATGTTTTTTTGGGAAAATGACATGAAAAATGGTGATGTTCTTTCATTGATTTTACAACATTATTAAAATAACTGTATGTATGTAAAGAATATCAACACATTTACAAATAATTAATGAGAAGACTAATTAACAATGCAATGCAATGCCATAGCAGGGCTTTTCACGCTTTTAGCATAGATGAATGGTTTAATTCCATGACTTTTCATTCTTTGCACCGTCATTTATCTAGTTGCAAAATATAAATCAACAAAAATATTACTCTCAGTAACTTGTTTCAATAAGGTTTAGCATAATAATTTGCTGATACTATACTTATATGAACGGAAATTTTCTTCTTGAAAGTTGTTTTTGACAAAAAAATACCCTGATAATTTTTGCAGAAATTAAATTTCATGGTTTCATGGTAGGTAGGTTAAGTTTAAACAGCTATAAATCTTTTGGCCGAAGTTAAAGTTGGAATTATAATGATTAATGTTTATGTGTATTTTAGACTAGAGAGTAAGCTGCCAAGATGAGTATGAACTACGTGGGGAGTGTTACGGTGTTGGATCGGGGCGACGCCCCTGCACAAGCCGTGATGGACCGTAATGCCCGCTCCTTGGCCCAGAGAGTGGCGGACGAAACACGGGACGAACTGGAGAAGGTTCTGTCAAGGGTGGAAAATGTGAGTTATTTTATAATTGATTCGAAACTAAGTCATTACTTCAGAATCAGGGCCCAGTGTACAACAATGTTGAAATACAATTTTGGCTTTGCGGAATAATATAATTTTGTAGATCATCTAAATTGTACAAGCAAACACATGTAGCGCAATGATGAGTCATCGTATGATTGATGTGAAACTGATGTTCATTGCAGCAACGTTTACTTGCCACTCCGAGCTTTAACTTAAAATCATTTGGCCAGCGAACTCTCTCATATGCAGCAGCTTCTCTATGGTACTCTTTCCAATTCTATGTTAAATTCATGTTCGTCCCTGTGTACATTACAAAAACAACTCAAGACCCATCTCTTCCTTGGATATTAGAGACTAAATACCAACTGTATGTAGTTTTAATTGAGCTCAGAAAGTGCTTTGAGCATATACAAGTGACATGGAAAGGTGCTATATAAATGGCCTATTGTTGTTATGTAATTTGTCTAATGGCAATCTGTATATTTAGATCAAATGGATTATCGAAGGAGTTGAGAGAGTTGAAAATATTTAAGGAGTTGAGAGAACAATCAGGAAATATCAATTAACCCTCTTAAATTTGCCCACCTAACTCATGCCTTATCGATGACTTACAGAGACATTTTCATGACATGAATGTTGTTGTTCATGCAGACTTAATTCCATATATGATGATATGCATTATCAAAATCTCACATATTTATTCCAAAATAACAAATATATATTATATGCTTGTTTTCCTAAAGGCAGCCTTATGTATGCAAATCTTCCTCACGCATGTTTTAAATCAAATGCCTGCCCCATTGACTTTCTAAGATAGGCCTTGCCGCATTTCCCATATTTTTCTGTGCATGGCGGCAAGGCTGCTGTGAGGGATCGCAATAGTCCTATGAGAAGTGTTTGGCAGCAAAGTTTAGATTAGCCAGTGATAGAGACTGGTGCAATTAAAGGGTGTACAGGGGAAGATAATATTGCATTTGCGAAGTGAATGCTAAATTTACATGGAGTGAGTTGGTGTTTAACGCAAACCATGGGTGGTACTGCACTGAATTTCAGTGTAGCATTGCATCCAAACCTGACTGCGTGTAGGACAGTTCTCTACTGCAGACAAAGATGCTGAGCCCCTGTCGGGATTCAGTCCACGGACCTCCTCATCCGAAGCCTAACGCGCTAACCACTGCGCTATCCCGCCCCAATTTACATAGATACAATTTATGTAACCAACCAAGCACTTAATACCTTACTGTCATTCTCCTTCAGGGGTTTTCGTTCATATTGTTCATATTGTTCATTTTGTTCATATTTATTTTTTGTTTCAGATCTATGGCTCTTTTGAAATGTCCTCTCAATATGACGATGCCAATTTGGAATACGTCAATGATATTGTAAGTTGGTTATTTTTCTTTCTTCGAAAATTAAACCTTTTTGATTAGGAATCATTTGTGTCTAAAGAATAATTTTTCCAACAATAATCTAGATAAAGCTCCATAATTCTTTGAAGCTGTGAAGCATTTCTAACAATGTTGTAACTCCGGCCTTGTTTTGAGCACGTTTCAATGAAAACAAAGTGAAATAGGTTGACTTTCCTTATGCCATTTGAATTTTCATACAGAATTTTCTGTTTCCTGCCAACAGAATAATCATATTTATTACCCTGTTATGAAACAAATAGAGGTAAAAATACATTCATTCCTTTCAGCGTTCGTCTGTCAAATGATCTTTGAATTAATATCACATGTTTGTTCCCGTATGTTCAAGCTCTGTAATGATACGAACTGAATTCCTTTTGGGGTGTTAGCATTATTATTATTATTGTATTGTGAAAGTTCATTAATAAAAGGCAGTTTGCTGATCCTTTTTCTTTACAGTTTGTATTTCTTTTTATTCTTTGTGTGCTGTATTGTTGCTTTTATTGAGATAAAAAATACTGTTTAAATCATATGTCTTTTTGCAGGCAGAACTTGAGGAGCTTATCAAAGATCAAGTTAAAAAACGGAAAGTAAGTTTCACATTTGTGAATGAAGTTATAGGTATTATGATTTCAGAGGAATAAAAATGATCAATAAAAAAATCTCTCATATGAATTTTGATTACGTGAAAATAAAAAACCTCGTTTTAAATTACTTGTGATAAATGCCTAAACATAAACACCATCGAAGACGAAACTCATTTTTTGATTAATTGTAAGTTTTATTCTGATTTAAGATATGATTTTTGGAAAACAATAAGTGATGCAGATCCCTCTTTTTGTAATCGTTCACCAGTTGAACAGCTGTGTTATTTAGTTAATAGCCAGTTTGTTACTCCTCTCTCTGCACTAATTAATTTAATGTTTCAACGACGAAGAGATTTCATACCACCATAATATTTTACCCCATTTATTGTACTTTTTATATACCATATTTTAATCTTTTATTGTAACACAATGTCAACTTGTGTCTCGTAGGCCGTTCGGCTGGATGTTGTTTTTTTAAAACATTTCTTATATTATGCAATATGTTGTAAAACAACATGTGACACATAAATAAAATACATTTCTTCTTCTTCTTCTTCCCTAAACCAGTCTAATTAAAATCGACCAGGCTGTGAGGAATAGAGTTTCAAAATATTGAGTTTATCAAGAATCAAACTGTCTGTCAAGGGCTTTCCTCTCTACAGGTAACCCCCCATAACTTAGACGTCCCAAAAGTCAAAAGTCTGTTACCTTTCCTTAATTATAATTATAATTAGGGTATTTATATAGCGCACATATCCACACCGAATGCATGCTCAAGGCGTTTACTAATGGACTGGTCCAAACAATGAAAAAATATATATAGAGAATGACTTTATTCATGATATTATTCAACAACAAATATGATATTATGTAAAAACTACTACATGGTCTGACTGCAACTACACCAGAATCTGAACAAAGTCAAAACTTTGAATCTTTTATTCCTCGGAACAAGGTTGATTAAAATCATACTGAGCCTAAATCATCTTTGCTACAGAGATGGCTCATCGCACTGCCATTATCTGCCTGCAAACCTGACCTTCCCCCTGAGATCCACCCATTTTTCTATTTAACAAAGTGATCACAAGTTTTCGACTCAAAGTTCATGTTGTATGACACATTTTGTTGTCAAATTATTTCACTCTTCACAATTTCAATTATTTTAAACTTGTGAAAGTAACCCAATCATTTACCTGGCTTACCAGAGAATTGTTTTGGGTCATCAGAAACTTCAAATGCTGGAACTCCAACAGAAACAGTGTTTTTTAAGTTTTAAAACAGTGATGCACATGTGAGCAATTGTCACTGTTTATCTCTACAGATGATAAATGCCTTTTTCTGTCATTTCCAGTACCAACAGCAGGTGACGATATTTGTAGTGGGCTTTCAGGACGTGTGTGGTCAGAGACTACGCCTCCTCCAACAGGTCAACGAGGTAAGGTCATGATTATCAAGTGTCAATTGTTCTAACATCATAGAGAATGGGATAGCGCAGTGGTTAGCACAATCCACTTCGGACCAAGAGGTTATTGGTTTGAATCGCTCAAGGGGCTCGGCCAAATTGTCTGCAGTAGAGAATTTTTTACACGCATTAAGGTTTGGGTGCAATGCCACACTGAATTTCTACCTATGGTTAGCTAGTTCCAGCCAAAGCTCACAGGTTTCACAGGAATGCATAGCCACAATTGTGTTGCGGGCTTTCTCCCTGTAATAATACTAGCAGCTGTGATATACATAAAATGCTTTCAAGCCAAAGACACCTCACCCTTAGCATCATACATTTCACTCAACTTATCAGGCAATATGCTGTCTTCCCTTTAAAAGAGCTTTTAAACTGTGGAATCATAAAATTTTATCAAATATTAAAAACATGTATGGAAAATGCTTGTGAAATATTTTCAGAACCCTGATACAAAATAGTTAAAAAGAGGTGAAGATGTCCTTCCATCTGCCGTCGGCCTTTTTATTCCTCTCATACCTCATAATTTATGAATATTTTACAGTTTTCCTGGCAAATTTTGTTCTACTTATGACTTGGACACTAATTATTTAAATGTTAAGAAACCAAGATCTCTGGATGTGGCTGTATATATATATAATGGGTTAAACATCCATTTTTCATGTCCTTTTTATGTAAAAGATTAGTATTGTTTATTACTCATCCACATAAATCAATGTCTTGTAAAACAAATACAAGATTCTTTTGCAGTCATTAAAGTTTATTTTTCTTTTGTGGATTTTGAAATAATGAAATCGTGACTTTAAATCACACAAAAATTCATAATCATGTTTTTATAAAACAGTTTTTCATGGAGAACTCCAAATCCTACGAGGATGAAGATTGGTTTCCACGGACACCAGACATCGACCTCGACGACGTGGCAGACAAGATTGATGATTCGCTGAAGACTGCCCACAATCTGACCAATCGGCTGGGAGAACTGAACAAAGAGATTGTAGACTGTCTTGCAGCATACGCTGAGAAGAAAGCAACAAACAGGTAAAGAAACAAACCATGGGTATTTTTTATTTCAAAGATTACATTTTTTATTTTTTATTTAAGGCGCAAATGACTTTGATTTGTAATGTCTATGACTTCTATTTAAAAACAATAAACTACTATCAACTTTTTAATTTGTTGTTAGGCAAATCCTAGAGCTAGAGAATATTTGAAAAAATTTAAATTTGTAGAAGTTCCAGTAGCAGAAAAAATGTTAAATGTTGCACTCTTTCTGTTTGTTGAAATTTGTATTTCATGCCGAATTTCTGAATAATAGAAAATGTTAATGGAAAAGTAACTAATTGTTGAAATACCTGTAAGATTCAATCATTATCAATTTATCTTTTTGCAGGTATTAATTATGAAACCAATTATAAGCTATACTTCTTGGACTGCCTACTGGCGTTAAAATTATCATTATTATTATTATAATCATTATCATTACTGTAAATGTGATGTAATATGAATCTAATTGATATTTGGTTTCAACTTGTATAATGATAATTCTAATAACATGGCAACAGTGACAGAATTATTTGATAAAAGTTATCTTGGAAAAAGAGAATTTGGGAAGACACAGTAGCAATGTTTCATTTTATTAAAATTGGCTAAAGCTCATTATTGAAAAATCCACCCGGGATGGAACAAAAAATCATTCATTGCATCTTGGTGATTATTCTCATATCATTTATTGTCGTAGATACTTAACCACTCCATCAAGAGACAACTGTGACGCAAAGATTTATTCTTGAAACATACATGTTTTGACTCATCAGACTCATAATGCTGGACTTCGCATTGACAATTTTAATTTTTGAATTGTTATTTCATATATAGATAATTTCAAGGGAGATAACTCAATCATAAACGTAAATTTGAATTCGGGCGCATATAGGTCATTTTTGGCCCAACGTCGCCCTTAAATCCACCTACCTAGCTACCTAAATTTGAATTTAATACGGGTACATATAGGTCATTTTTGGCCCAACGTTGCCCTTAAATCCACCTACCTAAATTCGAATATAGTGAAGTACTTAGTTATATTATGTCATTTTTGCTTTGAAAAGACTTGCCCAAGAGCCCAAGTAAGTTTGATGGTTTGAGTGACAGCACATTGGTGTGAAATAATTCACTAGCATTTAATCTGTGTTAAAGGGGCACACAGTATGTTGTTGGGGTCAAATATGTCAAACTTCATAAATGGTGTTATTTGATGGAGAAGTAGAACATGCTTCTGAAAATTAACATCTTAATGCTTATCAGTGCTCAATACAGTGACAATAAACAGGTCGAAAACCGGACAATTGCTGAAACGTATTAATGGAAACGTATTCACACTAGACACAGTAACAAAGATAGGAATGGTAGTGCTTGGTAGATCATTTAATTTATATTCATGTAAATTGGGCACGGAATTTCAACTTTTAAACATTTTTTCGGCCGTTTTTCATTTGCAATTAAAAAGAGAAAAATGCCATAATTTTGGCATTCAGGAGATAAAAATGTATCTTCAGACAGGCAATTTGAACTTAACGCAGGTCATATGGTATATTTGATCTAATATTTAAGCCACATAGATATTTTGGAAACATACTCTGTGTCACTTTAAAAAAATTGTTTTCCATAAAAGGATTCTTAGGAATGTAATGTTATTCAGTGGTGAATCCATGAATATTACAAGAGTGGGATGTTGCTTAACCATTGGGGTCCAACCATTTGAGGGGAGTTTTTTTTAATTTAAAAAAAAGAGGACGGGGATATCCATAAAAGTTGTCTCCCTTTCCCCAGACCATGTTAAACATCCAATGCATAGTGTATATTGATAAGATAAATACGTTTGTTGTGACTTTATAAATCGATATTGTGGCTATGTTGACTAATGATTAACTTCATTGACTTCTTTTGATGACTAAACTAACATTGCAGTGTTTTTGAGCAAGGCATCTAATATTACACAATATGGGTTTCTGTTGTTTGCAAAAATGTTCTTATTTCACCAAATTAAAACTTTTCTCCAGCACCATTAGCTTCTCAAAGACATTTTGATTCAATATCAGATCAATTCAGATCACTCTAATAGTTTTTTCCTAATTTTTAAAGATTTTTAGAAAAGATTATTCATGATGATGATCATAGTGATAAAAGTCTTAGTTGTATTATTGTGTTCATAGAGGTTATTAAAAGACCTTCCATTTAATACTGTTTTTATTAAACGAGTTAAGGATTTAGTTTAAGACAAGCAAAAGCGAGTTTGATACCAAATCATTTTTAAATTTGATAAAAATAGTATGAAATGGATGGCAGTTTAGTATTTTTATTACTACTAGCCCACTGCAATATCTAACATAAGCTAGTAATAAAAAGATATTTTTGAACAAATACAAAGATCATGAAATGTACCCGTTTTTGGTTTTTTTTTAAAATTTTGTATTAAAGGGATGGGATACAATTTCTATGTCAAAAATGAGTTTGTTTGTTATTGTGTACAAGTTAATTGTTTGTATTTGTTGTATAGAGAATACTAAATGATGTCCCATTTGATAACATTTTTATGAAAAGAGTGAAAGTTATAGATACCAATACCAATCACAAATTTCTTAAAATGTTAATAAATGGGACCGAGTTTAGTATTTTATTTGTTACTCAAAGAATTTTATCAAATAAAAAGCATGAAAGTTGTCTAGGTTACCATTGCTGCCATGCGGCTTACATTACGACGTCATACTTTAAGATTGTGACGTCATGTGATTTCAAGCGCCACGCGATGTTATGACACAATGTGTTATAACATTGTAATTTATTAAATGGTGGTATCTTCAACGGGAGAGTAATAGAAATAAATATCTATAAATTTTTTCACATGCACATTTTGTAGAGAACCACAGATTTGAATTTTATTCACCATGGTGTTTCTTATTTTTTTATCAAATAATTCGAAATATTATTGATAGAAAACCTTATTTCACCAATAAACTAAGCATAAGCATTTTTCTACATACCTTTCTGAATAAAAATTTGATACGCTTTAGCATTTCATGTATATTATATAATTACCTAAAACATGTTTTCACAATAATTCAAATAATTTAGTTAATCTGTTTGATGTTTGTCATCTTCATCTCTTATTTGTTTTCCAGTATTTTCTATATTTGCATATGGAATTAGATGTTCAACTTCTCCTATTGTTTAGGGGGAAGAAGAAGTTGGAGAAAGCACTACAAGCTGCTAAAGATGAGGTTGGAGTGATGCATGAGAAACTCTTGATTATTCAGACAGGTAAGTAAACTGTTTACTTATCTCCACAATTATTCTCCAAAGGTATGTATTTCCGGAAAGGTCATATTAATGTTCTGCATCCTATTTACTTGTTTATATAAAAAATTACCTACTTAACACTACCGATCCATGCCTGCTGTAAATAAGTTGGTGCGCTCCATGAGTGTCAATCACAAAACACTACTTAAACCTGTTTTCTTTACACATACAGAACTTATAAGCTTTATGGTACAGATTTTAAGAGACAACAACTACTCCTCAATGAAATAACATCATTTAATAATGTTGACATATTTGACTCCAACAACATACTCTGTGTCCCTTTAACCCGTTAAGAAGACAAAACCATTTTCAAAGATAAAGCATCGATCCATATTCCTGATCCTCGTTCAACCCTGGCTGTAA
Organism: Phorcus lineatus; assembly: GCA_921293015.1. Classification (NCBI taxonomy): domain Eukaryota; kingdom Metazoa; phylum Mollusca; class Gastropoda; order Trochida; family Trochidae; genus Phorcus; species Phorcus lineatus. The sequence continues at coordinate 14,321,158 of OV121093.1, forward strand.
GTTTTGATACTCCTCACAAATTATCCTGGGGAATTATCATCAGGAAAATGAGCAACCGAATTACCTGCCCTTGAGTTTTGTAATGAAATGGTTTTAAAACAGTGCTTTCAAGCAAAAAAATATTGAATTTGAAATTAAGTTTAAAAGAAAAAAAAAACCTTCCTCTTGATTGGCTTTTATTAACTGTTTACACCTCTTTTGAGAGATTTTCCTGATGAAAAGTCCGAGGGGTGATAAAGTGAAGAACCCATCAGAACATTAAACCAAGAATGTATCTGTAATAATCAATGATTTAATGCTGTGCGGAGTAGTTTGGGGTTATATCCAGCCACAGGTCGCTTGGACACACGCTTAACGCTGAGATCTGGAAAGCCTGATCTAGAGGGGATAACAATAAAATGAGCTTATGTTATACTTACTTTAATGAGATTGTTCCTTTTACTCCTACACTACGCCCAGAAAAAAAGTACCCCCTTTCTAGAGTTTGCGTTTTTGAGATACTTTCCAGTGTGTTTCTAGATACAGGGTATGTTTATTTATTGCTGTAGTGTATGTTCCTGTGTTCCTGTGTTCTAGTGTTCATGCAGAATTATAGGAGAAACTTTAGACTTTGGTATAGTTCTTAAAAGAGTGATGAAGTGGGAAATAACGATACAAGCAAATGTTAGATCTTTTTTTAATGAGATTGTTCCCGTGCTGTTGTGTTCTATATTCCTGCAGGGATAGAGGAGAAGAAAAAGAAGACATTAGCTCTGTTCAAACAGCTTTTGCTATAGATCTTAACAGAGATATCCAATAGAAAAATTGCTCTAAGCTTTTTGATCTTATTTCAATGAGATTGTATGTAGAAGTCCTTTGTTCCTGTGTTCCTGTGTTCCTGCAGACATTAATGAGAAGGAGGAGAAGACACAGGCTATTTTCAAACAGCTTTTGGTATAGGCCTTAACAAAGTGATCCAACAGGAAACTACTCTTAAAGTTAAGATCTTATTTTAATGAGATTGTACATATTACTCCTATAATCCTGTGTCCTTGCAGAGATAGATGAGAAGGAGCAAAAGACACAATCTCTGTTCAAACAGCGTTTGGTATAGGTCTTAACAGAGTGAGCTTAGTTTAATGAGATTATATGTTGAAGTCCTATATTCCTGTGTTCCTGCAGAGATAGATGAGAAGGAGGAAAAGACACAGGCTCTGTTCAAACACCTTTTCATATAGATCTTAACAAAGTTATCCAAAAGGAAACTACTCTTAAAGTTAAGATCTTGTTTTAATGAGATTGAACATAATACTCCAATAATCCTGTGTCCTTGCAGAGATAGATGAGAAGGAGGAGAAGACACAGGCTCTGTTCAAACAGCTTTTGGTATAGGTCTTAACAGAGTGATCTTATTTTAATGAGATTGAACATATAACTCCTATAATCCTGTGTCCTTGCAGAGATAGATGAGAAGGAGGAGAAGACACAGGCTCTGTTCAAACAGCTGGAGGTCAAGAACCTGGAACTGCAGAGATACAAGACAGCAGCTGAGGTCGCCAAGGTAGGACACTTGACCTTTTCTTCAGTCTCTTGACTGTGTCTCAAAGTCTTTACCTTAATCTAGGAGACTTAATTGAAATTTATTGAGAAAATTTGTTTGAGATCTTGACATCCGAGAAGTAATTGTTATTAAACCTAACAATGATTTGGAATATCAAAAGACAGTGTAATGAAAATCGAAGAATCTGAAGAAAAAAAGATTTGTTTAAAATCGACTCTAGTAGATTTCGTACTCATTCTATCAAAGGCTTTCCTCTCAGCAACTGTCTGAAAGCAGCCTGATTGCCCACATGTAAACGAGTTTGAATACAACTAGAGGCAAAGATTTAAACCTTTTTGTCCCAGGAGCATAGTTGATTCTAGTCAGAATGTATCAAAAGATTACCTTTAAATTTTAATTTTATTAAAGAAAAAGAGACTATGATGCTCTCACTCAAATAAATAGTATAACAAAAATACAGGCCTGCAATCCTGGTTCAGTTAAACAAATGTACATTATATATTTCCATTTTCTAAAAGCATCGAGTAACTTTTAACTTGGTGCATTTATCATTAAGCGCTTAGAAATATATTTTGCCAAACATGAATTTGATAAAAATTATATCTTTTGAAATATCTTAATAATGTATCTGAAATAGAACAAATTTTAGAAAATTATTATCTACATGTTGATGAAATACTTCTTATATTATATATTTGGTTGTGTTTTCAGTAGAATGTCACATCTGTTTCAAAGCCACTTTTCTTATATTTCTTGAACCATGAATATTAAGGCAAGTCAAATTAAATGAATTCAAAATAATGTTAAAGACTTTGAATTTTCCATTGATGAATTGCTGAAAATGATTCAACATGGTTCAAGAAATCCCTTATGTTAATTTTGCACCTAGCTTCTTTTCATTCTCCACATTTTCATCTAAGAGGCTGCTACAAACTGTTGATTGCCATCACTGCATTTCCTCTTATGACTCATCAAGGAGCTGTTTCATGGAATTGAAAACCATTCCCCTTCTTGAAATATTGGTGATTAAATGAATGTAAAGGGGTGAATCCTGAGGTAAAAACCTTGTCTTTTTATTAGGTGAACCCCTAAGTTCCTCCATTCGAAACTTAATATTCTCATCTGACTACTGCCACTGATGCTCCATTTTTTAAGTAAATTAAGCTATGTTTAGCTAGCAGTTGATCCAGGGTAGTTCAGAAGGTTATAAATTGATTGCGAAAAGGGGGAACTTTGAGTCTTTTTTTTCACCAGGGGACCCCCTTTTATAATTACTTCATATGCACTTGATATTTTCATTTTCTGCCACTATCGCATGATCTTAAAGAGAAAGTAAAACAAAACTTCAGGGGACCTTTTGTTTATTCATGGTCATCATTGATGAATGGTTAGTGCTCAACTCATTTCAAGCATGTGAATGATAGTTACAGTGAGTTTTTTTTAAAATTTGATAATGAATATTCTGCATTCATTAACAAAGCATACATTGAGAAAAAAAGTCACTACAACTGTGAAAATTCATGCTAGAATATTAAAGGTATTGACGATTATTATCATCATTAATTAGTTATAAATTTGTAGGTGTTTTAACGGTAATTGTAAATCTTATTTTGTTAAAAATTCATAGGTTTACAGTTAGTTTTTCAACATCATGTCAATGATAAAATGACATTTTATTGAGTGGCCATTGCAGTAATACATAATCCAATAAGAGGTAATCCAGTGAAGGCAATCATGAAATTGTTGCAGCCACACGGATAATTATCCTTGATTGCGCACCAAGTCTCTTCTTGGGAAATGGTTTTTATCTTCTTTTCTCTTCCTAATCCTCTCCGGTTACTAACAGAAAAATGTCCAGGATTCGGAGAGACTTCAAGCAGACATAAAATCTCGTGACGAGAAAATTCACGAATTACGACAGCAAGTCAATCGTTTAGAGATTGAAGTTACTTCATCAAACCACAACCAAGAAATGAGCCAATCAAAGTTGGAGTCGGCCTCGGAGGAAAATCAGGTTTGTTTAAGAGTGGAAAAGAATTGCGATGTGAATTATATGTAACAAGTTAAATGTGTATTTGGATTTTGAAGTGATTGCAGTTTGTTTTTATTTATAATGGCATGTGATTTTATGTATATATCAACAGTAATGCTTTTATGATAGTTGTGTTATTCATTGACCCAATATTTTATTTTTATCATATCTTTTTATTTGTCATATATATATATGTATATCAGAGTATATCAATGAGTGATTAAAATACATATATTTTTTATATTCTTTATCAATATTGTATTATTTTATTGTATATTTTTGCTTTCACTCGTTTTATACTGAATCATTAACTCATTTAATAGAAATAGTATTAAATTGAAGGTCGTTTAGTATCCTCTATTTATTAAATCTTTATTTTGTAGAACAATTGTTTTGATATGAAATATATCTGACATATTTTATATATCTTAATTTGATATTTGTAAATAATCAATACCATTGATAAAAATGTAGCTAGAATATTGCCAAACTGCCGATTATTATTTGTATTTTATAGTTATTTGTTTTCTTTAAAGTACTTTAAAGTTTATAGCAATAGTAATCATGATACTAGTTGTAATAACAAAATGGCTTAATTAGTATCTGAGAAAAATGTATAGATTTAGCTAGTTTAGTCGGATGAAAATTCATTACATGTAGACTTTTTAAGGATTTGTAGTACTACAATTTTCAAAATTCTACAATCATTTCTTGTATCACTATATCCATGGAATAAATATTAACGGAATAATGGCTCTGAAATGATAAATTGGATGTTAATATTTCACTGAATTTTTCATTCAGTTACTAAATGAAATATTGATGGTCAACATGCACTTCTCTAAAGTGTAAATTTTTGTTTACTTTATAAAATTTCCTTATTATTGGTCATACGAGATAATAAGTAATTGGCAAGTCTTTATGATTTTATCTGACAAAGTTTAGTGAGAGAGTAGATAGAAATTATTTTCTTCATAGTGTCAGAAATTAACAGTGATTAAGGAGCCTCTCCGTGAGTTGTTGGAGTCATATATGCCAAACTTAATCAATGGTGTCATTTGATCGCGAAGTATTAACTGTTACCAAAAAAGTAACATTTTAAAGCGTGTTAGATTTTTACAGTGACAATATGAAAGTAGAAAGGCTGCATTATGATTGAAAACCGGATAGTGGCCCGCGTCAAATAGTCAAACGTAACTTTTAATCTTATCTAAAACAGACAGAAGGGCAGTTAGGAGTTGATAGTGTTTGTTAGGTTATATAACTGGTATCCATGTATATTGAACCTCTGTGCATTTATAAGACTGTTTTTCGATTTTCATGGAAAAACAGTATTTGTCATATAAATGTCTTTGGGATATTAAAAGTTAAGATGTTTGATTTTATATCACCACATATGACATTTGGGTTCGTATCAAAGATAAATGATATGTTATGAAAATCACGGAGTGGCTCTTTAAGGGGCCACAGAGTATTTTGTTGGTGTCAAATATGTCAAACTTCATAAATGGTAATAATATATTGAGAAGTAGTGGTTCTATCTGAAAATTCGTATCTTAGTTCTTATTAGTTCAGAATATTGACAACAAACAGGTTAAAGTCATGATTTATGATCCAAAACCATACAATGGCGCACGCCAATGACTCAAATGTATTCTTTAAAAATAATTCATGGCAGATTCAAAGACACATATTGCTTGGTAGTGTGAAGTATGTAATTTAACTAATACACATGTACATTGGAGACATAATTTCGACTCTCTGAACATCTATATGATTGTTTTTAATTTATCATTGAAAAGAAAGAAGTATCATAATTTTGACATTTTCGAGATTAGGTTGCAAGTTTAGAGGGGTGATTGGCCCTTAACTCGAGTCATATGGTATTTTGACTCTTATCTAAGCCATGTAAAAAATCATAAAACTCTGTGTCACTTTAAGATACGTTCATTCCAGAAAAACAAAGGTAGCGAGGCCTAGCATTGATAAGTTTGTCCTTTTAAGTGTTTTGAAGTTTTTTCCCCCAAAACATAGTTCAATAGTGGTACATAACATTGTCATGCAAGTTAGAGTAACATTTGAATTGTTCTTTAGTATAAAATATTGTTGGCAAATTAAGGGATGTCCCTGATTTAATGAGATTGACCTATTATTATACATGGTGGGAGTCAGGAAGAAAATTATAGACAAAGAAGCGTTTAGATAGCATGGGAATAATTATTCAAAATCTTTTCTAAAAGACGCATTTAAAATATTATTATTGAGCAGAAATGATAATGATTAATAAACGTATTATCCTACCTCATGTGAGATTGTCGATCTCTGATTGGTTCAGGTGACCCTAAAGAAATATCCATATACACCGTCACCAAGAGATGATAAAACCCTTATACCCCGCTACATGAGTAAAGAGTGCTACCACGTCAATCAATCAAAGTCACGTGATCAGGTCATAGGTGTTGTTCATTTCTGTTTGTCTTTTTGATAATAAGTTAAACATTCGGTTAGATAAATTTGTTATAACATTCCGTCAAGGGTGACATAGGGATATAATATTCTTTTGAAAGGTTTTATGCGACATGCGTTCCCTTGAAAGGTTTTATGCAACTCGCGTTCCGCTCGTTGCATAAAAACTTTTGCAGGAATAAGATATCCCTTTATCACCCTTGACGGAATGTTATAACTCTTATAATAGTAAATAATGAATAATAAAAAATATTGGCAGACTTAAAGGAATTACCAGTGAACCACTTTCTTGATTGGCAAATAAAACCTGTTTGGTTGTTATAAAAGTGATTTTACAAGGATCTTTCAATTTTCCCCATTTGTATACTAGACAGGAATTTCTTCATAAGTGCCATGTTTTCAATTATGGAAAGTGAACAACACCCTAGTGTTACCTGTATTTGTAAGAAGTTATTAAAACTGCGAACCCCTATGAACTAATTTTTTATTCTTAACTGCTGTCAATGAGTTTGGAAATTTACAGTTGATTGACACATGCTTTTGCCACTTTTGATGGTTGTATTGTCATTGTATTTCATTAGAAACCAGATGAAGAATTAGGCTCATAGAAAATAAAATGTTTCTTGGGTGTTCGTGCATTTCTTTTAAATGTGAAATATATATTTTAATTATCCTTGCTCCTCTTCTACTCATCCAATTTGTGTAATTGTCGACCAAAAATATGACTCTTATACTGAAATATTTCTGTATATTGTATTCTTTGCTTTTATACATATCATAATCCTTTTGATGTATCTCTATTTGCATACTAACAAAGTTATTAATCTTACCTTATATATAACCTTTAATTATAACTTGTATGTTTTCTAACTATATGGCATCTCAAAATCTTTATCTTTTTGTTATTGTTATTATTATGGTAAAAAAAAAATTCAATTCTTACATATCTTTTTTTAAAAAAATTTAAGATTTATTTTTTCTAGATTTCACTTATATTAAGTATATTTTGTTCTTTTAGCAAGAAAATAAAATATGGTAAAACCTTTAAAGAAAATTCTTGAGTATTTGAAAAAATTTCATGTTACATGAAGATATGATGTGTTTTAAGTACTCTGTTGAATTAATTTATCACAGATTTGCCTGAAATTGATGGAAAAAAACTTTTTTCACAGCACCGTCTTGTCCAACTCACCAAAGAGGTTGAGGAGGGGAAGTTAGCTCTTGAGGAGGCGCAGAGAGGTGATGATTTTTTTAACATGTTTTTTGTAATGTTAATCGCAAAGATTTGTGGGAGCCATAATGTTTTTCTCCTCTGTTCATGATTCGGTAACTCTGTGACACCCTATTTCTATAATTCAGAAATGCTTTAAAAAATGGTTCAATATTATTTTTACAAAATTTTGTATGTGGCTAGAACAAGACTGTTACTAGTTTTGTTATTCTGGTTTATATGGTTTTTTTTCTAGTTTCCATGGAAGCAATTTGCAATGCATATGTGGCAAATAAGAACAAGATGAATAGGTTGTATTGAAGTTAAGGCAAGGCTTCAACAATGTAATGATCCTAGTTCTATTTTGTTAAAATTTCTATTAGCATATATATAATGATATAGTAATTTTGACTATTTTGTACAGACATCTCTCGTCTCCACGAGGGCCAGGTTAGCTCGCTGAAGGAGAACCAAAAGGCCGAACTGGAGGAGTTGAGAAATCAGCACAATCTGGAGATACAGCAACTTACTGTGAGTACTTGTACACAATATTACATGAGCAAGTGTGTCATATGGTTTTTTTGAATGTATGTATGGATGGCTGAGTTGACAAATAATTTCAGTCTTGAGATACAGCAACTCACTGTGAGTACTTTTACACAATATTACACGAGCAAGTGTGTCATATTGTTTTTGTGAATGTATGGATGGCTGAGTTGACAAATTAGTTCAGTCTTGAGATACGGCAACTCACTGTGAGTACAGATTATTACACGAGCAAGAGTGTCATATGGTTTTTGAGAAATGATTGTACACTCCAAAACCAGAGGGCCGAGATAGCTGAGTTGAGAAATCAGCACAATTTGGAGATACAGCCGCTTACTGTTAGAAGACATTATTACACAAGCAAGCGTTTCATATTATTAAAAAAATATTGGTGTTTACCCTAAGCGAGAGAGTTACTATGGAAAACCTTCTAATGTAATCATATTGTGATCACCTATCATACTCCACTTAATTATGTGGGAGAAGTAAGGAATACACCCAAAAAGACATCGATGGCTGCAGGTCAGTAGTTATGAATTCACATGTGCACAAATGAGATGCTTGATAAATATGACATGTGTTATGTTTTGCCATGTTGATTTCTACATGAATTATCCTTTAAAGTGATTTCTTTCGATATCATGACACTGATATACAATATAACTGAGTACTACACAGTGCACAAAGAAGTGGTCTGGTTTTAATGCAATCATACTCTTTATTATACCCCCTTACAGCGTTCAGTCTGTCTGATTGTCCGTCCCAGAACTTAGTCTTGATCATATCTCCTAAACTATACACAATAACTTCACCAAACTTCATACACATAACAGTTGTAATTCCTAGAGGCTAAGCAATGCAAATGAATTTCTTTCTTGTGGTTTACATGGAAACATGACTAAAACAGTGATTCTATGTCACAGTCTAAATGAACATTTCTCTTACACTATACATGCTAGCTTCACCAAATTTCATACACATATCAGTGTGATCTCTAGATGTGCTTTTGAGGGTGAGACCTGCAAATGAATTTTTTTTTGCGGTTTCATGACTCAAACTCAGACAATGGCAAACAAAGTTAAAAAAATAAGCACCATAACTCTAATAAATTACATATCTTTTCATATGGGCATGATATTAAATTATATGCTGTTCTGTCTTTAATAGAAATTACAAGCATGTCATGAATTTATTGTGACAAAATTTAGTAAAATGATTTGTGAACACTAAACTAATCCAAATATATTAATGTTTGAAGCATTCATAAAATCATCAATCAGTGGTACTGTTGTGAAAAGATGAATGAAATGAGAATGATAAATTTGAACATGAAATAAGTTATGAGAAGATCATTCTTAAATAGAGAATATTAATTTCTTTGATGTATTAGCATATATGAGATTTGAATCAGACAATGTTATTTAATATTTCATTGATAAATTCATCCAACGATTGTTATTTTATTTCAATATTATAGAAACTTTTAATCATTTTTTTATTTCAAAGACTATTACAGTGTTCTAAAGTGAATCGGCCAATGAAAGAAATGTTACAAATTTAAATGAAAAATTTTAAGAGTGATGAAGTTTTGTCAGGGCTTGAATGCCATGGCATCTTGTTGTACAGATGGAATAGAATAAAAACAGATTCATTCATTCATTCATTCATTCATTCATTCGCCCTTATTTCCTTATTGAGTTTTGAAGCTTATTTGTATTTCCTTGATTTGTCCACAAAAAATGTAGAGCCAAAAGGATTGGAAAGTTTATTATTAATTTTTTTATTATTCAAAAGATGTTCCTTTTCTGTAATAGTCTGAAGAAATAGACATTTTAAAAACTGAATATTTGTTTGTTTTTTCACAGCATCCTAATTACTATAAATCTTTGAATTATTAAATTCCTGCCTGAATAATTGCCGGTTTGATAAAGCAAATGCAAACATAAGAATGATCAGCTGTTTGTTATATCCAGCATCTGTTTACATCTAGGCTTATTTATGTAACATTCAACTCATTTGAAAACCTTTTAACATGATAATTATATTTAGCAAATAGTGTTGATGCTTTTCTTTGAATTCTTAAATAAAATGCACATATGATGACTTTCATAATTCCTTGCTTTTATTTATTGCCTGCTTATGACCCCAGGGTCAAACCAGTGTTTGTAACTTTATATGCCTAACACCATATTTAAAAATAATGGTAAGAATGGGCAACGACCTCATTAGAACTCAAAAGTCATGTGAAAAGAAATTTAACTCCTTATGATGGACCTGACTGTCTTCAATATACTTTTCAAAATATCAATGAATGTTTAACACCTGAAGGTGCTAGGTTCAAATCCCTATTAACATTGAAAATTCTGTTGAAACTCCTGCCTCGATCATATTTAAGAGAAATAGTTTGCAATGGTGTGTTCTCCTTTAGTACTTGTTTTGATCTGTCTAGCCAAAAGTTTCCGACACCAAAGCCTAATTTGAAGGTACGAGGAGCAATAATGGGTTTATGATTTGGTTGGATTTGATCTATGATTTCAATAGGTAAGAGGCTTACTGTATGACAACCCTGGTGTAATCTTCTATAGTTATGTGTGATGAAGGATTACAAGCCAACATTGTTACAAGAATCCTTAATCTTATATCTTGTAGGCCAAGGCTATCAGTACCAAGATTTGTGAAGTTTCATAAATACATAACGAGGGACAATGAGGTACTGTTGTAAGATTGTGCTAACAGTATTTATAGAGGTCACACATAGAGGATACTAAACGATCTTCCATTTTGTACTATTTTTATTAAACTAGTTAATAAACAAGTATAAAACGATCGAAAGCCATTTTCGATACCAAATCATTAACGAGTTTAATAAAAATAGTATTTAAATGGAAGGTAGTTTAGTATTCTGTTTATTATTAGACCTTAGCAATCAAGCATAATTGTTGAAAGTTTACTGAAGGAAAATCTCTGCAACTTGGCTGTCATTGTAACAGCAGTGCTTACTTTGTGAAGTCACAACTACACACAATTGTGATGTCATACTTATCATTGCCGTATAAATATTGCACTGGAGTATCTCACACGGGCGAGTAATAAAATACTTTATGCAAACATACTTCCATACCTTAATGTACCTCGAAATGATTTTGAAAAATCATCATAATATCATTATACATGTTGTTGTACCACAGATCTTCCATTTAAAGAGGCAGTTAAAGCACCTTATTGGAAAGATTTTTATTTTTTCCTAATGAACATAAGTTTTTGTCAAATGTATTATCTTCAGAGGTTCAAATCATGTTATTATTCAACACAATCATCCGTGGAGAAAATCTAAAGCATATAAACCACAGGTGGCCATTTTTGTGGGAACACCTTTTAATCATTTGAGGTAGGAAAATGAATCCTCATGGCTTAACCAACCACAGTGGTTTTGTCTGGTCAGTTAGTGAGAGGCAAATGTTCAAAAAATAATCTTCGCATTATGGAGTTTAAAAACAAAATATCACTACAGAGTGGCTTTTTTCTATTAAAACTTAATTATCTTGTTTACCAACATCAGAATCCATTGATTGCCTTCTGAATTATTGATTCCAAATTTGATATCTCTAAGATCAACTCTGAAAATGTTTTGACTTAGGGTTAAACAGTCTTTATAGTTTAATGTTTCAGTGTGGAGGGGAAAAAACTTATGTTGTACTTTCCAGGTTTAATGTGAACTTTTCAATGTTTTTTTGTGCACTACGGTAGTTTGTCTAGTAAGCATGTGAAAGGGGAATGTTCAAGAAATATTCATGGAGTCGATGATAGAATTTTGAAAAAATATATCACAAAGTTTCTGTTGAAACTTGGTTGTTATGTTTCCAACGTCTATGAGAGTTCATTGATTACTGTTTGAATTTTGTATTCAAAGAATCTCTAAGATTAACTCTGAAAATATTCTAATCCTCCTTGGGTTAATGGTTGATCATATCTTCATTAAATTCACTCATCCATGAAAGGAATAATCATGGTCAGCCAAGTGAGGACATATTTAATCTAGTAATTCATGAATTTATTTATTCAGCTGTACAAAATCCTTTGTAGGTTGACCGTTGTCACAAAACAAATTGAAACAAGTTATCCCACTTCAAATTACCTTGCTGTGTAATCTGTATATAATTTTATACTTATAAGTATATATGCCAGAAGAATGCAAATGAATTGTTTGTTTGGTATTAGTGGGTATACCATCTTTATTTCTCGGGTTTGGACAGTTTGCAAACATCTATTGGGCATATATATGGTTTCATATTTCTGCAAATATTATTATAATTAACTACTAAAGTCTACTTTAAATTTCATAAATTTAGCTCTTACACATAGACATAATGTAACTAAATCTTTCCTTAGATAAACCCATTTATGAGATGATGACATATTTTAACTGGTAGAGAAAATGCAAATTACAAAAAAACCAAGAAACATATTCAGAAATTAAGCTTTTCAGGGACGCTTTGAGTGACAGAAAAGCATTGCTGATTAGATGCTTCGTTTATTATCTAAAATTTTGACAATCTAACAAAAAATACAGTTTTTATTTTGTTGTAACATTGAAAGAAGCAAATCTGGGGGCTTTTTTCATGTCATGCAAAAAAACAAACATGGCTGACTGAAAGCTGACAAATCCCTTGCTTATTAACCTTTAGCCTGCTACTTCACTTTAGCCAGGTTAACTTGAACCCCAGGGTGGGAACTAAACTATAGTAGTGTAGGTAGCTCTCCACTTGCAATCAATCCATTTTGACTACTTTACAGAAATATATTTTAGAAGATTTCTTTCCGTCATAAAATGTTCATCCTAAAACAGAGTTTCATGTGTAATTAAGGCACAATAAAGATATCCTCCATATAATGTTACATAAAATACTTGAACTGGTCTACTTGTTTTTTTAATTATCATTTGCTCTAAAAACATTAGATCTAAATTCAAAATAGTTTCATATTTCAAATGATTACAAATAATTCTATAATATTTGTTCTAATAACATTAAAAAGTTTTGTTTTCATTATAAGTTTATGTAAACATTTTACAACTGCCCTTCAATGCATGAGTCTTGTGAAAAATCTCATAAAAATATAGAGATCTGAAATGCAGGAACTTGATCCCTACCAGGCGCCACTTAAAGCCACACAATGTTGATAGAGGTGTAAACTACCTTTGAATGTACTTGTCGGGTCCTTGTCTGTAGCTAGGTTTACTCTAAGTAGTCATATACTTCAACAGTGCAGGGGGCTGGATAGCGCAGTGGTTAGCACATTCGAGGTCCCAGGTTCAAATCCTACCAGGGACTTGGCATTTTTGCCTGCAAAAGAGAACTGTTCTACATGCAGTAAGGTTTGAATGCAATGCTACACTGAAATTCAGCATAATACCACCAATCATTGGTTGGCAGGTTCAGTGAAGGTTTCTCTGCAATGCATATCCACAATAGTGTTGCCGGCTTTCTCCCTAAAATAGTGCCAGCAGTAGTGATACAATTGAAATACTCTTGAAAGCTGTGTTACACCCAGAATCACCTCACCTCAAAAGTGTGTTAGAAGTTGACTAGTTTAATGAAGGAGTCAAATGACACATGTAACATATTACGGTCCTGGCATTTTAGTTGATCCTTTGTTGATGGTGGATTTTTCCTCTCTAGTAACATTAGTAACTTGCTGTTGGTTGTCAATTTGAATTAACACTCGTCGAATTTATACAAGTATCGAAAATGCATGATATTCATTGATATCATGAAATCGTGAATATATATATATCATAAAATCATTAATATAAATATCATGATATCATGAATATTAAATATAACAATGACATTTTTTTACAATCTCAAAGAAAAGGAACTTCAAAATCTTGATGACTTGGTTAATAGTAATGTAAACATTTTATCTCTTTATTCTGCTTGTACTCTGACTGTTTGTCTGTAGACCCCCAACGGTTTGAAACTCGAAGAAAAGCATAAGTAACCGACCACTTGTACTTGAGGACTTAACAGTCTATCTTACAGGGAGCTTTGCTTAGCTTCAAAATATCTGAAAGCAGGTTAGATTTTAGTTTAATTAAAGTGTGAATACAATTGATAACATAATAATATTAATAAATTTGTAAGGATGTCACGATACACAAATGTATCCATGCATTTTTACTGCCAATATGATACATGATACGATACAAAGAAAAATATGTATCATGATACGTATCGTATCGTCATCCTAATATTGTTCTTTGTATCTTATCAGGAGGGTTGTGAATCATGACTCCCCAGTAAATTTGTGTCAAAGATAGGTGATATACCAATCATTGGTATACATAGACTTAAACACCAGAATATTTCAACAAGAAACTGTTCATTCTTGTTAACTGTTACTAGGAAATTATTAAAAGTAGATTCATTGTATTGTGGGTAAAAGAAAAAAAGTGAAATCCTCAGTAACACTGTTTTAGGGCAAAAATATTAAATCTAGAAAATTCATTTGTTATGTTGTAATTGTCAGAATTTATTAAAAGTAAATTTGATTAGTATGGTGAGATGGGGCAATAATCCTTCCTAAGGAACTATTTTTACTGTTGTGGAGAAGTGTGTATCATGAAGGACCAATGGCCCCACCATTAACCAGTGTACCACCCGGACTTACCATTTGCGACTCTCCCGCCACATCTCTGTGCCGCCACTGCGCCGCCATCAAACATGAACTCTCTTTTTACTAATGACCTCATAATTTTTCTCTCATTTTAATAATAACAAAACATGTAATTATGCATATATGCATATATCTTTTATTGTGTACATATGTTTTTCCATGATTATATATGTAAATATTTTTTAACCGCATTTCGGCACCTTAGCCCATGTAAAACAACTTAATATTTGTCTGATGAAGGGGATGAAAGGACCCCCGAAACGTCATAATTAAAATGTGGAACCTTTCACGAGTGTCATTCCTGTGTTTTAACAGTACCCCCCCCACCCCCCCCTTTAAATTCATATACTTTTTTGTACCGTTGTGCATCATTTATTTGATCCACAGCTTTGTCATTCAATGTGTAACTCAATTCTATTAGCATAAGTTAGCGCCGCCCGTAGCCTTCCTAAGGATGGTTTAAAAAAATGTTTAAAATTATTCCGAAAGGAGGGTTTGTGTTCTCTTTCTATTTATTGCTCTCCCCTACTGCAACTCATGACTAATGCCTAAACACTTAATATATTAACATCTTATCCATTGAACCTAAGACCTCAGTCTGAAATCAAGGTCTAATAACTGATTCACTGACCCAATAAACTTGCATCCCCATTCCCTTCAGCCCTTGATACGGTATATCTCCCCCTTTATTCCCCCCCTCCCTTTATCCATACATGACATACCCGTTCCCATTTCCTACCGTGTATTCTTCCCCTCCTGTCCCCCTTTATCCAACTACCCACTGGTCTCCGAGCACTGCAGACCCCCTGTCTCCCAGAAGCTGTGCTACAAACAGTGATTAAACAATGTTGTGTAGATCTACACTTATCTACTGTCATCTAATCCATGGTTTATCTACATACCTATGTGCAGGTTCAACACAGTCACTGTGTTTCCTGGAAACATTCAATAGGTCTTGCTAAACTTACCTTGGTAGTGGGGCTACTGGAATTAAGTCTTTTGATTTAGGATTGACTCTTTGGAGCTCCTAGGAATAATGAGTTTTATTTCTGGGATCTCTGTTTAGTTTTCACATTTAGACATGTGATTCCCAGGAACATTCAAAAGATCTCAAATTTGTGTTTAATCCATCCATTCATCCTTCATCCATCCATCCATCCATCCATCAATCCCTTCCTCCATACATACCTTCATTCCTCCATCCATTCATTTCTTCCATTCATCCATCCATTTCTCAACACACTCATCCGTTCATCAATCCCTTCCTCCATCTATGCCTCCATCCCTTCATTCCTCTATTTATCCATCCATTTCTAAAACCATCCATCCATCCATCCATCAAGCTATCCATCCATTCTTCTTTCTATCCATCCATCAATTTCTCGATCCATACATCTATCAAACCATTTTTCAATTCACCCATACTTCAGACCATTTCTCAATCCCTCTATTCATCCAACAAATTCTCAATCAATTCATACATCCATCCATTTCTCTATCCATCCCTTCATCTTAAAGCATTTTCTATTTTATTTGAAAGCTGATATTTTGTTTAGAGTTTGGTCCTTTGGTGGTTATTTGAGGGTTTATAGATGATTAGTTTCATCAAGTTTATAATGAAAAAAGTGTCTGAAGCAATATATCAATTTTCGGACAAAATAAAAAGTTTACTTAGTCAGAGACAGGCCTAGCTCTCTTTTATTTGTTCAGTTTCCAGTTTACTTTCATATCACTTTGTCTGGCAATCAAAGCAGTAAAACATGTCTCAGATTTGATTAACTTTCCTCCTTTACCATTTTACTGGTGAGAGGTTCAACATGGTCACTGCAATAAACATATCTCATATTCTTTTCCTTTTTTTCTCCTCTATTGAATTTTGTTTTTCTGAAATGGTAAACCCGCCAGACAATAGTATGCAGCTTGTATATGGTCTAATGTGTATTGGTATCTTGTCAAGGCCTGCGTTGTGTTTTGATCTTCACAGTGCATTGTTACCACCCACAGGAAGAATGCGGGATTGAAATTCAATCTGGGAGACTCCATCTGCTAATTCTAAACTTCAACTGCGAGTCAATAAAATTTACTAACCTCTGACTTCCTGTGCAATTGACTCATGTGCAATGTAATTCCTGAACTGCCTTATTGTTTTCAAGTGATTATAGATAGACATTATGAATTTATTTTGAATGATAAAATTTATAACAACCTCTTTTTAACTTTTAACTGAAAAAACTAAGATTTTATGCACCATTGAAAATATTAGATACAGTTATGGGTTAATGGTTCTCCATGGCGCCACTCTGGTGCTTTGTCTTTCTCAGGTAAAATCTGGTTGCCATTGGCTACCCTGATAATAAGTGGGTGTTTGTGTAATTCTAATTGATTAGTTATCAGCTGTGAACCAAATCACAAAAATGTGAGAGGAAATAGGGAAACAGATTGGCAATCAATGAAATCCCGCTTTCTTTTTCAGCATGAGTCGATTTATTGAATACATGTTTCGATCAATCGGCTCTATTGATCAGTTTGATTTGATATTAGTCAATTGTATCAGTGATCTGAACGTGTGTCATTATCAATGTTACTGCTAAGTTCTTGAGCTCCCAAGATCTTGGCTTGAATCTTATACGTCTCACAGACTTGAATCTAATAGATCTTACAGACTTGACTCTAACAGATCTTACAGACTTGAATCTAACAGATCATACAGACTTGAATCTAACAGATCCTACAGACTTGAATCTAATAGATCCTACAGACTTGAATCTTACAGATCATACAGACTTGACTCTAATAGATATTACAGACTTGAATCTAATAGATCTTACAGACTTGAATCTTACAGATCATACAGACTTGAATCTTATAGATCCTACAGAATTGAATCTAACAGATCCTACAGACTTGACTCTAACAGATCCTACAGACTTGTATCTAATAGATATTACAGACTTGAATCTAATAGATTCTACAGACTTGAATCTAACAGATCTTACAGACTTGAATCTTATAGATCATACAGATTTGAATCTTATAGGTTTCACAGACTTGAATCTAATAGATCATACAGACTTGAATCTAATAGATCTTACAGACTTGACTCTAACAGATCCTACAGACTTGAATCTAACAGATCATACAGACTTGAATCTAATAGATCTTACACACTTGAATCTAATAGATCTTACAGACTTTTTGTGTTGTGTTATCTTTTGTTTTTAAAATTTTTTGTTGACATTCAGAATTTGCATTTTGGAGTATACACTCGAGCAATCTGTAGATTTGTTAGTTTGTTAGTTTGGATGGTTACTTTTATTGATACTTTTATTTATTTTTCATTGATGATAGATCCTACAGACTTTTGAGTATATACTTTCTACTCTCAAAATCCCACCTGACGAGAAGTAAGAATTGTGAATCTCACTTTTCCTAACGCTAATCTGGCTCTTAAATCAGGGACTTGATGTTTGGTTATAGAAATTGAAACAATTTGTCTTGAAAATTAACTGAAATAGAGCAATTGTACAGATCTAACATATGAATACTATTCATATATGCTTTTGCACTTAAAGTATCATTGATAAAATCTTTGGTCAATATCTTTAACATCATATTATGACACGAGCCTATGTAGTGTTAACCTCTCGTTATGCAAATTTCAGAAGATATGAGAATTACACTGTTGAGGTTAACTTATTTATCATAAAAAAATGTGTTTCACAGTAGATATTGCTTGTGGAAGATCAAGCGATATCTCCTTGGAGATATCGTTTTGGCAGTAAAATTTTAACAATGCCCTGTTACATAGAGAATACTAAATGACGTTCAGTTTAATAACATATTTATGAAACGAGTGGATGGTATTCGTATTCAAATTCTAGTTAAATACCAATACTATCCATGAGTTTCATAAATATGTTATTAAACTGGACGAAGTTTAGTATTTTATTTATTACACTCTTTAAATTAATAATATAAAATGAAAATCATTTTTACTCTCAATTCTCGTAGTTGTGCGTAGGAATACAATTCTTACAATTGACGCTTAACGTCATTATACTGCATTGGAGAAATAGGTCAAGAGTAAGTCTGTTTATAACAGCTTTAATTTTGAACAATACAAATGGAAGGCACTCATTCGTGTTTTGGTCACTACGAACACAAATTGGGGAGTTAAGAAAACATAACATCAGTCACTGAATTACTTGAATGAACGTTACTGAGTTGTGTGAATGAATGTCACGTGACAACATTGGAATGTGAGTTTTGAAGCGCGATTCATTTAGTTTGAGTTAGTGTCAGTGGATGGAACACTGTCCTTGTTGTTGCCGATGAAGTTAACATTGATGACACAGTTGCTAACGGAACCACCGAAGATCGAGTTGATTGATCGAAATTCGGAAGCACTGATGCTGACATTTCTAGAATCTACCGAAATTGGCAGGGATGACCTTGCCCGATCTACTGACGAAAGCCCGCTTGACCCGGATTCGGAGGTCATGTTTACATTTGAAGAAGATGGATGTTGATTAATAATTGTGCTGATATCTCTGAGCTGTTTCTTGGACAACTGAGAGTAATTATTTATGCTTTGCATATTTTTCTGACCACTAATTTGCATGATTTGATTGGGGGGAATGTTACTCTCCGACAAAGTTTGGACCTAATAATTTTGGGCTGAGCTAGTGGTTTGTGAGACGCTTACAATCAAGCTTGGTTAACGGGTATTTTCTAGCTAAATAAAATACAAAAAAAGATGAAATCTGATGGTTTTGTTTGATCAAATTTATTTATAAACAGCTAAACATGTTCTTAAAAAGAATTGTACTTTTATCTCGTATTTTATCAAAGTTTAGAGAACAATATTTTTGACAGTCGCCATTTTGGTTTACATCATCACGTGATAACTTGTCATGTGACTACAGGAAAATAGTTCCGGATGCGATCGCTTTCACGTGCAATGTTTCACAACAGTGTTGAATAACATGTCATATCTCCAACGAGAGTGTAATAAGGTCAAGTTCATGACATCACAATTGTTTTACATCATCAAGTAATGACATCACAATGCTATGACATCATAAACATGATGACATCACAGTGCTATGAGATCAGCGCACTGAGAGTCTAAGAGATAATCCTGAAAATCATGAAAGTAATTTCAGACATCACCATCATGACCACTGTCAATATATAAGATAAGATAAGATAACACTTTATTACCCAGAAGGGAATTCTTCTTACATCCGACAGAGCATGACAAGATACATGTAAAACTTAACAATAAGAATTCAATACTATGGAAGGATAATACTATGCAATGCAATATAGATACACAAAAAAAAAAAAAAAAAAAAAAAAAAAAATGAAAATATATATATATCATTATCATTTGCATCAAACTACCATACCGAAAAATTCTATGAAAAATATATCCAAAGTTAAAACCAAATTTGACATTATTCTTGATATAATGATAGTTTACAGTACAAATTTGAAATTTTGAATAAGAACTTTTTCTAATGAATAAGTTCTTATGTACCTATCGAAAACTACATCAAGATGACTCTGCATGAAATAATCTTGTAAAGGTCTTGTTAATTATGCAAAGGTCTGATAAGGGTCTTTCAAAGGTCTCATAAAATATGTTTAGATCTTGAGATAATGATTGCAAAAGGACTTAAGACGATGATATCAAGACTGAATGAATAAGAATTAACCGACTGTATCATTGACTGTAATCAACACAATGCTTACTGTATTAATCTTTGTTATGACTTGTCTTGTTCTACACAAAATCCTCAAAGTCATTGTCGTGAAAAAATCTTCCCTCTTTGGTTAGGGGGTGCTTTAAGGGATAGGGTTTGTATTATGTCAAAAACAGTTGCAATAGAATAATTTGGTGCTAAAATATTATTTTATCAATGATTTGAAAAGTGTGTCTTTCCTGGTTTAACAAAATTTCTATCCATTAAAAAAAAAAATATTCAAATTGAAGTTTGATGTGATTGAAACATGATTCTAACATGACACGAAAACTAGAATGAAAATACTGCTTTCTGATTGGTTACCACAATCAATTTTGGAGTGATTATTTCGCTAATAATCACCTCTAAATATTTACGACTGATTCACATTCATACGCGCACGTTTACAAACTCCATTTGCTGAACTTACTGTTTTCATCGCCTTACAGACAACAGCAAAATGAATTTTAAATCAATTTTATACAGACATTGAGAATACCGTATTTTTTTAATGAAATTTAGAAGATAAATCCATTCTGTGGTATATTTTTTGTCGAAGTAGTTTATTTTTTTATCACTAAATTTAATTTCAAACCGAGCTCGCTTCTTACCGTAACCTTGCAAGTTCGGTTTGAAATTAAATTTAGGGGTGAAAAATGCACGACATACAACCCCAAAATAAAAAACAGAAGGGATTTATCTCCTAAGTAAAAAAATTAGAAACATATGGAGTATTTTATACCTATTGTTTATCTGTGTCTGCATTGTGATACAAACAAAACAGTGTTAGATAATTTTAGACAATTAAGTCAATTTTGAATAAAGCCAATATTGGAATATTGAAATTCATAATGGATTTTGGTAGAGTAACCTTTGAAACTTAACATGTGTAAATAGAACAGGCTATCAAAGGTTATTGACGTTAGTTACCTGTCGTTTGTCGTTTGACACAGGTAAGATGACACTGGAGGAATTACTGTTAATATTTACATCAATTGTTGTAGAAAATTAATTTTTAGAAAATTAAGTCAATTTTGAAAAAAAGGCAATATTAGAATATTGAAATTCATCAAGGACTTTGGTATAAGTACCTTTGAAATATAACTTATAACAATATAGAGTATGCTATCAAAGGTTATTGACGTTACTTACCTGACAGGTAAGATGACACTGGAGGAATTACTGTTAATATTTGCATTGATTGTTTTAGAACTCTCCATTACAGGAGATCGAAACATGAGTCCAGAGTCTTTGTGTGCGTGCTAGAGTTGTTGATGTGTGTAATGATCTGTATGCTTGAATGTCTTTGTGAATACCTTTTAACAAGTTCTTTTTGAAGAGACACTCGACCATTTTCATGAAATTTTTGGGGCTTGCATAATTGGAGACGAAAATTTAGTCTATGAAAATTTTTTATAATTTACTGTTTCTTCATCAATAATTTTTTTTTTTTTTTGAAGAAACACTCCACAATTTTCATGAAAGTTTTTGGGCTTACGTTCTTGTAGACTAAGATTAAGTCTATGAAAGTTTGTATAATTTACTGTTTCTTCATCCATAATATTGTTTTTTTTTAAGAGACACTCAACAATTTTCATGAAATTTTTTGGTCTTATGTACTTGTAGACTAAAATTTAGTCTATGAAATTTTTTTATAATTTACTGTTACTTCATCCAATATAGTTTTTTTGGGGCTCCTTATTTCATAATCAATCTAGACTTGCTAAATGTAAACCTAGACTGTATAAAAGGCTCCTCTATATACAGTCATGAAGCAGGACTAACATACTTGTTAAAAGAGCAATTAAATTATGATGATTTTATTCAAATTGGCTCACATTTCCAAAAATGTAAAATACATGATAGTTAATAATTCTAATGAAATTCAACACAAAATTTTTGTGTATGACAAGGGCTGATTCATAAATACCATTTACATAAAGATTAGTTATATTACGTCTCAAACAATAATCAACTCAAATTTTGTTTACAACCTTATTTAGATAAGATTTCAAAGGTATGTTTGACTATTTCAACCTCATCATTTTCCATTTTTTTTTGGTCACAATCGCAACTTTATGATTTTATAGTGTTACTCCACTGAAATGATAAGTATTTAAATCATTCTTCTTTTCAGCAACAGTGAGTACTTTTTGATTATATACACCATCCATGGTATAGTTTCCATGTAGTCTTTATAAAGGAAAATAAGATAACTTATGATGCCTCCTGTATAGAGGTAGAGTCTATACCACATTCAATCAGTTCAGCAAATCTAAGAGAATCAGTCATCTGTATGATGTTCTAATGCAAAAACAGTGCTTAAACAGAATTGGTGACAACTGTGAAGCTTATTTCTGAGACAGGGATGGTTGATCAGATGCCATCTATTGAGGAATAAAGTACTAAGGATTAAAACCCCAAACAGTGCTAAAAAAAACCAAAACAAACCCTGCAACCGAGGGACGTATGGAACTCTTACGCAAAAACAGAGCTTATTGTTGGTCAGATGTGAACTGTTTAAGAGCCACTCTGTGAGTTGTTGGAGTCATATATGCCAAGCTTAATCAATGGTGTCATTTGATCGCAAAGTATCGACTGTTACCAAAGAGACATATTTTAAAGCTTATTGGTTTTTAACAGTGACAATATGAAGGTAGAACGTCGAAATTATGATCGAAAACCGGACAGTGGCGCTCGTCAAATAGTCAAACGTAATTTTGGAGACTTATCTAAAACAGCCAGGAGGGCAGTTAGGAGTTACTAGTATCCATGTATATTGGACCTTATATCTACACCTCTGGGCATTTATAAGACTGTTTTTAGATTTTTTCGTGGAAAACCAGTATTTGTCATATATATTTCTTTTGGACATGAAAAGTTAAGATGTTTTGATTTTGTATCCCCACATATGACATTGAGGTTTGTATCAGAGGTAAATAATATGTTATGGAAATCACGGAGTGGCTCTTTAAGGTATAAGAGACTTCTAAATAACACAAAACAATGGTAAAACAAAACTGGCTCAGCTATGAACCCTGCAACTCAGATATATTCAGTTCAGCAAGTCAAAATAATGTCAAGTGATTTATCAATGCTAGGTTTTTTAATTTTAACACAAAAACAGAGCTTTATAGTTGGTCAGAGGTGATCTGTTCAGGTATAAGATATTTCTTAGATTGAACCCTGCAAATGAGGGAGGTAGAGTCAATCAGATGCAATGTGTTCCTCAAGTCAAAATAGCATTGTTATTTGTAATTCATCAGTCTAAGTATGGATTTTTAAGGCAAAAAAGAGTTTTTTAAAAATTGGACTCAACTGTGCACCCTGCCACCTAGAATGGTATAGTCAGGTCAAAAATGATATTTATCCCAGGTAATTTATGCATCTTATGTCTTGGGCTTTAACTCAGTTGATCAGATTTTTATCAGTCTAAGTATGGATCTTTAAATCAAAATAGTGCTCAAACAAAATTGGGCTCAAGTAAGAACCCTGCAACCTATGAATGGAGCTTGAACTCAGTTGGATAGATGTGATCTGTTGAAGTATAAGAGACTTCAGAGTATAACACAAAACAATGCTGAAACAAAACTGGTCTCAACAGTGAACCCTGCAACCCAGAGAGATATAGTCAATCAGTTGAGCATGTGTAGTGTGTGTACCGGTAGCTAGGGAGAGACTGGTGAATGATTTACAGAGTGTGAACCAAGACGCTGAGTAGTGGAGTGGATTGTTACCGGACTGGAGTGTTGTTCTAGTGCACGTTACGTGATTTAAAAGCCTGTCGGAAATTTGTGATCTTTGGAGGTGTGTTTTTGTGTGTGAAATAGGTATTTATGCAATTGGTGTGTGATTTTGGATATATTTTGTGGCTTGGGAAAGAAATTTGTTTTGTTTAGTTTATGGAGCATGTTGTTCTTACGAAGGTTACGTGATGAAAAATCTTTGGAGATGTAATTTTTTGTGTGAATTCTGGATATAGACAAATTGTGATTTTATGTAACTTTGGATAAAACTTGTGATTCATTTTGTGGGGTTTATATGGATTCATTTTGGAGTGTCATTCTAGCACAGTTTATTTGAAGAATCTGACAAAAGTCTGTGAATTAAGAGGTATGTTCTTGTGGGTGCGTTTTGGATAGGATTTGTGATTTGGGGAATAAAACTGTTTTGATTTTTTTGGATTTTTTGATTGTTGCCCTAGAACAGGTGATATGGTTTAAAAACATGCTGGATATTTGTGTTCTTTGAAGGTGTGACTGTTTATTTTTGATATTATTTGACATTTGTGGAATAAGATTTTAGTGTTTTTTCTTATTCATTTTTTAGAAGTTTATCTAGTACAGGTTATGTGTTTTAACAACCTGTTTGAACTTGTGATCTTTGGAGGTGTGACTTTGAGTGCATATTTTTCATATTATTTTGAATCAAGATTTGTGTTTGGACAATGTTTATGACTGGAGCATTGTTGCAGTACAGTCTGTGTGATATTTCTAGCTGGGGTAATCTCTGACCAATCAAGATATGATTTTTATATGCATTTTATATATGTCAAGTTTATAATTTTTTGGAAAATTTAAATTTGTTAACTCAATTAAGATGTTGTTTGTTGTTTGGTTAATCAAGCTTGTAGCATCAACAATGGTTTGCTTTTTTACTCAGTTTTGGATTTAGATATTTTCCAATTTGAATTTGACTGATTTTCATTTAGAATTTTTAAATGTGGAATGTAGTTGAATAATGATTTGAATATTCAACCAGATTTTGGGTAGTTTAATGAAACATAATGAAGCAGAGTTTTTCCTACCACTGATTCAAAGATCTCGGTGTCTTGTGATAACATTTCTCTGGATATTGATTTTCCCATCTGGAGACATTTAATGGCTTTTTATTTGCTGTCCTGACAATTATGAGATTTAAAAACAGGTTTCTTGAAATAAATGAGGTTCTTTGCTTGAACTCTCTAATCTACATTCATATTCATTCTTTTGAGGATTTTCATATAAAAAATGTTTCTTGTTTTATTTTGATAAATACAAGTGCCCTGTGTTACATATGGCAGTACATTTTGGTGAGAATCCAGAGTAAACCTCATGATTTTGTGATTATAAAATTATAGTTGAGGTCATTAGTTTCTGAAATCTTTGGTTTTGGAACCTGTTGTTGTCTAAATTGGATTTGTGTTTCTCTTCCAGATTTGTTACATCGCCTTGGCGGTTGTCTTTTTTTAATTCCTCTTGGTTTAAACCTATCTTTCAAATCTGCATTATTCTAATGTAGTCCATGTTTAACCAATAGTTAATTCCAAACCATTCGGTTTTTCTAATTATTTATGATTCCTGTAAGTTAGACACTCAAAGTAGGCAGGTAAATCCTTTCTTGAATATATGACTAATCAAAAGATATTAATGACATTTTTCATTAAAAACATGAGAAACAAAGCAAGTTTCAATCACAAAGCTGAAAATGGCCAAGATATCTGAAAATTGATAGATGGCATTTATAGATAATAATATTCAGATATCAAATCTAATTCTGCTATCAATATTGATGCCAACTTAAGTCCATATAGTCGTCTCTCTTCCCCTTTGAGTCTATTATTGGGCGTTTTATCTCTCCCCATACACTAGATCTGGTCGGTAGGCTATTTATCTTCGAACTCAGTGCTTGGATACCAATGATTATTCAGTCATGCACCAGGCCCACTGAGCTACCTTTATCTCTCCATCTCTAGACCATATCTCAGTCTGGTTAAGTGGCCATTTTGTTTGTCGAACTTTGACCCTGCATGACTAATGTCTTAAAATCTAAGATGTCAAACTAAGAAGAAAATTTAGAGTAAACAAGGTTTTGAAAATTTACAAGCTTCTAAACATTTGATTGTAAGTGTCTGAAAAATAAACAAATAAGGAAAAAAACTTGATAATTGTTTAGATATGAAAATAAACATTGATATTGTTCATTTTATTGCCTGAATAAACACATAAAGGTATTTGAAATTTTACTTAAAGATCAAGTTGACTTTATTAGTTATGAGATCAACAAATTCTGTTATTGTATGTGTCAAGATAACAGACTGAAAATCAATTCATTAAACATTTGATATGGGCAGATTTGTTGGATACGATCTGTGATGTTTGTGTTTTCTTAATAATGTTTGTCAGATATGGATGGTTTTATCATTAGTCAATAACAACATGCAAGTAGTTCATGGTCACAATGTCCTTTGATAAGCTGTTTGGTCATTAATTTTACAGTATTTAAGATTTTTGCATATATGAAAATTTGACTCTCAGGATATACATTTCTTTAGGATTGTTGTTGGAGTTTTTAATTAATGACATGAAAAACATATTTGGGAAAAATGATTACTTATTTCGTAATTTAAAGTTGGTTTTATTTTTTAGATAATAAATTTTGGTACAAATTTGTCTATGATAAATATTCTTTGTTTATTCATCATTCAATTATGATATTTCCATATTTGGAATGGGACAAGTCATACAACAGTTAATTCTATTCAATTAAACAATCATTTTCTTGTTTTCGATTGTTAGTTGTACAGTCATAAAAAAAGTTAAAAAGACGAAAGTATGTGTCAATTCACATTGATGTTAGTTAAAGAGCCACTCCGTTAGTTGTTGGAGGTATATATGCCAAACTTAATCAGTGGTGTCATTTGATCGCGAAGTATCAACTGTCACCAAAAAGACACATTTTAAAGCTTATTGCTTTTTTCACAGTGACAATATGAAGGTAGAATGTCGCAATTATGATCAAAGACCGGACAGTGGCGCACGTCAAATAGTCGAACAAAATTTTGTAGAGTTATCTAAAACAGCCGGGAGGGCAGTTAGGAGTTGATAGCATTTGTTAGGTTGTATAACTAGTATCCATGCATATTGGACGTGATATCTACACCTCTGTGCATTTATAAGGCTGTTTTTAGATTTTCATGGAAAACCAGTATTTGTCAAATAAATGTCTTTTGAACATGAAAAGTCAAGGTGTTTTGATTTTATATAACCACATATGACATTTAGGTTCGTATCAAAGGTAAATAATATGTCATGAAAATCACGGAGTGGCTCTTTAAGAGATATACTAAGCAATACCAACCTTAATCTCTCTCTGTGATTGTTATGAATAAGTTTCCAAAATTACGTTTGAGTCATTGATGCGCACTATTTTTATTTCTGATAATAAATATCCAATTTATTCTTGTTTATTGCCACTATGCTAATGGATTGAGATGTTAATTTTCTAAAACAACAACTACTTGTCGATTAAATATCACCATTTATGAAGTTTGGCATATCTGAATCCAAAAACATGCTCTGGGCCCCGTCAAAGGGCATTTAAACTTATAAAATCCTAGACAGAAAATTATACATCCTTTTTCATAAATTAATCAGTAAACCTTTTATTACATGTATATAAATATATTTTTTTATGTTCATGCTTTGAATCATGCTTTCTCAGATAAACAAAATCACAAACATTTATAAGATAAAAAATTTATTTTAATGAAAAAAACAAATTTTTTAATATTGTTTTCGAATGTCAATTCTAGTTAACATATCTCCATTTAAACTTGACATTATTGGTTTTATCGTTTAGTTTCTATTAGTTTTGAGATACTGAATCAATCACTGAGCATTGAATAAGTCGTGTAATACATGCCATTTCTTATCTCGGTGTATTGAATTACAGGGTTACTAAGATCTATACATGTCACACCAATTAATTCTAAATAATTTGACAGCATGCATTACAAGTTTTTAATCTCTCGGGCAGGTTTTACCTTTGTTGGCAGGTGTTAATAATTGTTCAATGTTGCTGAATTTTGTTTAGTTGTTTTATAGAACGAAGTTTAAAGACTCTTCATTTGATTTATCATTTTCCTTATTTTTTTGTGCTCTGATTTCCCGGTACAATTCATATTTACACTTAGTTTATGTCAAATTTTGTCCAAATAATTTCCAAACTCTGCTTGATTTAAAGGGGCCATTTTGTCTGCTTTTCAGAGGAATTTGCCAATTTCATTAAGTGAAATTGTAAAATAATTATTTTTCTTATTTAACAACTTTGAAATTCTTAATGTATTATTTGATTAACTGTCCATAAATCTACAAAAATTGAAGTAGAACAACAATCTATAGCAAGACTTATACTTTTATTTTACAAAGGTATCAAATCTTTCGAACGCATATCAAAATTATTGGTTATTGTGAGTAATAGTATTTACCCATAATAACGCTGTAAACTATTTTTCAAATAGAATTAAAACATTCAAAATTCTATTGAAATGGTTTTTGTATGAAAATGATAATGTCAGAATTTAATTTTTTTTAAATTGTATTATAGATGAACTAAGATATATGTCAAACATAGTAATTCTGTTTGTTCATTAACAAAATATATGTTTGTGATAGGCATCAAAAATTTGAAAAAATGAAAAAGCAAGCATAAATACAAGGATTTAGATATTGGATATTGCAAGAAAAATGATCCTATCAATTTTGTAAGCTCTCTAATAAACACAGAAATCCTTTTTCAAAGCTATTCATATTCAACTTTATCAAAGACATTATTCATTCATACACATTACAACCCCTCCACTGTTGCATAAAGGGATTTTCTAATAATCGATAAACAAATATTTACGTTGTGTATTTACATTTCATGCTTAATGGTTTACAAGTGTACCTTTAGAGGATTACAGGAATAAAGAATGTTTGTGTTTGAAGTATTATCCTATCAAGTTATTTATAAAAGACCGAGATCAATGTCCAGTAATTTAGAATCTCAGGGAGGCAAGGGCATGGTAGGTAGTTTTTCATTTATATTATTGTCAATAGAGATGTATGTGAAATGGAAAGTTTTAGTTTATCTTTCTTTAGTGTCGGGGATGGGATAGCGCAGTGGTAAGCGCATTCAGTTAATGGTGAGTGAGTGAGTTGTTGTTTAATGCTGCTTGGGCAATATTTCAGCCATTGACGGCAAGCAGTCCGTGGTTCAAGTCCAGCTAGGTGCTCAGCAACTTTGTCTGCTGTAGAGAGTTGTTCAATGCGCATTAAGGATTGGATGCAACATTGCGCTGAATTTTAGCGCAGTAACACCCATGGTTTGCTAAGTCCAGTCGATGCTCGCAGGTTTCCCCACAATGCATAAGCACATTGGTGTTGAAGGCTTTCTCCCTGTAATAATACTAGCAGCCATGATATAAGTGAAATACTCTCGAAAGCTGTGTTAAGCCCCAAATCACCTCACCTCAACACTATGTTATCAAGGGAAGAAAATTAAAAAATTTAACCAAATCTGTTTTTATTTTCTCGATTGGCATTCAAGAAGTTGATCTGATGACCAACGAGAACAGTTATAATATAACCTGGCAACTTCTGTACTTTATGAAAGCTATGTTTTGACATAGATTGCTATATGTTATTGACGAACAGTGATTACTTGCTTGACAATGTTATTACAATACAAGTTGAACACTTTTTTTTTCACAGAGTAAAGAATTTGTTTATCGAATTTTTTTTTTATCATTGTTGAAATATAATTGGGGTTTGAAAATATAGCGTTACTCTTTTCTTTATTTTCTGATGGTGGTAAAACTGATACAAATGGTATAACTGATACAAATGGTAAAACAGATACAAGTTGTAAAACTTCCAAAACCTTTAATAAATGTATTGGTATTTAAGAGGCATTTTGCTGATAATCTATTAATTTTTTTAAGTTGCATGTGTATGGGATTGGGAAAAGGTTAGCTTGTTTGACTTTTGATCAAAAGGTTTGGAGTTTGAAACCCTTCAGAGATTTGGAAATTTGTCTGCTGTAGAGAATTTATCAAATGGCAGTATTGGACTTGGAAATTTTAATTGCTCTAGAGATTTGCCCTTCAGGTATAAAGGGACTTGGAAATTTTGTCAGCTGTAGAGAATTTTTTTAAAGGCAGAAAGGGATTTGGAAATTTTCTCTGCTATAGAGAATTGTTTTGAAGGTAGAAAGGGACTTGGAAATTTTGTCTGCTATAGAGAATTTGTTTAATGCAGAAAGGGACTTGGGAATTTGGTCTTCTATAGAGAATTGTTTTGAAGGTAGAAAGGGACTTGGAAATTTTGTCTGCTATAGAGAATTTGTTTAATGCAGAAAGGGACTTGGGAATTTGGTCTTCTATAGAGAATCGTTTTGAAGGTAGAAAGGGACTTGGAAATTGTGTCTGCTATAGAGAACTGTTTTGAAGGTAGAAAGGGACTTTTTTGTTTGCGGGGAAGATGTTTGATTTCTTAAAATTCAAAACATGACTTTTGTCTTACTTTATTTGGTGTAACAGTTATTCCTATGAAGGTTTTTGGTTTGATCATGATGGGCTTATGAGTGTAAAGTTCAATGATGTCTTCAGAGCTGTAATGTAAAAACTGTGTACTTATGTTTATGTCATCTTTAAGTCAGTTATTTTTTTCTGTAGTTTTATGGTCTGTGGAATGATTCAATGATTGTCAGTAGAAAGAACAAAATCTGAGGAATTTTAGTGTGTTTTAGATTTCAAAAAGCATCCATATGGTTAAAATTTCTACCGTATTTTTAATATTTTCTTTCAGTTGGTCTATTTTCCATTGTAGCCTTTTTAGTAACATTGAAAAATCAAAGCCATTTTTTCATTGTAGCCTTTTAGAAACACTGAAAAATCAAAGTTGTTTAAACAATGGAGTTGGATTCACTTGAAAATAACTTTTGACAATATGGACAACGCTGTGTACTGAATTCTGTTTGGAGTAACCCTTGGATACATGTGGTTACTATGACGATGGCAACTCAAGTTGTACAGTATATGGATTTACGACTTGCAATTGACAATGAACCACCGGCATATGAATATGTACTTTATCAGGTAGGTTTTGGAATGTGAAAACCTTTGATATTCCTTGTGCACTCTTCCTCGGTTGAATCATATATATATATGTGTTTTCATCATTTTGCTATGTTTATTTTCACAGGGCAGGAAATTATATAACTAGCGTGAGGCTAGTAAAAATGAATATGGACTTACTAAAGATCTAGAATCGTGACATGTACTAAGTTAATTAATATTACTGAGTTAATAGTTGAACGTTTCTTTTCTTAGCAATGATATAATTGTAATAATAGTAGCTAGTAATATTTACTAAGACTTTAATGACAAAGTTATGGGGATATGCTCCAGTGTTTGAAATAGTTTCCAGGGCTTGTGGTTTGAAGAATCAACTAGCCCTCCTAAAACTTTGACGAGCCCTGCTATGTATAAATACTCGACACATCTTAAGTCCCACAGGCCAGGCTGACTTCTTCTCGTCCTATATGAAATTAACCAACATTTTGCTGGCGGGCAGGCAGCTATTTCGAACACTGATGGGGGCGGGATAGCGCAGTGGTTAGCGCGTTCGGCTGCGGATCAGGAGGTCCGTGGTTCGAATCCCGCCAGGGGCTCGGCAACTTTGTCTGCAGTAGAGAACTGTTCTATACGCAGTCAGGTTTGGGTGCAATGCTACACTGAAATTCAGCGCAGTACCACCCATGGTTCGCTAGTTCCTTCCGACGCTCGCAGGTTTCACCGCAATACATAGCGACAATGGTGTTGCGGGCTTTCTCCCTGCAATAATACTATATAAGTGAAATAATCTTGAAAGCGGCGTTAAACACCAGATCACTCACTCACTTGAACACTGATATGTTCTCTGATAAGTGTATTTACCTCTTATGGGTCCCATATTTATTTTAGTTTCATTGAAAACCCTCACTAACAAAGTTGTCATAGTCAATTTGATGTTGACATTGTTGATTGATTATAAATTTGACAAACATTTAATGATCTGTGTTCTGCAACATTCATTTTGTTGAGATTTATTTTTTTCTATTCAAGTAGGTTCTGCATTCTTGTCATCTTTGTCATCATCATCAATATCATCATCGTTGTTGTAAACATCATCGTCAACATCAATATCATCGTCATATTATTCTTATCATCATCAACATCATCATATTCATCATCATCATCAATTTATTAACACATCAACATATGCATCAACGTCATCATCTTCATCATCATCATCATCATCAACATAATAATCAATATCATCATCAAAATCATCATTGTTGTAAACATCACCATCATCATCAACATCGTCATTGACATTGCTAACATCATCATCACCATCATCATTAACAAAAAAATACACTGTTATGGTAACACCTCCGAATTCATAAGTACAACATTTCAAAGTATACTTCCCGAAAGCAGTAAGTAACAGGTGTTAATGTTTTTTATGAGGATTAGCATGTGTTTGTGCACCTGTGTAGAGTATGAAGATAACGTGACAGCTAACAGTAATTTGGAATATGTGCAGGTGTACATGTTTACAGGTGCAATTGCCTTGTTGAAAGATTGGCAAGAAAAACATTAATGGTATGGTTGTTGTCAACCTTCACACTTTAAATACAAGACATTTGTCTCTCTAATGTAATGTTCACCTCAATGAAACATATCAATTTTGTCCTGTGGTATCTTACAACAAAAACTCTCTACAGGTCAATGGGGAGACAGTTTGTTTTCCCCTTGTCTAAAATGTTTTACAAATAAGGGACATTTAGATTTAGACTTTTTTTTTAAAAGATCGCTTTTGTTATTTTGAAAGTAAAATAACACTTACCAAAAATCTTTGGGGAGAGCAAAGATTAAGTGACCCAATTTTTTTGGCAATTATACAGAAGCTCTGCAAGTAATTATTGGGGACTAGAAGTTTTTGCATTTTTTACTTTTGAGCTCATCTGGCCTAAAAGGCCAAATGGGTTAATGACATATCGTCTGGCGTCCATCGACCGGTCGGCTGTATATCCATCTGTAAACTTTTTGCTAGTTCATAGTCTTCTCACCGACCATTGATTCAGGTAATTTGAAATCTTGTGTACCCTGTTAACCTTTTTTCAGCAAGAGGCCTAGAAAGCTGAAACGTTGTATACAGACTCCTCAGCTGATGGTGACCCAATGACCCCTAATAAAGGTCAATGTTGCCATGCCATAAAAACTTATAAAAAGGCCCAGAAAGCTGAAACCTAGTGTATAGACTACTAAGTTGGTGGGGATTTTGGTTATAGATGTTTATAGATTTCATTAATGACTGCTAATAAATCACATAGGAGCCTTGCCCAATACAAGCTATTTCAATATTCTTCTTCTTTAGATGCAAAATACCTAGAAATTTGAAACCTTTTGTACAGACACTTAGCTTCTAATCTATAGATTTGGTGACCCTAATAAATGTCACTGAAACCATTCCCTAAAAAACTAAAAAAGCAGCAGGTCCATGAAAGCTTAAACCTTGTATACAGATTATTTAGCTGATTGGGCTTACAGTTTATAGATGTTGGCGACCCTGTGACCATTTGTGAAATAATTATAGATAGCCTATAAGCAGGAGAGCCAATGGCTCTATTTTTCTCAGCTACTGTCTCTCAATACCCAAAGTCTTGTATACAATATGGAATATCATTGGAACATAATGGCACATGGAAATATATATTGTAGTGACCATTTTGCCCACTAATATTTTTCTCTATAACTCCAAGCTTTGCAATGGTGAAATCCAAAGCCTGATGAACTACAGAGCCACTTGACTCTTTTACTGTCAATATAAAAAATGATAAGCTTTGGTCATTTAAATACATCCTTACATTTACTTAGTATATTATCACCATTATGGAAATGTAGAAACCACTTTCTTTCGATCAGGTTCAGTTCTCATTCAAAAAGAATTCAAAGAAATGATTAATTGATTTGATGTCACGATAAGGCGTTTATTTCAAAGGTCAATGCTATAACACTAAGAACAAATAATGTTTTCAATGTACCCCATTGTCAATTTGAATTACCCCCCAAGTCTGTTGTTTACTCACGTCTCTACAAAGTTGACCCTGTATGTAAAATCTTCTTTGGGACAGAAATTTGATATCTTATCTGTTTAGTGGTTGTGTATGTAGTTTCAAAGTAAATATTATATCAATTAAGTGTCAATTTTGAATCGACCATTTGAGGTTTTGATTTATTATGATTGTGGATATGTTTATTTTAGGTGCGTTTGAGGGATTCAGATTGAATAATGAAAGATATTTTCAATGAAGAATTTTTTTTAATTTCATTGCATGCACTTTCGTTTTAATGGAAGACATTGTTGTTTGAATGAGAAAAAGAGTGACAAAACATTTTGTTATGTGAAAAAAGTAAAGAGGAAATGAAAATAAAACTGCCAATATTTATTATATTTCAGGAAAATAATTTGATTTTACCATATTTACCATATATGTTACTAGATAGTATTATATGGGTATTTTCATATCACATTCTGTATCAGCCCGAGACCCCAATATCAGCCCGAGAGCTTTAGCTCGAGGGCTGATATTGGTCGAGGGCTGATACAGGATGTGATTTGAAAATACCCATATCATACTATTTTTATCATATATACTTACAAAACCAAAAAATAAAAGTAACTATAAAAAGATTAAACTTTAATTAATAACATTAACACGAGTGTCTTGTCACCTGTCGTCTTCCTTACAGTGTTAGGGTTTCTTTATTCTCTTTACAAATGCTTCTGTGTCCATGCCATTAGCTTCTATGCTCACTTGGTTTTCGTTTTCTTCGTCAACTGCCGCTTCCATGATCGTATCAAGCTAAAATATCCGATCAGCAAGAGACTGCAGCGTTCTTTCCGCGATATCGGCCATGTTTTAACGTCAGCTGTACAAAGGGAGACAACTCTAAATATCTCGCGACTTCGATCTTTTTTTCCCGTTCGTTGCCCAGGGTTCCAGGTTCAAGTCCCTTGACGACGGGCTGATACAGGTTTTTGCCCTTGACGACGGGCTGATACAGGTTATCTGCCCTGCGGGCTGATACAGGGTGCTTGACGGAGGGTCTATCGTACATTCAAAATCTCTGTATTTATAAGCAAGTATATGATAAAATATATGAAATGTATGAAATGACATTAAAAAAACTACATTAAAATAAACATATGATTCGACTCCTTGAAATCAAGTAGAACACTCTGTGTGTCAGATGATATTGACATTGTACAAACATTATTAAAAATTACAGAGAAGTATCGAATACATGATCTGGGGTCTGTACTGCCCTTTAGTTAATAAAATTTTTTAATTTTGACCAAAAACTGGTATCGCTAAATTTCTTAAGCTCAATTTTAAGTGATACAAAAACGCATTAGCAACCAGACCCTATTTTCACTTAAAACCTTAGTGCTAAGGCAACAATGAGTTAAATTCACCTTAGTCTAAGAGAACTTAGTATAAGGTGCAAGTGGGTACTGAACAATATCTCCTCTGTTGTAAAATGATATGGACACCAAAGCTTACAATATCATCTAGAGAATCATACACAGTGTTCACCACGTAGCATTACTAAGAGACAATTAAAAAAGCATGTCTCCTTGATGTCTGAAACAACGCTGAAATATACACCGATATAGACAAGATATAGTATCATAACGCATACCAGAACATTATTCGCTGGTGATATTGACACTGTAATCCTTATCTTTGTTAGGGGCAGCCAAGTGTTAAAACACACAATTTGGGGTCTTAACGGCAAGACAAAAGGATATAAATATGCTTATGTTTCCCATGCAGGGCCAAACCTGACACCTATAAGTGTCTTAGACAAACAGATAACACATAAGGGGAATACGAACTATAAAACAGTAGCGTTGTTGATTACATGGTGAGTATAAATGTAGATGTATTTAAAATAAAAAATCTAGGAAAATTTTTATTTTTCAAATTTAAGATTATTTGAATATTTTTACAAGCAAAGGATCGGATATGATAAAAATTATTATTGTTTGATCTGATAATAATGTTATAATTCTATTATATCCATTGAATTTCAATGTTAGTTGACATTTAGTTGTCTGCACATACTGAAACTGATACCCAGAAACATTTTTCGTATAATCATATAACCAACTATCATGTTTCCACTGTAAATTGTTACTATATAGCAGGGGGAGACATACCAGATTGAAAGACCATGACAAGTGGGTACCAACATGGCTATGATCCTGGGTACCAACATGGCTATGATCCTGGGTACCAACATGGCTATGATCCTGGGTACCAACATAGCTATGATCCTGGGTACCAACATAGCTATGATCCTGGGTACCAACATAGCTATGATCCTTCACACAAATGTGGCCCAACCTTTCTGCATTTCATGCCTCCAGTAATTTTTTTAAGCAGACTCTCCATATCCTTGGAACAAATTTACAAGATGTTCTAATTGTGTCTTTGAAGACCTGTGACCCAATGTGAATGATAAGCAATATTGCAAATCAGTTGCTTTTAGAAAGTTTTGAATTCATTATTATCTATTATTAATTTTCAATGTCACATTTTGGTTTCTTTTATTTGAGTCTGTTTGCATAATTTGCATATTGATTTTCAGACGGACTTGTTGCATTGTGTATCAATTTTCAGTTTTATTTCAGTTTATACATACCATATTCTGTGGACGTCACAACATGCAACCGTGACGTCACAACATGCAACCGTGACGTCACAATATGCAACTGTGACATCACAACATGCTACCATGACGTCACAACATGCTACTGTGACGTCACAACATGAAAATGACTCAATCATGTTGGTGACAATCATTTTTACTGGCACTCCATAAAGGGAGATTAAAGTGATGTTCACAGAAACAGCTTTTCACTCTCAATTCCAGGGTAAATGTTATAACTTTTAACTACAATGTGCAATTAATGTGTTGGCTTGCAGGAAGAGCTGGAGAAAACAAAACAGGAACTGATAGCAGCTCAACACCGTGCGGCATCGCTAGAACTGGACAAGGTTCATTTTGTGTTCCATGTGGAACTAACATTTCTAACTGTTGTAGATTCATCGTACTGGATTACTAATGTGTGTTGATGTTGTTCTAATGTCCAGAGACCTTTCCTATTTGACTTAGATGTGATTCCTATTTAAAACTAGGGGTTGTTGACACTAATCTATTAAAAACATCCTATAATGTCTCATATTTCATCATATAATCTTGGGATTAATATTTGACTTAGATGTGATTCCCATTTATATGTAGGGGTTGTTGACACTAATCTATTAAAAACATCCTATAATGTCTCATATTTCATCATTTCATCTTGGGATTAATATTTGACTTAGATGTGATTCCCATTTATATGTAGGGATTGTTGACACTAATCTATTAAAAACATCCTATCATGTCTCATATTTCATCATTTCATCTTGGGATTAATATTTGACTTAAATGTGATTCCCATTTAAATGTAGGGATTGTTGACACTAATCTATTAAAAACATCCTATAATGTCTCATATTTCATCATTTCATCTTGGGATTAATATTTGACTTAGATGTGATTCCCATTTATATGTAGGGGTTGTTGACACTAATCTATTAAAAACATCCTATAATGTCTCATATTTCATCATATAATCTTGGGATTAATATTTGACTTAGATGTGATTCCCATTTATATGTAGGGGTTTTTGACACTCATCTATTAAAAACATCCTATAATGTCTCATATTTCATCATTTCATCTTGGGATTAATATTTGACTTAGATGTGATTCCCATTTATATGTAGGGGTTGTTGACACTAATCTATTAAAAACATCCTATAATGTCTCATATTTCATCATTTCATCTTGGGATTAATATTTGACTTAGATGTGATTCCCATTTATATGTAGGGGTTTTTGACACTCATCTATTAAAAACATCCTATCATGTCTCATATTTCATCATTTCATCTTGGGATTAATATTTGACTTAGATGTGATTCCCATTTATATGTAGGGGTTGTTGACACTAATCTATTAAAAACATCCTATAATGTCTCATATTTCATCATTTCATCTTGGGATTAATATTTTCCTTAGATGTGATTCCCATTTATATGTAGGGGTTGTTGACACTAATCTATTAAAAACATCCTATAATGTCTCATATTTCATCATATAATCTTGGGATTAATATTTGACTTAGATGTGATTCCCATTAAAAACTAGGGGTTGTTGATACTAATCTATTAAAAACATCCTATAATGTCTCATATTTCATCATTTCATCTTGGGATTAATATTTGACTTAGATGTGATTCCTATTTAAAACTAGGGGTTGTTGATACTAATCTATTAAAAACATCCTATCATGTCTCATATGTTCAACGTGTCTTGGTGTTGTTCTAACATCCAGGGCCTCCTTTCACGAAGCCCTAAGGTGATCGTAAGCCTCTAAGTTTACCTTAGAGCAATGTTCAAGAATGGGAGTTAAGGTTAACCTTAGTAAAGGTTGCTTTGTGAAAGAAGACCCAGAGACCTATCTTATTTGACTTAGATGTGATTCCTATTTAAAAGTAGGGGTCGTTGACACTAATCTATTAAAAACATCCTATAATGTCTCTTATGTTCATCATTTCATCTTGAAATTAATATTTGACTTAGATGTGATTCCAATTTAAAAGTAGGGGTTGTTGACACTAATCTATTAAAAACATCCTATAATGTCTCTTATGTTCATCATTTCATCTTGAAATTAATATTTGACTTAGATGTGATTCCAATTTAAAAGTAGGGGTTGTTGACACTAATCTATTAAAAACATCCTATAATGTCTCATATTTCATCATTTCATCTTGGGATTAATATTTGACTTAGATGTGATTCCCATTTATATGTAGGGGTTTTTGACACTAATCTATTAAAAACATCCTATCATGTCTCATATTTCATCATTTCATCTTGGGATTAATATTTGACTTAAATGTGATTCCCATTTATATGTAGGGATTGTTGACACTAATCTATTAAAAACATCCTATAATGTCTTTTATGTTCATCATTTCATCTTGAGATTAATATTTGACTTAGATGTGATTCCAGTTTAAAAGTAGGGGTTGTTGACACTAATCTATTAAAACATTCTATAATGTCTCATATTTCATAATTTCATCTTGGGATTAATATTTGACGCAATAAGCGCCCTCTCCTTATTAACGCACTACAACCATTTTGGTGACTCACAAAATAATGATCGTCTCCCTCTCATAACTTAACTTTAACTTTTTCCTCTTTCCTAAACATGAACCTTACTCCTTATGCCTTTAGTCAAGCAAAACTCTATAAGAGCCACTTTGAAATAATTATCAAATTTCAATATTTTACTACTATTCTTTAGAATTTAGGGGTATTGTTGGGAACCCAACTTTGATACTAGAAAAATTAGACAAAATGATGCATTCCTCGTTTAGATTTAGATGGGTAAGGACCGAGGTGCCAAATAAGAGGAGGTGCCAAATAAGAGTCGTACATTGCTTATGAACCTATATTTTCTTTGTAAATCGTGTTATCTATATAGGCCTCATTCTGTGCACCCTCCTAAATAAATTCTTTGTTGGCCTCTGAGTAGAATGTAGACCCTGTTTGAAACAAAAAATTTATGTTGTCAGTTGTGAACATAACTGAAAAAATAAAAACTGTTAAAAATACCATATACCTTGTTAACTCTAATTAGATATTAGGACAGAGTTACCTCCCTTTATTGTGTAATTGAAAGAAATTAACTTTTATTCATTTAAATCCAATATTAAAAACACTTTTAAATGTCAATGATAGCTGTTCGTTTTTTTCAATTTTCATTTCTTTTTTTAAACAATCCATTACTTATTTGATGTTATGAATAATATTAGAAATGTTATAAAAATAATCACTTTTCAGTTTTAAGTTGTTCTGATGACGTTGAAACAACGTAAAAAACATCCAAATTTCAACACAAGGGAACTAGCGTTGTTCCGACGTCAAAAATCGGTTAATCGACGTCCTGACCTGAAATCAGCCAAATTTCGACGTCTAAATGACGTCAGATGCCTGCTGGGATGACGTCATTCAATGATTTCTTTACGTCACAGATGACATCATAAGATTGTGGCCTTATTTCCTTGAATAGAATCACATTATTTTTCACTTATTTAAGATATGGATTTAATTTTCACCTATAAATGGCATATTTCACCATTGAAAATATAATGCTTTCAACTTTCATGACCTGCTTGATGTGTTTCAGGGAGAGAGATCAGACACTGCCTCGGATGTTGTTAAACACTTTGACCTTGACCCCTCTGAGCCTCCGAGTCAGGCGACGACCAGAGAAGGATCGAGACAAGTATGTAGAGATCTTCACAAATATTTACTTCTTAAGTGGAATTCTATAAATATTGTAATTGATTAATCAAATTTGCCCCAAAAATAACTTTCAACTTGTGTTTAGAGTGTTGATCTTGTCTGAAACAAAACTGGATTATGTTTGGTAATTAAACAAGCCCCCTTGGCGCCTAACTTCATGGTATTTACACTGACTGTGGTGTGAAAGAATAATTTTTCTATTCTCTGTTGTTACAAGGTTAAAGCAGGGGTATGGTTGGCTTTAAGTTCTTAAATTTGCTTGTTAGTGTAGAGCTGTTATTACTATAATTATTGTAGGTTGTTGAGTTTTTCTTTTTGTACATAAACAATAGTTGCAAAATCTGCTTATAGATTTTGTTTCAGTTGGCAACAAAATTTTGGCAGAATTGATTTTGAATAGTCTTATATATTACCAATGTTTTGTTAATTGTTATAATTATTTTGAAATTTTATCCGCCATGGTACCATTGCTTTAGGGAATCCATATTCTTTTCTTCATATCACCTGACATTCTCAAATTTTCCTCCTGTCAAAAGTAAAAATATCATCTCTCTAAAGTTTCAAAATATTTTACAGATTCATTGAAAAGGCCAAGCATTGATTATACAAAGACCCATCACTGCTAAGTTTGCCTTTGACTCATTGTTAATACATTGAGTTATGATCACCTTGGACAAAGAGGCTCTGGTCCTCCTTCCACAAAGCAACCTTTACTAAGGTTAACCTTAACTCCCATTGTTTAACATTGCACTAAGGTTACCTTTGAGACTTACGATCACCTTACAGCTTTGTGAAAGGAGGCCCTTGGTTGCCGGAAATCTGTTAAGATGAAATAATTTTAAATTTTGAATTTAGATCTTTTGATGTCTATCACAGTGGAGAGAAACATGAACAATTTAATTTGGATAACCTTTGGGATATTTGCTGTCAAATTGTTTATTCTTTATTCAATGTGTGTCTCATTTGTCTCATTTTTCAATTAACAAATTATTTACAAAGTTATTCTATTTTCTCTATTTGATAACCATTGTTGTTTTTCCCTTATTATTTTTGCAATTTTTATTAACAATTTCCAAACTACACAGAATGAAAAACCTAAAGGAAAACTTAAGAACAAATGTAAAAAATCGGTAAGATTTTGAAGAAAATCTTCCCATATACCAACAACCTACCCTTCAATTTTCCTTATGATGCCATGTTGTAGCACAAATAGATCAATCAAGTCACCAAAAAAATAAAGACAATTTGTGATTGAAACTTAATTCTTAAGTGAACACATACATCTTTAGTATAAATTATTAGTATAAATAAATAAATCCATTATTATTATTATTATTATTATCATTATTATTATTATTATTATTATTATTATTATTATTATTATTATTATTATTATTATTATTATTATTATTATTATTATCATCATCATCATTATTATTATTATTATTATCAGTTCCTTAATATAAGGTAAAACATTGAATATAAGAGTGGTTAACCATTTCCACAACCAGCAAATGAATGTTTGTGTCACTGATAGATTCCTAAGAATAAGGTAAGAAAACAACCCCGGCTTTTGTTGAATTTTGCTTAAAAAACTTTCCACACCGATGGCTTTGCTTGTCCATAAAAGTTTCCCATGCTTAGATTTTTACAATTTTAAATAATAAAATAGTAAGACTCTTACAAACTATCTGATTTTAAACATTGGCAGTTTTTCTTAGACCTAGAAAATTAATTTATATAAGATATTTCAAGGAGATACAATTGGCAAAGATCAGCCTACAAAATAAATTTTTGTAATACCATTTACTTATGTTTACTTAGATTGATGCTAAATCTTTTATCATTGCATTATTATTTTATATTTGCTTCTGATTATCTTTGCATTTGAAGTTTTAATTAAAATTTGCTTTTTTGTTGCAACTTTCTTTCATTTATTGATTACTTAGAAACGGGCTTCATGTATTTAAGAGGAAAATGTGTTTCTGTTTTGTTTGCTGCATATGCCTAATGGCATAAATGTAGTCATTATGAATGTGGAAAAAACCTCTTACTCTCACAAACTATTAGCGATGGTGAGAATTGCCTCGTTTCTATTGATTATTGATCTGTACAGAGAGTGTTACACCGTGTAACAGGAAAGACAAAAATATCACTGTATAATGGCGCAATAACGGTTACAAATGGCCTTCATGTTTTGGTCATATTGGCCATGAAATGTTAAAAAATATATAAAAAACTTGTCTTTGAAAAACATTTTTTTGGAAAATTATTTTTGTTTTACAAAAATGAATACAGTTAACGGATGGTAATAATTTGATTTGTTCATGGAAATTTCTATAAATAAAACTATATATGAGATATGTGAAAATTTATAAGTTTGTTAAATTTGATACTCTTATTTATTGATTATATGAATCATTTTCGTACAAATTTTGAAGTATTGATATCAATTACATTTTAAGAAAAGTTGTTTGGGTCCCATTGCTTTAATATTCAATTGTTTCTTCAAACAAATTTCAAACAATTTCAAACAATTTCAATTGTTTCTTCAAAACAATTATGCAGACAGAAAGATAGATTTATTCAGTTTGATTATATGAATCATTTTCGTACAAATTTTGAAGTATTGATATCAATTACATTTTAAGAAAAGTTGTTTGGGTCCCATTGCTTTAATATTCAATTGTTTCTTCAAAAAAATTTCAAACAATTTCAATTGTTTCTTACAACAATTTCAAACAATTTCAATTGTTTCTTAA
The DNA here is from genome assembly GCA_921293015.1 of Phorcus lineatus. NCBI lineage: Eukaryota > Metazoa > Mollusca > Gastropoda > Trochida > Trochidae > Phorcus > Phorcus lineatus. The sequence continues at coordinate 14,364,426 of OV121093.1, forward strand.
AACAATTATGCAGAGAGAAAGATAGATTTATTCAGTTTATTAAAAGCCAAGTGGCTCAAAGTAATGGTACTTGCATCATGACAGACTATGATCATGTAACATAGACAAAGGTTTAACTCGAGATTTTAATATGAACAGCAATTCTTTTATAAAAATGGCAACAGATTTGATGACATCAGCGTTGTTTTAATTTAGCAGATTATAAAACATTTGATATGTTCCATTGATACAATTTAAATATTTCTTCCAGCAGGAAAATTAAAAAGCCTCGGAAACTAACTAATTCATCTTTTGGTTGACCAGAAGAACAATACGAACATGACAAATCGTTTTATTAATATTTATCTTCAATACCCTCAATTAATTTAATAAATTTTGCCAAGTTATTTCAAAATTGTATTTTATAAGAAAGTTCACTATATAAATAATCAAAACAATTTTATATCAAGTAATATCACGTTTTTGTAGAATTTTATGTTCCCTAAAATCTTTATCATGATGAAGATATTTTTGTGATACTTTTTCTTCCCCGACCTCAAACAATAATAACACTGGTCTCCTTGACAACAAAGATAAGAGATTTGCGGCTGAAACAAGTTGGATCAAATTGTTCCATATTGACGGGTAACTGGGATCCCTCGTAAATCCTCGAAATAAATCAACACAAACCCGTTTTGTTTCTAAGCATGAGAAAATGCAGCTGCAATCATAGCAGTCAACGACATAATTATTCATTTCCGACATTTTCTGCTTTTGGCCAACAGCTTTCCGTTTTGACATTTTCAAAGCAAATGTTTTCTGACAGTGACATTGAGTCTCCAAGAGAACTTGTGCTTTTGCGGTGTTGTATTTGGGATTCAGATAGAGAGATCTTGCTTTATCGACTCTGTGTGAATTGAGAGATTTTAAAGGATTTATGGATCTTGAATTGGGCTAAAGACTTGTGTTTACTTATTCTTGAGTATTCTGATTTATTCTTTGATTTTTGAGTTATGAAACACAAGGTAAGTTTCTAATTTGTTCTGATATTTCATGGTTTTGTTCTTTGTCAATGACAAGAACTTGATGTTGAAACCATCTTTATCTTTATCTTTATCAAATGATAGCTTTGACAAGAACTTGAACTTTATCCTAATCAAATGATAGAAATGACAAGAATATGACCTCAAACTTTATCTTAATCAATTGAAAGCAATGACAAGAACAAGAACTTGACCGTGAACTTTATCTTTATCAAATGAAGGCAATGACAAGAACAAGAACTTGAACTTTATCTTTATCAAATGATAGCTGTGACAAGAACTTGAACTTTATCTTAATCAAATGATAGAAATGACAAGATTTAACCTTATCTTTCTCAAATAGATATCTAAACTAATGTCCAAAAGAAAGTACCCAGTGTAGTTTTTTTAACATAAAATAACAACCAATGCATATGTATATGCAAATCTTTTTGTTCTGAATAGAATATTCAATTCCTCAGCATATGCAGCAAATTTCATTTGGTACGAAGTCAAAATTACCGTATGACTGTCAATAAAAGACAGGTGGTATCAAAAACTTAATTTCAGCACAAACCAACAAGGCAATTCTTTTGCAAAATGACAAGAAATCTTTATTCAATAACGGGTATGGCGACCATGGGCGTTAATACAGGCAAACACACGTCGACGCATGGAAGAAGTAAGGCGGCGTATGACCTCTGGTGGGATTTGCTGCCATTCTTCAATCAGAGCTTGTTCCAGTTGCTGGATCGTGACTGGGGGTGCGGGTCGTCTCCTGATTTGTCGATCCAGGTGGTCCCATAGGTGCTCGATGGGATTCATGTCGGGAGAATATGCTGGCCATGGCAAAACGTCGATATTGGCGTTGGTTAGGAAGTCGTTTGTCAGTCTTGCCGTGTGTGGTCTTGCGTTGTCATGTTGAAAAACAACTCCCTGCGGCTGTTGCTGAATGAAAGGAAGCACAACTGGTCTCAACACCTCGTCTCTGTACCTCTGAGCATTCAAATTGCCATGAATAATCACAAGCCTCGTCGTCAGATTTCCGCAGATCCCTCCCCATATCATAACGGACCCGCCTCCAAATGGCCTGACTTCCTGGACGCAATTCTGGGCCGTGCGTTCACCAACGCGTCATTTCTGAAGAGACAAAACCTGCTTTCATCTGAAAACAGCACACGTCGCCAATTACGGAGCTGCCAACGTCGGACTTGTCTTGCCCATGCCAGTCTACGACGCTGGTTTTGGAGAGTCAGCTCTACGCCGCGGTAAGGACGACGTGCTCGGATGCCATGGATTCGTAGTCGTCGGTACACCGTCTGCCGACTGATGACGCGTCCGAGTGCTGTCGAAGCCGTTGACGTCGCCGTGACAAAACGATTGCGCAGATGTATTGTGCGGATGTGACGGTCTTCAGCGGGTGTTGTCACGGGTGGACGACCACTTCTTGGCCTGTCTGATGTATTGCCTGTTTGCCTGAGTCGTTGCATCAGTCTGGTGATCGTTTTCCTTGTGCAGCCGAAGGTTCTTGCAATGACTGTGTTGTTGGCGCCTTGTTGCGCCATACCGACAGCTCTCTCTCTTTCCACCTGAGTTAAACGTGGCATACTTTTTGTGGTTTTCTTTCTATTGTGGTCATACCGTGTAGCGAGAGCTGATTTATACTGTCGATATGCACGTGCATTTTGTGCTACAGCAGGAAACATCTTTTTTGGTGTTTTGCAGCGTTGGGGCGATTATTTTTAATTGTTTTGTCATGCGGTTCCGAAAAAAGATGGGTTTTCACGTATGGAATAAAATCAAAAAAGTTTGTGGACAAAATTTACATCGAAAAAAAAATTGGTGTTAAATTCATGGGTGGGTACTTTCTTTTGGACACTAGTTTAATTTCTTCTTAAGATTAAATTAAGATTCTTTGCAGATGACATTAATTATGATCCAATGTGGATTTTGTGGTTTCACTATTCATCTGTTAGAATTTTCATTCTGATGAAGGGGTATAACCCTTTAACGTACATACTAAATTCTGTTCCTCTTTCTGGATATTGCCAAGTGTTGATTATGGATTTGATATAAAATATTCATTTCATATCATTTAAGTTTTATCTTTCTGTTTCTATTTTACTCTTATTTGCTTTTACCAACAAAACATAATATTTGCTTTTCAATCTTTAGAGTGTTGTTTCTAAAAAGGTTTTTATTTTCAGGAGAGCCGATCTAACAAGTCCAGTCGGCAAGGCAGTGTGGCCAGTAAGAAGTCTGGAAAATCTCCTAATAGACAATCTGACGTAAGTAATGGAAATGTTCAGATTTCATTAAAACCAACATCATCAACATAGTTATTATATAAAAATGATCTGATTCCAATAGGTTCAAATAATTCTGTAAAATGTTTTATCTTGTCTTAGAGACATTATGAAGATTAAGGATTGAAGGAAAAATAAATTTATAGTTAATCAAATTCTTTATTCAATAAAATGAACAAGTTGGCTATCTATAAATATGGTTTTCATTCATGTTTTTCCCTATGTTGTTGTTTATGTAAGACCAGGCACATCCTTGTTTTCGTTGCTGATAAGCGGCCATGTTGGAAGAGATTGACTATCAGTAACAGTCACAATAAAATGCTAAGCATTATCATCGGAATTATTTCATCAAAAGGTATAGATTGTTGATAAAAGCTACAATTGGATTATAATCAGGACCATATAAAAGTAAAGAGTTTAAAAAATCATAAAAACCCTAACAAAAATTACAATACTTTTTCAAAAGATATTGATGTATTTCAAATGAGTCAGTGAATGTACAATTCTAATTCCCACAGTTTGTTACATTGCAGTCTACCGAAATGTAAAAAAATGAAAAATGAAAGGGACAGTGGAGTTTTCAAAAAGAGTTTTTTAAAAATATTTTCTCTTTCAGTCCAAACCAGGAAGCAGGGCAAGCAAACAGGGTATGTTAATTTGCTGTGGTAGCATTTATAATTCTTCTTGAAAACTGATTGGGAAAAATAAATCTTATAAAATATGTTCTTCTTATATCTTGTAGTTAAATAAATGCTTTTGCTTAAAATATGATTGATAAAAATATCAAAAGCCTGATTAAGAAATTTACCTCACAATATATGTTATGATTTTTTTTTTGTCTGAATTAAAAAATGAAGAAGTTTTCAAAAAATCAAAATGATTATAAAAAATATAAATATAAAATCGTATATAGGCAAGAACTTGTTGGTAACCAATTAGTCAATATGAAAAGTAAACTTTTTATGAATTTTTTTTTCAATTTTTGTTATTCAGGATCAGGGAATATTTAGAAATAATTTAGTCTTTGTGATAATTTTGTGAAATGTGTATTTGATTTGAAAGTGTAATCGTTGAAAAATGTGACATTCATCAGAAAAACTTCAAAAGGAAACTGATGACGAAGTTATAGATATAACTGTTTTCACACCTGAAGGTAATATATAAGTTATTGAACTAGACCAGACAGGTACTAACATTATTATAGTAAGTAGTACAGATATATTAAGATCACTAATGTAGTGTTAGAGTGTTTTACATCCTGCCAGGGGTTCTGCAACTTTGTCTATAGTACAGAACTGTTCTACACGCAGTAAGACTTGGGTGCAATACTACACTATACTACACCCATAATTCACTAGTTCTCTCAGGTTTCACTGCAATGCATATCCACAATGGTGTTGCAGGCATTCTCGGTATATATAGGTGAAATAATCTTAAACCCCAAAACACCTTACTTCACCATATTTCACAAGTCGCTTGACATCCATTCTAAAAAAGGCCCTGTATTGAATGCTGTCTATTATAGGCATTAGGTCTGATGAAGGGGGTCTACCCATGAGAACACTGAACTACAAAATACTGCTCCTTCTGCAGATAACGCCATATGTTGATGACTGATTAATCTCTTTGTAGATATACTATGCCATTTGATGCTTTTGAATAATAATTGGTGACTGTCCAAATCCTGAAAGACCCTCATCTGCATTGCTATATTATTTGAAAATTAATCTTTAACATTACATATAATTGATGAAGAATATCAAGAGCTGCAGAGCCAACGGTTCTAGTTTATTACCGTTACCAAGAGAAATCTATAAACAGATGCTTTGCACTATGATCATGAGTAAATTTTGTTGAAGCAGAATTATTTAGAAGAAAAGTCTTAACCTTTATGTGACAGTCCTTGATAAACTATCTAAGATTAGCTACTGCTCTATACGTTATGCTTCTCCTAGGGCACAGGTTAGCGCGTTTTGCTTTGGATCATGAGGTCTGTGGTTCACATCCCGGTAGGGGCTTGGCAGCTTTTTCTGCAGTAGAGAACTGTTTCTCCCTGCAATAACACTGGCAGCTGTGATATAAGTCAAATACGATAGTGGCATTAAACCCCAAATAGCCTCACGTGTTCTTAGGTCTGAGTTTTATTCCTGTAAATTAGCCACCGTGAATGCTTTAGCACGTATTGGTTCAAAATATAATTTTAATCTTTATAGCGCTCACATGTTGTTTTGTAATTTTTAGCTCATCAGGTCTGAAAGACCCGATGGGCTTATGGCATGGCAAGGTGTCCGGCGTCCGTCCGTCCGTCTGTCCATCCGTCCGTAAACTTTTCACTTTTTCGACTTCATCTCCAGAACCAATGACTCTAGAGAGCTGAAATTTTATGTGCATACTCCTTGGCAAATGGGGATTCTAAATTGTAGATTTCGTGACCCCATGACCCCAAATGAGGTCACAGGGGTCAAAACATGAAAAACCTATTTTCATCTTCTTCTCCAGTTCCTAAAGGTCCAGAGAGCTGAAAAGTTGTGTGTAGACTTCTTGGGCACTGGAGATTCTAAATTGTAGGTTTGGTGACCCCATGACCCCAAATGGGGTCATAGGGGTCAAAACATGAAAAACCTATTTTCATCTTCTTCTCAAGTTCCAAAAGGTCCAGAGAACTGAAAAGTTGTGTGTAGACTTCTTGGGCACTGGAGATTCTAAATTGTAGGTTTGGTGACCCCATGACCCCAAATGGGGTCACAGGGGTCAAAACCTTAAAAACCTAATTTCATCTTCTTCTCCAGTTCCAAAAGGTCTAGAGAGCTGAAAAGGTGTGTGTAGACTCCTTGGCCAACGGGGATTCTAAATTGTAGGTTTGGTGACCCCATGACCCCAAATGGGGTCACTGGTCAAAACCTAAAAAACCTAATTTAATCTTTTTCCCTAGTTCAAAAAGGTCTAGAGAGCTGAAAAGGTGTGTGTAGACTCCTTGGCCAACGGGGATTCTAAATTGTAGGTTCGGTGACCCCATGACCCCAAATGGGGTCACAGGGGTCAAAACCTAAAAAAACTAATTTCATCTTTTTCCCTAGTTCCAAAAGGTCCAGAGAGCTGAAAAGTTGTGTGTAGACTCCTTGGGCACTGGATATTCTAAATTGTAGATTTTGTGACCCCATGACCCCAAATGAGATCACAGGGGTCAAAACATGAAAAACCTATTTTCATCTTCTTCTCCAGTTCCAAAAGGTCCAGAGAGCTGAATAGTTGTGTGTAGACTCCTTGGGCACTGGAGATTCTAAATTGTAGGTTTGGTGACCCCATGACCCCAAATGGGGTCACAGGGGTCAAAACCTTAAAAACCTAATTTCATCTTCTTCTCCAGTTCCAAAAGGTCTAGAGAGCTGAAAAGGTGTGTGTAGACTCCTTGGCCAACGGGGATTCTAAATTGTAGGTTTGGTGACCCCATGACCCCAAATGGGGTAACTGGTCAAAACCTAAAAAACCTAATTTAATCTTTTTCCCTAGTTCAAAAAGGTCTAGAGAGCTGAAAAGGTGTGTGTAGACTCCTTGGCCAACGGGGATTCTAAATTGTAGGTTCGGTGACCCCATGACCCCAAATGGGGTCACAGGGGTCAAAACCTAAAAAAACTAATTTCATCTTTTTCCCTAGTTCCAAAAGGTCCAGAGAGCTGAAAAGTTGTGTGTAGACTCCTTGGGCACTGGATATTCTAAATTGTAGATTTTGTGACCCCATGACCCCAAATGAGATCACAGGGGTCAAAACATGAAAAACCTATTTTCATCTTCTTCTCCAGTTCCAAAAGGTCCAGAGAGCTGAATAGTTGTGTGTAGACTCCTTGGGCACTGGAGATTCTAAATTGTAGGTTTGGTGACCCCATGACCCCAAATGGGGTCACAGGGGTCAAAACCTTAAAAACCTAATTTCATCTTCTTCTCCAGTTCCAAAAGGTCTAGAGAGCTGAAAAGGTGTGTGTAGACTCCTTGGCCAACGGGGATTCTAAATTGTAGGTTTGGTGACCCCATGACCCCAAATGGGGTCACAGGGGTCAAAACCTAAAAAACCTAATTTCATCTTTTTCCCTAGTTCCAAAAGGTCTAGAGAGCTGAAAAGGTGTGTGTAGACTCCTTGGCCAACGGGGATTCTAAATTGTAGGTTTGGTGACCCCATGACGCCAAACGGGGTCACAGGGGTCAAAACCTAAAAAAAACTAATTTTATCTTTTTCCCTAGTTCCAAAAGGTCTAGAGAGCTGAAAAATTGTGTGAAGACTCCTTGGACACTGGGGATTCTAAATTGTAGGTTTGGTGACCCCATGACGCCAAACGGGGTCACAGGGGTCAAAACCTAAAAAACCTAATTTCATCTTTTTCCCTAGTTCCAAAAGGTCTAGAGAGCTGAAAAATTGTGTGAAGACTCCTTGGACACTGGGGATTCTAAATTGTAGGTTTGGTGACCACTTGACCCCAAATGGGGTCACAGGGGTCAAAACCTTAAAATCCTACTTTCATCTTCTTCTCCAGTTCCAAAAGGTCTTGATAGCTTAATAGTTGTGTGTAGACTCCTTGGACAATGGGGATTCTGAATTGTAGGTTCGGTGACCCCTTGACCCCAAATGGGCAATGGGCCTTTTTTATTTGATTGTGAATAACTCGGACGTTTGGACAGGCTATCTTTCCTACACTGCCCATGACCTCATGGTCTAAACCACAACACCTATTTCTATCAAAAGTCTGATGAGCTACAGAGCCCATGGCTCTATTTTTTAAAGAAAAAGTTAGCTATATGATTTTTAGATCAAATATAACATAGTAAGCTTGAAAGTATTTACGCTTCTTATTTGTTCAAACTAAAATGTTAGTTGTTAAAGGACTAAAAAGATTAAATAAAGATGTACAATGTGTAATTATTTAGGGAAAATTATGTTTTAGCTACAGCTATTAGTTTTAGATCAGTTACAAAACATAAAATAAGCTTAGCTCCGTTCAAAGGTTTCATAATTATCAAAGTTCCGTTGGCTCAGTGGGTAAGCCTTTGAGATACACTGTGCATACAATTTGAAGTTTCATGGATTTAATTGGGTTATTATCCAAGGACAACAGTTAAATGATTATTCAAGGCAAAATTAGCAGATGTAATAAATATTGAAATACTAATCTTAGCCAAATGTTAATTGTCAGTCTTAATTCTTTCAACAAAGTCTCAGTGTCTAAATGGGTAAGCTTTCGGGATAAACTGTGCATACAATTTGTAGCTTCAGAGTTTGGATCTAGCTTTTGACTTGTCCAAATTACCGTACATATATTTTTACTGTTTAAGACAGTGTGATCAAATCATAGCCATGTTGTAACAGATAGTTTGGTAGAAATTAGTCAAGAATCTTTATCTTTGATATTTGTTGATTGAAGATTAATATCTGTTATAGTGCTGTGTAGATTCATACTATATTAAAGAGACACAGAATATGTTGTTGGGGTCAAATTTGTCAAACTTAATAACTTTATTTTTGGTGTTGTTATGTCAAGATCTACAGGTTTTGTCTTAAAACTACCATTTTTAATGCTTATCAGTTCAGTATAGTGAGAATAAACAGCTTAAAGTTGAGATTTGTGTTGAAAACTGGATAGTGGCACGTACCAATGACATAGACGTAATTTCCGAAAACTTATCTACAGCAGAAGCAATGACACATATGACATGGTAATGTTTAGCAAATCACATGAGAAGTATAAAAGTAAATGGGACTTGTTATTTCTACCTCGTGACATTTACCTCATTCTACCTCTGCTTATTGATTATTATCATTATTTCCGCATATAAGTGATGAAATTTTTGTTGTTGACATGATTTAAACATAAACCAGGACACATAGTATAAAGGTAAGTAATTAAGCAACATACATCATTTTGAAACATACTCTGTGTCACTTAAAATACATCAGGAAATTGACAAATAATCATTGCTAGTTATAATAGTCAATTTCCAGGTAAACTATCTTCATCTCTGAGGTTGATTTGAATAGACCTAAGGTGATCATTCCTGTTTATGTTTGTGTATTTAATCCTTATTGGTTATGACATAAATGTATTGTATAAGTTGATACTTTGACCAGTGTGTGAATAGAGTAAAAGAATGGGGTTACCCATGTTAGTTTGGTCGGCACCAACAACTCAAGGTTTCTGATCTTGAAATAAAAGATAAGTTTTTGGTAAAAGCATAGGTGTCGCTTCCAAATGGCCTTTAAAGACTGACCTTATTGTGATATTATGATACATGGTTTATAGTTGTTGAAGACATAAAGGGAAGGAGAGATGTTCTATGAACTTGATTTAGATTTTGAAGATTTTAACGAGGATTGCGAATTGAATTCATTGCAAACATTTTCTCGAAAATTTTATTTATGCCCATTTAACAGAGGTGCATTAAAAAAATTCCAACCTTTTGGAAAAATAATTTTAATGTGGATCTGTAATAAAAAGTAATCTCTGAAAAAGAAAATGGAATTTTGTGAATAAGCATTTATTCTGAAATGTTCTTCACAATAAAAATTTTGTTACCTTGGAAATCATATTTTTTGTCAGAATTCCATCAAATCTGGTTGAGGACAGAATATGAAATATTTCAGGGATTAAAGGTTATAGTAATCACACCTGTAGAGAGAAAGGGAGACAGTGTGTGTGAGGTTTTTGGGAGGGGACTCGGTTTACTTTTTGTAGGAGGTATGGGGCTCATCTCATTAATTGCAGAATTTCTGTCATATCTCACTCCAATTGAACCCCAACAGAAGCTAAAGAGTATGCAGAGACAGCAATACAAGACCAGGATGGTAACCCAGCCCTGGCTAGCGTGGAGAAGAGTAAAGCGCCCTCTAGCAAGGGGAGACGATCCAAGGCAGGTCTCGCCCCTGTACAGGAGACAGATGCAGCCGATCTGGAGAATGCCTTTGATTTGATGGATGATGCAGCATGGGTATGTTTTATTAAAAAAGTCTCTTTCGATGCATTATTTTGCAATAGTTGTATTTAAACATCTTTTATTCTCATTATGAAAGCAGTTTGATAAACACGATAAAACTTGTATATCTTATGTGTATGTAAAGAATAAAATAACCATTTCTTCAATGGAAACTATATGGTTGATGATAATTTTATAATACCTGCTAATTCCTCTATCAATATCCTAAGAGCACAATAGGGCTTTTACTTTGTGATTTGTCTTTGTCTTTGATTTGAAGAGATGGGGGCGGGATAGGTTAGTGGTTATTAGTTCTACACACAGTAAGGTTTGGGTGCAATGCTACACTGAATTCCAGCGCAGTAACACCCATGGTTTGCTAGTTCCAGGCGATCCTCGTAGGTTTCACCGCAATGCATATCCAGAATGGTGTTGTAGGCTTTCTCTCTGCAATAATACTAGCAGCAGTGAAATAAGTGAAATACTTTTGAAGGCGGTTTTAAATCCCTAATCAAATCAGCTCTACAAGAGCTATTCTGATTCTACCAACAAACTAACCATGATATGTGGCTGATTGATGTCTGCAGTGGCTCAACTCAATCATCGCAAAGTTAACATTTCAATATATGTGATATTATTTTTATATCATTTTAGGGCTCGGTGTCTGGAGATCAAATCCCAGGTAGATTTGCTCAGTACAGAAAACTGGTGAGTTTGTATAATTCAAAATAATAATGTATAAATAAACTAGGTTTGGAAACTAAATAAAGTACATATCATCTGTTTGCAGTGAGAAAACGGTGGCCTAGTTAGTCAAATGTCCTCTCAGTATTCCAGTGCAAGAGACAGTTAGCCAAGTTAGTGAAATGTCCTCTCTATTTTCCAGTGGAAGAGATGGTTAGCTAAGTTAGTGAAATGTCCTCTCTGTATTCCAGTGGAAGAGATGGTTAGCTAACAAGTGAAATGTCCTCTCTATATTCCAGTGCAAGAGATGGTTAGCTAAGTTAGTGAAATGTCCTCACTGTATTCCAGTGTAAGAGATGGTTAGCTAAGTTAGTGAATTGTCCTCACTATATTCCAGTGCAAGAGATGGTTAGCTAAGTTAGTGAAATGTCCTCTCTATATTCCAGTGCAAGAGATGGTTAGCTAAGTTAGTGAAATGTCCTCACTGTATTCCAGTGTAAGAGATGGTTAGCTAAGTTAGTGAATTGTCCTCTCTGTATTCCAGTGTAAGAGTGGTAGCCTAGTTAGTGAAATGTCCTCACTGTATTCCAGTGCAAGAGATGGTTAGCTAAGTTAGTGAATTGTCCTCTCTATATTCCAGTGCAAGAGATGGTTAGCTAAGTTAGTGAATTGTCCTCTCTGTATTCCAGTGTAAGAGATGGTTAGCTAAGTTAGTGAATTGTCCTCTCTATATTCCAGTGCAAGAGATGGTTAGCTAAGTTAGTGAAATGTCCTCTCTATATTCCAGTGCAAGAGTGGTAGCCTAGTTAGTGAATTGTCCTCTCTATATTCCAGTGCAAGAGATGGTTAGCTAAGTTAGTGAATTGTCCTCACTGTATTCCAGTGTAAGAGATGGTTAGCTAAGTTAGTGAATTGTCCTCTCTGTATTCCAGTGCAAGAGTGGTAGCCTAGTTAGTGAAATGTCCTCTCTGTATTCCAGTGCAAGAGATGGTTAGCTAAGTTAGTGAAATGTCCTCACTGTATTCCAGTGTAAGAGATGGTTAGCTAAGTAAGTGAATTGTCCTCTCTGTATTCCCGTGTAAGAGATGGTTAGCTAAGTTAGTGAAATGTCCTCTCTGTATTCCAGTGCAAGAGTGGTAGCCTAGTTAGTGAAATGTCCTCTCTGTATTCCAGTGTAAGAGATGGTTAGCTAAGTTAGTGAATTGTCCTCTCTGTATTCCAGTGTAAGAGATGGTTAGCTTAGTTAGTGAAATGTCCTCACTGTATTCCAGTGCAAGAGATGGTTAGCTAAGTTAGTGAATTGTCCTCTCTATATTCCAGTGCAAGAGATGGTTAGCTAAGTTAGTGAAATGTCCTCACTGTATTCCAGTGTAAGAGATGGTTAGCTAAGTTAGTGAAATGTCCTCACTGTATTCCAGTGCAAGAGATGGTTAGCTAAGTTAGTGAATTGTCCTCTCTATATTCCAGTGCAAGAGATGGTTAGCTAAGTTAGTGAAATGTCCTCACTGTATTCCAGTGTAAGAGATGGTTAGCTAAGTTAGTGAAATGTCCTCTCTGTATTCCAGTGTAAGAGATGGTTAGCTAAGTTAGTGAAATGTCCTCTCTGTATTCCAGTGTAAGAGATGGTTAGCTAAGTTAGTGAAATGTCCTCTCTGTATTCCAGTGTAAGAGATGGTTAGCTAAGTTAGTGAATTGTCCTCTCTGTATTCCAGTGGAAGACATATGTACCCAATAGTCAGTGAAATGTCCTCTCTATATTCCAGTGGAAGACATATGTACCCAATAGTCAGTGAAATGTCCTCTCTATATTACCCATATGGGGGAGGAGACACAGGTGGATATTTTTTTGATATCCGCACATGTGCTCTTTAGTGATTCTCGGCGTTGATTGGTCAGTTACCTTGAGAATGAAATACGATTGGTTGACGGGACTATTTTCAAGTTTCATTGATAAATAGAACACATGCATCGCCTTTCAAAGAAAAGCGTTGATAGATGAACATTCTTATACTTTTATTACAAGTTAAAATTTTATCACATAATTTGACACTTGACAAGAATTATAATTTTTCCCAAGCAAAATACTTGAAAATAGGTATCGCGTTTGTAAACAAACATGGCTGCCGTAAAAAATATTCATGAAAACATCAAAACATAATCTGAAGATTAACGATACGTTAATGATAACTTAGAATTAATCATCATCATTTTACAGCATAAAATCACATGAAGCCAACGATTGTTTAAACCATACACTATTGTCAGTGCAAAAACGTGCAGGTCTGAGGGACTCGATCCAGATCGAACACGCTTGCACCAATCAAACCTTTGCACAGTGTTGTCCTCTCCCACGCAGTATGCAGCTATATAAAGTACTCATACAAATCGAGAAACGCTTCGTACAAATTTTTGGGCAAACGTTTCGTTGTTGTAATTGTGTATTTAATTAGTTTAACAAAGGTTCATCGACTACACAATAAGTAATCCGATACGAGTTAACATTCTCGATACTGGCAACATGACGTGATTGAAAGCAACTTCCAAGAGAAGAAATGTTGTTCAAACTTCAGATTAGTTGACAATATTGACATACAAACTTGTTTCGATGCTTTCATTATATATTTCTCTTCGAGATATTGCCACTTTTAACTGTTGAAACGTTAAAAAATTGACTGGTTTTTCCAATTTTCGTTTCAACACTGTGCGTTCAGCCACTCGCACGTTAGTAAGTAGGTAGTGACGACGACACACTTTTACATAAGCATATTCATGCAATAGCTTCATGTTATTATATTGAAATGGTCTCCGTCTGTCCATCCGTTCGTCCGTCCGTCCCGATAATGTTTCCGGAGCACAACTCCAAACGCCGAGACCTAGCTCGACAAAACTTGGTATGTGCAACGGGCATCATGCGTAGATGTGCCTTTTGGGATTTTCCACTTCTTTGCATTTTTTCCGTTCGTCCGTCCGTCCCGATAATGTTTCCGGAGCACATCTCCAAAACGGTGAGACCTAGCTCGACGAAACTTGGTATGTGCAACGGGCATCATGCGGAGCGGAGATGTGCCTTTTGGGGTTTTCAACTTCTTTGCATTTTTATTTTTACCCGTTTCCATGGAAACGTAACATAGGATTTTGTTTCCGGAATGTTTCCGGAGCACAACTCCAAAAAAATCACTGTTCAATATTCCACAACTAGTATCCTTAACTACCCTTTCCCTTTGGCGGGGGATATAGCTGACTCTGTCTGCTTGTGTATTACTTGGGGACCAAACTGTCGTCAGTTTCATGGCCTTTTTAAACAGAAGTACATTGCGTAGTGCTGTTGACTAATTTACTTCCTGAGATGTTTGGTTTTTACACGCGTATAAATACGGATCAGCTGATCAATGTCACTACAGTAGTATTGCCGTCTACAAGGATTTTCAGTCGTAATTGGTTATTTTAATTGCATATGGGTAATATATAGAATAACCAACTCGGTACGAGTGATTACGCCAAGGCTCGCAACTGTGAACATTATTTCAACTCATGGATATTTCCCATAATCACTCGTACCTCGTTATTCTCTAAATATTCCAGTGCAAGAAACGGTTAGGTAAGTCAGTGAAATGTCCTCTCTGTATTCCAGTGCAAGAGACGGGTGGCAGAGCTGGAGGAACAGCTTCAGCTGACCCAGGCCAAGACACAGAGGAAGGTGCTCACTCTCAAGGCTCAGTTCCAGGAACACAAGGGCAAGTGGGAGGCCGTGAGTTATATTCGTTTCTATTCCAATACCATACAGAAAGTGCTTCCCTATTCCAAAGCCCTCATAAGCACTACACAGCTAATATGCTGTAAAAACTGGTTTTTGTCTATATTCTGAAATAAGGAAGCTGAAACTGCATTTTCAAACTAATTGGTCATGGATGGAAAAATCTAAAGTTTCTCAGTTACTTTATGACATCAAATGTGGTCAACAGGGCCAAAAAAAAAACATGTTGGCCCGTGTTCAAACTAATAGCATTTGAAAGCTGGCATGAGAAAAATCTAAACCTTTCCTTTTCTGACTACCTTATAGGGTCCAAAATATAGGTACTATAGGGGATATATCCTTTAAGATAAACTTTAATACCATCTTGCCCACAAACCCTCCATGTTGGTTTTGGCAGGAGAGGAAGTTGCTGATCGAGCAGGTGTCACAGGCCCACAAACTCCAGAATGAGGCTGAAAAGGAAGCAGACGCCGCCATGACCCAGCTGGAGGATTTCATCAATGAACAGGAGAAACTGGTGAGAGTCTAGTTTGTTATTCATTTAGCCTGGTTTGGTGGTTGAGTCGGGAAGGTGTCGGCATGTTCAGTGCTTGTGATATATAGGTATATCACTTGTGATATCATAGTTGTCCTTAGCCTTGCCTCTAGCCAGACTTGCATTCAGTAATAGTTGTTCCTGGTGTGGATCCATCTTTTAACATTGGGTGTTTGCGAGTGCTTGCGGACATCCCGGGAAAATTCTGTGTTACTGAACATAGGGCTGATCACATATCTCATTTTATTTCTAACAAAAACTTTATAAAAAATTGAAGAGAGATTTGGACACAAAAGCACAAATTTTATCTATGATTAAAGTTACAGAAGTATTTTTGTCAACTGCCCTCCTTCCTCTACGGTTAATTATGATCTTTGGATTCTGGAAAAAAAGTTTGAATAGAAAAACAATGGTAACCTTTTATTACATTTCTACAGCCTTAGAATAATTTTTTAGGGAGTGTTGCAGGGTGTAATGTAAACAGAAAAGCAATATCAGATATTAAATTTGTTATGATTTAGTATTTTCTCAATTATTTCAATTTATCAATAATTTAACTCAATCCACAGGAGCAGGATGAAGAAGTGAAGAGGAAGATCATTCTTCGAAAGACAGATGCTGTAACCACGGAGACCAAAGCTGCTGGTGAACAAGGGGAGACAACTCCGGTCACACAGAGAGACGGACAGGAAGCTGAACAGGATATGAGCAAACTCATGCAGCAGACAGATGATGCCAAGGTTAGGATTATTTTTATATCCCTGACCACTGGTCAAGGGTTACAGTAATACAAATTATTCCATTAATCCAAAAATAGTAGTCCTGCTAATTGTTCAGAGAATCTGAAATATATATGGTTATCAAAAACAATTTCAAATGTGAACCAATGTTACTCAATTAAATTTGGGATATTTACTACATTTCTGTTGATAGACCATTAGTTTCTTTTCTGGATATCCTAGGTTTGAGATACATATATCGTAGAACTTAGCATCAATATATTTTGGCAAATGTTTGGAAGAGTTTCTAAAATGTTCTAGGGTCCCCAAACCCTTTTAAGACTGATAATCCGATGATGCATTTTGACATATCTTAAGACAATATATTCACATTAATTTTATTATAGATAGAATATCCGTTTTTGTCACCATTTGCAGTTGGTAATTTCAAAAGAAATAATTAAAAATCATCAATTACAAGTTAACCAATGTAATGCTTGGTGTGTCAAATTCCTATTCCGATATGAAAATTTGCAATCTTCATATTATCTTAACATTTTACCCCAGAAGAGTAGAGCGACCCCATCAAGCTACCAGTCACCATTTTCCGTCTGTAGTTCCCTTGAATCAGTCCTGCAGATAAAAAACCAAAATGGTGAAAATGTTCCTCAACCAACTGAAGGAACAGTACTTGGAAAGCTGACTCCTCGGATGGATGTCCCAAAACCTCAAAAAGTTCAAGAAAAAGAACCAAAGACAATCAAAAGCCAAACATCACCAGTCTCTATACTGTCCCAAACAAATTCAAATGATGGCACAGTGACCAAAATATTGACTCCATCATCAGCTGTTATTCAAATCTTAATTCCAAAAGTAAACTTTCAGCCATCTTTGCTTTTGAGCATTCCCCAAGGTCGGAAGGTCAGTGAAGATAGCTTGAATGATTCAAGGGGGGTAACTCTCGACAGACAGTCAGTGTTCACGGCGGATGAAGGTTACTCAACAGTCCCCGATACTCAAGGGGAGATAATCGCGGAATATCAACAAGAAATTATCCAGTTTGAGGAATTAAGGAATATCAGTGATAAGAATGAAAGAAATGATGAAATGAACGAAGAAAATGAGAAAGATGAAAATGAGGCTTTTGTTGTTCACCCTGAAAATATATCAATCGACTTTGTCAATGATGAAGAAAGAAAGGTTATTCTTTTGCAGTGACTGAAATGTTTTGACCAACACTCACTGTTTTATACACTTGTTGGTTGTTTGAGATGAAATTTTACGTTTAATTTTTTTTTGATATTGCACAGTTTTGAATGGTACCAATGTCCCTTTTCATTTTTGCACCAGCACCTTAAAGATTTCAAACATTTTTTTTGTCACATAAGAGTGTTGAATGTTATTAATCTTTCCATGCCACAAAGGGACAGTCAAAATACACCTGTTTTGTGTTTTTTTTCTCAAAAAAATGAAAAAATAAAAGTAGACTGTTGGAATTTTGTAGTGGATAGCATTTTGATAATAACATTAGAAGTATTTTCCTAGTAATGAAATTCAACCCTGTTAAAACAACTTTGACACATAAGATCAATGGAAATATTGACAGTTTCATAATATGAATATACTAAATTACCAAACTGATTGAAAATGAAGTAATTTTTTGTGTCTGTTTCATATATCATTTACATTTGATTTTTACTTTCAGCTTGGAAAAATATCTTTGGTTATCAACTGTAATTGTTGAATATGAATTCCATTATGATCTTGTTTTTGTAATTAAAATTTAAGAAACAAAAGTGGTAGAAACATTCAATATTCCAATAAACACCTACATGCACCTTGAATTATTTCAGGTCCAAGAGCTCAATGCACGGATTACGTCAGGTGCGATGTCAGCACCTCCTGCAGTGGAAGGGGAGGAAACTCCGGCTGATAAGGTACAACAACATGATGATGTTAATATTCATTCCCTTAGCACAATATATATATATATATATATATATATATATATATATATATATATATATATATATATAGTTTTAAGGCAAATTCAGAAAGATATACATAAGACTATTGGAACATCAAGAATGTAATTCATGTTTATTTTCATATTCATCTGAAATCATATATTTTGAAAATATAATGGAAATGTGCATATGTCATGGATATAGAGAATACTAAACGAATGGTAATGTGATAACATTTTTATGCAACGAGTGAATAGAATTTGGTATCAGACGAACGAAAGTGAGTCTGATACCAAATTCCATTCACGATTTGCATGAAAATGTTATCACATTACCATGAGTTTAGTATTTTATTTATTACTCATCCCCACGTATCAATATTTTTGATGAATAAATCGTCAAAACAACAGTCAGCTGATCGCGGAACCGGCGTAAGAATATCAATCAGTCAAACACAGAAAATAATAGTTCGCTACTTGTTGGGTGTCTACATAAGTGACTCGCTTAAAAACATGAAACAAAAATAATTTTGGTGAACAAGTTTTTCATTTTTAAGAAATTCATTGATATAACAAATGCTAACAAGCAACGCAAAATGTCAAGCCATTGTGCACTCGATACGTAAGTCATGACGTCATCGGAATGTGACCTCTTTCTAGGTCAGTCACTTTTAAAAAGTTGGCGTAACGTACAGTGTCAGCAGTTGAGGGGGATTGATAACACTGACATGAATAACAGAATTGTTGACAAGACACGCAAAGATTGAACTAAGGGAACGGGAGTTGCAAGATGTCATGTTCAGATTGTCCGCTTGTTGAGGGGGAAGCGACAGGTTGAATCGAACAGATGATGCCTAGCTGGTTGTATGGCGTGGAACGACGGACAGAGGGGGGACGTAACACAACTTGCGACGGCACAGAAGTTGGGCGAGTGATCAAAAGACTGTGAATAGTGCTGGTTTTCATAAATATGAGAGTGATTATTGACACTTGGATATTTTATGTTTTTGGATATTCACGTCTCGTTGAGAATGCAAAATTTGAAAGTCGCCATTTTCTAACTTACAAGTCACGTGATTGAACGACGTCATGTGACGTTCGAAAGTAGTTCCGTTTGTTCTCACGAGATGGTATCACATGTGTGTTACCAACTCATTGTTATCTAATGAGTGATCTCACCACGGTTGAGTAATAAATTTAGTTAGCGAATCTTTTAGTAATTAGATTTTATTAATTGCCCTTTATAAATGCCTGAAATGCCTGTTCCCTAACAGAAAGTCAGGAGAATATTTATATTATTATATTAAGTGCCAGGCCTGAATTAGAAGAAATAAGGTATAATAATTTAAACAACTTTGTAGATATAGCATATGTAAAGAAAGAACTGATTTTCTCCAGAGAACCAAATTTGGTCTCATTCTGTCCTGATTTAAATATTTTGTAAGTTGATGAAATTTAAGACCCTTCATTCCATAATCAAGTATAGGTTTCAATAAAGCTTCACTGGGAGGTACTTATTCTTTAATCAACATGGCCATTTCATAGTAACCATTCAGAAAGGTGATTTCAATCAAGTTGGTGCTGACAAAGGCTTTTTCATTGGCCTTCTGAAATTCAAATTTAGACATCTTAATGGATCAAAGGTCATCCAATAGTCCAAATGTAATTATAGTGCTGAGTAATGGATATACCAAGCGTTACGGTGGATATTGTATTGAATGCATGCCTTTTGTTATATTGTGTATGATATCATTGATGAAAGCATTTCTAAAAACAAAGTTTGTGCACATTACATAGATCGAACATTGTAAATGAATATTAGATGTCGATGTTTATACAATCTATTTTAGATGTATATCTTATCACACATAATAATGCATGCCAAAGATAAATCTGATGAGTTTATGACAATATCAGCGACCAGAACTTCAACAGATAGATGGGATGTCTGTTTCCTCTTCTCCAAGAGATAGCCCAGTTCCGAGACCAAGACTACTGGAGAAGATAGTTCCTCCCTCCGGTCTCAACAAGCAGCTGAGTCGAGTTGAGGAACTGTTTGATAAGCTGAGCAGTGGTAGTTCACAAGGATCACCTGAATTAATCCTGAAGTCCAATCCTCTTCCGGGCATCTCACCAAAACCGAGTCCTGAAAAACGCACCATTTTGAATTATGTCCCGAGTGTCGTAAAGACTGACTTTGTGCCCACTGTTGAAGATATGAAGCTTTTTTCATCCCCTCCTTTTAACTTTGTAGATTCTTCTTTTGACGTTTCTAAAATTCAAGCTGAAGTACTTGGATCATCAGATGTTAAAGTTTTGGTGAGCAAGGTCCCTCAAGTGAACAAATTTGATAGCAACCTTGTCACCCAGATGTATGAAGATCTTGCCTTTACTAACAGTATTTTCCTGGTAGAAGGTGAACCCTTTATCTTGCATAAAAACAATGTTCTGGTCATTGAAAGAGAGAACCAAGCTTACTCAGATTTCCACAAGAACTCTGTCAGGACAACTACAAAGGATGAGGATCTTGCAACAGGAAGAGGATCTAAAGAGCTGCAAGACATCAGTCCATGGAGCGAGATGGAAGCAGACAGAGATCTCAGCAACTTGTCCACATCTCAACAACTTCCTATCAGCCAGCAGGAAGCTGTAACAAACCTGAAGAAGTTGATGACCTCAGTTCGTGACAGACATGACAGGATCTCTCAAAGGTTTGTCTTGAATGAACCACTGAGTAGGTCAAAACAAGTTGTGATAGCTACAGAAGAGCCTCGAAATCTGTCTGTGACAAATGGTAATGGAGATCTTTTTTCATCAGTCTTTGGTGATTCTGAGGATGTGTCTAAACATGCATCTGGCGATGAAGGTCTCACAGCAATTGTATGTAAGGCAGGAGAGAACCCTGTGGCGAAGGATATCCATAACATGAAGCCAGATATTGTACCAATCACCGGGAAAGAAGTCTCTGATGAAAAGGCACCAGGGTCTGAAGTAAATGACAACATTTCCAAAGACAAGGCAGAAAGGATGTATGATGAAAGTTTGCAGGAAGAAATTCCTGAAAATCAAATGCCAGACATACAAAGTCTTGCTGAAGACATTTCCATAGACCAGTTTCCTAGGTTACCATTACCAGAGCAGATGGAATCAGGAACTAAAACAGGAACCATAGAAGATAAGGCATTTGAATTACCAGTTCCGCAGACTCATAGATCTTCAGACTGCCCACAGGAGAGGTTATTGGAGATGATGTCCAAGCTGGTCAGCTCTTTGACTTGTCAGCAAGAGTTGACCGATGACCAAAAGATCCGGTCACAGACTCTGGTAGCTTTGGCTGCACTTATTCTGATGGAAGAGAGTGCTTTGGGTCTTGAGGGAGGGGAAGTCTTTAATCAGCTTGGACATTTGCAGTCAGAAGACTTGATGGAACTTGTTGCTGCCTTCAGATATGAACTTGAAGAGGACACTTTGTCACAGGTTTGTTATCATGATGTTCTGACGTAATGTTGAAGTGAACTTGTTCGGAGGTTTCACCCACTCGGATTTGCAGTTTGTTTTTTTACCTTTCACAAGCTGTTGGTTTATTGTGCAACAGGTTTGTTTTGTTGTAAGAGCACAAGATTTAAAGATTCACCATCACCAGTTTTGGAGATTGCATTGCACCTGAAAATATTTCACTTGAGAAAATGGATTTGAAAATAACATTTGACACCTGAAAATCTCTCTCAAGGTCAGATAGCGTGTTGAGATATTGTTTTGCACCTGAAAATATTTAACTTAAGACAATGGATTTAAAAAAACATTTGACACCTCAAAATCTGTCTGAAGGTCGGATAGAATGTTGAGATGAGCTTGGGATGCTTCAATATTTGGGTAATGTATGGTGCATGGGACTAATTGTTCACGACTAATGTCCCTTGAGCATGCGCCTCGTTGATGGGCACTTTGAGGATGTGGATATGGGTATGGTTATATTGTAATGTTTTGAAGACGATTCTGAAACCTAAATTACAACCTTTTTGAGGACCTTCTGCACAATCATCTGATCACCCGATTCTCAGACCTCATCTCTTAGGAGGAGCTACTACGATTGATACACACCTGATGGTTGCTGTGAAGATGAAAATCACGTGTTAGGACTTCCACACTTTTGTCATCACATTGATGATCACCTGTTTTTATAACTCCAGTGTTTTCTTTAACAAGATTTAGTTGATTTTATCTATGTTATTGTTCAACAGCATGTCAAGATGTTTGTTGATAGAGAATTATGTTGTTATTTCATTACTTGTTTTACTAACGCTGTAATTAATATTTAACATTCTTTTCCAGATTCAAATCTCCGAAGTGTTATAAGAATAAGTCCAGTAAACCATTCATGTCTTTTCTATGTTAATTTATACAATTTTTGCAGTCAACAAAGTCCCATGCATTCATGAAATACCCAATATCAAATTCTATTTTCCACCTTCCGTTAGTAAATTAAAAATCGAATGTTTATGGTCTAGTGTTACACCATGCAATTATTTTTATGAGAAAATTTTTACAGTCCACAGACAGAGTTTCCCAAACACCAGATAATGAAAACCAAAAAACAGCTGACTCTGAGAGTTTTCCAAGACAAAAATCAACCTTGTCCAATGTTAGCTCACACAAATCAACCCCAACAATCCAGTCAGTTAAGTCTGGAATGTCCAGAAAGTCTGCTCCAAGTTCTGCTGGAACCTTGGATCCTAAGGATCCAAATGATCCAGAAATGGATCCATCAGAAACTGGGACCATCAATCGAGCCTCTCAAACCCCCTCTGAAAAAACACAAAGATTGACGCCAAACACAGAACTGGCTCGAGAAAACACTTCAATTTCTGTCACTAGTGGTCTGCTAGAGGTTCCGCAGGTATAAATTACCTCCCCTGGATGTATGATATCCCTATGACTGCATGAGCTTCCACATTTATTGCTTACTGACAAAATCATTATTTTCATTTTTCATGTTTTGCTGCACCCATGTATGAAAATAATTCATATATATTTTAACATTTTGTTTTTGTTTTTATGCATGTATTAATGGAATATTATTCATATTTATTTTACAGGTGATAACCCTTTTTCATAAAATTCAATTTCATTTTACAATCCTTACTGCTGTATTTATTGTATACCCTATTCCTGTAACATTCATTTTATTTTCAACCTTGCTATAAATAATTTCCCAAATATATTGTGTGAAGACTTAATATTGTATATATTTTGATTTGACATATATGTGTACTACTTCAAATTAATGTTAAAAAGATTAAATCTATATATCTATTTTTATCAAACATTTTCAGTGAGATATAGTTATGAATATTGTATATGTTTTGATTTGACATATAAGTGTACTACTTTAAAAGTATGTTGAAAATATTAAATCTATATATCTATTTTTATCAAACATTTTCAGTGAGATATAGTTATGAATATTGTATATGTTTTGATTTGACATATAAGTGTACTACTTCAAAAGTATGTTGAAAAGATTAAATCTATATATCTATTTTTATCAAACATTTTCAGTGAGATATAGTTATGAATATTGTATATGTTTTGATTTGACATATAAGTGTACTACTTTAAAAGTATGTTGAAAATATTAAATCTATATATCTATTTTTATCAAACATTTTCAGTGAGATATAGTTATGAATATTGTATATATTTTGATTTGACATATAAGTGTACTACTTCAAAAGTATGTTGAAAATATTAAATCTATATATCTATTTTTATCAAATATTTTCAGTGAGATATAGTTACGTACTGGTATGTACATTACATAAAAAAAATGCATGTAAAAATTCACACATTTATTTGTCATTTTCAACGAATAGGATTTGATTTACTAGAAATGTAAATGTAAATCTATACGACATATGAAATTCAAATATTGAGAAAAAATGTTTTCTAAAAAAAATAATCCTTTACTTATATCACTATCAAAACCTGAATATTACCCTAATTCCTTAAATTTATCTTATAGAAAAAACCTTTGAACTCCAATAACCTAATTTCAGTCGCCAGCTGCAGGTAAATTTGACAACACAGCGGAGGAAGAAATCCGTGCCTCGTCAGCAAGAAGCAGAGCCTCACTTCGGAATCAATTCCGTCAGCGCCTTGAGGAAACAAAGAAAGTTGTTGATGAAAGACGGACGAAATCGCCCGGGATCACCATTCCGACCCCTCGATCGATGGATGAGGATGAACTTATCATTGAAGATGATGATGAAGTTGATATTCCACTACCAGATGATTTGAAAGGTAGGTGATTTATGCAATTTCTCTACAAGAGGTGAGCAAATTTCAACTCCGTGGATCCGTGGAAATGGGAAACAAGGTTCAGCACCAGGGCAATTAATATCGAAGGGCATCTTGATTTGTCATAGTTTCTATTTTGGAAACTGTATGCGAGAGGATTACTGTCAATTAGCATTTGTTCGCTAAATCTGTAGAAAGAGAGGAAATAACATGCAGCAGTTTGGTGCCATTAGATAGCAGTTTGCAATGAAATCACCAGTTTAAGATTCAAAAGACTCTATGTCTCTGTTTTCATTCATTGATATGCGTTTAGTATTTACATCTTTGTTCCTTCATCCCTGTAAACCCGTAATTATTTGTTTTATTTAAATGAATGTGTAGACAAAAAGGTTCCTTGCAGGAGATACCTATATAAACCTTACCTTACTTTTTACTTCTGTCCCCAGAGTACCGGAACAAGACGATGGAGATTGGCACGTCCCCGCCCCCTGGCCTCAGGCAGGAGGACTCACATGTCAGCGTGCAGGATGCCAAGTGAGTGATCCGCTAAATTTGCACCATCTGGCTAAACTTCAACTTCCAAAGCAAGGCAAAACTGATGCCCAAAATTTGTGTCCAATATTCTCAATCACACTGAATTAGAAAGATTAAGTTTTTGCGGGATTCTTCTTAACCTCAACTTCCTAAGCATGGTATAACTGATTCCAAAATTCGTCATTCAATAACAATCTCATTTAGATAAGCTCGAACATAACTCTCCTGTGCAGGATGCCTGGTGAATGATCATGGAAACAGATTAAATTTTTGCACCGTCTTACTAAACCAAGGCTCGAGAATTACGAAATTAATATAACTCGGGAAAGATAATCTGTCATGCTCCGTCACTCATTAGTTATTGTCTGTATATTCATTACTGACGCCAAAAATTACCTTTTGATATTGTTCCTATTGATAGTTTCTTTGAAATTTGGATAGAAACTAACAATGTTACCCTGCTTCATTTGTGATCTGATATCTTGTCCAAGGATGCTAAAAAAACATCCGTATGATTTGATATCTAATAGTGGGACTATAATTGCGGTGCTTGAATTTTTGAAAGTTAATAGTCAGTGTCAAGGTCACCTAACACAACCTCTATGGAGCAGTAACCAATTGAAAGGTTCTCACTGATTTCAATGAGATTGATTTGCTGATATACTCATATACCATACTGATCACTGCCAACAACTCCCTGTATATTCCCCATGATAGGTGATCGCAATTAAGTTTTTGCAGAATATGCAATATAAAAAAGAGAACTTTGAAAAAAACTGTAAAATGTTCATCTTACTTTAATCAACTTCCCCAGCAAGGCATAATTTCCACTAGTCAAAATCACTGGCAATAGAAGCCTTATTAATACGAAGAGCATGTTTGATTGTAGTGCCCTCATCAGTGATTTGGATGAGGGTAACTCAGTGGTTAATGCACTCAGTTTTGATTCAAGAGGTCCGTGGTTCGAATCCCGCCAGAGGCTTGGCAACAGTGTCTGCAGTAGAAATGTGTTTTACATGCAGTATTGTTTGGCTGCAATGGTACACTGAATTGCAGTGCAATACCACCTATGGTTCAGTAGTTCCAGCTGATGCCAGTAATGCATAGTCTCAATGATGTTGTTGGCCTTCTGCCTGCTATAATACTAGCAGCTATGTAAACTATATAAGTGAAATAATCTTGAACGCACATTAACCCGCAAATCACAAGCCATCATTGATTATAAGTAATTTCTGATTAAATTTTCAAGTTCAGTACGCTAAATAAATAGCACAGTAAAGTTGACTAGGTCCAGCAGTGATTAATAATGTCAGCTTTTGAGACTTGGTAAAGAAATTTTGCCTTGCGGGGAAAATATCACCATAAGACATTGAAATTGATGATCAAGAGATTTTTGTTGTTTTGCAGGCTCACCCCGACGTTATCTGAACACCCAGTGGTGCAGGATTTCCTCAAGGTGTACGATGGTGTGGTTCACTTCAAAGATGCTATCACCAAGATCCTTGTTGACAAAGGTAGCAAAAGAATATATTTTCTTTATCTTTTTTTCTGTGTTTTTTATTCTCTTTTATTTGCAATATTTAAGTGACAAGATTTCCAAAATGACTGTTAGGTAAATATAAATTCACATTCACAGTGTTAGAACTATTTGTCCTTTCCTAAAGTTTAACTTAAGTTTTTTTAGTGTTATAGAAATTGCATTATTGATATCATTCACAGTTTTGAAATATTTTTTTAATATTCTTTTTTATTTATTCCCATAGCTTTCATAGTTAGAACATAATGTAAAGAATATTAAGAAAAATATAAATAAGAAACATATTCAAAATGAAAACACAGATCTGCATATACAAATTGTTATACATTATCCTTGAATACTGGGATCAGTGATTTCCGTTTTTTGTTGAATTTTGAAATATTTGAATTGATAGTCAAAAGGAATAAAAGATTTTAGAGATTGATTATAGCGGAATTTGAATGCCTTCTACCAGGTGCTTTCCTCTCCACAACGGTCTGAAAGCACCCGCCTTGCTCGCAGGTTCTTACACCAGTTTAATGCAGACAAAACCTAGTCATTAGCGGACCAATCACATCATCCAGTTTAAAATAACGATAGCGTTGACAAAGGTTAACGAATGGTAAACAGAAGTTAAATAACTTGCCCCAAGATACTGATAGCTTCTGCCGCTGTCATCGTGATTGGCCAGTTGAGAACGTGCAGGCAAGGAGGGTCCTTTCAGACGTTTGTGGAGAGGACAGCCCCTGAAACAGTGTGTTCGAATCCCGCAAGAGTTGATATTTAAAAACTTTTATTCCTTGGAACACAGTCGATTTTAATCAGACTGAAAGCATAGTAAGCTGTAAATCTAATAGTCCTCTTTGAGTGGTCATTTTCTTTGTTTCAGACCAGATGTCGGCCAGTCAGATTCTGTCAGATTTGGATACCCTCAAATTTGATAAGTCGGCCAAAATCAAACCACAGATCACAAACATGACCTACAATATATACTTCAGTAAGTATATACAGTTTTCGTGGGGTACAGAGTATGTTGTTGGTGTCAAACATGTCAAATTTCATAAATGGTGTTATCATATTAAGAAGAGGGGTTGCTTTTGAAAATCAACATCCAGATGCTTTTCAGTTCAGTATAGTGACAATAAAGTTAATGGTTGAAGTTGTTATTTGTGATTGAAAATAGGACAGTTGTGCACACAAATTACTCAAATGTATTTCTACTTATTTACAAAGACAAACATAGTTTGATAGTGTTAATCATGTCATTTAACTTACAAACGTTTTAATTGGACACATGTATAATTTCGACTTTTTAACATTTACAGAACCATTTTTCGGTTACCATTGAATGCCATTGATATATTATGATGATTTTGGCATTTTAGAGATATTGTCAATAACTTTTTAATTCCAAATGTTTGAAGGGCACAACGGCCATTCAATAAACTTCTGACCTGATATTTTACTTGTGATTTTTCATTTTTCAATTTTACACTATTTGTGATTTGATTTATTTTTTTCATGTTTCTATGTTTTTTACACAGTGTTGGAAGAAATAGCTGGTCTGCTTACGAATGTTCTTGTGGTGGACAGAGTAAGTAGTGACATAATGTTGTGTTATAAATTTAATCAGAGAAGATTTTGATTGTCTTCCAATTTGTAACCTTTGTTAATTCCCTCAAAAAACATCTCAATACTACCTTTTCTTCACGACAGAATAATTCAAGTAATGTTCACATGTGTATTGCTTGTAGGGAAGATTAAAAGCTTAACTGCTTACTCTTTTTATTTCATATATGTTTATTTAAGGATTGTTTTACATTTTTTGTGCCTCTATCGATGTATAACAGCCACAAATTGTAGCGTAGTGTTGTTATACAAAATTTGTTGCTGTTATACATCGATAGAGGCACAAAAAATGTAAAACAATCCTTATAATTACAAAATCAACTCTACTTCCACAGATTTTATGTATAATTTCAACAAATCTTGAATAATAGTCGTGAACATTACGTTATTTTGCATTGTGTTACACACAACAATACATGGTGGAATTAAAATTGAGAAATGCATGTACTAAAACGGAAGATGATTTAATTTTGTTTTCATCAGCATTGACATTCATGCAATCAAAGTTTGTCTTAACTCGAGAGAGCATTTTTTTACAACCCTCATTAGCATATCACATGACATTCAAAATGGCTACCGTTTGTGAAACGATTCGAGCTATCAAACATCAGGACTCGTAATTATTAAAATATGGTGAAGGTAATAGTTTCTCTTGGGGGAGGAAAGTATTATCTGGTTATCAACGCAGTTATGAAGATGATGACAAGCATACATTTCTCATTTTGCAAAAGAACCAAAGTACAGCGATGTTGTCATAACCGTACTAGCCGTTGCGTCAATTTGTTCTGTCAGATGTTGACGTCATAAAGTATGAATGCACGAGGTGTAACAGCAAATTTTTCTGCATTCATCGAGAAATGGTTGCATGTTTTTGAGAGCTTTCGTCCAATCAGAATCTTTGAAAAACGTGTAACAATATCATTTGGTAATTATTATGATTGATATGCTCCCAGTTATGTCTACATTTATTTTCAGGAACCAATGGTTTCCTCTCTGATGAATGTGTCTCGCGACCCGACAAAGGGGACTCTGATGAGGGACGAGACAGAAACATCTGTCAATCAAGTTCCCACCAGAGGGAGCCAGCGCTCAGATGTCAGTGATACCAAAACTTCCTCCACTGTTAAAGAGTTACAAGATCAGTACCACAGATTGTGAGTAAAACATTTGACAACAGTCATTGACTTAAAACTGGTATGTCATCTTTTTGACAGTCGTAAGGCTGGTATGTTGAAAATATTTCTCAGTTAAATTGAAATACTCAGAATACCAATTTCAAAATCTTCAGCTCCAGTTATGGATAATTTTGATCTTATCTTTTTATTTTGTTTTAAAGGACTCAACAGTTCGAGGATGAAACAAAACGGCATGAGGAACAACACAGGTGATTTGATACAAAAAAATTTATGATTAATTGATAAAATAATTTCATCCTTGGTTCCCCTGGATCTTTTTATCAGGATGAAATTTACTTAACGCAAATGTGTATTTTGCATCTTAACATCTAAAACAAATAAGAAATTTGACTTAAACATATTGGATTTTTGGAGGCTCTAAATCAGATGCAATCTTTTATATAAGATTGTTGCATTAAGTTTCTTTTATATTTTCTGCTAACTTTATTATCATTGCTATGCAATATTTGAATTATAAGAGAATTTTAGGTTTCATTGTAGCAGTTAAGGGTTGCGGGAAGGTGGATAGGGTTCCCATCTCCATTTGGAAATTGTTTTAGAGAAATCGACCATTAATGAAGACCCTACCATGTGACACATTTGCTGAATTTTGATGTAATGGATATGATTGATCTTAAATGGGAAAAATTTAAAAAAGTAAAACATCTTTAAAACAAGCTCATGACATTGGTTTCTTTAACAATGTGAGTGACATTTGCTCATTTTGACATTTTGTTAATATAACAGACATAACACTGTTGTGATGATGGAGATGCAAGATACCATCAATGAGCTGCAGAGAGAGTTATCTACCCTTGGCAGGAATGCCAAAAGGTCAAGGTCGGCTACTCCAAACTTGGCACAGGTAATATTTGTTCACAATTATTAGCTTAAGGATGTCCGCTCCTCAAATTTAAAGTATTAAACTTTTTCCTAACTTTTTTTTTCAAAAGATTAGTGTATTTCCTTGAATAAACCCAAATAAATGGGGGTTAGTGTTGTTTTTTTCAAGATATAAATTAAGACAAAGATCCCTTTGTCAGTCAGAGATTTAACATGCTAGTCAATGGGGAAATGATGACCTTTTTTGAAAAATCATAAATTCAAATTAGTTCCTGTATTAAACTTTTTTTAATATGAAAACATGTTTGAGTTAAGATAATTTTCTTCAAGAAAAAAGTATAAAATATATATGCTACTGTGGGTTTTTAGCCACTAGGGCACAACATGTATTTCAATTAAATTATCAATATTTAAGCTATTTTTTTACTAAAAACATGCTTTCTCCCACTCATTATCTGAAAATTATACCTGAACGAATTCATACAAATCATAATCTTTCAACAACATCTACTTTCTTAGAAAAACAGACAATAGAACTTGCTGAAATGATAGTTACAATTAAAATTGCTGAGTCAGCAAAATTGTGAATTATTTCAAAATGAAAAATACTACGTTTCTTAATTTTAATGAATATTTAATCAGAAATCATCAAAATTGAGAAATTGCGGCTTCGTTTTGGGTTATTATATATAAGAACATTATGATTTAAGGTTATTTGAGTTTTGTCACTGTGACTGATGAGCGAACATCCTTAATTCATGATCAATGCATCAGTCTTGGATTTGTTTGAAGATTGATAGTGTGTTATGGTACAGCATGACATTGTCCTAAATGGGTGAAAAAAATTTACAAACAGGGTTAATATTTGTTAGACAAACCCCTGGATGACAATTTATAGGTGAATGGTAAGGGAAAAGCAGAATCTTTTTTATAGAATGAAAGTCATGTTGTGTAGCAAAAGGTTTGTCTTACGTTTTTATCAGCATTTGTTCCGCATGGAGGTAGCTCCATGATTAATACCAATACAACCTCTGTTCTAATACAAGATCTTATCTGGCTTCCAGCAGGAACTCTTAGCTATGCAGGAATATCCAGAAAACTTATTTTTGCTAAAGCCCTATCCGAAATTATCTAATAAACAGTTTGCTTCATCTGTAAATTTGGTACTGAAATGGTTTACACAAAACAACAACAAGTTTCAACACAAGTTTGTAAAAAATTTTCTCTAAGAATGTGAGAAGGGAAAATATCCAGACTCATTAAAATCAGACCAAGTCTTTTACTAGTGCCTTACTGCATTTCTGACCTTATTATTTCTCCAGAGGGGTCATGTCAAGTGACCTCAGCTTTCCATAGCTCGAAACATTATGAGACCCACCAAAATATAGAATGTAACAAATGTCTTCCTTGTCTTATTGCTTATTGGCTTTGTCGCAAAGGTCACTAAATACGACCTCTGTGCACCGGTACACAGATCTGAAATGCAGCGAGGTATGAGTCAAAGGTTTGAACCAATTTCAATGAGATTGGGAAATTGTCAATCTTTTTCTATGATAAATTATTGTCATTATTTTTATTATCTATTAGATATTTGTTTTCTGTATATTATCAATTATTAAATCCACAGAGGTCACCCCAATTAGCGTCCCCAGAAACTTCCATCATGTTCACTCGCCTGGACTCGGAGAGAAATGCAAAGATCATGAAAAAAGCTGTGATGGACGACAGACTTGGGACCGACAGATACAAGGTTAGACAAAGCTATCATTGAAATGCAAAAATAGGTGCAGGGTAGCCAGGCTTCAGATAGGATGCGTATCTGCGTAAAATACGCACGGGTAATACATATGCATTAAGAATTAAATCAATGAGTGACAGATACGTACAACATTCCCTGGATATGAGTCAGATATTTGTTTGCAGGAGTGATCGTGATTTATCAAAATAAATTTTCATTGATCCTTACAACTCGAATGGTAGCCAACTTGATGCCAACCTGTGTGGAAACAAAGATTACCAAGTTTATATTTTGTGAAAGATAAATTTCTCGTTTATATAATGCTTTTATGCATGGAAAATTTAATCAACGACTAACATCGAAAAGGATGCTAACTTGGAATGATGATCTGAAAACGATAAACCTTGAAATACTCCTATTTTTTTCATGTGGTAATTTTACTCCTGTATTTTATTTTTGAGTAGTGAAATACCCCTGAGTCCAAATAATTATCTGGAGCTAATTATCTGGTAGCTAATTGTTTAATTTGTGATTTCTTATGAAGAGATATGAGTCACTTATCTATATCTTGTCTTGTTTGAATTTTTTTACTGATTTCTTGTAATTGTTGATTTTGATTGAGTGTAGTTGATTGTTTGAATTGTGATTTTGAATCAAGAGGAACTAATTATTTATATCTTGTCTCCAGGAGGCAGTCTCCCAGATGAACCAGTATGTCAGTCTCCCGGCACAGAGACTGGCACACCTCGTCAGTAAATACGTACATCACTGTCGAATGAAGGCTATCGAAGGTAACATTGACTTACCTTTATCAGCCATTAGACAACTTTAGCATGAGTTGAGGAATTATCATTAGAAATGGACATTTATCATCCAAACTATATGTTCAACAGGAAATATTGCTTGTGTGTAAGTAGGTGATATAATCTAACACATCAAGTAATGACATTATGAACATGATGATGTCACAATGCTATGACAGAGAGCGTATTTTCAACTCTATTGGTAGCGCTAATTTAAAATTAATCGAAACATAATGATTATTGGTCATGGAAGATAGAATAGAATCTTTCTCTTATCATTCATTGTCAAAAGCCTTGGATATATGAAACTCATATTGATATATTGATGTATCTTGGATGAAATTTCATAAGGCTGGCATTTTAAACCATTAACCTAATGTCCTCTATGTAACATGATATGCTACACAACCACAGATCTTATTAATCAACCTGGATAGCTTCCAAAAGCAAAATTTGCTTTTGCTGTTATATTAAGTTTTTTAAAAATTATTTTCAGAAAATGTGAAGAAAAGTGAAAGTCTGAGTGAAAATGTGTTTGAAGTCCTGGACAAAATGGAAGCCCTTCAGAATGAGGTACTAAATTTGAGATCATTCTCAGGGATAATTCAATCGTTTTTCAATGATCAAACCACTCAGTGCTTATGACTGACGTTTCTACGCTTTAATATCTAGAGTAACTTAATTATTCTTAGCTAAACTTTGAGATCGATCTCATTGATAACTCAGTGTACATAATTGAAAGGTCTAGGTTTGTAATACTGAAGTGACTTAAATAGTAACTTTGTATGATTAAAAAACCCGTAAAGACATATTTTTTCAAACTTTTCTCAGCGAGCCAGGAAGTGGGCTGAGCATATGGATGACCTTGGGTCCTCCCGACTGAAACTAGCAGGTGACCTGATGGAGACGCTAGACTCTATAGAACAGGAGTCAGGACTCTTCCTCATCAAACCCATGTACTCCTTCAGGGGGAGGTAAATAGAACAGCAACAGTCTTCCATATTAACTGATGTACGGTCTAAGGTTTTTCTGAAAAAAATTCTAAAAATTCATAAAATAACAAATATGGCTTTATGAAGGGAGGATTCTTTTGCAAAGTGAGTTTGGGACTTTTTTTCCAATAATCAAATAGAACACAAACTCTTCCTCATCAAACCCATGTCCTCCTTCAGGGGGAGGTAAACAGAACAGCAACTCTTTGATATTAACTCATGTTCTCTTTCATGTTTTTATTTTACCTAAAATAACAATTATGACTGGGGAGGATTCTTTTTCAAAGGGTATTTGGGACTTTTTTCCGGAAATCAAATAGAACAGAAACTCTTCCTCATCAAACCTATGTACTCTTTCAGGGGGAAACTCATTTGAACTCATTTACTCTCTCAGAGTGAGAAAATAGAACAGAAACTCTTTCTGATTAAACCTATGTTCTTTTCAGAGGGAGGTAAATAGAACAGAAACACTTCCTCATTAACCCACATCACTCTGTCAGTGGGAGGTAAAGAGAACAGCATGTATACCTTTGCATGTAAATCATATCAACTACCTTCAATAGTCTTCCAGTTTTGGGGTGGTCCCTTGCCTATAAGGGTTAACATCACAACAGCATTGTCTCATTTCCAGTGTGTGTTCCTCAAATGTTTTTTTCACTGGTTAAATGGAGATAATTTTTAACATATTCTGACATTTATATCAAATTTATTTTATTCCCTTAAGAGCTTGCAATTGAAGGAAGAATAACCTGTCTCATACTTTATAACAGTTATTTGTAATCTGACAGGGAGATGAAGCAGAAGTATGTAGGCAAGCTGTCTCGCCCAGTGAGACCGAGAAGAATACCCCCATCTAGAGACAACATCAGTGCCCTTGCCCCGGCCCCCACCCCCTCCTCCAACATCAGACACATCCGAGATGAGAGGAGTCAGCATAAGGTAGGCTTAAACCTTAACCAGAAAAATTTAGTTTGCATAAGGTAGGCTAAAACCTTAACCAGAAAAAGTGACGTTTGCATAAGGTAGGCTTAAACCTTAACTAGAAGAGTGCAGTTGGCATACGGTAGGCTTAAACCTAATCCAGGAGAGTGAAGTCAGCATAAGGTAGGCTTTATCTTA
The DNA here is from genome assembly GCA_921293015.1 of Phorcus lineatus. Lineage (NCBI taxonomy): Eukaryota > Metazoa > Mollusca > Gastropoda > Trochida > Trochidae > Phorcus > Phorcus lineatus. Next base: position 14,398,994 of record OV121093.1, read on the forward strand.
AACAAAAAGAGTGGAGTTTCAATGGTAGGCTTAACCTTAACCAGAAAAAGTGGAGTTTGCATAAGGTAGGCTTAAACCTTAACTAGAAGAGTGCAGTTGGCATAAGGTAGGCTTAAACCTAAACCAGAAGAGTGGATTTATGATGTGGTAAGATTTAATTTAAGACAAGAGAGTGGATTTGGCATTTTAGGTAGACCTTAAACCTAAACCAGAAGAGTAGAGTTGACAAAAGGTAGGCCTAAATCTTAAACAGGTGAGAAGAGTTATTTTGAATTATTCTTAAACCTGAACCAGAACCAGAAATTGGCTGGGATATAGTAAACTTTTTTAACACTACGCGACTTAGTGCACCTGTTAAGATATAAAAAATTTAGATGACAAATTGCACGTTGTCCAGCCTATAAATTCATGCTAACATAATATACTTATGGTCATCTTAGTTGAAATGATTGGTCTGAAGGAGTCATTGTATCATTAATTGTAATAATTGGCATCAGCACCGTTTAAAATGTTTGAATTCTAGGTCAACTCAGCATCAAGTTTGTCCAGATCTCGTCCAGAACCTCTGCGACCACTAGAGGGCGATACTGGCGGACTGGCAGGAGCATCTATGGCGTGGGTCGGACAGTCTCCAAGACAAACATGGAGTGTGGGTAGAACTTTAACTTTATCAAAATAATGTTTATCATAAGATTGAGAATCATGATTGGTGATACTACAATATATTTATATATATACACACAAATTTTCACAACTCTGTTGAGTTCATTAATGGAAGTAAGACTGTTGTTTGTGACTAGGTATCTTTCCCTCCTTGTCAAGTTTTGTAATATTTCCATCAACTGCATGTTGTAACACAAAGTGATTGTGAGATCACCTCCAGCGGGATTTGAACCCCAGACCTCCATATGGGAGTCATCATGGCCGAACCAAGTGTGAATGCTTTCATCTCATCCTGCCAATTAAATTGAACTCCACGTTGATTGAAAATAGATTAAAGACACATGATAGGGAAATTTAGTTGAAGAAATGAACTTGCATGATAACGATGATTATATTGCAATATTGAAATAATGAAATTGGCTATCCAGAACTAGAGTTTCCTTCCTCATTAGGTTTCAAAAACAACCCCAACAGATGTTATTGGGTTTCTGTTATGATATAATTCTGATTTTCTTGTTTCCAGTTCTCGTCGTCCCAGGCAAAGAACGTACAGGGCGACCCGCTTAATCTTTACAACACCCCTCGTATACTGGAGCTGGATATAAACCGCATGCTGATTGGTCAGAATAATATCAGGTAACTGAATCTAAACTGCATGCTGATTGGTTAGAATCATTTTGATAAGAGACTCAACAATTTCACCAGACACCAAAAACTCTTCAAATAATCACATCCTTGTTGGTCAGAAGAATAAAAGACAAATAATGATTTTTAAAAAGAAAATCATGAAAACTAGACTTACGTGATTTTTTATTATTTACAGGCAAATAAATGTTCACTACATCTAATTTTTGTTATTGTTATGAAGAAGGATCACATGTTCTTTTGCCAGAATGATGTCGGTTTAGAAGGAACCTTTATTAGACACTTATTAAATATGAAACAGTATGCTGAGCCTTTGGAGTTCCAGAGGTTGGATCCCCGTAACTGTTCAGAATTTTAAGAATATAGTTTGCATCGAACTTCCAAATGAAACCGCCACATTTTCAATAAATGATCACATTCCCCCCTTTTTCAATTACTGGATCTCTTTGACAGAAATTTCAGAAATATCACATACTCAAACTGGGAATCGCCTAAATTCTGACAATCATATTTCTGACATCATTTTTCAGTTCACTGTTGCCTCAGCCAATCACAGAAGACCGTTTAGTGAATGCCTCCCAGAATAATCTTCGTTCGTATGTGACTGTCAACAGACCAGTCGCCTCCCCCACCACAACTACCACCGTTAGTAGACCTCGCTCCACAGGTGGGTGGTGATGATGATTGTAGGGATGATAATTATGATTTATTTTATAAGGCTGGTGAAAATGAAAATATATTTGATGTTACTGATACCTCTACTTGAATTGAGAGAGAGGATGAATATCGATAGTTGTAAGGAATTTAGGATGGAAATACTTATAATGATAATGATAAGTATGGCTTAAGGTTTTTATATTTCATTTTATTTCATTAATGAAACATGCTTTGGTTAAGATTTTGCTTATTTATATGATGGCTCTCAAAATCTTATTTGATAAAAAAAGGTTTAAAAAAGGTTAATTTTACAGTAAGATTGAAATGAGAAGCAAGAGAATATCAAGTTTCATGCCAAAGTCATTTAGAGGACCAAAATGGTTTTGTTCAGGTACCCCCAGAGATTCAGCTCCACCAACCACCCCACAGCAACTGTCCAGTGCGGGGAAGAAGAAAGTGAGGGTTGCAGATACTGATCTGGAGATGCCGCCATCTCTCAAACACCCCCGAAGTCCTCCCCTCCCTCCCATCTCAGCTGGTAAGTCTTAAAGAGACGGTGGAAGACTCCTTTAAGCTAGCAGAAAGAGAGGCTACTTCAATTATTCAATTTTAAAAATTCATTAGAAATTCAGAATTATAATGACCCTAAAAGTTCCACTTTACCTCATTCTATCTGATATATTTCCAGACTAACTTGAAAATTCTAAATCTTTCCCTTTAAAACTCCTTATGGTGTGTCTGTGACTTAAACACACTAGTGCACGCCAATATTTTGTCAACACAACTAATGAACAGATACTGCATATCTATTGATATTACTCACTATCCTCACTTAATTAATCTACCTCGTAAGTTATTTAACAAATATTTACATATTCAGGTAGTAAAGTGGATTTTTAAAGGCCGGAAGTATTTAATGTTTCGTTACATTAAATCCGCATGAACTACGATATCGGAAATATTAAAATTTTGCTCATAATCAGAAAAGCGGAAACAGCAGCAGCTATGGTCAGTTTAAAAACATTGCTAATGCTGTGTTATTAAAGCGCTTAATTTACAACATTGCTTTCATAAAACATATATCATGATTTGTTCTCAGTTCAGAGTTAAGGTAGATTAAATAGCTGCACACAGTAATAGTTCAGCTGTTTCTAAGTGTCAATAATTTATCCGTTTTGTGCACAGCTTTACCATAGATTTTATATGTCCAAGCCAACAGCGACTGTCTTAACGTTTTCATTGTTGATTGCAGGTAAATTATAAAGAATGTTTAGTATTTCATTGCATCGATAGAAAGTTTAAGTGAATGCACAAGTGCTCGTAAACTTTAGAATAGCCAATTTAAAGCGTAAAAGCGTGCACTAGTGCCTTTAAAGAGAGATTTTTAACTTATTTCACCATGTCATCACAAGACTGGTGTATCTAACTGCCTCAACCACATGTTGGTCTGTGCATTCATTGATAATACAACACAAAGAAAGATTAGTTCAAATTAAGTCATTAATGAAAGGAGATGTCCCAAGGTATATCCTACACAGAAAACTTCTGAACTCAAATTATGACATTCATTTTTTCTGTTAAACAGCTTGATCATCACAAAGCCAAAAATAAAATCCATATCCTAGAGACGTCAATTACACCTTAAAAGATAATATTGCTATTGTTTTTTCATCATAAAAAATGATATTCTATCAACAGCTGAACCACCTCACAGCCCCGCGGGATCGTCTGAACGACAATCACCTCCTCTAAAGGATCAGGCGACTGAGACACATGGAAAGTCTGTCACACGAGAGTCATCAAGAATGACTTCAACTTCTGCATCAGAGGATTACTAGCTATTTAGAGTTACTCAATGTCTATATCAATGTTTCCCTGTAATATAGATTCAGGGGTTCAAGCCTTTTGAACATCTACAAATCCAAATCTATATACACCACCAATGTCGCTGATTGCAACCAATTGGTGTTCTCTATGGTTAAGACAGAAAAAGCAAACAATGGGAACAGAGGTCATGTGGGAAGGGTTTTCTTGTTTCTGAAGTTTATTGAGTATAAATATTACAAATGTATTGATTATATACATAATTTACATATTTCCGTCCACATGTTTTTTGTATAAGAGATTTACAATGTTTTGTGTGTTTCCTGAACTATATATGTGATATTCAAATTTTAAAAGTTCATTTTTATATATGAAAGTAATATTTACATTAAGCTTTATCCCACTTACAAAAGTATTAATAGCATTTCATAAAAAATGTTAAGGTTATTTAGATTTGACACTTGTTGTTATTGTTTTATTACATATCATTTAGATACACTTAATCATGTGTTTTAAGGTAGTGTGTGATTTTGAAAAAAAAAATTGTTACTGACTTGCAAACTTATCTTAAGATTTATTCAGGTTTTGAAATATGAAACTGATTAATATGTGAACTTTACATAGTGTTTTCATGTTTTTTTTAATGTCTATATATCATCTGAATGCCAAAATGTGATATCTTTGATATAAACAAACCACACTTGTCCCATTATATATCTTTTTGTTTTTTGTTTTCTATTCTATTAAAATATAGTGGTTTGATCCACTGCATTTGTATTCCTAAATTTCTAGTTTCTAATTTTTGTTATTTATTAAAAAAATGTATATTTGCATAAAATCATCTTAGTTGTCTTTTGAAAATCACATCCACTTGTCAATCTGTCTTTTACATTATAATCTTTAGATATTTGATTTGAGCAAAAAATAAGCAGTTTGTTTACTGATTTAAAGAAAATATGCACTGATAAAAAAAAATCAGTGATGGGTAGAGGAATCAGTTTTGTACATAGTCTGATTAGTCCATGTTTGAGTGGTTTCTCTAACTTAATAACTATCAAATATGGAATGTCCTTAAAAAGCAATGTTTAAAATTGATATAAATATGTCATGGGCAGTTTGATAGAATTTTTAATGTGATGTTGATTGATTGATACTAACATGCTATGGAATATATATAATCAAATTCTAGGGGATAATGATTAGGTTTTGTCTGTGCTAAACTGGTGTAAGAACGTGCAAGCAAACAGGGTGCTTTCAGACCGTTGTGGAGAGGATAGCCCCTGATGGAATCGTTCGAATACCGTTAGAGATAATAGTTAAAACTTTAATTCCTCGGAACACGGTCGATTTTAATCTGGCTAAGGTACCTAACACTTTGCACTGCAATAGTAGAAGTTGATACCATGAACGCAGAATGCGTAAAGCATGTAACACTATCAAATTTTCACCAAAACTTAAAAAGCCATGCTTTGATCCATTAGAAGGAGTGTGGCCAGGAATCTGTGTGTACGTGGTGCCGAGCCATTATGGGTAGTATGGAATATAGTACATATGCGTAGAGCCTAAGTAACACTTTGTACTAAAATATTAGAAGTCCATTCAAAACAGACCAAAAGAAGGGGATTCCCCATAGTTTTTCCAATTTTACCTTGTTTTCCATAAAAGGTAGAAATATGCATCACAATTTTATTGAGGACTCAATTTTCACTCACACATGGGCGGGGTAGCTCAGTGGTAAGCCTGTTCGGCTACAGATCAAGTGGTCAGGGGTTCGAATCCTGTCAGCGACTCAGCAACTTTGTCTGCAGTAGAGAACTGTTCTACACATAGTAAGGTTTGGGTGCAATGCTACATTGAATTTCAATACCCCTAATGATTTGCATGTTACAACCAGTGCTCACAGATTTAACGGCAAAGCATAGCCACAATGTTGTTGCGGACTTTCTTCTGGAATAATGTTAGCATGCTTGATGTAAGTGAAATACTCTTACATTATGAGCCATGTCTTAAGCAACACATATCACTTAAAGGGACACAGAGTATGTCATTGGAGTCAAATATGTTAAAGTAAATCGATGTTAATCTATGAAGAAGTATTGTTCCAACTTGGTGGTTATCAGTTCAGTAGATAAGCTATGAACAAGATTAAGTTGATCGAACACTGGACGCAAATGACTCAATTTATTAATTAATTTTGGAAACGTATCTACAGCAGACACAGAGACAAAATTGGTTGGTAGGATTAGGTAGGTCACTTAACTCATATTCATGCAAACTGCACACAGAATTTAGACTCTTTTACCCCTACATGGCTTCTTTTGTATTATCTTTGAAAACAGGAAATTATCCTGGATTGGGTGATTTTGAGATTAAGATGCACGTTTTTGGAGGATATTTCAAATTAATTCAAGGCAGATGTTATTCTGACACTTTTTCAAGCTAAATAAAATGGTATCAAACATACTCTGTGTCACTTTAACACGCACAGTTGACATATATATGCATATATATGTACAAATGGAATTTCAGCTGTCTCACATGACCATCTTCACAACGTCAAGGCCGAAACAAAAAGATTTCGAAAATGGTTTGAGTTTATCTCGATACATTTTCACCTTGCCGTGGGAAGATGGCTAAACTCTTAGCACAGAAAATGTGAGCCGTGATGTCAAGGGCGAAGCGGAAAGAATTCGAAATCTTTTCGTTTCGGCCTTGACGTTGTGAAGATGAAAGAATTGTAAATCATGAATTTTCAGCACAGTGCTACGAAATAAATTTGGAATAGTAAAATGCCCCCAGTCAAACCAGCAAAATATAACAAGAATATTGTATTTTAATTACAATTTAATCAATCAAATAATAAACAAAGTGTTTAAGATTACAATACCAAGCTAATACAAATAATAATACAATATCAAATGAGTCACACTAATTAGATAACTAAATATATTCAACAGTCCTTATGAATCACACAGTTGATGAGTGTAGAAAACAGTCAGTGGGTCTTGATAGGAGATGGATGAATTCGGCTTGTAAAGGTATCCAAAAACAGTGGCTAAGCAGATGATCGCAAAGTTGATTGTAAGAAGCAAGATGGGTAAGAATTCTAATGCCGGCCTATATATAGGTTACATACCTTACAGAATGTTCTTTAAAGTTCCTTGACAAACTCCAGTCAGAAATAGCCAACTCAAGCAAACATGAAATAGATAGAACATTCTATAATAGATGATTCTAGACACTGCCATCTTAGACTATCAAAACAAGTCTAAGTGTGACCCACTAAACAGTACAACAATGTTACACAATGGTAAACTCTCAAACAATCACGCACTTATAACAGGTTAAAGAGCCACTCCGTGAGTTGTTGAAGTCATATATGCCAAACTTAATCAATGGTGTCAATTCATCGCGAAGTATCAACTTTTACTAAAAAAAAAACATTTTAAAGCTAATGTTTTTTTACAGTGACAATTTGAAGTTAGAACATCGCAAATATGTATATTGGACGTGATATCTACACCTATGAGCATTTATAACGCTGTTTTTAGATTTTAATGGAAAACCAGTATTAGTCATATGTATATTATCTTTATGTAATTTGGACAAGAAAAGTTAAGATGTTTTGATTTTATATCACCACATATGACATTTAGGTTCGTATCAAAGGTAAATAATATGTTATGAAAATCACGGAGTGGCTCTTTAAAGTTTCTAAAATTATTCATTTGTTTCAACATAAACGTTGAATATTCAATTCAAAAGGTACAAAGCATAAACATTCAAGTGTTTCCATCTCCAATCACACGTCTTCCCTTTCACTACCAGAAGGCCTCTGGAAAAGAAAGAAGCGATGAAGCGGTGTCATATTGTACATGTGTTTTTGTGGAAACTAGAGTCAAGGGTACATTCCCTGTGAATACACACACACACACATATATATATATATATATATATATATATATATATATATATGTATGTTTGTATGTATGTATGTATGTATCATCAATACATCAGTAATCTGAATTTTCATTTCAATCTTTATTGTAATAATTTTGTTGCCTACGATTTCGAGCTCAAGTATTCAATCAATTAGAAAATATAGAGAAATGAAATCAACCCATAAATTAACTATTGGAGGTTGGACATTAGTTGAAAACTATTGGAGGGTATCTTCACTTCATTATGTCTATTGGAGACATTGCAGGGGCAAGATGGAACTAATGTTTACACAACTTAGTTTTAAGGAATGTTATTTATTTGAGTTGTTTTAGCAACAAGAATCATTTATTGTGGGTAAATATAAACTATCTGACATTAAAAAATTAAAACTAAAAATGTTCTATCCAAGTAGATGAAAATATACAGAATAAGATAAGTTTATAATCACAAAATATTCAAAATTTTAGTAAAATGTAAATTTCGATATGAACTTTTTGAATTCTGTAATATAAAAAATTCGATGTTCCTTTGATTGACTGAAACACATTTCATTCAATCAAGAAAAGGATTAATACTAAATTCTTCTTTAAGAATAGGATTGGGCACAAGTTATCCAACTTTTAAAGAATCCCTCTCTCGTTATTTACAGCATTTATCTTACAACATTGTACTGCAAGGGAAGGACAGGGATATGTACATGAGAAAATAATTTAAAACTTTTATAGATATTGACTGTAGATCTGCTCGTTTAGGACATTAAGGATAAATGTCTTCTTTTTTTTTGGAAACGTAATGACCTTCAAGGATCAAGAAGTTTTATCAGAAATATTTGTCATAAAAGAAGTATTCAATAAATAGACTTGTTACCCACATGTGCAATCATAAGCGGACAATAGTTTCAATATGAGCACATGGGAACATATCACTTTTGCCTAGCAACGATTGTTTCAGCGCGAGTTACCGTATTACGTCGTCTGTGACGTCATCAACCATTTCTGCGTGACGTCACTGAAGCGGGACGCCGCAGGGACGCCGCAAAGACTACGGGCCTTTTTCCATGTGTTTTAAATGAAATAGAATCGGTAATAAAGAAATTATAACCCTCGGAATCGTGTCTTATGACTTTTACGAAACTCGTTCGAACTTGTGTATAACCCTCGCTCTCGCTCGGGTAATACAAAAAATTGCACTCATTCGTAAAAGTCATATGACACACTTCCTCGGGTAATAATCTCTATACATGACATACTTAAAAGATTGTTAAAATTATGGCCTACACAGTTTCTTCATCAACAGCTATGATCGCCCGTCCAGCTTTCGAGATGTATGAAAACATTTTCCCCACCCTCGGAGCACATTTGAGAGGAGTTCTTGTCGCTTTAGTCTCTTCAGAAGTCCTGTCAAACTTGTATTCCACAATCTTCATCCTGTATATTGAGATGCAGATAATGTGCTGGTCTGGAAAAAATATTGACATTTAACTTCTGCATTATTTGGATTTGCATTGTTTTCCTCAGAAACAAAGGTTTCATCGTCACATAGAGATTGTTTATTCTCTCTTATAGACATGGGTTTTTTTAATTAACAAAAAAATTTCTTACATAATGTTTCTTCAGGTCACCAATGCAAACAATCGGAAAACATTTCTCTCCATGATATTTTAAGACTTTATTCTAATTTTTCAAGATTCGGTTTTCTTATCGCTTTGTTTTTGATTAAACTGATTTCAATTGTCCATTATTAAAATATTCTTAGTCACATCTATATGATGTTCAAATCAGAGCTGGATACTGACATTGAAAGAAACGATTTCAAAGTAAATAAACAAACTCGGTTTCGAAACATTTCCTTCGAGTTTCAGTTTAGGGAAATAGAGCAGCCATATAAGATCTCACGCTTGAAACATCCAGGTATTCATATTGTCAGGTAATAGAAGGGGACTGCCTGTATCGTTTTACCTTAGTATGAACTTGTGTGCGTATCATATCTAAACATACAGCAAACTTATGTATTTACTGATCCGATACTTCTTAAAATATATCATCTATATTGTTTTCCATTTCCTTTCTCCTATATCATTGATTCTGTTTTACATCCAAATTTTTCAATAGTGTTAAGTGACAGAAAAATAAGCAAATTGTATTTGTTCAAAGTTTGTGAAAGAGGAAATATATCAACCAATACAATAACAATAGCTTAAATATTGATATTTTGAATTATCTTTACCAGCCAGATATTTAACACAACCAATGAAAGAAAGCGCATCTAACTATGAAATTCGAGAAAAGTCATATTACCTTGAAATTCGAGAAAGAAAGCGCATATTACCTTGAAATGCGAGAAAGAAAGTGTGTCTTACCTTGAAATTCGAGAAATAAAGTGTGTCTTACCTTGAAATTCGAGAAATAAAGTGTGTCTTACCTTGAAATTCGAGAAATAAAGTGTGTCTTACCTTGAAATTCGAGAAAGATAGCACATCTTACCTTGTAATTCGAAAAAGAAAGCGCATATTAATATGAAATTTGAGAAAAAAAAGCATATCTTACCTTGATATTCGAGAAAGAAAGCGCATATTGCCTTGAATTCGAGAGAGAAAGTGTATCTTACCTTGAAATTCGAGAAAGAAAGATTCACGTAGTTTTATTCGATAAAAGATCTTCTTATCCCCTCCTTTGTAATCAATCGAACATAATTTGAACCGCTGTACAAAGAAGACGAGCCTGGAAAGAATAGTAATGAAAAGGATACAATAAGATGATAAAAAAAAATTAAACTATTACATAACTATACCGTGTTTCCTCGAGTAGAGAAAGGGTTTCGAATATTCACCGGCGCAGTACCACCCATGGTTCGCTAGTTCCAGCCGATGCTCGCAGGTTTCACCGCAATGAATAGCCACGATGGTGATGCGGGCTTTCTCCCTGCAATAATACTAGCAGCCGCGATATAAGTGAAATAATCTTGAAAGCGGCGTTAAACACCAACTCACCTCACCTTAGCTCACCTGATCTTGCCCAGCCCTATAACAGTGAATCTTTTGATGAATCATTTCGTAGTGAAACTGCTGCTAAAGTTAACTCCCTAAACACCACAGACCATGTGATGGAAGACAGTGAAGTTATTGAAACACCTTTCACATTCTTTGAAGTTAAAAAAGAAGTCCAATCTCTCAGGAAAAACAAGTCGCCAGGCCCGAGCATATTATATACGGTGGCGAAACACTCATCATGCACCTATGTGAACTATTCAATAAAATCCGAGAAATACAATATATACCCTATGCCCTTAGACTTGGTATGGTCATCTCTATTTACAAAGGAAAGAAGGCAAAATCTGATCCACGCAATTATAGAGGCATCACACCCACTTCATGCCTATCTAAGCTCTTTGAAAAGCTGCTTTTGAATAGAATAACAAAATGCATGAATAAACATAATCCTGATTTCCCAGATAAAGTTCAGTTTGGATTCAGAAAAGAACACGGTGCATTGATGTCTGTCTATACGCTGGTGGAAAGCTTCAAGCATTATATAAACTGTGACTCATGTGTATTCCCAGCTCTCTTGGAGAACGAAAAAGCGTTTGACAGAATTTGGCACGACGGAGTATTCCTTAAACTTTCGAAATTGGGATTGCGAGGTTAGCTGTGGAAGCTCATGAAGCACAGCTATTCGAATAGTTTTGTATATGTAAACTACAAAAGTGAAAAATCAGAAATATACATAGAGAACAAAGTTAAGCACCCCCCTATTTTCAAAATTGCAGAATGCATCTGTGGAGAAAAATACGATAATATGACTAAATGGATCCCCTTGATATAGAAATTAAAGTTTTCGTGACTTAGTATCTTCAAAATCATCATACATGATGACTTTTTGAGAACTTAAGATAAAAAACGAAATGGTACTGATTTTTCATCCAAAATAAATATCGTCCGTTTGTCAAAAGTATGCGATGGATTCTGATGTAAGTTGTCATGAACATCAATTTTGTTAACAGGTACAATTTTTACACTTAAAAAAATCATGTTTCCTTCACAATAAGGACATAACTGGGTTTTGAAATTTTCCATAATTTTCCATGATTTTCAGAAAATGGCCATAACCAGACGATTTTGGAATTAAGGTGATCTTCTTTAATTTTGATTCAGTAACCCTTTACTTCTTTTTGCTTTATAGTCGTTGTTATGGTTGAAACCGCCCCACTTAGTCCCTTTTTATGAATGGGTCATTTTCCAAAAAATGAGATTTTGGAGGTCCATACTACTGTAACTAGTGACTTTTCCTTGAGAGATCCATTATAAAGTTTGATCAGTGGAATATGAATAATGGAATAATACACATTAAAACCAATAATATTGACTTTCTGAACTTATTCACCTTTTGATCTCAAAATTATCAATTTGTATAACTGCAATTATACAAAATATTCGAAATGATATCTTAATGAAGTCACGTTCTTCAATTGCAATATTTTGATTCTATCATATCATACAATTACTTTTACTACAATATGGTCCTCTGTATTCTCAGACAAAACTCACTGGTGAAAAACTTGGGGGTGCTTAACTTTTTTCCTTATGTATATATCCTGTTCAACAAGGGGTGGCCAAGGCCGAGTTTTATCTGCCTGGCTATTTCTTGTATGTATCAACGACCTCATATTATCCCTGAGAGAAGTAAAATGTGGCACCCAAGTACACGGAGAAGACATACCAACAGTTGTACTTGCTGATGATACGACCCTAGTTAGTGCATCGCCTAGTGGTCTCCAAACTGAGCTGGACGTAGTAAACTCATATGCCACAAAATGGCGCCTGACCTAAAATGCTGCTAAAAGTACCCTCATCGTATTCACCAAGTCAAGACACCTACCCACCGCTATTAACTGTCGTCTTGGTAACTCAAATCTATCTATATCAGACTCAGTGACATTCGGCGGAGTACTTCTGACAAAGAATTTATCCTGGAACAATAAAATTGAGAAAGACTGCGCTAAGGCTAGAAGAACTTTTAATTCACTGCGGCCCCTAGGAATAAATCCAAGTATATCTGTGAGAATATGGCAAAGTGTGATATTAAAAGGCAGCTTCTATGGATGTGAACTCCTCAGTGATATTAAAGGAAAGGACTGACTTAATAGAAACGACACAAAAATACTTTGCAAGATGTGTACAGGGTCTCCCAAAGAGATCGCCAACATTAAGTGCTACAGCAAACCTAGGCTTGACAACTATGATTGGTTACATAGACACATGCAAACTTCAGCTTGCAGCTCGTCTCTTCAATATGCCGTTCAACACGTTCCAAAAATATATTCTGCGCTAGCATTATTAGAATTTCTGTGAACAGTATCCAGTCATCAACTATAAGTAGTGAAATTCTCTCAACTTTGCACAAGTATAGACTATCAAACTATGCATATAAATACATTGAATGTAGTCACTTTTCCAAAGAAATATGAATGGAAAAGGATAGTGAATGATGCCGTTATGCAGTATGAACTCGCAATATGGAGAAACAAAATGGATAATCTAGGATTATCAAGGTACATAACTGTACACACCAATCTCTCTCTGCACTACTACTGGCGCCTAGCGTTAATGTTTTCTAACCAGAAGATGAAATTCCAGCTATGTGTTAAAGTTGGCTCAAGATCAAAATTATCTACAGAATGTCCAACGTGTGATAAAAATGCATTTGACAAACCCAAGCACATTGTCCTCCACTGCGAAGAACTTCTTCAACAAAGAAACGCATTTTACTCCTACCTACTGGACCTGCTTGACATTGATACTTACATAAACTTTGAAACAAAAGACGAAGACGAACAATTGTCATTTCTTCTTGGAGGAAATTGCAATTTTGTAAACGCTATTGACCAAAGACAAAGAAATATAATTATGTGTGAATTTGCCAATTACCTCTACAACATCAAAACGAATCTAAGGTATAAAAACGTCAAGAATCTTTTCCCTCGTATAATAACTATTGTAAATATGCACTGATTGCAATAATGGTTTCCTGTCTACATGCATATTGTAACAAGAACGTTTTATATTCTATTCTGTACCTTCATGATTGATTAACTATGCTTCTTATTCATTTCTCTCTCTCTCTCTCTCTCTCTCTCTCTCTCTCTCTCTCTCTCTCTCTCTCTCTCTCTATCTATCTCTCTCTCTCTCTCTATCTCTCTCTCTCTCTCTATCTCTCACTCTCTCTCTCTCTCAATCTCTCTCTCTCTCTCTCTCTCTCTCTCTCTCCGATAAAGATGCAAATTAGGTCAAAAGATGAACAATACGTGTCAAAAACCTTAGAATGGTCTGATTATTGAAAACGTATTCTAACAGAATCAAGCACAAAAAATGAACATACCTTTTGCGTTTGTCAATAGCTAACGCGCTGAAACTGCAGTCCTGTTCCGCAATCATCTCTGGTCTCTTTGAAACAGTGTTGTAACATTGCATTCTAATTGAGTTCGAGTTCAGAATCAAAGCCAACATGTTGTTCCTCTTATCAACAGTTATTCGATCTATTACTTTGACTGAAACAAACAGAGGACGAAATCTATCATCTACTTTATCAAAAAATCGATACAATGGAAGCGCATTGCTCACAGCAGCGAGAAAAAATTACAAAAAGTCTAATTAGAATATACTTTCATCCATTTCCGTATTACAATATATTGGTTTTTCTCATATTTTATTTTTTCCATGCTCTCTTAACTAAATAACAGCAATAAGAACAGTTGTCAATGCTCAACTGTCAAAACTGTCGTTTTCCAAAGAGAGATAATTTAGTGACTTTTATCATGTCAGTGTTATTTTCACTCTGCAAGCTCACACTTCAACTATAAGTTAAATCATGTTTTTTTGTTCATATTTTTCTGCAATTTTACACGGAAATTGTTGATTTTATATCATCTGATATATTTGATATTTTCAGAAGAGTGTACCAGTACGTTTCATGTTGTTTCTGTATTGCAATATACCGATATACCGATATACCGATAATACTGGGCACCCTTACAATGACTGGAACTTACAAAATAATAGGTAACCCTTCTTAAAGTAAAATGCTAAGAGTTTGAAAATAGAGGGTATTTGTTTTCCGTTGAAACATATATTGTGTATCTGTTATTGAGAAAAAATAAAGAGCCACTCCGTGAGTTGTTGGAGTCATATATACAGTATATATGCCAAACTTATTCAATGGTGTCATATGATCGCGAAGTATCGACTGTTACCAAAAAGACACATTTTAAAGCTTACTGGGTTTTTTTTACAGTGACAATATGAAGCTAGAACGTCGCAATGTATGATCGAAAACAGGACAGTGGCGCGCGTCAAATAATCAAACGTTATATTTGAAACTTATCTTAAACAGCCAAGAGGGCAGTTAGGAGTTGATAGCGATTATATAACTACTCTCCATGTATATTGGACGTGATATCTACCCCTCTGTGCATTTATAACGCTGTTTTTAGATTTTTATGGAAAACCAGTATTTGTCATATATATGTCTTTTGGACATGAAAAGTTAATATGTTTTGATTTCATATCACCACATATGACATTTAGGTTCGCATCAAAGGTAAATGATATGATATGAAAATCACGGAGTCGCTCTTTAACATTTACTGAGTGACTTGTAAGATGTTAAGAGGGTATTTGTAAACTGAATGAATGATATTTATCTTAAAATTTAAATCGTCTGATTTATTATCATTTGCTAAACGCCTAGGTAAAAAAATTTGAGGATGCGTAAAAGGAAAGGTGTAACGATATCATTTTGAAATTCTATTCGGCAATGAAAGTTCTTAAAAATTAAATAAATCAAAGTGATTATTTTGGCTGATATTAATAAAGAAATTGTAATTAAGGGGAGTGTTACATCTTAGTGCGTAAGAAGTCTGTTGTCAAGTGGCTCTTCGGTTTGCTTATCAACAAATTAATGTGTAGGTTATATTTATAATGGAATCATCAAAACATTGGGATAATTTCTCAATTATATCATAATCAGTGCTATCACATCTACTTCTCTACTGAAACTACAAGCACAATTTCACTCAAGGGAAGCCCGCGGCGTTACGTTAGGCATTTTCGATCAGCCATATTGTTTACATCCGTTAGATGAAGGTACCGTATTTCCTCGAATAGACGCCGGGCCTCGAATAGAGGCCGGGTGTATGGCTGTTTTAGTAAATACACGCCGGGTCTCGAATACACGCCGGGTGATCAGTTGATTAATTTATGCCCCCGTAGTTGAATGCAATGTTAGAGGTTGTGACCTGGATGAAATTTCCTACTAAAAAACGAATAGACGCCGGCCTCGAATAGACGCCGGGTCTCGAATACACGCCGGGGGTAAAGGGGGGTCTGAAAAAAATAGACGCCGGGGGCGTCTATTCGAGGAAATACGGTAATAGAACGCTGCACCGAGCTCGCCAAGGGTCATGGTCAAACTCATATCGGCAGGGATGTGTAAGCCTTGGCTTGACATGCGCACATCCCTGTTTGGAGGATGGAAGATCTATAGATGTCAACTTTCATTAAACCTGTCTTCCAATTACAATTATTTAGTTTAACTTCGTCGAGTGAGGTAAAAGCTATTTATATTACGCTCCGAATTAAATCATGGAAACCTTTTTCCAATTTTGTCAAATAATAACATACATAAAAAAAAATATAAAAAAAGATTCAACCATCACCTTTGATCTGTGTGTATTTCTTGAAGTTGACCCTCATTTTTCTGATCACACCCTGATAGACAATACCGTTCCTTAGGCTTGCCATGAACAAACGGTGGTCGTCATAGTGACAGGTGTAATGAATTAAGTTTCGGAATTTCATCGACAATTTCGCTTTTTTCATTGCAAGATCAACATGGAATATCCTCTGTTCTGTTTGCATCAAAACCCCTAAAAAAATGAAATATCCGACATGGAAATATATTGAAATTAACTCTCATGAAAATATAAAGAAAAAAATACCAACTTTAAAAAGTAAAGAAAAACATATAGCGTCAAATAAATAAACAAATTGGTCATGTTCATATACATTTTTTTCAAGAGGGTACCGTTCTGTTGTGTCTGCTAAAAACATTTCAAACATTGAAATAATTAGATCATTCATTCATATGATTACATTTCAGTTATAGATGAGTTAAATGTAAATACATTACTATGTCTATATACAAGTGTGCGAGCATAACGGCTTACTCACTCAGTGTAAAGAACACATTCACTTAAAATATTAATTGCTCTGCTCGTTTGGGTCTACATGTATATGTATCTAAAGCATCCAGTTTCACTTATTGATTGATATACTAAAAAGCCTTTCTTCTTTTACCCTCGTCACGTATCTCGGGGTGGGTGGGTGTTGGGCAGTGGTTATTGCGTTCGTCAAAATATGAAGAGGTCCGTGGTTCGAATCCCCCAAGGGGTTTGCAATTTTGTCTACAGTAGTGATCTGTTCTACACGCAATAAGGTGGCGATGCGACACTGAATTTCAGTACAGTATCAGCCATGGTTCGCTAGTAACAATCGATGCTCGCAGTTTTCACCGCAATTCATATCCACAATTGTTTTGCGGGCTTTCTTCCTGCAATAATACTAGCAGCCGAGCTACTTGTGAATTACCATTGAAAGCGACCCTAAATTCCAAATTCACAACACCTCTAGCTTACTGAGCTTATTTGTATCTACAAGGTTTCCTCAAAGTCATGCATCGGCTACAAATAAACTGACTTGACAGGAACTTTGAGTTCTGGAGCCATGGTTTAATACTATTCCTTTAAATTATTTTAGTGTGCATTTGCCAAGTCATTCGTGTTTTTCCGTTTGTTACCTAAACACTTGAAATCTAATAATGAAAATAATATTTAAAATTACATTTGTTAAAATCTCAGGTTCATTATTAATCAGAAATTAAAATCAATGTATTCTTTGCGTGATGAAAGAGTAAAAGACTGATGTGGCAATGTAACCTAATTATTCATTGAAAATATCTGGGCCTATAATTTCGAAGCTCTCTTAGTGCTAAGATAGTCGTAAGCCAATGCTAATGTATGGTACTTACGACTATCTTAGTGCAAAGAGAGCTTCGAAAATCTAGGCCCTGGTTCATAGTTTTATAGTTAAAATTTTGAATAAATGATGTAACATTTAACCAGATCTTGACCTTGCATAGAATGACATAACAGATTGCTACAGTATGCAAATTTATCTAAAAGGAAAAATAATGTTTACTATTGTTAGTTAATTTGGACATTTTTGTTTGATAGAAAATACTATGGTAATCTAAATTTGGTGTCTAAGGAACTTTGGAACAACTGCCATAATCTTTTCCTCAAGTGTTATATTTTTATAACAGATGGTATGCTGTGATATGATTATATGTCTAGCTAGATAATACCTTTGATATTTGATATCTTATATAATAATGCCAAAGTATTCCTTGATAAAGTAAAGGATATAAACTATAAATACAGAGGATATATGTCTTTCTAAACGAATAACATACATGTTTATCTCATTGAACCTTTCCTCACTTACGAGATCATATAAACATGGTGTCTGTCAGGAAAAAACACATTTCCACCAATTTCTTTATTTAATTTTTTTTACCAAAATCAAAGGGCTGGGCTGGGCATGCCTATGCAACAAGATATACCGCCAGAGCGTGCCATTGGGTAGGTATAAATGATATATAAAGATTTTTACCTACTCATTGAGTCTTAGCATTGATCAGTGACGATCATCAATGAATAAATCATAAACTAAATAATGAATAAACTATAAACTAAATAATGAATAAATCATAAACTAAATAATGAATAAATCATAAACTAAATAATGAATAAATCATAAACTAAATAATGAATAAATCATAAACATAATAATGAATAAATCATAAACTAAATAATGAATAAATCATAAACTAAATAATGAATAAATCATAAACTTAATAATGAATAAATCATAAACTAAATAATGAATAAACTATAAACTAAATAATGAATAAATCATAAACTAAATAATGAATAAATCATAAACTTAATAATGAATAAATCATAAACTAAATAATGAATAAATCATAAACTAAATAATGAATAAATCATAAACTTAATAATGAATAAATCATAAACTAAATAATGAATAAACTATAAACTAAATAATGAATAAATCATAAACTAAATAATGAATAAATCATAAACTAAATAATGAATAAATCATAAACTAAATAATGAATTAATCATAAACTAAATAATCATATTCACCCGACAGGGAAGTGTGTTCTGTCTTTGAAATTCCTGTCAATTCAGCTCGCAAGGGGTGAGAACTTCTGTTATCATGGTTACCGTCCTCCGATTTATTGACAGTTAGCTTGCAAACCAGTTGTACTTCGTCAAAGTCCAAAGCTTTGAAACCCGTCTTGTCATTATAAATAGCTTTACACATTCTTGGACCATAAGGCCGGTATGATTTATGGATATTTGTCTGCACTCTGTTTGCAAGTAAGAACGTTAGAAAGATTTCTGAATACGACGCCATACTATCAATTCTCGGACTCGACCTGTTCTTTAAGGCAGTGGCGTTTTTTCTCTATTTTTCCTCTGAAAAGACTCAACGATGTAAAATCAAAAGATGGACGTTTCTGTTTTTTGAGTATAATGATTGATTTAATGTAATGTTTACCATCATTGAGATTACTGGTCAGTATAGAATTGGGTATGGAATACTATATGATGTCAATTGAGAAATGTATTTCAATTAATAAGATTTGATTGATAGAAAAAAAGGTCAAGTATATTGTTATATCGCTTTCACATGTAAATTGATATTTTGGAGCTTTGAAATTATCTCCGTAAAGTACTTTTAAATTTGACAAAGTCAGTTGATCTATCAGTATAAATGGACATTCACCGTTTTTACATTCAGTTTCGCATTCATCATTGTCAAAGATGGACGTTTGTGAATATTTTATGCAAAATATCATACTATTAAAAAGAAAGATTTTATTAAAACTTAATTATTCAAAAGAAAGGATTTGCTACAAGTAATCCAACTTAGTGAAACCCTCTCCTATGTACATTGTTTACAAATGATATGGAAATGATATATATCTCTTTGGTGTCTTCTCACTTTGCCACCACCTATTGTTCTCGGTGGCAAAGTTGGTCATGCATGCTAATTGGTAAAACAATAGAGGTGGCAGGGGGTCGTCTCAATAAATTTTATTCAAACTAACATTCTCAATATACAGATACATTTCATCTCAATATATTTGAGACATCATTTCACATACATGATATATAAATTCATTATACATTGAATTCAATTTCATTATAGCACGAGGTGGCAGGGGGTCGTCTCAATAAATAAATTATAGCACGAGATTCAGACACATTCAGACTTCAAAGTCCAACAAGGTGAGATACTGAATCTGCATATTCAGTTGGAGTTTTGGTGCCAACTAGGAGACAGTCCTTCTCCCTTCGCAGGCGCTGGTCCAACTCCCTATACTTCTTCTTCCGTGGTGGCTGACGTCCACCTGCAGCAAGTTGACACATAACAATCTCGTTGCATGATTGTTCCTTCTGAATTAAGCTTATGAATTTAAAGAGGTTTGGATGGCAGGGTCCAGACTTGTTCAATTTGGAATGCCATCCCTCAACGTGGTTGGTTGTTCTGGCACCGTCGTTGTTGAAGTGGTTCCACATGGCTCGGCCAGGAGCCTCAACCCACGTCTCCGTCATGTAGTCTGCGAACTGGAGGATGGCAGGGTCAGTCATGTCGACTTCTTCCAAAGCGTGAAGCCAAACTTCGTCGATGTCACACATGTCCTCCTTAACCATGTCCTTCACTGATGAATAAAACTTGTCAAACGCGATCTTGCTATGATTTGGACCATGGTTGTGGATGTTGTTAACTGTCGTGATGTAGTCGTTGGATGTGTTGATAGTAGCTGGACATGTTGATATGCAACATTTCCAGTGGATGCTGGTACCTCTGGTTCTCTTCACACGATACTTATAACCTTGATATACAAGGCTTCTACCACCACGGTTGTTGGGAATGAACTGAGTGTCTACCTGTGCATTTGCCATTTTGCAATGAATGACTTAATCTGAACTTTCTTATATATCAGTATCTACAGTGATCACTTATCAGTAGTAATTAGTTAATCAATAAATACGGAAAATCGCTCACCAATTTTATGAGTGAACATGTTTCACATCTATCTAGGTGGTGAAAACATTTCAGTATTCAATGACTACGATGGATATTATTAAGGGGTGAGCTCAGTTCAGCATTTGATACGACCCCCGTGCTCGTATAAACATTGTTAATCTTAATCCCGGTTAATCCTTGTTGGCCTGGTGGCAAAGTGGGAACAAATCATCTCTTTCACCTGATGAGACCTTATGGTCGAAAGTACTTGTGACATTGAGCTAATTTTAAAATGTTTTTTTCTTTCGAAACACAATCTAGAAGTTCTCGAAATCTAAATTTTGTGCCAAGTTTGTTAAATTTTATGGTCCTATTCCACCACTGAATAGAAATTTATCATCCACTGAAAAAAAAGGAAGTAAATATTTACTTGAATATCATCAAAACTTCATAAAATACAAGGAATATACAAACAGTTAGTTCACAGAGGGGGAGAATATATGCAGAATAATATTAGAGAGAAAAATGATTATAACTTAATGGCATATTGATGTAAAGCCAATGTCAATTTGAAATTGCTACAATTTCAAACATTACAAAATATTCTGGCAACAAGGAGTTATTTGTACATGATTGGATACTGTGAATACCCTTTATGCTGTTTTGGTAATATAGAAAATGAGAATCTTTTACAATTGATGTGACCAAGTTATTGAATTATGGCAGAATTGTAAGAATGTCTTGGAACAGTTGCAGTTTTACAAAAGAAAATACTATTTTGGTTATTGTGCGACAAACAACAATCTTTTAAATGCTATTACTTTGGTGACTAAGCAATACATTTCTAATTCAAGTAAAACTATAAAATAAGTTTTTCAAAGCCCTTCAACAGGAAATCATTAAGTATTATCACACTACACAGACACCAGTGTCCTCAAACTACAACTACGCCAAATTCTACACGTTCTATTCAACATTTAAATATATATATATATATATATATATATATATATATATATATATATATATATATATATATATATATATATATATATATGTATCATCCCAACTGCGGATCCGCCCCATCTTAAGATGGGACGCGTCCCAACTTGGGATTCAAAGTTGGGACGTCCCATCTTGAGATGGGACGGGGGATACTAAAACATGTTAATAATATTCATATTTTATAATGATTTGTGTCAGTAAGACATGTTTTTAGATAGTTTTGTTATATTCTTTTCACACCTACGAAGAAAATTTGATTTGATGTTCATTTACTTCACTTTTTCACTCGGTTTCATATGTTATCGAGCACGAACGATTCAACACTACTCAAACATTTATTTAAAGTCATATTTTTTTACTGATTGAATCACATTTGTTAGGCGACATAACAAAATCAGATCAATTTATAGATTTATATTTAGATAATAGTTTTCAGCATTTTTCAAACGACCAATACATGCGTTGATCGAACAGCTGACATCACAGAGACATCTTTGTATCTTAGTTTCTTTACAAAAAGGTGGTATAAAATATTAACAATCAAAAATATATAGTTATTCAGATCCAAGTTTTACAATACTAGTGATAAATTGCTTTTTTAAAATATATATCTAAAAAACGTACCTGATACAGAGAAATGAATAGTCCATGAAAAAACCTTTTATAAACAGAAATTAAGGTACTCTCCATCTTTACAATGCAGCACTGAATAGACTGAATACGTTAATGTGTCAGCTTGGCGTGACAGAGAACGGATGAATGGGCACCAATTTGCCCACCGTAGGTAGTGTTAGGCTAAAACAACATTTGGAGACACCAAAAATCCATGTTGTTTTAAGAAATTATTATCTTGTTTATCTACTTGGCGACTTGGTTGATTGTATCAAATGTTAAAGAAATTAAAAGTTCCTATTATCGAAGTCTGGTTCCCCAACATTTTAGATATTTTCATCTAATGCCAACCTTAGGTTTTGAATATTCCCACGAAACTCATATAATTATACTAAAATCTATGTTAACGGCGACAAATCTTTGTCACAGAGTGTTACTGATTTCCTAATAATATATATTAATCATTTCATAAATCGATTTTTAAAGCTCTTTCCTAAATTTTGTACAAAAGTGTAAGGTAGACAAAGCTTATATAAATTTGAGTTTAGTAAGAATAATTGCAAATGTATATTTCCACTAATGTACTTGATATCTAAATCGTTTTATGTTTGTTTCAGGAAAAGATATTATATAGGCATTTGCTGCCTGTTTGCTAATCCTTTTTCCTTTTTGTATATATATTCTGAATATTGTTTAACATATGTTTTATTGAAATAAAATACCGTTTAAATCATAGTAATATACTTACTAACCATTATATGATTACACATATTGCATATTTCCATACAATGAAATATCGAATATTTTACAATAAGCAATGACAGTTTCAATATCAAATTTGTATAAGCAATAACAATATGAATCATTTAGTCCTCTGAAGATTTTACATTAGTACATGTATGTCAGCACAAAATAACTCGATAAGTGTAAGTATATCAATGAAGCTTCATTGATGTGTATTTACAAACTTAATGCCTTTTTTTCGGGGGGACATGTTAAGTAGCATATTCAAAGATTAGTTGGGTAAACTTTCAGCTGTAAAATAAAAATATCACGCTCAAATGTAGTTCTTCCCTCTCGCCTACTCATCTTATTTGACTTATGTACGGATCAGTTGATTAACGTATTAGTAGTAACAACACAACTATTCTCTCATTTCAACGCTTCTAACAAGCCTAGATAGACGCTTGTACATATAAAAAATAACCTTTTAATACTGATCAAAATCATGTGTTTCCTCGGGCTAAGTAGAAAAAAAGTAGAATAATTTTCTCAACTCTGTACCCTGGTTTGTGTCAAAAAATCTTGTGAAGGTAAACAAAGTTTTTTAATAAACTCAGTTAACAAACTCCGTTTATAATCTTCTTGTAGTATTGATAAGAAATGAGTTGAAATATCCCATTTCTAAATTAGCATGAATAAATTGCCTTTGCAATATTGAATATCTTAACGTATTGTGCTGCAACTGTACATCGTATTTGTTTGACTTTGTGTTATATGTTGGATGGTTTCAAAATATAATTTTTATTGGAGCGGCATTAATATAAGCTTTCAGCTTGCCTCAAAATCAAATTTCTTTTTATAAAAATGAACAAAATATGTTTAAACCATAATCTTCTTTTGTAAATCTTGGAAACTAAGTTCTCATTTTTTAAAATATCTATCAAAAAGCCTGCGATTTCCCCATAAATAATCAATGGATGATGTTACATTTCATTTTGGTTACTTGACATGATAATCGTTCTGTTAATGAAAAAAGTATTTTGAATATATTTAGTGTGGCAAAACAATTTTCATCGAATAACAATACAATAAACATAAACATTTGTTGTTTGTTTTGGTTAGGGTTTTATCACGTCTGCTTCCACCTATCAGAGATATTGCCGATAGGGGCAAATGCCTTGGTAACTATGAATGATGATCATTCACTTTAAACAACAAACGCTCGGCGTGTACCTTTGTAGTGTTACAAGCATGCTCATGTACAATTGGTACCCATTCTTGTCACTAATTGGAAGGTGACACACGGGTATTAGTGTCATAACCGAACCGGATGTTTACCAAAACCCCTTCTTTCGGACATCCCCCCTACCCCAACCCACACCCATCTCTGAACTACCAAAGAGGTATGTTTGCCAATTGCATCACGACACTGATCAGATCAGGTTCGATCGGGAATATGAGGAGGCATAACTGGATTTATTTACTGGATATCTTATAAGCATTGACGGAACGCCACTTATAGGTTAGTGTTTGAGAATTATGTTTAAGAAACATAAACTTTTAGATTCAACTATCAAACACAATATGTACAATGGAATCTTGCTTAACGGAACGGTTTATGTGCAAGAAATTGAACTGATTACAAGGCATTAGATTAGCATTGTTGGTATTCACTAAGAGTAGGTTTTGAGTGTATAATTGAATATAATTTCTTTTTTTATTTGCTTAACATGCTGTCATAATTAAAAATATTTAAGAATATAATGAAATAATTTATAAAATTTTGTATAAGAATTACTTTTGAAATCGTATTAGGCTACGATGAAAGACTCGTATGCGATGAGAGATAGATATAGCCAATAAGTCATGAAAATCAACATACAATCAAAATATCTTTCGATGTCCTTAAAACGCTTATCTAAATGACACATGTTATCATGTTATTACAAAATTCAACATTAGAATAAGGATATTATGAACATGTTAAAGTATCTGCCGTCCCATCTCAAGATCGGACGTCCCAACTTAAGATGGGACGCGATCCCAAGTTGGGATGATACATATATATTATAGTATATTTTATATTATCATGATTTTATGAGGAACCATAATGATTGGTTACTTGGACGCTGATTGAATAACCAAGTCTATGCATGAGATGTAGACACTTTGTAAATAAGTTTGGAAATGATAAGAAAACAATATTACAAGAGGGTACCTATGTTGTTAGGTGTTTTTTGTTTTTTATTACAGAACTCCCAGTTACTGAACAAGGGAACTCCAGCCCAGGAAAGCATGATCCCCGTTGAAGTTAAAGTAATTGAAGAAACATACTTCTGTGTTTTTTTGACTAAGAAACATTAAGACACACAAACAAATACATCACATTCACTCACATATTCACCCATTCAATGTGTACATGAGATCATACACATTATTATATATATAGACAAGAAGAAAATAGTTCAAGAAGGATTATTTACTTTACAGTCATGGTATAACATCCATTTTGCATATAACTTGTCTTCTTTGCTTTTACTGAATGCTATATTTTTTTCGATGACATATCTGTTGAACATATAATTTCTAAAATGATAAAAGTTCTTGTTTACATTTTAAAACCTTACATTTGTATATACATTTTTTTGCCAACAATAATAACAAATCAAACACATCATCTGTATAAACATTCTTTCTCAACCCAAACATAACAAGCTGCACGTCAAAGTTCAAATCGTAAATATGGAAGCATTTTTCCTTTAGCGACTTAAGAAATATTTGCCAATAAGCCTGTACACGTTTACAATGCCAAAAAAGGTGTGAAATTGTCTCAACTTTGCATTGACAAAATGTGCAAAGGTTGCTATCTGCTGCTTTTTTTAATCTTAAATAGAAAAGAGTTAGTTGACAAAAGGGTACTTATGTTCATCAGTCAGTAAATCTTAAGTAAATAATTGGGAAGTATTCTTAATGTCTGTAAACTGTCGTGTGATGGGCTATCTCATTAATGACATCAACGATTATGTCTTCAAGAGTGTATAAAAAATCACTTCTATGAACTTATTGACTTCCCCTCGTATTTTTTGTACTCAGAAACATAAGCATTAAACAAACTTGGCTCATGAAAATTTGATTTGATTCATGGGGATACTTATTTCTTTTAACAATTCATCAGAGATGATAGGTTTAATGTATGTTTCACTTTCGATTCTACTTTTTCAGGACATGTCATTTTAAAATTGAAATTCATATCCATTAAAATAAAACAATAGGGTTTTGATATCAACATATGTGATACTCTATATGGCTTTCTCCTATTTATACATCAAATGGAAAAACCCCCAGATTATTTCAGGACGAAATACAGTGTTAGTCATCGTCGGTTGACTTAGTCACTTTCATGGCGCAATTGCAATGCAGCCGTTGCTTGAAGGTCGATTTTAAACGTTGAAATACACAAGTATTGTCTTTAAAGTGACCCAGAGTATGTTTTATGGATTTGGTTTGTCGCTCCCCAAGCTTCCAAACGTTTTGTTGCCATATTTACTTGTCAAAAAAATACGGTAATTGCTAAGACTTTTCGAATGAATTTCGATACGTCTCGTAACAAGCTTTTTCATTGGGTTAAAGTTTCATAACAAGACTCAAGGGCGGGTAATTTCATTACAGATTTCCTGATGAAGTTTCCAAGGGGATAATTGTGGAGAGCATCAGAAGTAAATCCCTTGGCAAGAATTTTCGAAGCTTACATAGCATTAAGAATGTCCAATGTAGCACACATTAACGTTAACTTACTACTATCTTAGCGCTAAGAGAGCTTCGAAAATTTAGGCCCTGGTTGGCAGAGCTTGCACAGGGCTTTGCTCTCTTATTTTAATCCTCACGTGTTTCACTATATCATGTTTGTATTCTATTCCGCATTTTAAACGCTTAACACTGATACTCAATTCCTCCATATTCACGCGGCGGACATGTTGCAACAAAAGCGAGGTTATGTGAGCAAGGCGACCTGACGGCAACTTTTACTGTCTTGGTGTTGAGTCTTTATAGTTTTTCTTACTCATTCCAAATTTTATTGATAGGTTGTGATTCATGTGAACATCAAATTCATACCTAAATAATTTCATTTAATTTTTTTTTTCAAACCTATTTGGATCATAAGCGGCTGGGAACCGTTACTTTACATTATGATAAAAGATAATGGGAGCTTTGTCAATGTGACATGTAAACGCTGTAACCTGCAGCTTGGGTTTGACCAGGGTAATAATGCAGGGAGCGCCTTGAGCATGCATTCGGTGTGGATATGTGCATGATATTAATACCCTAATTATCATTATTACCTACGAGGGCAATCATATCGGGGTTCATATTTTTCATACGATGCCCTAGGGCAACATATCACTTTTTCATTGTGACGTCACGTAAAAAACAATGCTTTGACGTCACAGTTCGCCGATGACGTTGTGTTCCAAATGCGCCTATGTCTATGCTTGGATGTTGATTTATATTAGTTTCTTTGATTTCTCGACTTCGATAATAAACAGAATAGCATATTCGTGTCCATGACATACTATGGTTACGACACTCGTGCCTAAATATTAGTATATCCCTCGCTCTCGCTCGGGAAATACTAATATTAAGTAATCGTGTCGTAAACATAGTATGCCATGGACACTCATATAATATCCTCTATTTATTATCACTACTATCTAACAGCGGCGATGAGGCCTGTTTTTGACGGGTGCTCGTACCAAGAGCCTGTCGTCAAAAGTGCTGTAACAGAATTCTATCCTCCTTGGGCATCGTAGCCTTTACATCATTAGTTTGCGCAAGCTTCTTCCCCAGAGGGCTTATTATGATGAGTTCTTCTTGCAGTTTCCTTTTAGAAAATACTCCCAGTCAGAAGTGCACAAAAGTGAAAGTGAAGTCGGGACCAATCTTTAAAAACCCAATGATTGTGATTGTTTGAAACTTTTGGTGTGTTTGCAACATTTGAATGCTGTGATTCTCAACATGTGGTTTAATTGTAAATAAGTAAAACCTTCTTTTACCACCAATATACAACTCTTTGATTTTCCGTCGTGACTGAAATATGGTTTAAAAAAACCCCGATAATTCACCTTTTATTTAGGGTTGTGCTTAACCATTTTTGCTATGTATAGATATCAAGAAACTCAGGAAGTATATATCAATTTTGCAAAGTGTTTTATTGAGGGTCAAGCTGAAAGAGGTATACAACTTCAGTCTACTAAAATGTTACGAGTTCATCACAAACGGAAAACAGCAGTCGTAAACAATGATTTCCATTTCCTATAGCATTTCTCTTCCCTCCACACCACTAGACCTCTGAAAACGAAAATGATGTTTAGCAGGAACCAAAAAATTAAGAATGGATCTTAATTGATTCTTTGGGTCCGACAATATGTCTGCTACATTTAACCTGCTTGTAGGAATAAATCTCCATGATTTGTCTAACTACATGAATAAATTGCTGTAGGTTACATAGAGCTTATAACGGATGTATCTTTTCTGAGGGTAATATTCTGAATGAGGTATAGGATATGCATATTGACAGCCGTATATAATATATTGGTATTTACATCAAAGGGAAAAAATGATCCAAGAAGTGTGTCAAAAGATTGTTAACACTCACAGTCCATCTTTAGTAACAGCTATAAGAAATTCTCCAACTTGGATGAATTCCTTGAAAGCATCCAGGGTTAATCCAGAACAAATCCGAGGGGCTTTCGTAACTTTCATTTTGTCAGAATTCATCTTGAACTTGTATCTCACAAAGATCTTTTTGACCTGAGAAACACAGCAGATTTGCTCGTCTGGAAAAAATTAAGCAGCAACTAATTTCTGCATGATTTGTTTTTTATTCTTGCTCTTAATATGTTGGTCCCGAAAAAATATTCACGAGACAAGCCCTGTGTGCTGCAACTTACAACAGCCACTCCTTAAAGGGCCACAGAGTATGTTGTTGAGGTGAAATATGTCAAACTTCATAAATGGTGTTATTTTATCGAGAAGTAGTGGTTGTCTCATAATAAAAACAGAATACTAATTCTTATCAGTTCAGTAAAGTGACAATAAACGGGTTAGGGTCGTGATTTTTGATCGGAAACCGGACAGTGGCGTGCGCCAATGATTCAAACATAATATCGGAAACTTGTTAAGAGCATACAGAAAGACAAACAGTGGTTGATAGTTTTAAGTAGGTCTTGTAACTACTATACACGTTAATTAGACACATCATTTCGAATTCTTAACATTTATAGAGCCGTTTTCCGATTATCGGTGAAGACAATAAAATATCATAATTTTGACATTTTAGAGAGAAAAATCAAAGTTATGGGAGACGAATTAACTTAACTCATATCATAAGGTATTTTGACTCTTACTAAAGCCACATTAAAAATTATGAAACATACTCTGTGTCACTTTAAAACGGGCATGGTTATCATTCATGTCATTTATAGAAAAAGTGTCACAAAAGAATATTAAATTGCCAATAAGCATAGACATATATCTGAATGATGATATGTATCATTTTTAACAAGAACAATTCGCCTTATGAGATATTCGACCTGATTAATGAGGAATTTTGCTCGAAAGATATCAAGGTATTGAAGGATCTTTTTGGATTCACATATGTTGATATGGCAGGACAACCAATATATGAATAATCAATGAAAATATATCTCACCATGAAGCTCTAGGTAGAATTTCCCTTGTACTTTTATTTTACGATAAATCTTCTTATGATTTCCCTGGTAGTTCATTGAGCATAATTTTGACCGTTGAACAAAGTAGACGAGTCTGCAGAGAATATGTAAGAGAAAATAAGATATGGCTGATTTTCAAAGTGTTTACCATTTTATGCCAACAGAGGCAGCTCCGTCATAAATTCCTATAGAACCTCTGCCTTAATACGAACGTTTCTGAATCTAGAAATGTAGAACGCTGATTGGATGGAATTAAAGTTAGTTGTGCAATCAGCGACGCCGTTTCAAAAGGTATCATTCACATCGCCTAGGTTATCCATAAGCTTTCAAAAAGCTAAACATTATACAATCAGATTTTTACATTTCTAGCTCAAAGAACCTTCGTATTAGGACAAAGGTAGTAAAGAAATTAATGAGGGAGCTACCTCTGTTGGGAGAGAATGGCGGATCCTTATATAAACTGAAAACTATTTCATCAGTGGTGTTGAGTTCAAATACTTTGAATCAAACTAAAGGAATAATTTATATATAATTACTATCAAAAACCCAAAGAGGAAATTGAGCCACCTCAATGACTTATCTAAAAGCAGATTTATTTCATCAGGTGTCATGGGTTGTCAAAGATAATATATATGAAGTGGCGCAATGTGTAATAACAATGCAGATTTATTAAAAAGTGTCATCTTCAACCGGAGAGTAATAAATAATGTGTTGTATTGCATTTGATATCATAGATAATATAATCAGAAGATTTAATGAACTTTTCTCTTGTAGCATTTGTAACAAGTAGTCGCGCTAATAGTATCTGCGCATGACGTCATCACTGTGTGTGTAACCGCCATGACAGTCAACTAAACGCTCGGACCTGAGCAACGCTGGTTTGTTATCTATATAAAGAGTTTACCTACGTAAACCCAAGCCTTAAACAGCATTTACTCAACGAAATAAGCTAAGGGCTAAACCAACTTTAAAAAAAACAAGGTTTCATACGGATCCTTAAATGAACTGAAAACTATTTCATCAGTGGTACTCTGGTGGTCTTTAACTTACTTCGTTGATTATGAATACTTTGAATTCAACAAAAAACATCAATTAGACGTATTTATTCACAAACTATTATAAAGAGGAAATTAAGCTACCGCAATGACATGTCTAAAACTATCGATCTGCTGCTGGAGACCTCTTCAACTGTTTTCTGTGGCTTTTTTGTTACAGTGTTGAAACATTTCATCTTGAATGTTTTCAAAGGTTCTATCAATGCTACCATGTTGTTCCTTTTATCGACAACCATTGTTATGATTGTTGAGACTGTAACAAAGTAAACTCAATGATTAGAACACATTGTTCAATAATAATAATAATTTAAAAAATGATAATATTAATAATAATAATAATAATAATAATAATAATAAAAATAATAATAATAATAATAATAATAATAATAATAATAATAATAATAATAATGATGATGATGATGATGATGATGATGATGATGATGATGATGATGATGATGATGATGATATATCCATGACAAAGCGCCGTGAGTATTATTACCCTGGAGGGATAGTAATTTCGATGCTGCCGATTAACATGCGCTCCGCGCGACCTTATAGTTCCGTACTTCCCTCTTGTTCTGAGTGCAAAGTGGATGAAGTGTCTTGCCCAGGGACACAACACAGGATGAGTCCAAAGTCACAAATTTTTGGTGTCTCCACCGGGATTCGAACCCACTATACCACTGTGCTCCACAATTTAAAAAATGATAATATTAATAATAATAATAATAATAATAATAATAATAATAATAATAATAATAATAATGATGATGATGATGATGATGATGATGATGATGATGATGATGATATATCCATGACAAAGCGCCGTGAGTATTATTACCCTGGAGGGATAGTAATTTCGATGCTGCCGATTAACATGCGCTCCGCGCGACCTTATAGTTCCGTACTTCCCTCTTGTTCTGAGTGCAAAGTGGATGAAGTGTCTTGCCCAGGGACACAACACAGGATGAGTCCAAAGTCACAAATTTTTGGTGTCTCCACCGGGATTCGAACCCACTATACCACTGTGCTCCACAGCACATAATCATGAAATTTCATATATTCAACAGTACATTTACAATGTGTTCACATGCCTTTCAGTCACAAATGATTTATTCACAGTTCTTAAGTATCAAAACTCAAGAATAACAAAAACGAGATATCTTTTTACCACTTACAATATGACACTTTGTTATGTTCAACTTATATGACACACTTTAAACTATCTAAACGAACCAATCTCAGTTCGAAATACGACACCCCATGTACAGCTTCCCCTTCCTCTTCAAATGATGTTTTTTATGATTATAAATAAGTTAAAAAGCCAAATGAGACAAAAATCACCTTTAAACTTTCTGTATTTCTTGAAGTTGACTCTCATGTTTCTGATCCCACCATGGTATATGATACCATGGTATTTGCATATGTAGAGTAACCTGAGCTCCCTGTCGTAATACAAGACACTACCATGCATGCTCTTAAATCGCATCGATATTTTCCTTTTCTTCATTGCAAGGTTGACATAGAAAAGTGATTCTACTGTTTGCATTAAGAATCCTATGAAAGAAAGAAATACGAGCATTGTTATAATACACAGACATTACCAAAAAAATGGGGGATGTATCGACGACGGGGTAAACGTTGACGACGTTATGGTATTCAGACGGTGGAACCTCTGGCGGTGAGAATCTACGCCAAGTTCTCCTATCTTTCCCGCAGCAGCACAATACAAAAAACGCTGTTTCAGCAGGAGAACTCGCGTGGACACCTGAATTATACCCTTTTGAACATTTACGGGAACAATAAGCACAGTCAATGACATTAATGACACATGTGTCTCACTTGAGTCGACTAAACGTTTCAGAAAGTTTCGGAGATTTAACGTAACATTGATGTCGATATGCCCAACGTTTATCATCAGAGCGATGCAACAAAAGCGTGACTTGTCAGTGAAGAGAATCACTTCCCACTCACGTTGTCTCCACAGAAGTCATTGACGTTTCTGTTTCTGCGTCATAATCAGCCCTCTTGCATCAAATCAATGACAAGCCAGATGGTTCGTCGATCAGTCATTGTCGGGATTTGGTTTTGCCCTGGGCCTCCTTTCACAAAGCCCTAAGATGATCGTAAGTATGGGAGTTAAGGTTAACCTTAGTTGAGGTAGCTTTGTGAAAGGAGGCCCTGGAACTTTCTGGGCTGTCAGTTTTGCATGTTTGAATCTTTTGTGGGGTAGTCAGAATTCATTTGTCATTATGCGGTGTCGTCATTGATGGACGTCCCCACTTGGTACGGTCCAGAACATTGGTATTTTATTTGTAACGTTGCCAAAAATTACAAACTGTGTTTCTATGGACGTTGAAGTGTCTTGCAACGTCACGTTGAGATTTGCCAGCTTCAATCATGCCAATAGCTATGCATCTCTCATTATTAGTTAGTCGCAGCACACTGTGTTTCATAAAAAATTCAAAATTTGATTATTTTTTCCTGACTACATGAGTCTTATGAAAGCAGTGAAACTGAGACTGATACGGAATAAGAAGTTGTAAATTTAAAAAAGTAACATATTTTTCTCTAAAATGTTCCTTCATTCCTCTGCAATTGAGTTGAGCAACTGATTCCCGTAACTAGTTCTGTCTGTCAATTACCAATTTCTTGCATCATCAACATCAACAACTGTAATATATTACAATATGTAACTGTTCTTTAAATGTAAGGAATGGAAACAATGGAAACATATCGCCCAAACTCAACTGAAGCGTATCAGTTGACAGAAAAGGGATATTTTCAGAAATCACGATTGTTTTCACCTTCACATGAATAGCACATGCTAAGAGTATAAAAAGCTGTGAATTCGACCATTCACTACACGCGTTACGGAAAAAGCAGAAGGAAGCATGCGTAACAGCAGCAGAGCGAGAAAGAGTCATCGGAATGTCACAAGTTGTGGTTTCTTACAGCCAGATTGCGAGGACGTCCGGTTGCACCATGAGACGTCTTTAAGCTACCAGTATTCACGCATATCAACAATTGCACGGAATGATCTTGACCTGCAAACATCGCCTCAAACTTCTACGCTTGACAAGTAGAGTGAGTCGCTGGCAAAGTCTGAATTGGGCAAAAGTGATCTTCAGCGACAAAAATCGATTCAATCTGTCCCAAGCAGATGGCAGAGAGAGAGTATACAGACGTTTGAAAAAGTTAATAATTTTGCTGACTTATCACATTTAAAGCCTGGAAGACTCTGAATCCAAGTTTATATCAACTATGTCTTCATGCACAATAGTAAATTCAAGTATAGCTTGTTGTCTTGGATTCTTTTTCCGCCATGTGTATTTTCTTAATTTATGATTGAGTTTTTACCACATTAGATTGTAGGTCTCAATAAATTCCATAACACTGTTTTTAACAGTCTGTCTTGACTAAGAATAGTTTATATGCTTATACGAGGAAAAGTCGATAAGTTCATAGTAGTGGATATAAAACAGAAGCCAATTACTTGTCTGCAAAATCTGATTTTAAAAAACTGTGTCAAGCTAAACAAAATCTATATAAAACGGAGCAAGAAAATAAATGAAATTGCAAATATGAGTAATTGTAAAGAGTTTTGGAAGATTATAAAAAAAACTGCCTGAAAAGTAAGTCTCAACAGGGTTACATTTCCCCTGACGTATGGTATCAATAGTTCAATGATCTTTTAAATCCAACACTAGATAGAGATGGGAGTGAGTTTGATGAATCTGTAAATGAGTTTTTAGATGCCCACTCATGTCAACACTGTGATGATTCTCCATTTTGAAACAGGTAGATATGTGGGTATTGAAAGAAACAACAGAATATGTAAAATCTGTGATATGAATGCCGTGGAAGATGAGCTACATTTCCTTTTAATTTGCCCTGTCTAAAGAGGTCTACGGACAAAATATCTTAAACCATACTTTTATAATCACCCAGATAGAACAAATCTTTTGTCATTGCTAACAAATACGAATACTCGATTACTACAGAATCTTGCAATGTACATTTATTATGTAATGTTATATAGAAGAGATATTGTGAAAAACTTGAAATAATTTGATGATGTGATCTACCCATGAAAGTACTACAGGCCTGTGGCCTTTTAAGTACGGAAATAAAGAT
This sequence comes from Phorcus lineatus, assembly GCA_921293015.1. Classification (NCBI taxonomy): domain Eukaryota; kingdom Metazoa; phylum Mollusca; class Gastropoda; order Trochida; family Trochidae; genus Phorcus; species Phorcus lineatus. The sequence continues at coordinate 14,434,159 of OV121093.1, forward strand.
TGATTGATTGATTCTTCATTTACTGATCAACTGTTGTCAGGTGAAACTACTGAATATGAAATCAAACAAGCATTAAATGACTTAAAAGGGGGTAAAGCAGCCGGCGAGGATGGAGTTCCTCTTGAATACATAAAATATATTGCTCACTTCATATCTTCATATTTAAAGAAATTATTCAACAAGATATTAGATACTGGTGTTTTCCCAGATTCCTGGAACATAGGAATGATTATTTCTCTATATAGATCCGGCAGCATTTCTGACCCAAATAATTATCGTGGCATTTCTCTACTAAATATCATTGGGAAATCGTTTGCTAATGTGATTGAAAAACTTATTAGAACGTGGCTAGATGTAAACGAATTGTTATCAGGCTGGATTTCGACCTGGCTATTCACCAGCAGATAATATATTTATTTTACAAGCTCTTTGTACGAAGTATCTAAGTAAGCCTAAAGGAAGATTCTACTGTGCCTTTATTGATTTCCAAAAGGCGTTTGATTATGTAGTTAGAAAGAAGATGTATTTTTTTTATCAAGAAAGGGCTAACTGGTAAATTGTCATTACTTTTACAAATCATGTATTCTTCAGTTAAAGCCTGTATTCGGCCAACGAGTGGAGTCATTGAATGTTTCAAAACGTCATTAGGTTTTAGACAGGGCTGTGTGCTCAGTCCTGTTCTATTTATTTTCTTTATAAATGAACTTGTAACAGAAATGTATAATGAATGTGATTACGGAGTGTTTGTCTCTCAAGATATTGTTGATATTATATATGTTGCTATTATTTGCTGATGACATTGCATTACTGTCATTTTCAGTTAGTGGTCTTCAGAAACAGTTAAATGTTCTTCAATTATATTCTGTGAAATGGGGCCTTGAAGTAAATCTTAAGTCAGGAGTTATTGTTTTCAGGAAAGGTGGTATTTTAAATAAGTTTGAAAAATTGACATATTGTGATAAGAATATTGATGTTGTGACATATTATAAATATCTAGGATTGACTGTGTCTTCTAGATTGTCTTGGTCAGTAGCTTGTAATCAGCTGGCTTTGTAAGCATTTAAAGCCCTTATTCCAGTATATAATGTTTTGAAAGAAAATAAGTTTATAACCTTTCCAGTGGTTTGTAAGATTTTCGACAGAAAAATCGCACCAATCCTTCTTTATGGATCTGAGATTTGGGGTGTAAAATATAATGAATCTATAGAAAAAGTCCATACCGCATATTTCAAACGTTTCTTAGGCATTGGTAAATATGCTTCTAATAAGGCTGTTTTAGGAGAAACAGGCCGCACAAATTCATTTGTTTCATCTCAACTTAGAGCTTTAAAGTACTGGATAAAGATTATTCGCATGAATTCTACGAGACTACCTTTACATTGTTATAGCATGTTGAAAAGATTAGACGATAATGGTAAAACTTCTAGGGTGTCTGATATTAGAAATATTCTTTTTATGTCTGGTTTTTCACATGTATGATTATCGCATGATGTTGGAAATGATAAGCCTTTCACCTTTGTTCTTAAGCAGCGATTGAAAGATATATTTTCACAAACTTGGCATTCTCACATACCATCTTCAGATTACCTATGTCATTATTCAAGTGTTAAATCCTTATGTGGCAGGGTGAAATAAATGCATTCCTACTGGCTTTTTATAATCGGTTATAAAGAAATTATAACCCTCGGAAATGTGCTCTCACTCGGGTGATACAAAAATTCGCACTCATTTCGTAAAAGTCATATGACACACTTGCTCGGGTAATAATCTCTATGTATGAATTATTTCTATATATATATATCAATTTATAAATCTAAATCTACTTCAGTAATTTTACTTAAGTATAAAATGTTCTTACCTTGAAGTGAGGCTCCCTGGTGATGTTCTGTAATTCTGGTCTGGATTTGATGACTGGTTGATTGGGCTGAACTTTTCTCGTCAAGGTTACCATCCTTTGAAGTAGAGATGCTTAGCTTGCATACCAGATATACTTCATCTATGTCCCAAGCTGTGACATCTGCTTGGTTCTGATAAGCTTCTTCACACATTTTTGGACCATAAGGCTGGTATATTTTCTGTGTTTGAGTCTCTAATCCGCATGGTAATAAGCATGCGACAAATGTGTTTTTCTATATAAGACTTGAGAGGTGGAACTGCATGAACTCTTTATATATCTATATCTATATCTATATCTATATCTATATCTATATCTATATCTATATCTATATCTATATCTATATATATCTATATATTTTGAAAAGTTTACAATCTTGAAATTGTTTTTCAGCTCCCAGGTATTAAATATGAAAAAATATAAAGTTAGAAGTAAAACCAATCCATTTTAATGGCTATAGCGCTTTCAGCTCAACGAGCCTCTTCAGGCCATACAGCGGCGCTAAATAGTGCCGCGTACCGCGCCGCAAATAGTTCGCAACGCGTCTAAATGTAAGTTTTCCAATATAACGGCTTGTTCAATTGTGCAATTGTCCAATATATGACAGCAGTAATCAAATAGGGGAAGGATAAATGACGTATATAATGTATCAAGCGTTTTTCGAGATAGACGATATTTTAAACTTCTCAGACAATTGATCATTGGACTGATTTTCTTTATCATGTCGTTGATATGTACTTTCCATGAAGGGTTATACCTAGGTGTTGATGACTTTCAACTTCTTTAATAATTTCGCAATTCATAGTTAAATTTGGTTTAGCAATTTTATGCATTTTTCTTGTGAATGTAATACTTTCGGTTTTACTAGGATTAAAATCAACTTGCCATTTTCTTGCCAAGTCTGAAATTTTAGCCAAGTCGTTATTTGATTATTTACTTCCGTTTGGTTATTTAACACCTTTTCTAAATTGACTTTCCCATTCACATAAAGATTAACATAACAACGTCAGGAAAATTACCTCATGGTGTAAGCAGTTAAGAAATGACACAGATTATTCGATTTGGTTTAAACATTTATTGTTTCATAAATTGAACAGAAAACAACGCCTTTGTAATCATATGCAAGTGCGATATCAAAATTACCATAAAGTTGTTGAGGATGCCTAATGACTGGCTGATGCTTAAAGTTAATTGATATTAGTTGTGCTTTGGAACGATGTAAGTAATAATGTGGTTGCAAATTTAATGAAAACGGTTACTTTTACTTATCAACTGGTGTAAAAAGTTTATTCTTTGTAAATAGTAACTGCAAATTGAATTATTTATTGAACATTACAACATATTCTGCGAAAAAAAATTTTTTTATCAAGTATAAGTTTCCACTATGTTATCAACAGCGTGTTCCTTTTGTCTACAAGAGTGGGGAATATGGAAAGGAAGAAGTATGTAGTATATATGTCATTTAAATGTAGATGCCAATAAGAAAAATAATAATATGTGTGATCGACAGAAGAGCATATAATCCAAATCTTTATAGCAACAACCTGAGAAAGACGTTTGTAAAACTGTCCCGGTACTTACCATTTCCTGTTGTTTGACGATGAAGATTTCAGGATTAAGGTTAACGAGCCCACTCATGATAATAGTTATGAAAACAATTAAACGTATTAAAATCCTTTACTCAATTTGCATATCATTGTGACCACATGCTGTTTTGATGTGTACCGTATACCACTGTTCACTAGTTTTGCTCCAAAAAATAATACAAAGATGAATGCTGTCTTCTACGCCTCAGATAGGTCAGGTAAGAGTAATTATATAACAATCTTCAATGCTCTTTTGGCCTCTATTTGTTTATGCCATGTTTCAAAATTTAATCTAAAAAAATGTCATGTGACATGCTTTTTTTCAAAATATAGACATATTTCTGGCAACCTATTCCCATGATATCGTATAACATGAAATATATCTTCTATCTATAATTTAGACAATAATAAGTAAGGGATATTTAACTTTTGATAAGTATTCTATCAATATGTAAATAATTTAAATTATCATTATTCATGTTATAAACAATTACATTTGAATCACCACCCTAACGTTATTATCTAATTTATTATGCATTGTTATTGTGAATAGGAAGATGTGTTGCTAATTAAGATTTTCATTAGGTACCAAACTTTGACAGATGATTATAGAAGCTGTAGATATTATCTATGAATTGTTATTATGAATTCATTGTCGCTATACATGTACATATCAATTTCTTATAGGTAGCGAGTTTGATGCTAGCCGTGAAAGACACATTTCAAGCACAAGTTAAGAAGCGTCCGTAGTAAGAAATTTTGATTTTCTGTATAGAGTTGTAATGACGTATTTCCCCTACACTTTTGATAGATTTGAGTCTAAACACAGTGCAAAATTATCTTTAAAATTCTACATTAATCCCTTCGTACTGATTGTTATGAAATAGTGCTTTAATTTGCTTTAAATACACTGTCTGTGATATCTTACCTAGATTCCAGATAGATATAAGTTTTCTGGCAAAAGTAGTAATTGATTGATCTTTGAATCTCTGGCGTCTTACAATGAAAGCGACATTTGTCATTACAGTCAAAACCCTTTGAAGTTTCACCGAAGGTTACGTACGTTGTTTTAATGGATTCAAACGTTTGGTTATAATACAGAAATGAATATATACGAATTTTCGCTCACCCTGACTGAAGGCACTGGCTACTCACTGATTGACTTTTCGATTTTAACTCACCAATTACCTCTATTGTTCGCAAGATGCAGTTGGCCAGTATAATCCCCTGGTCTGTTATTTTAAACATCACAAATGTTGCTTTCCCGGTAATGAACCGAATCACTTTAGGAATCTGTACAAGATTCACAAAAAGTGAAATATACTTAGGTATACATTTTCAATATAACTGTCACCTTGTTTCTTTGCCTCATTACTTGATTATTTTAAGGGTGATTATTGCTTGTATTTATTATGCGTAAACGATAAACTGCTTACATCTAAACTTTGTTCATTGATGTTGGGTTGGGGTTTAAGCGTCTACTTGTTTTAAACAAGCTTTACCAATTATTTGTATAGGTTCCCGCAAACCGGAAAACACCAGTCATGCCGACAAAAATGAAGACATGCACAGACGCAGTCCCTATTGAATCAGCGCCAAAACCGCTTTCTTTCACTGATAGGTGATTCAAAAGAATATGAATGATAGCAATGATACACACAAATGATCATGGAAAATTAAACTGCAAACAAATGTCGTTGAAAACAATTATACATCTATGAACTGTAAATATTAATTTTATTTTCACTACATATATTGTATACAGAAATAAAGCATTGTTTTCACAGAGACGGTATTTGTTTGGTTAGTGTCTGTTTCAATTCAGACAAGTCACTCAGACCAATTACGTGCCATACGGTGACCACTCGTTAGATAGATGTCAAGGACGCTGTATAAACACATGCAGGTGCAGAGAGGTGACCCCCTCTAAATCTCTATGTCATTAGGCTGGCGCGTCACGTGACTACTATATAAAAACAAAAAGTTACTAAACATTAACAAGTTGTCTAATGAGATCTCAGGGGCTAAAAAACCGCATCTTCGGAGGATCCCCTCATACAACAACTCATTAAAACCAAAACACAACACGCACCAGCTAAAACAACCCACCCTTCTACAACCTATTGCAACCCGCATCCAGGCACTCATACAACAAGCAGACATCCACCACATCAACCTACCCACCCAAAACACAATACACCATCCCATACCACCACTACCTACACCTAAAATCAACATCCGTCTCACCAAAATCACCAACAAGCAAAACCCACAACAAGCACAAGCCATCGCACAACAATACATACAGGACAACTGGCCCGACTGGTGCCACATATACACCGACGGGTCCAAGGACCCCAAGGCACGCACCACAGGTCTGATGCTGCACATGCGGCAGCCCGAGCAACACACCTACTACCACCGGCTACCAAATGACCAATCTGTCTTTACGGCAGAGCTCATGGCCATCTTGCTAGCCCTACAACAAAACTTCACCAAGCACCACAGTAAAATACTTATACTCACAGACTCACTCAGTGGGCTGCAAGCACTCCATAATAAATCCACCAAAAACCGTGCAGGCATCATCTCTAAAGTACTACATACCATACATACACTCAACACCCAGGGCAATGCCATCAAACTCCTTTGGATACCCGCCCACGTCGGAATAATCGGAAACGAAAAAGCCGACCAAGCGGCCAAGGAGAGGCTCACCCTACCAACACCCACACTACCACTATATCACTCCAAGCAGGAGGCTAAAAGCATCACCAAACAACACGCTAAAGCCAAATGGCAACACCAATACCAACAATCCACTGTAGCCACCCACACTAAAACACTTCTCCCTAAACCACTCCGCAAGCAAATAATATACTCTAAAAACACCAACATAGATAGGGCTATCATTGAATTACAAACGGGGCATACCCGCCTCAACACACATAAACATAAACAAAAACATATTGCATCCCCCAACTGCACACATTGCCAACACTCAGAAACAATACACCACATTCTCACCCAATGCACACACTACTCAACACATCGCACAACACTCAACGCAACACTAGCAACAAGTGGCCTAAACCCCACCAACATACATCAAATACTAAACCCTCTAAATAAAACACACATACACCACGCCTTAGGCACATACCTAAAAGAAACGGGCCTCCTGGCTCGTATCTAAAACTAAAATATTCTACAACCCACAACACACCACACCTCTCCCTCCTCCCAACCCCGCCCTTCTTCTCTCCCTTAACCTAGGCTCTGCTACCATTCCAAATTTCTAAATTTAAAAAATACTCCCTCCCACCTTTTTAGACTAGGCTTCAAAAATAATCACCCCCTTTTAGGACCTATTTATAAAGGCTGCGGCCCGAGCGTGACATCAGCATTCGCTGGAAAGCGCTCGTTAAACTCTTAACTTAAGTAAGTAAACATTAACAAGTTGACCAATGAGATCTCAGGGGCTAAATAACAACCAATGAACTTTAGTAAGCATTAGACAGTCATAAAATTTGTTCATGATTTGTCATAATGTGAAAAAACTTTGGTCGTAGTAGGTTAAACTTTCTGCCGTCAACATGTGCTATCAAAGATCAGTCATAATAGTTGAAAATGTGTTCTCACCTATAACAGGATTTGGATATTTGTGTTTGTATGGATACATTCTCTGAAAAAGGTAAGTTTCATATGTTTGTTTTGCAGCTGAACTATCAGTATACTTGCTTTGATGGTATAAATTATGTATATACGGTTTATTTGCATTTCATTTGAAGAACATATTTTAATGTAGTCTTCAGTCACAGCCATGAGCATTTACTAAGCTTTGTCATCGGGCTACGCAATGTCTCTAATAACGATCACATCAATGAATTGAACTAAAAACTAAAATCATATTTCTATGTTGTAACGAATAAATTATGCCTATGAATGAAAGGTACCATTTATCCCTTTAATACACCAGTACAAACCCTTTAAATGTTATTAATGTCCATTTCACTTAGTAGAGTATATGGTTAGAATATAAAATTCAATTAATGCTTCTTATCACTATCTATGTAATTTAGTAAACATTTTTATATATAAATATTTATTCAGAGTGTTGCAGTATCTTTTTTTCATTTGTACAACAAAGATACACCAAAATTCTCTAACATGACATAACTTATTATTTCATGTTATCTGTACTAAACATTTCTTCAACACATAATTGTAAACAAATAAAAAATGTCAACTTGACACAAACACAAACATTTCCTGCAGTTTCCTCTAGTTTAATTAAGTTTCATAGCATTTCCTTCGCTGAGGAAATTCCCTGGTTAATGCTGATGAAAAGTCATTAAACGCCTAGGGTTTCCTCCAGAGGAAATTGCATTAAACTCTTAGGGTTTAATGCCGTATAATGCATGAGGAAACCCCACCTTTTCTTGTAGTGCCAGGTCTTATGGTTTCAACACTCTGTACCCCTTGGGCTTTTCATCAGGAAAATTTGTATTCAAAATACCGGCGCTTGAGTCTTGTCATAAAACAAAAAAACCAGCTTGATACGAGAAGGTGTAAACAAGTTTTTTGTAATTCGTAATTGGAAATTGAAAGGAAACCTCCTGATTGGCTATGACTTCTGTTTTTTATCTATCTATATATATATATATATATATATATATATATATATATATATATATATATATATATATATATATTGGACAAGATAAACTAAGATGTTTTGATTTTATATCACAACATGACATTTATGTTCGTATCAAAGGTAAATAATATATTACGAAAATCACGTAGTGGCTCTTTAAAGTTTCTCAAATTATTCATTTGTGTCAATATAAACGTTGAATATTCAATTCAAAAGGTACACAGCATAAACAATAAAGTGTTTCCATCTCCAATCACACGTCTTCCCTTTCACTACCAGTATGCCTCTGGAAAAGAAAGAAGCGATGAAGCGGTGTTATATTGTGTTTTTGTGGAAACTAAAGTCAATGGTACATTCCCTTTGAATACACATATTTATTGTGGGTCACTATAAACTATCTGACATTAAAAAATTAAAACTAAACATGTTCTATTCAAATAGATGAAAATATACAGAACAAGATACGCTTATAATCACAAGATATTAAAGATTTTAGTAAAATGTAGATTTCGATATGAACTTTTTGAATTCTATAAAAAAAAAAAATTCGATGTTCCTTTGATTGATTGAAATATATTGCATTCATTCAAGAAAAGCATTACTACTAAATTCTTCTTCAAGAAATGTATTGGGCACAAGTTATCCAACCTTAAAACCCCTCTCTACATATTTACAGCATTTATCTTACAATATTGTACTGCAAGGGACGGACAGGAATATGTACATGAGAAAATTATTTAAAACTTTTATGGATAAGGAATTTAGATCCGTTCGTTGAGGCAATTAAGGCTAAATGTCTTCTTTTGTTGGAATCAGGGGCGTAGGAACACTTTTTTCAAAATGACTATTTCCCTCTTTCTACTACATATTTCCCAATAACTGGTCTAGTATTGATACAAAACAGTTACTATGCACTACTTTGAGGGTAGAACTAAAACATTCAATCAAACAAGGAATTAAACTGACTTCAGTATTATGTCCTAATTGATGATAAGATGGGATAAGCAGCCAGCAAGTTTCCTTTTTTTGTTTTGTTGTTGTTTTTGTTTGTTACATAATTTCAATTGAAGCCCCCCCCCCCCCCCCCCCCCCCCTCCACTTTCAAATTCGCTCCTACGCCCCTGAATAAATAAATATATAACATCCTTAAAAGATTGTTAAAACAATGGCCTACTCAGTTTGTTCATGAACAGCTACGATCACCCGTCCAGCTTTGGAGATATACGAAAACATGTTTCCAACACTTGGAGCACATCTGAGTGGAGTTCTTGTTGCTTTGGTCTTTTCAGAAGTCCTGTCAAACTTGTATTCCACAATCTTCATCCTGTATATTGAGATGCAGATAATGTGCTGGTCTGGAAAAAATATTGACATTTAACTTCTGCATTATTTGGATTTGCATTGTTTTCCTCAGAAACAAAGGTTTCATCGTCACAAAGAGATTGTTTATTCTCTCTTAACACAATGTTTTTTTAATTAAGAAAATATTTTCTTACATTATTTTTCTTCAGGTCTCCTATGCAAACAATCGGAAAATATTTCTCTCCATGATATTTTAAGACTTTATTCTAATATTTCAAGATTCGGTTTTCTTATCGCTTTGTTATTGATTATCAAATTCTTAAAATGTTTTCAATTGTCCATTATTAAAATATTCTTAGTCACATATATATGATGTTTAAAGGAGAGTTGCATACTGACAATGAAAGAAATGATTTTAAGGTAAATAAACAAACTCGGTTTCGAAAATTTTCCTTCGAGTTTCATTTTAGGGAAATAGAGCAGCCATATGAGCCTCACGCTCGAAACATCCAGGTATTCATATTGTCAGGTAATAATGCCTGTATCATTTTACCTTAGTATGAACACGTGTGCGTATCATATCTAAACATACAGCAAACTTATGTATTTACTGATCCGATACTTCTTAAAATATATCATCTATATTGTTTCCCCTTTCCTTTCTCCTATATTATTGATTCTCTTTTACATCCAATATCTTCAATAGTGTTAAGTGACAGAAAAATAAGCAAATTGTGTTGTAACCAATATAATAACAATACCTTAAATATTGATATTTTGAATTATCTTTGCCAGCCAGATATTTAACACAACCAATCAAAGAAAGCGCATCTTACTTTGAAATTCGAGAAAGAAAGCGCACATTACCTTGAAATTCGAGAAAGAGTGTCTTACCTTGAAATTCGAGAAAGAAAGTGTGTCTTACCTTGAAATTCGAGAATGAAAGCTCATCTTACCTTGTAATTCGAAAAAGAAAGCGCATATTACCATGGAATTCGTGAAAAAAGGCACAACTTACCTTGATATTCGAAAAGGAAAGCGCATATTACCATGCAATTCGAGTAAGAAAGCACATCTTACTTTGGAATTCGAGAAGATGGCGCATATTACCTTGAATTCGAGAGAGAAAGTGTATCTTACCTTGAAATTCGAGAAAGAAAGCGCATATTACCATGAAATTCGAGAGAGAAAGCATTTCTTACCTTGATATTCGAGAAAGAAAGCACATCTTACCTTCATATTCGAGAAAGAAAGTGTATCTTACCTTGAAATTCGAGAAAGAAAGATTCAAGTAGTTTTATTTCATAAAAGATCTTCTTATCCTCTCCTTTGTAATCAATTGAACATAATTTGAACCGCTGTACAAAGAAGACGAGCCTGGAAAGAATAGTAATGAAAAGGATACAATAAGATGATAAAAATAATTAAACTATTACATAATTATACCGTGTTTCCTCGAGTAGAGGAAGGGTTTCAACTAGTCACCGGTTTTCGACGAGACGCTACAGCTAGGGTGCGGCTGTTTGCAAGACATTTGAAATCGAATAAACGTCTAGTGAGAAGGTGTATTATGAATATTCAGTAATCTGAGAAGCAGAAGTTAATCTCCCTTTACCGAAGATGATATGCATTATCTATATTATATTATTATATTATTATTATTATATTATATACATTCACATTTTGAAAAGAGTTTGTCATTGTTGCTTTCATGTACTTTTGAAATTGCGATGATTCATCAAAATATATATATATATGTATATTTATTTATTGTTATTGTTGCAATATGGCTATCGGATTAACTTGCAATTGGTATACAAATATGAAAAATATGCAAAGTAGATCAAAATACGAACTTTACGTTTCAAAGACTTATAGAATAGTCTGATTATTGAAAACGTATTCCAACAGAATCAAGCACAAAAAATGAATTGGAAGATACCTTTTGCGTTTGTCAATAGCTAACGCACTGAAACTGCAGTCCTGTTCCGCAGTCAGCTCTGGTCTCTTTGAAACAGTGTTGTAACATTGTAATCTTACTGAGCGCGAGTTCACAATCAAAGCCACCATGTTGTTCCTCTTATCAACAATTATTCGATCCATTACTTTGACTGAAACGAACAGAGGATGAAATCTATCATCTACTTCATCACAAAAATCCATACCATGGTTTAAGGATAGTATCGCTACTTATTTCTATGGAAGCGCATTGCTGCCAGCAGTGAGAACAAATTACAAAAGTTCTAATTAGATGATACTCTCATCCATTTCCGTATTGCAATATATTGGTTCTTCTCATATTTTATTTTTTCATGCTCTCTTAACTAAATAACAGCAATAAGAACAGTAGTCAATGCTCAACCGTCAAAACTGTCGTTTTGTAAAGAGAGATAATTTAGTGACCTTTATCATGTCAGTGCTATTATCACTTTGCAAGCTCACACTTCAACTATAAGTTAAATCATGTTTTTTGTTCATATATTTCTGCAATTTTACATGGAAATTAATAATGTTATATCATCCGATATATTTGATATTTTCATAAGAGTGTACCGGTACGTCTCGTGTTGTTTCTGCATTGCAATATACCGATATACCGATATACCGATACTACTGCGCACCCTTACAATGACTTGAACTTACAAAATAATAGGTTACCCTTCTAACAGTAAGATGCTAAGAGTTTGAAAAACGTAATAGAGGGTATTTGTTTTCCGTTGATATATATCTTGTTTATTTTACCGAGTTATTGAGAAAAATTAAAGAGCCACTCCGTGGGTTGTTGGAGTCATATATGCCGAGCTTAATCAATGGTGTCATTTGATCGCGAAGTATCGACTGTTACCAAAAAGACACATTTTAAATCTTACTGTTATTTTACAGTGACAATATCAAGGTAGAACGTCGCAATGTATGATCGAAAACCGGACAGTGGCGCGCGTCAAATAGTCAAACGTAATTTTTTAAACTTATCTTAAACAGCCAGGAGGCCAGTTAGGAGTTGATAGCGTTTGTTAGATTATATAACTACTATCCATGTATATTTGACGTGATATCTACACCTCTGTGCATTTATAAGGCTGTTTTTAGATTTTCATGGAAAACCGGCCACTATTTGTCATATATATGTCTTTTGGACATGAAACGTTAAGATGTTTTGATTTTACATCACCACATATGACATTTAGGTTCGCATCAAAGGTAAATAATATGTTATGAAAATCAAGGAGTGGCTCTTAAACATTTACTGAGTGACTTAGAGGATGTTAAGATGGTATTTGTAAACTAGATGAAGGATATTTAACTTAAAATTGAAATCGTCTGATTTATAATCATTTGCTAAACGCCTAGGTAAAAATTGGATAGTTACTGAGTGGCGTATTTGTCGAGGAAAAAAACCCAATATTCTATTTATCGTTATTATATTTTCATATCGTATCATTATTATTGTTATCGTCTCACTTTAAGAATACATTCACGGGATTGGAAACCTTAAGCGTGACGTTTTATTATTGTGGTTTAAGAAGTCACACGAGTCGTCATGAAAGAACCCACATGAAGATCTATAGATGTCAACATAATTGATAACTCGAAGAAGCCTGTTTTCCAATTACAATTACTAAGTATAACTTCGTCGGGTGAGGTAGAAGCTATTCATATCACGTTTCGAATTAAATCGTGGAAACCTTTTTCCAATTTTGTCAAATAATAACATCCATATTAAAAAATAAAAAATAAAATATTAAACCATCACCTTTGATCTGCGTGTATTTCTTGAAATTGACCCGCATTTTTCTGATCACACCTTGATAGACAATACCATTCTTTAGGCTTGCCATGAACAAACGGTGGTCGTCATAGTGAAAGATGAAATGAATTAACTTTCGGAATTTCATGGACAATTTCGCTTTTCTCATTGCAAGATCGACATGGAATATCATGTGTTCTGTGTGCATCAAAACCCCTAAGAAAAATGAAATATCCAACATGAAAATATAAAGATAAAAATACCAGCGTGAAAAAGTAAAAATATTGACATATAGGGTCAAATAAATAAACAAAATTTACCACGTTCATTTTTTCATTCACGTTTTTCAAGAGGGTATCGTTCTGTTGTGTCATCTAAAAATGTTCAAATATTGAAATAATTAGATCATTCATTCATATGATTAAATTTCAGAAATAGATCAGTTAAATGTTAATACATATTACTATAATTATATATAAGTGTGCGAGCATAACGGCTTATTGGGAAAATAAGACACTCACTCAGTATAAAGAACACATTCACTTAAAATATTAATTCCTCTGCTTGTTCGGGTCTACATGTATGTGTATCTAAAGCATCCAATTTCACTTATTGATTCACATACTCAAAAGCCTTTCTTCTTTTACCCTCGCCACTTACGGTGGCGGATCCAATTATTTTGAAAGGTGGAGGGGGGTGGGGGGGGGTGGGGTCGGGGGGGGGGGGGGGGGTCGATTCAGAAATCCAGGGGGGGGGGGACTATTGTGACGTTATGTACGATTAACTATGGTTCAGATTCGGACTCCCTGATCCCCCCCATTTCATTTAACTTTTTTTTACCGAAATCAAAGGGCCGGGCATGTCTGTTAAAACGACTACACGTAGAGCCCATCGCCTATGCAACAAGATAACGTCAGAGGGTGCCATTGGGTAGGTATAAATGGTATAAAGATTGTTCCCTACTCATTGAGTCATAGCATTGATCGATGACGATCATCAATGAATCAATCATAAACTAAATAATCATATTCACCAGACATGGAAGTGTGTTTTGTCTTTGGAAGCCCTGTCGATTCAGCTCTTGTGGGGTGAGAACTTCTCTTGCCATGGTTACCGTCCTCCGATTTATTGATAGTTAGCTTGCAAATCAGTTGTACTTCGTCAAAGTCCCAAGCTTTGAAACCCGTCTTGTCATGATAAAGAGCTTTACACATTCTTGGACCATAAGGCCGGTATGATTTATTGGTATTTGTCTGAACTCTGTTTGCAAGTAAGAACGTTAGAAAGATTTCTGAAAACGACACCATACTATCTCTTCTCGGACTCGAGCTGTTCCTTAAGGCAGTGGCGTTTTTTCTCTATTCTTCCTCTGAAAAAGCTCAACGATGTAAAATCAAAATATGGACGTTTCTGGTTTTTTTGCGTGTAATGATTGATTGAATTTAATGTAAAGTATATCATCATCGAGATGACTGGTCAGTATAGAAATGGATATGGACTACAATATGAAGTCAATTGAGAAATGTATTTCAATTAATAAGATTTGATTGATAGAACAAAAACGTTCAGTATATTGTTATACCGCTTTCACATGTAAATGGATATATGGAGCGTTGAAATTATCTCCGTAAAGTACTTTAAGTTTGATGAGGTCAGTTGATCTATCAGTATAGATGGACATTCACCGTTTTAGCATTCAGTTTCACATTCGTCATTGTCAAAAGATAGACGTTTGTGAAAATTTGATGCAAAATATCGTACTGTGAAAAGGGAGATTTTATTAAAACTTAATTATTCAAAAGAAAGGATTGGGTACAAGTAATCCAACTTAGTGAAACCCTTTACATTGTTTACATATGATATGGAAATGATATATATATCTTTCACCTGACGAGACCTAATGGTCGAAAGAATTTGTGACATTGAGCTAATTTTCAAATGTTTTCTTCTTTCGAAACACAATCTAGTTCTTATAATCTGAATTTTGTGCCAAGATTGTTAAACTTTATGGTCCTATTCAATCACTGATCATGAATAGAAATTTATCATCCACTAAAAAAAAGGAAGTGAATATTTACTTAAATATCATCAAAACTTCATTAAATGCAAGGAATATACCAACAGCAAGTTCACAGCGGGGGTTGAGTGGGGGGGGGGGGGATATTTTCAAGGAGAATTATATTAGAGAACAAAATAATTATAACTTCAT
Organism: Phorcus lineatus; assembly: GCA_921293015.1. Lineage (NCBI taxonomy): Eukaryota > Metazoa > Mollusca > Gastropoda > Trochida > Trochidae > Phorcus > Phorcus lineatus. Next base: position 14,449,558 of record OV121093.1, read on the forward strand.
GGCATATAGATTTGAAATATTACAAAATATTCTGGCAACAAGAAGTTTTATGTACATAATTGGATACTGTGAATCCCCTTTATGCTGTTTTGGCGAGATAGAAAATGAGAATCTTTTACATTTGATATGCGAATGTGACACAGTTATTGAATAATGGCAGAATTTGTAAGAATGGCTTTGAACAGTTGAAGATGAATAAATAACTTTTACAAAAGAAAATACTATTTTGGTTATAGTGCGACAGACCACAATTCTTTAAATGCCGTTGCTTTGGTGACTAAGCAATACATTTCTAATTCAAGTAAAACTAAAAAAAGTTTATTATTCAAAGCCCTTCAACAGGAAATCACTAAGTATTATCACACTACACTGACAATAGAGTTCTCCAACTGCAACTACGCCAAATTCTACACGTTCTATTCGACATTTCACGTCTTTATATTATCATGATTTTATAAGGAACGATAATGATTGGTTAATTGTGCACTGATTGTGTGACCAAGTCTAATTCATGAGATGTATATATACACATTGTAAATAAGTTTGGAAATTATAAGAAAAAATATTACAGGAAGGTACCTATGTTCAACAGGCTGTAAATCTCAAGTAAATAATTGGAAAGTGTTGTTAATGTCTGTAAACTGTCGTGTTGTGGGCTATCTCATAAATGACATCAACGATGATGTCTTCAAGAGTGTATCAATAATCACTTCTATGAACTTATTGACTTCCCCTAGTAATATGTGTAAATAAACATGAGCAATAATCGAACTTACCTCATGAAAATTTAATTTGAGTTATGGGGATACTTATTTCTTTGAATAATTCATCAGAGATGAAAGGTTTAATGTATGTTTCCCTTTCGATTCTATTTTTTCAGGACATGTCATTTTAATTTTAACGGGAGCTTAATGATGAAATTCAAATCCATTAAAATAGAACAATAGGGTTTTAATTTCAACAAATGTGATACTCTATATGGCCTTCTCCTACTTATATATCAAATGGAAACAACAGATAATATCAAGACAAAATACAGCGTCAGTAATCACCAGTTGACGTTAATCACTTTCGTGGCGCAATTGGAATGCAGCCGTTGCTTGCAGATCGAATATTCTACCATGACATTTGAAAATCCTTGTTTTTGATTGGTTTATTTCATCGTCGAATCTACGTTCGAACAGGGACCTTATATACCTGTATATAAGGTCCCTGGTTCGAATCACAAAAAATTAAAAACACAATAGGTTTATCTCCTAATTCGACTTCATTTCTACAGACCTACACACTTATTGTCATTAAAGTGACACAGAGTATGTTATATGGATTTGGTAAGTGGCTTCAATAGAGCGAGAATTTTAGAATTTACATAAGATATAAATTTTCCATCTCACTCGATGAGATAAACATGGTATTTGTCCAAAAAAAGACAAATATCCTCTACGTATAATGTGTAGGGACTTATAGGGTCTTTAAAGGGTCTTATACGGTCTTTAAAGAATCTTATAGGAGGAAAAGTTATTTGAGAAGGGCTGCCAAATGTCAAACGACCTTAAAGTGACACAGAGGATAGTTCATGATTTTTTATGCTGCTTAGAGAAGAGCCATTTAACCTATGTAAAGTTCAAATATCCTCCCTAAACTTGCCTCTTTTTCTTGAAACAGTCAATGATATGCTCATTAGTGAGAGAATTAAATATGTCTTTTCAAACTTTAAAGAAGATCATCACCTCTTGTTTATAAAATAACAAATGTGTACATGTAATCATTTTTGGAGAAAACACGTAGGCACATTGTTAAATGGAACGTTTTAAGATTTTCATAAAAGTTGTTTCCTGAAATGTGCCATACAAGAACAAAACCTTTTGTTTTTATCATCAATTACCGATAATCAAAATTACTTTAAAAATACCTTTTTATCATCAGAAGGCATCAACATTAGTTTATATCGAGTTAACATGAAAACGAAACTCTGCTTGAAAATATACGTTACTTGTACTTGTACTTGTACGCAACAGCGCACACCTTCCCTGACCTGCTTTCGTGACAACTGTAAGGCAAGGTAGTTGTTTTCAACGTGAGGCATAATGAAAGTAACTTCCGGGTTGTGGGCTCAGAAGTGATCGAACTGTAATGGTAACCCTTGTTGATAAGTTTTGTTGTACACTAATCTCACGTTGCATTTTCTTTATTTAATGGGTGCACACTAAATACCAAAATATTTGACCTCGTTGATAAAAAAGGACAGATATAGAACCTTCCATGCTATATTACTCACCTGTTTACGCTGCAGGTACACGATATGTTTCAACAAGCGGTTGAATGGCGAGTACACAAGCGTTACACTTAACAAAATGACAATAAACACTGTAAATACCGGACAACTGTGTGATTCTAGTCAAAGGTTAAAGATCCGAGTCCACAATATGTTATTTCAATACTTAAACGTAACGTTGAGCGGATCGGCCGACTGCACAATGTAAATACCGGACATGTTTTTCCTTGTAGAGAAAAAGGACAGGTACGGGATCATTTCACTTCATATATATACTTACACATGTACATATACGTTATAACAATTCTGTACGCATTGCATATACCCTTCATGTTTTACCTTCATGAGCGCAGATAGCACATTGGTTAGCTCGTTCGCTTCTAGAGGTCTGAGATGCGAATCGCTGTAAATAATTGATCTACATGCAGACAGGTTTTCGTCGCAATGCTTGCCTGAATTTCAGCACATTATCTTCCATAGTGTTGCGGGCTTTCCTCATGCAAAGACACGAGATATAAGTGAAATATTCTTGAAATTGGCGTGACACCAATTCACCCAAATCACCTCACCCCAACTCACCTCCATGACGTGTACCGGTAGACGAAACCTCTTCTTACCATTCAAATATATGTGTCTCGGTTTACTTTGAATGTTAAAGTAAAGTTTTTTTTGCTTCAAACATGCATATGTTGATATCTATAGAGTTCATAAAGTAGACAATTACATTCTTAATTTCATAAATGAACGTTAAATGAATAGTGATATTTGATTCAAAGATGCGGTATAAACATATGGCATATATATTCAACGTACAAATCAATGCGTCTGCCTACTTATATTCATGCAGCTAAACCTGCTATCATTATGGTATCGCATTCTGGCATTTATCACAAGAACGTCCTTTGTATGTCTTTATAGTGTCTGTAGTTTTTTCACACTTCTACCATTCAGCTTACAGTTAGATAGCATTGCAACACCTGAGAATAACAATAAGCATGTATGCTGTAGTTTACTGTTAAGGGTATTCAACGTACCGTATTTCCTCGAATAGACGCCGGGACTCGAATAGACGCCGGGTCTCGAATAGAGGCCGGGGGTATGGCCGTTTTAAGTAAATACACGCCGGGTCTCGAATACACGCCGGGTCTCGAATACACGTCGGGTGATAAGTTGATTGATTAATGCTCCTGTAGTTGAATGCAAATAATGTTAATTATAGATTTCCTACTAAAAATGAATAGACGCCGGCCTCGAATAGACGCCGGGTCTCGAGTACACGCCGGGGCTCAAGGGGGTCTGAAAAAATAGACGCCGTCTATTCGAGGAAATACGGTACATGTCAATGCGTATAGAGACGAAAGTACATTTGTATCACAATGCTGTTCACAAATAGACATGTCTGTCTGTCTCTCACTATGCCTTTCTTTTCGTCTTTTACCTCATCCTTTCGATCCTTTTTTCGACCTGGTCTGCCCCCCCCCCCCCCCTTCGGATGATTCTCATCCACGTGTTTGATGACTGAAATTTTGTTGACAACATATAAAACTCTCAGTCACTCACGTCATCATGTAATGACATCACAATGCTATGACGTCACAAGCATCACCGCATCGGGAGTCCAAGAGTAATGCAGTGTGCAGGGAAATATCATGAAAAACGATTTCGGATAATAAATATATAATTGTAACATGACTTCGTTGTATCCTCGATTCTGATTGGTCGGTTCGAAAAAATTACCCTATGTTGAATGACAATGAATACCCGCAAATTAGCAAAGGCGAATCACCTCGAATTGATACAACATGTTCACTAGTGCCGGCCCGACTCAAGTTTTAATTTTCCAGTTTCTTAGAAAATTCGTGCCGTACTCCGATTTGACAGTTGTCTTTGTCCTTTTTTATATTGTGTCTACCGATAAATATCACAAATACGCTTTAATATGATTTATTTTTGAAGAACGAAAATATTTTCAACTGGCTTACTTAGTCAAAGTTTGCCGCAAAGTTTCATGTGGCCGCCTTCTTTCGAATGCCGTTCCCATGGTATGACGTCACAAAGGTCAACCGTTTTGACGTCACAATGTTTGCGTCGCTGTCACAATGGTATTGGGCTAGTTCAAGACTTTTGTACTCGGGGTATTACGATATTTTTCTACGAGCTTTATAATTGCTGATTTCGGTCTCGAATTAAACAAGTATGTTACGAATGCCACTACTAGTATTTGCTAATATCACAACGATGTTTGTAATGTAAATAATGCCGTGAATTCACATTAGTTAGACGTTATCTCACCTCTTACAGAAATAGAACAGTCGCAAAGTCCTTTCCACACAAAAATAAGTACGCAAAAACAGAGTTCGCTCTTAAACTTCTAATAACTAACGGTCATGTTACAATATCGATAAAAACGCCCGCAAATTTGAGCGTTTAAAACCTCCGGCTAACGCCGTCGGTTTTAAACTAAATTTGCGGGTGTTGAATAACAATGAATCCCGGAAATTTTACAAACGCAACTATTCATCTTCTAAATATAACAAATTTGTCACCTGTTATCAAATATATACCCGTTGACAAAAGTAAGATATATCCTCGACAGGCTATGGATATTTGGAACTTGTATATTCTTGTGTTGTGTTTGCTAATAGAAGAGACGTGGATGAGATTTTCTATACACCAAACATAATAATAATAATTATATGTAAACATCGATTTGAATAACATACTTACATCAGTCTTTGATTTAATCATAAAATTTTGTTCATAACTCTTAAATGGATGACTTCTTTTGGTATTTTTGTCAAAATTTGCCAAGTGTTCGTCAAGAAGGTTCACATTGTTCTTTTTAAAAAAAATGATAATCGAAAATATCCTACATATTGTGTCTAATCTCTTTTGTCTTTCATTTTACTCTGAATTTAATCCAACACAGGTCTATAGCGTTTCGTCAACCCGTGAATCAACACCAGGCGCACCGCGGGGATTAAGCACTTAATGCGGAATTCAACATAACATTCAACGTGTGATTCAACAAAGGATTAAACGCAACCCACGATTAAACGCTGAATTCAACAGAGAATTCCCCCATACACATTAGAAGATGTTACTTGGTGGATATGTTCTTGGTCTTGCCGTTCTTCATTGTTTCTGTATTGCAAATGGTAATACTCTTTCTAGAGAAGAATTATTGTCGAATTACGATGTTTGTATGATGTCCTTGAAACTAAAACTATTTGATTATTTGACTATGGTATCGTATTGTGATATTTGCATTATTATTCATTTTTAAGCATTATAGGATATAATCATAACAAGGAATTGTCGTATTTATCAATCATCCAGTAATATACTTTTTTGCTTCTTTATCGAGAAAAAATACGATGAAATATATTATTTGACCATGTGTAGTGGGCACCTTTTTAAACTGCTGTTATATTTACAAAGAGAGGAATGGACTTGACTTTCAATAACGTCGAATATCAACTTACATATCACGTGTTTGTTGCTTCTGTTATCTCTGTCAATGTTCACTCTCTGTCAATGTTCACTCTCTGTCAATGTTCACTCTCTGTCAATGTTCACTCTCTGTCAGTTCTATATCTCTGTCAATGGTCACTCTCTGTCAATTCTATATCTCTGTCAATGTTCACTCTATGTCAATTCTATCTCTCTGTCAATGTTCACTCTCTGTCAGTTCTATATCTCTGTCAATTCTATATCTCTGTCAATTCTATATCTCTGTCAATGTTCACTCTATGTCAATTCTATCTCTCTGTCAATGTTCACTCTATGTCAATTCTATCTCTCTGTCAATGTTCACTCTCTGTCAATTCTATCTCTCTGTCAATGTTCACTCTCTGTCAATTCTATCTCTCTGTCAATGTTCACTCTCTGTCAATTCTATCTCTCTGTCAATGTTCACTCTCTGTCAATTCTATCTCTCTGTCAATGTTAACCCCTATCAATCTATCTCTCTGTCAATGTTAACTCTATGTCAATCTATCTCTCTGTCAATGTTAACTCTCTATCAATCTATCTCTCTGTCAATGTTAACTCTATGTCAGTATTCACTGTCACATGTTTCTTTCTAGGTCAGTACATTTTGACTGGACCAACAACAGCCGAAGAAGGGTCCACCGTCACCTACACCTGCACCACGTCACCAGTACAGATTGGTGTGTACTGGAGGGAGACGTCAGGCTCTAATAGTAGCATCTACATATACTTTTACAATTCAGAAGAAGGAAGATGTCAGAGGTCAACAGGTGCACCACCATCAGACTACACATTCGACTGCAACTCCACTGGTGTGTTCAGTCTGTCCTTCCTTACAGACTACAGTAGACACCGTGGCTCTGAGTTCCAGTGTGGCAGTGCTGCTGGAGGAGGAGGAAGCAACAGCATCACTCTCACTGTCACAGGCTAGCAATGTTCAATGTTCCTTATAGCCTTTGATTTTGCACAGAAAGTATATATAATCATTTTAAATCTGTAATATCACATTATTTATCACATGATTCAATATTATGGTACTGTGAAAGTTTAAGTGAAATTGTGGTTATGATTTAAGAATATGAACCTTTTGTTTATAACCAACTTTCCTTGTATACAAATACGTTCACTGAACTTTTATATACTTTTCCATTATGGAACGCGTTTGAAATAAGCGTGTTACCAAAGAAATGATTACTTAAGATTAGGATAAATAAGTCATATTAATTCAATGATAAGGTGGGAATTAACATAGACTACAGCAACTGTTTTTGTTGTGATTTTGTTTTGTTTTGTATTCTTTAAGAGACAAGGTGACCAAATAGTCAATAAAGTTTAAATGGTTTTCATTTGAATTATGTCGTACTTAGTATCCTTTCGTAAAAAACTAAGCACGTTGAAGAAGTCCCTCATACAAAAATCTTCCCCATTCCGACTGCGATGCGATTACTAGTCGTGGAAGTGTGTCAGCCGTGTTGTGATGTTGACATAAACATTCTTGTTATTGAGGATTGCTACATAGGAAAGCCATTGCAAAATTTTGAAATACGAGTAAGTATGAAAACGATAGTTGACCATGACGCGTGCATTAAACAGCCACTTCGTGAGTTGTTGGAGTCATATATGCCAAACTTAATGAATGGTGTCATTTGATCGCGAAGTATCGACTGTTACCAACAAAACACATTTTAAAGCTTATTGTTTTTTTACAGTGACAATATGAAGGTAGAACGTCGCAATTATGATCGAAAACCGGACAGTGGCGCGCTTCAAATAGTCAAACGTAATTTATGAGACTTATGTAAAACAGTCAGGGGTTTATAGCGTTTGTTAGCTTATATAACTAGTATCCATGTGTATTGGCCGTGATATCTACACCTCTGTGCATTTATAGGGGTGTTTTTAGATTTTCATGGAGAACCAGTATTTTTCATATATATGTCTTTTTGACATGAAAAGTTAAGATGTTTTGATTTTATATCACCACATATGACATTTAGGATCGTTTCAAAGGTAAATAATATATTATGAAAATCACGGAGTGGCTCTTTAAGTGAATCAGCTTTTTAGAGGCATACTCCCCCTTCGATTTATTTCTATGTTTTTGAATTTCATATCTTAAAAACGAACTCAAACTGTTTCTAAAACTGTGCCACATTGGTGTTCTGGGGCTGATAGCAATCACACAACAAAGATGTTTTGGAAACAAAGATAATATTTGAAATTGTTTTCCCGCATAAACACGAGACCAACAATTAACATCACTTATGCGTCCTTTTTAGAGTTTACATCCACTAACAAGTTCGACATTCCTCAACATTCCTTCACATATTCCAACAAAATCTTTCAATACAGACATTCTTCTCACACAACAGTTCAAGTATCATCTGTCACCCTGACAAACATCACCAACAATAACCAACAAGTACCTGTCAATCAAGACTCCAACCTCGTTCTGACCTGCCAGACAAGTCCAGCCTACCCGGCACCGACAGTCACGTGGTACGTCAGATCCAGCATGACGTCATCAGGAATGGACAGTAGGGCAGAGACTCAATCAAATGGTCAGATAGTCACGGTCAGTACGATCACCAGAACAATGAGGAAGAACAATGACCAGGACACGTTCTACTGTCGAGCTAAGAACATCAACAGTGTTGCAGGGAAACAGTCCAAGACAGCAAAGGCCAACGTATTCTGTGAGAGTGCTATTGATTAAATATCTTATTCTTCATAATTATGTCTTCATTGGTAATCAAATAGCAAACATTATCACGGTGTCATAAATTGTTATTCATAACCACGGATGGTCTTGATGACGGTATGATCATTCTCTGATAATGTCTCCAAATCCTTGGACTCAGCTGTCTAAAAACAAAGATAAAAAGTGTCTCACAATCATCCATCAATGGACTATAAATCTAATTGTTATTCATTACCGCAGATGGTCCGGATGCCAATATGGTGAATCTTACAAAGCCTGCAGTTATTGATGAGCTGGACATTATGACCTTGACCTGCAGCACACTGACCCAAGTTAACCCGGAAGTAGAGTTCAAATGGTCGTACGGAGACAACACAGCAATCACTGCAGGACTCAGCAACAAGCAAGGAGTAGCTAGAGGGTCGTGGTCTCAGACACTGACAGTGAGGGCATTGAGAGACAGTAATAGACAGGAGATCAGATGTGACGTCGTCAACACACAGACCAGCGGGAGTGAACAGGTTGTTGTGGATCTGGACGTCAGATGTGAGTAGTCATATAATTAACTAGACATAGATTATCTGCGAGTTGATTAGAAAATGAAATGTTCGGGTAAAGCTGAGTAGACAAATGATTACTAATCAACAAATTGTTTATAAATACTGTCCTTCCTTTTTCTGTTTACGCATATGGACGCAAATCCTATTGTGCTGTTTAATAAATGATGTCAATAACATCAAAAACATATCAAGTGTTCAAATGTGTAGTGTAAAATTTGAAATCACATATCCCGGTCGCGTATAAAACTGAATCTCAATTCACATCGCCTGTACGGAATACTCTCGCGTTACTTCTCATCACCATCAATCATCAGGATTGAGCTGTAAAATGTCATCATGTTTTATTTCCTAAATCCTCCAGACATCTGTCTCCTTTCTATGGTCGAATCATTTGGGAAATGCTACCCAAACTCTATTCCTAGACATTCAGACATTTTTCTAACCCCTACAGCTCTAGAATATTCACGAGAGAAACATTAACAACTAACATCCACCCTGCTTTCTTTCCAAGACCCTCCAGACATCACTCTGTCCCCTGTGGCAGGACCACAGGACACCGATCTGACCCTGATATGCATAGCTTCAGGCAACCCAAGGAACTATAGCTTTGAGGACTTCAGACAGTACAGGGGTGATCAGCTGATACAGAGACGGAAAGGAACCCAAGCAGGAGACAGATACAGGCTGGACCTACCCCAGGTGTCGTATCAAGACTCAGGCGTGTATGTCTGCACTGTGGGCAACAACGTCAAACAACCCATGCAAAAGAACACTACTGTCAATGTGGAAGGTGAGATTAATACGTTATTTGTATTTACTTCAAATGTTTCCTTTTCTGTTACAAGTTGTCATGGAATACTTTCATGAAACGTGTTTTACTTTATTTATTATTTTACTTTAAATTAAAACGAAATAATGTGTGACATTGCACGTGTGTCTTCAACTGTAACTATGTTGTTTTAAAATTCCCTTAAAAAGGATAGAACCTTTCAGTTGTACCTCGCTGCATTTATGTTCTACGTACTGTTTCATTTTTGTCGTGTCAAATGACATTTGCACTTCAACTTACAAACAACAACTCTTAAGAGCCAAATTTGTGATAAAACCACCTGAAAACGCAGCGAGGTACGAGTGAATGGTTCTTGCTGATTTTAATGAGATTGCCTTGTTTGTAGCTTCTCCTGTCTTCACAAGGGCTGTGGATCCCACACACCCAATCGGTGCAGAGATTGGACAGTTTGCAAGACTGGTTCAGTACGTTTACTGCAGCCCCAACTTTACATCCGTCTCCTGGCATTTTAACACCGCTGACACAACCACTAGAAGACTCAGTACAGACTCGTCTAGTCTCAGCTCCAGCCTTGTACATCTGGAGGTGTACGGTACTCAGGTTGAGATAGCAGGTTTCAAACTTGTCTACACGGTCACCAACTTTAAACAGAATGATGTCGGTATTTACACTGTCAGTATCTGTAACAGAATTGGATGTTCAGATTCATCTCTCAAGCTTGTCGCTTCAGGTATGAACTTTTGTCTTGCCATTACCAAACAATCTTCTACAGGTTTTTGATTTACCCGTCTGGGTAATAGATTGTAAGCTTGTCCATATGCTCATGTCAATCCCATATCTGTACAGGTCCTCCAGAGACTCCTCTGCACTTCAAAGCCCTCAGTTCTTCCTCGGACTCTGTGACTCTGACCTGGACTCCCCAGTACGCTGGAGGGGACTACACTCAGGAGTTCTATGTGGAGTTCCGGGTACAGAACACATCTGCAGACTGGGAGAGTAAGGTGTTTCCTCTCTCCCGGGAAAACTGTGGAGCTGGGACGGTGGATGGTCTGTACTCCAACACTGGGTATGTCTTCAGGATCATGTCCGTAACAGACAGGAAGACTGGCGACAAACAGAGTCCGGTATCTGAACAGATCTATATTAGTACAAAAGGTACATACTAACATCCGAAAAATATTGAAGACTAAGTTTCCTGAGTTTATGATATTACTTTTGAAAGGTTTTCCTTTTTATAAATGTATACGAGGAATATCTTCACTAAAATTAGCAGAGAAGAACGATTTAAGATCTATTAACTAAATGTTCTCATATGAATCAACTTTCTCTTATTTATTGTACAGCTGCCAGATTGTGGCTTGTATATTGATATAACTGACTTTTCTGAATGGTCTATCGTTTCTCTTTAGGCACATTTTTATTTACATCTTACGAAATTTGAAAAGTTTCCAAGAGTTCCTTTTTCGAAACACAGGTTACTACTATACACGTTTAGAGTTACTACCATACAGTTGTTTAGAGTAACTACCATACACATTTTAAGAATTACTACGGTACAAATGTTAAGAGTAACAAGCATCAACTTCTTTTGAGTTATTACCATACACATGTTGAGATTTGATACAATACACATGTTTAGAGTTACTACCATACATTTATTTTAAGTTACTACCATACGTTTGTTTTAAGTTACCACAAAACGCTGACATACACATGTTTTGTGTTAGACACAATCACAGTATCTTCGATTCGAGCTTTTCACAATAAGCTTTTTCATTTATCCGAAATACTACTTACGATGATCAATTTTGCAGAGGCTCCGGTAGAGATATCAGAAAAGGCCTCACTGGGTGTTGGTTCGGGTATAGGGATCGGTATGGGAATCTCTCTGCTCCTGGTGCTCGTGGGAGTGGGCGTGGTCGTTCTATTGAGACGCCAAGGTAGGAAACTCTCTGAAAAAGATTTTTGTAAACTACAAAATAAGCTATTTCAATTGATAATACTAAAAGGATTCATTTCATTGATTAAGGTTTAGTCGCAGTGTATAGGTCAGCCAGTCAAATTAGTTCATTGGTTACTTTTCGTTTTTGACAGCTGTATTAGTTTTATATTTGTCCTTACTTAAAACATACGATATTTGTTATTTGGCAGTTTCCACAATTTCACAAGAGAATATAATTTCAGTTATCGTGTGGTCATTTTTATTTCGGAAAATTCTTAAAGGTTAATTTCAATTTAGCCTTGATTTCCTGCAGCTACAATCATCAACAAGTCTTCGAAATCATGTGAAAACAATTGTCCATATACTTAGTCATATATCTTACCAAGTCATTACAAGATAAAGGTGCCTTCATATGCTTATTGACATTTGATTTTATTGATCGAAGCCCGTAAAACTCGGAACATATTTCACTTATCCCAACAAAAATGTTAATGTGGTTCCATGTAATAAATACTTCCAAACGTAATCATTACAACAACAATGTGTGATGGTGATCATGTCGACACCTATCGTAGGTAAAATATAAGTTTTGATCAACCACAAACCAAAACTTTTCGGACGACACGTATCGTTTAAGCATATTAGTGTTTCAGTCTTAGTACTAGTCACCTTGGTATGTCTTATACCAGTCCTCGGCTGCAGAATTCTCCTTTGAATAAATTCATTCTTCCTCTCATAATCTTTATAATCATAAACTTATCATAAATTATATAGACAATAACTAACGAGTGACGGGGAATGACAGATTATCTTTCCCGAGTTATAATAATTTCGTAATTCTCGAGCCTTGGCGAGAGAATTACACAATTAATATAACGAGGGAAAGATAATCTGTCATTCCCGTCATGAGTTGGTTATTGTTTATATTACCTATATGTTTTTTAAAATGTCAAAACTAGAATATGATAGAAATAATCGCTCTTCTATATAGGATTAGGGTTGCGAATTTCCAAATTCATACGCGTGTGCTGTGGTACGTTTTGCTTGACACTTACCTACGCACGGTTAAATTGTAATTTGTGAAAAAAAGTTTCAAAATAATAGCTAATTGTAGTTGTTGTCGAACGTTTAATCCTGTTTTCGTAACCGTCAATCAAACTAATTACATTTAACAGTTTTGTGTTAATTTGAAGAGGTCAGCGACGCCCTTTGGTTATACTACAAGAGGGCTGAACTTGTGACGTAACTGATGACACTATGACGTCATAGCCGCTCGTGTCTATGACGTCATTACGATAGAACGGAGCCAGGCGCTTTTGCGCGACTGTTTGCTTAACGTGTTGAAGAACTAATTAAAAAATCGCTTATTTCTATGCTCTTGTGCAATGGGGCAGGTTTATTTCACGTTGTTTGATGCGGCACATCTGAGAAATGACGACTTGCAACTACATGGAATAAATAAACATGGTTAAAATATATTCTAAGAGTGAACAAATTACCAGTCGGGACAAGTTTGAAAGATGAATGAAATAGTCCCGGCACTACGTTCTTTTTCATTGGTTCACAACAACCAATCAAATGCTTAGAAAATGTGTAACTCCCGTGTGACTTACAGGAAAAATATTACCCTGTGTCCATCTTCCCATATGGGTAATATACACAAATATTACCCATATGGGAAGATGGACACAGGGTAATATATTTCCTGTAAGTCACACGGGAGTTACACATTTTCCTGGCATTTGATTGGTTGTTGTTAACCATTGAAAATGAACGTAGTGCCGGGACTATTTCATTCATCTTCCAAACTTGTCCCGACTGGTAATTTGTTTACCCTTTGACTGAATTTTAACAATGTTTATTTATTCCATGTAGTTGCCAGTCGTCATTTCATAGATGTGCCGCCACAAACAACGTGGAATAAGCCTGCCCCATTGCACAAAAGCATAGAAATTAGCGATTATTGAATTAGTTCTTTATCATGTTAAGCTAACAGTCGCGATGAAGCGCCTGGTTTCGTACTATCGTAATGACGTCATAGACACGAGCCGCTATGACGTCACAGTGTCATCAGTTGCGTCAGAAATTCAGCCGTCTTGTAGGATTACTATAGGGCGTCGCTGACCTCTTCAAATGAACACAAAACTGTCAAGTGTAATTAGTTTGAATGACGGTTATGAAAACAGGATTAAACTTTCAACAACAGCTACATTTAGCTATCATTTTGAAACTTTTTCACAAATTACAATTTAGCCGTGCGTAGGTAAGTGTGAAGCAAAACCACAGCACACGCGTATGAATTTGGAAATTCTCAACCCTAATACTTTATATAGGAACGATTCTTTCTATCATATTCGAATTTTAATATTTTAAAAAACATATAGGTAATATAAACAATAACCAACTCGTGACGGGAATGACAGATTATCTTTCCCTCGTTATATTAATTGTGTAATTCTCTCGCCAAGGCTCGAGAATTACGAAATTAAGATAACTCGGGAAAGATAATCTGTCATTCCCCGTCACTCGTTAGTTATTGTCTATTTATCAAGGACTTGATTTCGTATTTCAGAATGTCCTCATATTCAACGGTGAGTAAAGTGATTATATGCATTGAACTTTTTAAAGGTCAAATAAATTCGATTCAGATTGATTAATGAATAACCTTCAATAAATATTTTATATATCTCATACATAAATATTTGTTTTTTAAATTAACGTCGAAGGTCGATGATTCAAGAACCTGGACTGTTTAATAATTTCCTTGACAAAAACACATATTTGATGCTCAGTTTCTGACCACAATAATGTGATCTTAGATGATATACAATTCTTCAAATTCTTTGTTTTAATTATCTTCATCACAGAGCCAGCAGACAACAAAAACCTGAGGGAAATGTTGAAGCTCGGGGTAGGTTTATTCTGAAGTGAAACAATGTTCAATTTAAACACTGCACAAGTGTAAAGATTCTACATAAATCAATTAGTTTTGTAATCACTATTTTTTATGTGATGTTAAATGTTATGTGTTAGAACACTAGATCACTACATGCATTAGAGCACTGGTCAACAAATGTAAGATTTAAGTATCTGAAGATGAGCTTTGTTTCCGCATTAAAGTGTTTCAGTCCATTCTTATATTGCTAGTAAAATAGCGATGATAGTGATTCATTGACGCTTTCACAAATTATCACTGATGAATTTGAATATATTTTAATTGAAACTCAAACTTGAATTTGTAAAGTTTAACTTACATACTGTTTCTTGTATTTACTTATTCACTTTTAATACATTTACCCAGATGTCACTACGGTAGGAAGTGGACCTGACCTATCAATGTATTCAAATTTGGAAAGATCAAACGACGGCTATGAGAAAATTTCACACGTGCACCACAATACAGGTACGTTGTTACCATGTTTCATAATGTATAGGACTAGGCACTGTTGCCAACAATCAATCGTTTCATATATATAGATCATCGTAACTTAGTTTGGAGACGTATATGAATAAGGTTTTACAAACCACTGAATCTTCCTCAAACAACATGCATTCATTATTAATATAACCGTGGCGTTATCGTTGTTAATGCACAACATCTTTATTTATTCCGGTCTTTAAGAATTTACATGATTATATGAAATCGCACGTTTTCGAATTAACCTTTATGATAGATTAACTGATTTCGGGTCGTTTGTCAATCAGGTTTTATTCATTATCTGTGCATTATTTGAACATACAAAATATCAGCTTTACATATTATGTATCATTAATCGATTATTGATTTTATTGATTTTATGCCGGCGGGTTTACTTTTTTAATGTCACAGCATTGTTAACATTTGTATTGTACAACCCTGGTGACACAATATTAAATAGAGGATATTTGACATTTCTCGTCGGATAGCATGGATATCTCATCGAGAGAAGTAGAAATTTATATTTTCACGAGTGGCGTAGCCACGAGTGTAAATATATGATTTTCTACTTCACGAGATGAGATATTCATGGTATTCGACGAGAAATGTCAAATGTTCTATTTATTATGTTTCCCAAAACCCCGTAAATGACCCTAACTATATGAATGGAGAAGCTAAAACGCTTCGCTAGGGCGGCGGTTGCATGACGTCATTCAATTGTTTCATGACGTCACAGACAACGTCATATGATTGTTGCATCATTTCACGGAGTAGAATACCATTATTATTTCACTCAGTGAAAATACGGGTTTTATTTTCACTGGTAAATGGCATATTTCATCATTCGAAATATAATAAAACAATTTCTTCATCCTTCTTCTATCAGTATAAGCATCAACCCCTGTAAACTGTATCTGTATCTGTCTTTGTTCATCATGTTTGCTTCAAGGTTTGCTTCTTAAGGTCAATCTGTTAAAGAGCCGCTCCGTGAGTTGATGGAGTCAAATATACCAAACTTAATCAGTGGTGTCATTTGATCGCCAAGTATCGACTGTTACCAAAAAGAAACATTTTAAAGCTTATTGTTTTTTTACAGTGACAATATGAAGGAAGAACGTGGCAATTCTGATCGAAAACCGGACAGTGGCGCTCGTCAAATAGTCAAACATATTTTTGGAGACTTATCTAAAACAGCCAGGATGGCAGTTAGGAGTTGATATTGTTTGTCAGGTTATATAACGAGTATCCATGCTTTTGGACGTGATATCTACACCTCTGTGCATTTATACGGCTGTTTTTAGATTTTCATGAAAAAACAGTATTTGTCATATTTATGTCTTTTGGACATGAAAAGTTAAGATGTTTTGGTTTTATGTCACCACCTATGACATTTAGGTTCGTATCAAAGGTAAATCATATGTTATGAAAACCACGGAGTGGCTCTTTAAAGCAGTCAAAGCTCAGGCATGGTCGGTTAGCCTTTGTCTCTTTAACATCATTAATTAATCACTACATGTTGTTTTCAGTTATATATTTCGGCAATAACTAATTCGTCGTGATTTTGTTCTTACAAGGCATGGAAATGGAACATGTGGGCAACTCACCACATCCTCAAAGTCAACATTATGAGAACTTGAACGATTCGAGAGATTTGATGCAAAACAGATGAAAAGGTATTCATAAACACAACCAAAAAACTAAATTTAAACATTTACATCTAATTATCTGCCTAGTTTTTTTTCTTGAAAAATATAATCAGTTCATCGCATGAAAACATTATCAATTATTACTACAATTCGAGTAATCTGTTTGTTGAGTTTTAACATCAAATGTTTATCTTTCTATGACGTTTTTCAGTTTAAAAGTTAAATAACCTACTATGAATCATAATGTCATATGTAAATAAATATCGTGTGGTACTGATAAAGACTTACTTGCGTCCTTCTTCATACGTCATCAAATCTGTAATTGCATAAAAATCTCAATTTTTTTTTATTGTTGTGCTTTGAAGTTGTAGGTGATTGTTTTTATTTTTCCAGATGAAGATGCTGCTGATGGTGAAGCCTTACTCAATATAAGCCTTATAATTCAAAGGAGACTGCTTAACCCTCAACCATGAACACAACTGCACATGAAAATGCAATGAAGGGTCGGATGTTCCTGTTTTGTTTACGAAGTAATGGCTGCTTTAAAGTTATATATTTGATTATATAACATATAGTTATACATTTACATCAACATAAACGTCAAATTATTGTTGTCACAGCATGCATATTTCAGGTTTAAGAATATGGAAACCATTCAAAGCATGCTCATTCAAAATATTTCATTGACAGGGGCGTAGGAACAGGGGGGGGCCACTTTTTTTAAGCCCCGCCACTTTTTTTTCGAAATGTTTTTTTCAAATTGATTATTTTCCCCTTTCTACTACATATTTCCCAATAACTGGTCTAGTATTGTTACAAAACAGCTACTATGCACTACTTTGAGGGTAGTTTCTAAAACTACTCTGAGCGTAGAACTAAAACATCCAATCATCCTAATTGACGATAAGATGGGGTAAGCAGTAAGTTTCCTTTTTTTTTTTTTTTTTTTCTTTTTTTTTTTGGTTACAAAATTTCAATCCAAGCCCCCCACTTTCAAATTCGCTCCTACGCCCCTGATTGACAATTGATGGATTTTGCACTTCGAGTGTAATTCTCGTGTGTTTCAAGTCTGAAAGAAAGAATCCGAATAGAGTCAGAATAATCTGTTTGTTTTGCAATTATTTTGTTTACCATCACCAAACTTTGCAAATAATTGGTCAAACAATGGGGGCAAAATACTATCAAAGCATTAGCATGTCTGTCAGCGCACGAAATTGTATGGTCATTAGGATGCCGATACTCGTAGGATGTGAAATAATTCTTTTTGCATGAGTACAAGATCTGAATACATGCCAAATTGTCTTAAAAGGACCTGTTGGTACATGCATAAGTAGTTAATAATGAAAATATTAAATGGCTATAGAACTTTGTCTGTGGTGAAGAACTTTTCTACATGCAATAAACAACAATTGGCGGATACGGTAAATCAGAAAAGGTTATGGCATATGGACCAAAACTTTGCGAAGTTTTCATACTTGCACTCTGATTAGTTAGCGGTCAAAATAATACATCGATTTAATTTCTTCTTTGATATTTTTGAGATTTGGTCGTTTGTTCATTAGTTTCATTATGTATATGTTATACTTAACGATTGTAATAATTAGATTTAGAACATTTCTCTTTTCTCAGATTTCTCTTTTCAGAGTATCCTAACATGACATTTTTACTTGTGAAAGTTATTGTTACTCCGGTTTTTTTCTAGTATGTATTGTTCTATTTCTTTCGAGATTTCCTAAACGAATATATATTCGCATAGCAGATGCAATATTGATTCTGTCTTAGAGCTACAGAAGGAGCATTTACTGGAATCTTTGTATTTCATGTCTGTTAGCAAATCGTTTGTTGGCAAGAATCTATGATTTAAGCTATATTGGAACCAAGAGTATGTTACATTGTTGTAGGATTTAAAGGTTATATATGTTCAATCTTCTTCAATGTTTCTTCCTCAATGTAAAGTGTTGATGCAATGCTACACTGAATTTCAGCGTTCCGCCAATGGTATGCCAGTTACGGTTAATGGTCGGAGGAATCACTGAAATGCAATAGTTTTGTGGGCTTTCTTCCTGCAATAGTACTAGCATCCGTGGACAATAAGTGAAATACTCTTGAAAGTGGTGTAAAACCCAAAATCGCCTCTCCTCATCTTATCCGAATTCTGTTTGAGACGGGCTTGCTGTGTACCCTCATAGACTTTGTCACATTTAATACAAACCACTTGCATGAGTTTTCGGGATGTAATAAGCCTTCTGCCACTTGTAACGACAAGTAACTATATAACAGCTCTTAAATGATATTGATCTGAAATGGAATTTTTCAATTGATTATAGGGAATATGTTTCAATTAGTTAGACTTTGCGGTAGTTTATGAAACAATTGAAGGAATTCCATGTTTGTGGATAGTCAACTTCTTTATTGCAGTTAATGCGTTTCAGTGATGATATTGACAGTTAGTATGAGAGCATTGTTTGTGTCTACACAGAATTGTATTTATGCCAAAAAGGAAAATGACAATCCTTAAACTTTCTTTAAATATATAGCTTCTAAAATGCCACTTAAAGAAGCTTTGATATTGAAATGAGCTCTGGTTGATAGTCAAATAGCCAGTAAGAGTGCCACCTTAAAACAAAAAAAATTGGTAAAAAGCTGCAATGCCAGTTAGAAAGACTTAAAGAAATTAAGACTTTGGGGGAGTAGGCATTTCTTATCAGTAATTAGGGAGTGGAGTCAATAAGAAATAACAATACATGATGTATTGAAAATACAAAATTTATTTAATTTGACAAAAACATAACAATGTAACAATGCATTGGATTCAATAAGGCTTTTCATTTTTCACACTTTCACTCTTATATTTTTTAAAAAGACTTCCAGTTGAGACAACTTGCAGATTTTCTGGATCAAGGTGTCTGGGGTTCGAATCCTGTGACCACCCCCTGGTTTTGTTTAAAATGTGATGTTTGAGTTAGTTTAAACATATTTTATTCACATGAAAAGGATTAGGAACAAGTTCTCCAACTTAGGATACCCTCTCCTTGAGATGTACAATGGTAATTTACATATTTTAAAGACAGATGGCAGAAAGTTAACAAGAGAATAGCATAGAAAAAGAACAGAGCATATATAGAAGAATATTGGTTTACATGTGTTCAAATCTCTTTGACGCACTAATGAATGATTGTACTAACTTAAATACAGTTTTATTTTGACATAGTGATAGGTCTGCACTTCCTTCTAGCAAAATGTTAGGATTAACTGCAATTCCTACTAATGTACAAATGCGCTCAATAGGTGACAAGAATTTTAGTCTCTGTTGTTTATACAACGGACATTCAAAGAAATAATGATATGAGTTCTCAACAACATTACCACATACACAACCAGGATCAGTTTTAATCCCAAATCTATACAAATCAAAGTTCAACTACTAACTGAATACCACAACTTGGTATGAATTATATTAGGATTTCTTTTACCGTACGAGTAGTACATAGGTGCATGTGCCCCCAAGTTGGATATTGATGACTTAAACGCGGAAATATTAAGCGAGTTACGAACATTGGTTAGTAAGCTATTCCAAGAACTTATTGTAGATGGGAAAAAAGATTCTTTTGAATGTTTAAGTCTAGAGAAAGGGATTGATATATTGTGCGAGCTGCGTAAATTATAATTTGATTTAGAACCCACGTTCATGGGAAGTAATTCGTTCAAGTATAAAGGATGTTTGAGTTGAGTATTGAGATGTTTTTTTGCAAAATCTAGAAGTGAATGGGGACAATTTGAGCATTACAAAAAGATGCTACTGTAACCTTAAGAACAATATGGACAATATGATAATAAGACGACTTTGTACTAAAACAGTAACAACATGAAAGCAAACCGTTAAGAAAAAAAACTAAAATGGTAAAATGTTAGCAATGACACAGCAGTCAGTAATGATAAAGTGGTCTTTCAAAAAGTTCTAATTCCATCCCGCTCTTGTAAGAAACCTGTAATTTGGTGTCACAGTAAAGAAATACTTTACATGAAAAGACATATCACTGATTCAAAACACATTGCAGCAAAGAGCATTTGAGTTTGAAAAAACACTTATTACTCGCCCGTGTAAGATATCGCAGTGTAATATTTATACGGCGATATTAAACTAGTGTAATACCGCTGCACGTATGACGTCATAATATTGTGTGGTTGTGACGTCACAATGTTGGCACCGCCGTCACAATGGCGGCCAAGTCGCGGAAATGCTTCGTTCAGTACACTTCATGCTTGATTACTGAGGTCAAGTAATAAACAGAATACTAAACTTCCTTCCATTTAATACTATTTCTATTAAACTCGTTAATGATTAGGTATTAAACTCGCTTTCGCTCGTTTTATACTTTCGCTCGTTTTATACTTAATCATTAACTCGTTTAATAAAAATAGTATTAAATGGAAGGTCGTTTAGTATCCTCTATAACCCCAAAATGAAGTAAATTGAGCCATTGGTAATAGGTTAAATTCTGTAGCCCATTAGTCTTCCCTTCATAAATAAATCAATCGCATATCAGTTTTACAAATGAAACACTAGGTTAAAATCTAAAATATTTTTAAAAATCATTATTGCAGACTGTTTATGAATGTGTTTGGAGATGCAGAGACAGGGTGTTAAATCAAGACCAAATCTACAAATATAAGTCTCTCGGTAACAAAGGTCTTTTTGTTTGAAGTGTCAGGGGAAATACCTCAACGCATCCTATCTCAATTTCTGCTCCTATCTCCTTGTTGACCCCTTATTCCAAATTAACATCAACCTAAATGACACCAATGTTAGCTGAATAGCTGTTAGCTAATGTCTGCCAATGTTAGCTTCCTACGAGGACTAGCTTTTGTTTTGCTTAATGACCCTGTAAATGCACTCCTCTTAAGATCATAATACTCGGGTAGGACAATAAAATTTACAATCATTATCCTACAAAGATTCTATTTTCAACAGACGAAAAAATTGAGACAGGACACCCTGCACGCCCATATTTGAAAGGGGGATCAACAAAATATTTTTACATGCGAGTTACTCTTAAAATCTAAGCCTCCTATAACAACTGGTTATGGAGATGATTTTTTTAAACATTTAAGGCAAAATGTCTGCCGCGCCTATATTTGAGGGGGGTCAGTCCAAAAGTCACATATTCATATCCCCTTGGGACAAGCTACATCCCCAAAACAGCAGTTCAGGGGGAGAAGTAAAACATGTGAAAAGTCAACGGAAGACGGAAGACGGACATCTAACCTTTCAGGTCTGATGCTAAATATGGATATAATTTAGTGCATAGAGCCTGGATGCTATGCAATGCTTCGTCAATAAGTCTATTGTTCCTGTTTGGCCTGAGCAAAAAAATAGGCAACAGTTAATGAAAAATCATCTCAGGTTAATTATTAGTGGCAAAAATACAAAGTCATTAAAAGTATGCTAAGAGAGCGATACAATTTTTAACCAAAACATTCCAAGCAAAATACCATGAACTTATTTCTAAGGTATTGGGACACTTCATCAATAACCTCTTCCATATAAAGGAGAGGTTTTTAACATTCATAACAATAAAAAGAAACAAAAAATGAAGGTCAACATTTCACATATGGCTTTAAATAAATCTAAAAAAAACATGAAAAATAAGATTTGTTCAACTAAAATCTTCAAAAATATATTCTTCGACTAAATATACATATCATTAGGTATTTTTTTGTAAGTAACTTCATATTTAGCCTTCTTTCACTAAGTACACTTGAAAAGTCCTGAGTTGGAAATCTTTTTATAACATCGGTCAAGAACGTTTTTCTTTCTGTCTGTAGATTTCTTCTGTAAATGGTCTGAAATAGAGGTCAACATATTATGCTCTGGTTTGACATTTGTAAAACTTTTCTCACTTTGTTAACTGATAATATAAAGTTCAAATTGAACTTTGTAAAATTATATTTTCAAACTGCAGATTCAGATTCTTCAACCCTCCGATGAAAACAATTTTGTCACCCAAATGGTGGAAGTGAAACATAAATAGCGTCATATTCTGTTTAATATGCACATGTGTAAATATCACTAAGGTTGCCACATTTTGTCATCTGTGAGGTCTCAAAATAATGGTGTTAAATATTAATAAGTGGATTATCACAAGAAAGATGATTTTTTTGCTGGACATTCAAATATGCTTAAAATAGAATTGGTATTCAAGGAGTTATTACGCACAGAGGTGTGCAATATGACCTTTACAAAACCTTTGCAAATTTGTGTTTATGTTACATGTTAAACAAAAATTCACACTTTTTTTTATGAAAAGTGAAATGACACAATTCCTCAGATAATTCTATGCCGAATATATTTACTATTGTAAGACTTAACAAATAGCATAAGGTTACTGAGAGAGCAATCTGATAGTTTAATGCTATGTACCATTTAAAAAAAACATACTCACCCTTCAAATAATATTGCAACATAGTAAACAAATGCAACAACTGCTGTAAGAAATAAACCAGCACAGCTAGCTTTCCTGAAAACAGAAACAACCTTCTAAATATTCATCTTCATACTGCCCGAGATTTTTTATATTCTTCAAATCAATATAATTAATAATATCCTTCTCAAAATTTTAAGGAAAGATGATCAAAAAAGGTTCCTTTGACCTTCACAAGGATAAAGGTTCGAAGCATTTTGGAAAGTTTTGAGACAGGAAATTCTATAAATTTTTTTTACATGTTTCGGAGTCGGTTGACTCCTTCATCAGTCAACCAACTCCGAATCCTGTAACAACACCATTCTGGCATTTTAGCAGATAACTACATGTGTTGTTACCTCCTCATAGTTTATTCCAAACTTCTGTAGATCCCATGTCGTCATCCTTTTTTTATTTGTAAGAGAGTTTTTTTAAAATAAAACGTCTAATTAAAAAAAAAGAGAAAACTTGGATGCAAGACAATGTTATGGATCAGGTGGATGAAGGGGCAAGAAGTAGCCCAGAAACGTTGTGAAAAATAAATAAAGATGTTGTCATCCATAACATCGTCTTGTATCACTACACCAACTTCTTAATGTCTTTGAAGAAATTCAAGAGAACTTGGAGTTCAGCTGGCCTATCACTTTAAGTTATGAGAAAAAAACATGACCTAAACACTGCCTCTATATGTTGGCTTACAAATATACTTGTCATTTACTGTTGCAGTTTTGAGACAAATTCCCTATTTCACTATCAATAATAAAAACAAAGCAGTAACAATCAAGAAAACAAACAAACTTTTGTATAACAGGAACTAAAAATACCTGCTATATTTCAGGTTTACAAAGGCCTCAAACATTTCTAATTCAATACTTACACCAGTGCAAACCCAGCAAAGTTTAGTGTTGACCCGACATACATGGGGTTGTTGACAAGGTTAAATGGAAATCCTGTCACTTTCTCTTCCATTAGGATTCCAAAATAGTCACCTGCAACATTAATTAAATTAACATTACCAGAATTTGGCAGGATGAGGTCAAGAGGATTCCTTCTACCTTTGTCAAGTCTCTGACTCTCAAAAGAATATTGGATGTTCATACCTACTTAACAACAAAGGGGCGACAAGTATTCCTCAATGCCACTACTTCTTTAAAAGGCCACAGAGTACGTTGTTGGAGTCAAATATGTCAAACTTCATAAATGGTGTTATTCAATAGAGAAATAGTGGTTGTTTCTGAAAACAAGAATCTTAGCGCTTACCAGTACACCATAGTGAAAATAAACATGTTAAAATCGTAATTTATTATCAAAATCTGGACAATGGCGCGCGCCAATCACTAAAATATAATTTGGAAACTTATTCATTGCAGATATCAAGCCAAAATGGGGCTGATAGGGTCAAGAAAGTCATATAACATATAAACATGTAAATGGGATGCTGAATTTTGACTTCTTAACATTTATATAGCTGTATTTCGATTATCAATGAAAACAAGAAAATATCATAATTTTGACAGTTTAGAGTTAAAAATGGAACTTTAGAAAGGTGATTTGAACTTACCTCAAGGCAAATGTTATTTTGACTCTATTCAAACTACAATCAAGATTTATGCAACCAGGGATTGGGAAAGACACCCTGGACAATGGGCCATTTTTAGGGCTTTTAGTCATTTCCAAATTTTTAATGGGCCATTCCCCATAGTAGCAATGGTAAAATTTCTGATTTGAATGGGCCATTTTTTCATCCAATGTGCAAAATGGCCCATGGCCCCTGCCTTTCCCAATCCCTGTGCAACATACTCTGTGTCACTTTAAGTCCTTTCCATGTTCGTGAATCATATTTATAATTGGCAGGCATCTCTCTCAAAATGTTGACTCGAGAACAAGTCACTTTGTGGAGGGGGTGAATGTGGCAGGGTCGGGATGGTTCCTTATCTATTGTTAGTCTTTCTTAGAAAAAGTTGTTCTTATTGCTAGGAAAATTGCTGGTGTTTCTTTTACAATTCTTTATGACAAAGATTTTTTAAATCATCTGTAAAGATTGTGTCTGCTTGAGATCATGCATTATAAGGGTGTCACAAGACACCACCCTCCCACTATGAAATGCAATAATAACAGGATGACAACACGATACCTATTGCGACACATATCATTCAAATTGTGGAAGACATTGTGTTTACAGGTTAAGGTGTTAACAATAAGTAACTAAAAATTACAAGTCAAGGTGCATTTCTGAAGATCACTTTTGTATTTTATCTCGGAGCTATGAACGATAAAGCCTTTCCAACCTTTCCAACGGCAAGACAAGGCATGGTGATAAGTCTTATTATAAATCATTTGTAAATGTAAGGATATTCTATCCATATATAGTTGTAAAATCTTACATATAAAATTGTAAAACTAGTGAAAGTACAGCGCCTTTTTTCATGTCATTTGCTCTCAAAACAACATGGCAGACCATAGCCCATAGGTCAGCCTCTTTAAGGTGTAAACACCTTAGAATTTCTATGTACAAAAAGCCAAGTTAAAGGCAAGGTGTACAAACCTAAATATGTTCCAAAGAAGCCGAGAGCCATAAAACTGCTGATGACTAACAACATGCCGGTATAAATGAGAAGGTAGCCGACCCACAGAATCCAGGTCTCGTGAAGCACAATGCACCGGGGCTGACTTGCCATGGCTAGGTTGAATCTGCAGATACACGATTTACTAAGTTTGAATTAACACTTATTTACAGGGATAGAAATCAACTCAAAACATACAGTAGCCTGAAGAGCTTATCTTCAGAATTACTACTATCCAGGTCTCCAGATAAGAAGCGTATCTGCGTAAAATACGCACGGGTAATTCAGATATATATGCATTAAAAATGAAATCAATGAGTGACAGCTACGCACAACTTTCCAAAAATACGAGCCAGATATTTGTTTACAGGAGTAATCATGACTTGTTAAAATATAATTTCATTTCTACATGTCTGATCTTTACATCTCAAATAGTAGTCAACTTGATGCCAACCTGTATGAAAACAAAGATTAATGATTTTATATTTCGTCAAAAAGAAATCACTCGTTTATTTACAAATTAAACGTGTCGAAAATATAATCAACAACTAACATCGATAAAGATGATAACTTCGAATGAGGATCTGAAAATGATAAACCTTGAAATACTCCTAGTTTTTTTCCATGTGGTAATTTTACTCCTCAATTTTTATTTTGAGGAGTGAAATACCCCTGAGTCCAAAAAATCATCTGGAGCCCTGCATCACTATCAGAAAAAGAAAAATCTGAAACGAAATGTACAGTTCAAGAATAACATGCTTATCTACATCAATAATGATAATAGTAACCAACCTGTAACTTTTATAAGAGGTAGCTAGGAAGATGAATACCGCCAGAATGGAACAGGCAAGTTTGGGGTTCCCAAATAATCTGGTTAGGCTGTGTGTTCTGTACTCATACCGAGCAATCTGAAAGTATTTATTATTCTTATTAGCTACAGTGACAGTGATCAGAGAAGTAAGGTAATATGAGAATAATCAACAAGACGCAACGAATTACGGTTTATCTGTCCAGAGTGGATTATTGTTATAAATTCCGAGCTTTAGCGAGGAATTTATCACAATAATTCACGAGGGACAGATAAACCGTAATTCCGAGCTTCGAGTTGGTTATTCTTTTTCTTACCCAAGTCAAATCTGAGAATATTTACGGTACTTTTGGAAAATATCTTCGTCAAGGCGAGTTGCAAGTAAACTCGGTCTTTGTATTCATGCGCGACGATGAACGATTATGTCTAGGCGCAGTTAAATGTAGTCTCTACAATTAACTACATGTTAGTGGATCATACATTAAGCAAGACAATCCTAGATGAACGAAATAGTAAAACAAACCATATAAAACATTTAACATTGACATACATAATTAAAAACAATGTTTGTTATGTAATCTCTATGACTAGGGTACGCTCGACTTGAGAATTGAGAACACTCTCTGTACTCAATGGGTACCGGTATTATAAACAGGAGCATATTGGTGTTTTGATAACATGCATTTCTTGTAAGTCTGATTCTCTCGCCAAGGACACAGGTTCGAATCAAGTTAGATAACAAACTTTGACACCTGTGTTGTGTCCTTGGGCAAGGCACTTTTTTAACATAGCTCTTGTTCAACCCATCTGTACAAATGGGTACCTGAACAGGGAAAGGACTGAACTATACTGAAGTGTTGAGTACTTAACTAAAAGTAAAATTCCTTCGAAGTAAAAATGTACAGCCAAATGAGCAGTGCCTCCCATTGAATACAATGCGTTAAAATGATTTTTGAAAGTTGTTAAAGATCCATTTTCAACTTTGCATTCGTAATAACTCTGTTTTCATACATCGCACATCTGACTATACAGTTCTGTAGAAAAATCTTTCAACAATTTTCTGAGACCATAAAAAGAATTTATAATCAACGAGAAAGTATTTAATTTCAATTTCAAAGTATACCACCCTCCAAAACTTGCCGTAGCCATAAACGAACCCACAATCCGTGACGTCACAGTTTTATGTGTAGGATTTACTTCCTGTTTATCGCGATCTCATTGTTATGGCTTCCGATCACGATGATGGATATTTATTTATTATTTATTCGAGCAGATAAACGTATATTCTATCGAACTAAATGCTGTTCCAATACATGAAAACGTTTCCTTACCTCCAAACTTTCTAAGAGTTTTCGACTCGGTCGCCGCGAACGTCTTGATTCGGCCATCTTTGTTTACATCCTCTGTTTACGTCCCACAATCCTTTGTGCGATATTGCAAATAATACGCCCCTTCTATTTATAGTACCAAGTCGATTCAGGAATGACCTTTCGTTTTATTGTAATCATTTTAATGAATTTTGGTCCGATTGTCGTTTTGTTTGAATTAAACGTTTTCTAATTTTGCAATGAAAACGTTAAAATTACTTAGAAAATTATGCAAAGATGAAAATGGATCTTAAATACCTAAGACTGATATGATGAACTTTCATAACCAGATGGTCACACGGTGCGCGGAAAAAGAAGTCATAGGAAAAAAGTCAATGTGAGAGGTCCAGCACCAAATGCAGAGGCAGTATGTCAACAAATCTGGAAAAAGAATGCCCCTAGCTTGGTAAATAATACATTATTTATACAGACTTTTTGGTTTTATGTTTTTTTTCCTATGACTTTTTTTCCTACCCAAATCTATGACTTTTCTTTCCTACATTCAGTCACAGGAGGGAGTCATTTTGGCACATGTGACCCCCAACAATGGTAGAAGTATCCTATTTGTCAAAATTTTAAGCGACATCAAGCAAAAAGGGTAGGTGATTTTCTCCAGGACCACCTCTAGGAACAACACCGATAACTATCAAATTTATGAAGTTAACATTTATATATTGCATGAATACTTTAATTGCAATAGTAATAAAAGGTAAATAAACATTCATGTACATTTAGTCTTTACTATCTTTAACACAGTGTAACCCAGCCGACGCTTTTCTTCATCGTGTATTTTGTTGAATTAACCGATGTACTAGTATATTAGATCATTTCCACCATGTATATATACACCAACATAACATAAAACCTTCAGCTTTCAGGATGCCACAACTATTAAAGAGATTTTTAAAAAATGAAAAATTTATACACAAAAGACAAAAACCTATTCCTGGTATGCCGTACGCACATCTAGCCTTATTCTAGCTATGGACTTGATGAGTCAAAAGTTGCCAGTTAGTTCTGCAACGACTTACTATATTCCAAAGTAAGGGAGGTAGCATTATAATCAGGATACAACTCCAAAGGTTCCAGTCATCCCACTGTATTCCTGTGTCAACCAATCCCATCTGAAATTAACACCAATATTTCATTAATTTCTTCATTTCAAGGTCTTCATTTTCTAAACTCTATTAGTGCTAAGATAGTAATTAGGCAATATATGTTTGGTACTAAATTAAGACTGTCAGATCTTTATGCTAATAGAGCCTTAAAAATCTAGGCCTAGGAGAGAACAAATAACGATCACTGTTTTTTTTATATATACAGCCGTGGTGGGTAAAGATACGCGGATGGTAAAGATACGCGGAGGGTAAAGACTTAAACTTAAACTAGTAAAGCAGTATGAATGTTAGCTTGTAATAGATTTAATCTTCAGGCAATTTAGAAGATATCATAAATTTTTTGAAAAAGTAAAAAGGATTTAAATGTTGATTATTTGCACAAACTGGTAAAATATGACAAATTCCTAGCAAACACGTCATCAAACAGTTTGCCTTCCCACATTACAATTGTCGTTGGATACCAAAATATTGATCCAACTATCGGTTTGTCCTTACCTAGACTAAAGAAAACAGTTTATATATTTATCAAAATTATAACATTGGAAATGTTAGGTTTATTCAAACCCTGCGTGCATATCTTTAGCCTACACATGTCGACCTTCGGGAATAGGGGGTTGGATTGGAAATCTTTCAGTGTCACTGACAAACACATTTCAACATGTATATTTTACATAAATATTATCAGTGAAGCTCTAAACTTTACTTAATGACGTTGTTTTTATCTCAAAAAATGTATTGTTTTCAGAAGAATGAACCTGTTACGACTGTATCTTTTAGGTGCGTAGCTTTACCCGACAGCACTGTTTATTGTCTATCTCTCTGTAGTGTAGGTCAAAAGCAAAACTTGATTTTGATAGGACAATTTAAAAAAAATTCTATTTTTAAGTCATAAGATTTTGAATTTACTTTTTGTTCTAATGTTGTAGTATTATAGATATTTATTCATCCGAGGCAGGTTTATAAAAACAGTAGGCTATACAAATACAATAAATTTGGACTGTTTATATTAATTTGTTAGAAATGAGTCCAATTATATGCAATATTTTATGATTTTCTGTCAACCGCATCCTCACTCGAACTCAGTTAACTACTTAGTTACCAATAGGCTGCAGGTAAGACCCTTTCGACCTATATTTTCATTCCATAATCAAGTTCTAAATGCATACATAATTATGTCGGTAAATCTGTAAGTAACTGTACATGTCCTAGAAAAATAATAAGGACAAGGACTTTATATATTGAAAGGATTTTTCCAATTTTCCATGTTGTGTATGAAACTAGAATCACCAAAAGAGACCATGAACTTTATGTACTAAGGCTAACGAGATCTAACAACGACTGAACGAGTAAGACAACTTCCTAGTTTAACTTATTAATAGAAAGTTAAGGCCATTACCTTGCTCCAGTCTATAAACAACGTGTCTGAACAACAACTGTGCGGTTTGCCAATCATGTGGCCTGTGACCTTCTCACTGACAATGTATCAAAGACTAAAGATAACTTTCTTTGATGTTTAACTTATCAACATTCTATCTATTACCAACGCCATCGTCTGCTTTGTCAAGGGGAGCAACTCCCGCCTCGATTCGTTTTTGAATACCGCTTGTGAAGATCAACTTTCCTTTAAAAAGGTTTTCAGTCTTATCAGTGGTCAAAGGAAAATACCTATTTCCGTCATTAACATATCCAAAAATAGATACATTTAGATTATATTATAAACTATTTTTTTTCGTATTCTTCATTGAACATTTCATTTTGGTTAGCGAGAAATGTCGTGTCAAAATTATTGATTAATAAAATTATTAAAACAGTTGCTTCACATGAATTATACATGTATAATTTGGTAATACATCTGCAATAATTTCAAAGTACTATCGTTTATAATACCTTCATATTTCTGAAATTATTTCCTAATTTGGTTAACAAGTCGATAACAAGGAAGTCGGTTCCAAACATGCCGACATATTATAGATAAGTATTAATAATGAAAATTTAAATTCAACAATCACTTAACGCAGATCCCAAATGTTAAAAATAAAAATAAATAAAAAATCGATTCCTCTATTCACCAAACTCGTCGATTTGTACTAAAGTCTATGACGTCACAATCGGATGACGTAACAGAACAGTTCTGTGACGTCACAGCACACATAAAGGCCTGAGGCTGAAGACGGCAGTCATGAGCGAAAGAAGAAGAGGCAGAGCGCCGTCTATGGTGGGGAAGATTGTGGGTTTAGGGTCTGGACTCAACCATGAGACAGGCGGGAAGAAAAGATCTCTGTCACGGTTAGCCAGCGGCGGCTCCCATTCAGATGGTTTGTGCAAAAAATGAGAACTTAAAGTGCTTATTTAAGTGACACAGATAATATTTTATGATTTTTCATGTAGCTTAGATAAGATTCAAATACCATATACCCTGAGTTAAAGAGCCACTCCGTGAGTTTTTGGAGTAATATATGCCAAACTTAATCAATGGTGTCATTTCATCGCGGAGTATCGACTGTTACCAGAGAGACACATTTTAACGCTTGTTGGTTTTTTACAGTGACAATATGAAGGTAGAACGTCGCAATTTGGATCGAAAACTGGACAGTGGCGGGTGCAAATAGTCTAACGTAATTTTGGAGAATTATCTAAATCAGCCAGAAGGGCAGTTAGGAGTTGGTATTGTTTGTTTTATAACTAGTATCCATGTATATTGGACGTGATATCTACACCTCTGTGCATTTATGACGCTGTTTTTAGATTTTCCTGGAAAACCAGTATTTTGCATATATGTCTTTTGGACACGAAAAGTTTAGATGTTTTGATTTTATATCACCACATATGACATTTAGGTTCGTATCAAAAGTAAATAATATGTTATGAAAATCACGGAGCTGCTCTTTCAGTTCAAATGTCCTCCCTACACTAACATATCTTTATGTCTAAATTGCCAAAATTATTATGTTTCCTAGTTTTCATTGATATAACAAAAACACTTTACAAGACTATCATTTGAATGACCCACTGAACACTACCAATAAATATTTATCTTTGTGCCTTCTGTAGAAAAGTTTTGAGAATTACGCTTGAGTCAGTGGCGCGCGCCACTGTCCGGTTTTCGATCACAACCTACAACATAAACCTGTTTATTGTCTTTAAACTGAACTTATAAACTCTAAGAGTGCGATTGTTTCTCGATAGAATAATAATATCAATAAAAAAGTTTGACAAATTTGACTAAAAAAACATACTCTGTGTCCCTTTAAGAGGTTCTGGGGGCAGGATAGCGCAGTGGTTAGTGCGTTTGGCTTCGGATCAAGAGGTCCGTGGTTCGAATCCCGCCAGCGACTAGGCAACTTTGTTTTCATTTCAGAACTGTTCTACAAAATTCATTACAGTACCACCCAAGGTTTACTAGTTCCAGCCGATGCTAGCAGGTTTCACCGCAATGCAGAACCACAATGGTATTGCGGGCTTTCTCCCTGCAATAATACTAGCAGCCGTTTAATTTATTTAAGTGAAATACTCTTGAAAGCGGCGTTACCTTTAAAAGATTTTATCGCGGTAACCACTGCGTTAAACCCCCATATCACCTCACCTTTAAGAGGTTCTATCGCGGTATTTTTTAAATGCGAAAATAAAATTCGGGGAGACATTCCATTCTTATCTTTTTCTCACTTTCACGGGATTGTAGCACGATTACTTGCGTATATAAAAAAGAAATGTTAAGCATTGCAAAATGAAGCTTATATCAATTTCATTCATTTCGTTGTGTTTTTTCCATCGGAGAAATTATCAAAATTTGTACTCACTTTTATTCAACCCGGATTTAAGATAAAAAAAATAATGTCCAGCTGACTGATAACAATATTTTCTTTTTTTTTTATTAAAGCGGTCTCATGAGTTTTGGTGCGTTTCCAAAACAGTTTTATTTGAGTAATTGCAATGGACCAGCAACGGTATCCTGTTCCGTTCAAAGGAACTTTTTGAATAATCAATATTTTAAATTTATAAAATGTAGAAAATAATCTCCCTCCAATATCAATAAACATTTGATATCTTTTAGAGAATATTATTATGTATATTTCATATATTTTTAAATATTTACAATGTATAAAATAGACAACCTGTGGCTTAGTTCTTTACTTTATGTCTTTGCTCTCATTTTACTCCCTCCGCAAGTTCAAGAATTGTAGACAATTTCTTTTTAATGTAGTGACGCGAAAACCATTCACGGCTTTGATGTCTAAGCAATAAATAGTCGGGCAGCCAAATGTGCTAATGCATCTTTCCGTCTAAACAATTACTAGTATTAAGAGCGTTGAACGCTCTGAAGCTCTCGTAAAATATATTCTAGATCGCCTTGTGACAATGATTTTGTATCGTTTATTCCTACTGACATCGGCCATAAGGTAGCTTTCGGCTCAACCGGTAGGGTGGCTCACTCTCAATGTCCCGGGTTTGAATCCATTAATAGGTGATCTCAGTTCCTCGATCCGCTTTTATTGCTCTCATCTCTATCTCGTGCCTACACTACATGGACCGCCGATCTGAAACTCTGTCAATACGGGCATTCTTAATTAATGAAATGATTATTTA
The DNA here is from genome assembly GCA_921293015.1 of Phorcus lineatus. Lineage (NCBI taxonomy): Eukaryota > Metazoa > Mollusca > Gastropoda > Trochida > Trochidae > Phorcus > Phorcus lineatus. Next base: position 14,483,284 of record OV121093.1, read on the forward strand.
ATCAAACTCTTTGTTTTCTTGAAACGTATTCGATTTCATCAAAAAACAGGATACAATTAGATTGGCGAACTACAAAAGTGATCAAATTTGAAAGCTAATTCTCTATTTAATTCTCTATTTGTGTGTTAGCCACTGTTCAACGTCGTACAAACCTGCCTCCGGCTCCGATTGGTCCAGATGTCAAACAATATTCTCAAGGTTGTAAATATTTCATAAGTGATCGTAAGAATAAATCAGTCTCATACTAATAATTAATTTTTTCCCTTTCGATTTACCGCGTTCTTTGTGTAAACTTCTGATTACGAAGGTTATACTTTTATAAACGTCTTTTTTATGCACATTTAGTAAGATATCTTTGTGCCTGTATTAAATGTATTAAATTATAAAAGTCATGAATTCATTTCAACATATGATCACGTGACCAGGGCTTGGAAGGAAGAGGAAGAAAGAGGAAGCTAAGACGGAAACGGAAATGGAAACGGAAACGGACGAAGATCCCGATTTCCCAAGGGACGAGCAGGGACGGAAGAAGAATGTCATCTGGGACCGGACCTTACTCGACCTGACTGCCGCTACAAATATTGAGCTGGTAAACCCCGTAATTTTAAATCCAGTGAAACGTCCATACTTCAGCATGCTCAGCCATCGACCATTTTACGTTGTTGTTAATCTTTCGATTGAGCTTCTGACCGTCAGTCCCAGCGACTTTAGCTTGGGTGCGTTCAATATGATACGGCCTATTTATCAGCGCCCCCTACAGAGGCGTAAGTCTCACTTCTCCTAGTCAGTGGCTAAGATAGGTCTTGTGGCAAACCTACGATTTGTCTGTACTTGATCTCTAGACTACTGCGACTGAACTTGATAATCAAATGAGAAAAAACATCGTTGCAACTCATCAACGAAGAGGTCCCCTAGCAGCAAGAATTGAATTAGCCTTTGACAGAGACTTAATCAACTCATGACTTGCAAGGGAAGTTCATACTCATTAAAATCAATTCATTGATTCGTTTCCTAGACTAATTTTGGGTTGTCACTTGTCACTCATACCGATGACAAGTTGAAACAAAAAAGGCCTAGGGTACGAATCAAGGATTTTATGACTGGTTGGAAGAAATCTAAGCCAATATAACACGTCTGCAGATCACGGGGACTCTCTATCAATATTGTAGGAAGTTTTGTTGTGAATCCCACAAATGTTTATCTGTTTATATTTGAGTAGCAACTGAATTCTCACATCTATTTCATATTAAGGCTAGATTCTGGACTTACTCCTGGATATGTTTAGTGGTTGGCATTTGAGAAGCTGGAGCGAAATCGTCTTCGCTTTATCTAGCTTTGTCAGTTTGGCTTATCATTTATCAATTACACGCAAACCGCTTGCTGCACTGAGGATAGGTAAAGTTTAACGCAAATTTGGTTTCGCAACGGGATTGAGAACAACCAGAAACCGGCTTTCTCCAATAATCTCATTCTATCGCGTTTAGGGAAAACCAATTATTTTTTTATCTCCGTTGTGCAACTGTTTTACTCTTAACATGACCAGTGCATAGAGAAATAAGTTCATATTTATTTTAGTAAAGTGTTTGCTTTTGTATTCAGGTGAGATATACGCCCCCGACACTTAAAATCCCAAAGAGAGTTACCTATCTTGTACAGAGGAAGAACACTGACATCAAACAGAAGTGAGTTTATTGGAACTTTTTGTCTCTGTGTGTGTTCCTTTGATTATGACTTACAGGAACACAGAGTATGTTTTAAGATGGTCTATGTAGTTTAATTAATAACAAATATCCCATGTGTACTGCGTATAGTTTAAGTCATGTCGAAATAATTGCATTTTCATCACGTAAATGCCCAAATTATGAAATTTACTTATTTTCAATAATTAACGTCAAAAGACAATATAAATGTTACGAGGTTGAAATTCTACACCCCATTTGCTTGTATACTACTAATGTGATATGCTTAACACACCCATATCATTGTTGTCGTTGTGTCTACTGTAGATAAGTTTCCCAAATAACGTATGAGTTATTGATGCACGTCATTGTCCGGTTTTCGATCACAAATCACAAATTTGATCTGCTTCGTTCTCACTATACTGAACTGATAAGCATTAAAATGGCAATTTTCAGATACAACCAGTAGCTCTCGATATGATAACACCATTTGTATAGTTTGACCCAAACAACATACTCTGTGTCCCTTTGAAGGGACACTGTAACGTAGGGGTTTTCATTGAAAACGTTTCATTAGCGAAGCGTGACGAGTGCGTATTCTTTCAAATTTAATACATTTGTCGTACGTACCTTAACATCCAACAGGTATTTCTCAAATCTCATTAAAATCGAACTAACCTTTCAATTATATTTCGCTGAGATCTTTTCAGCGAGGTACAAGTTAGAACTATCTGATTTCAATTAAAGTGCCTATTTCTCGTACGCAACCTATGTCAACATTTGGGTGGTTTTTTTCGTGAAAGCGAAAGAGCATTCGTTCAATCAAAGTCTGCCGTACTGTCAGTAACGCTTTCAAACTTAGCACCCTATTCATAATGGAGAGTAACCGTAAAAAACTGACCGAAGTTCTTTTTGCTGTATCAATAAAAGATTAAAACACATTCAAATTTTTATGTCGATCTTTAACATTTTAAAATTTTTAAGCAGGAATATGAGATTTTCAGATATCCGTTGATTTTGCATTAATGTCCCCATTACCCTTATTTATTCCTGTTTCAGACAGACGGTGGGCGTGGCCATCCCCGCCCCTAATGACATACCGGCACGCCTCCTCTTGCCTTCAAGTAAGTAGTTTTTATATACATTTATTTCAAATTGTAGACCCCTTAAACGCACTAGTGCACACCAATATTTCGTAATATGCACAGATACTGCATATTTCTCGATATTCCTCACGATCCTCACTCAAGTAATCTACCTCGTAAGTTATTGAACAAATATTTACGTATTCAGGTGGTAAAGTTGATTTTTAAAGGCCGGAAGTATTTAATGCAACGGTGCATTAAATCCGCATGAACTACGATATCGGAAATATTAAAATTTTGCTTATAACCAGAAAAGCCGAAACGGCAGCCGCTTTGGTCAATCTAACAACAATGCTAATGCTCTGTTATTAAATCGGTTAATTTACAACATTGCTTTCATAAAACATATTTCTTCTTTGTTCTCAATCCAGAGTTTAGGTAAATTCAAAGCTGCACACAATACTAGTTCAGCCGTTTTCAACTGTCCATGATTTATCCGTTTTGTGCACAGCCAACCATAGTTTTTTTATGTGTCGAAGCTGACAGCGGCTGTCTTAAAGTTTTCGTTTCAAAGCCGAAGTTAATGCATAAGTTCTCGTAAACCTTAAAATAGCCAATTTAAACCGTATAAGCGTGCAAAAGTGCCTTTAAAGGAGCAGTACCACCTTTTTTAAAAAAATAAAATCTTTTCTTTTAATTCTATTCAAAAAAATATCCAAACTATCCATAGTCGTGAAAGAAAAAGGGATCAAGCGAAAACTTCTGGCGGATTAATATCATTAATAAAGTTTGACATATTTTACATACCCTGTGTCCCTTTAAGAGATTATTATGTTTTCATTAGTTCAGAGAGGGCCGAAATGGGATGCTCAAGGTCGGATTGTCCCGCACAGCATTCTCAGACACGACTTTCTGAATGAAGAAATTTCAGACGGGCTAACTTTTCAGGTAAGGGTTTGATATATATCCTATGCTCCCATTAGCATTGAATAAGAACTATGCTGAGTAATTTTGACTACGGTCGTCTGTAGATACTGTACTGTACTGTAGATAGTTTGTTTTAAGTTTTTTCCCGTTGTTTTCAAAATTATGAAGAAGTTGTGAAAATTTATGTCAGTAGTTGCAGAATCAGTTGTTATGTCAATACGTGAGACATAAGTGTGAACACCTTGAAATCATATGGAGTAAGAGACAGGAGTCGCACAGGTTAAACGAACATGGTATGTTCTTTTAATGAAGTCCTAGCATTGGTTAAAATTGTCCTTTTCATGAAATACCACACGCCGCTAATGCCTGAAAAGTACAATAACTCACTCACTCATGTGACCCCTTTATTTTCCTGCATATTTGGTTGACACAGTTATCATGAGTTTTATTTATTTATTTTTTTTTACTAATAATAAATAAAAAATTATATGTTTTATTTCTATAATGTAACAGAATCACGCTATATCACCATACATCACTTAAATCAACAACTTTGGTCAACTTTGGGATAGTTCTAACATTTTACTTGGTTAACTGCCTTTTGATGCTATTTTACCTGAGAAAGATAGAAAACCTCAAACACCTTTCACTGTGTATGTATTTCCTTAGTGTCTCCCTCACCACAGGCTTGTGAAAAGAGTTTCCTTTGCTAAATTGTCGATATTGATAAAAAAAAAAAAAAAGATAGATGAACAGTGTCAAATTAATATCTCCGTGTAGTACTTAATTGTGAATATTATCATAAAAATGAAGGATATCTATATAATTTCTCCGATAGTTAAGATAAATATGTGTCAATAGCCATTGTCTCCTCATCCTATCCCAGGGTAAACACGCAAACGCTCCCATTCCACTTAAATACCCTGGGATATAACCCAACTGCCCATCAAACAGTTGTGATGGTTTTTTAAATAAAATTTCAGCCAGCCATTGAGGGCCTTTTGACTACAGTTGGCTTCTGGTCTTCAGCATTGTAAATTCCTTAGGTGAATGAGATGAAAATTTAACCAAAGTTTTAGCGTCAATTAGACTGTTTTTGAAGCCTGTAGGAGTTTTACAATCATCTACCAAAACAAAAGCCTGCAGTAAGAAACCTGCGAACAAGGCGGTGCAATCTTAATATCGCATTGTAAACGTTGCTATCAGCCATACCAGCATGGCTTTGATTTGAATCAGTGTGTATCCCTTGCTAATTCAAACATTGCTGCCAACCAATAACATTTTGTGTATTGAGCAGCGCTCTCTTCGGCAAATCTCATAAGTAAGTCATTGGGTCTAGCATATACCAGCATGGCTTTAAATTGAACCAGTGTGTATCCATTGCTAATTCAAACATTGCTGCCAACCAATCAAATTTCGTGTTTTGAGCAGCGCTTTCTTCGGCAATTCTCATTAGCAAGTCATTGGGTCTGGCGTGAGAAGATGTTACCTGAGTATTTTTTAGATAGTTTATAGATATATTCACAGCCCGTAGCTTCCAGTTGGGATATATCCCAGGGTATTCAAGTGGCACGGAAGCGTATAGGTTTTACCCTGAGACAGGTTGTTGTCTACATTGTATATTTAGGTTTTGGAAATGAGCCGCTAAAAGCGTTTTGAAACGTCAATAAAATGTCCAAATCCTCCGTCCCTTTTATATTAATAAGACAGGCATGTATTCTTACATCCATATCAATATTGAGGGTTTTTGCACCCGTCCTGTCCTCTGAAATTCCGTTCATTAGAGACTCTAACTTTATTTCATCATGTCCTACTCTGCCAGATCGCAACACCCGGTACACAAGTACCATTCGGAAGGAAATCTGTCATCAAATACCGACGAATTCCGAATGACAGTGACTCCCGAGCGCTGAAATACTGGCAACAAGTGCTGACAGACAGAGAGCAGCAGAGATCCAATATAATTGGTACATTATCATATGTTTCGCTTTTTTTCTTTGTATGATTATTTCAGTTGGTGATTTCTCATTTGCAACGTTTCGCCTTCTTGCAATAATGCTTTTAATTCTCTTGAGAAATCACACTTAACTTTGTTCTCCCGCCACAAATATTTCCATGAAACCTCTATCACAACAAGGCTACATTTGATTCAAATATACTTATTCATTAAAATATACAATTTATGCATGGATTGGCCACCAAGCTCCCAGGTACTTGAGGCCACTTCTCTGCAATTACATCTGGGTAAAATGTATGATAGTGACATATATCTTATTCATATCATAGCTTCAGTGATACAGGTTATGCATGAATATAATTTTGTTTGTTTGTCATCATTTCGTGACAAGTTATTAATTAATAAGGCCATATTTCGCGGTTGTCTTACAATCCCCTTTGCAGTCACATAAAGTAGTTAAACATTTTGCGGTTGTTTCACAACCCCAATGCCGTCATATATAAAGGTCAAACATTTTGAAGTTGGTTCACAATCCCCTAGCGGTCACAGGAAAGAAGTAAAACATTTCGCGGTTGTTCCACAATCACCTAGAGGTCACAGGAAAGAAGTAAAACATTTCGTGGTTGTTTAACAATTCCCTAGCGGTCACAGAAAAGTAGTAAAACATTTCGCGGATGTTCCACAATCCCCTAGCGGTAACAGGAAAGAAGTAAAACATTTCGCGGTTGTTTAACAATCCCCTAGCGGTCACAGAAAAGTAGTAAAACATTTCGCGGTTGTTCCACAATCCCCTAGCGGTAACAGGAAAGAAGTAAAACATTTCGCAGTTGTTTAACAATCCCCTAACGGTCACAGAAAAGTAGTAAAACATTTCGCGGTTGTTTAACAATCTCCTAGCGGTCACAGGAAAGAAGTATAACATTTCGCGGTTGTTTAACAATCTCATAGTGGTCACAGGAAAGTAGTAAAACATTTCACGGTTCTTTCACAATCTCCTAGCGTTCACAGGAAAGTAGTAAAACATTTCATGGTTGTTTCACAATCTCATAGCGGTAACAGGAAAGAAGTAAAACATTTCGCGGTTGTTTAACAATCTCCTGGCGGTCACAGGAAAGAAGTATAACATTTCGCGGTTGTTTAACAATCTCATAGCGGTCACAGGAAAGTAGTAAAACATTTCACGGTTGTTTCACAATCTCCTAGCGGTCACAGGAAAGAAGTAAAACATTTCGCCGTTGTTTCACAATTTCCTAGCGTTCACAGAAAAGAAGTAAAACATTTCGCGGTTGTACCACAATCTCATAGCGGTCACAGGAAAGAAGTAAAACATTTCGCGGTTGTTCCATACTTTGGTAGAAGTCACATGAACGAAGAAATCCAATATCTGTGTACAAAATAAAGCTACAAGTGGTACATTGAAAAATGTCACTCTCCTTTCTGATGAAAGTTTGTCCTTCATATAAATATGTTGGCCTTAGGAGTTCTACCGCAATGATAAAATCACAATGAAAGTTATCTCCCTTATTTATATTAAATCAAATATATCATTCTACATCTCCGACTGTATGATAAAAGTGTGCGCATCGCGATAGAGAAGAAACTCTAATCGGTCACTCCTTCTTCTGAATGTATTTATTTGATTGCACGCCACTGTAGATTTTAAAATATGTCTATTTTTGATGAATGAACGACCTTTATTTTCCATTTTTCTTTAAACTAAGACATAACCGGAAGACCTGCCGGCGAAGAACTGATGGGGGAAGGGAGGTCACTCTCACAGTACAAGATATTCGAAAGGGAGACTACCGTTCGTGGCTTGTTGGCGCATCAATACAGCGTCACCAATAGAACACGTAAATATTGATAGTAAAAAATGGATTCGAAAAAAAGAATTTGTTAAAAGATTTCGATAATTCGAAACAAATTTGAAAAACTTGAATACTAGCTTGACTGACAACATTTATTGAATATTCAATTTCGTCGTCTTAATTTTGTTAGGGGGGTTGGTAGGCTATTGTCTAAAATCTTCTGTCTTACTTTAGCGAATGTAATAAGTTATTGATTTTGTTAAAAGAGCATTCTTATTACCACCATGTCGTTATTTCAAAATTCTAGATTGATTTGATAGATTTGCAAAAAAATCTTTGTTCCTTCATATAACATATGCAACCGTTCATTAACTGTTAAGAAATTTAGGCTTTTATTCTTTAAAACTTAAATTGTTTCTATTTTATGCTTGGCAGACTTGATAACTTAATGTGTGTAAATTGTTTTTATTATCTTCTTCACAAGCAGAGGTTACTCAATTCAAATCTTCTCACGCAACCTTTGTCACAAGTTGACCATGTTCAGCATGCTTACGTAGTTTAAAACCAAGTGGCTGATAGCATTATTGCCTACCTTTTATCGCCATCAGACTTCGGTATTTGTAATCAAGAAAGTTACATAACCGTAACGAAGGGGACATTCTGCATGCTTTGTTTGAAACCATAACATAACATTATGATTCCACATCATCCATACCTTTGATCACAATATTGATAATATTTGATCCGTATTTGTAATAAAAATGTTATATACGCACATTTATTATCATAAATGTTATAAACATTTTACGTAGTAATTATTTGTCATCAAAAATGTTTTGTATGTGCTATGTAGTAATCATTTATCATCACAAATGTTATACATGTGTTACGTAGTAATCATTTATCATCAAAATGTTTTGTACGTGCTACATAGTAATGATTTATCAACACAAATGTTATATATACGTGATACGTATTGAATATTTGTCATAAAAAATGTTATATGCGTGTTATGTAGCAATCATTTATCATCACAAATGGTATATATACGTGTTACGTAGTAATAATTTATCATCACAAATGTTATATATGAGTGTTACGTAGTAATAATTTATCATCACAAATGTTATAGATACGTGTGACGCAGTAATCATTTATCATCACAAATGTTATATACGTGTTATGTAGTAATCATTTATCATCACAAATGTTATATATACGTGATACATAGTAATAATTTATTATCAAAATGGTTTATATGTAATACGTGTGGTAATCATGCATTTATCATCAAAAATGTTATATATGTGTTATGTAGTAATCATTTAACATAAAAATACGTGTTACGAAGATTACTAAATTACTAAAGATTTGAAGACATGAGTGTCCTCGCTGAGGAGAGAAAGGATATATCTTTTTAATGACACCCTGACTGCTTTTCTCCTTAGGGACGCGCGGTCGAGGGTTCTGGAAACAACCAATATTGCTTGGGACAGATGACAGCGGCATTTTGTACGTTCTCATTTAAAGGCACTGTAGCATGTGTTTTGAGTTTTTGAAAAAATAATGTTATCAAGAAGGTAAAAAATCACCATTATTTGTTATCTTTGAACTGCCATTTCGTATCATGTCAAGACATACAAGCGTTCATTTGAGAATGAACAACTTAAAGTGAGGTTATTAAGGGAAATTGATATTAGTAGCTTATCCCTATTTTATTCTTACTTTTATCAATTGCTAACATTTAAATTTTATTTACACCTTATTTCAAGAAATTATGCGACATCGCCATAAATTAATAGTTTGGTTACATTACACGATAAACAATGTTCATTTTAATCTTAAACGCTTTTTTAAGCATTTTCAAGATCGTCTCTTTTAAAAAAAATAAAAACCATTTTTATGCAATTCAGTCTTTAAATAACTAAATCATTTAATTAAATTCTAATTAATACAATATACTCTCATTCCTTTCCTTTATTTAATAACATATTTAAATTAATTTGAATTTATTTCATTTTATTTTCCTATGCTGGTTTAAACGATTTTCCCCCAATTTTCCAGCGAGAGCATCACCTTAAGCGACAAAGGTCACAAGAAACAGATAGAATACATTGGTGTCCCAGAGCCCATTAGATTAGAGAAAGGTTTGAAACATTCTTTTCTTCTCACACGTTATTAAATTGGCTTGATTTAAGATAAAAAAAAACACAATAAAAAGGAACGTCGCCATTTCGTAGGTCAAATAACTAACTATAACGGTATGTCCACTTGCGATGTTTGCGCAAATTGGTTGCGTAGCGGAGATTAACAGAATCAATATCACTCTGTGCGAAGCAAGGTATTTTTGTATATTTGCAGGTTACATTCCAACGAAAGCAATCCCTGAGGCCGTTCATGACGCCATAGACAAACCGGTGAGTATTCCCCAATACAAAGACGTTGACATTGGTAATTATTATAATTCGATGGTGATTGGGACAATATGACGATGGTGATATTGACTATTATGATTACAGCGACATCGATAACGATGAAAAATGATATTAACAAAATTTGATGACGATGACGACGTTAACGAAAGTTATACCGGCGAAGATGGTGATGTGACGACAATGGTCATGACGATGATTACGACAACGACGACGACGATGATATATTTTGATGAAGATGACGACAACGATGACGATGCTATTGTCTACAACGACGATATTGATGATGACTACTACTACGACGACGATGTTAATGATGATGATGATGATTATGATAGTGACGTTGATATTAAAGGATGATGATGATGATGATGATGCTGGTGACGATTAAGAATGTTGATGATGATTGTGCTTCTGATATGATTACAGAATTTCCGGGAACTCTGTGCTACAGGAAAACATCCTATGACGGAAAAAGTTCTCAGAGAAATAGAAGAGGTTGAAGAGGATTCGTCTCAGGACCGTTCAACACATAGGTATGTACTAGGGGCGACTCGTAGACTGGAGGTATCATTTGGTAGTATTAACATCTTTGAGTTACGGTACGCAATGTCTCTCACAGTCATAAATCATCCAAACTAGTTAAAAAAGAAACTTTATTACAATATAGTTGTGTCAGTACTCTTAACGGAAATCTAGTTCGTCGCAAATTAAATGACTTAAAAATCAGTGACGTGCATTCAAATTTATATATTATATTTATATATTTCAGTCAATCAAAGGATGTTCCTTCCATTCCACGCCTGTTATTGGGAGGTCATGAACTTTCGTGGTCTGATGACATAAGAGAGGGCGTGGTCAGTATTGCAGAAGTGGGCATGAACGGAATTGTCGGTGAACGAGTTGACGCAAGTCTCGAAATGAGCAATACAGGCGCCACTGTCATCTTCTACGACTGGAAGGTTTGTAATTATTATGTTTACATGGTACTTTCTTTATTGAACAAGCGTAGATAGGATTACCGAAATTATGTGGTAACCTTAATTAGTCAGAGAACACATCTACAAAGAAGTAATTAAGCTTGTGCGGTTTTATCGATATATCGGTATATTGCAATATAGAAACAACACGATACGTACCTGTAAACACTTATGAACATATCCAAAATATCGGACGTTTTAAACAAACGTTTTGTGTTAAATTGAAAAAAAAACACAAACAAAAAACAATGTAATTTTTACTGAAAGTTGTAAACAAAGTGTGTATGTGCAAACTGAAAATAGTGCAAACATGTTAAGCACTCACTGAATCATCTCTCTTTCGACACTACTGCTTTGACCACTTTACTTAATTTGAAAAGTACTTACTTATATTGCAATACGGAAATGAGGGGCGATACCCATCCTTACACAGAAGTGTACACAATATGGTAACTGCGATGGACATGTGGTAAATTCCTAAGTACGTACATTCAATAAATGGGCAATTCGTTTATTAGATATGATCCTTTAAGCCTTGATGCCGTTTGTAAGCTTTACCGTGCGAGGTCTTCAGCTTAATGCGCCAAACTTAACTGGCCAATTGCGATAATTGGAGGTAACTTACAATCACTGGTGAAAACCACGAACTGCAGCGAACGCCAGCAAGGCTCGAAGTAGGAAGTTATCGCTAATATTGCCTTTCTTGGTAAGTTAAGTAAGTACGAATACGATAATACAATACTTTTAGTTGAAACATCTTGTCATACATGGTACTTTCTTTATTGAATAAGTGTAGATCGGATAAAAATTACCGAAATGATGTGGTAACTTTCATTATCCCGAGGAATAGGGTCTATATATGTATTTATTTCTATTTGAAGCATACTCATTACATTGCAGTTTTGATATCAATCGTATTTCTTTTTCAAATAAACTGATCACAAAATTATTTCAATCTTCAGAAAATACCAGATAATGACGCCTTCAACCTGAAGAAGCCTAGGCCTACAACGAACAAGTTCTTCTTCGATGAGAGTCAAGGTACGATTTCCAAGTCTGATAGATAATAACGTAAAATCTACCACCTTACCTCAACACAGATATTTATTGGAAAATATAAGTAATTTTCTGGTGTTTGGGCAGGGATAATGCATTATGAAAAGATTGGGACCTTTCTCCTAAATCAGCTTAGTTGAATTCGCTCAGCTCCTTCCTAATACCTTGATATTCTTGGCGAAGTTCACCTGTTATGTGTTCAGCCAATGAAATGTCGGTATTCAAGGGGCTTGAAGCTGCTATTTTGAATTCAACTTTCATCCGGGTTGTGCTGCTGTTGAGTTGCTGGTTAGATAGCTAGCGATACGAGGCTTTTGGCTTGAATCAGATCAGGGTATTAGGAAATAGATGAGCGGATTAAAATACGCTGATTACGCAGGATGGATTGGGACGGGGTGGGTAAGGCTACATCCTTTAACTGACAATTTATTGGAAAATTCAAAAGGGGAGGAGGGGTTTAAACTAAAATAATTGATAGGACATACACAAAATTTAAAGTGAAAAGGTTTTGTTTGTAGGTTATGTTGCTCTTTTAAGTCTCTGTTGTGACTAATATTATGAATAACTCCAAAAATGTGTGATTTCGGGTTTAAAGCTGCACACATTGATAGTTTTCTTAAATCATGACAAAGAGCAAATAATTGTGACACCACTCTGTTCATCATTGCACTCGAAGCACTGGAGTTTTGCACGGTTCACTATGTTGTCGTCAAGGACATCGAGCCTCTTGATATGGAGCATTGAGAAAGATGTTTAGATCTGGGGTCGTTGCAAAAACTACCCTTAAAGGCACGGAAACACGTTCGAAATAATATTATTTCGAAATTTTATGTCATAAAATTTTTCCCCTGTCGACAATGCAAAATTCAGAGTGTCAAACATCCCATTACTCGATCCGATCATACCTATTTACAGACAAAAATAGCACGTATAAAGCGAAAACTTTATGTGGCCATTTTGGTGGTAACGCCTTTTGATCATTTGAGTTTTGGAAATGGATTTGAGTAGCTTACCTGCACAGTGTACGTTCGAATAAGGACTATGTTGTTTGGTTATGAAAGATTATCATCCAATCGGTAAAATTACTTTTCTGATTTCGTTAGATGGGTTTATTTGCCTGAAAAAACGTACTATGGTACCATTAACACTAGTGTTAACCTTACAGTGCCTTTAACACTAGTTTTAACCATAGCGTCATATTTCACTATTCCACTAAGACTATCTTGTTGACTTGTGTCTTATACAAAAGACTGTCGAATAGATCTATGGATTTACAACTTTTTTTGCAGGATTGCAACGTTTCGATGTAGATATTAACACCGTTATCAAGCACGCAAGTCATTATCTACACTGAAACGTCGCAATCCTGCAATTTAGAAGTTGTAAATCCATAGAATTGTGCCTCTATTCATCTCACCAACATCTAAAAGAAATCATATGGATTGTCGAGTCCAAACGTTTTTAGCGCGGTCAGTTGCTTGAGTGTGGGTTCGAAAGAACTTAACCCGAAAAACTAAAGGAATGTTCACTGGTGCAGATAGTGCGATCCAAAACATACCAATGATACTTCCTTTCCAGGGGTCATCCTTCCTGGGCAAACGAAGCACATCCGGGCAATCTTCAAGTCCTCCCACCCCGGGGTCTACAGCGAGAAATGGAAGTTGGAGACCCGTCCCTCTCTATGTGGGGGAGGGGATGTACAGGTCACGGTGTGGGGGATAGCTGATGCTATTGACCTGTACAAGGAGTCGCGTCAAGAGTTGGAGGTGAGCGCACGATTCATGTGAATTGTAACTGTGCAATGTACACCGAAATTGAAAGAGTTGATTCTAATTGACGCATTGTCAAAGTAGCTTCACTTATGATTATGAATTTGCATAAGAATCATAATAGTCCATATAAAAATATATATGTTTATTATATATTTGGGTATTTTTAATTTCAGTATAATTCATTAAATTATCATGTGATTAAGCTCAAACTGACTCAGGCACCATTGATTTCATCCTAGTACATCAGCGTAGTTGATCCGCAAAGCTCATACTCTGACTATAAGGGTAAATGCTCCGTACCGCTAACAGGTGCGTGAACATGTGTGTATACAACGAGAAGCTTTTTAACACAACAAGATATTGTTTAGCAAGGAGCCTGACATCCTGCTTCATCAGCGTAATGGAATCCGCTGATCCAGCTCCTTCCATATACCCTGATATCCTTTAGGCCAAAAGCCTCGTATCGCTAGCTATCTAACCAGCCAATGAGACGACTCACATCTAGCGACAGAGGCAAAACCCGGATGGAAATTCTGTTAAGTTCAAAAGAGTAGCTTCAAGCTCCTTGGATAACGACATTTCATTGGCTGAAATGATAACAGGTGAGCACAGCCACGAGCATCAAGCCAGGCCAGCCGTTACGAGGGATTTGGCTCGAAAGAGATCAGGGTATATGGAAGGAGCTGGATCAGCGGATTCAATTACGCTGATGTAGCAGGGTGGGAGCCTGAAGCATTCGTCGGCGTTTTACAAGAGCAAGGAAGGACATTTGCATACCCTCTGAGGGATATCAGGGTACTTTACGCTACTCGCGGATATTAATACGCAGTAGTTTTAGGATGGCTCCAAGTCAAAACTTAATGTCCCATATCTCTCTCTCTCTCTCTCTCTCTCTCTCTCTCTCTCTCTCTCTCTCTCTCTCTCTCTCTGTCTGTCTCTCTCTCTCTCTCTCTCTCTCTCTCTCTCTCTCTCTCTCTCTCTCTCTCTATATATATATATATATAAACGATGTTCATAACCATTCTTACAGTCTTGCCTACAGGAACGTGTTAAAAGGTCCATTGCCAGAAGTATTTTAGACGAACTTCTTACTTTGAATGTCCCTGTCTCTACGAGAAATCGCAGGAGGGGTTCCTACAGATGGCTTTTCGACGACGCGCCAAGAGCAGACGATCATTTCAACACCATCAACAAAGGGGTAAGTTCAACATCGCAATTATCTTTTATTTCACTTAATTGACGATATACCCTACTTTCGTGACAAGCGTTACTAGCGTGGATAAATTACGTATTTTGGAAAATGTCAAGAGCAGGCAGAAGGTCAAATTGGAGTTGATAGTATTTGATTGGTTGAATGACTAGTGTTAATGTATATAGCACTATTGCAGACTGTTGCTAATTGACAACTTTGAAATGAAATATGCGTTAAAATAGGAATCAGATGTTCATAAATTGTGACAGAATGTATAAGATTGTGGCCAGTTCAATCAACTATCATAGAAAACGCCCTTTTCTGCAAAGGCGAAGTGATCGGCTGACAGTCCGCATGCATCTTAGGTTTTTATACTATTGTTGGCTGTGCTCCTTAAAATAGCGTACTTCTGAAACAATGGGCTTGGTGTATCGCTTGCATGGTGAAAGTTAAATTTGTACAACATACGAGTATATACGTGTTATCTAATTTATGTAGACAGAAACGTGTAATCGTATTCTTTCATTTTCATCCAGATCGTTCTGTTTTAGTTCTACTACCACAGCGATGTTGTCAAGACGCTTCTTGCGATTTCTCCAGAACAAGATGGCGACGACTCCTCAAGTGAAGACACGGGTCACGTGACCATTCTTTCCCTTGATGCTCTTAAAAAGGTGTCTAAACCATTCAATCTTCTTTGGTTGTCATGTAATATGTTGTTTCCAATATCATGAAGCGCAAGTTTCATTAGGGTCGATCTTAACCCGTTTTCATGCCTACCGACAAGGGAAACTGACAAATCACAAATAATAATATTTGAAATAACACGAGCACTCGTAGTAACTATGTACGGTACAAGTTCGGACCGGTACAGTATGACATTCGAAATTAAATGTTCCTTGGCATTAGGAAATGCAAGGGCATATTCTTTCAAATATGAGAACTGAACTATCAAATGTTTAACTTTACAATTGATCAATAAATCTGATAAACATTTTTTCTTAATCGAAAGGCCTGGAAATTATGGTTGTCAAATAGGTTTACCTCAACCGGTCCTAAGTTGTACGGAACAATATTTAGTACTTGTCGGCCTCGGGG
The DNA here is from genome assembly GCA_921293015.1 of Phorcus lineatus. Classification (NCBI taxonomy): domain Eukaryota; kingdom Metazoa; phylum Mollusca; class Gastropoda; order Trochida; family Trochidae; genus Phorcus; species Phorcus lineatus. Next base: position 14,499,270 of record OV121093.1, read on the forward strand.
TAATTGTGAAGCTTTACTCCTAGATTGATAGATGTCATTTCAATTACCTAAGTTGCTCGAACTCATGTTTTGAACATAAAATAAGAACTGAATTCGAAGTTTGTAGTGAATATTTTCATAGATCTAATGAAAGCTTTTTAAAGCTTATGTGCTGAATATAATGTTAGGCTGTGTCTTAAAACTGTTTGATACGAAATGCATTATGTTAGACTGAATCAATGGAGCCCCGATCGGTTCGTCTGGGATAAATGGGCAAACTACAATTCATATTTTCAACGCCCTTATCAGCAAAAAATGGGTTACAAACATATATTATTGCACAAAAGAAAACAGACTAACAACAGTGAGAAAACATTACAATATACTTACGTTATTGCCGATATTTCTGAATTAATTTCTCATCCAACATAAGGGTAACAACAACAAATTGTTCTTTGGTTTACAGAATTTGGAGAACTTACCCGAAAGTTGCCAAGACCGAGAAAAGTTTCTATTGATGTTTCACGGGTCACTTAACAAACTCTGGTACCCTGTCATGCGACCGGTTTCGGAGGAGAGGTTTTCCATGTGGTATGTGTTAAGTATAAGAATTATTTGAATACGACATTTTCTACGTTTGAGAGACGTTCTAGCTCTTAGGGAAACATCTCCCACAAGGCATAACTCGTGCTAGTCCAAATAACTGACTAATATAAGCCTTCCAGCATTTCACCATTTCGGGTTCGCTTTACTTGAAAGTCACATGAGAAATCTTATGAAGGTTACACATTATCGCTGAAGGGTGCGCGCAAAGCCTGAGAGTGTGTTGATGGAGTCAATTATGTTAAATTTCATTAACGGTGTTATTTTAACGATAGGTTTTGATCGTCTCTGAAAAACACCATCTCATTGCTGATCATTTCAGTATGGAGATAATAGATAGGTTTAAGTTGTAATTTATGATCGAAAACCGGACAATGGTGCGCACCAAGGACTCAAAAGTTCTTTTGGAAACCTATTTACAGCAGATACAAAGAAAAATATATGTTGATAGTTTTTAGTAGATAAATAAACTGATATTCATGTACATTATATGCATAATTTGTCTTATTAACATTTATATGTTTGTCTTATACTATAGAAAGCGCGAAAACATTCTAATTTTGGCATTTAGAATTGAAGATGCAAGTTGAAGGACGATATTTTAATTGAGCTAGAGACAAATGGTATTTTGTCTCTTATTTTAACCAAATAAAAATTTACGAAACGTCATTTTAATTGAAGTCACGAATTTTTTCATCCAACTGCAAGATTTTCTTTATTCAGAAATGAACACTAGCGCAAACATGGTCTTGCGGGGGAAGTTTCTGATGACGAAAATAGTAGATATGAACCTTGATTATGTTTCCCCCGCTGTCTGTAAACTATATAAGAATAGTTAAACATTTCAAATTTCCGCAAATGATTGTATGAGTAGGAACTAATTAACACCATTATTCATGAGCGATAATGCTATAATGCTATAATATGATATATTTTATTTCAGTCGTGCTTTACTTGCTTTAACTATCGACGGAGTGGTAGTAACTTCGCTGCGACTTCGGAACCATCTTGGGATATCTTCGGAGAGCAATATTCCGGAGGGTAAGGAATTTGTTATAAACATCCTCTTCCCAAATTCCTTAACAAACTACCAGCATCGATCACTGGTCAATCCCAGCCTTGCTGCATCATTGGTCATGATCATGAGTAATTAACTACTGAATTTTTCTTATTTGACTATGAAGGTTTTTGTGCCATAAGCTAATTGAAAGAGCTGGCATAAAAAAAAACCTTCAAGGCTTAATCAGGTAGTGATTGAATAAAGCGCAAGTTATGCCTCTAGATCTCAGGTAGAATTGATAACATGGTAAAACTTTTGATTGCAAAATACTGCATAGTGAGACCGTTTGAATTCATTGCCACGTTCAAGAGTAGTGCTAAATTGCCAAAGCAGCTAATATTATTGAAGGTAGAAGGCTCGCCAAACCATTATGCACATTATGCATCAGCGTCATTGACTCCGCTGATCGAGCTCCTTTTATATACCCTGATATCCTTTAGGCCAAAAGCCTCGTATCGCTTGCTATCTAACCAGCCAGTGAGACGACTCGCATCCAGCATAAGCGGCACAACCCTGGTTGAAAATTCAATAGAGAAGCTTCAAACTCCTTGAATGACGACATTTCATTGGCTTAAACAATAACTGGTGAGCACAGCCACGAACGTATGCATCAAGCCGCGCCAGCCGGACGAGGGGTTTGGCTTGAAAGAGATCAGGGTATATGGAAGGAGCTGGATCAGCGGATTCAATTACGCTGATGAAGCAGGATGATTATGCATCGAGATGAACCTGTGAACATTGGCCGGAATCGAATTCAAATTCAGTAAAGTTTTTTCTCGCTTGTTCGAATTCGGTTCGGGATTCAAATACTGCATAGTGCCTTTGTCTGTAACAGAGTGTTACGTAGGTCTACATGCAATATGGCCTTCATACCATTATTGATTTTACGTTTAATGTATCCAGGATATGCTTATCAGCATATACGCTTTCTTTCTGTTAGTGAAATAATCTCAAAGTCGATTACGAAAACAAGCAAACACTAGAAGTTGTACGAATTATCCATTATTTTCATGTGTTGAATTAGATACCTTGTTGTATCCGTCTCAAGTTTTCTTTGAGGTCTAATCTAATGTTAAAATTTTTTAAGTCTTTATAAATACAATAATCGATTCACATGATATAAAAAGAAAGTTACAAAGCGAGGCTGATAGCATGCTGTCTCCAGCGTAATGAATGAAAAGCTCACGTTGCACGTGAATTTCCATAGCCACTGCACACGTGACAAGGCCATGGCTATGAATTATCTCTCAAATAATGCAATCATTTCACCAGACATAACTACCATTGCCGTTCGACATTTCATTATCTACAGGATTAAAAGCAATACATAAAAAACAGGATTCATTGATATTTAGCATTGGCCTGGATAAATAATAATTTAATAGCTTCGCGGATTGAAATACGATGTAATTGTAGGATACACGTACCTGTTTAAGATATTAGTTCCATCAGAAATTGGTTTAAACTAAACATGAAAATTAGCCTCACATTTTTTGTCCTTTTAAATGTTATGTTGAAAATTCGGCACGTTTTGGATTAACAGAATAAATACGGAAGATGTTTTTCAAAACAACTGAAACGAGAATGTTGAAACACAATTAAGTTCTTTTTAAAATATGAAGCAAATTAAACGCTATAGCAGTAAAAATTGTTTTGCATGGATACTATGGTATCCGCGTCACCAAATTCAGAATATTTAACATATTTGATATTTGATATTTCTTTATCGTGTTTATTTTTCCCCATTCATAACAGGAATCATGGGAAAAATCAAGACTTTGTCTAAAGATATGAAGGGGAGACGCGTTGAGGTAGGAATGATGGGAAAATGACAAATCTATCTAGAAGATAAATTGTTCAGAGCCATTCAAGAAGTTGGCAGTTTTAAAATATTATGATATTTATTGGTGGACAGCTTTTTTATTTTAGTATATAAAATATTTAAAAATATTTAACTTTATTTTTTTGGGGGGTGAAAATAAAGATGTTGTACATCCATAAATATCCTTGTCTTCCTGTGTAAAAAAATGTCGACCTGGCGTTGGTAAACTTTGCCAAATATGTACCTTTGGGTTACTTAGAGTGTATTGTTTGAGTCAAATATGTCACGTTACACAATGGCTTTTTTGAGAAGTATAACTGTTGCTGAGCATGTTAAATGGGTTAAGTTAAGTGGGTTCAGAGGGTAAAGTCGTGAGTTTTGTTCGAAAACCGGACAATGTAAAAATAAAATTCATCTGGATCAAAAGAGACAGGACTTCGTTGGTGGAGTTTGATAGTTCATAAAAATCGGGCATCTAAATAAAGTTTCTGAAGATTGCTGCTTGATTTCCATTTGAAGTCACACATGTCATTGATGAAATTCTAGTTTTGTGTTAAAGATAGTTTGGACTAGAGTCATTTTGAAACGTGTACAAATCAGAAAATAACAGACAGAAATACTCCATGTAATTGTTAAATTTAGTACAAGTGAAACGTCTTATATGTTTTTGGGATAGATTTAAGTTTGTCATACCGGAGGCTAATTTGCACAGTTAAGGCTAATTTTCCAGTGAGTTTTTGATTCATGATATGTGAAAATATTCAGTTGCAAACATCAATGACAAAATTCAAAAAATCGTTTTCAATGCATTTTGTGATTTATATAGAATTTAATAATATGTAATATAAATTGCATACACTGTCATACTTGTTCAATCCTAATGCCTTGATCAATAGCCGTCGCCGGTATCGTCGGGCAAGAAATCGGACGGCTCTGGTCGCCGGAAGTTGCAAGCTGGGAACGCAGCTGGGTCGGGCATTTTGAATATAAAGGAAGTTCCTTTTCACACCAAACACAACCCACGCCTCTACGTCAGATACAGGGAGAAGTTGTATCTGGAGGTAAGAACACAAGAACAACAGTATATCCAGTGGGGTTAGTGACAATCATAGACACAACCCACTCCTTTATGAAGTTGTATCTGGAGGTAAGGAAACACGAAACAGCAGTATATCTGTTGGGGTCGGTGACAATCAAAAACACAACCCACTCCTCTTTTGAAAATACAAGGCGACGTTGCATCTAGAGGTAAGAATACAGGAACAACAGTAAATACGATGGAGTAAGGGGCAATCTCAAACACATCCCACTCCTTTACGGCAAAAACCAAGGAGAATTAATGTGGAGGTAAGAATACAGGAACAGCAGTATATCCGATAGGGTCAGACCCCTATTTGCATATTTAGATATTTGTATCGGACACGAAATTAATCTCCTACCCTGCATAGCATATGGACCAGTTTTTATCTTATTACATGCATGTAACATTCCGATATCGGATGAAACATTCGTAAAATAACCACTTATGTACATTTATGTACTTTTTAATGCAACTTATAAAAATCTATTCTCTATTGAAACAGGCCCTTTATGCAAATATCTAACAAAAAGTGTAAACTTTCTGCCTAAATCTTTCACAGGGAAAAAATACAATTTCATTCAGATTTGTTGAAGAGAAATATTTTATTACTCCCAAACTACCTTTAAAATAGTTGCATGTTACCTGGGACAATGAAAGCTGAGTTTGTAAAATGAATCCTTGAGAATATACCCGAAAAGCTGTATGGCCTGTTTCGTAGTTGTTGTATGTGGTCTTTTGTATGTTATATTTTGTATGTTTTATTTACATACACACTAAACCGTGGTCTAAATTGTTTTGTATGGTGTGTTTTGCATGTATCAATCACAGACACACTAAACCCTGGTGTAATTTCTTTTGGTATGTAGTATGTATTATTCACAGACTCACCAAACCCTGGTGTAAGTTGTTATTGTATGTTGTTTGTTGTATTCACAGACGTACCAAGCCCTCGGAAACATGGCCGACAGGATCGCATCGAATCTTGCCGCCTTGAAGACTCCCGGCATTGCCCTAGTTAAACTATAATGTTTTCTCATCATAGTTTACCACAAAACACCCTAGAAAGAACAGTTGATAACGGCTTTTTTTCACAATGTAAAGTTTTGATCATACTTGATGTAGTTAAACCATTAAATGATATTGATTTCGTAACATTTATAAAATATTTAGTTCAGGATTGAAAATTGTTGGAAATGTGTATGTACACATATGTGAGATTCATTTATCTGTTATGTCATATTTCAATTGATTGGAAAGCTTTTGATTCTTTTTGCGAAGGTGTTAGCAGCAATGGTAGTTATTTATATAGAAAACTGTCTCACGGTTAGAGAACTGTTTTATTTAATAATTTTGATATTATCTTGAAATTATCAGGTATCAAGATCAAGTTAATTTTAATTTTTCTCTTCTTTTCAAAGATTTTTTTAACTAAAGGGAAACTTTTTTTAAAGTTTTGAAATTAGAAATTTAGATTGAAATAGTTATAGTGTTATGATTATTAGATGTCTATAAGCCCATAGTGAGATTTGCTATGTTATTTATTGATAATGATGTAACATTGTTCTTTATAGCAGATGCTAGGCTGACCTTTACGAAAGTCAGTGTTATAGATTAAGTCGTTTGTACGTATTAAGATGAACAAAGTGAAAATTTGGTGTTTTCTTACTAGTGGTAACCGATTAAATTTAGAAGGATTTATAACATCAGTATTATTATAATTGTGTTGAAACTAAGTAATTAGTATATTCTTTAACGAATCAGAATTTCAAGATTTCATGTGGAATCAAGTCTTTTTTACCTGAGATTATCGATTGAATGGATTAATATCATAATAGATTAGTGTGCCTGTTTTAGAACGTACTCATTATTTGCTTAATGTATAAATTAGAACAACACACTTTTACCATGGATTATAGGTCTTTTCTTGCCTGCCATTGGCGATTAATGGATTCAAAGGATTGCTGAGTTCATACTTTGTTTTGTTTAAGGAATAAAGGCATCATTATCATATTTTAAAAAAATAAGAATAGCTATTTCCAATGTGATCACGAAATGTGAACTTTTCGGCATGTTGTCATAAATTGAATTGTATTTATTAAAAACACACTACAGGATTTTTATGGCATTTTATTTGACTTTCATTTGTTAAAACACTAATTATGGTGACATTCTGATATCAAACATATATTCATCTAAACATTTTAGATATAAGCCAATCATTTGTTTTCAATGAAATCCAAAGATCATCCGCAAGAGTGGCATGAAGCAGAAAATCACGTGAAGGTTTTGTACAAATACTTTCCATAAAGCCTTACCTGTCAAACACTATCAACTCAAAATGTTTCTTTTACTAATTTAAGTTCCAAAATAACGTTTTAGTAATTGAGGCGTGTCATTGTCATGTGCTGGTTTGAAACTAACTTTCTACCTTGATATTGTCACTCTCTTGAAACCATATTAGCAGCAAAATGACGCTTTACAGCATCAGCGAGTACCTTTCGGGAAAATGACACCATTCAACAAGTTGAGCATTGGTTACTTCATCAACTCATCAAATGTCTAACAAAGTGAAGTGATTTTCGTAAATCGAATTGTTGCAAATGACATCCTATATAATGTTTTGCAACAATTCAAGGATTGTCTCTATAAGTGAAGTGATTTTCGTAAATCGAACTGTTGCAAATGACTCCCTAAATGCAGTTTTGCAACAATTCAAAGAATGTCTCTATAAGTTAAGGGGTTTTCGTAAATCGAATTGTTGCAAATGACTCCCTAAATGCAGTTTTGCAACAATTAAAGAAGTGTATCTATAAGTGAAGTGATTTTCGTAAATCGAATTGTTGCAAATGACACCCTAAATAAAATTTTGCAACAATTAAAGAAGTGTCTCTATAAGTGAAGTGATTTTCGTAAATCGAATTGTTGCAAATGACTCCCTAAATAATGTTTTGACACAATTCAAGGAATGTCTATAAGTGAAGTGATTTTCGTAAATCGAACTGTTGCAAATGACATCCTTAATAATGTTTTGCAACAATTCAAGGAATGTCTCTATAAGTGAAGTGATTTTCGTAAGTCGAACTGTTGCAGATGACATCCTAAATAAACTTTCGCAACAATTCAAGGATTATTCTATAAGTGAAGTGATTTTCGTAAATCGAACTGTTGCAAATGACTCCCTAAGTGCAGTTTTGCAACAATTCAAGAAATATCTCTATAAGTTAAGGCGTTTTCGTAAATCGAACTGTTGCAAATGACACCCTAAATAAAGTTTTGCAGCAATTAAAGAAGTGTCTCTATAAGTGAAGTGATTTTCGTAAATCGAATTGTTGCAAATGACATCCTAAATAAACTTTCGCAACAATTCAAGGATTGTCTCTATAAGTGAAGTGATTTTCGTAAATCGAACTGTTGCAAATGACTCCCTAAGTGCAGTTTTGCAACAATTCAAGGAATATCTCTATAAGTTAAGGCGTTTTCGTAAATCGAACTGTTGCAAATGACACCCTAAATAAAGTTTTGCATCAATTAAAGAAGTGTCTCTATAAGTGAAGTGATTTTCGTAAATCGAATTGTTGCAAATGACATCCTAAATAAACTTTCGCAACAATTCAAGGATTGTCTCTATAAGTGAAGTGATTTTCGTAAATCGAACTGTTGAAAATGACTCCCTAAGTGCAGTTTTGCAACAATTCAAGGAATATCTCTATAAGTTAAGGCGTTTTCGTAAATCGAACTGTTGCAAATGACACCCTAAATAAAGTTTTGCAGCAATTAAAGAAGTGTCTCTATAAGTGAAGTGATTTTCGTAAATCGAATTGTTGCAAAAGACACCCTAAGTAAACTTTCGCAACAATTCAAGGAATGTCTCTATAAGTGAAGTGATTTTCGTAAATCGAATTGTTGCAGATGACACCATAAATAAAGTTTTGCATCAAATCAAGAAATGACTCTAGAAGTAAAGTGATTTTCGTAAATCAAATTGTTACAAATGACATCCTAAATAAACTTTCGCAACAATTCAAGGATTGTCTCTATAAGTGAAGTGATTTTCGTAAATCGAATTGTTGCAAATGACACTCTAAATAAAGTTTTGCAACAATTCAAGGAATGTCTCTAGAAGTGAAGTGATTTTCGTAAATCGAATTGTTGCAGATGACACCATAAATAAAGTTTTGCATCAAATCAAGAAATGACTCTAGAAGTGAAGTGATTTTCGTAAATCAAATTGTTACAAATGACATCCTAAATAAACTTTCGCAACAATTCAAGGATTGTCTCTATAAGTGAAGTGATTTTCGTAAATCGAATTGTTGCAAATGACACTCTAAATAAAGTTTTGCAAGAATTCAAGGAATGTCTCTATAAGTTAAGGGGTTTTCGTCAATCGAATTGTTGCAAATGACTCCCTAAATGCAGTTTTGCAACAATTCAAGGAATGTCTCAATAAGTGAAGTGATTTTCGTAAATCGAATTGTTGCAGATGACACCCTAAATAAAGTTTTGCAACAATTAAAGAAGTGTCTCTATAAGTGAAGTGATTTTCGTAAATCGAATTGTTGCAAATGACACCCTAAATAAAGTTTTGCAACAATTAAAGAAGTGTCTCTATAAGTGAAGTGATTTTCGTAAATCGAATTGTTGCAAATGACACTCTAAATAAAGTTTTGCAAGAATTCAAGGAATATCTCTATAAGTTAAGGGGTTTTCGTAAATCGAATTGTTGCAAATGACTCCCTAAATGCAGTTTTGCAACAATTAAAGAAGTGTCTCCATAAGTGAAGTGATTTTCGTAAAACGAATTGTTGCAAATGATATCCTAAATAAAGTTTTGCAACAATTAAAGAAGTGTCTCTAAGTGAAGTGATTTTCATAAATCGAATTGTTACAAATGATATCCTAAATAAAGTTTTGCAACAATTCAAGGAATGTCCCTGCGAGTGATTGATCACATTGTACTTTTATATTACTTTAGTTTGTACATTTGTGTACAGTGTTGTCATGCCGATTAAGGTCAGTCACATTCCTATGTATTGATTTATTCATAACATGTTCAAAAGACGTATGGTAATATGAGGTTTTGAAACCTATCTTGACCAGTATTTATTTCACTGACGAACATAAAAACAAATTGTTTCTCAACACTAAATATGAATATCTCATGCACTCAATTATGAGTAAGAAACAGATAACCGTTACAAAAAATATTGTTTCAACAAGTTTTCTTTTTGAAATACCTCCAAAATGATCTTTTCAACAAGCTTTGAAGTGCTTAACCCAAGAAGCACTTCAGTTAACTCAACTCTTTTAGAAGTACCGATATAATTATTACAATGTTAACGAACGAAAAATGTAGTCAGAGTTGGAAGAGAAAAATTTATATAATTTTAAAATTCGATTTGTAAATTGACACCATAGCGCCTTATCTTCATGACACCGATTTGATGAAAAACTTATAATTTATTAATTGACCTAAACGAAATAATCATAGGGTTTTTTGAAAGGCTGGTCATTAATCCTGTGTCATACTTATAATATAAGTACCTACTTCTCTTGTTTGGGAACAATATGAACATCATGAAGTTCCTAATGTTAACGCTAATGTTAACGTTAATGTTCATGTAAGTGTTATTAACTATCTTCTTTGTTACATTTAATCATAGATTCGTTGTTTTCACATTTGCTGGTAAAACATCATGTATCTTGAATTCTTTAAATGAATATATAACATTTCGAATCAAGATAGTAAACATATTTATCTTAAGTAAGAATACCGATGTCTTATGTTTCGATTTTTTTACCTGTATGCCTTATGCTCGTGTGTTTTATTTGAAACTAATTAAAGTTGAAAAAATGTTAACGCCGTTCATGTAAGTTTTATTAACTATCTTCTTTGTTACATTTAATCATTGATTCGTTGTTTTCACATTTGCTGGTAAAACATCATGTATCGAATTCTTAAACTCTTTCAATGAATATATAACATTTCGAATCAAGAAAGTAAACATATTTATCTTTAGTGGGAAAATCGATGTCTTATGTTTCGATTTTTTTTACATTTATGCCTTATGCCCAATTTCTACTATTATTATCTACTATTAAACATTATCTTTTAAAACGTTCTTTTAACCAAAAGGATTTCATCTATATCAACTTCCAACTTCTTCAAACAATTATCCACGAATAGAAGAACAGTATTCGACTCAGTAGACAAACTTGTCGTACACAGTCCGATAGACTGCGGTATGGCATGTGCGCATGCGTCAAGCTGCAGATCTTACTTCTACAACACACGGACAGGAATATGCCAGATTCACAATAACAGATTTGACTTCATCGACTTGGACATTACAGAAGAAGGAAATCTTTATTTCACAGATGGTTGGTTTCCGTTTCCTTTTGTACAATTGTTAAAGTCACAAGGACATACATTTTCGCGCTCAGAGAGGCTATTCGCACACATGCACTCGCTCAAGTTTTTGTTGTTGATGCTAAGCGATAAATTATGAAAAAAAATCGAAGTTTGCCAAATAATATGAACATATTTCAATACATCCGACTCTCTGTGACGGACTTGCTTAATCGGGTGACAAGTGACAAGTTTATTTGCATTCGGGGCAAATATTGTAAATATAAATATAGAAAATATAAATATAAATAATATATAAATATAAATAGAAAGTATCTCTCACCCAGCAAAATTGCTTAAAGCTCCTTCAACGGGTCATCGAACATATAAATCGATTATCCATTTTTATTGAAAATTTTTTTTATTGTAATAATAAAGCGAAAAAAAAAACCATTTCCAAACTTATCCACGAGTAAACTGTAAAGTCAAACATCTATTACAGCGTTCAAAACGCTTTATCATTGACTTGCCCCTTTTAAGATATCATCACCTCGGATCGGATTATTGAAACTTAAACTTATTTTTCAATACCTTGATAAATCATTGCAGAGCTCCCAGAAGAATCTACCACCCCTGGGCTGCTGATGTTTCCCTTCCTGGACGAAACATTAAGGGGATTCAGCATAATGAGAAACAAGACGATCACCGATTACCCTCTGCCCATGACATCCAACGTGTTATTCCTCGGTTACATGAAACGACATAAAAGAATAATCGTAGCAAAACAAAAACCCTCACAATTTGACGTATTCGACATGGCGGGATTCAAACTGGCAACTGTGAAGAACATCACTTTCCATAGTTTAGCTGTCGATGAGAAACACTCTAAATTATTCTTCTCTCCTGTAAGTTCTAAAGGTATTATCGGCGTCATGACAACCGGTTTCCAGAACGTTAGACTGAATCACGCATTTAAAGGTCAATTCGTCCCACGTGGTCTTGCAGTTGACCCGGAAGCGGAAGTTCTATACGTAGTGGTCGTTAATGGCGATTCAAGCAAGATCATGTCGCTGTCATATGACTTTAAAAACTCCACACTGATTGAAAAAGCGAGAACTTCGTTTGTCATCGCCATTGATCTGTTTCGAAAGGATCTGTATTACAGTATAGGAAAAACTTTCATGAAAAATAAGAGTTCGTTTATGACGGATGTATCAAATGTAGCCCTTGGTTCAAGTATTTCTTTCAAATATCCCAAGACGCTCTTCGTGAGCGGGCGTGGCGAAAACTACATCCGGGTCGTGGACACAACCATGAAGGAAACGGAAAAGGTCTTTCTGCCATTTAATGTAAGCACATCGATGGCAATCTGCTTCATCAACTAGACAAATGATATTCGTCAAATGAGAGGTTTCGGGCTATTTTCTTAAAGATGATTTTCATAAATACATTTTTTTATCATATTAGGGAGGGGGGTTATCCGTGCAATAAAGCTATCGGATAAACTTGGTATCTAAATCTGTTAAACATGCAAATTCGGTCTAAAGACAAACTATTTTTGCAAAGCTATATGCATTTCATGCGAATACTCCAACGATCATCTTTGAGGTCACCAATCTTCCTCGCGAGTTTACAGGGTGATTTCTATCCAGCGTAAACATAGTCCACGGTAGATTTAACGTGCATTCATATTTCAACAAGTTACCGAGGCATTGTCAAAGTTGTTCACATAATCATGTGTTTCGTACAAGGACCAACATGATGCAGCAATCGGAAATATCTTTTTTGAGAGAAAAAGTAGCCGACCAATCGTATTTGACCAATAAAGAAGTGGAACATATTTTATATTTTGTTATTTGTCAACAACTGCAGTACCAGACTGCCACTCTTGTTAAAAAACTAAATAACCTTTTCGGTTTGTTTATAAAATATTCTCGGGTCCTCATTTCTTATTTGTTATTTCTTAAAACCAGAGGTGGTATGATTTGATTACACTATGGAAAATTTTATTGAAATCATATGAAAACTTGTACCCAAGTCTAACAGCGGGAAAAAGCCATAGGTACGATTTGATCAGGTGTCTATTTTGTATGAATTATGGAAGGTTAAAGATACCAGACGAGGTTCCGGACACTACATGAAGGGCTCAATATTCTTATCAGAAAGCAGGAAGTGGTGCGGAAATTTATTAAGCGTCATCAATTTCAGTTAAAGATAAATCTGTAAAGCAATGAACTAGGGGGACGTCTCGATAAGTCATGATATACAGAATGCACAATGCACAATGCACATAAACTGCATACTCTAACATATCCTGATAGGTTTTCTTGATTATATTAAAGCTCCTGATGTATATTTCAACCCAACTATTGACATGACTCTTCGTTATTTGCAAGAGGCTACACAGTGAAAATTTATTTACGTGACAAATGCTGTGATGTCCCTATGACAGTTGCACGTCAGATTGGGCGATATTTTAACTATTTCCAATTTTTTAATAGAATCAGATACATTAATGATGTTAAAGATCTTCCAGACCATTTCGAGTCATATCAGGCGGGACTCAAATGTATTTTGAGGCAACAATGGTTGCAAAGGAGAGCCATCTCCCACAGTTGGGAATCGACTAAAAGCGGCAGGATAAAGAAGACCAGGTAATCTTCGCTGATTGTCTCCAGTTAATAAATCAGCAAGAGCTGCTGTCTTCATGCACCAGGGCTGTGGGTTCTCTTTCTGACAGGATTAATTTTGTTTAATGTGGTGGACGTTCGTCACTTGAAGGACAAAGGCAATTTTCCACCGCAAGATTCATAAGGAGGGGCCATTTTGTAAAAAAAACAAAAATGGTGTTGGGCAACATTGTGTAGGTTTCTTCTAAAACCTGTAATTTCAAACAAAATATCATAAAAAATACAAACATTTATGTAATGCAGGAAAGTTGCAGAGTATGAAAATGTTTTTTTTATATCTTGGTTAATGTTCATATTAATCAAACAAATTACCCGACAATTGATATTGCATGAAGGTATACGATCTATCATTTATAAACATTGTATTTCAAAATGTTGAAAACTTTATATTATTTATCAGGATATCAGGAGCATTAACTGTCGAAATAATGTATATAATTTATATGAGAACTTTTTAAAAAAAGAGTCGTAAAATACAGTTAAGATAGCTAGGGTGGACGACCAGTAACCTATTAGTAAAATATAAGGGTTGCAACGGGATCAACAACCCCTGTCTCTTTGAAAATTACTTTCAAGATGATATCTTCACATATTTCTATAAACAAATACACTATTAATAATACTCCTAATATATTTCTCTTTAACTTGAGCCAAGTCGACAAAATATGATTTTCTAAAGTAAAAGTATTGTACCTGTATTATTGCAATCTGAAAAAGCCGATAAAAATTTCAAGCTTTTCTTCATGACGATTATTCTCATTATTACACTCAAAATTATACATATTATATAAAAAGAACATACGTTTAGTGACCCATATAGCGAGACCTATGGTAATACAGGAAATAAAACATGACGCGTTTAAGAGGTTCGTCTTGAACATGAGTTGTCGTTCTTGATACTGGTATACAACTTCCTGTTGATAAGTGGATGCGGAAATAATATGAAGTAACTTGTGATATAGTTATCAAAATGTGAATTTCGCAGGCTCTTACATCTTGATAACTATATCACAAGTTACTTCACTGTTTTAAAATTTATAATTCTATAAAACCATTAAGATTTATCATTAAGTATGAATAATTTTGTAGAAAATCGAGTTTCTCTATGCCATAAGAACTAAAACAAATATGAAAAATTATGGTCATGGGATAAAAGGGGCAACGAGTATGTTGTTGGAGCCAAATATGTTAACTTTATAAATGGTGTTATCTTATCAAGGAGTAGTGATTCTCATAAGGTTATAGATATGTAATAAGTATTAATAATAAATAGGTTTAAGACGTGTTTTGAGATCGAAAACCGGACAAATGATTCAAGAAAATTCAAAACGGGATTGGTAGTGTTACATAGGCCATTATAAGATACTTATAAATGGGACGAAGAAATTCAACTTTGAGCGTTTTCCGACTTGGTTGAGAACAGGAAACATCATAATTTAAGCATTTTAGAGATAAGATGTAAGTTTAAGGAGGCGATCTGTGTGGATCTCAGCATATGTTGTATTGTGGCTTGTATCTAAGTTATATGGAAAAATCATAAACACGCTCGTCGTCGCTTTAAGATAGATTAAGAAAACTTTATCCTCTATTTTGGCAGACAGACAGACAAAACAGTTTGTTTCTCATCCACCAATTCGCCATCCGGCTATAAACATTGACAGTATATGACAGTTTTCAGACTATGATTGAAAACAGGAAACACCATATTTTAAGCATTTCGAAGATAAAAAATTAAGTTTAAGGATGCGAATTGGCATCCTGCTACATTAGCGTAATTGAATCCGCTGATCCAGCTCCTTCCATATACCCTGATCTCCTTCTAGCCAAATCCCTCGTACGGCTGGCGCGGTTTGATGTTCGTGGCTGTTCTCACCTGTTATTGTTTTGCCAATGAAATGTCGTTATCTAAGGAGCTTGACGCTACTCTTTTGAACTTAAAGAATTTTCCATCCGGGTTGTGCCGCTGTTGCTGGATGAGAGTCGTCTCATTGGCTGGTTACATAGCTAGTAATGCGAGGCTTTTGGCCTAAAGGATATCATGGTATATGGAAGGAGCTCGGTCAGCGGATTCAAATACGCTGATGTAGCAGGATGCCAATTCGCATCCTTAAACTTAAATTTTTATCTTCAAAATGCTTAAATTATGATGTCATAGTAAGGTTACAAAGTTGAATTTCTTCGTCCCATTTACATACTTTAATAAGATATATTCATGGCAAATGGCTTGACTGGGTCATTGAAAATGGCTTAACTAAATTTTTTTTTTTAGTTTCATGTATATATAGATAAAGCTTATATTTGATGCAGCCAAATGGTAGAGCGTCTGTTAATCCAATTTATACCTGGCATATAAGCCCTGTCGCATCGAACCAAAGTCGTTAAAGGCGCAGAAAGGCGTTTTAGGGGAAATAAAGAAATCACACAAAGCTAAATATGATGAACATAGATTTTGATAATCAAAACAAGGATTTCTTATACAAACTTACCAAGTTCGGCGAA
The DNA here is from genome assembly GCA_921293015.1 of Phorcus lineatus. Classification (NCBI taxonomy): domain Eukaryota; kingdom Metazoa; phylum Mollusca; class Gastropoda; order Trochida; family Trochidae; genus Phorcus; species Phorcus lineatus. The sequence goes on from OV121093.1 coordinate 14,515,353, forward strand.
GCTACACAAAGCCATGTTCCCCTTAAATATATTGATGGCAAAATAGGGCCTAAATGGCCGCAAGCAGTTTTAAAAGATGACCCCACGACTCCCCATTTTGGAAAAAATCATTTTTTGCATGATTCTTGATCCATTTGGGAAAATCTAAACAAATGCTAAAAACGTGCTTCCTTGCTTTTAAGGGATCTAGTTGTTTGTTTAGAAGGATCTGTACTTTTTGGTACCCGCACCGTACGAATTCTTAAAAATGAAATAATGTATTGATATTGCAAACTAGTCAATAAAAATTAAGATCTTGATAAGATAGTGAACATCTGTCAGAATGTAAATTATATTTAACCTGACCCACATATATGTTATAAAATTTCTTAACCTTCAAGTGAGCGCGTAATGACCAAATAAAGGCATTATGAAGAAGAACGAGTTCTTATTGATAGAAGGCATTATGAAACTTTATTTTCAGTTTGAAGTTTTAAGCACGTTTTTCTTGCTGACACGAATTGAACAGTCAGTAAATGAATGCACGACTTAATAGGTCAAAGCAAATGTCATAAAACCAGACTAAATGTCACATCCTGGGGACTGACTTCATTAGTGGACAATGGTCAGATGAGGCAACGCTTCAGGCAGACTCAGTCGGAGACTGCCCATTGGCCTTTACTAATACATCTGCTGAGCAAAAGTTTGTTACATTACTTGCAAATAGTGCAAATATTTTGTGAATAGATGTTTACTCAAGTTCAACTGTTTCAAATATCTTTCTGCCATATTTGTTTGAGGAGATGACGAAAATCCATGATCCATCCACCTACTTAAATATCATCTTCATATTTCTACTGGAACAAGTTTTGCATGGATTTGCAAAATAACTGGGGTCCAAAATGCAAATAAAATTCCAAAATGTTTTTTGTGTGTTGTAAATAACTTATCATATATAACAAAGTTAACCACAATTAAGTATTTTGTCGGAAATATTGTTGATTATATTTAAAGATTTCTTGCAGAAAACGAAATCTCAAAGTTTTTAAATTTTACCCAAATCCCCCTTTTGGGTAATGCCAGAAATGTGTCCTCCATACCACATACGTATACCATATGTATATAATGTAGAAATGTATTTTCTGTAAATTGATACGTGAAGAATTTTATTCAAAATTTCGAAAATATTTTACATTGGGAATAATTGAACAATGTAACAACTTTTTGTTCAGTAGCTGTTTTTCGGAGAAGAAACATTTAATTCAAAAGTAGAGCATACTCAATACTATATTTATGTATTTCTAACGCATGAGGTTTTGTCAATAAACTAAAGTATCACAACCGTCTAATCAATGATACCGAAACAGTATTAATCTAAATAGTATGAATAATTAATGAAGGATGTATTTCCGTAAGAATTCAGGTTCAACTTGAGATTGATTTAATGAATTATTACTTTTTATGTTATCATGTTTAACAAGAGAGGACAAAATATGGAATGTGCAATACAAAACCGATGTAAAACGTGAATAAACAATGATGCTTTGTTTCTTAATCTAAAAATTATTGGTTCATGTACAAACTAAAAAAATGGCAATGTTAAGATACAATGTTTAAGGACAATCGCATGTTTATTTTAGATAAATAAAGTGATCAAACAAAAACGAAAATAAGTGCAACTAGGACTGCCGAGGCAGTACTTAGGTCTTCAAGACTTCCTCTTTGACCTTCGCATAGTGTTTGACCTTCACACGGTGTTTGACCTTCACATGTTTTTTTTTGTCTTAGTGGTAAACAGTAACTTGCCTATGATTGTGACCAAATGTCATAAGGAAACTGATATTATTGCAAAGAAGTTGATAATGCGAAAAAAGTATGCTAGTAACGAATTCGTCATGATTGACTTTTTTGTTTGGACTGTGATGACGCTTTATTCAAAAGAAGTTTCAAGTCTCTAGGTGCATTTTGAAATATTTCCCCATGTTAAATATGTTGAAATGATTTTTCCCGATTTTGAGCCTTAATTGTGGAAAGTTGACCTTGTTCGCGATCAATGTTTTAACAGTTTCTTGAAGTCCACATACTGGTCTTACAATCCTGAAAAAATGGTCCAATTGTGAGTCTAACTTTTTGAGTTATCGACCCTTGAACATGGTTACAGGAGCTAAGTCGCCCGACTTTGAAGGGTTGCAGAAAAAAAAGTATTAAGAAAATTGAAAATGTGGCTCCATAACTTTTCTCCCCACTCCTTCAGCTATGATATATGTGAGTTTCAGCTCTTAGATGCATGTATCTTCAGAGGAGAAGATTTTCAAAGATGCATGGGGTCCGGAAATTTAAAAAAGTCAAAAAAAGAAATATGGCGGCGAAAGTACTAACGCTACGAAATTGCCATGATTTACTTTTTTGCTCCAAATGTAATTGCCTATCGTTTAAAACAAGTTGCATGTCTCTAAGTGCATTTTGAAAAAAATTTCAATGTTAATTTTTGAAACTTTGAGTGGGTCTGTGCCTTTAACGCATGATCCGATTAAGCCCAAAAGTTTCGCACGACTATTCCACAGTAAGGTCTATAAGCGTACCAAATTTGGTCGAATTTGAAGCAGCCGTTTTGGCTGTAGTCGATTCACACAAAAAGTACAAATAATAATAATAATACGGATAAAAACAATAGGTCTTCCAGACTTTGTCTTGAAGACCTAATAAAATAGCGTGCCATTAATCAGACAAAGATTACTACTGATGTCGACTTAACTACAAGTCCTAAAATGGCGTACCATTATTCGACAAAAATGTTACCACGAAAAACGCAAATAAGTGCAATACAACGTGTTTTAATCAAAATGAGTAGTTTTAAAACGAACGTATGATCGGTTAAGAAGAAGAAGAAAATATTATATTTCTGTGTCACGTGGTACATAGTTTCTCACAACACATAGTAAAAGCTTTAAAAGATTGTTTCACCCGGCTATAAGGCCTATGAGACACATACAAATCTTAAAATTGTCATGTATAACAAATGTACATTACAATACAAACATATACAAGAGATGGTGATATTCAAGTACTATTGGGGCTAATAGCTTGTTTTCGTCTATTATACATTTTTATTAATAGAGCGGCAATAGGCTTTAAAAACCCCTCATTACGTAATATGAATACAGATTGGTTGGTTAAGGACAACTGTCTAAAGGAAGGATTGACACGAGAGATATCCTGCCACAAATAATACCTTTGATCAGAATAAAAGTCGCACTCAGCGAGAAAATGTATTCAATAACATTGCGATTGCAAAACTTACATATCCTATTCTCTAAAGGCGTTTTATACCTAGGTATACCTGCCGACTTCTACCTCCACTGGTAATGTGCCACAGCGTAGCTTAATAAGTACACTGCGTTGAGATATTGTTAAAAAAGTAGTTACATAAAATTATGATGTCAAAAGATTCTTAAATAATCTGTAAGTACTCAGTTTATTACCATTTTGTTGGCCTTTATCATTGAATCAATCATTAGGTTAAGTTATGCCAATTCAATTGATTAAAGGTGTTCACACAAAAATGGCCGCCAGTAGTAATGCATGATACATGATTATTACCTCCGACTACGACTACGGATGCTCGGGTTGAGTAATGAGATGTTTTTACCCTCTTACGATATTACATGTTTCATAAACTAATGTAAATTGGAGAAATTTTTAAAGAAGTAAATCTTTCAAAACGTGCTACTGCCCTTTTAAGATAATGTGTTTTGAATAGAATCGATGGAATGTATGTTTGTGTTTTAAAGTCACAAAATATATGTATATGCTGTAATCAAATCACAAAAATTCAGGTAATTGTGTATATTGACCCTTTAAACATTAACATTGACTTCAACATGGAATAAAAATGAAGAAAACGTTTTAGTAGAGTTTTTCACCAAAATGTTGCAATGCAAAATTCAAAACTTCGAAAAATTAAATTATCGCTTTTAAAATCTGAAAGTTAAATGAAGTACCATCGGTAATGTTAGAACAATGTTTTTCGATCCAGATAATAAAAATACAAATCACAACATATCGATGTTAAAATCACTACTGATGTCGACTTAACTACAAGTCCTAAACTAGCGTGCCAATAATCAGAAAAAAATTACTACTGATGTCGACTTAACTACAAGTCCTAAAATGGCGTACCAATAATCGACAAAAATGTTACCACAAACTTTTGATAAAATCCTTTCTGAATACATAATCCTGACTCTTTTCACAACACCTTTTTCTTTGGTACATGTAGCTTTTGTTTATATAATTTTTCTAACCTCGTTAGCATATACATACAGCGAGTCTTGAATTAAAGGGACACATAGTATGTTTTTGGAGTCAAATTTGTCAAATTTATTAATGAGTTTAATGTATCGACAACATCTGTTGTTTCAGAAAAGCACACTCTTAGAGCTTATATTTTCAGTTGGAAGACAATAAACAGGTTTATGTTTCAATTTGTGATAAAAAAAAACCTGACAATGGCATGCGCTAATGACTCAAACTTAATTTTCTAAACTAATCTACAACAGGAACAAAGACAAATATTTGTTGGTAGTGTTCAGTAGGTCATTCAACTGATATTCATATAAAGTGGATGCAGCATTTCGACCTATTAACATGTTTATGACTGTTTTTGTACTATCGCTCAAAACAGGGAAATATAATAATAATGGCAATTCTGACAAAGAGATGCAAGTTTAGGGAGGATATTCAAACTGAACTCAGGATATATGGTATTTTGAATCTTATCTAAGCCACATGAAAGATCATAAAACATCCTCTGTCACTTTAAGGTCGTTTTACTCTGGGCAGCCCTTCTCCATAACTCCTTCCTCCTATAAAACCCTCTTAAGAAAGAATAGTTAAAGAATAAACTGTTACAATGCTCTCAATGCCCTGGGTGTCATGTCTGCAGCCCAACCTGGTTGCGCTACAGTGAGGCATATGGCACTGGCTGTATAATGGCGCTGCGCAGAGCAGCGATCCAAGATGGAGGACAAGGCAATTTTATGCATAGCGATCACAAATTTACTTCATTCTAGCTCAATAGCCACGACATGTTGAAGAATAGAATCTACCTTGAATGCAAATAAAATTAGAACTCGGAATATCGTCACATATATTTTTTGTTGCAAAGGGATTTTGCTAAACATGATATTGTTTGCAGCGGAGCGATAGCCCCGCCCACCGGGAAATATAAACAATATAGTGGGTGGCTTCGTGCACTGTTTTAAACTATGAAAGATCGAAAATTGAAGCAATTGTTGTTTACTTGGTGTGGTGACAGGTTGTTTCAAATACTGGTAATGAAGGTGTAAGGCGATTTTGCGACATTTCCCCAAATCGACCCAATCAAAACCTGTCAACTACGACGCTCAGTACCACCGAGACACAACAACGACCAACTAAATTACAGCAAGTCGTATGGTCTAATTTCTAATTTTCGACAATTTTTTTAACTTGCATTTAAAAGGACTTGAAAAAGTACTGACAGAAACTCATATGTCATTAAAATCTAATCAGACTTGTACTTCCTTTCATTATCATATTTTGAAACAATATTGATAAATATGATGAATTAAGTTAGATGTCTAAAATATTAATACATTATCTAATACATTAATCTACATGACATTTGGAAATTAATTTAGGAATAAATAAAAAATATTCATCATCACTTACAAATATCATTCATGATGTTGAATTTCCCATATTTCTACTAGAAATAACCCAGTACATATCCAGGTAAATATTTGTTAATTTAAGCTTCTACAGAAATCATTAAAGCTTATAAGTGCATAAATTTTAACCAAGATCTTTTTAAGACTAACCTTAAAATAGAGTACTGGGTAATTCGATTTTAGGGCAAATTGGGTTACTTTTTACAGTTTCAAATTTAAATAACACCAGTGATGATACTTTTGATCTTCATATCATTACTCAGGTAAATGTTACATGAAAGAAATATATTGAAATATATTGAGCTGAAGTTTTAAAAACAGAAAAGCCCAGTATAGTTTATGTAAAACTAAGATATTGTATCACAAGTTCTTTTGCCTCATCTTAAAATACTAACAGATTTGGTTTTTCAGTAAATATTATAAGCTGTTAAAACTGCAAATATAAGAAAAGTTTAGAACTAAAAGACAAACATTATGTGGGGAAACATATATTTATGAGCTTTTTGACTTTATTGCAGCCTTTTTTAAAAACTGATTCCCTTTTGTTATACAGTTTTCAACGAATCTTCATAAAACAAAAGGGACTTTCAATTTTCAAAGGTCCTACACAATTATGCAAATTAACTTTTTAAAACCCATATAAATATTCAATCAATAATTTAAGAAAGTAAATATCATAAATAGAAAATAGATTACTTCTAGCTATAGATTTATAAGTGATGCTCACGATTATAACTATCGAATTTTACTTTTATTAGATAATGTTTATATCATATAGAGTAAATATATCAATTCTTCTGCAAGGCCTTTGACTTTTCAAAGATAAATTATTTCACATTCACAATTTATTTTCACAATTTATGTCCGTATTTACCGGTGTGATTTTAAACACAGCCACAGGTAGTCCTCCATGAATCCATGAATGGCTTTACATTACCTTGTGTGTTTTCATCGGCACACTTGTGATTTTGCTGAGACTTGAAGGGATACAAAACTGTACTCCAAGAGCTTTGAATTCACTTTTCAGGCCCTGACGCGTTCGAAATCTTGGAACAGTGTCTGGGTATTTTGACCTCCATCGGCATCGGATCCAAAAAAAATACACTACAAAGAACGGCTGAGTTGTATCAACCGAAAAAGCATTCTCCTCAGTTTAAGGCATGTCACTTGTTCGCCGTTTTATTTTGAGAACTGGGAATGGGAATCCCAGGCCATGACGTCATCAGGGATTCCCTGGAATTTGTCCTTGACCCTTTGATAAACATTTCGAAACAACGTTTAGTGTAATCATTGAGAAGTTTGTTGGGACTTGCAAATAATCAACTATTAAGAATCTTGAACATGAGTTTCCATAATCCATAAAAAATGATAAAAAGCGATATTCCCACTTGTTCATTTTATTTTGACAAGGACATTCAATCGAATAAAATTAAAAGATAATAAACATTTCGATTGAATTTGAAAACCCCTACAATCCAGTCGTTCGTACTTGTTCGCGCACCTGCTTTACAAATCTTATTTACCATTTTACCTTCACCTCTCAAAGAGTTCCACTTTTTGTTACGATTTTATCGTAACGATCATTATCTTACGACCGGTTTACGAACGTTTAGTGAAACGCTCTTATATTTTTTTGACAAATTCGTAATATCGGTCGTAAGTACTTATGAACGTTCTTAGTTACGAGCGTTTGTGAAACGGCACCCAGTGCCATATTGCCTCACTGTAGCGCAAGCGGAACGAAGCCCGGGAACCAGTATGGTCTAGAGCCTCGATGGGCGATTAGGGCAGGCATGCAGTCATCTCACACTCTCAAATGTCAGTAGCGGCAACTATTCGCTATTTATAACTGCATTACAAACTCTCGGCACAGAGAGTCATACCAAGCCTTGTGGAGGAGTTCATATACTATGGCCTCAGTAAGGACTTTCTTTCTTTTATTTTTCTTGAAAGCAACTGACAGCGGCGACGTAAGGCTTGGAGTTTTGTTACCAAAATATGGAGTTTTACCCTTTTCCTTGCAAAAAACTCTTCCAGGTATTGAAATAGCTCTGGAATCTATGAATGAAAATCGGTTTCTTTTGCCGTCACATAAGTTATCAGTTATAGTTCGTGATAGCAAATGCTCAGCCAGTGAAGCTCCCTTGCAAGCGGTTGAACTGTACAGCGTTGGACATGTCCACGGGTTTATTGGACCAGCTTGTGAATATGCGGTTGCCCCCGTTGCTAGGTACAGTCCTCGTTGGGGTATACCGGTTTTAACAGGCGGGGCAATGGTTGGTGCATTCCAAGACAAAACTGAATATAAACTTCTCACGAGGTTGATGGGGTCTTACAACCAGCTTGGAGAGTTCTTTATTTCACTGACGAAGCGTTTCAATTGGAAGCATGTGGGATTCATATACAGTGATTACAAAAATCAGAGTAATAAAGGCAGGTCGAACTGTTTCTTTATGATGGAAGCTCTGTACCTTGCAGCGAAGAAAGAGAAGCTGAACTCCTGGCATGTGTCCTTTGATGCCAATGCTGAAAATTTTGACGTTGACAACATTTTGGACCAGGCCAAGACAAAGGCACGAGGTAATAAAAAAAATTCTGTTTTTTCTCATTTATTCTTCATTCATTATATATGCACCTTGGAAAATATTGTATCGATTGTATGGATCCTACATATTTTTACTAAAGTGACGTTCAAAATTTCGTCAGAAGCTGAAGAAATGAAGAAAAACAAACCTTTCTGTTAAGATGCATTTTGAAAACAAAATCGTAGTCATCTCACAGTTTCCATCATATATATGGAAATAGATGAACATCAGGTTTGATTAGCAAGTTTATTGTGAATATCACTCCATATCTTATCCAATCGTACAAACAGCGATATCATTTAATATTGTTTCAAGCAATATAACACACTATCCTAATAACACAATATAACAATAGTGTGTTATATTGCTTGAGACAATAGTAAACGATATCCAGCTAATGAATGCTCAACACTACTGTATTGTTGATAGGATTTGTCGCCACGGTAGTTGTAGTCATCAGGCTGTCGAAGACGAAGTTCCCTTTTTAGTAAATAGTCCATATTACTAAGATTTCCGGTATGACGTATTCCAAAATGTTTGTATTTCGTACCCAACTTTTCCCCAGTTTTCGGAGATTAAACAAACTACATTCAGCTTATAACTAGAAACTGTTGTAAATCTACTGGCCGCTTTAGTTGGCCGTATGTATAAGCGTAAAATGTCATCTCAATCACAATAATTTATACTCTAGCCCTCCCATATTTGAGATATTTATTTGTATCTAAATCTTTCCATATTTATCTTGTATACACAATGTTTTGTATGCCTCATTGGTATATGGCCTGGTGTTTGTATACTTTTTCATGTTTTTAAACGGTCACTGTACCCTATTTTATACATATGTGACACAATAAAAAATATTTTGTCTGTCTGTCTGTTTGTCTGTATTCTTACCCACCAAACACCCACTGATATGCCTTGCATTCTCCAGACCAAAATAGGTCCTTAATACCTACCATTAACCCGCACCCATGACTCCCACAAATGAACCTGACATACACAAACGCCCTACTCAAACTTTTACATCATCAACATGCACCAAAAGACGTCAAGTTGGGCTTTCGACTACGTCGGGGCTGCTGTCAATTTTGTTCGGTTTTCACCGCCGCCGCCGCACGTTCTGTTTAGCTATAACTTTTTACCACTTAGGTTTTCAAACTTAACTTAGGTTAAAAACTTATAATGTTTTGACATGCTCACATTGAAAATCAAAGGGCAAGCGATTATGAGAGCACATGTAGGGTCAATTGGTAGGGTGGTACAGTTTTGACATGTTGCCATATATCGTTAAAGACGGCAAACAAAATGGCTATTAAGGAAGCTTAAACTTTATCTTAATAATTGACACTGTCTTTATTTAATTTAGCTTGTGATGAAAATACATTACGCCATGAAGGTCAACATTGGGTCAGGCTTTTTTTCCGGTTCTCCTCTTGGACAGGATGTTGTTGCTAAATAGCAATACTTGAATTTAAGTGTGGATTTGTTCCGTAGCCGAGCCGGGATTGTATTCATCCTGTGCTTCAAATCTGACCGAATATATCAAGTGACCTTCTTGTGTTCGCTTGACCGCGTGCATGGATGAGTTTGTCACAATCAATGTATATATAAAAAGTCTTGTTACAAGTCGAAATGCGACGCATCCAGTCATCATTGAAATGATATATATATCACTGTATATGAATATATATCATTTCAATGATGACTGGATGGGAATTGGTTCATATATATATATATATGGCTGTCATTATAATATGACATAACAATGAGTTAACGACACAATCTAGCAAGCGGAAGGATGATTCCTTTGACATCGCGTTCATGCGAGACCTGTTTGTTTTAAAGGCCAGTAGGAAGAAAGATTTCCTATTATGCATGGGGTATAAATATTGTCAAACGGTGGTATCAAAGAATAAGGAGCGAAAAATTAATCACAACCAATGCCTGCACACAGAGAATTGTTAACATTTTTCACATTCTCTATAAAAGCACTTGCCTAGAATCGTTGACTAAATGGAAATTCATGGCGACTTTATCAGCCAATGGTATTTTGTTTTGCAAGAGGCCAATTGCTAACGGGCACGCCCTGTTCTAGCACGCATCATGGTTTTGCTAATGTTACTTAACATTAAGTAATTCCAATGGCTAGTTACATAAGGGCATGCGTAGTAAATGCTGTGATATAGGTCAGGGTATTGTAAAAGCTTCGCAGATACACATAAACTGATGTGTCGACATGTGTATCGTGGCCCTATTGGCGGGACGATATATCCTGACTCATGTTTTATTAAGCGAGACAACATATCATAGAAATATTGCCAAGGAACCTGCGAGAGATTATCATCACGGTAACATGGCAGCTCCGTCATAAATTCCTTTACAAACACTTTTCGAGTTTCCGACAGTTTCCCCTAGCGGAAAAATATTGCAACATGAACAACCTTGCAATATTGCAGCCAATGACAACATTGTTGCATTGATTGACTCTTTGTTGTCACGGAGGCCTATGAAATTGAGCAGTCGCTAAAGAAGACGACTGTTTTTGGAAATAAAGATTCAAAGGCTATTCGAATTAAGTTATCATATTATTAAGATATCAATGAGGCCTCTCGTATGATCACGTATGAAACGGCGTCGCTGATCCAATCAGGCGTTTACTTTTCTAGGCCGACAAACGTTCTTATTAAAACAGGGATTCGTAAAGAAATTTATAACGGGATTGAATATTTATAAGTTTCTTTGTTTATTGCCATGTGTGTTTCTTCACTGTTTGATATGTTACTTCACTAGTGTAAAAAGAATTCCTTTATGGGCCGATATATTATCATCATCATCATCATCATTACTATGTTAATCATCATCATCATCATCATCATCATCATCATCATCATCATCATCATCATCATTATCGTCACCATTACAATGTTATTCTTCATAAGCATCATTATCATCATCATCATCATTACCATGTTAATCATCATAGTCATCATCATCATCATTATCATCATCATCATCATTACCATGTTAATCATCATCATCATCATCATCATCATCATCATCATCATTATCATCATTATCATCATCATCATCATCATTACTATGTTAATCATCTTAAGCATCATTATTATCATCATCATCATCATCATCATTATGTTAATCATAAAAGGCATTATCATCATCATGATCATTACTATTATAATCATCATCACCATCATTTCTATGTTAATCATCATAACCATCATCATCGTCATCATTACTATGTTAAACCTCGTAAGCATCATTATCATCATCATCATTACTATTATAATCATCATTATCATTATCATCATCATCATCGTCATTATTATAAATTACTGGGATTATTTAATCATACTTTGTTTTACAGTATTGCTTATGTGTGCCGGTCCAGACCATGTAAGGAAAATCATGATACGAGCCCACGACCGCCTTGTCAAAGATGATTTCGTATTTTTCAACGTAGCTCCTTTTGAAAGGTGAGAAAAGCTTAAATGAATAGAAATCCAACCCAGATTTCAGATAAGTTGCCCTCTGTTACGAAAAGAAAAAAAGTCTGGTATCAATATTTAGGGTTCCATTGTATGGATAGGGCTGTGTTCATTATCCTTCACTCTATTGTTAGAATGGTATAACACGTTACCCGTTTAGTATCCTCTTTACCTTAATTTGTTTTATTAAGTAACAACGTACCTAGGTAAGATAGTAGAAACAGGTAAACGTTTATCTATAGTTAATATCTTCTTCTCTTTCAGTGATCCCCAGAGTAAACAATGGTATAGACAAGACGAATCGACGGCGAATAACACAAAAGCTCGAAGTGCGTACGAAGGTTTGATGACAATCACTCTACGAAAACCGACAAGTCGCGAGTACAAAGAATTCTCAAAGGAAGTTAATAGACGGGCCGCTGTCCAATACATGAACTATACTTCGGATGGCGAGGTAAGAAACAGAACTTGATACACCTAGAATTATTTGATCGGTATCCTTTCATTAAGAGGGAAGGTAGATTTGGTATCACGAGTTCGATCGCAAAACATATAGGAAGCTTATACCTGCTTAGCCATACGCATCATTGACGAAAAACCGGAAGTTAAGATAGTGGTGCGTGGTCCTGTGCATAGCTCAGTTCTACGGCTTTCAGTGAAATCTGCAACAATTGACTTTCCGGATTGGCAGACGACTTCATGGCAGCATGGGGTTAGGAGGGTGATTCCTTGTCCATAAAAATACATACGTGTAAAAGTTTTTTTGGTGACAATGGGTAAATAACTTATTCAAAGTGTGCTCCTGTTTACCAAGCGGTGCAGATGGGTAGCTGGTAAACGTTTTGATAGAGGCGACCCTTGATCAACTCTATGTCAGTCTGGGTTCTAATAGAACAGGAAAATAAAGCAATTTAGCTTTTTACCTCTACTTTCATTATTTGTCTTATCGAATGATTTATTTATTGTGCGAATATGAAATCTTTTGGAGCATATTTTCTATGATTCCAGGTAAACAGTTTTGTAGGAGCTTTCCATGACGCGATCATTCTCTACGCCTTAGCGTTACATGAAACTATCGAAGCCGGGGGGAACATCACGGACGGAGAAGCGATCACTAAAAGAATGTGGAATAGGACATTTGAAGGTACATTGTTTGCTGAAAGTTGAAATATTTACCACAGTCTGATCAAAATCGAACCGAATTCCGAGGAATAAAAGTTCCAAACTATTGACATTATCAAAATTCAAACTCGTTCTGTCTATGCCTTCCCTTTTCACACGGCCTGACTCACAACTACACGTAGCGCAAACCTAGTCATTAGCAGATCAATCACATTATAGCGTTTATAAGAAGTAAGGCGGCGATCAATAATATAATTATCAGTGTTATAAAACTAAGTTTGAATTACAACTGAATTCAGTAAAATTGGTAAGTAACTGGAAGTCGACTCATCCTTATAATCTGCAAATATCCTTCAAAACCTTGTTATCTATCAGGCAAAATGCCTGTGGATACCGTGTAAGTTTTAAAGAGAATGAAGTGTTGTCATTTAAGGAGTCTGATGCTATCACGAAAAGGAGGTGGGGAGGGGGCAGGAGTGATGTCCTGTGAGCATGGTAACATATCTCTCTACATAACATAAAAGAATTTTATATATACATATATCGTTGTCATTTTTTTTTCATTTTATAAGCTTAGTGGGAAGGCAGGTTGCATTAAATTATATACGGGTCTGGGGGAGCTACATAAGACATGTCTTCGATGGTTTATTAGTAACGGGTAACGGTTTTGTCACGAAGCGATTCGAGACATTTTGCCTGATGGATACCAGGGTAAAAAAGTAGCTCTGCGGATTCAGTTACGCTGATGTAGCAGGACGATCTCAAATCATACGGCATGGTCTATTTATTGCAGGGATCACAGGTACAGTGAGTATAGATAGTAACGGGGATCGCGAGATGGACTTTTCCCTCCTAGACCTTAACCCAGCAACAGGAGGATTTGAGGTAAATAATCTTCTCATCTATATCAAAGAGACAACCATATCATTTAAAGTTTAAACGTCGCCGATTTTTTCACCAAAATGAACGGAGAAAATACCTTTTTAGCTCATCAGGTCTGAAAGACCCGATGGGCTTATGGCATGGCAAGGCGTCCGGCGTCCGTCCATCCGTCCATCCGTCAATCCGTCCATCCATCCGTCCGTAAACTTTTCACTTTTTCGACTTCTTCTCCAGAACCAATGACTCTAGAGAGCTGAAATTTTATGTGCATACTCCTTGGCAAATGGGGATTCTAAATTGTAGATTTCGTGACCCCATGACCCCAAATGGGGTCACAAGGGTCAAAACCTTAAAAATCTATTTTAATCTTCTTCTCCAGTTCCAAAAGGTCCAGAGAGCTGAAAAGTTGTGTGTAGACTCCTTGGGCACTGGAGATTCTAAATTGTAGATTTTGTGACCCCATGACCCCAAATGAGGTCACAGGGGTCAAAACATGAAAAACCTATTTTCATCTTCTTCTCCAGTTCCAAAAGGTCCAGAGAGCTGAATAGTTGTGTGTAGACTCCTTGGGCACTGGAGATTCTAAATTGTAGGTTTGGTGACCCCATGACCCCAAATGGGGTCACAGGGGTCAAAACCTTAAAATCCTACTTTCATCTTCTTCTCCAGTTCCAAAAGGTCTAGAGAGCTGAAAAGGTGTGTGTAGACTCCTTGGCCAACGGGGATTCTAAATTGTAGGTTTGGTGACCCCATGACCCCAAATGGGGTCACAGGGGTCAAAACCTAAAAAACCTAATTTAATCTTTTTCCCTAGTTCCAAAAGGTCTAGAGAGCTGAAAAGGTGTGTGTAGACTCCTTGGCCAACGGGGATTCTAAATTGTAGGTTTGGTGACCCCATGACCCCAAATGAGGTCACAGGGGTCAAAACATGAAAAACCTATTTTCATCTTCTTCTCCAGTTCCAAAAGGTCCAGAGAGCTGAATAGTTGTGTGTAGACTCCTTGGGCACTGGAGATTCTAAATTGTAGGTTTGGTGACCCCATGACCCCAAATGGGGTCACAGGGGTCAAAACCTTAAAATCATACTTTCATCATCTTCTCCAGTTCCAAAAGGTCTAGAGAGCTGAAAAGGTGTGTGTAGACTCCTTGGCCAACGGGGATTCTAAATTGTAGGTTTGGTGACCCCATGACGCCAAATGGGGTCACAGGGGTCAAAACCTAAAAAACCTAATTTAATCTTTTTCCCTAGTTCCAAAAGGTCTAGAGAGCTGAAAAGTTGTGTGTAGACTCCTTGGGCACTGGAGATTCTAAATTGTAGATTTTGTGACCCCATGACCCCAAATGAGGTCACAGGGGTCAAAACCTAAAAAAACTAATTTCATCTTTTTCCCTAGTTCCAAAAGGTCCAGAGAGCTGAATAGTTGTATGTAGACTCCTTGGGCACTGGAGATTCTAAATTGTAGATTTTGTGACCCCATGACCCCAAATGAGGTCACAGGGGTCAAAACATGAAAAACCTATTTTCATCTTCTTCTCCAGTTCCAAAAAGTCTAGAGAGCTGAAAAGGTGTGTGTAGACTCCTTGGCCAACGGGGATTCTAAATTGTAGGTTTGGTGACCCCATGACCCCAAATGGGGTCACAGCGGTCAAAACCTAAAAAACCTAATTTAATCTTTTTCCCTAGTTCAAAAAGGTCTAGAGAGCTGAAAAGGTGTGTGTAGACTCCTTGGCCAACGGGGATTCTAAATTGTAGGTTTGGTTACCCCATGACGCCAAATGGGGTCACAGGGGTCAAAACCTAAAAAACCTAATTTCATCTTTTTCCCTAGTTCCAAAATGTCTAGAGAGCTGAAAAATTGTGTGAAGATTCCTTGGACACTGGGGATTCTAAATTGTAGGTTTGGTGACCACTTGACCCCAAATGGGGTCACAGGGGTCAAAACCTTAAAATCCTACTTTCATCTTCTTCTCCAGTTCAAAAAGGTCTTGATAGCTTAATAGTTGTGTGTAGACTCCTTGGACAATGGGGATTCTGAATTGTAGGTTCGGTGACCCCTTGACCCCAAATGGGCAATGGGCCTTTTTTATTTGATTGTGAATAACTCGGACATTGGGACAGGCTATCTTTCCTACACTGGCCATGACCTCATGGTCTAAACCACAACACCTATTTCTATCAAAAGTCTGATGAGCTACAGAGCCCATGGCTCTATTTTTTAGAGACAACCTAAGTCATTACAAGATATGATTTCACGCATTTTGCGACAAAATAAACGGCGAAATATCTTGTTGATAAGGAGCCCTACCATTCATAATTGGTCCGGATTTAACACTCAAATTACCATCCATTGAATCTTAATTTGAAATATTAATCAAATCAAAAAGGTTGATATGAGAACATTATTCGACATTCTCTCTGTACCTTACTAAAATCGATGCAATTCCCTATGCTCACTAATCAGAAATAGTCCATAATCGTAGCACACGTTTAAAGTGTATTCTTCATAGGCGTTCTTAGATCGTGCTTACAATGTTTTTCACTTGCGTTCCACGCTTTACCGTAAAATGGAGAAAACTGTTATTTTTCTAACAGACAAACTTACTTCTGTCTGCTCTCCATAACCTAGTGGATAAAGCGGCGTTTTAATAATTGACCTTAAATCTCGTACTTTCATTAGTTTATTTTCATATAAGAGGCGATTTACATTTTTGGAAGAATATGAGCATACCTTATTTTATTTGAAATCAAGAAGAACGACACCAAAGGCCGGATAAGTACCGAAAATGCGATTCTTTGAAAATAATCCGTTGCTTACAATAGAGTGACGTGATCACCATTCATCAAACTGAGAAAGTTTAAATATCCTACACTTGATTGTCGTTTTCATTTCACATGTTTCTTTTTGCTGCTCCAGAAATTCTATATTTAACTTTCTTGCAGGTGGTAGGAAACTATTTTGGAAGGCAAAAGATATACACCCCAATTGAAGGCAAGAACATTCATTGGCCAGGTGGCAGAACAGAACCGCCGCCGGATATACCCCCTTGTGGATTTGAAGGCGAGAAGTGTCCTTCAGGAGGTTAGTGAACATTAATTTTGTTTCCTTTTTCCCCAAGAAGAGACAAGTATGTAGTAAAGGCCTGCACAGAAACCTCGACAAAAGGAAGAGAAACAGGATTTGCCAAGAATGTAGGAGATAAGGTGAAATTGGATGCACGGGTTAACGATTACACTCAGCGCTCCGAGATACTTGTTTCTGAACATTTTATGTTCAAACCTTTCTGTCATGCAATCTTATGCAATTGAGAGGAAAGGTCGTCAAAACAAAATAATGTTACATTCATGGTGTTTCTTGTATGAAGATTCTTCAAGCGAATGATATCGTTAATGTGTTTTGATAAAGATAATTAATAAACGTACTAGATATAGGGGATACTAAACGACCTTCCATTTAATACTATTTCTATTGAACGAGTCAATGATTTTTTATAAAACGAGCGAAAGCGATTTTGATACCAAATCATTGACAAGTCTGAATAAAATAGTATCTAATGGTAAGAAATTTAGTGCTCTGTTTGTTACTCGGCCGCATAAATCAAACATGATTGCCGATTGGGTGCCGAAACTATTATATGTCCGTGACTTGGCGGCCACAGTGACGGCGGGGCTAATATTGTGACGTCATAGCTACACACTATTGTCAAGTCATACCTGCAGCGATATTTAACTAGTTTAATATTGTCATATAAACATTACACTGAAGTAGCTTACACGGGCGAATGATAAGCAGAGGATATTTGACTTTTCTCGTTGAGTACAATGTATATCTCATCAAGTGAAATAGAAATTTAAAATGCGACGAATTTCATCACCAAAGGACTGGGACCTCACCTAACAACCTCCTTGACCCTGTATGGTGAGTAACTAAATTACAACCACTTCCCTAATTAGTTAATTAGTTAATCCCAATAAAGTAGACTTTCCGTGCCACATGAAACATGTATAAATGATTTAAGGGCCACAGGGACAAGAAGCCAGTATAAATCTTGTGTATAGATTCATTACTTGTTTAGGGATTCTAATTTTTAGATTTGGCGACTCTGTGACCCATATCAAAGGCCACTGATGCCAAACCCTAAAAACCTGTTTTCATTTTCTTCTCCAGAGGAGAACTGCTGCTCAGTGTTCTGTACATGTCAGGATTTCATGTTAAACTGGTTTGAAATGCCACCAATTATTATTCATTGATTTCACGTTTCATCGATAAACAAATTCTTATTTTTGTTGCTGACTTTGTGACTCAATGTATACTCTCGGTCATGGATTTTGAAATGGGCGTCTTACCTCAAATTGCTTCACTTAATTGTTGTAGGCAGTGAAACTCTAGAGATTACCGAATCCTCAATCCTCAATGTACTGAGTCGGGGCTCCCATAAACCAGAGGATCTCACCGCTGCTCCTACAGAGCCGTCAGATCGTATATTCAATGAAGAGGACGTCACAGATATCTTAGAACCTTCCTTCACTTCGGAAAATTGGTAAGAAGCAGTGTACTGTGAAACAAGCAATTACATTTAATATAAAGCGATGGATCTTCTTCACCATAAGCATACCAGTTCGTCTATCTAAAAGCAATTTCCTTCGCAACGCTAACAATACAACTAAATTAATTAGCGAGGGGGGGGGGGGGGGGGATTGCGAAAGAAGCTGTTGCCATAAACACCACTGTATTTGCAACGTGTTAAGACTCTCTTCGCTTTGATTTGCTTTTCAAGTGAAACGATTTCATTTGAGTCAGACCTGTTGCAAGTTTAAAGAATGGACTTTTATATGAACTTGTCAAAGCTTCAGACAATATTAAAGTACTGTGATAAATTCAGTATTACAATAGGTCCTAGTATTACGAGGTCGTTAGAAGAAAGAAATTTCACCTTAACTACCTGAGATACTACATATGTACCTTCACAAAAAAACGTGTCATATATATTCTTGCCCTTTTGAATGGAAACTGAAAATGTCACACCTGAAGTAAGCGTTAAGTGTTAAACGGGGATGTTGTCCCTTTTGGGTTCAACATCACCCTTTTTAGTTCGTATGGTCGAAATCGGAATGATTGACGTTTGACTCTGTGCTTCGCACAGCATCCAACCAATTGTTTAATTTGTAGACTCTACCTATGTCACTCAATTCATATGAGATTTTTTACAAATAGTTACATTCGACAAAGCAATACTATTTAAGAACAGAAAGATATGAACTGCTGAATTGCATTTTGCAGGGCCACAAAGCGGAAGTTGACCTCTGATGACGTCACACAACTCCAATACGAGGTTCTTCTAGAGGAGAAGAAGAAAGTCATTGCCGAGACATCTTACTATAAGTTGATGAACAGAAAACTCATGAAAGAACTCGATGTTTAAGTCCATAGCTGCAGCGTAAATTCTGTGTCATGTCGATTTGGTATACTTTTGATATAAATTTGCTTCTATTCAGAAAATATCGTTATTTTGAGAGCAACTGAAAAAATTTCTCATGATAATCAAATTGGTATAAAAAGTGTTGTGTTATTTTAACTTGATTTCGATAACTACTTAACGAGTCGTTGGTGTATACTGAACAAATGACTTTAAGGATCAACTAATGTCAGTGTTTAATACTCATTCAGTATGAAGATTATACTTTTGAAAACGAGGTCGGACATGCAGTATTTTTGGTTGAGTATGATTTTATTAGTCACTGTTGTTTTTTTTCTTTTGGAAAGGATCTTTTGACGAATATCTAAGTGTTGATAGGTACTAACAAATCTTGTGTATTCACAAGCGTATTCAGGTTGTGAAATACGCATATATGTGTTATAGAACGGTCATGTTCACATTTTATATTATTGAATAAAATTTGCAGATAAACATATATTTTTATTGTTAATTGAGGATTTTAGATGTAACTCAAAATGTCATCTTCACCCGACCGCGTCAGCGTATTTGTATACGCAGATCTTCTACATTATTCTACATTATTCTACATTATTCAGGGGTCAAGTGACTGCTTATTTATAGCCCTGTAAACACGAAATTCATCTTAACTGATAAAATGTTGTTATGCAAGGGGTATTTAATAATATCTCGAGCTCGTCAGTCAAACAGTCTACTATCTAAGCAAATAGAGTCTAATTTGTAATAATTTGAATAACAATTCTATGAGCTAGTTACAAGTTGACGCCAGGGCAGCTCGATTAACACTATGGCTGTAATTGTAAGCACTTATTGGCGCTATAACTTGATTTTTATATCCTGATGTTAAAAAAACTCTTCATTGCTTTTCATCTCTTCCGAAAATTCTCAACCCCATGCAGAGGCCGATCACCCACTTTTACTTCAACATCAACACTTATTGTAATTGTCACAATTATGCTATACTTTCACATGTCGGAATCAAATGTCAAAGCTAAACAAACTTCAATCATCCTTACCCTGGATTACTAAAACCCTTTTATTTCAAATGTCAACGTTGAGGGATAATTCTGGTTTGAAATGTCAGAATAAACATGTTTGATTGGTCAATCGTCATACCAAAACAAGTTTTTCTGTAACATGGAGGAACAAACATGATGACTTTGGTTTGCAATCTATCTGTCAACAAGGTTGACCTCTTCCCCCTTAATCTTTAACTTTGATGTCATGTTTATAACGTCAATTTAAACGATAAGAATAGAGCGATGAGGTCATATTGGGCCCGTGTGCGGATTAAGAAAATGGGATGTTTAATTCAATTAATCTCATCCTGCTACATCAGCGTTTTTGAATCCGCTGATCGAGCTCCTTTCATATACCTCCTTTAGGCCAAAAGCCTTGTATCACTGGCAATCTAACCAGCCAATGAGACGGCTCGCATCCAGCAAAAGCGGCACAACCCGGATGGAAAAGTTCAAACGAGTAGCTTCAAGCTCCTTGGATAACGACATTTCATACGCTTAAACCATAACAGGTAAGCACAGCCAAGAACATCAAGCCGCGCCAGCCGTACGAGGGATTTGGCTCGAAATAGATCAGGGCATATGGAAGGAGCTCGATCAGCGGATTCAATTAC
The DNA here is from genome assembly GCA_921293015.1 of Phorcus lineatus. Classification (NCBI taxonomy): domain Eukaryota; kingdom Metazoa; phylum Mollusca; class Gastropoda; order Trochida; family Trochidae; genus Phorcus; species Phorcus lineatus. The sequence goes on from OV121093.1 coordinate 14,536,225, forward strand.
GCTGATGTAGCAGGATGATTAATCTTAGCCATGCATTCTAATCTTTTGTTTACTCTGTGGATGCTAGACTCGTTATGACAAATGCTTAGATTAAAATAGACTAGATCACTGAAATGAGAAACTTTTCATTGCACTCGGTCATTACGTAAAGTGGAAATTCATTGTTTGTTCATTGCCTTTTCAAAGGTTCATGTTGTGTTGCCGAGAAAACAAAAAACTCCCATTTTTTACGAGCTTTGTTGCTTTCTAGAATCGAACCCAGACCGCCTGGTGATGGACAAACGTTCTACCAACTGTGCTACAATCCCGCTCATAGTGTCTGACCTTATGGGTAGCTGAGTCTAACAACACTAGATTAAAAGGTTTTCATGTTGTGCGCCCAGCAAGCAAACAACAAGATTTGTTGCTTTCCAAAAATCGAACCCAGGCCGCCTGGTGATGAGCAAACGATCTACCAACTGTGCTACAATCCCGTTCATAGTTTTTAACATCATGAGGAGCTGAGTCCAACACAACAAGATTCAAAGAAGGCAATTTCAAATGATAAAACTATCGATGAAAAAACTAATAGAGTTGCCTTGCAGTTTACTGGAATAAAGTCATTCGTTATCGTATACATAAAATTACTAAAACGGTTTCATTTGATATGCTATAATGCCATCAATCATTAATTTTTTTTATATCTGCTTTTGAACTTGACAGTTAATTCACCAATTACCCATAAAATGTATTTATCTCAACCGTTATACCTCAATCATTTCATCATAATTCATCGCATATCACCGTGCATACCGTCACCCTGGCGTCATTTATGTTTCAAATACATATACCTTGTACATGTTTATCAGTCAGTAAGCATTTGCCAAATGAATAGGATCATATAGCACCAGGTCATTTTGCATACAATAAGAATTTTTCATCGATGACTCATTTTCATATCCTTCCTTCTTGGTGCTTCATTTTAAACATTTGACCCTGCCTTCGTTACTATTAATGTCCAATGTTTTTTCGCTAGTTATGAATTCAGTGATAAACTTTGCAAGTATATGGATGTGACAAATTGATACATGGCAATCTTATTTACCTTAATTCCTCCATAATGACATTTATGACATTTCCCTCTTAACATTCATAGTTATTAGGTATCAAAGTTTTTAGGGGGCGGAATAGCGCAGTGGTTAGCGCCTTCGGCTTCGGATCAGAAGGTCCCTGGTTCTAATTCCGCCAGGGACTCGGCTACTTTGTCTGCAGTAGAGAACGGTTCTACACGCAGTCAGGTTTGGGTTCAATGCTACACTGAAATTCAGAATAGTACCACCGATGGTTCGCTAGTTCCAGCCGATGCTGGCAGGTTTCACCGCAATGCATAGCAACAATGGTGTTGCGGGATTTTTCCGTGCAATGATACTAGCAGTCACGATATAAGTGAAATAATCTTGAAAGCGGCGTTAAACACCAACTCACCTCACCTCAAAGTTTTTACTATGCATCATACTGGGAATCCCCTTAAACCAACACCCCTCTATTCCGATATCTAAATCTCAAATCCTGTCACAAAATATCCCTCTATATCAAAATTTACTCCCCCTTAACAAAATCCATTTATTACAAAAGACGAAATGTATGATATAGGCCAATTGTCTATAATCCTAATTTGGTTCCAATCTGTTTCAGAACCCTTCCCAAAGTACGCCATCGTCTTGGTAGTGTTGGGTACACTGGTCCTGGTCATCATCGCCGCTGTGTTTGTAGTATACAAGTTGAAGTTCAGTCACTACAACACCATGTCCAACTCCTAGCGATGAAGAAGACTTCAGGAGGATACCTAAGATATGATCACAATGACGGACTTAAGGAAATATAATGAGAAATGGCCGGGATACGTCAAAGTTCCGCGCGTGTAAAAGACACGGTTAACAGCAACAACATTTTGAGCCTATTTCCCAGACCATTTGATTCACAGGAAAATTATATAAAAAATCAAATAAATAAACCTAGTTTGTTTGAAAATTAGAGACATGTTATACTGGATTGATATCGAGTATAGTGTGAACAGAGCACCTTCAATCGCGAATTGATGCCTTGGTCAAACAAATCAACCAACCAGAATCGAGTATCCAGCACTTTCAAGGTCGAATGAACATTAACGATATAAAAACAAAGGTTACTTATATAACATCTACTTCACTTCATCAAAAGACTATACAAGACATAAGACAGCATCCTTAAAATGTTTGCCAGACGGCTTCCCTGGACGGATGTGACTCTGATTGTTTAAATTTCATTTGATAATCTTCCCTGCCCACAGATTAATTATTATCATCAATAATATTAATATTGATATTATCCTAAACATATCCATTCCTGTAAAACTATAGTTCAACGATAAGATTATTAGTTTGCGTTTTAAATAAAGAAATTCGATGTTCAATTTGCAAATACGTTGTCAATAAGGCGTCTATAATTCTTAATATAAAATGTAAATTCTGGCTGCTTGTGTTGATTTATAAGTTAGATAAAACATGACTCGTGGTCATTAATGAAAGGTTACCTCTCCAAACTCTGGAAATGCCTACGAGCCGAATGCCCTTGAGTATTTACAGCTGCCAGTTAATTTTCATCCTAAGGTAAGAGTGTACCATGTGGAGAAAGATTTCATCGTTTTAGATCATCTCGAAAGCTTTTCGAGCACCATATATTTGTTTTTCATTAGCCGGATCATACACATAACTTTGTCGTGCGGTCTCATCAAAATCTTTTCTCGAACCTTTGTTTTTTTGACCAATGATCATCCGCATCCGGGGGTATTGTTTTACGTAGAGAAAAGAACTATTAAGTCCTTTCGGTGCTTTGTCAGCCTTTATAATGGGCAATTGTATTATAGTTTCCCGTTATAAAAAAAACTAAGTATATATTTTAAATAACGTTTTGAATTACTCATTATATCATTTTAATTCGCGATTTATAATTGAATTTATAATTGAACGTACAAACCATCTGTGACTTCCGAATCGTATAGTCTTGAAGGCTAAGTTGGAGTAAGGTCAAGGATTTTGTCGATTTCAGTGAATTTTCAGCATTTATAATAGGGCAAGTTCACAGTCGTATGACGTTTTAAAAAAATATCCCCAAAATATATCATTGAATAACGTTTTACATTTATTAAAATATTATTTTAAATCATGATGTTTTAATTGAACGTACAGTTCATCTGTGACTTTCAAATCGTTTTGAAGGTCAAGTGGGGTAAAGTCAAGATGAATTGCACGAGAAAAATCAGTATCAGGTGCAGTATAATGAAATGTACACGGTGTCAGAACAGCGTCGCATTTTTCACTCTTATATTTTAGTTTACGAAAATTCGTGTTTAAATAAAATGTTTCGTCGTTTGATTTTAGTATCTCTACGTACGTATAATTACATGCTTTTTGCGTGTGAATGTATTGTTATATTATTGTCATATTATTAGGTGTACGCAGCTTTAAGAAACGATCAAAACTTCAACTTACGTTTGAGAACATTTTACAAACAAAACGTTGATTTATTTATTTTACGTAGGCATTTTATATACATTATTTATATATTATGTATTAAAGATGCATGGAAAATTAGAGAATAAATATTGAAACTTGGATGTGTGTTTTTACATTTAATGATGAAACTGATCTGGAAGAACAATCGAACACTGTATACCCTAAACTTTCTTTTAAAAAAATTAGCGATAAAACCTACAAATATTACCCTTTGACTTCAGTTCTTTGAAAATGTGAAACCAGATACTTGGGTGAGATGAGGTGATTTGCGGTTTAACGACGCATTCACGAGTATTTAACTTGTATAACAGCTGATAGTATTAGTACAGGGGGAAAGCCCGCAACACCATTGTGGCTATGCATTGCGGTGAAACCTGCGAGCACAGACTGGAGCTAGTGAAACATGGGCGATGCGCTGAAATTAAGTGCAGGATCGCGCCAGAACCTTACTGCGTATAGACCAATTCTCTAATGCAGACAAAGTTGCCGAGCCCCTGATTGGTGTTAATCAAGTGATGGTATGCTGATGTGATGTGATACCATTGATATCTGTTCATGACGGGGTTAAATTTCAAAATATTCATATCTTCTAAAGTCTCTCTGATCTTGTAATCTGAGTGACTGGTTTCAAAGATTGTATTGCAATTATTGACGGAGCTACCTCTGTTGGGAGAGAGTGGGGAGACCATTTATAAAAAGATAAAACCGATATTATTGTTTCACAAACGTTCACAAAGGCAAAGCTATTTGTGATACAATAGAAGTTGTGATATAAATAATAATTTGCAAGAATAAAATAAATTTTAAACAAAAATGTTGCATTTGAAGTTACTACATCTTCGCTTTCTTATCTTCTTTGTCTTGTCATTTCTCAAAGCCCATTGTACATAGTTTCATTACGCTCCGCACATAGATGAAAACTTGGTGTTTTTTGTCCTTCCATTTTTTAGGAATAGTTGTTTATTTGCATAAAGTATGTAGGCAATAGGCCCATGATACAAATAAATATAAGACATGTGTTACAGAAAATAAATTCTTAATTGCATTACTCTAAAAATGAAAGTGGCTAACTGCTTAATTGTATATGGGTTGCATGAAGACAGTAAAGCATAAAACTTGTGTTTGCTTGGAAATTGCCAATATCTTTTAGGAATTAATTCATTCCTTAAATTATCATAGTAAGTGCATATTAAAATAAAGTAACATTCATCTTCTATATAATTACATTTACATACATTACATGTTCTTTCATTCCTAGGTTCCGTATTATGTCTACCAGTTTCAATTCTTAGATGACTAGAGCAACATCGTAAGCGAGCTAGTGCATATCTAAATTTGTCACATGTTAAAATGGTAATATATAATTCTGTTGAAAAGTTATGTTTATACATTACAATATAAATAAGCCTTAGGACTATCCTGTACAGCAGAATGCCATTCTTGTTCATAAGATGCTTTTAATCTTTTGAAAAATTCATTAAGTATTCTTCCAGTGTCGTTAAAAATTTCATTCAATTTTTAATTCGGAAAGTTAAACGCTATCCGTATATGTACTTTGAGTCATATTAACAGAACACTTTTGCCTTATCTAACTACGACAGCATTGCATAGTCCTGTGTGACAACAAATATGTTATCCGTGCATGCAGTGTTTTCATTGGCTGAAATATTGCAAGATAGTAAATGTTGCTATAATGTGCTGCCAGGGGAACCTGCCGAAAGCCCGTAAACATATTTCATTATGACTTAATGTCAACCTTCTCCATAAGGATTTCTTTTCTGCAAGGAAAGGGTCCAGACTTTTCTATGACAAACTCTTATCTGACAATATTAAACCTCGTATCTGCCAAAAATGGGAAAATTTATTTGATGAGAAAACTTTTGACTGGCATATGATTTTTAATATTTGCAGAAGCAATATTAAAGATGTAAAACTTTGTGATTTTCAATTCAAATTTTTGCATAGAATCATTTACACCAAAAAGGAATTGTTGAAAATGAAAGTTGTTGACAATGTAATTTGTAGCTTTTGTAATGTTGGGAGCGAAACTTTATGTCATATTTATTGGGAATGTGAGGTAACCAAAACTTTCTGGAAGCAGATTGAAAGCTGGATAATCCAAAATAATATCATGCACCCATGTGAAATCACAAAATCTTGGGTTTTGGTTCCGGAATATACGTAATAACCATCTGCTGATTCATGTAATAATTTCAGCTAAAAGATACATATATACTTGCACATTGAAGAAATTACTTCCAAATATTGGTACTTTCCTAAACATTCTAAAGGATATTTACACTGTGGAAAAATTTATTTCCAGAAGAAATAATAACTTTTCCAAATTCTCCAAAAAATGGTTACCTTTATTCAAAATATTTTTATAACATATATACATGACTGAAATCTGTTTAAACATGCCTTTCATAGTACCCTGACTACTTGTCAATCTATCTCAATGCATATTGCCATTAGAACTTATTATTTATTTATAAAGTGTTATGTAACATCATGCCAACGATTGTATTGAACTGTGGGAACAAATTAAAAAATAAAATTCATTAGGACAGAGGTTGTATAGGAATGAATGACGGCGCTACCATTGTAGGGAGACATGTGGCAATTACAATGCTAAATAGGTAAAGTAGAATTTATTCAAGATCCCCTCTTGGGTGATTAAATCTGACCTGAATCAAAGATTTTATCTTTCTTGGTGTGACAATATAATTCTTGCCCTAAACTGACGTCTCAATGTCTCCAGTGGTTTTAGTGGTCATGATTGATGTCGAAATCTCCTTCTTCCCAACTGACATCAGATGCCTCTTCTTCATACGACAGAGTTCTCTCCAGAGTTGTCTGACCTCCTCATTGCGTGCAGTAAAGAAGATGAAAATCAGGAACCCTTGAGTAGAGGAGGTGAGGCAGAAGAGATACTGGAACACCACCTTAGCCTCAGACACAGCCAGGAAACCGAATATCCAGCTCAATCCTGCAACAAGTAGAATCTTTAGTAAACATACAGTGTAAAGAGGTACTGGGAAAACATCTTAGCTTCAGACACAGCCAGGAAGCGGAATGTCCAGCTCAATCCTTCAACAAGCTAAGTAGAACCTTTAGTAAACACACATTGTTAAGAGATACTGGAACATAATCTTAGCATCTAACACAGCCAGGAAGCCGAACATACAGCTCAATCCTGCAACAAGCTAAGTAGAACCTTCAGTAAACACACATTGTTAAGAGAAACTGGAAAATAATCTTAGCATCTAACACAGCCAGGAAGCCGAATGTCCAGCTCAATCCTGCAACAAGCTAAGTAGAACCTTTAGTAAACACACATTGTTAAGAGATACTGGAACATAATCTTAGCATCTAACACATCCAGGAAGCCGAACGTCCAGCTCAATCCTGCAACAAGCTAAGTAGAACCTTTAGTAAACATACATTGTTAAGAGATACTGGAACATAATCTTAGCATCTAACACAGCCAGGAAGCCGAACGTTCAGCTCAATCCTGCAACAAGCTAAGTAGAACCTTTAGTAAACACACATTGTTAAGAGATACTGGAAAATAATCTTAGCATCTAACACATCCAGGAAGCCGAATGTCCAGCTCAATCCTGCAACAAGCAAATCATTTTGTAAACATACAGTGTAAAAAGTGACTGGAACATAATCTTAGCATCAAACACATCCAGGAAGCCGAATATCCAGCTCAATCCTGCGACAAGCAAATCATTTTGTAAACATACAGTGTAAAGAGTGACTGGAACATAATCTTAGCATCAAACACATCCAGGAAGCCGAATATCCAGCTCAATCCTGCGACAAGCAAATCATTTTGTAAACATACAGTGTAAAGAGTGACTGGAACATAATCTTAGCATCAAACACATCCAGGAAGCCGAATATCCAGCTCAATCCTGCGACAAGCAAATCATTTTGTAAACATACAGTGTAAAGAGTGACTGGAACATAATCTTAGCATCAAACACATCCAGGAAGCCGAATATCCAGCTCAATCCTGCGACAAGCAAATCATTTTGTAAACATACAGTGTAAAGAGTGACTGGAACATAATCTTAGCATCAAACACATCCAGGAAGCCGAATATCCAGCTCAATCCTGCGACAAGCAAATCATTTTGTAAACATACAGTGTAAAGAGTGACTGGAACATAATCTTAGCATCAAACACATCCAGGAAGCCGAATATCCAGCTCAATCCTGCGACAAGCAAATCATTTTGTAAACATACAGTGTAAAGAGTGACTGGAACATAATCTTAGCATCAAACACATCCAGGAAGCCGAATATCCAGCTCAATCCTGCGACAAGCAAATCATTTTGTAAACATACAGTGTAAAGAGTGACTGGAACATAATCTTAGCCTCAAACACATCCAGGAAGCCGAATATCCAGCTCAATCCTGCGACAAGCAAATCATTTTGTAAACATACAGTGTAAAGAGTGACTGGAACATAATCTTAGCCTCAAATACATCCAGGAAGCCGAATATCCAGCTCAATCCTGCGACAAGCAAATCATTTTGTAAACATACAGTGTAAAGAGTGACTGGAACATAATCTTAGCCTCAGACACAGCCAGGGAGCTAAATATCCAGCTCAATCCTGCAACAAGTAGAACCTTTAGTAAACATACGGTGTTATGAGGTACTGGAACACTGCCAGGAAGCCAATTGTAAAGCTCAATCCTGCAAAAAAATCTCTAAACATACAATATTTAGAGGTACTTGGACATACCCTTAGCATCTAATAAAGCCAGGAAGTGACACAACAGTCTCTTTTAAGATAAACATTACAATAAATTGAGAAAAACTTGCCAAACAGGATGAAGCACAGGAACGGGACACGAATCTTCAAGAGTTCTCTTTTCTTGTTTCCTTTTGTTGCTCCAGCCTGAGCCTTAGACATCCTGAAGATGTTGATGACCACCTTGATGTAGATGATGATGTTGAAGAGGATGATGATCCCGACAGGAAGAGCAAAGGCGTAGAGGGAGGCAGACAGTGACATCCAACAGCTGCATGAGGAATTGTGCAAGTGCATTTAAAGGTAAAAGATTCATGATATTTATTTGCAGCATAAACTGAAACGACATGTAACAAAGAGTTTTAAGGGGATACCTCTTTTAGATTTTTTTAAAGAAAATACTTATCGCATTTCAGAGAAAGTGATCTTTTGTAGCACTTATATAGTTAACCCTGATACAACTGCGGATAAAAATGTTTAATTAAAAAACTTATTATCGCAACATCAAATAAGTGTTTAAATTGACTTCTAAATATACCTCATAGTACTTGAAAGATGATTATGTGACATAGGTGCCCGTCAGCCACCCTAATTTAAAACACTTGTTCTCTATGTTGAGCAGATTAATCCAAAAAGAGAAGACAGCAAAAACGCTGTCATTTTTTATAATGATATGAAAGATAGGGGCTGCTTATAATAGTCTTACTGTGAGTCACTCCCGCGGTATAAGCCTGGATCAACAGCGAGTACTATTAGCACTGGGAGAAGAGGGAAACCTGAGCGCAATAGATAAACATCATGTCACAACATACAAGATGTGGACCAAAGATTAAAAAAATCCAATCTATGCTGTAACTTTACCCAGTGACTTGATTGGATGATTCTCAGTGAGGAATGTCATATAAAACTGTATGAAGATGTTCTCACTACGTTAAATCATAATTCTAATCAAACTGATGACTATAAATTGTACTGAAAAACGTCATTGCCATTGTTTCATTTTTAACAAAATATATTGTAAACCAGAATTAAACTTATTAAATGCTTCTTATATTTTCTGAGAAAATGTAAAAATGTATTAGATCTTCATAATTCACCCCAAGCCGGCAGCCCAGTCTTGAGCATGTAGCGGTTAGTGAAAGCTCCCTGAGCCTGCACCTTCACCAGCAGCAGATAGTGGAGGAAAGCCTCAGCCAACATCCACATGAACGAGGCTAGCAGGAAGTAGTGCAGCAAGATGGCGACCAGCGTACATCCGGCGTGGCTCTGAGTCTGCGTTATACCAGCCAGGAAGACAAGCCATGCGCAGAGTTCGGCCAATGCCAGGTTGAAGAGCGTTTGTTGTGGGTGCTTCTTTCTCAGCCTCCTGTGGTGTGTTAAAGAAGTCAGTGGGTCAAACAGGACTATTGTAATTACATGTAGCATTGTAATGTCATCAGCAAAATAACATCATAGCTATGTTCCATATGCACTTTATGACATCAAAATCATGCTAGCTAGGTTCTATTAAAATCTGAACATAAAGAGTATTAAATTGAATTTGTAAAAGCATAACCATTATACTATCGTAGCGATATCTACAAGGAATTCCCGATCGTTTGGAAGATGGTCACCCTGGCATTGCTACTTTCGCAAAAATGATAACATACTTATGGTTAAATTACAAAAGTTTGAATGGTGTAGACACTAGTTACTTTATCCGTTCAACTGTTACTGTCCAATTTCACTGCACTTTAAATGTAATAACATCTTAAATTACCAAAACATTTTATTTACAGTGAATCCGCCCTCTGCGATAAAGTTGTACTCAAATTTGTAACCAGTAATTTGGCCTTTATCATGCTGACAAAACCTAATAACTCAAACCTTGCCAAGAAGAAAAAAAAGTAGATTTAACAGTATGGTTTTGGTCAAAGAATGCTTATACTCACTTGAACACGATGAAAGACAGGAGTGTCCCTGAGAGACCCAGGATGGAGAGAGACAGACCAAGAGTCGTGATCACAGACAGAGGAAGGCTGTGGACAGAGTTTCTGTCAGCATTTCCCTCCAGGTCCTGTACAACAAAATATTTGTATTTCAAGGCACATGTGGTCACTCAAAAGATTTATTCGAGAAAGTTCACACTTTGGCTCAAAGCAACTTGTTGTTTCCCCAATATGAGACTTCCGTGCCACAACTGGCTCAAGCACTGAGGGTTTAAGGCAGTTTTAAACTTAAAAATACTTTCTTCTTCATGCTATTATTACTGAATATTTCAAACGGCAACTTCATGAAACAGTGATCTTATTTTATGAATGTAAGACTCTTACCAGCAATATAGCAAAGTTCGTTAGATGGTCACAAGTACACTCGCCAAGACCTGATTCACTCTGTGAGAACTCACATCCATCTGTCGACCACCCGCTAAGACTGAAGTTCCAATAGCCGCACCTCTTGACTGCATCTTTATCAACCTGAGAGTGAGTGAGATCTAACATGTATGAAAAAGATCGATCTTGTCCAGATATTCAAGTCATCATATGATAATTTATGTTGTCAAATTTAAGTTCTGCAAAAAAATAACCAATTAATATTCGATTGGATAAAACTTCTTATGTTGACTTCATGAAATAATTTTTAGTAATAATAAAAAAAAAATCTCACAACATGTATCGTTCCAAACAATGTTTTCAACCAAAAAAATAAAAAACTTCATGAAATTCAAGTGTGAACTTTGAGATTGAAGTTTTGGCTTTAATACCTTTGGTTGTGAGAAGATCATAGTGACACTATCTGCGCCAAGGTTAGTGATCTCCTTGCCATCAACAACGATTTTTGCAGCAACGACTTTGCTGCTCAGAAGAAAAGTTGCTTCAGTCGTAGAAGCTTTTGTGAACAGCAATGGATCTTTGTAAATATTCATTGACATTCTTATGTCCTTCCCTTCAGAACCTGTATACATACAATTGGACATGATGGTGCAACGGAAACTATTTAAAGAAAAAAGGGACATGATTGTAAAATATCTTTTAAAAGGTCTCTAGCTATGAAAATGTTTATAATAACCTAAAAATCGAAACCTTGTTCTGTTATATTTTCCGAAGTGTCAACTTCTGTGCAACATTCATAACTCAGTGAAATTTTGCTTTGATATTCAATGCAATAGAACGGATTGATCATTACTTGAAACCTAGATACAGTTTTTAGAATTGGTTATTTTAAAAGAAAGTCATTTACTGTTTGACAAAAAATTGCAAGGGTTACTTTACAAGGAGATATGGAAGGATATTCTTTCCTTCTACAATACTGTAGGTTTACCAGGAAAGATTGTGACAGAAGAGTTACTTTACAAAGGGACAAGGCAGAATATTCTTTTCTTCTGCAAATCTGTAAGTTCACCACGAGAGATTATGACAGAAGAGTTACTTTACAAAGGGACGTGGAAAGATATTCTTTTCTCCAACCATTCTGTAGATTTACCAAGAGAGATTATGACAGACGTCCAACCATATTGTAGGTTTACCAGGAGAGATTATGACAGAAGAGTTACTTTACAAAGGGACAAGAAAGAATGTCTTTTCTCCTACCATTCTGTAGGTTCACAAGGAGAGATTATGACAGAAGAGTTACTTTACAAAGGGACAAGAAAGAATGTCTTTTCTCCTACCATTCTGTAGGTTCACAAGGAGAGATTGTGGCAGAAGAGTTACTTTACAAAGGGACAAGAAAGAATGTCTTTTCTCCTACCATTCTGTAGGTTCACAAGGAGAGATTGTGGCAGCATCACTGCTTCATATGTCTGAGCATATTCCACAGATTTGTTGTTCGTTGGATCTACACTGCTGTTCTGGTTGCTATAAGATGCTGAGAGGACAAGCCCAAAATGCAGGTTGTTACTAGTCACACTAGGGTTGTTTAGGTCCCAGACCTGACAAACAAAGGTCTCTGTGCTCACTCTCTCTGTCCCAGTCGGGCCAGGTTGGATTTTTCCCGTGATGTCATCCACAGATCGTAGAATTCTTGTTGGAAAATATTTAAAGTATTCTTAAACTTACACAATGAATTGCAGGGTAGGTTCCATCAAAACATTATTTACGATTACAAACAATTTCACTAATTCAGTTATATTTATTTCAAATAATTACAAATTAGTGTAATTTAGAATCTGTTTCGAACAAATTTGCTTTTCATAAGTTATCAAAATATATGTTCGTGAAGAATGTTCCCATATTCAGGATGATAGGACAATGTTTCAAAATGTATTTTCTTGCGAGTTTATTGATTTTTATTAGTAAGTTGATGTTAAATCAATCGAAAGCTTTATATAATTAGACATAAAATTGACTTTACCTGTTGGATGATGCTGATCTTTCTTGTAAATCTATCAGCGTGGACTCGGGGACCTCGATAATTTTGTCATACATCGTCAATACCCCTTCTGCAAACTGAAGCAAGCAAACGGTTTGAAAAGCTGCATTTTTACCGTCTTGACACAGCTTTGTCAACTACCAAAACGTTTCCAATAAAAAGTAGCGCCTTCATGTTCAACGAGTACCAAAATGGATAAAGTGTTAAGAATATCAAATTAATCTTAAGCTAGAGCTCAGAAACGATTGAGTACCTATTCAACAGAGAACCTCTACACGAGGCAACCACCTTCCTGGTGACCTCCGAGAATCATGCATCTGCCTGGAACTCCCCAAGAGGTTGTCTCTCACCTGCCTGGAATTCCCCAAGGGGTTGTCTCTCTCCTGCCTCAAATTCCTCAAAGGTTATCACGCACCAGCTAGAGACCTCTGCGAGATTATTTGCCACCTGCTAAGAGGTTTAATAGACATTATTACCCAACTGCCTGGAAACTTCCGAGAACGTATCATCCGCTTGCCTCGTTGCCTCATAGACCTCATAGAGGTAATCACTTTTCCGAAATATCATTTATTGCCCAACTGTCTCTGAGAGGTTATCCCCTAACAGACTTTGTGCTTCCGAGTTATCATAACCAGAGTGTCACCCACCTATCTGGAGCCCTCCGAGAGGTTATCACCCAGCTGGCGACAGTCTTTCGAGGGGTTATCACACACTTGAATTGACACTTCCGATGGGTTATCCCCCAACTGACCTGGCACCTCTGACAGTTTAACTTCCAACTGCCTGAAGACCTCCGAGAGGTAAACACCCACCTGTCTGGAGATCTCCGAGAGGTAAACACCCACCTGTCTGGATACCTCGAGAGGTTAACACCCACCTGTTTTGAGACCTCCGAGAGGTTAACACCCACCTGTGTTGTGACCTCCGAGAGTTTAACACCCACCTGTCTGGATACCTCGAGAGGTTAACACCCACCTGTGTAGACACCTCCGAGAGGTTCCTGGTTCTCTCCATGATGTCGGTGACCAGGAGGACGTCACGCTTGTTCAAGGTCATGTTCCTGGAGATGTTAACTGTAGTGTGTATCACCTCCTCTAAGTCTTTTTTACCCTGTTGGTTAATAACAGCAGTACAAGATACATTGAATAAAAATCAGCGTAAATCATTGACATCTATACTTTAATTTCTAACACTGAAACTAATAATTCAAATCAATGGATCACCATTTGGTTCTCAAGCACAGATCACAAGACAGTTACCCTAGCTCATCTATATCAATGACCTGGCATCCTTGACTTACTGAGTTAACTCTAGTAGAAAAAAACTACTACATATAACTGCGATCAATTCCAATGTTTTACTTAAAAAATTAATTAAAACTACAAGGAAAAACACAGAATATGCAACAAAAACACGACATAACGTTTTACATATTAATTCAACTATTTTCCTAGGGGGAGGACAACAATTTAAAAGAATCGAATAAATTTGTATACACTACGTCGAATATGGTATGATCTCAAAGAATGACCCAGTACAATTGTAAAGTTATTTTTGCACTGCACGACTCTCAAAAGGATAGAGGACATACGCAAAATTGTAAAAGGAAATACATTTTTTTTCAATTCGGTCGAAAAATAAAGCTGTCCATAAGACTTAAATAAGTTCAACATATCCATATTGTGAAAAATTACGCAATCGTGTGTTATTTGCAAGTTTACGTCTCCAAATGAAAGAATACCTTTGCATTTTTTCCAAAATCGGATCCGTAGTTTTTATCAACAGATCGGACAATCCATATGACAATACCCGTTTAAGAGTATAACCATCCAAATCATTATAACGTTATGTTTAAGAGAAGATCTGCTTCAGTGACATTAACCGGTTATATAGCATATTTGTAATCCTAGCAACTAAAGCCGAATAAATTAAGAAGTTGCAATTTCAGCGATATGCTTCTTTCTGCCTTGGTAATGTCACATTCCAATATAGCCTAAAATAAAGTATATAAGGTATAACCGCCGTATTTTTGTGTTTACGCAGAATGCAGCCTTCTGATTTGACGAATCAAGCTGATGGGAATATCAGAACTACGTTTTAACGCATTTTTTACATGTAATAATAAATAATAATAATGTGGATATTTATATGGCGCCTTTTCCACGTCCTAAGACATGCTCAAAGCGCTGCCTACATCATTACCCTGAGGGAAAGTGTACTTTCAAAGCTGCTACTAAGCGCTAAGTCCGTACAACCCTATATTCTGGTACCCATTTTAACAGCTGGGTGGACTGAGTGCAATGTGGATGAAGTGCCTTGCCCAAGGACACAACACAGTTTTGGACCCAGGTCAAACATTTTTGGTGTCTCAACCGGGATTCGAACCCGAGTCGTCGGCGTGAAGGGCCAGCACGCTAACCACTACACCACTGTGCTCCATGTTCTCGTATCAATATTTTAAAAATTGTTTTAAAACGAAAAATTCAAAATCTGTTTTTAAACATAAGTAAAGTTTATTAAGAAATGAATAAATAATTCTCATAATAATTTCTTTAATGTGAGGTTAAGTATGAATACCTTCAGTAAGCTGGTCAATGTATCGGAGATATCTGAATCATCCAGATCTGAATAGTCACAGGCTCTGTTGGTGATTAAGCTGCTCCAGTTACCTCCCCCTTGCCCGTCAGCAGAACAGTTTACTTCTCCCATGGGTCGTCCGTCTGAGATATGACATATATATTATATGAATTACATTCCTGGCCACGATGATCGCAGATCTTACACGCTATAAAATATTTTACCATCAGAAACCCCTATATCGAAAGTAATTTACTACTAAACTACTTAAACTAATAATCAAACGAAACTAAAATATAAAGTATGAGTTCTATCATCTATGAAAGCTTTTTCGAACATAATAGAAAAATAATAAATAAAATAAAATAATAAAAGAAAAAGGGCGGTATTAACGTAATGATGACTGAAAAATCTCACCAACAAGACATAGTTCAGGAGTGCTGAACGTTCTTCCGACTGGAGTCCTCGGGATGTTGAACACGCCCACTGTTGTGTTGTACTCAGCTGCTGGACAGTCTGAAGAGGAAATGTGTTATTGGACTTTAACGAAACGAATGTAATCTTGTGCGTAGCCCAAAGTGAGAGCAAAGGAAAACACACCTAATGTTCTCAAAAAGGCATATGACATGTCTTGTGCTAACTCAATGGTTGTCAGGCAAAAGGGAAATGTGAAGTCTACACATATACGACTTAAAAACTAATTATGTTTCACTGAATTTAGTGAACATTTAAGTAAATACATGTGTTTACGTATTACACAGCTATACTGTAACATATATTTCTAAAGACTTACGCAATGGTTGTCAGGCAAAACGGAAATATGAAGTCTACACATATACGACTTAAAAACTAATTATGTTTCACTGAATTTAGTGAACATCTAAGTAAATACATGTGTTTACGTATTACACAGCTATACTGTAACATATATTTCTAAAGACTTACGCAATGGTTGTCAGGCAAAAGGGAAATGTGAAGTCTACACATATACGACTTAAAAACTAATTATGTTTCACTGAATTTAGTGAACATCTAAGTAAATACGTGTGTTTACTTATCACACAGCTATACTGTAACATATATTTCTAAAGACTTACGCAATGGTTGTCAGGCAAAAGGGAAATGTGAAATCTACACATATACGACTTAAAAACTAATTATGTTTCACTGAATTTAGTGAACATCTAAGTAAATACGTGTGTTTACTTATCACACAGCTATACTATAACATACATTTCTAAAGACTTACGCAATGGTTGTCAGGCAAAAGGGAAATGTGAAGTCTACACATATACGACTTAAAAACTAATTATGTTTCACTGAATTTAGTGAACATCTAAGTAAATACGTGTGTTTACTTATCACACAGCTATACTGTAACATATATTTCTAAAGACTTACGCAATGGTTGTCAGGCAAAAGGGAAATGTGAAGTCTACACATATACGACTTAAAAACTAATTATGTTTCACTGAATTTAGTGAACATCTAAGTAAATACGTGTGTTTACTTATCACACAGCTATACTGTAACATATATTTCTAAAGACTTACGCAATGGTTGTCAGGCAAAAGGGAAATGTGAAGTCTACACATATACGACTTAAAAACTAATTATGTTTCACTGAATTTAGTGAACATCTAAGTAAATACATGTGTTTACGTATTACACAGCTATACTGTAACATATATTTCTAAAGACTTACGCAATGGTTGTCAGGCAAAACGGAAATATGAAGTCTACACATATACGACTTAAAAACTAATTATGTTTCACTGAATTTAGTGAACATTTAAGTAAATACATGTGTTTACGTATTACACAGCTATACTGTAACATATATTTCTAAAGACTTACGCAATGGTTGTCAGGCAAAACGGAAATATGAAGTCTACACATATACGACTTAAAAACTAATTATGTTTCACTGAATTTAGTGAACATCTAAGTAAATACATGTGTTTACGTATTACACAGCTATACTGTAACATATATTTCTAAAGACTTACGCAATGGTTGTCAGGCAAAAGGGAATTGTGAAGTCTACACATATACGACTTAAAAACTAATTATGTTTCACTGAATTTAGTGAACATCTAAGTAAATACGTGTGTTTACTTATCACACAGCTATACTGTAACATATATTTCTAAAGACTTACGCAATGGTTGTCAGGCAAAAGGGAAATGTGAAATCTACACATATACGACTTAAAAACTAATTATGTTTCACTGAATTTAGTGAACATCTAAGTAAATACGTGTGTTTACTTATCACACAGCTATACTATAACATATATTTCTAAAGACTTACGCAATGGTTGTCAGGCAAAAGGGAAATGTGAAGTCTACACATATACGACTTAAAAACTAATTATGTTTCACTGAATTTAGTGAACATCTAAGTAAATACGTGTGTTTACTTATCACACAGCTATACTGTAACATATATTTCTAAAGACTTACGCAATGGTTGTCAGGCAAAAGGGAAATGTGAAGTCTACACATATACGACTTAAAAACTAATTATGTTTCACTGAATTTAGTGAACATTTAAGTAAATACATGTGTTTACGTATTACACAGCTATACTGTAACATATATTTCTAAAGACTTACGCAATGGTTGTCAGGCAAAACGGAAATATGAAGTCTACACATATACGACTTAAAAACTAATTATGTTTCACTGAATTTAGTGAACATTTAAGTAAATACATGTGTTTACGTATTACACAGCTATACTGTAACATATATTTCTAAAGACTTACGCAATGGTTGTCAGGCAAAAGGGAAATGTGAAGTCTACACATATACGACTTAAAAACTAATTATGTTTCACTGAATTTAGTGAACATTTAAGTAAATACATGTGTTTACGTATTACACAGCTATACTGTAACATATATTTCTAAAGACTTACGCAATGGTTGTGAGGCAAAACGGAAATATGAAGTCTACACATATACGACTTAAAAACTAATTATGTTTCACTGAATTTAGTGAACATTTAAGTAAATACATGTGTTTACGTATTACACAGCTATACTGTAACATATATTTCTAAAGACTTACGCAATGGTTGTCAGGCAAAAGGGAAATGTGAAGTCTACACATATACGACTTAAAAACTAATTATGTTTCACTGAATTTAGTGAACATCTAAGTAAATACGTGTGTTTACTTATCACACAGCTATACTGTAACATATATTTCTAAAGACTTACGCAATGGTTGTCAGGCAAAAGGGAAATGTGAAGTCTACACATATACGACTTAAAAACTAATTATGTTTCACTGAATTTAGTGAACATCTAAGTAAATACGTGTGTTTACTTATCACACAGCTATACTGTAACATATATTTCTAAAGACTTACGCAATGGTTGTCAGGCAAAAGGGAAATGTGAAGTCTACACATATACGACTTAAAAACTAATTATGTTTCACTGAATTTAGTGAACATTTAAGTAAATACATGTGTTTACGTATTACACAGCTATACTGTAACATATATTTCTAAAGACTTACGCAATGGTTGTCAGGCAAAACGGAAATGTGAAGTCTACACATATACGACTTAAAAACTAATTATGTTTCACTGAATTTAGTGAACATTTAAGTAAATACATGTGTTTACGTATTACACAGCTATACTATAACATATATTTCTAAAGACTTACGCAATGGTTGTCAGGCAAAAGGGAAATGTGAAGTCTACACATATACGACTTAAAAACTAATTATGTTTCACTGAATTTAGTGAACATCTAAGTAAATACGTGTGTTTACTTATCA
The DNA here is from genome assembly GCA_921293015.1 of Phorcus lineatus. Taxonomy (NCBI): domain Eukaryota; kingdom Metazoa; phylum Mollusca; class Gastropoda; order Trochida; family Trochidae; genus Phorcus; species Phorcus lineatus. The sequence continues at coordinate 14,555,252 of OV121093.1, forward strand.
CACAGCTATACTGTAACATATATTTCTAAAGACTTACGCAATGGTTGTCAGGCAAAAGGGAAATGTGAAGTCTACACATATACGACTTAAAAACTAATTATGTTTCACTGAATTTAGTGAACATCTAAGTAAATACGTGTGTTTACTTATCACACAGCTATACTGTAACATATATTTCTAAAGACTTACGCAATGGTTGTCAGGCAAAAGGGAAATGTGAAGTCTACACATATACGACTTAAAAACTAATTATGTTTCACTGAATTTAGTGAACATCTAAGTAAATACGTGTGTTTACTTATCACACAGCTATACTGTAACATATATTTCTAAAGACTTACGCAATGGTTGTCAGGCAAAAGGGAAATGTGAAGTCTACACATATACGACTTAAAAACTAATTATGTTTCACTGAATTTAGTGAACATCTAAGTAAATACGTGTGTTTACTTATCACACAGCTATACTGTAACATATATTTCTAAAGACTTACGCAATGGTTGTCAGGCAAAAGGGAAATGTGAAGTCTACACATATACGACTTAAAAACTAATTATGTTTCACTGAATTTAGTGAACATCTAAGTAAATACGTGTGTTTACTTATCACACAGCTATACTGTAACATATATTTCTAAAGACTTACGCAATGGTTGTCAGGCAAAAGGGAAATGTGAAGTCTACACATATACGACTTAAAAACTAATTATGTTTCACTGAATTTAGTGAACATCTAAGTAAATACGTGTGTTTACTTATCACACAGCTATACTGTAACATATATTTCTAAAGACTTACGCAATGGTTGTCAGGCAAAAGGGAAATGTGAAGTCTACACATATACGACTTAAAAACTAATTATGTTTCACTGAATTTAGTGAACATCTAAGTAAATACGTGTGTTTACTTATCACACAGCTATACTGTAACATATATTTCTAAAGACTTACGCAATGGTTGTCAGGCAAAAGGGAAATGTGAAGTCTACACATATACGACTTAAAAACTAATTATGTTTCACTGAATTTAGTGAACATCTAAGTAAATACGTGTGTTTACTTATCACACAGCTATACTGTAACATATATTTCTAAAGACTTACGCAATGGTTGTCAGGCAAAAGGGAAATGTGAAGTCTACACATATACGACTTAAAAACTAATTATGTTTCACTGAATTTAGTGAACATCTAAGTAAATACGTGTGTTTACTTATCACACATCTATACTGTAACTTATATTTCTAAAGACTTACATATGATTTTAATCAGGCAGCTGCTGCCTGTCCAGTCTTCTTTGCAAGGTGGGCCACAGGTCCCGTCAAGGGAGCTACACATTCCAAACCGACATCCTTCACTGCATGTTAACAAGCAGCCCTTTCCGTAGAAGCCTTCAGAGCATCCTGTTGGGAATAATGCTAGGGATGAGTTTGGATGATGTGTGAAACTTATAAGGCCTGTTCTCAAGATCAAAGCTTGAGTTACAGTTTGTCGTTTTCAACTCTACAGCTGCATATCAAAAGTTTGTTCACTAACTACTGTATTTTAGTGCAAATATCATTGGTTTGAACGTCAATAAAATAACCTCAGCAGAACCAACAAAGCATCTTTCAAAGTGTAAAATAGCCAGTCTTTGACGTATTTCGAGATTGCCTAGTCTCTCGTGCAAAAATTCTAATTTTGGCATGTTCAAATAGACAGAAGAGGGGCACATTTTCGAATTTCCGTTTTCCTTAAATTTAGATTAAAATGTTCCATTTCCATTCTCTGAAAAAAGACTCAGCAAATTATTATTGCCTTAACGCAAACGAACAAACATGACTTGAAGATTTTATTGAGAATAATAAAAATGACTGTTTTCGAAATTTTGACCTCTGGTCACTTCAGTGACCTGCTAAAAACTATTACGGTCAACTATATACGATGGCATACGATTGTGTTAAGGTGAAATGGATTTTCTCTTCTGTATTGAAAATTTAAAATTATTCGTTCCTTTTTCGCAATGCTACGACGCCTCAAAGATATGGAAAATTACTTGATATTTGCACCAGGATATGCAGGTATGTGAACACACTCTTGATATGCAGCTAAAGTTGCAGTCATATCGACTTAAAAGCTAATGTACAAGTTACAAAAATGTATAAAGACTACTCAACTTCCTGGTTCTAAAAGCCATAACTAGACATACATGTTAGACATACAAACTGATCAACGTGTAGATGTAGGGGTAATGGAGTTGTCATTTCAACGAGAAGTGACCTTAAAATCTGTCACAATGTTTGAAACTTGTCTTAACTTATTTAATGGGAGAACGAATCGCAATAACAAGACAAATATGGTTCCTCTCACATTGACATATACTTGCTACGACAAACTAAAACAACATGAAAGACACACAGAGGAGGCGTACTTTTGTCACATCTTCTACTAAGGTTGCCATGTTGCCACCCCGGTCTACACTCTTCACATTCCCCGCTCTCCGGATCACACGAACTGTGCACACATCCTTCAGAGCAGTTCAGAGCACAGTCCTCACCATATCTGTTACTGTCACATCCTGAAATGAAGAATGCATGAAGGGTCTCGTTAGTTTTAAATTTCTATTGTGAAGTTTTTAGGTACGGAAAAGCCTAATTTTTTTAATATACATTCCTACAATGATCGCTTTAATGATTGTATATTACGTTTTCCTACAGTGTAGTGATGTCATCACCTACTGAATAGTCATATCCACAATAATTGTCTCTAGCTTTTAACACCATATTACGTCACGGATGTATCTTACAACGTCAGTCGATCTTTTAAAAGTAGACGAATTTAATTTCCTGAGAGATGATACCGAAACTTTCGTAGTTCATCGCCAGAGAGTCACATCTTCTGGAAGATAAAGTCGATGATTTGTGTCATAACTAATACAAGTACATCCCTTAATGAGAAAAACGACAGTTAAGAAACACCTCAGTTTTTATAGCTCTTGCGTTTTTTTATGATTTAACTTAACTCAGTGATTTGAATCGTGACACAACCTTAGAGAAGCTTGAAATGGTTTCGAAATGCTTTCGATGCACAAGATTTAAAGTGATAAGATAAAGTTACCCATGTGGTTAAAACATTTTATTCACACAGAAACGACATGATCAACAAGCAAGCAAATGTCTGCCTATTCTAATTCCTCTCGCAAAAGCTACCCATGTGTTCTGAGGGAATGAAAAACACAGGTTTCCTTCTGGCCAACTCACCTTCTACATAAGTAAAGCCAAATGGATTAATTTACAACCGTATGGATGATTTTTCTGCATTCTTGAACTTACTTCCTGAAGTTAAATTTCAGATCATCTACTGTTACGACAGAAATTCGCAAAAAAAGAGTGACATCATCACTATTGAATACGTTGAGATGAAGTAGTCATAAATATTAACTGTTTGTATAATATACGCGACAGATGAAATCCCTTTAGTAATAACGAGAAAGCAATACACATGCAATCTTTTGCAAGTCTATACGTACTACGGCTGCAGTTATCTCCCCTCCAGCCCGAGTTGCAGGGAGGCGTGCAGGTTCCTTGAACTGCATCGCACAGTTCAGACTGACATCCTTCTCTACATATCTGTGCACACCCAGGACCATAGAAACCGAGGGGACATCCTGTAATTAAAGATGAAAATCACGAATAACATTAATAATGCTATAGAATTAAGAATATTGGTGTAGACACCTTGAATGGGTTGTAAGCTCAATCAATTCCCATGGTTAATACGATTCGTTTAAAAATTTCCATTTAAATTCGTTAACAGCAATGGTATATGTCCTATAGATATAGAGGAAATAATATTCTTATTATGTCTCCTTCTTGACCTTCTTTTAGACCATGGTGACACCAATCAATTAACCATCTTGTGACCATGGCTGTTTGATCCTGAAATATTTGGAATAGATTTTGAAGCATGACGTCAGTTTTTTCTTAAATACAGTTTATGATTCCAAAAGCTCATCGGACCTATCAACAAAGATTTCGGTTTTGACGAGTCAATAGTTTGATGAAGGCTAAAATACAAAACTTTACCAATGAAGTAATGAATTCTGATGAGGTCCAACAAAAGGTTTATCGTCTTACCTCTATCGCAAATTTCGCCATACCAGCCCGAGGTGCACTTAGATTTACAACTTCCGGTCACGTGATCACACATCAGACATTGGGGTCGGCAGGTCTTGTTACATCCATGTCCGTAATAACCCTTTTGGCACGCTGTGACATTGTAAAGTGTTGGAAACGCTCAATTTAAAGGTATCCTAAGAGCATCCATGCTTGATATAACATTAGTACAGATAATGACAACTTTGTAATATATTCTGCAATTATATTATTATTTTGAATATAGCAAAAACATACGATGATCACACTTATTGACATCTGGACTAACATCCAAAACGTCTATAATAATGTGAATAATATCAAAATTAGGTTGAATAACTATATAAAATAGGTTTGAATATGAATTAAATTCTTAAATCTTTGATGCAATCTGCCCATTAGATAAGTTAAAGAAAGAAACATTTTAGTAGAGGCCATGGTTCTAGTGTTTCTCTTCAATCTAAATCATTTTAAATGAATTAAGGAAAGTGAGTTGCTCAGAATCCATTTGGACGAACACTTACGATTTTCACACTTGTCTCCAGTAAACCCAGGTTTACAGTCACAGCTCCCATCAACGGAGTCACAAGAGTCACTGCATCCCGTGCTGCAGTCGATGCTGCAGTTTATTCCATAACTGCCAGACGAACAGGCTTGAATAAAAAATGTGGGCATGGTTAAGTACACTTTAAATGTAGAATATCAAAAAGATGAATATATGTCATTGAGCACCAGAACTTAACTTACGACTATCACACTTGTCTCCAGCAAACCCAGGTTTACAGTCACAGCTCCCATTAACGGAGTCACAAGAGTCACTGCATCGCATGCTACAGTTGCTGCTGCAGTTTATCCCACACGTGCCAGATTGGCAGGCTTGAATAAAAAGGGGGCAAACGTTTCATTCATTTTATATTTAGAATATAAAAAAGATGAATTATGTAATTGAGCACAAGAAATTAACTTACGATTATCACACTTGTCTCCCATCAACCCAGGTTTACAGTCACAGCTCCCATTAACGGAGTCACAAGAGTCACTGCATCCCGCACTACAGTTGCTGCTGCAGTTTATCCCATAAGTACCAGATAGGCAGGCTTGAATAAAAAAGGGGGCAAACGTTTCATAAACATAAGATGTGGAATATCAAAAATAGATGAATATATGTAATTGAGCACCAGAACTTAACTTACGATTATCACACTTGTCTCCAGCAAACCCAGGTTTACAGTCGCAACTCCCATCAACGGAGTCACAAGAGTCACTGCATCGCATGCTACAGTTGCTGCTGCAGTTTATCCCATACGTGCCAGATTGGCAGGCTTGAATAAAAAAGGAGGCAAACGTTTCATTCATTTTATATTTAGAATATAAAAAAGATGAATATATGTAATTGAGCACTAGAACTTAACTTACGATTATCACACTTGTCTCCAATAAACCCAGGTTTACAGACACAGCTCCCATCGACGGGGTCACAGGAGTCACTGCATCCCATGCTACAGTTGCTGCTGCAATTTATCCCATACGTGCCAGATTGGCAGGCTTGAATAAAAAAGGAGGCAAACGTTTCATTCATTTTATATTTAGAATATAAAAAAGATGAATATATGTAATTGAGCACTAGAACTTAACTTACGATTATCACACTTGTCTCCAATAAACCCAGGTTTACAGACACAGCTCCCATCGACGGGGTCACAGGAGTCACTGCATCCTGCGCTACAGTTGCTGCTGCAGTTTATCCCATAACTGCCAGATTGGCAAGCTTGAATAAAAAGGGAAAACGTTTTATACACTTTAGATGTGGAATATCAAAAAGAGACGAATATATGTAAATGAGCACTAGAACTTAACTTACGATTATCACACTTGTCTCCAGCAAACCCAAGTTTACAGTCACAGCTCCCATCAATGAAGTCACAAGAGTCACTGCATCCCGCACTACAGTTGCTGCTGCAGTTTATCCCATAACTGCCAGATTGGCAGGCTTGAATAAAAAGGGGGCAAACGTTTCATTCACTTTATATGTAGAATATAAAAAAGATGAATATATTTAATTGAGCACTAGAACTTAACTTACGATTATCACACTTGTCTCCAGCAAACCCAGGTTTACAGTCACAGCTCCCATCAATGAAGTCACAAGAGTCACTGCATCCCGCACTACAGTTGCTGCTGCAGTTAATCCCATAAGTGCCAGATTGGCAGGCTTGAATGGAAAGGGGGCAAACGTTTCATTCACTTTATATGTAGAATATAAAAAAGATGAATATATTTAATTGAGCACTAGAACTTAACTTACGATTATCACACTTGTCTCCAGCAAACCCAGGTTTACAGTCACAGCTCCCATCAATGAAGTCACAAGAGTCACTGCATCCCGCACTACAGTTGCTGCTGCAATTTATCCCATACGTGCCAGATTGGCAGGCTTGAATAAAAAGGGGGCAAACGTTTCATTCACTTTATATGTAGAATATAAAAAAGATGAATATATTTAATTGAGCACTAGAACTTAACTTACGATTATCACACTTGTCTCCAGCAAACCCAGGTTTACAGTCACAGCTCCCATCAATGAAGTCACAAGAGTCACTGCATCCCGCACTACAGTTGCTGCTGCAGTTTATTCCATAAGTGCCAGATTGGCAGGCTTGAACAAAGAAGGGACAAACGTTTCATATACTCGAGTTGTGGAATATAAAAAAGATATGAATATATGTATTTGAGCACCAGAACTTAACTTACGATTATCACACTTGTCTCCAGCAAACCCAGGTTTACAGTCACAGCTCCCATCAATGAAGTCACAAGAGTCACTGCATCCCGCACTACAGTTGCTGCTGCAGTTTATCCCATAAGTGCCAGATTGGCAGGCTTGAATAAAAAGGGGGAAAACGTTTCATTCACTTTATATGTAGAATATAAAAAAGATGAATATATGTATTTGAGCACCAGAACTTAACTTACGATTATCACACTTGTCTCCAGCAAACCCAGGTTTACAGTCACAGCTCCCATCAACGGAGTCACATGAGTCACTGCATCCCGCACTACAGTTGCTGCTGCAGTTTATCCCATAAAATCCAGATTGGCATCCTGGAAAGTAATGTAAAACAGACCGATAAATATGCTTTACAATGTTCATAAAAACTCAAACGATGGAGCTCAATTTCCTGATTTTTACCACTCGTGTCTCCTGTATACCTTATTTCACAGTTGTATTTGCCTTACATCACAGTATCCTCGGTCTTGCCTTTATACCAAATCTGAGCAAAAGCCATTATTTCCGACAAAAGATTTATTAACTAAATTTTTACATTATTCTATTACGTACAGAGCCTGTCACTGTGCCTGTCAAATTTAGTTTTAATTATTGCAAAGAGAGATTTTGATCCGTTTATTCACGTTATTGTAAGAGCAAATATAAGTTTGTTCATCTCCTCAATCCGTACATTAAGATAACCACTAAGGGACCTTATATATATTGGAAAGGAGAAAAGGACATATTTGCTTGTGCAATATCATCTAGTACTTTTTTTTACCTTATTCACACTTGGGTCCAACAAAACCTGCTTCTGATGCTCTTATATCTGTGTAAATGGGGTATCATGCATGAAATTCCAAAGACCCAGTTGCTCTTATAATAGACTTATTTCTCACCTATGTCACATCTTTTTCCATTGAAGCCTGCTTCACACGCACACACTGGTTTACCATCCACAATTGAGCATCTTCCTTTTCCACTACACGAGTCCTCTGTGCACTCAGCTCGCTCTGTATCGCCCTCTACAGATACAATGTACAGGTTTATAGAATTGACATGATGGTTTCATATACATGAAATGGATGGTAGAAATATTTTCCGAAGGGTGTTTAGTGAGTTTGTAAATTCTTTGTTTTCGATATTTTCTTACTCATTAATTACACAATGTCTTTAGATTTGTATAGTTTTGGCTTCGTTTTTCAATATATCAATTAGTTGAATAGATTGAAAAAGAAAAGCTAGGTGGCTTATACAGATTTTAAAAGAAGTCGACGTTCTTTTGTGTACATATGCCTAGAAATTGAATTCCCTATTGAAATCAATCAAATATTCTTCTGGTCATGCTTAACGAAAACATTACGTGTTTTAACTCTTTAAGTGCTTGTATGTTGTTGAACAACACTTTATGAAGACATTTTGCAGATATTCTCTACATAGTATTTCACCTTTGAATGAATATTCTTGAATAATTACAGAGAAAGTTAGTGTTTTAAATACAACATTGTTTAAGACTCACATAGATAGGATATCAGTCGGTAGATAAATAGAGAATATCACCAAAGTGTCTTCTGATATGAAATACATCAATACGAGTTGATAATTTATAGATATCCGAGGTTATTTTCAGTTTTTTCAGTGGTTGTTGATATAGGAAAACACGAGGGTGAGATTTTTTCATTCAAAATAATTTGTCATTACATTTCAATGATAAATGTATATATCTGAACGCTGCACTACCCTAGAACTCCTAGTGAGGAGATGTGGTCATAGCTTTGTGACGTCGTCATGTTTATGACGTCAAAGCATTGTAATGTCATTACGTGATAATGTAAAACAATTTGAATGTCATGTACTTGATTCTAGGAGGGCATTGTTCTACCGCCAAAACGATTTATCCTAGTAGACTTATTCAAAGTGATCAGTGGGCGGGATATGCAGTGGTTAGCGCGTTCGGCTTTGGATCAAGAAGTCCTTAGTTCGAATCCCGCCATAAGCTCCGCAACAGTAGACAACTGTTCTACACGCAGTCAGGTTTGGGTGCAATGCTACACTGAATTTCAGCGCAGTACAACCCATGGTTTGCTAGTTCCAGCCGATGCTCGCAGGTTTCACCGCAATGCATAGCCACAATGGTGTTGCGGGTTTTCTTCCTGCAATGATACTAGCAGCCGTGATAAAAGTGAAATAATGTTGAAAGCGGCGTTTAACACCGACTCACCTCATCTCACCACGAAGTGATTATGCACTCTAAATATACCTTCGTTCTGTCAAGGACTGAGTAATTATATTATTCTGCTTGTGAGGAGATGGACTAATGCAAATTTCCTCTTCTTTCTCATTGATAAACGAAATATAAATAAACCTAACCTCTCTGTCGTAAGAAAATATGAAGTCAACGTGTGAACGTGCATTATGATTGGATAGTTAAAAATGGTTTTCTACGTGTAGCCAATTTTTCGCCGGTTAGTTGTTTTACATTTAATCAAATTACAGTTTTCGCTGTTTTGACTCGGCATTTGTCGTCGTTTCGCTGTTCTGGTTTGTCGTTGTACTGTATTCGGCTTATTTTTCAGTCCTCTCACCATCATCCATGTTACACAAAAGTCTTATGATTCCTTTTTGCAAATATTCTGTAAATATTTTTTGACATTTAAATGAATAAATTGAATACATAGCTCTACGAGTATTCATACCGTTAGTAAACTCAATCTCACAAGCCGATCGCACACTGCCAATAGTTGCTGACGTCGCACCATCCACAACCGGGAATTTAAGGGTTAAGATATCTCCGTATGGGTTCTTTTCAAATCCAGGCAGATGCCATGTTTTGATTTGTTTCTTCTCAACGTAAAGGTAAACATTGCCTCCGGCTCTCCCTGCAATAAAAGGGCATAAAATTAGGGATCTAAATATGTCAACTCTTCTATATTTAAAGATAAAGACAATTTGTTTTTTTTATCTATATGATTTAAGGATTTATATTATTTCTATTCTATCCAATAATTATATATATCAATCGAATTATAGATTCGTTTATATTTACATTTGGCTTTAATAGTGACTACTTACATATATGTATTTAGCTTTTATATTTGTGTTAGTAATGAATACTGTCAAATTGTAATAATAAACATTATTTAATGTTTAATATTAATTTAATCTTAAATATCACTTAATAAACGTTTCAAATCATAAAAAACTGGTAGCTTGAACAATGACGAAATTAACATAAGTGCACATTCCACTTCAATATTTTACTAAAAACATTGTTCTCATTGAAATAAAACCATTAAAAGGATTTAGCCTATCACCCAAATGTGTAAGTTTATTCAGTATATGTGATTGGCATTTAGGGAAAAAATATTCAGGGAAAATTAAACAAAAGATATTGAAACAGTACAGTAGTGTTGCACAGGTTCAAACCGAGGTGGAGACACCACAAATTGTGACCTTGGTCATACACTCTTGTTTGTCCATGGGTAAAGAATTTTATCCTCATTGCACTCTGTTCATCCTCCTGTACAATTGGGTACCTAAAGACAGGGAAGGTAAGGACCTAAACGGTCGCGCAAACCTCTTAACAAGCCTCATCGCAAATACGTTCAGGGTAACAATTAACTTTTGAGCATTGAGCATTGAGCTTGTATATGCGCACTAAAAATTGATAATTATGATTACTACTACCGAGTAAAGTATGACGTTTTATTTTCTTTCAGAATGAATAAGCATAAAATTGGATAATCTTACTCCCCTTCCTCCTGTGGATGCGGACTGTGTTGATGCTTCTCGGAGTGTTGAATCGCCTGATTTTGAGAGTCCTGATGGATATGCAGGTGTTGTAGTTGCCGTCTAACAGTTTTCGTCCACGGGCGCGGGCCTTGTACCCGAGATTATCTAGAGTCATTATCGGTAGAGTTTGAATGATGACTCACGTCACGTGTTATCGATGTCAAGTATACAATATTCATGTAGGTTAACTCATCAAGTGATTAATTTGGGCATTCGAAATTTTTATTAATAACTATGTCAAACTTTTTAATTAAGTAAGATCTTTTTGCAGACAATTAAATCATTCCTATCATCATTTAAAAATATCACTCTTGATTTCGAGTGTTTTGAAGTAATTGTGAGATAACATTTTAATTTGTGAACGACAAAAAATATAGTTTAGGTTCAAGTGAATTGATACACATTACCTACTACCCTTGGACTACTATAATTCACTGGTAAAAAGGCATATCAATTCGAGTCATACCATATTACAAGCATTATAAAGCATTTTGCAAAATACGTATATTGTATCGAATGACACATACTGAAATGAATAACCATTACTAGCATTCCATTTTAAGAAGGCATATTATCTAGAATCATACCATACTGACAGGCATTACTAGTTTTCCATCTTAAGAAGGCATATTATCTAGAATCATACCATAGGGACGGACATTACTATCATTCAATTTTAAGAAGGCATATTATCTAAAATCACACCATACTGACAGGCATTACTAGTATTCCATTTTAAGAAGGCATATTATCTAGAATCATACCATAGGGAAGGACATTACTATCATTCAATTTTAGGAAGGCATATTATCTAAAATCACACCATACCGACAGGCATTACTAGTATTCCATTTTAGGAAGGCATATTATCTAAAATCATACCATAGGGAAGGACATTACTATCATTCAATTTTAAGAAGGCATATTATCTAAAATCACACCATACCGACAGGCATTACTAGTATTCCATTTTAAGAAGGCATATTATCTAGAATCATACCATATTGACAGGCATTACTAGTATTCCATTTTAGGAAGGCATATTATCTAAAATCATACCATAGGGAAGGACATTACTATCATTCAATTTTAAGAAGGCATATTATCTAAAATCACACCATACCGACAGGCATTACTAGTATTCCATTTTAAGAAGGCATATTATCTAGAATCATACCATATTGACAGGCATTACTAGTATTCCATTTTAAGAAGGCATATTATCTAGAATCATACCATATTGACAGGCATTACTAGTATTCCATTTTAAGAAGGCATATTATCTAGAATCATACCATATTGACAGGCATTACTAGTATTCCATTTTAAGAAGGCATATTATCTAGAATCATACCATACTGACAGGCATTACTAGTATTCCATTTTAAGAAGGCATATTATCTAGAATCATACCATATTGACAGGCATTACTAGTATTCCATTTTAAGAAGGCATATTATCTAGAATCACACCATACTGACAGGCATTACTAGTATTCCATTTTAAGAAGGCATATTATCTAGAATCACACCATACTGACAGGCATTACTAGTATTCCATTTTAAGAAGGCATATTATCTAGAATCATACCATACTGACAGGCATTACTAGTATTCCATTTTAAGAAGGCATATTATCTAGAATCATACCATACTGACAGGCATTACTAGTATTCCATTTTAAGAAGGCATATTATCTAGAATCACACCATACTGACAGGCATTACTAGTATTCCATTTTAAGAAGGCATATTATCTAGAATCATACCATACTGACAGGCATTACTCGTATTCCATTTTAAGAAGGCATATTATCTAGAATCATACCATACTGACAAGCATTACTAGTATTCCATTTTAAGAAGGCATATTATCTAGAATCACACCATACTGACAGGCATTACTAGTATTCCATTTTAAGAAGGCATATTATCTAGAATCACACCATACTGACAGGCATTACTAGTATTCCATTTTAAGAAGGCATATTATCTAGAATCATACCATACTGACAGGCATTACTAGTTTTCCATTTTAGGAAGGCATATTATCTAGAATCATACCATACTGACAGGCATTACTCGTATTCCATTTTAAGAAGGCATATTATCTAGAATCATACCATACTGACAGGCATTACTAGTATTCCATTTTAAGAAGGCATATTATCTAGAATCATACCATACTGACAGGCATTACTAGTATTCCATTTTAGGAAGGCATATTATCTAGAATCATACCATACTGACAGGCATTACTCGTATTCCATTTTAAGAAGGCATATTATCTAGAATCATACCATACTGACAGGCATTACTCGTATTCCATTTTAGGAAGGCATATTATCTAGAATCATACCATACTGACAGGCATTACTAGTTTTCCATTTTAAGAAGGCATATTATCTAGAATCATACCATACTGACAGGCATTACTAGTATTCCATTTTAGGAAGGCATATTATCTAGAATCATACCATACTGACAGGCATTACTCGTATTCCATTTTAAGAAGGCATATTATCTAGAATCATACCATACTGACAGGCATTACTCGTATTCCATTTTAAGAAGGCATATTATCTAGAATCACACCATACTGACAGGCATTACTAGTATTCCATTTTAAGAAGGCATATTATCTAGAATCATACCATACTGACAGGCATTACTAGTATTCCATTTTAAGAAGGCATATTATCTAGAATCATACCATAGGGACGGACATTACTAGTATTCCATTTTAAGAAGGCATATTATCTAGAATCACACCATACTGACAGGCATTACTAGTATTCCATTTTAAGAAGGCATATTATCTAGAATCATACCATACTGACAGGCATTACTAGTTTTCCATTTTAAGAAGGCATATTATCTAGAATCATACCATACTGACAGGCATTACTAGTATTCCATTTTAGGAAGGCATATTATCTAGAATCATACCATACTGACAGGCATTACTTGTATTCCATTTTAAGAAGGCATATTATCTAGAATCATACCATACCGACAGGCATTACTAGTATTCAATTTTAAGAAGGCATATTATCTAGAATCATACCATACTGACAGGCATTACTCGTATTCCATTTTAGGAAGGCATATTATCTAGAATCATACCATACTGACAGGCATTACTAGTATTCCATTTTAGGAAGGCATATTATCTAGAATCATACCATACTGACAGGCATTACTAGTATTCCATTTTAGGAAGGCATATTATCTAGAATCATACCATACTGACAGGCATTACTCGTATTCCATTTTAAGAAGGCATATTATCTAGAATCATACCATACTGACAGGCATTACTAGTATTCAATTTTAAGAAGGCATATTATCTAGAATCATACCATACTGACAGGCATTACTCGTATTCCATTTTAAGAAGGCATATTATCTAGAATCACACCATACTGACAGGCATTACTAGTATTCCATTTTAAGAAGGCATATTATCTAGAATCATCCCATACTGACAGGCATTACTAGTATTCCATTTTAGGAAGGCATATTATCTAGAATCATACCATACTGACAGGCATTACTAGTATTCCATTTTAAGAAGGCATATTATCTAGAATCATACCATAGGGACGGACATTACTATCATTCAATTTTAAGAAGGCATATTATCTAAAATCACACCATACTGACAGGCATTACTAGTTTTCCATTTTAAGAAGGCATATTATCTAGAATCATACCATACTGACAGGCATTACTAGTATTCCATTTTAAGAAGGCATATTATCTAAAATCACACCATACTGACAGGCATTACTAGTATTCCATTTTAGGAAGGCATATTATCTAGAATCATACCATACTGACAGGCATTACTAGTATTCCATTTTAAGAAGGCATATTATCTAGAATCATACCATACTGACAGGCATTACTCGTATTCCATTTTAAGAAGGCATATTATCTAGAATCATACCATACTGACAGGCATTACTCGTATTCCATTTTAAGAAGGCATATTATCTAAAATCACACCATACTGACAGGCATTACTAGTATTCCATTTTAGGAAGGCATATTATCTAAAATCACACCATACTGACAGGCATTACTAGTATTCAATTTTAAGAAGGCATATTATCTAGAATCATACCATACTGACAGGCATTACTCGTATTCCATTTTAAGAAGGCATATTATCTAGAATCACACCATACTGACAGGCATTACTAGTATTCCATTTTAGGAAGGCATATTATCTAGAATCATACCATACTGACAGGCATTACTAGTATTCCATTTTAAGAAGGCATATTATCTAAAATCACACCATACTGACAGGCATTACTAGTATTCCATTTTAGGAAGGCATATTATCTAAAATCACACCATACTGACAGGCATTACTAGTATTCAATTTTAAGAAGGCATATTATCTAGAATCATACCATACTGACAGGCATTACTCGTATTCCATTTTAAGAAGGCATATTATCTAGAATCACACCATACTGACAGGCATTACTAGTATTCCATTTTAAGAAGGCATATTATCTAGAATCATCCCATACTGACAGGCATTACTAGTATTCCATTTTAGGAAGGCATATTATCTAGAATCATACCATACTGACAGGCATTACTAGTATTCCATTTTAAGAAGGCATATTATCTAGAATCATACCATAGGGACGGACATTACTATCATTCAATTTTAAGAAGGCATATTATCTAAAATCACACCATACTGACAGGCATTACTAGTTTTCCATTTTAAGAAGGCATATTATCTAGAATCATACCATACTGACAGGCATTACTAGTATTCCATTTTAAGAAGGCATATTATCTAGAATCATACCATAGGGACGGACATTACTATCATTCAATTTTAAGAAGGCATATTATCTAAAATCACACCATACTGACAGGCATTACTAGTTTTCCATTTTAAGAAGGCATATTATCTAAAATCACACCATACTGACAGGCATTACTAGTTTTCCATTTTAAGAAGGCATATTATCTAAAATCACACCATACTGACAGGCATTACTAGTATTCCATTTTAAGAAGGCATATTATCTAGAATCATACCATACTGACAGGCATTACTCGTATTCCATTTTAAGAAGGCATATTATCTAGAATCATACCATACTGACAGGCATTACTAGTATTCCATTTTAGGAAGGCATATTATCTAGAATCATACCATACTGACAGGCATTACTAGTATTCCATTTTAAGAAGGCATATTATCTAGAATCATACCATAGGGACGGACATTACTATCATTCAATTTTAAGAAGGCATATTATCTAAAATCACACCATACTGACAGGCATTACTAGTTTTCCATTTTAAGAAGGCATATTATCTAGAATCATACCATAGGGACGGACATTACTATCATTCAATTTTAAGAAGGCATATTATCTAAAATCACACCATACTGACAGGCATTACTAGTTTTCCATTTTAAGAAGGCATATTATCTAGAATCATACCATAGGGACGGACATTACTATCATTCCATTTTAAGAAGGCATATTATCTAAAATCACACCATACTGACAGGCATTACTAGTTTTCCATTTTAAGAAGGCATATTATCTAGAATCATACCATAGGGACGGACATTACTATCATTCAATTTTAAGAAGGCATATTATCTAAAATCACACCATACCGACAGGCATTACTAGTATTCCATTTTAAGAAGGCATATTATCTAGAATCATCCCATAGGGACGGACATTACTATCATTCAATTTTAAGAAGGCATATTATCTAGAATCATACCATACTGACAGGCATTACTAGTTTTCCATTTTAAGAAGGCATATTATCTAGAATCATACCATAGGGACGGACATTACTATCATTCAATTTTAAGAAGGCATATTATCTAGAATCATACCATACTGACAGGCATTACTAGTTTTCCATTTTAAGAAGGCATATTATCTAGAATCATACCATACTGACAGGCATTACTTGTTTTCCATTTTAGGAAGGCATATTATCTAGAATCATACCATACTGACAGGCATTACTTGTATTCTATTTTAGGAAGGCATATTATCTAGAATCATCCCATAGGGACGGACATTACTATCATTCAATTTTAAGAAGGCATATTATCTAGAATCACACCATACTGACAGGCATTACTACTTTACCATCTTAAGAAGGCATGGAATTTGTTATGAATTACACCATACTGGCAGGCATTTATGTTACACGATGCTCTAGAAGGCATATTATCTAGAATAATACTATAGTTATAGGCATTGCTATTACACCATTTTAAAAAAGGCATGCTTTTTGTTTAGAATGAAGCCATTCTGACAGGCATCTATATGATACGATGCTAGGAACGCATGCTATGTTGAATCACACAATACTGACGGGCATTACTATTATACCATTTAAAGAAGGATATCAATTCCAAGCATACCATATTGGCAGTTCTCCCCAGCATATCCAGGTTGACATTTGAACTGACATCCACCAGGCTTGTCGCACTGGTTTTGTGAGAGACATCGACACCTTCCTGAAGACATTTAGATAACATGTCAACAGAGTGATAACATGGCACATAGAAAGAGTTTGCGTCACTGATGCCCCCGAAACAAGCATAGTAAACATTGAAAAGTGAGCAAAGTAAGTCAATATCTATACATATATTATTCGATTAATTTCAAAGTATATGACAGATTCCTTCGGATATATTGCCAAGGTTAACGTTTTTTTTCTGCCGAAAATGCTTCCTTCACATCTGAAAGGTCTCATGACCAGGACAGCTCATGCAATTAACGTTATATACAAATATATATGAACATTTTAAAGTTTTCAGGAACTAATCAATGTGTCGAGCCAAGATAACTATTTAAGATTTAAGATATCAGTTTTTATTAAGATATCATACCGTCCACAAACAGACAGGTAAAGAAGTTGATATTAAGAAATTACATCAGATTAATTTCACAATATCTATGATATCTTAGGATTTTCTGTCATATAAGCTTTAATAGACGAATTAACTGAGTTTAAAAATATTCCATTTCCGGAATTAGCGAGCGTGTAAGTTGGAGGTGTAAGTTATATGTGTTTTTAAAGTGACACAGAGTATATTTCATGAATTTTTTGCATCTAATTTACATGAATATTATATATATATATATATGAATATTGATCAATAAGATGGTGATTTTCAGAGAAAGCCACTACTTCTCGATAAAATAACACCATTAATGACAACAACATACAATTTATCCATTTAACTAAACTGAACAGTAAATTGTTTTCATATTAAAATTTACTTCTCTAAATTATCAAGTATTTTGAAAATTCAAAAATCATTTCATTTCAATATGGTATTTCATTTAAGGCTGTAAATTATCAAGTATTTCAAATATTCAAACGTTAAAATAGATTTGGATACGGCTGCACCTCTTCATAAGTTTTTTGGTACGAATTCCCATCATAGACGACATTGATTTTGGTTCAGTACTAGTGTTCTTCATCACGAATAAGATGCATTGCATCTGAGACTTTGAAATGGACAATGAAAAACTTTCACGTTTAAAGATGTTAAATTCGACGAGATACTCTCGTTGATACATTTATTCATTTGTTTATTTGATACAAAGTCAATAAAAGAAATTGATAATGTTATCAAAAATACACCTTTAACTATAATATTATCTCCACTAAAGCAATGTCGGAAGTCTCTTTAAGAGAGTGACGTCTAGCATTACGTGTCTCATATTACTTTACAAGAGCTCGTGTAGAGTAAGGGGAAACACAGGAAGCGTCTACTCAAAGTATAATCATCTAAATTGAGACACTTTCCGTGAACACTAATGTTCGTCCAAAAACTACTAAAACATATATGTCATTTTTATTTTCTTGCGAAAAAATAACATTTCACGGGAGATTAAATATGTGTCAAAATCAAAATGCTTTTATTATGTGTTTACAGGTTACAGGTCAGATAATTAACGTTGAAACAAAATGAATGTGAAAACAAATAGGACAGCATATGTTTAAGTAGAAAATTCCTCTAATTTGTATCAATGATCATATTGTTTCAAGACATGGACTTATTCCTTCACATTATAACATATTTATAACGTTTAGCTATCAATTACATGTAATAAATGTTGGCGAAAACACCAATAAATCAGTTTTCATTTTATCAACACTTACACATATAAGTATCTTATACATGATTATAGGATTGTTTTTTTTTCATGTGAAAAATGTCTACTTACGAGAGGTGTCCCAAAAGGAGCAGAGTCCCCTGATGTTTGTAACATATCCCCATGAATTCCCTTTAGAGAGTATTTTTTAAAAACTCAAATATTTCATAACAGCCCTACATTCACTTTTCTCCATTTCGGTAAAAAATGTGAGGGTACTTTTGAATGACAGGCTATTTTATGTAATTGAAGAGTATGCATCTCGTGATTTTCATGCCACTTACACGCAAATGAAGGTTTTTTATGCACGCACAGTATGATTGCGTTTCAGGCATGTGTTCATATTCAGGCCGGAAACTTTTGGGACAACCCTTGTAGACGAGATTAAAAATCAGATCATACTGACCAGATCAATGTACACGATAAGTATTTAGCGGGTTCACAAAAAGAACAGTATATGTTTTTTCATAGAACAATACAATAGTTTCACCTAATCAATAATGTTATAGGTGAATGACTGATAGATTCAAGGAAATGTTTACTGATTGCAGATCCCCAACAAATTATCCAAAAAAGCCATAACCAACTTATGGACCCGCTACCAACAGTCAAATCCTGTATGAAATCGTCCTCGATCTGGCCGACCAAAATTCAAAACAAAAAGACAGGAGACGTATGAGAGCTCTCCGGGAGAGACACACAACACGTAGACTGGTCCAAGACAGTTTACATAGAGTAGCAGGAATCTTTGTGTCACTGTCAATTGAAAGACATCGTCCTCTGCTACACGGAATATGAGCCAGATGCTGTCGGACTCCTTCTAAAGTCTTTACACAGACAAAAACTTTGAAGATCGGTAAATGAGCGTTCAGTGTGGAGAAATCGTTGGTGGTCTCGAGTTTTCCTCAGTTTCGAATCCCGTGTAGATTTTCACTTTAATAATGGACGTAACGCTTAATGACTTTACACTCGTCGTGCATGATCGGATTGGAGGAGGATTCATTATTGTATGGGCTGATATTACCATTCATTCAAAGACACATGTTATTATAGTGAAAGGAAACATGGCGGGTCTGCAGGACGGTTGTGATTCCTTTCTCGTCATGTATTTTAAACTGACAACGCACGCCCACATCGTGCAAGCATATAACTACATGCCTGATTCGCAAGGGAATTAATAACATGCAGAGGCCGGCACTTTCACCAGACTTAAGTCCGATTGAGCATATTTGGGACATGCTTTAACGTATCGTGATGACGTTACGTTACCTCAAGAGTGACAGAACATTCCTAGAGATGACATTCGAAGGTTGCTTCATTGCACGCCAGAGCTTGCATCAAGGCGAGAGGTGGCAGCACACATTATTAATGGAATTACAACTTTGCCAGTTGGTCTGTATTCGTGATATTCGTTGGAAATTAATGTTTTCTTTATGAAAATGTTAATTTTAGTCAATGAAATGAAAACTTGAATCGCACGTCTCATTCATGACGTCTTTCCTCCTGTTCTTGACAAATATTAAACTGTGAAGTTTTTTCAAAGATGAGTCTAAAATTTTGCATGGAAGTATATATATATAGCATGCCTATTAAAAATGAAAAGTTTAAGTGATCAGCAAGGCTAAAATTTTGGCCATTATGTCATGCATTCGGTTTCAAGATTTTACAGACAATTAAACAAGTATAATATATCTCTGATTATGAAACACATGCTTATGGCCTATTTTATTTCATTTAAGAAAAATATATTTTCAAGCTAATTGACAATTTTCCTTTTTAATAGTAATATGGTTGACGAGTAAGTTTTAAACACACAGAACATGACCATTAAAAATATTTTATGTCATTTAAGAACAAAATATGGCCTATTTTATGTCACTTAAGAACAAAATATTTTTAAGCTAATATGTCCATTCTCACCTTTTAATAGTAATATGGTTTACTAGTAAGTCTTAAACACACAAACCGTGACCATTAAAAAATATATAAAAAATGGCAAAATTTATTTGTATTACAAAATCTTTCAAGTCACCTACAGCACTGGCATTAGAAAAGGAGTCGGAACGGGACTGAATATGAGTAGAGAGGGGAAAGGTAGAAAAGGTAAAAGTAACAGTAAAGCCACATCATCTTTTTAGACGGAACTGAATGTAAGAAGAAGAAGAAAAGGAAGAAGAGAATCCAGATGAGACGGAAATAAATGTGGGCATCAGAAGAAAAGGAAGAAGAAAGGCCACATAATCTTTTTACACGGTACTGAATGTGAGACGAAGAAAGAGAAGAAGAGAATCCAGACCTGCTAAACGAGCGGAAATGCATGAAGAAATACGAAGACAACCGCATCTTTCTAGACGGTACAGAGTGTGAGAAAGCTTAAATCAGAAGAAAAACAAGAAAATCAAAAGAAGAAAAATAGGAAGAAGAAAAGCCACATTATTGTTTTTGAGTAGGTTCACTCAGTGTGAGAAAAAGTCTAGAAAATGGAAGAAAGGACGAGTAAACGAAGAAAAGGAAGATAAGCCAAACTTACCTGCTGATACTGGAAAAAATGCAACAAGGAGGAGAAGTAGTGAAGACTCAATCATTTCATCAAGAACATGGAATGATGCTTTGAGACTGACGTTAGTTGTGTAAATAAGCTATACAAGTCAAATGAGATAGCTGAAGTCCATGTAGATATTTCATAGTACATTGGCCTTGGCGAGCTTCCTGGTTCATGGTGCAAAAAAACTAAACTGTGTTGACCTCGAAGGCCACAACGCAATGCCCTTGTCCACAGATTATTTATGGAATGAAATAAATGCATATAGCGCAAACAACTGTTTTATTTACTTCTAATAACCAATCTAAGGTATCGATGAAAAGTTAAAAAAACATTTGAATTGATTCAAATATTGGGCAAAAGTATGTAAAACATATTGTATTGACTCATTTCGTATTCACTGCGTATCACTTATTGTATCAGTGCTGTTTAACCAATGCAGAGAGACATAACACAACAATGCTATAGCACAAACCTGCAGTAGAACCTTCAAACATCTACCATTTACGATATTTATTTTAAAAAACCGCATAGGCGATTCTGAGAAAATTCAGAATGTTATCAAACGACTAGATACCACCGTTATATTGCCTTCCAAAATGTTATCGAGTGACAATTTATTGATAATCAAAGAAAGGCAGTCATCATGTAAACTTGGAAAAGAGGTAATCAGCAAACGAAGAATCCCTATGAGTGGCGAATCTCGAACGTCACGGTTCGTCGGATTGAGTGTAGAGTCACTCTTGCATTTCCTGACAATTGGACCTTCATAAGAGTGCAATAGTATGCCTGCAAACCAATTCCACTCAAAAGAGCTCAAGATGTGTCCCTCCACGCAAGCAAATAGTCCAGCATGATTACCCTTATTCACAAACGCATGCGTCATGGTCCACTACCTTGATTGTTGGAACCTTAAAACTTTGCAATGACCTTCTCCCTGATAGAACATCAATGGAATAAACTCGATTAATCTCTCTGCGCGTCTCAGACACTTCTATTACTGACAGTTGCATTGCCGGCATAGTGGGAAGGATTTGTAATGTACTAGTTCTTAAACCGGAGCAGGGCGGGATAAAAGCACCAAATATTACAGAAATTATCCCAAAAAGCTAACATGGAAAGGTAGATTGCATAGTAGAGAAAAGAAATGGGGCATAAATAACTAAATAAACAGACTAAATGATATAAATGAACTCAAAAAGAAAGTTAAGGTAAGAAACCGCCCAAATACATATAAACTTCACAATTACAAAGACAATACTCGGAATTAAAGAGAAAGCAACAATCTTCTTAACGCAATTATTTTGTTTGTAAAAGAAACAATTTTCAAAAGCACTCAAAAATGAATGTAACCAACTTCGATCATATACTAGACAGAATTAAGCAGTACTACGATATAACAAAATGCATTTATTTAGTTTCTGGAGAGATCGATTTATTCGTTAAGTTCTGGTCCTCATCACATACGATACTGAGAAATTGATTTATAGAAGTTAACTTTTGAACATAGTCTTTATTAAAGTAACGATCATTATTACTATGTCTGCAAAGTGCTAAAGGTCACTTAAATCCTACATGTATGCAATTCTTAAATGCTATAACGAGAAAAGTATGTATAGAAGTTAACTTTCAACATAGTCTTTATTAATATAACACTTATTATTATGTCTGTAAAGTGCTTAAGGTCACTTTAGCCCTGCATGTATGTCATATCTATGTCTTTTCAATAGTACTCCATTTTCCCTTGTTTTTTCTCTTTGTATTTTGAATGCTCTGTTTGTAAAAATGATGTACTGTAAAATACAAAAAATTAATTCAAAATTCAATTTGTAAACGATAAATTAGCTTTAAATGCTTCAAAGACTAAAAGGGAAAAAAGGGAAGTAGATGGGAAAAAGCCTTTTCGTAAATGTGATCTTAATTTCATATATGTGTACAAAAACAATATGAAATTGTTAGATATGAATGAGTCGAAATTTAAAAAAGGCATTAAATTACAGGGATAATGTTATCCAACGTATATTGTCATGATCCGGCTTTAAATTCCTCTTTAAAAATAAGTAATACAAATAAAATGGCATCAGAGCTTTTACTTCCCTGTTTAGCTTCCTACAGCACGGCAAAGGGGCTATCATTAAAACAATAAACTCTTAAACCATAAAATATGGTGACCGATAGTTGACATTTCTATTAACATCTTCACATTCCTCTATATTCAAAATTTTAAGACTGTATTGATTTAATCTTTCGGGAATATGATCCTTTTGAAAATTTAAAATTCTCACGAAAAAAACACCAAAATGAATAAACTTCAATCTATTGAAATATTCATGGATGAGCTGTGTATGTGTATGTACAATGAGCAAACTTTGACATTCTAAAATGAAAGTTCATATTCTTGTAAGAAATAGGCAGCTTGAAAAGCGCTACTTGATTTATTTAATGAATGGAACAAGAGATTACTTTCATTTACGTTGAATATGTTCTCCTATGGGCTTGACATTAAAAGTTGAAATGAAAGGAAGTGCATTATGTTTAAAGAGAATAGGTTGGTTTATATTTCTAAATGGAATCAGTTAAAAAGAACTGTAAGATAATACAATGAGCATTGTAGCTGAACTAAAGCGTGCTGAAACAGTGAAAGTACTTACATAAATTAGAGTTACCTGCCCTTTACTGCGGGCAACGTCACCCTTGGCGTCAATGGGAACAAATGCCGACCGTTGTGTACAGGTTTTATGAAGAAGGCTTCATAAGTGTTTCCAAAGATAAACATGGATTCAAACTTGATTATGTTGGACATTTCCTTCCTTCCAATTAGTAAAGTAAATAGGCGATTTTGTCAGCCATACCAAAGTTTTGATAAATGTGGCAATACTGATAGAGCCAATGTCGAAAATACCTTTGAGTACAATTTTCCTTAAACGTCGATAAATTGTGTAAATATGATTTTATCGTAAATGCCTGGTTTTGTACTGTCCTGGCCTAGGTTGCGTTCTCGTCATCAATTGTTCCGTTTTCAGTTGTTAAAATCCGTACCGTTTTTGCATTTGGTTGCTGCTTTCTTCACAGTTTTTGCAGTCGTTGCTTTTAATCAAAATATCCTGTATTTCATTCTCACTTAAGCTTGAATTACTCAACCATTATTTTACAAAAAGGTACGACAGTTTGTACTAGATTGATAACAAATATCTTCCTATCATATGCTACAAGATGACATTGTTTCTCCTGAGTATCACAGTCACTTTGTGACACCGATATTAACTATGTAACTATGACTGTGCAATGTAGTGAGACTTGCGAACTTAGAAAATAACAGGAACGGGTGGTGAGTATAAGTTAAGAGAGACTTTAGTGTAAGTAGCATCCTGAAGTCAAAAACATTTTCATGATCATGATCTAAGAATTTTCCTTTTTAGAAAATATTTTTCCTTACTTTTCAGTAGTGTTAAGGAAAAATATTATTTCCATTATACATAGTGTAAACTGGCATTCAGATTTGACCTAGCGAAGCACAGAGCATTAAGTTTAAATAACAAAAATCTTTCCCATGACATCGAACATTACCATCTGGAAATTGCGAACACTACGAAAGGCGAGCGACCTAGACTGTAAAGAAGGACAAGACTGGGTTATGTATAGACAGAATGTATATCCTTACAAGAGATTCAGATGTCTAGGCTCTTTGAAGGGAAATTGATGTGTCAGCTATTTTATTAATCATCCACATGACTCAATACCATATTCAGAGTTCCAGAGACCCCGAGAGCTATACCAGCCGGAGCTTACACGCTCCTGTTAGGGGACCCCACGCTGGACAGGTCGACGGATAGAAGCCAGACCAAATTTGAGACTTTCTTAAACCTGCTCTCTATCAATCAGTATGCCTTTCTCCGTCTTCGCCTCCATTCTTACCACCCCTTTTTTCCTGGTCTGTCCACTCCCTTTTGGATGCTTTTCATCCATGTGTATAATAATATTGTTTAATACACTTTAAACCCCAACTCAGGCACTCACTTCTGTAATAATGTAAGAGCAAGAAGGCGGGGCAGGAAAACCTTCAAATTAACCTTTAAATGTTTGGTCAACTTTTGAAGTCAGTTAGCACTGTATACAACTAGAAACTCATACCATGTCCCACACAAGCTGACTTTTTATACTTCAAACCTAAAACTCCAACGAAGCTTTGTAAGATGTTGGGTTGCTAAGTAATGTTTTAAATATACAAAGCTCAATATGCTTTATTAATCAAGAGCCTACTTTAAACATTGGATGCATTGTCTAAATGGCAAATAATGTAACTCAAGCAAGTGATGCGCATTGGTCAATGTTCAAAACATCTTATCATTTCATTGAAATAAGCCCGGGCTCACGATATTCACTTAAAGAGCTGTATGGACCTAACATGGTTCTCTAATCACGGAGTATACAATTTAGCACAAATCAGAAAATCCAGCAATGAATCGAGATGGACGGGTTTAATAGAGAACCCATCCTGCCTTGCTTGTTTCAACAACGTCTGCTAGATGCTTTGGAGTCTCTATTTCTGTTTATTGGTGTAACTCACTAGAGCCTTCATTGAAATAAACCCGCGCACAACGATCGTGTATCCTTGTTTCAATTCCCTTAAAGAACTGTATGGACTTGACAGGGTTCTCTTATCAAGGATTATTCATTTTAGCAAATCCAGCAAGGAGTCGAGATAGACGGGTGTGTTAGAGAACTCATCCTGCCTTGCTTGTTTCAACTAGGTCTACTAGATGCTGTGGAATCTCCAATTCTGTATATTGTTCTAACTCACTGGATCTGAGCGTTGCAGTATAAAATCGTCAGTGCTAACCATTCATAATCAATTAAATAGGATTAATGGATTGACTATCACTGTAGGATAATGGCAAATTCACATTTCAACACGGGTCTTTTTTGAATCAATAATAAATACGAGAGAGAGACAGCACGTTCACAAGAACAGGCAAACTTTATTTAAACAGTGTCAAAGTCACCGGCACAACGTGGTCAGCTATGGTTTGTTTTTAGTCAGGCCGTCTTATCTCTGAATAGACCCAATATAAAATGCTATGATTAATCTTAGTTTTAAAGGAGAAGATTCCATCTATCCATCAGGCATATTACGGTGTGCAGGGTTTTATATATCTATTCAAAGGATGATATCAATGCATAGATTTAGGGGAATGCTTTGAAAAGCATGCCTATACCATGAAACTAAGCAGTCGTAACGAGGTTCACTCTCATGTCCGGTTCAACAGGGGGTAATATTTAGAAGATAAATAGTTGCGTTTGTAAAATTTCCGGGATTCATTGTTATTCAACACCCGCAAATTTAGAATAACAATGAATTCCGGAAATTTTACAAACGCAACTTTTTATTGATATTGTAACATGACCGTTAGTTATTAGAAGTTTAAGAGCGAACTCTGTTTTTGCGTACTTATTTTTGTGTGGAAAGGACTTTGCGACTGTTCTATTTCTGTAAGAGGTGAGATAAAGTCTAGCTAATGTGAATTTCCGGCATTATTTACATTACAAACATCGTTGTGACAATAACAAATAGTGGGATTCGTAACGGCGAATCATATTAAAGTGTTTTTTTTGTGATATATATCGGTAGACACAATATAAAAAAGGACAAAGACAACTGTCAAATCGGAGTTCGGCACGTATTTTCTAAGAAACTGGAAAATTAAAACTTGAGTCGGGCCGGCACTAGTGAACATGTTGTAATAATTCGCGGTGATTCGCCTTTGCTAATTTGCGGGTTTTCATTGTCAATCAACATAAGGTAATTTTTTCGAATCGACCAATCAGAATCGAGGATACAACGAAGTCATGTTACAATTCATATTTCATTTAGTGGACGACTGAGGTGTAAATAATATTTTTAAAATCTTATTTTCATTACTCAAAATTATTACAGCGGATTTGGAATGCATAAAGAAATAAAAGAAGATGGAATGAAATAAATGAATAAATTAAAAAAAGGTGTATATAAATTAGGTAGAAGGGTAAAACTATCATATGAATCGAGCTGAATATGGAACATTTATCTTGAACATGACCTATTTCTCATTATGGTTCAAAGTGATATTTTAATTCACATTCGCAACCCTGGATAACTCATTGTGTTTCTATGGTCGATCATTGGATACGACTAATGTTGCCATGACGCTATTATATTTCCTTTTAAATTAATAAATGCTGTGTTTTAAAAATGAACTTTCCTCGTTGTTTTCGAGGAGAAAGTATATTCTATATAGGTCATGTCCTCCTCTTGATTAATTCATTCTCACGTATAGACAGTTGCTAGAATATATTGTAAAGATGTCTGCCACGGCTAGTCTTCATCCTAGGATATACAGTTCACATAGAACAAAACAGAGGACATTGGTGAATACATTTTTATTCATTACAAAGCGAAATTGATATACATTTCTATCTTCGATTCATTCAAAGAAAAGTGTTTGATTTCCGATGTTTTCCAACCTTCGGTCACATGATTTAAGCTGTTTTGGAGGAGAAGTCATAGTTGACCCATAGAATAGCTGACGTGGTCATCAATTATCATTGGCCAAGAGGTTTGTACACTTGATTTCGGCTTCCTAGGCTTTTTGCTTTTGTAGATGAAGACTAAAACATGATTTAATGTGGTTCATATGACTAACTTATGGCCACAGGGTCACCAAATCGATAAGCCACTTTCTTCAGTTTTCTGTACACAAGATCCCAGCTTTCTCGGACTTTTGTTTACAGTGAAGACAAAAATATGTTGTAGGGCGTGGCCAATAATTTGGGCCATACTTTTACCACACCTATAAATCATAATCCTGACTAGTCAAGGAGGGTCTAAACAAGATTTCAGCTTTCAAAGATTTTTGCTCCAGAAGAAGATGACATATGAGATTTTTGGGCTCCTATGGCTTATGTCAGGGGCCACAGGATAAAAAGATCTATGAATTATAATCCCCATTAGATATTATGCCTGTACAAAAGCTTTCAGCATTCTGAACCTTTTTCTTCTGGAGAGGATGATTAAATAGTTTTTTAGGGAATGTCACAGTTTTGCCCTTGTGTGGGTGGCATATATGTTAATAATAATCCCAATCAGCTAAGGAGTATGTACACAAGGTTTCAACCTTTCTGTAGAAGATGATGAGAATAGGTTTTTAGGTCGGGTCTCACGTGGCCCCTTATCTAATCTATCTAGTAATTATATATAATCCCAGCTTAATCAGATTAGGTGTCTGTACAGAATGGTTAAACCTTTTAGGCCTTTACCTTATGTTTTAGGGCGCGGCCCTTTTCGGGGTAAGAGGGTCATCAAATCTATAAATTTCAATCGTCATCAGCTGAGGAGTATACTCTGTCCAGGATATTATTTCGGCCATGTTTGATATGTTTAATTATCTGTAGTAAGGATTTAGAACTATGTACCAGGTTGGCAATTGAGTTTGCGTGAAGTACCATACTGTGGTAATGCAATGTCATAAAACGTTTAATAAATTTGACAAAATACTGGGTCACTGAATGTCATCGGAAGTAATTGAGTGCGATGAAAAAGAAAATGGAAAATGCAAATGTCCAAATTGATCACCAATATTAACGGCTCCTCTTCCTTCAGTTATGAGCATTCGAATGATATCAATGTCCGTACATCAAAGTTCATGACAAGAATTCTTGAATACATTTATCGTTGTACAGAACTTGTAATTATTGTAATGTCAAGAAATTTGAGAGGAGATTCAAAGAATTCTTCAATGTCGACCTCATATCCATTTGACCGGAGCTGTGAATTCATTTTGCTACAGAGTGGGAAACCATGAGCAGTGTCTTTGTTACAAACGCTCATTTTCAGTTCTTCACTTACACCCACATTCTCTTGCTGCAGATGGTTTATTCAGTCGTTCTATTACTTTCCATTTAGTAAGATTAACAACACATTTTTGGTCAAACATCTTATCAGTCAGTTGTCAAAGATATGTTATTGATTCATTCAAAAGGTTCTTTTTGCTTACAACTATAGCAAGCTTATCTAGTTGATCATATCAATTGACACTAAAACATCTTCCTAATACATCTAACCAGTTTCTTTCAGCTGCTGATCTGAAATAAATGCACCAAATCTGTAACATTTAACTCTTTGTTATTTGACAAAGTGTTAAAATCATGAAAATGTCTCTTAGAAATTAGCAGAAATACAAAGCCTAACTTATTGCATCTTGCTATGGCGAAAATCTTTATGAGAATTAACCATGGTGGTTTTCCTGGTTAGAGTTACAAATAAAATGTCATCTGGCATTTAAAAACGTAACTTCATGGATTTTGTATCAACAATGAATGGACTCGTTGAAACAAATAAGGAAAATATTTTCCTCAATCAAATCTGGCTACTATTTCTTACAGCTGTTTGAGTGTCATGCAACACTATTGTTCAAAATGCTTGATAGCATCATGTTCTTTTACTTAGGTTAGTTAGGTGTTTGTTGAATTGGTTGCTATATTATCAGCAATAGAAGTAATCTCCAACTGCTGCAAGGGAAAAAACCCCACATTGCTCTGTATTCATTGTCAGACTGTTCTACAGGACAGGCCAGTGTACATTCTGGCTGATGAGAAATAGAGATCCCCATGCGAAGAAGGAATTTAATATGTTGAATTAGATTTCAATGTTTCAATCATGATAGATTAGCTGTACAACATCAAAGACAAACCTTACCAATTTCTACCGGTTCTTGAAAAGGACTAGCTGGAAACGTTATATTTGTTGGTTCTTTTATTACAGATTTTTCTGGATTGTTAGTCATATCACATTTAATAGAGCATGCATTAAGTCTTATGTACATAATCATTTTCTATGATTGTAAAACTGAAGACAAGCCATCAGTTACTAGAATAAGATAACAACATCTGCATTTAAGGGATAGCAATCTTACCTTTCAGAAGTTGTACCTGAGTGTATTCGCCAGGTAGAAGCTTGAAAACGTCCCTGGAAAACAATGTCAGTGACACATACAATTTGATTGGTAATTGAATAAATGACATATCAAACATATTGAGCAACATATTGAGCCAAAATATCCTTCTTTCATTTGAACATATGTCCTGCCTCTATCATGGGTTCTCTCAAAAATTTGAAAAAGGACTCAAATATTACCGGCTAACAAACTATGATGGCTATTAAGCTAATCAGGCGATATGTTCAATTTCAAATGGTCACAGGGTCACCCTATGAGATGCCACAAGTTCACCAATCCATCAATTATAATCCTCGTACTGAAAGTAAATGTTGCCTTTTTAGGCCTTTCTTTCTGGAGCAGAAAATAACAATTCCTATACGCAAACTTCCAGCTATCTGGCCCTTTTGCTTCTTGAAATGATGATGAAAATAGTTTTTTAGAGCTTGTCCCCTGTGTTCCTTTTTTGGTATAACAGGGTCCAACCTATTTAAAACTTATTAGCTGAGGAGTTTTTACACAAGGTTTTTACCCTTCTATGTGTTTTCTTTCTGTAGAAGGTGATAAAATAGTATAAGGGCGTGGTCCTTAGCCTAAAGGGAGTTTTTACACAAGGTTTCAGCTTTCTAGGTTTTTTTCTTCTGGTCACCAAATGTATAAATTGAAATTCCAATCATCTAAGGAGTCTGTTCACAAGTGTTAAGCTTTTTAGGCTTTTTAGGTTCTTGTGACCCCTGATACGGGTTGCAGGGTCAGCTTCCCTATAAATCAGGACATCCATCAGAAGGATAAAATAATGATTATTAAGAAAAGCAATGTTGATGGTATTTTCTTTGCTTTGTCTTTTACAGCATCCTTAGCTTTAAATGGATTTGAGAATGCTGTAACATACATTTTGAAAATTGTTTTAGAAACTATAAAGTGTTTGAAATAGTTTAAAGTTGAACTCATTTAGTATCAGTCCCTAGTTGAAAACACAATAGCTCGAAATGAAAACTATGTCCACTTCATATCATCATTTGAGGTCAGATACATTATCTGACTAAAATTCAGATATGATAAAGAAGAAAAAGGACCATAAAAAACATTATAGAATCAACAAGTCTGACAAATATACTCACTCATAGAGGTTCTTCATGAACTGACGCGCCAATCATCTGAATAATGTTTGTGTCTGAAAAGCATAAATTCAAGAATTTCAACAAATGTAAGGAATTAATCATCCTAAATGAATCATCCCAAAGAAAAGAATAACATGAATTAGCATTTTTTGATTAAATATATACAATAATGATTTGTAATAAAGTTGTTATTTGTATCAATTCTGTTTTAATTCATGTTTTAAGTGTGGTTTATTAGTTTCCAGTTGTTCTGGAAGGAGTCTCCATAGGTTAGGTTTTCAATCACATGGTTGGTTATATCTAAAAAAAATGGGAGGTTGGGTTGGGTCATTTCAATGTGATCTTTATCTGTTTTTAACCCAAAGAAAGAACATCACTGTTGAATTCGTTTAAAAAATCATTAAAAGGAATACGCCTGCAATAACTTTTTGGGTAATAATGAGACAGTGAACAAGTTACCTCTGTCATCCTCCAGGAAAGCCTCAGTAGTGTGTGCAGTGCGTATTGTCTCTGTTTAAATAAATTGTTATCATAATGTGAATGCTGTATATCACGGTCGAAACCCGATAATGTTTGTACAAAATGTTGCTAAACTTTAGAGTGACTTTGTTGCCAAACGTTGCATTATCTTAAACCTCCTCTCGAGGCCAACGCTCCTATCAAAAGGAAAATTGTAACCAGTTATTATCATATAACGAAATAACAAAAAGTAAGTGATCAGACGTTATTTGATTTATAAATGACTCAAAGCAAGCCAATAGCTTAATTGAAGAAAGTTAAAAAATGCATCTGAAAAAATTTTCGGCACAGGATGAGCAACTTCAAGATTCAATGCCCGAATGAGGTGAGGTTATCTGCAATAATAATATAACTTTTCGTAAGAAAAAAATATATGATGAGAACATACATACATACCAGAATCTTCTGTCATGGTTGCCCTGGACCTGAAAGTTTTTGGAGACCATTAATCACTAATAACTTAAATCTAAAATTTAATTGTCATAACATCTGAAGATGTTATCTGTAATATAACACGAACGTCACTTTTGAGGCTATCTAATAATCTTCATAAAGCTATGCTTCATTTTACAATGAAGTTAACCACCAAATCTGATAGGTGACTTTGAGATCAAGATTACACAGAACACTTAGATGTCATACTCATTAGGAAATTGGTCCGTCATGGCAGATTTTAAATATGCCTTTGACATTGTATAACGTTTTAACGAATAGTAAAAAAAAATGGCAAACATAACGAAATAATGTTTTAGGGAACAAAACATGACACATGAAACATTTTATCGTTATGTGAATTATGTTAATGTTAATGTTTAAAAAAGTAGTTAATCTATATGAGTTTATCAAGGGCATAGGCAGAAAGGGACAATTGAATCACCCAATGCTTAATAGGCTCTCTGAATACCCCTTGAGATACACGCCATGTATGTGGACACATCTTTGAGATATTTGAATTAACTTTGGAGATTTGCTCAAAGAGGATATTTTTCCTACAGGGACAGTACAGTAACTGTATGTTTGAATATCAAGAGTTTATCGACACAAATTGTTGATGATAAACCGGTTTTTTTCTATGTGATGTTCCCTGGTACCTCATCCCTTTTCAAGTCATGTTATTTAAGATGAAATTATTTGAAAAAGTGTCCATACATCATGTAGACAATAGGTATTGTAGGTTCACGAAATAGATATGTGAAAACTAGAAAATGGAATTCATGTTTTTGGGTTCTTAATATCTAAATGGAAGCCAAAAAGCGTGTGAAATAAGAATTAAAAACAAAATTAGGAAAATAAAAGCTTAATATGTATACAAGTATTTCACGTACAGAAAAGAAAGCAAGGGCAAGCGCTTAGCAGGCGGCAGGGTTCTCACTTAGCAGGCGGCAGGGCTCTCACTTAGCAGGCGGCAGGGCTCTCACTTAGCAGGCGGCAGGGCTCTCACTTAGCAGGCGGCAGGGCTCTCACTTAGCAGGCGGCAGGGCTCTCACTTAGCAGGCGGCAGGGTTCTCACTTAGCAGGCGACAGGGCTCTCACTTAGCAGGCGGCAGGGCTCTCACTTAGCAGGCGGCAGAGCTCTCACTTAGCAGGCGGCAGGGCTCTCACTTAGCTCTCTGCTTTTCTGTTATTTCACGCGGTTATTCATCTAGGACTATGACAAGACTTTGCAGAGTTGTTGCTCATGATGCTCTCTATCGGATGATATGAATAGGATGCAGTTTGGATTTTTTTCAAAAATAATGTTTATTAACATTATTGGCCTTCTTCTGTACAAGTTTTCCTGTGGGTCAGGCTGGGGAAACAATAGCATTCAGCTGTCCTATTGTTCTCCAATTAACTGGACAAGCAGAGCTATGGTGCTCAGATACGGCAGAGAGTGTCTTTTGGAGATTAATCACAGCTATGGTCACAGTTCATCATTGTCTTCACACCTGAGTGAATTGACTTACCCACCTGGCAAACAAAGCAAGCAATCAAGGGGACGAAAGACAGTACGGGGAAAACGAGGCGGATCAAGAAAACAAAAGAATATCTTTGTTGTTGTGTCAATCCCAGAGAAAACAAGTCAGTCAAGCAGGACAAGTCAAGGAAAGGTTTTGATAAGCTCATCTATATCTCTCCTTTGGGAATGAACAAAAACAAGACTGAGAATAACCATGTAAATACTTCTAACATCAATGTGTCTACTAAACACACGTTCAGTGAGAAATAAATCATCAGAATTACATGATTACATTCTCGACCACAACATAGACATTTTAGCTATTACTGAATCCTGGCTGAAAGTTATGATGTGGTAATTAATGACCTGGTACATGTCAGATACAACATTCAAGCCTGTCACGGAGTCTATAGACAAGGAGGAGGTGTGCCGATTATATACAACTCATGTCTTGATGCACAGTCCTCTGTCCAGACTCAGAACATTTTCACTTTACAGTATTTTGACTTTAAGATAGTTATTAACGGCCTGACAACTAAACTCATTGTTGTGTACCGACCCCCGCAGTCCTGCAAGAATGATATAACATCTGATGTCATCCTCGAAGATCTTGGCAAACTGATAGACACAACAATGTGCACCAACGAACAAACTATAATGATCGGCGATTTCAACATTCATGTCGACAATGACTCCAGTGCACTGTCATCTAAATTTGCTGAAATTCTGTACAGATTAAGCATCAAACAACACGTCACGTCTGCAACCCATAAAACGGCCACATTCTTGATCTTGTCATCACCAAGCAATCAGACCAACTTGTAACCTCAGTGGACGTTGTGGATCACGGCATCTCCGATCACTGTACTGTCATCCGCCACTTGAAGCTGAATAGACCATCTGCCCCCAGGAAAACCATCACATACAGAAAATCAAGAAACATTGATGTCAAAAAGTTTCAAATTGACATTGATGCCAGTGATTTTCCTCTCCTGTGTTCAACCCCGTCGACCAACGTGAATTGTCTAGCTGATTCTTACAACCAGGTTCTACAGGAGCTAATGGACAAGCATGCCCCACTCAGAACTTGCAGTGTCGTGATACGACCAGACACTAGCTGGATGACTGACGAAGTGAGGTTGGCAAAACATGAACGTCGACGGGCTGAGAAAACATGGCGGCACACAAGACTTGAGATCCATTGTCAAATCTTTCAAACCTCAAGGAATAAAGTCAACATCCTCACCCAACAGGCGAAAATTGATAACATCAAGCAATCAATCTTCGACAGTAGGAATAATCCAGGACAACTTATTGCCATCACAAACAGATTTACACAATCAAGGCCTGTTATCAAGGATCAATCCACAAAGCTGTCAGAGGACCAGGCAAATTCCTTAGCAGAGTTTTTCACAGCTAAAGTTACAAAACTTCGACATGAGTCCCTATCTTCTTCAGACGAGTCCTATTCCGCTCTTCAAGATGAAAAGCCATTCACAGGGGAGAGACTTGTAAAGTTTACTCGAGTTGATGCTGCAGAAGTAACTGAGACTGTCAAGAAAGCTCCCGCCAAGAGTTGTATTCTGGATCCTTTACCAACATGGCTTGCTAGAGATGCCTTGAAAATCTGTCTACTATTATGACCATGCTGATTCAAACATCACTCAGCACTGGAAACGTCCCGACAAGTTTCAAGAAAGCTGTCATCACTCCAATCTTGAAAAAACCAACTTTGGATCCATCAGACCTGTTTCGAATCTTCACTTCCCATCTAAGATCTTGGAGAAGGTACCAACCCTCGAGATCTCTCAGGTCAGAGAGCAGTTGTCTCCTGTGTGCTCCTGTGGCCAAAACCAAGCTTGGCAGCAGTGCTTTCTCAGTGACAGCCCCAGTTCTCTGGAACTCTATTCCTATTCATCTCCGATGCATTGAGAACGTTTCATCTTTTCGAACATTCCTAAAAACTTTCCTTTTCTCTGAAGTCTATCTTCACTAGATCTTTGTAGCGCCGTTGAACAGCTGGAAGCTGGAAAGCAGGCGCATTAGAAATGCATTATTATTATTATTATTATTATTATTATTATTATTATTATTATTATTATTATTATTATTAAATTACCTTCTCATTCGGCATCTCCAGAAAACAAAAGCAGCTATCCCAGCAAACAGGCTAGTATCAAAATATTGAAAAGTTATATCACAAAACTTCAGATAACGTTTCAGAGGCAACGGCCACGAAGGTAGTGCATATCTGTCTAAAGTGGATGTCAATAATCGGTTAAAAGTTTAAGAATTCGTCATAAATAAGCTGAGGATACTCGAAATTTGACATGTACTTTACTATTAATTGATTCATACTATAAATCTTCTTATCTGCTTTTAAGACCATAATATTCGCATTTGAAACATCACCTACGTATTTTTAAAAATTACTTCTGAGATAAAATAGATCAATGTTACACTAACTCCTTGGTGTAAAAAATCGACTTCTCGTGCAAATAACCACATGAAACCAGACACAACTCACCAGACCTGATTGACGATTATAGCGATGACAATAACCGTGTAGGGTCCTGAAAGGAAGGGTACATATAATTACATATTGATAGACATACAATTATCTGATGAATAATGGCGTGTTTCATCTTGGTATAAATATTGCCAGGAAATTACACAGTTTTGCTTGATACATCTAGGTCATCATTACTTAGAATTACTTACTGCTTTAAACTTAAGTAACGCTTGCAACGAAATTCTTCTTTGAAAGCAGAAAAATTAAAATTCAGGCCTTATCAAATTATTTGATTTGAGACCAATATAACAGAGGATGCGAACACATAACCGATGTACAGTCGTGTCACAACATGAATACTTTTTCGGATATTTCATTGCTTTCTTAATCAAATTATGTTTTACAAAATTTAAATAAAGTCAGTCAATATTCTGACAAATTTCAACATGCTTTGTTTTTTAAATGATTTTTACATAATTCTGTATAATATTACAATACAAAAGCATACATGTAATTCATATTGAACGTACTCTTTTTTTTTATTAAACGTCATTATTTAGAACCTCATAGGTTAGGTTTTCCATTGGTAGACTCTGTAGCTATAAACACGATTATATAGGTTACATAGGTACGGTTTCGCAGCTTCCTGCTAACCTGTATTTCACATAAGAGCTAAAACTTTCTAACCTTCATTGCTGTATTTTTCACATATATCAACGTTGGACCTGTAGCCAATAATGCATCCACATGTACAGACCCCGTCATGTTGGTTACAGTTTCTGCCCGCACAGAATATGTTACAAGTGGTGTTGCAGGTCAGTCCGTAGTATCCAGACACACACCCGGTAGAACATTCACCTGTTTCTCTGTTACATCTTCCAGCAAAACAGTATTTACTGCACTCGTGGCTACAGGTCAGTCCGTGATATCCAAGCGCACACCCAGCAGAACATTCTCCTGTTTGTCTATTACATCCATGTGAAGGGTTCTCACAACCAGGTGGACATAAACGTTCACAGGAGTCTCCGTAAAAGCCAGTGGGACACTTCTCTGCAAGAGAACATAAGTGCAACAATCAACCTGTAAATAATCATTCTATTCCAAATCTTTTAATTTGAATATTGTTTTCAAAGGAAAAATCATACCTACCATTTTAGTGATGAATAACAATGTTCGCTCTTCTCCAGATGAAAGGAAGTTAAATTGATATTGGACAAAGAGGAACCATCAGAAGATGACGTATGCCACTACAGACAATAGAAGAGACATAGAAGGATGAGTCTATGGTATTACAAACAGATGCCTTATTGTAAAAACAACACACACACTTTATTCCATAAATCTTATTAGGTATGTTATGTCTGAGACAGCACACAATATAAATTTGAATTTAATAAAAGTTAAGAAAAAAAATAATAGTTTTTAACTATTCACCGACTTCATACACTTTGCCTGTAAGTATAAGTCATTTTGACAGTTTTAGAGGAGACACTCAAATTAAAATAAACAGTACCTTGTGTTTGACAAATATCACAACCGGACAGACATTTGTCCAGTATGGTTTCTGCTCGAGTGAAACAAGCCGTACACTCCTGTTGACACTCGTCCCCGTAGTATCCTCGTCTGCATCTGATGCACTGTCCAGTTTCTTTCTCACATTTCCCGTACCTGAGATTGCATATCTCACTACAATCAACTCCATAATGCCGTTCAGGACAGAGAGTCACATTGCAGGAGCCACACGTTCTGTCACAGGACACACATCCTCCTGGACAGGGTACCGAACATGTGGTATGACAGAAACCTGGTATGCATCCATCTGTGCAGGTGATCGTTCCGTCGTTTCTGTCTAAATGACATACCTTGTTCAAACACCTTGACGGACACGCTTCAGCACAGTATTCACCGACATACCCGGGAACACATCCGATGATGCACTCTCCGTTTTCATAACATCGTTCCTGTAGACACGTTGAACACAGTCCAGACACCGCCGAGAGAGAGGCAAACAGAACAAGGCAACCTGAAATATATGTAAATTTGTTAAACGCCACAGTTCCATAATAGTTATCAACTACTATAACACTCTTAAACAGCGCATAATGCAATAGGAATAGAAATTTAGATAGAAACTTATGGATATGAAGCAGAATTTCCCCATATACTTTAAGAGATGAAGAAGCTTTTTTCAAGTCTTAATTTACATCATTTATTATTATTCGTATTCCAAACTAATATCTTTCACAACATATCATAGCCTAAAAATCACAGCAGAGGATGGTACAACATAGAGTATTATATAGCATAGCAAAGCATAGCATAGTATAGTATAGTACAGAATAGCATAGCATAGCATAGCACAACATGGTAAAAGATGAAAGTGCATAACACAGCATAACGGGAGATGGAGAGCATGATAGAATATAGTAAGCAGAGTATCAAGTAACAACATTAAGACCTATGTACTGAATGAAACACCGTTATGATCAATGCAAAAAAAACATTTTAAGCCATCTTTTGAATGACTAATTTTGGCGGAAATTTAAACCCTCTGGCTACTATACGTTGAAAAAAATGTGTTTAGAAGCAAACTAAGTTTTATTAGCGAAGGATTTGAGATGGTTTGAAAACCCCAAATGTGAAATGAGGAAATGGTTTCTCTACATGAAGAATGGATGATAAATGAAGAAGAATATCACTGGAAGGAGAAAAGCACGTTCAATGTGCTTGGTAAACAGGAAACAGAAGATGATCAGTTGGCAGTTGAAGACTGCAACAATGCTTTTTTCTTAGATGAAGATTGTTCAGTAAAGGATGATGATTTGATTAAACTTTCAGATAGGGAGATACTCATGAAGCCAATAAAACAAGGAAACAATAGTTTTATATAGTTTTGTCAGTTTTGATTCATTGGTAAATATGTCACTTGATGTTTTATCTTATAAAGTCCTACATCGAAGGTAAACACTGTCTTAAGGGTGTACCAGTGCAAGTGTGAGAGAACCATACGCAACAGAACAGGCTTCGTCTCCCCCACAAGGACTTAAATTGCTCCAGTCTATCACTGGAAAATTTAAACCTGGCTGCCAACCAGTAAACATTCATGTTTTTAGTGCAGCACTCTACTCGGCGAAAATTTGCAATTCTCATATGACCTCCACTGTACAATCGCAGTCCATCACAGCAGACTTGGCGACACGCAGAGAAAAGTGGGACAAAGCCTTTCTCAGCGCACCATGACGGATGACATAATAATGGGCCTTACGTGGGAAGAAAAGCAGGCTTAAGCAAAAGGCATTTTTTCAGTAACGAAATGACACAGCAGATCAACAACTGTGACTCAAGTAAGTTAACAGATACGTCACAGACCTTAGACAGTGTTTAGTGTTCAGATTCAATCTAGACTAAGAAGATGCTGAAGTCGAAATGTATCAGTCTAGCACAACCACCAACACGACAGCTTAAGTGATGGGACATTAACGTTAGTGAGAAAATATCAACAACAATTGAAGGGAACTACTTGGCCTTCTGGGCGTTAAGCTGGTGTAGATTTACATTATGTCAAAGAAAAGTTGCGACAGGGAGGTGGTAAGAATCGTACGAGGACAGTACTTACCACCTGCTAGTTCAGTTGAACTGTTCTAGGTCGATATGTTTGTGAGAAGCGTCCCGCAATACGTATTAACGATCTCTTTCCGCATTACAGACTGTTTTTATGAGGACATTTGTTTGAGGTATCAAAAGACGTTGACGAAAAGTTGATATATCCCTTCAGCGAATAAATTACGCTTTATACACAATATTTGTTCTCTGTCGTGATGGCTTTCTGTTTGTCTGATTGTCAGTAATAATAATATATAATATAATAATAATAAGCTCAGTATGGGGCAGGGAATAACCCTTGAACTCTCAGTTAATACAGCAACGATCGGGTAACCCACCCATACGGCGAGCCACGCCAGATGTTGCTGAGCTACGCACTGGACCACGTGCCACCACAATTCATCACTTACTTAACAATTATCTGATTTTATTTTGCTATTTTATCTATCTACTTCTGCAATATCTGCATCGTTATAACACCATGTATATATAACTAATGTTAAAAACATTCATTACTCTTTTTGTGATCCAAGGCTATGAATGAATAAACCTGGCTTCAAAGAGCTTTCTTTGAGTGAGTTAATGCGATTGTTATACATTTTGTAACTGCATGTCAAATACAAATAAGAATGACTTTCTAAAATATGTAATGAGTGTAAATAATGTGCAGTTCATTATCACACATTTATCATGTCTTTTAAGTGAGACATTTTTGTTACGTTTATTCTAAATCCTTCTCAATTGTATAAATGAATGGGACGATTGTTGTCAGCTAAGTAGCAAATATGACTGTTGTGATTATTCTATTACATTAAGTAACCGATTTAAAAGTTTTGAACTTAAGTTATGTTATATACATTTATTTGGTTTTGTGTTTTAATTATTTTTTCATATGTAGAATGTTGTCATTGTTGTACTGTCCTATTATAGGGCTATTTTTTCAGCAATAGAAATTAGTTTTAGGCAAAACCTTGCCGACATACTGCAAAAGCATTGTTTGTGAGTGTTTGTAATTTGAGAAAGGCTTAAAATTGTTAATCTGTTAAGTTATTTGGGGGCATAATAATGTTAAACTTCTCTATGTCTGGTTTGAAATTATTGTAAAAGTCATTTCTTGTATAACTACATTACAAAGAAGGCTATGTCACTCAGTAGGGCCTAAGAATTGCCAACGCTAAACAATAACCCAGTGACTGAATGGGTAATAATGGGAGAAGCTGTCTTGACTGGTTCGCTGTATAAAAAATATCTGTTCTACACCGTCACGAGTGTAAAACGAGTGCATTCACCTGTCGCGTGTTGAAATACATAGACAATAACTAACAAGTGGCGGGGAATGACAGATTATCTTTCCCGAGTTATATTAATTTCGTAATTCTCGAGCCTTGGCGAGAGAATTACACAATTAATATAACGAGGGAAAGATAATCTGTCGTTCCCGTCACGCGTTGGTTATTGTTTATATTACCCATACGTTTTTTAAAAGACTTAAACTCGAATATAATGGAAATAAACTTTTCTCTATAAAGGATTTGGATGTCGAATCTCCAAATTCATACGCGTGTGCTGCGGCTTTAATTGACACTTACCTACGCACGGCTAAAATGTCATTTGTGAAAAAGTTTCAAAATATAAGCTAAATGAAAGTGTTGTTGAAAGTATATCTTTTCTTTTCATAATCGTAATTCGAAGTGATTACTTTTAACCGTTTTATGTTAATTTG
Organism: Phorcus lineatus; assembly: GCA_921293015.1. Lineage (NCBI taxonomy): Eukaryota > Metazoa > Mollusca > Gastropoda > Trochida > Trochidae > Phorcus > Phorcus lineatus. Next base: position 14,597,053 of record OV121093.1, read on the forward strand.
AAGACGCCAGCGCCGCCCTACAGTGATAAGTTACAGGACGGCTCAATCTGAAATTTTTGTGACGTAACCGATGTTACTGTGACGTCATAGCCGTTAGTGTCTATGAAGTCATTACAATCGAACGAAACCAGGCGCTTCTTCGCGACTGTAAAGCTTAACGTCAGGACATGTAGTTTTCAATAATCGCTTATTTTATAATTTTGTTCAGTTTGACAGACATATTTCACTTTTTTGCTGCGGCACATCAGAGAAATTACGAATGGCAACTACGCGGACTTATTAAATATTGTTATAATGCAAAATATATGTAAACAAATTACGAGTCGGGAAAAGTATGAAAGATGAATGAAATAGTTCCGGCAAAACGTTTATTTTCATTGGTTCACATTAACCAATCAAATGTCAAGAAAATGTGTAACTCCCGTGTGACTTACAGGAAAAATAATACCCTGTGTCCATCTTCCCATATGGGTAATATTACATTGTAGTTAACAGAGAGGAAGAATCATTTACAAAAATATTCAAAAATCTTCGCCTGACATCTGCTCCTTTTCCTCAACTACCTTGTATTCGTTTTTTGTTAACTTTACAAGGAAATATTATAAAGAACATGCAAGTATTTTTTGTGTGGTGAATATAATTTGTGCTTCTGATGAAATAAATTGCCAATATCCCCATCCATATGACATGTAAACGTTAAAAGAAAGTTAAATCTAAACATAGATATATCTTAAAAGCCTAATAAATTTGATTTTTTACTAAATGCATTCGCTATCCTATGATTTCTTAGGACTGTGTTCGTTTTAGAGATAAAAGGGAAAAATCGTGTGTGGAACAGAATTTACTTATATTGTATTGCTACAAAGAAATATTCATATTTGTGATTATATCTTTTTATATTTATAACACGAAGCCATAAACTACTGTAAAGAAACAATGTTTTATCAAGATGTTGATTATAAACCGCCATGGAGTGTCTAAATCATATTCTTGTAATAGACCTTAATAGATATGTTATTGAAACCGCGCATTTGTGTGGCCTGGAATGTTTTTTTTAGTTCATCGTGTTTTCAGACTTATACTTCCTACTTCAGGATTATTGTTGAACGTTCAAAAAAACTAACATCCCTTTAGAAATACTAGACTGAGTGTTCTCTCATGATTTTTCAGGTAGAATGTTGACATTTTTTCCATTTTTATGAGAAATGTGGATTATTTACAATATGGATTCATACATAGATAACTGCTCTAAACATAAACCACACTTCATATACCTCTTCTTTGATAACCTGCTTCTCTGAAAATGCCGTTTATCTCATGATATTGATTCTTAAGTTTGTCAAGAATATGTTCTTAATATTAATTGAATATTAAAATAGTAAAATAGATTTTTTTTTGTTTACAATTCGTTTGTTTACAATAACAGTAATTAACGACACTACTTGGATAGGAGGCTGCAGAGGTCGAAGGAGTTTGCTTCCGGCTCCTCGAACAAAGGTCTTTCATAAGCTTGAATTATTAATGCCATTTCACATATCGCATGCCATGAATCATCTATTTTCTCTATTGCTTTGTTTGATATCAGGGTATGATAAAGAACGCTGAATTAGAAGGATGCAGTTATCTACTATGAAAGCAGAACCGTTCATGTTGGAAGATTGTTTAACATCAAACTCAACAGCAATGTAATCTGAATGTTTTAATAGGAAAAATATTAATGATGGTAATTCAGACCATTTAATTTTATCTCTAATCGTTGGCCAAGCGGCATACACATGAATTCACATGAATAGCTATTGATTTCAAAATTTCATAGCTGTGAGACTTTAAGGCAGCACACTGTTTGTATTGATTTTATTCAGAGGCAGTCTGTCTAACAATTTGAAAAATTCTTCTGACACGTGCAACTCAACCACGGCCTTTTTAAATGACACTTGCATAATAAAAAGGAAAGCTCTCAAAATCATTTTCTTAAGACCGAGAGACACCAGATGGTGAATCTATTCAAAGCCCGACAGGGGCACAACAATGAATGATTGAGCTCTAAAAAGGTGTCAAGGTTCCAAATCAAAAGCTTTATGGACAGCTTTCTTAAAGCAGGCCATATTTGCACTATAAACAAGGTGGAGACATTCTGTATTTAAAAAACAAATCATTTTAAAAAAGGCAGTTGTAAAATATTTTACGAAGTTAACATACTTTTATATATAAATTATTTGCCATTTACCAGGGAAAAAAAGATTTTCAGATTCATACTGTTCTCGTGTTCCTGTTACCAAACGGTAAAAATACTTTAAAGTTGAAACATATACACATTGTATACATTGCAGAACATGTTTGCACATCGTGATAATGAATAAACTGTCACTGAGCATCTCAGTCATAGTAGATGTAATACATGTACATAGTTAAGGTTACTTAACCTATTCATTGTGTTTGAAACCTTATGCTATTTTGTGTCGTTGACAAAGGTTAACCGAGTTTTCCGACTCGAAGGTTTATCTGAATAGCTGAAATTGAACCTTCACCGTCGTCTAGAAAAACTATAACGTTTCATGTGTAATGTTTATAATTTGTTAAAGGTTGATAAAAAAACATGTTGAAATTCAACAATACTGAGACACAAATATACATAACGTAGGAAACAACTAGTTATTGGTCAACACGTTTCTGGAAATTAACAAATCATGTACTCTTCCAAAACATGATTTCAAAATTTGAACATTTCGCCCTTTTATAATTTTCATTAGAAAACAGCAAATGTGCTTTCTTTCACAACAATTCATCTAAAATGAATAATATAGCTTGTTTATTACACTCTCGTTGGAGATACTACAGTTGTGAAACAATGACATGTTATTCAACACTGTTGTGAAACATTGCACGTGAAAGCGATCGCATCCGGAACTATTTTCCCGTAGTCACATGACAAGTTATCACGTGATGATGTAAATCAAAATAGCGACTGTCAAAAATATTGTTCTCTAAACTTTGATAAAATACGAGATAAAAGTACAATTCTTTTTAAAAACATGTTTAGCTGTTTATAAATAAATTTGATCAAATAAAACCATCAGATTTCATCTTTGGGTATCAACAAAATCGGTGCACTGATGAGGCGAATGGCTCAAAATTGCAAGCTTGATTGTAAGAGTCTTACAAACCACTCAGCCCGAAAGACTTTGGTCCAAACTTTGTCGGAGTAACATTCCTCCCAATCAAATCATGCAAATTAGCGGTCACAAAAATATGCAAAGCATAAATAATTACTCTCAGTTGTCCGAGAAACGGCACTGAGGTATCAGCACAATTATTAATCGACGTCCATCTTCTTCAAATGTAAACATGACCTCCGAGTCCGGGTCAAGCGGGCTTTGTGTCAGTTGATCGGGCAAGATCATCCCTGACCATTTCGGTCGATTCTAGAAATGTGAGCGTCAGTGCTTCCGAATTTCGATCAATCAACTCAATCTTCGGTGGTTCCGTTAGCAACTGTGTCATCAATGATAACTTCATCGGCAACAACAAGGACAGTGTTCCATCCACTGACACTAACTCAAACTAAATGAATCGCACTTCAAAACTCACATTCCAATGACGTCACGATCACGTGACATTCATTCACACAACTCAGTAACGTTCATCCAAGTAATTCAGTGACTGATGTTTTGTTTTGTAAACTCGCCAATTTGTGTTCGTAGTTACCAAACACGAATGAGTGCCTTCCATTTGTATTGTTCAAAATTAAAGCTGTTGTAAACGGACTTACTCTTGACCAATTTCTCCAATGCAGTCTAATGACGTTATGCGTCGATTGTAAGAATTGTATTCCTACGCACAACTACGAGAATTGAGAGTAAACATGATTTTCATTTTATATTATTAATTTAAAGAGTGTAATGAATAGAATACTAAACTTCGTCCAGTTAAATAACATATTTATGAAACTCGTGGATAGTATTGGTATTTAACTCGCTTTCGCTCGTTAAATACGAATACCATCCACTCGTTTCATAAATATGTTATTAAACTGAACGTCGTTTAGTATTCTCTATTTAGTTTTACACTATAAAAATAACATAGAGTAGCCAACAATTTAATAAAGCACGATATAAAATGATGTTATTTAGTTCAATGTACTGTACTATGATACAACATATATTATTTCAAAAATCGAGCTCAAAAGTAAAAATATGTTACAATTGATGTAATGGATAATTTTTGTAATTTGTACATCAATTGCAACCAATTAATTTCAAAACATACCACTCTAAAAATCGTAACATGACAAAGAGTGAAAATATTAGGAATTTTGTCAATGCTTTTAACAATTACCAAAATGGCCTTTTTACATGTGTATAGTCGTTTAGATGATATATCTATACACAATTATAATTGATTGTAATTTGTTTTTGTTAATGATAATAAATGCCACATTATGTCAAAAATAATGTCATTAAGCAGATACCCGATTTTAGGTTGTTCTATTGGTATATGGCTTTATTTGGTGCAAGATAGATTTACAATAAGTCAATTTCGAAGTAAAATGTATCTTAATCCAACTTTAAATTGCACCAGTCTCTGTCATTCTGCTGCCAATCAATCATAAGATTTATCTTTGGACTTTCGCAGTAGCCTTGGCGGCAAGCACAAAAAGGTATAGGTAATGCGACAAGGCCTATCTTGGCTTGTCATTGGGGCTGGTGTAAGAAAAGGCCATGCGCTGGAAGATAAGGTAGGATAATATATTTGAGAGGAGTCAGATAGGTGATATTAGATACTACGCTTAAGACCTGGTGAGCATTTAACTTGATAATCATAATAACTTATCCTTTATCATTTGAAGTATTATATTTCTTTACCAGATTTGAATTTAACAATCATGCTTACTTAAATGAAATTAACGTTTCAATAGTGTACGATCATTGACCATATTGTTATGTAGTGAGATTGAAAATAAGTTAGATAAGGGATTTTTTAGGAAATAATCAGTATGTTTAAAATAAGGTTAGGATAGTGACTTATTATTTGAAAGTAGCAAATGTGTAGACAAAAGAAATGATAGAGCAGGTGATCAAGGTATTATACAGGTGCGCGTTCTTTAGTTATCAATTATGAGAAACAAGGATGAGAAACGAGTATATACCAAGTGTTCTGACATTCGGTCAATTGGAATTTATAACCAAGCCTAACATGTATTCATTTCTTATGTCAAATACGGCTTGGTAAGAAGATTAGATGAGGGATGAAAGGCATTATCGTGACATTTTGAATAACTGAGCATTTGCTAAAGTGTATCAACCTATTAGAGAGAAAACTTTGTGAAGTCACAAACGTTAAGGTTCGAAGTTATCGAGGTCGAAGGTCATAGAGCACTTCTCACTGACGTATGTCACCGGGTGAAGTAAAGAATATATTTGGTCAAGAGAAAACCACACCCATAAGAAGTCCGGGTTTCGGTTGGTTCCAGCTAGGATGGGTAAAAGATTATTGGAGTAGAGTAAGTATGGGGATACGTAGGATAGGTAGAGTAGGTAAGAATAGGAATTGTCTGTTCGTATTTGTTTTTATAATAAAATAATGAAAAATCTCGCTTTGTATTTATTTAAAAGTGTACATCTCGCAGGCTCATAAGCGAGTCTAACAAACATCAAGCCTGTAAATGTGACATGGCGATAAGATATAATTGTGACAATATTTTCTAATGCGCTCTGTCCTATTCTTCATTCCAAATATTTTGTTCTTATAAACTTCCGTTTGCTTTTAGCTATGCAATTTTTTCGATAACATTCTAAATCATTTGCGTCATAGGATAGCTAAAAGCTTGTATCCAATTCATCACATTGGTGTAAAATACACATATCTGATGAACATTTATGAGATCACGCGACATTAAAAATGAGCAGCTTGCAGTTTCCGAGAAATATTGCCTTGTTTCTAATTTTGTTATCTTCCAATCAACAGTGGATAAAAGGTGAATTTGATGTACTTGTTATTACATTTTCCCCTGATTGTGATAACCTATGGGTGATAAACACCCGAAAGAGACTGGAAGAAATGAATAGACTTTTATCTTCTAGAGGAAAAGAAATTTAATTCTTATTGGTTTAATTACAGTGATAAAAACTTTAGCAATTTCTTAATTATGGAGCTAACTCTGATATATATTTGAAGATAAAAAATATTCTTTTTGACAAGATGTATTGAAGGCTTGGAAGTTATTCCAAAAGACACAATATGTTGATCCTTATACCTTATATAATATTTTACCCCAACCTCTTTGCGTTAATCACAATTTTAAAAATACATTTCATTTTGTAAAAGATTAGGCAAATAAAGGAATAATGACATGCGTGATGAAAACGGTTTATTATCAATGGAATATTTAAAAGAAAAATGCTGCATCAAAGGTACATTCTTGATCATAATTAATTACTATATTTATTGCTTAACTCAATGAAGCATGTATACAGTTACCCACTCTTCTATAGGAATGAATACCAAATGCATAAATGTTACTGAATGCCAGTTGAATTTAATGAAAACATCCAAAGGCTCTAGACTTTTTTTATGACATACTTATCTCAACAGACAAATATCCTAACATTTGTAGCAAATGGAAACTTCATTTCCTGAAACTACATTTACAAGAAACATATACAAGACATGAAGGCAATATAGATTTCAATATAGATTTCTTCATGGTATCATATACACTCAAAGAGAATTTCTCAGAATGAAAAAGGTTGACAATAGCTTATGTTCCTTTATAAGAATGTTGATGAGAGTGTTTGTCATGTATACTGGGAATATGAGGAGACACAAATCTTTTTGAATAATCTACAGGTTTGGCTTAATAAGTCATTTCCAACTCCAGTGATAATTTCTAAACTTTTTTTTCTGGTCTGTTTCTCAACACCAAAACAAATTAATCAATCACATCATTATTTCTGCTGAAAGATATATTTATCTGAGCAATATCAAAATACATCACTAAAGTTAAACATGTATTTAAAAACTTTGAAGCAAGCATTTTTAGTGGAAAATTTTATTGCAACCTAAAACAATAAAAATCGTGATTTTGGTGATAAATAGTGTCTCCTCTCTCCAGTTCTTGAATGAATATGTGTACCATATTCAAATTACCTGCTGTACTCTTTATTTTATGTTCTATTCAACATTGCTTATGTATTCTACATTGCTTGTATGGAACTCTTATATACATTGGGAACTAACAAAAAAATCCAAATATATCCAAAAGTATTTTGATTGATTTTATAATTGTTTTCTTAAGTTTAGGTAAGGACAAATCGAAAGTTGGACCAATATTTTGGTGTCCATTGACAATTGCTCTGTGAGAAGTGAAACTGTTCCATGAAGACAATTGTCAAGCTTTTGTGTCCCTAATCAACATTTATGTCTTTTTAATCTTTACAAAAATTCTTGATATATTCCAAATTGCTAAGGCATCAATCAAATTACAAGCTAACACTAGTACTTATAACATTTTTAAGGTTATCTTTTGGGTGAATGCGTATCTTTAACCTCTGCGTATCCTTATCCGACACGGCTGAAAACTCATAAATATTTATTTGGACGCAAACGCAGCGTATCATACTCGCGTAAAACATGCTGTATTTCTTGAAATAAGAAACCCAGTTCAGAATCGCCAACGACGCGTTAGACTTTGCCCTCACCCTAATAATTAGGGAAGTCACAGAGAGATGTTGCAAAAGGAGAACGACCAATTAATAAGAGTACATATCCCAATTACGAAAATACATTAAACAATACCTTTCATGTAAATAAGAGATTTGCGGCTTCATGCCACATCAATTACGTTTATCTTGTATTATCTTTTAGCCATCGGTGCGCCGTCTTCTTAAGTCCTAAATTATTGAAAGACTATCTTTTTTAACCCTTGGATTCCTGTCGACGGATTTTAGGGTAAGTTTGTCTAGCGTAAGGTTTGGTAAATCATTGCAGAAAAATAAAAAAAGGTACAAATGTCAGGCATTTGAAAATCTGCCACAGATTTGAAAATCTGCCAACGATTTGTAAATCCGTCACAGATTTGAGGCCTGCCATGGATTCGAGTCTTACGTATAAATTATATATAAAGTGACCATTATAAATAGAACTTACCTAAACTTGTCATTAAAGTATCTGAATATCTTCGGAAGCAAAACTATGGGAAATGGGAGCTGAAATGTCGTATCATTTTATGTTACAATCTTTTATTTGATATAGCCTGCGTTATTTCTAGGAGAACGCGTACAATTGGCCAAATTCGTCTTTTCCTCATAAAAGATGCATGCACCTTTAGTAATTATGATGACATGCATACAAAGAGTGACATTGTTAAGATTTTTACTCTGCGCAGCTGCTTGCAATTTGAGAATAGGGGTATTATACTATGGCTTTGACACAGCTTGAAATACAACATACGTATGTGTTTCTCCACTTAAAGTGGCAAGCCAGTTTCAAATGATGACAAACAGAAGACTTTGGGTTTTTTTCTATATTTTCTGCGGGAGGTTTTTACAAGAACTTGTACAATAATGGCGTCCACAGGCGAGAAAAGTCGGGGATTGTGTCTTGCCGTAGTAGCAACTCCGAACCTGTTTGCCTGGTTTACGATATGGACGAGCCTCTATAGAATATGGACAATAGAGTCGAATTACATTAAAAATACACAACAGATGTCAGTTTGAAACTGTTGCCTAATGTCCATTTAGGCAAACAGCGGCCGTTTAATAACTGCCTCGAGCTCTGATTAACATGGCGAGGGGATGCTTTGAACCCTGCCGACTTAAGACACTTCACTGCGCATTTATTATGCAACAAAAGATTAAATAGTTACGCTGTGGAGCTTTATATAAAACTCGCAGCGTTAGCTTAGAGTGAATAACAACAAAATTGAATATAGATCGGTACACAAGCGGCAATGGCTTATTTAATTACCTCTCCATTACATTTTACATTAATACATAACAAAATACATGAATATTAAACAATGCGATACATGAAGGAGAGAAAGCAAACCTGTATAGCGAAAGGGGAAAATTAGTACGTTTTTGATTAAACGTAATTATTTATACTTACCTGTTGACTAGACCTACTATGCCTGCCTCCTCTAGGCATGCTTTATTTCAACCTTATTACCACAGACGAAACTTGAAACAGTGGAGTAAGGGATGCGTAAAATCCCCCTCCAAGGGCGGTTAGTCAGTGGTCTCGTGACGTCACTCCAAGAAGCCTTCACTCTCCGAACAGGCCCATAAAAGGCAAGAAAGACCAAGCGGGGAGGATGGGCGGGACTAGTGCGTAGGTCTAGTCAACAGGTAAGTATAAATAATTACGTTTAATTAAAAACGTACTATTATTTAAATACATATCTGTTGACTAGACCTACTATGCCTAGAATTCCACTGCACGGAGGTGGGTCAGTAGATATATGGGAGAGACGAGACCAGCGACAAGCCCTGAGTGTAAGCTAACCTACGAGTCCTCCACCCTGTGGTGAGGACAAGGTACAGCCCGGGAGACACTATCTCTACCGCTAAGCGGATCGAAGAGACAACCCAGTCACTCAACTCCTGATTAACACTGTCCCCGACCCCTATGGGGGGAAGTGTAAATAGGAATAACCGACAAAGAACAAACGATGCGAACCGAAGTTTTGCACGGAGCATCGAAAGACACACAGGAGCCTCCTCCTAAGAGGACTGTCCCCTTCAACTAAACAGTAAAAGTATTCCAACATACAACTCGTGTCTCATTTTCCTAATTTGCTAATTGTTCTTGTAAAGATCGTGACCAGGAGGAAGACATAAATTTAGATGATATTTGATATTTAAAGGAACTTTTTATTTGTTAATTATAACAGTTTTAAACCGAAATTTGAACAGATTGTAAAAGAAGTGCAACATGTAAAGACGAGTCGAGATCGGATTAAACGTCGCTTTCATGACTTTTTCACTTTGCGGCTGCTAGTACTATTACGGGAGATACGGTAACTGTAGTGTGTCTATGCATGGCTCTGAAACCTAATTAAGCTAAGTTTCAGCTCTTAAGAACGACATCAATCTTTAAAGAATTATTGAGAAGCATTGAGGAAATCAAATTTTGATATTCGCCCAAATATTTAAAGAATATATTTGAAGATGGCACCTATTCAGGTCAATATTAATATATGTGTTCTCTTCGACCTGATATTATACAGAAAGTGATATGTACACGGTGCTTTACAAAGCGTTTAAATTTCACAAAACCGCAGAGTTATTTAGCTAATTCTCGCGCATATATTTGCCTGCAAACACATTTTTACTAGAGGTGAGTTGAGGTGATTTGGGGTTTAACGCCACTTTCAATGATTTACATTTTTTAAGTGATAGGATCTCATGGTTTATACACTTGGTTCCTTAAGAAGAAGACCTGGGTGCGAGTACATAGCCCCATGTACAACATTGTACCTGATCCCTCACATGGTAGGAAAAAAATTGGATAAATTTTATTCACATTGCCCCGGTAGTGGTTGTGGTGAAGGAGGAAATGATGAAATAGTAGTGTATTGTGGGATGTCATTTTCTAGGTTTGTTTACATTGGAGACATATGTTTCCGGATTTCATTGAGAGGTAAGAATGGTGATTTCATCTGTAATTTGTTACGGAGTCAAACATCCATTCATATCTCCCAGACAAATATATATTTTCTTCACTTAATAAATTTTCCAAATTTCAAGGAAAAAGATTGAAAACTGTCAAAGTTATTAGACATCAAAGACATCAACCCCCCTCTTACAGTGCTGCCCATGACAGGCCACAGCCCACAATTGCAAGGCTAACTTTTATATACCCACAATTGCAAGGCTAACCTTTATATACCCACAATTGCAAGGCTAACTTTTACCTATTGCAAGGCTAAGTTTTATCCCAACCCGGAAGCAATTCAGAGACAAAGTAGTTCCTAGTTGAGAATTTTGTTCAATGACTTGTAATTTTTATTTTGTAGCATATGATGGTGGAAATGAAAGGTCTAATGCTGCAGTGTGTGTGTAAGTTTTTTCTGGATTTTAATTTCACTGTTACGGTGCTGGTGTGAGCCCAAGTTGAAGGCCGAGTCTGTCTGACGGCCTTGACATTAGGGTGACATTTGTTTACCTTGTCTACCGGTCTTCGGAGCCGCAAAAGGTGTGCTCATTTTTTGACTGAAAAGTGCTCTATGGCAGGTAAGTCAGTGCGCAAAAGCTCAATGGCCTACCAGATATAGGGAAGTGGCTGTGTCAGAAACACAATGGTGATAGAACTACTTGGAAATAGTTTTGGTCTATGGCCGTATTTCATGTTGAGCGCCGTATTGAAGGGCATGTGCGTCTGTGGTTGGGAGATATGTCTGATGGTGTTTTAATTGAATGACAAGAAAAGAAATCTCTGTCACGGCGTGTTCCGATAAACTTTATGATGGAAATGCAATTGATTCCAGAGTGGTTTTTAAAATTGTCTGAGATGCTTGAGATTGTTTAACCTTTGAAATTTCCTGAAGAACCTGAAACCACGAGGTTCAGTACCAGTCAAAATTCAAGTGAAGCGCCCATAAAATATCCTTAATGTAGCGTGTGTGAACGTTAATAGCTTTGCAAACTAAGTACTTTACTATATGCGTGTTGCATCTATGTATGTGTGTATGTATGTATGCATGCATGCATGTATGTGTGTATGTATGTATATATAGGAAAAATCTTTGAGAAATGTGGTGATTATTTAGGCTTAAGAATCATCATATTCATTGCTTAACCTACTTGTTGAAATAACTAAGAGTCACATAAAACACTGGAGAATTAAAGTGATATGGTATTTTAGAAATTAATCAAAGCGAAGAAAACTAATCTTTAAGAAGCAACATTGGCACAGTTTCAGCACGTGCATGGAAAATGTTTTGTACACGTATTTCATTGAATGTCACTATTCTAGAAAAGAAACATGGAGACGTTAATAAAAGGTTTTTGATTTTCTGTGTTGCTAGTAAACAATAAAATCAACAAAAGACTTCAGAATTTCAACTGAGCTTGTAAGGGCAGGAGAATTTCCAGGTTAGTTCCTATTTCAAGGAAGATACTTCGGCTCTCAGGCGGCCAACTGCAACGATGTTGTATTTACTATTACATATATATGTCAAAACTTTCTTTTGTAAATCTGATTATTGATTACGGTTTCTCTTTCTTTGTCCTGCTAAAGAAAATGCTGCAACGAACCTTTTTCTGTCTCCATCACGGTTGGAAAGTATATATGGCCCATTCCCTTTTCCTTAGATATTGATCTGTGTATTTTTGTTGACAGTTTTCACAGTAACTTTTAGTATCACGTAATGTGTTCATAATATTTATTAAGTTTTGTAGCAAAATGTATATAGATGTGCCTGCGTCAGCTTCCTGAAATAGACATTATTGATGATAGACTATGATTATGAGTTTATGTTACAATTTAACCAAATTTTGTGAGATCGTTACGCATTATCTGAATCATCAAAATCAAGTACATTGTGTGACACGATAGATGAAGAGTTTAGCCAATAAAAACATTTAGATCGACCATGGTTCATACAGCCATATCAGAATAAAATTCCAGTACTTTTCAAGGACTTTTCAAGGACTATTTTACTAGTTTTCAAGTACATATCTTAGCAGAATTATTCATACTAATTATAATACGTTTGCCAGTGCCACTCATAATTGACTGTCAGACAGATTCAACATGACAAAACTTTCGGTTTCGGTTCCGCCATTTTCCAAAGTGCCGCATTGCAACATGGGAATTTCCCGAATGCAATCGTTCGTGAAAAACGGAAATTACCGATTATGTTGGAATGATTGGAAGGTCGCAGACTGGTTTCGTTTCATTCCGTTCTCTATCAATTTGGGCAGTTAGCAGAACGACGATACTTCCGTGTTTTAGATTTTGATCGATGTCATAGTAAATTCAAGTACATTATTACAAATTTCAAGGACATTATCGCGAAATTCCAGTACTTTTTCAGGACATTTAGTAAGCATTGTAAATTCAAGTACTTTTCCAGTATCAAAACAAAATTCAAGGACTTTTCCAGGCCCGTGCCATGGGCCCCGCTAACAGAGTCCCCTATGTATAGACTATTGACAGGGTAATTCACCCGCCATCTTCGATCTAAAAAATCTAATTTTACGCTATTGTCGACTCAAATTGCATTATGTAGTAATAGAACACATTCACAGAGATACTCCGCCGCTAACCTTTCCTTCGTACTTATCGTTTTATTCCTGCTTTTAATCTTTCTTTCGCGAAGCGGTCAGGTCACATTTACCTTACCCGGAAGTTTACAATGGCTGCCGACATGGCCGCAGCCAACACGCTTCTTGAACCTCATTGGTTGATTAGTAGAAGACATAAACACTTGATTAAGCGAGGGAAATTCAAAATTTGTTCGCATGACATTTTTAACACGTGAGAGATAACAACAATGTCAGAAGTCAACTTAACTCAGTGGTAATATTTTTTTAAAGACATTAATTTTACAATAACTCGTCATAAACAATAACTGGTCGACCGCCATTGACAACTTCCGGGTGGGGTAAATGTAACCAGGCTTGCTTCGCGAAAATTAAGTCAGAAATAGGCATTATTAAAAAAAAATTAAGGTAAGATTAGCGGCGGAGTATCAAAAGATATATGTCCGATCATTTCGTGATACACTTTTAGTTTTTATTTGCGTTTAAAGAGCATTTTACACGCTAGAGTTCGAAGATGGCGGGTGAATTACCCTGTCAATAGTCTATACATAGGGGACTCTGATAGCGGGGCCCATGGCCCGTGCGAACCATGTCGACGGTTCTACATCGTGTTACTACAGTCGAACTCACATTGCCGTTACGATATGGCATGATATGAACAACCTCTTTGTTTAGATTGAGCGTTTTTCCGGTTTAAAGGGGCACAAATATGTTGTTGAAGTCAAATACGTCCAACTTCATAAATGGTGTTATTTTATCAAGAAAGAGGTAGTTGCTCTGAAAATCAGTATCTAAGTGCTTTTTACTGTAGTATAGATAGCGTCAGACAGGTTTAATTCGAGATTTGTGATCGAAAACCGGACAATGGCGCGTGCCAATGACGCAAACGTAATTTTGGAAACTTATCTATAGCAGATAAAGACATATATTCATTGGTAGTGTTTAGTAGGTCATTAATATGCCTTTTTTCAATAATCACTAAAAGAGAAAAAATGTCATAAATTTGAAAACATAGAGATAAAGCTGCAAGTTCAGAGGGGCGATTTTATTTTAACACGGACCATATGGTATTTTGGCTCTAATTCAAGCCACGCAAAAAAATCATAAAACTTTCTCTGTGTCACTTTAAATAGACTCAAGGTCCCGGGTCTCGGCGTTCATAACGGTTCATCTAACTGGACCCTCTTGTGCTCAGTCAGTAACTGTTATGAAAGTAGCTCATAACTTTCAGATTTAAAGTGACACAGAGAATGTTGTTGTAGTAAAAGATGACAAACTTTATAAATGGTGTAACTTGATCGAGACATATTGTTAGGCTCTGAAAACCCTCAGAGCAGTGCTGATCTGAGTTATGTATTGAGACAAACGGATTTTAGTTGTAAGTAAATTATGATCGAAAAATGGACAATGTCTCGCCTCAATGACCCATATGTAATTTTGAAAACCCATTTCTCAGATAGAAGAGAAACTATATGTTGACAGTGTTTAGGACTTCAATTTACACTAATATTCATGTGAATTATATTTTTTTAAATGTTACTTATTAACAATTAACATATATATGACGTTTATTTTGTGTATTATCGTTGAAATAGAAAACATTTGGCATATAGAAATAAATACGCAAGTTTAGGGGTCAAGAGAGATGGCAGTAAGCTCTTATTACAGCCCAGTAAAAATCTACGAAACTCTACACATAAATTGAATTACCCCCCTTTGATTGCACTGGAAAAAAGTACGAGCTCCTAAAACTAGATCACGACTTTCAGGATTTAAAAAATATTGAGCCTTCAGCTATGTAGCTTGACAGGCTATAAATATCGTTTGGCTTGATATACACACTCCAGCTCTCTAAGTTGTTGGGTTTTTTTATCGCTTACTAGAGAAAAATATAGCTTTGTAAGACATATTATCCATGTGACATAAGCAAGAAATATGAATTGCACAAAATTTACATTTCATTATCCCCGATTTGTCTGTACACAACATGTTTAGCTTTCTAGAATTGTGACTTGAGGGTAAGATGAAAATATGGTTTAAGGTATATCTAAGAGGCCACAGGTTAATCAAAACAGTCTCATTTTTATAGAATCCGCAATAGTCGACAGGAATCAGCTAAACAAAAACACTGAAATATTTTTTGTTTAAGTGTGACTCTTTAGGAGTTAAAATTTCAAAAGCCCAAAAGGCCCCACTTTTCATGATTATTGTTCCAGATTTAAACTTTGCATGAACAAGACATTTGATTTTCAGTTTTTTTTCTCTTCAGATTTCTCTCTGTCCTCTGAGCCCTCCCGCTTGTTATTCCTGGGATATCTGGAAACGTAAAAGAATGAGATCAAAACCTCTTTGGAAAAAAGGGCTCTGTGGTCAGAGTCAGAGTCTTAGTCAAATATTTCCTAGTGTGACACTAATGTTTCTTGGAAGCTGTGTAAAAAAGAATATATTTCCACTCACTCACTCACTCCCCCCCCCTCCCCTTAATGTTAGCCCAGCCCAGCCCAGCCCAGCCCCAGCCCAGCCCCAGCCCAGCCCAGCCCAGCCAACATCCTTTCCCTAATCCCCCCCAATGTTAATCCACCACATACATCCCCGGCAACAGCCTACCCCACCCCCTCCCTCAAACAATGTCAATCTACCATCTAAAGCAACACCAACAACCAACATCCATTTAGCTACCAACAAGCCATGTTCAAACACTACTTTCAGCCACAAGAAAACCTAATATTTCACTCAAAATAAGTTAATCTTACATCTATATTCCAAATTAAACACCATTTCACCCCCACCCCACTCACTCACTCCCTCCCTCCCATCTTACTACATCAATTAACCACCAACAGCCCAAAGAACACCCCTCCCGAAAAAAACATGTTAATCCACAATCTCCGACCCCCACCAATATTTTTTAGTCTCCCAACTTCATGGTTTTGTAGTTCTGGATATTGAACAAAATTCTGAGTCATGTTTCAATGGAATAAGTATAATATAATAATATCCCCAAAAGGCATAACTGCTATATCTATGTATCGTGGCCTTAGTGGCGAGACGATATATCCTGTTTCCAGTTGTATAAGGCAATACAATATATCATGTAAGGAACCTGAGAAACAGTTATCATCACAATACCATTCTTGCAAAACAATAGGTATCGCAAATCTCTTCACTTTTTGAAAGAATTTAGATAGGACACACACAAAAAACATAGACGACTGGAAATTGCGGATAAAAATCATTTATTAGAAATTAGAAATATATGTTGTAATTTATGTGTGTCTAATCACTGTAAACTCTAAAATAGAATAAAAACTTTGTCAACTTGTTATTCATTTGAAAGACATATTATGTTTATATACAGAATCGCAATATTTTGTCTCTTATGCCTGATGCATCTATGTATCATGGACCCTTACAATTTAAATATCCTGATATATTGTTTACATCTATTTCATACTGATACTCTCATATCGCGTAATAGAAGATGCAAACATCCATATTATCTATACTATGAATGATTACACCACTAATAACTACACATGAAGTTGTTCCAACTAAGGGAGTTTCAATGTGCTAGGCCGTATGACTTTAGATTTCATGACCAGAACCAAAGTTTTAAGTTGCATTACATGGAAATGTCCAAATCAAATGAAGGATAAAAAACATATCCAAAAAGGCACCACTTCATATGATGAATGGTCCAATTACCAAGTTTCATTGAGCTAGGTTGTTGATTTCAGGAACATAAATGAAATTCTCGGTATCGTTCCCATGGAAATGGCAAACTTTATTGATGGAAGAAAAATGAAAACCCTGAATGATGATTTATTCAACTTACAAAGTTTCACTGAGTGAGTGAGGCTTTATTGTTTTAAACTCTGGACTAGAAAATAGTTTGCACTCAGGGACGTATGAGGTCATTTCTAGCTAATAATATAGAAACCAGATAAAAGCTTCGGAATTGAAGCAAAAGTTTCCTTTTAGAATGAATTGAAAGCAGACTTCAGCACACAAACTAGATTATCCCCCTTTGATTGCACTCATAAAGAGGAAACTTGCATAAGCTTCCTTTAAACCAGATCAGATGCTTTGATTATTTTAACCAATGTCCTCCGCAACATGATAACCAAGCAGAGCTCTACACAAATGCTAATTTACCTCCCTTTGATTGCAGACATGTCAACTTTAGCATTCTTGAACCTGAGTAGAACACTTGTGAATTAAGCTCTAGATGACTGATGATTTGAAACATGGAAAACGCTCATTAAACTGCACTGATATGTTTGAATATCATGATCAGGTGCTGTCTAATAAAGCAGCTTCCAGTAACTAGCTTTCTCTCTGTCTTCTTTATCTTATAATTCCTGGGATATCTGGAAATATGATAGAATGAAGTCAAAGCATGTTGTTTCAAACAATTTAAAAATTGTGTAGAGTTCTGTAATTCATCTTTGAACAAAACCAAATGAAAGGTTGTCTTTGGAAAAAGAAAACAATCTATCAAAGTTTCATATTTTTGCCACTTGCCACCAAAAGGCCAAATAAATTGGTTGCCTGGTATTGTTAAAACTCTTTAAATTGATAAAAGCCTCAAATTCATGGACTATTGAAATTTTCTCTGCAATAAGGGCCAAAATGTCAAATATTTTTATGTTAACCTTTCAGTAGAAAGATAAGGAAGAAGTTAATAAATATCATCAAGAAATAACACAGGGTCAACACCAAAAGTGTCTGGTCTTTCTACAACAATCCTTGAACATGTTACTTTTAGTCTTGTTCACACACTTCTTTCCAAAATTTCTCAAAGAGGATCCTTCAACTCTTTCACTTCCATCATCCCTCAGTCCTGGCATCTCCTCTCCAGTCCAACATCTCCTGCAATACTCTCCGCTGCAGACTTCTCCCCCCCTCAGTCCTGGCATCTCCTCTCCAGTCCAACATCTCCTGCACTGCTCTCCCCTGCAGACTTCTCCCCCCTCAGTCCTGGCAACTCCTCTCCAGTCCAGTCCAACATCTCCTGCACTTCTCTCCGCTGCAGACTTCTCCCCCCTCAGTCCTGGCATCTCCTCTCCAGTCCAACATCTCCTGCACTGCTCTCCGCTGCAGACTTCTCCCCCCTCAGTCCTGGCATCTCCTCTCCAGTCCAACATCTCCTGCACTGCTCTCCGCTGCAAACTTCTCCCCCCTCAATCCTGGCATCTCCTCTCCAGTCCAACATCTCCTGCAATACTCTCCGCTGCAGACTTCTCCCCCCTCAGTCCTGGCATCTCCTCTCTAGTCCAACATCTCCTGCAATACTCTCCGCTGCAGACTTCTCCCCCCTCAGTCCTGGCATCTCCTCTCCAGTCCAACATCTCCTGCACTGCTCTCTGCTGTATACTTCTCCCCCCTCAGTCCTGGCATCTCCTCTCCAGTCCAAAATGTCCTGCACTGCTCTCCCCTGCAGACTTCTCCCCCCTCAGTCCTGGCATCTCCTCTCCAGTCCAGTCCAACATCTCCTGCACTTCTCTCCGCTGCAGACTTCTCCCCCCTCAGTCCTGGCATCTCCTCTCCAGTCCAACATCTCCTGCAATACTCTCCGCTGCAGACTTCTCCCCCCCCCCTCAGTCCTGGCATATCCTCTCCAGTCCAACATCTCCTGCACTGCTTCTCTGCTGCAGACTTCTCTCAGTCCAGTCCAGTCCAGTCCAGTCCAGTCACACATCTTTTAGATAGACAGACAGCTTTCTGTAAAACTAAATAAATTGTTGTGAATCTGAATTTTGGTTAACTTTGAAATGATAAATAATGTACTATCAAAACAGTTTTTTCAACTTAAAATATCATTTTCAGAAGAAGTCAGATGTTAGCAATTTGACCCCCATGAACTTGCGACCAAGGTTATCAAAACCTAACTCCCCTTGAACCATGATAATCCAAAATCCCCCTACAGACAAATAAAAGTTAATCAACCATCTACAGCAAAGCACCCTCCTCACCCAATTCTCCTTCCAAAAAACAATGTTAAACACCCCTTCCTTCCCACCTCAAACCATGTCAATACACAATTGAATACACCATTGAATACAGTTTCAAAAATACCCTCTCCCTTCCTCCCTCCCTCCCTCCCTCAAACCATGTCAATACACCACCTACAGTTCCACCAATACCCCTCACTCTCTCTCCCTCAAACTATGTCAATACATCATCTACAGTTCTACCAATACCCCTCTCCCTCCCTCCCTCAAACTATGTCAATACACCAAATAACTGTTAAATCTGTTAAACAAATAAATATTCAATGCAAATTACATGTATGGCAATCAATGTATCCTGCGACGTTATCAAACAGGGAATGGTTTTCATTGGATAAATAAATCTGACAGCGTGGCATGTTAGAGGACCTGCATTTGACACTGAGACATTCATCTCAACCAGAAATTAGCCATGACTGGGCACTTTTTTTTGAAATGTTAGGCTAAAACAACAGATAGGGCCAGAAAAGTTCACAATGTTTAACCAGACTGTTATCTTATCAATATATATAGTAGCTAAGTTCACAACTTAAAATATAAAAATATTTTAAAAGTTACATCGTTTTTATATTGTTCTAAGTTAACTGTAAAAAAATTTTGATAAAAAGCATGGAATAATAAAAAAAGAGAAAATAATTAGTCTTTTAGCTTTAATGATGAAGTTTACAGGTAGATGCGTTCTTGGAGAACAACTAGTAAATTTATCAACTTGAGTATTCCCTAAAGTTCTGTTGGTCTGGTACTTGAAAACCTTCCGTCCCAAAATAGTTATACAAAGTATTTGCTGATCTGAAAGATAAACGTAGAGAAATGGCGGTTTTATCACCAAGTATTTCTATGTAACTGTGCCGTGCAGTTCTCGATATCAAATGTTAGTATTTTTGTATAAACTGGCTGATCCTAGTAACGAGAGCTTTAACAAGCACAGTTCACCTTTCTTATACCCCACTTCCGGTCTCGTTGCTATGGTTTCCTTTGTTCTAACTGTAGGTGTACTGACCGATACACCTCAACTCTGTAGGTGTATTGATCGATACACCTCTACTTTTCTAATACACCTACTCTTTTTTGTACATCTAAACTTAGTCAGGAGAAGAGATCTTCAACTTAGGCAAACAAAGGGACTTGTAAAATTCGCTATTATTAATTTTTGAGAATTATAAGCTAGCCTACATTTTGGGGATCGAACCTGGGACCTTTTTGATGCAGAATAGTGACTCTGCCGACTGAGCTATTGAGGATTGATACAAACAGAGATAATTTCGGTTGTCTTATGTATATGTTGATATTTTTCCCTACATAAGCCTATGTATAGGTACTAGTTTGTACCAATTTTTAATAAAATGAAGTTAATTTATGTTTTTAAACCGTAATTAGAAGAGTATTGTTTATATTCTTTTGATCTAGTTAGGTCAAGACGTATATACATAGAGAAGGATGGAAAGCATTGTTTCGTCAAATATAAATCGACTGGAGTGGGGTATAAGTCAGATATACCCACACTCCCCTCGGTGCATCACTCAATACACCTCCTGTTTGAATCGTGCTAACCCAAGCTGCCTGTTACAGCGTTTAAAGGTCACCTCCAACACAATCTGCACAATATACACAATTAGTACTGCTGGGTGAACAGAGGCACATTTTGAATAAAGTCTCTTGCCTAAGGAGACACCACAAGCTTCTCAACTCGTGACTCAGTGTGGGGCAGGGAATAACCCTTGAACTTTTAGTTGATACAGCAATGATCAGGTAACCCACCCATCCGGCAAGCCACGCCAGATGTTGCTGAACTTCACTGATAGCGGTCAGCTGAGCTACGCACGGGACCACGTGCCACCACAATTGATATAACGATAATATCACGAGAGGGAGACTTCAAAATGATAAACATTTGTTCATTTTCATACTCATACAATAACGAGTGACGTAAATGAGACAATAACGTATCAAAAGCATACTAGAATTGTCAGGTTGTTATTTACATGAAAGTCAGGTTTTCATAAATGTGTTATTTCTTTGTTCCACAGGGTTTTACATATTTACAGACACACATCTCTTCTTGGTTGATATTCCACTCAAGAAAAGAAAATTGTCCTCACCAAATGATCACGGAAAGCTCGAGGGTTACCTTTATGGTCATGACAACAGCATTCTTTACAGGATCAGAGTTAATACTGGTCATTTATCCCGAGGAATGATAAAAAACATGAGAGTAACCTTTCAAAGATACAGAAAATTCAAAGGTCTTTATTCTTATTACGTTTTTAATGGAATAGTTTTTATATGATAACGATTTTCTCTTAATTGAATGTCTTTCAAAAGTGTAGCGCTACATGTTACAATTAATATTACCACCATCATCTATTTTCAGTAACATTATTTTCTTAAACAGGTGTGCAATGGATGTGAATTCCAGGGGCATTACATACACGCACAATCACACTTTTGACCTCAATGTATAGCCTTTATATTTATTTTGATATTACAAGATAAACATCTGCCATATAATCTGTTAAAGGAAATCACTGAATTTGGTTGGGGACGAAAAAATACCCAAACAGGACACTTTTAGAGTACTTGTTCACTCCTTATCAGCAGCTGCAAGCAACTAGACATATGATCATTCAATTTCAAGTCTCAAAACTCATCTTTCATGTTGAAAAGCATATTAATATAATTGTTTGATTAACCTAAACTGTCATAAACAAAAACAAATCAATATATTCATTTTGGCAGGTTTATCATTGTGTGCATTGTTTGTGATGTAATGCTGTTAAGGAACGTAGCCCATCTTTTTCTTGGTACATAATGTTTAGATATTTCCAAAAACATTTGTTCTTATTCATATTGATTGACTAAAGATATATAATTTAGATTAATTCTAAAAGGTTTACTATATCACTTATGTGATATAGCGTGACGGTGAACGTAACTATTTCCCCCGTTGTTAAAAATCATATTCATTTCAAAAACTTCTTTTATTTCTATCCCAAATTAAGTACTATTAATTAGACACTTCTGTGACAGTCAGGGTTTTGAAAATTTACAAGAATTTGACTAGCCTAATGACCAAGTTGTATGCTAAGATCAAAAGACTAAATTTGTAATCGCTTTTAAAACTAACAAGTAAACATGATTTAGAATGTGGAATTTGTTTCATCTGAAGTAAGGATATGGATAAATAATGTTGATATTGACATGATAGAAAACAACAACAATTAGCAATCATCTAACTGCTATTTATTTTTAACTAAATTTATAAAACAACAAGTCAAGATTCCAAATGATTTGATATCATCTAAGTTAAAGATCTCTGTTTAATGAATTTAGCTATCAGAAGCATGTCATTTGAGTTTTTTTAAAAGGGTCGATTTCATTTTAAAGACTTAATTGTCAATTAATTTATGTGTTTTATTAGTGTCAAATATCCAAAGGCTTAATGCCAGCATGTCAAAATATTTTTCTCGTATGCAGATCTAAGATGTGGCTTTATAACAGTTAAAGTTTTACATCATGCTTGACATTGCCTTATTGTTCAAAGGATACACAGCAAGAGCTCATGAATAGCCAATCAAAGCTGATGCTTAATCATAATTAATAGAGAGTCAACATCAAAGATGATAGCATAATTTCTCTCTTGCTGATTTACACTGAATTTAAGTTATTTCTGTCATGGTCACAACTTCTGTAAAAAAAACAATCAAAAATACGACAGCATTTTCAAAATGGAATACTCCAAATTCAATTTTTTATAGCATGATGAATAATTAGTACACAATTGATGTTATAATAGATCATAACAATTTAATAATGCTTATCTTTGTCCATTGTCTCAGGTGGAGAATATAATGCCCAACATGTTGATGAACGGAATACCTTGGTTGTCCTGATATCAATGAAAAAAGATATATGCGTTGCTAAGATTTACAATATTACTACACAAAAACCACGAAAAATAGCAGTGGAGCAGTGCAGTTCATACAGTCTCGTTCTTGACAAACACGAAAGGTAGATCGTACCTCAATTTCTCTCCTTAATATGTTGTGATTTTTAATGGAGTTTAGTAGATATTTTTACATGAAATTATTGATTTTGATATTGCAATAAAAGCAAGAAGCATATTTTGGAAATGGCGATTTTAAAAAATAAGTATAAAAGCTGTTTTTAAATGTTCCTACTATCTGCAGTTCAATTATTTACTTTCATAAAACTCTCTTATAATTGCATTGTGACTTCTTCTTGTACGGAAATCTGAAACATAGTTTTCCTTCTTAGGGTCATCTTTCTTGTAAAGAAGAAAATAATGACCTCAATGGATTATCATGGAAAAAACAAGAAGACATATGAGACTGTCAAAATAAGAAGCACATTTGTTTTGGAAATTCAAGGTGAAAATGATTGAAGTTTACACAATTATTTAATCTTAATAGGGCATAATAGATCCACTGTATGATTCTACTTTGGAAGAGGGTATATAGTTACATTTACATTGCACTAAACCAGTCATCTGAGTACCCTGAATCGTCACAGGGACATTAAACACTGTTTTAAATTATCTCTATAAATACCTCACACCCTTACAAATAATGAAAGTTTTCACTAATAATTCACATAAATAGTGTGATATTTGTTTATATTTTTTTTTTTTTACAAAACTAACATGAATACAGTGATTCATTTACAATGTTCTAACAGATTTCACCATCTCACTTCATCAATGTGAGTGAAACAATCACAATGCTTGTAATCAAGAGTAGCAATTTTTGTTTTTTTAATGAAATAGTATCATAATCATAATTATGTTCATTGAATGCATTAAATGGCTTGATAGAGATCTTTTATGTAGCAGTACCTGTTGATTAACCACACTCTATGCCTACGTAAAGATATGAAATTACATTTCAAGCAAGAATCGTTTTGAATTAGGAACACAAAATTAGATTAATTTTTTTATATACTAACGAATAAAAATTTCCTTGAAATTATTAACATTTGTTTTTGAGATCTTACACAATGCAAGAAGCTCAAAGAGTCCTTTAGTTAGAAATATATAATATAAACTGGCATACCTCTAACATTTTCTTTCAGATCAGCATATGATTTGTTCAACTATCTTTAGAAGAAATCTGTGGAATTACAAGGTCAACAGAAATTCGAAAGCGACTCAAGTTACAAAGGCCCCTTTCAAATGTTTTCAAAGATCTTATGTATACCTACGTTCTATCATTAAAGTTAGAGGACTGATTATAGCCCTTTCTGATGCATTTGGGTAAGTGTCAGATATTCAGATTAAAGATTAAATGTTTTTAGAAAGTTTCAAAGTATGAAGATAAAAGGGCCAGAATTTGGTTCCTAGTTTAAATTATTCTCCTTGTCACTATTATTTTATTCATTAAATTTTTCATTAAAACAACCATTGGTTCGTTGTTTAATGAATCTCATTATTCCATGCTTTTCCAGGGGCATCATGGTGGAAATGGAAGAAAATGTTATCGAATGTGGGGACACTTGGGTGTGAATGAGATAAAAGCAATGGATTGATCAGTGACAGTGTTATTGTTTAAGGTTCACAGAGAGATATAATCTCCCTCGTAGATATATACATTACACTGGTAGATATAATATCTCATGTAGATATATACAATATACAGAGAGATATAATCTCTCCTGTAGATATATACAATACACAGGGAGATATAATAACTCCTGTAGTTATATACAATACTCAGGGAGATATAATTACTCCTGTAGATATATACAATGCACTTTGAGATATAATCTCTCCTGTAGATATATACAATATACAGAGAGATATAATCTCTCCTGTAGATATATACAATACACAGGGAGATATAATAACTCCTGTAGATATATACAATACACTGGGAGATATAATCTCTCCTGTAGTTATATACAATGCACTTTGAGATATAATATCTCCTGTAGATATATACAATACACAGAGAGATATAATAACTCCTGTAGTTATATACAATGCACTTTGAGATATAATCTCTCCTGTAGATATATACAATACACAGAGAGATATAATAACTCCTGTAGTTATATACAATGCACTTTGAGATATAATATCTCCTGTAGATATATACAATACTCAGGGAGATACAATAACTCCTGTAGTTATATACAATGCACTTTGAGATATAATCTCATCTGTAGCTATATACAGTACACAGAGATATATAATCTCCCCCTGGACATATACAATACAGAGGGAGCAATCTCTCCTAAATACATACAATACAAAAGGGGGGGGGGGATTTGAAATAGAATGTTTTCTTGTGCGTATTTATGACAATAAGTTAAAATGTTTCAAACACTATCTATCAATCTATTTAGAACTGAGCGTCGTTTGGGTTCGATTATGAGAGATTGGTGCTTGATTGGAAGCTCTTCTTCTATATTTCGGTTATTAAATTGATCAAGGAATAAATCTTTTTATTCAAAATAGAATGTCTGTGATTATTCATTTACAGAGTTTGATTGTCCTAATTGGAATAAAAGCAAGTGCTGTCCTGTACCAGTAAAGCAATATTTAGAGGAGATTAACATTGAAGCAAAAACGTATCTTTTAAAAAATATGAAATTGCTTCAATTCAGTATCAACAATAATGATATTATTATCTTTTGCAGGATTAAACACATATTTATAGCAGTTACCAACTTTCTTACAATATGCTAGCTTACATAATCCAAACAAACGATTGTGTGACTCTGAAAAAATGGTATACGATCTTGAACTTGAAAACAATCACATATGGATAACAACAGAAACATATTTCATCGGTCCGGTAATGGATTGACATTGTGAAAAATCAAAAAAAAAAGTCTTGATGAACTGTTTCCGACCAATTCTTGACTAGTTATCGGTTATAAATAAAACTTGTTCAATGAAATTCACTAAGGTTTTGCAAGACACATATAACACTACAAACTACGATCTTAAATATGAAGAATTTTCTGTTGAGTTTATTATTATGTAAGCTTGACAACATATTGTAAAACATTTCAAGAGAGAATCTCCCTGATTTTGTTCTCTGTTTATCAACAACATTCTTATGCATATACAAAAGTCGAAATCAAACGCCCTTTACACACGATAATTATCTTTATAACCTCCAAACACAACTCCAAATTAGTCTTCTGTCTAAGAATAAGATTCAACAAATTCGGTTTCCGATTGAAATCGTTTGTTTACCTTTACTTTGTTACTTGATTCCATAAATTCTTTAATGACGACATTGATATCGTTGCGCTTACGCGAGCTAAAGTGAAGTCACTTCTATAGCGGCTGCTATTCATGTAACAGTATTGTAGTTATTCATTACATTGAAACCTGCGAACTTTGGCTGATACGGGTGAGACATGAGTGGTTTTATGCTAAAATTCAGTATGGCTTTGGTAATGAATGTAGAGCAGTTCTCTTCTGCAGACAAAGTTACCGAGTTGGATAAGTGATATTTGTAGAGATGGCTATGATGTGAAAACTTTTCAGCTGCCAAATTATATGATAAGATCCAATCAAAATTAACCAAACAATTAATGAAAGAGGGGATCATCAGCTAGCTATCTTGAAAGAAATTAATTGATCAAATTTAAAAAAGAACATAATTCTTCAAATGAAAAGTGCATCTTTCTCAGAAAAGCAAAACTTTCTATAAAAGAAAATATAAATTCTTAATTTAATGGTCTTTAATCACACCTATTGGATTTTTAAACTTTGACATGTTTGTACTTAGCGGGTTATGTCAATAATGCTGTAAAAGCAGCATGTTTCTTGGCATTCGACTGCTCCTGATTGTATTGTCATGACGTCCAATTATTATTATTCAATGATCTTGTGGAATATGAATTACATACAAAGACAGAAACATAGTCATACAGTGTGAGATGTTATACAAAGTAACAAGATATGTTGGATATCTACAGACGGATAATTCACATTAGTACCAAGTTGTCACAAAAGTTAAGTAAAAGAAGATTTTCTGAAAAATATGATACAATATATGATGGCATTGTATCAAGTTCGTTAACAACATTATTTTTGTTGGAACAATAGATAACTGACCTGCATGATATAACCATACGTGTGATTCAAAAGTGGTGGATCTCTCACCATCTAATTTCTAAACGTATTTGAAATAAATCCACCTGAAAAAAATGGCTTCCGTGGATTGTCGCACTCTAATCAAAGTGGATATAAGGTCTGAGAAGAAAACTGATAGCATGAGGTATTTCTCTCTGTTTGTCTTTGCCCCTATTTTGCTGTTAAATAAGCTTTCAAATCCAGAGAAAGTCAATGAGCTCAAGTTTCCGCTGACTCGCAACACGTCACACAATGTTTCAATGATTTTGTCAAAGCTCTCACCAGTCTTATTAGGCCGTTATCTATGAAATTGTTAATCTTCTAATTTGTTTTCTCCTTTGATTCTTAAAAGTGAAGCGAATACAGATATTGATTTCCATTAATCAAACTTATGCATTGATATGCGTGCAAGGGTCAATGGGTCATAATAGTGACAAAAATACTCAGAATAGGGAGTCCTTCTTGATGTTGCCTTCAATATCCATGTAACATCAATACATACATTCAATCGGAAGAAAAGGGGGATTTCAACCCCAAAACAAGACAAGCCATCCTTTTTGTAAATATTATAAATTGCACTCTTTTATGGCACATTTTTTCGCTGAAATGAGTCATAATGCCAGCTATAAAAAACGGATAGGGGAAGAAGAAGAAGAAGAAGAAGATGATATATATTTTCCATCAACACAATGAACAGAAAGCAGCGAAAATTCATCGAAATTAAGTCATTAATCAAAAGTGGTTTGGTATTCAATAACAAATTTTACCTGACATATGAAGGTGATTCCGGGTATGATATCCACGCTGTTGACCTCCAAACAAGAAACTTTAGTGTCGTCAATCTTGAGTATACGAATTTTGAATTGCTTGACTTTTAAACTTACACATATCTGGAGAGAAAGTGTTTTACTCATATTGAACAATTGATAAGAAATAAAACTTAATATTCAAATATCAGTTTTTGTTTCTTGTTTTTTGTTATCACCTACCGAATTCGTTTGCTGAGGAATGATAGCAATTCCTAGCCTCGATGGGATGATCAAAGTCTGTTTTTCTTAAATTCTAATTGGAGACCAAACAGTTAAATTCTTTACATCAAAGTAAAAGTATGTTTTCAGTATAACTTAAATGAAGTTGTAAAGATGTAACTTCATATGTAAGATTATTTCATAAATATTTGTATACAGCTTTAAGTTGAGTTCGTAAATATAGCACTGTATTATCGTAAGGTTTTTTTATTATTATTTTATTATCCATGCGTCATATAGACAGTTCACAATGAAAGGAAGATATTTTGAAGATTTTGAAAGTCAAACAAGGTTAACATAAAAAGATTACGACATTTTCGTTACATGACTACATGGATTTTGTTCAGTTATTAATAATTGGATATCAATTCAAGATCAGACATGTTGTTGTATTGTTTGATGTGCTCACAAGTGAGGAATAGTAAGAGCACGTGTAGGTAGGGTCTTTGTATGTCTCGATATTGTTATATCAAAACTTTGGTTCCCAAAGAGGTTGCAACATCCGAAAAGAATACATCTCCACAAAGTTGATAAAATACCTAAGCATTTTTGTGTTTCCCCTCAGGTTGGTTTGGAAACCAGCTGACAACATATGCTTCAGTCTATGAAAAAGCTGCAGCCCTTAATATGACGGTTGTTTTCCTAGGACACATCTACATATCCGAGTACCTTTTAATGTAGATTCCTGAAAAAAGCTTCAAATATGCTTGTTCATATTGTTTTAGGTATCTGTATGAGGCAATCTTGTATTTTTTCATGGTTATGACTTTGTATAGCCAAGACAAGATCGGCCAGTCAGTAATGTTAGTCTTTTCCTGTATAATTTTCACACAACAAACAAGATTGGCACTCAACATTAGAAATAGCTCACAATACGATTCATATAGATTTCTGAAACTACATTCCAACCTGACAAATATTAATGACAATTAACAACCTAGACGCTAAATTGTTTATTAAATCTTTTAAGATCAGAACTAATGAATTTCAAAGGAAGGAAACATACTTTTGCTGAATTGATAATGTCCATTTAAGCATACATTTAATTTTCTTTAATGTTGATTGATGTTAATAAAAGGTCATTGTTTCTAAGCACTTTAAGCGCAAGAATTGTATGCTAATTAATTTCCCTTCTGGTCAATCTTTAGTTTTGACATATTTTTTATATGAGCACATTTCCAAATGTCACTTTTGTCTAGCAACACCTGTTTTAGTGCTATTTTCCGTTTTAGTTCTATCATGTCACTGTAGCCAGCCGTCAGAGGAGCAATTCCGATTTGAATGGAATAGAATCAGTAATTAAGACAATATCACACTGGGAAGTTTGTCATTTGAAGTGTCGTCAATGTATAGTTTTTTTTATTTCTACAAAGGCCCTTATAAACGAAAACAGCTTTTTCATGATTAAGCTAAAAGAAACTTTTAAGTTTTCACATATTAGAATTTATCAAACTTGACAAGTGTCACAAAATTCTTATCGTATCAAACTCCGAAGCTCAATGATCTACGCAATAACAGTGTTTTGGTACATGTCTTTTCGAATAATCTTACTTTGTTATGATGTTTTATTATAACATAGGGGATGGTGTGTATTTTAACACATGTTTAATCAGCCTTACAAAAGAATAACACTCTTAAGCTGCAACACAAATATCTTAATTACACACGATTTCAAAATCTACAAAACACCTATGGTATCATACCGAATATAAAAAAACCCCTACCGTTTTCACCATAAAACAATCACTTTACATTTACACAAAATACACGGAAGATTCAACACTGAATTCACTGAAACGCTGATTCTCACAGAGTGTCAACTTTCAAATACAAAATTATTTTACAACACAATTCAAATCAACAACATTAGGGACGAAAATTCTCACATCACCAGTCACCACACTTCACATACAACACCGGTTACACTGCCCGGTACCCATCCATGAAACGTTCATGGTCAGTCCTTGCACCTAACTCTACAAGGTCGCCTTGACATGCAAGGTACAGTCGCACTACAATACGACACAATCCGCACCACTATTACGGCACTCGGATCCAAGGCCCAGACCTTCTGTACTGGCTACACCATGGTCCTCACGACTTTTCACTGGGTTGACCACACCATCCGCATAGGTCATAGGTCAAAAGTTGTCTGTAGAGCAAGTCTACACTTGGATGCACTACAACACACATTTATTACATGCACTTTAAAATATATACCACACAACACATTTGAACAACCCAAACACCAAAACAAACCTTTAATTGTTTACAAATCAAAGCCAAATTTGTAATTATTTTATACTCAAAATGATATTACTCCAATGTTGATAAACATACTGTCCCTAAGGGATTCGTCTACACCCGGTACTGATTTACCGTATGATGTACACTCAAGTCCCCAACAGCTGCTTACCACCTGTACACGATTTTTATACATTAAATACAACATTCTTACAACAAAGTCATGAATTTCAACATATAAAACTTCACCTCCATTCATCTCACCTCACTGCAGGATAAGCCCCGGTAACACCAATGCAAGTGGCTAGTAACGCCACAACTTGCCTTATATACCTGCTAGACCATGCATTGCATGCTTTTCTCCTGCTTGGCTCAACCGCACAGTGTCAGCTTACTCTAGCCTTCTGGGTTCTAGGTGATTACACTGGTGAGAGAGTTTTGGGTTGGTGAATATTGAATCCAGTTCGTGACACATATGTTGTAACATTATTGTTAGAGCGGTTTTCAAATAAGTCTATTTGAGCTCGTTGATCAATCACAAGGAAAGAATTATACACCAACTAAATGGGCAACATGTGAATCAAATGATAGATTTATAACGTTGGAAGAAGTGATAAGAATTAATCAATGTTCATGCATTATTCAAATGGGAAATACATCAGTGATAGCGACAGATAAACTCAGGTGATAAAGGTATATGATACACTGAAACAAAAACATTAGTGGAAGATAAGAAGGAATCAGGGTCATGCATTATTCAAATGAGTAGTACATCAGCAGTATTAGTGACAGAGATAGATAAACTTTTCTAATGATATCATTTAATATTCTAAACCAGCACACAAACTTATACAAATTGTATGTCATTCGCCGAATTGTGCTTCAATATTAGGAGCACAACAGCACTATCTATATGTCTCAGTTGTGAAGTTAGTTGACTGGTAAATTGAATGAAATGACTGTTATTATTATAAAAATCATTAAAATATGAAATACATCAGTTATCATAATAGAAATCGGATCATAAACTATAATCCAACTAAATCAAATGACCCCTTGTTTACAGCCTTTTAAAATTCTCATCATACATAGAATTCTTTACAAGATCACCAATATTTTTATTCCCAAACGAGAATACAGAACGAGCTGATTTTGTCTGTAAGCAAGGTACGTAAAATAAACTTCTGTTTATATATATATTTTCAATTTAATGCTAATCAAAAGGTGACGGAAATTCAACGAAGGAACAAACACTTGCTCAAGCACTAACGCCTCAAAATCAAAGATAATTGGTAAAAAGTTCTACAGAAAGGAGTTCAGTTGCCAATGGTAGACTTTCATCTCAAACTTATATTATGTCTACTCAAAAACTTTCCCTGTTAACATTCTAAATAAAAGATGTGCATTTTCTAGATTTTTAGGTTTACGAAGGTTGGTTTTGAAATTACAATAAAGTAATAAGATAAATTCTTATGTTTTAAATCATCAGATAGTTGTATATTAAACATCCTAATTCAGGCTAAATATTTCGTATTGTGTCCATATACTAACTTTACTTTAGGCTTCATACTCAAATTTACATAACAATATAAATACAAATAAAACATTCAAAGGCCTATAATACTGTAGCACATTTTCTCAGGGAAATCTTGAAAAGGAATCTAATAAAAAGAGCGACAAATGTTACCAATTTTTTAAACAATATTTCTTATCAGCACAGTCCAAAAACGTGGCCCAGTGGTTTTAAAGAATTATCATCTTAATTGTTTCTTTATAATTTCCAGGAATTTTGAGCAGATTGAAAAAGATGGTGCTATATATTTTTCTTGCTGCCATACTCATATCTTATTTTACTGGAAGTTTTAAAATCTCGTCAACGGTCAATAATAGCAGACAGCCCTATGGACACCTATTATGTCAGCAACTCTGTATCAATATGGGAGGGTGTACAGATGTCACATATAATGAATCAAGCATGAGTTGCAGTCTACTAATATCAGATGATGAAGGACCGGGGACCAGTAAGAAGGGAAACAAGGTGATATATTATAATTACTAGTTGGTAATATCAGAAATAATATTGATATCATTATCCTTATTATGACTGTTAGTAGTAGTAATAGTAGTAGTAGTAGTACCAGCAGCAGCAATAGTAGTAGAAGTGGTAGTAGTAGTAGAAGAAGTAGTAGTAGAAGTAGTAGTAGTAGAAGAAGTAGTAGTAGAAGTAGTAGTAGTAGTAGAAGAAGTAGTAGTAGAAGTGGTAGTAGTAGTAGAAGAAGTAGTAGTAGAAGTAGTAGTAGTAGAAGTGGTAGTAGTAGTAGTAGTAGTAGTAGTAGAAGTAGTAGTAGTAGAAGTGGTAGTAGTAGTAGTAGAAGTAGTAGAAGAAGTAGTAGTAGAAGAAGTAGTAGTAGAAGTAGTAGTAGTAGTAGTAGTAGTAGTAGTAGTAGTAGTAGTAGTAGTAGTAGAAGTAGTAGTAGTAGAAGAAGTAGTAGTAGAAGTAGTAGTAGTAGTAGAAGAAGTAGTAGTAGAAGTGGTAGTAGTAGTAGAAGAAGTAGTAGTAGAAGTAGTAGTAGTAGAAGTGGTAGAAGTAGAAGTAGTAGTAGTAGTAGTAGTAGTAGAAGTAGTAGTAGTAGAAGTGGTAGTAGTAGTAGTAGAAGTAGTAGAAGAAGTAGTAGTAGAAGAAGTAGTAGTAGAAGTAGTAGTAGTAGTAGTAGTAGTAGTAGTAGTAGTAGTAGTAGTAGTAGTAGTAGTAGTAGAAGAAGTAGTAGTAGAAGTAGTAGTAGTAGAAGTAGTAGTAGTAGAAGTAGTAGTAGTAATTTTGTTAGCACTTAAGGCCAATAGGAGGTAAGAATTAAATATGCTCTCACACAGCCGGAATGGAAGATGTGTTAATTGTACGCCAAAATTTTTGTCATATATCCAATACAAGATAACTCAGATCATTTTGTCAACCACCATCTTTTTACAGGATTGGAATGAAAGATTCAAAAATCTGATTTACATAATAAGTTAATTATGGCGATTCATTACTATTCACAAAATGACCAAGTCAAAATTTTCTCTTTTTGATGCACTCAAATGTTGTAAGTAAAGTTGAAAATGTGTGCATGAGGTATTGTTAGTTGTTTCATAATCACAATCTTTAATATATCAAATTTCAACATTGATCTTATATTACCATATACATATTTTATTATTTTTAATGTAAATTGAGATCCAGTGTATGCAATAGAAACACTTGGAAATAAAAACAAATTTCTAAAAATAGTATTAGTAGAAGTAGTAGTAGTAGTAGTAGTAGTATAAGTATAAGTAGTAGTAGTAGTAGTGGTAGTATAAGTAGTAGTAGTAGTAGTAGTAGTAGTATAAGTAGTATAAGTAGTAGTAGTAGTAAAAGTAGTAGTACTATAAGTAGTATAAGTAGTAGTAGTAGTATAAATAGTAGTAGTAGTAGTAGAAGAAGTAGTAGTAGTAGTAGTAGTAGTAGTAGTAGTATAAGTAGTAGTAGTTCTATAAGTAGTATAAGTAGTTGTAGTAGTAGCAGTAGTAGTAGTATAAGTAGTATTAGTAGCATAAGTAGTATTAGTATTATAAGTAGTAGTAGTAGTAGTATAAGTAGTAGTAGTATAAGTAGTAGTAGTATAAGTAGTAGTAGTATAAGTAGTAGTAGTAGTGGTAGTAGTAGTAGTGTCATTATCATCATGAATATTATTAGTATTGTTATTCTTTTAAGCATTATCACTGGTTGTTGAATGTTTCCATCCCATGAAATCAACATGCCAAAGAACCAACAACATCATAATGGTTTGTTGACTTTGTCATTGTTCACAGGATAAAGGGACTACATGCAGGAACCATTTCAAAATAGTTAAGTCTCACAAGAATACACTCGTGTGTGTTAAAAGTAAGTATAAGAATCAATTTGTAATTGAAAAAGGTTCGTAAGTTGTAATTGAATTCCATTCTCATCTGACAATTAATACCCCTGTCATATGATCTATTGTAAGCTACGTTCCAATATAGGAAGAATGGTAGGTTGCAATCAACGCTTCTTATGCAAACAGCGAAATTGGTTCTAAAGGCAGATATTGGTTAGTTAAAGGTCTTTAGATATACAAATGTTTCTTGTTAATCAGCTTCTGCACCACATGAACAAGTTCATAATTCGACTTCATCGAAAATAAACAATTGTCATTTATTTGGAATATTTACAATTGGAATAGATTTACAAGTTGGTTGGGATTATTGAGATCAAATCAGCACATATGATTTTCATGACATCTTTCAATTACTCTGTGACTCTTTAAGTTACATCAAATATTAAACAATATGAGTCATATGATATGAGTTACTTCATGTTAAAACAATATTAGTTGTGATTTTATTTCGGGTCCCTGTGCAAATAATCTTATCTTTGAGCAATACTGAGAAATCACTTGAAAAAGCAGATTAGAGCATAGTTTACATGGTCTTAGTAACATCCATTTGGTAAAAATTATAATCATGATAAAACAATTAATTTGTAAGCATAACATTCGTTATAGATAGGTTTTCTTCATACGAAGGAGACACTTTGTATTTTCTGACCTCGTGATTATGTGTACTTTTAATCGAAATGATTTTATGCAAACGTTTGAAGTATAATCGAATATCTATGTTTCAGGTTTTGAAAAGACCTCAGATTACCACACAAACGATGCCATTGATCAAGGGTTAACCCAACCTACTCTGAAAAGGGCTAAACTCCTTGCTGTTCCAAGAAAAGGCAAACCAAACTTAATAACGCAAATAGATCTAGATGATTACACTGTAAACTGGTTCCAACTTTTTGGTGCTAATTTCGGTTCTATTCTCTATGTTCCAACCTCAGACACATTTATCATTTCAAGACACTCGATGCACGATGTCATCTCCTTCGACCCAGCTAATAAAATAACTACAGTCCTTTTCAAGTCGGAACCTATTCAATTTATGATTATGGATGTTAGTAGAGACACAGCGTTCTATTTTATGAGAAGGGGGTTTGGTAAGTTTGTCACATGCGGAACCATAGAAAACGTTGTTTTTGGACAGCGAGATAAGATAACAGCTGCGACAGTTGATGAGGATAACAAACGATTATACGCAGTCTTTTATAATGGAATAATAGCTTTAAACTATCTTGGAAAGCATTTGAAATATTTAAGGAAGCAGTATCGTTCAAGTTTCCTGTTTTATGACGCCTTCTCCCACTTGCTGTATTATGGTCATCGTGATAAAGTATTTACCATCAACACATTGAACAGAAAGAAGCGAAAATTTATCAAAATTAAGTCATCAGTCAAAAGTGGTTTGGTATTCAATAACAAATTTTACCTTAAATACGATGGTCAAGCTGAGTATAATATCCACGCTGTTGACCTCAAAACAAGAAAAATTAATGTCATCCATCTTGAGTATACGAAATATGAATTCTGTACTCTATTTCTCTTTTGAGCAGTTATAGACAATTGGACATGAGATTCATGCTGTTATCATCCAAAAAGGAAATTTTACATGAAATACAAGAACTATAAATTATGTACTGTATTATGCTGGTGATAAGGACATGCACTAATCGAGTGGGCGAGCAAGGGGAAATGTTTTGGCATGTTAAGATTTAACAGAATGGATCCATTACACTTACCACAGAACATCACACCTTTTGTCCTTCTGTATATGGCGTTTTAAAGGTCTGATTTTCCTGTCTGTATTTGATCTAAAAGTCAGGTTGAAATGGATACCAATCGAAAGAGTTGAGTAGTAAAGTCTAATGTATAGGCATCTCTTGACGGGCTTTGTTAACACTGCTACACAATCTGTGCATCAGATCAAGCAATGCTTAAGAAATATTTTAAATAAATAAACATGATTACTCTTCTGACAGAAGTTTCCTGTTTTACATAGTCTTCATGCATAGAACGTTCTTAATAACTAGAGAAATTCTAGATAGGGTTATAGCAAAGATTGACCAGAGTGCAAACCATGGGTTAACAAAGTTAATACAAATTCTCTTGACAATTCATGTTAATTTTGTTAAGGCAGTGGATAAATATTTAACATGCCATAAATACACAGAATTAAGACATCTGGATTTGTTGGAAACCTAAAGTTGGGACGTCCAATCTTAAGATCGGACGGGGGTTATCAACTCTTTGTAATCATTTATTTGACCAAGTGGCTCATATGTATCTCTCATCGTCTACGTGCCATTGAATATAGAATGCAATGTAAACAAAACTGAAGACCATTTGAGGAATAATTGAACAAAGTCTTACCGCATTTTGCCAATAATTTTGCTAATATCTCTTTTTACCCAAAATGGAAGGAATATTGACAGGCCTTGAGATCAAACTAATAGATATTCGAGTTCAAAATTCTATCTCAACCAGAAATTAGCCATGACTGGGCACTTTTTTTTTAAATGTTAGGCTAAAACAACAGATAGGGCCAGAAAAGTTCACAATGTTTAACCAGACTGTTATCTTATCAATATATATAGTAGCTAAGTTCACAACTTAAAATATAAAAATATTTTAAAAGTTACATCGTTTTTATATTGTTCTAAGTTAACTGTAAAAATTTTTTGATAAAAAGCATGGAATAATAAAAAAAGAGAAAATAATTAGTCTTTAAGCTTTAATGATGAAGTTTACAGGTAGATGCGTTCTTGGAGAACAACTAGTAAATTTATCAACTTGAGTATTCCCTAAAGTTCTGTTGGTCTGGTACTTGAAAACCTTCCGTCCCAAAATAGTTATACAAAGTATTTGCTGATCTGAAAGATAAACGTAGAGAAATGGCGGTTTTATCACCAAGTATTTCTATGTAACTGTGCCGTGCAGTTCTCGATATCAAATGTTAGTATTTTTGTATAAACTGGCTGATCCTAGTAACGAGAGCTTTAACAAGCACAGTTCACCTTTCTTATACCCCACTTCCGGTCTCGTTGCTATGGTTTCCTTTGTTCTAACTGTAGGTGTACTGACCGATACACCTCATCTCTGTAGGTGTATTGATCGATACACCTCTACTTTTCTAATACACCTACTCTTTTTTGTACATCTAAACTTAGTCAGGAGAAGAGATCTTCAACTTAGGCAAACAAAGGGACTTGTAAAATTCGCTATTATTAATTTTTGAGAATTATAAGCTAGCCTACATTTTGGGGATCGAACCTGGGACCTTTTTGATGCAGAATAGTGACTCTGCCGACTGAGCTATTGAGGATTGATACAAACAGAGATAATTTCGGTTGTCTTATGCATATGTTGATATTTTTCCCTACATAAGCCTATGTATAGGTACTAGTTTGTACCAATTTTTAATAAAATGAAGTTAGTTTATGTTTTTAAACCGTAATTAGAAGAGTATTGTTTATATTCTTTTGATCTAGTTAGGTCAAGACGTATATACATAGAGAAGGATGGAAAGCATTGTTTCGTCAAATATAAATCGACTGGAGTGGGGTATAAGTCAGATATACCCACACTCCCCTCGGTGCATCACTCAATACACCTCCTGTTTGAATCGTGCTAACCCAAGCTGCCTGTTACAGCGTTTAAAGGTCACCTCCAACACAATCTGCACAATATACACAATTAGTACTGCTGGGTGAACAGAGGCACATTTTGAATAAAGTCTCTTGCCTAAGGAGACACCACAAGCTTCTCAACGCGTGACTCAGTGTGGGGCAGGGAATAACCCTTGAACTTTTAGTTGATACAGCAATGATCAGGTAACCCACCCATCCGGCAAGCCACGCCAGATGTTGCTGAACTTCACTGATAGCGGTCAACTGAGCTACGCACGGAACCACGTGACACCACAATTGATATAACGATAATATCACGAGAGGGAGACTTCAAAACGATAAACATTTGTTCATTTTCATACTCATACAATAACGAGTGACGTAAATGAGACAATAACGTATCAAAAGCATACTAGAATTGTCAGGTTGTTATTTACATGAAAGTCAGGTTTTCATAAATGTGTTATTTCTTTGTTCCACAGGGTGTTACATATTTACAGACACACATCTCTTCTTGGTTGATATTCCACTCAAGAAAAGAAAATTGTCCTCACCAAATGATCACGGAAAGCTCGAGGGTTACCTTTATGGTCATGACAACAGCATTCTTTACAGGATCAGAGTCAACATCAAAGATGATAGCATAATTTCTCTCTTGCTGATTTACACTGAATTTAAGTTATTTCTGTCATGGACACAACTTCTGTAAAAAAAACAATCAAAAATACGACAGCATTTTCAAAATGGAATACTCCAAATTCAATTTTTTATAGCATGATGAATAATTAGTACACAATTGATGTTATAATAGATCATAACAATTTAATAATGCTTATCTTTGTCCATTGTCTCAGGTGGAGAATATAATGCCCTACATGTTGATGAACGGAATACCTTGGTTGTCCTGATATCAATGAAAAAAGATATATACGTTGCTAAGATTTACAATATTACTACACAAAAACCACGAAAAATAGCAGTGGAGCAGTGCAGTTCATACAGTCTCGTTCTTGACAAACACGAAAGGTAGATCGTACCTCAATTTCTCTCCTTAATATGTTGTGATTTTTAATTGAGTTTAGTAGATATTTTTACATGAAATTATTGATTTTGATATTGCAATTAGAGCAAGAAGCATATTTTGGAAATGGCGATTTTAGAAAATAAGTACAAAAGCTGTTTTTAAATGTTCCTACTATCTGCAGTTCAATTATTTACTTTCATAATACTCTCTTATAATTGCATTGTGACTTCTTCTTGTACGGAAATCTGAAACATAGTTTTCCTTCTTAGGGTCATCTTTCTTGTAAAGAAGAAAATAATGACCTCAATGGATTATCATGGAAAAAACAAGAAGACATATGAGACTGTCAAAATAAGAAGCACATTTTTTTTGGAATTTCAAGGTGAAAATGCATGAAGTTTACACAATTATTTAATCTTAATAGGGCATAATAGATCCACTGTATGATTCTACTTTGGAAGAGGGTATATTTCTCAGATTTCTTAAGCGTTACATTTACATTGCACTAAACCAGTCATCTGAGTACCCTGAATCGTCACAGGGACATTAAATCATCTCTATAAATACCTCACACCCTTACAAATAATGACAGTTTTCGCTAATAATTCACATAAATAGTGTGATATTTGTTTATATATTTTTTTTTTTACAAAACTAACATCAATACAGTGATTCATTTACAATGTTCTAAAAGATTTCACCATCTCACTTCATCAATGTGAGTGAAACAATCACAATGCTTGTAATCAAGAGTAGCAATTTTTGTTTTTTTAATGAAATAGTATCATAATCATAATTATGTTCATTGAATGCATTAAATGGCTTGATAGAGATCTTTTATGTAGCAGTACCTGTTGATTAACCACACTCTATGCCTACGTAAAGATATGAAATTACATTTCAAGCAAGAATCGTTTTGAATTAGGAACACAAAATTAGATTAATTTTTTTATATACTAACGAAGAAAAATTTCCTTGAAATTATCAACATTTGTTTTTGAGATCTTACACAATGCAAGAAGCGCAAAGAGTCCCCTAGTTAGAAATATATAATATAAACTGGCATACCTCTAACATTTTCTTTCAGATCAGCATATGATTTGTGCAACTATCTTTAGAAGAAATCTGTGGAATTACAGGGTCAACAGAAATTCGAAAGCGACTCAAGTTACAAAGGCCCCTTTCAAATGTTTTCAAAGATCTGATGTATACGTAGGTTCTATCATTAAAGTTAGAGGACTGTTTATAGCCCTTTCTGATACATTGGGGTAAGTGTCAGATATTCAGATTAAAGATTAAATGTTTTTAGAAAGTTTCAAAGTATGAAGATAAACGGGCCAGAATTTGGTTCCTAGTTTAACCATCTTATTTTAAATTATTGTTCTCCTTGTCACTATTATTTCATTCATTCAATTTTTCATTAAAACAACCATTGGTTCATTGTTTAATAAATCTAATTATTCCATACTTTTCCAGGGGCATTCTGGTGGCCAAAGGAAGAAAATGTTATCGAATGTGGCGACACTTGAATGTGAATGAGATAAAAGCATTGGATTGATCAGTGACAGTGTTATTGTTTAAGGTTCACAGAGAGATATAATCTCCCTCGTAGATATATACAATACACTGGTAGATACAATCTCTCCTGTAGATATATACAATACACAGGGATATACAATCTCTCCTGTAGATATATACAATACACAGGGAGATACAATAACTCTTGTAGTTATATACAATGCACATTGAGATATAATCTCATCTGTAGCTATATACAATACACAGAGATATATAATCTCCCCCTGGACATATACAATACAGAGGGAGCAATCTCTCCTACATACAAACGATACACAGGGGGGGGGGGGGGGGGGGGGGGAAGTGTTTGGTATAGAATGTTTTCTTGTGCGTATTTATGACAATAAATTAAAATGTTTCAGTCACTATCTATCAATCTATTTAGAACCGAGTGTCGTTCCAAATTAGTCTTCTGTCTAAGAATAAGATTAAACAAATTCGGTTTCCGATTGAAATCGTATGTTTACCTTTACTTCGTTACTTGATTCCATAAATTTTTCAATGACGACATTGATATCGTTGTGCATACGTGAGCTAAAGTGAAGTCAATGGTTTTTTAACAGCATTTTCATCATGTTTTCCCCACTCCTATAGCGGCTGCTATTCATGCAGGCAGAACACCTGCAACAGTATTGTAGTTATTCATTACAGTGAAACCTGCGAGCATTGGCTGAAACTGGTGAGACATGAGTGGTTTTATGCTAAAATTCAGTATGGCTTTGGTACTGAATGTAGAGCAGTTCTCTTCTGCAGACAAAGTTACCGAGTTGAATAAGTGATATTTGTGGAGATGGCTATGATGTGAAAACTTTTCAGCGATTTTCTGTAAAATATGATACAATATATGATGGCATTGTATCAAGTTCGTTAACAACATTATTTTTGTTGAAACAATTTACATTTAACATAGATAACTGTCCTGCATAATATAGCCATACGTGTGATTCAATAGAGGTGGATCTCTCACCATCTAATTTCTAAACGTATTTGAAATATATCCACCTGCAAGAAATGGCTTCCGTGGATTGTCACACTCTAATCAAAGTGGATATAAGGTCTGAGAAGAAAATTGATATCATGAGGCATTTCTCTCCGTTTGTCTTTGCCCCTATTTTGCTGTTGAATAAGCTTTCAAATACAGAGAAAGTCAATGAGCTCGAGTTTCAGCTGACTTCTACCACGTCACACAATGTTTCAATGAATTTGTCAAAGCTCTCCCCAGACTAATTAGGCCGTTATCCTAAACCGGGTTAAATAAGGTCTCTTAGTGGTTGAATGAAATTGTTAATCTTCTCATTTCTTTTCTCTTTTGATTCTTAAAAGTGAAGCGAATACAGATATTAATTTCCAATAATCAAAGTTATTCGTTAATATGCGTGCAAGTGTCAATGGGTCTTAATAGTGACAAAAATACTCAGAATAGGGAATCCTTCTTGATGTTGCCTTCAATATCTATGCATGTAACATCTTATAAATTGCACTCATTAATGGCAAATGTTTTCGCCGAAATGAATCATAATGCCAAGTATAAAGAAAGTGATAGGCATTAGATCATAGGGTGGAGGATTGGTCGTATCATAAATTCGACAGGTGGATGACCATCTTTGAAAAAAGAGTGGACAGAGAAAAAGAAACATACAGAAAAATGCAAATTGAGATGGAGACAGCATGTTTTAGATCGACTCAGGATACACTGGAATGTTCTCAGGTGACGTCTTCTTGTGGTAAAACATCCGTCAATATCATTAAAACAATACATCATGGGTGTATCATGTATCATTTATAAATATTAAGCAAGTAATACAATGCTTTTAATATTTTGGAACGTATACATTAATGGAGAAATTATCTGATAATAAGGGATCGGTTTAACTTCGGTTTCAAATCTCTAATTTGGAAATTTACTTTATTAGCTTTTGAAAAATATAATTTTCTTTTAAGTTATGAATCACTATCTTCTTCTTCCATTTGAAACCATAGTCTAGTTAAATTTGATTCTTAATAAGTCAGAACTAGAGTAATAAAGAATGATTACTAGTTGCAGTAAGGTTAATAGTTTCACGTTAAAGGTTGCAGAATAACCTTCAGATATTATCCATAAATGATTTTAAATGCACAAAACTTTGTTACTCCAAGTAGTTTATCTAAAGGGACGGCTGAGCAGAAGAGGGTAATATACCCTAGAAAAAAACCTCAATTGCTTCACCTTTGCAGGTTTTTCTAACATGCTTACTGGCTAAAAGTGTGCAGATTCATTCACAGACATTATACCAGCCCTATGGTCCAATAATGTGTACACCAAGCAGATTTCATAGCTTGGCATTTTCATAATTAACATTTGACCTGCAAGAAACAGTGTCTTTTGATGCGTATGGTAAGTCCTTAAGACTTCACCCTAGCTGATGGAATTGGTGGGTTATGATAGTGTCTTATTATCATAAAGGGGATGTGGTGTATTTAAACACACATTTATATGACGTCAGTCTTAAGGTATCTATATACCCAATAATAACATCTACATATCAACTGCTACTATCATACTGACTGGGCTAGTGTGTGGAATGTGTCTTACAAGCATTTTCAATATATTTTGGTCTGTCATAATAATATTTTTTCATATTTGTGACATTGAAATATCGTGTTCGTTTTAATACTTCCTTTCAAGATGAGTATATTATTGTTTGGGTGGTCTCCACATAATTCATTTGAGCTCGTTAACCAATCAAGTTCATGTTTTTTCGCGAATGAAAATTGCTAAAACCACAACTTGATCTACACATTGAATTGCCTGGTCGTAGTTCAATCCAATGATGGATTCATAACGTTATAATTCAAATGAGAAATAAATCAGTGATAGTGATAGATTACTTCGAGTAATAAAAGTATATCATATACTTAAACGAGAACATTAGTGGAGGATAATAAGGAATCATTGTCATGCATATAGTCATGAGTAGAACATCAGTAGTATTAGTGACAGAAATAGATAAACTCTTCTGATGATATCATACAATATTTTAAAACTGTATACAAACCTTACAATTTATATCGCTACAATGAATACAGTACATCAATCCTCGAATTGTCTGTTGTTAAGTTGAATAAATTGGTAAATTGACTGAAATAACTGGAACATGTATAATCAAAATATGAAATATATCAGCAATCATAATAGTAATCGGATCATAAACTATATTACACATAAATCAAATGACCACTTGTTTACAATATTTTACAATTTGTATCGATACATGAAATTATTTACAACAATCACCAACAATCTTATTCACAAACGTGAATACAGAACGAGCTGCCAGTGTCTGTAAGTAACGTTAGCAGAAATATAAACAATGCTCACTTAAATTCCAAACGAGACTCAATGAATAAATAAAACTGCTCAAGCACTAGGTTAGGGTTAGTTAGGGTTATTTGAATTACGTTAACCCTAATCCAGATTGCGGGTATATGGATTGAATTAACAGACTTCTGAAATATTGCTTTATATAT
The DNA here is from genome assembly GCA_921293015.1 of Phorcus lineatus. NCBI lineage: Eukaryota > Metazoa > Mollusca > Gastropoda > Trochida > Trochidae > Phorcus > Phorcus lineatus. The sequence continues at coordinate 14,641,369 of OV121093.1, forward strand.
ACCACTTAACTGTTCTGAACATTCACGAAATATTATTCCAGGTAGACAGTCAGGGCCGGAAGCTTTCCTGATATTTATCTTCTTGAAGACACTAATAACATCATCCTCTGTGATGGTGATATCCTTTCCAGCTGGCAGAGACTCGTTGATAGTTCGCAATCAGTTGTAAAGTCGTGGATATCAAACCTACAGTAGAAATGGTTCAGTTCATTAGCTAATGAGAGTTCGTAGGTAGCAGGAAGACTGGTTCGGTTTTGATTAGTACCGATCATGGTTTTCACACCCTGCCATGCTGCCTTTAAGTTATTTTTCCGGAATTATTTTTCAAATTTTTCTTTGTAGTAAATTTTGCACTTATTTGTCAAATGTTTGATGTCTCTTTGAATGTGCTTTACCTGTGTTCGGTTGCCAGAGCAGTATACACGTTTCTTCTCGTTGAGTAGCATTTTCAGTTCTTTTGTTATCCATGGCTTGTTGTTAGAGTATATCTTAATGGTCTTGGTTGGTATCATGGTATCCATACAGAATGTTATGTAGTTAGTCACGACGTCATTGAGTTCATCAAGACTCGATGTGTGTTGGTGGAAAGTGTCCCAAAGTGTGCAATCGAAGCAGCCTCTGAGTTGATTAATGGAGTTCTCTGACCACACTTTCAACGTCTTCGTGATTGACTTTTGTGACTTAACCTTCTGCTTGTATAGAGGGACAAGGTGAATAGAGTTATGGTCAGATTGACCAAGCGGTGGTTTTACGTACGTAAAATTTATGTTCCCATAGCACAAGTCTATTGTTTTATCCTTGCGGGTAGCGCATGTGACGTACTGATAGAAGTTAGGTAATGCTCGTTTTAGAACACATCCATTGAAATCTCAAAAATAAGGTTAGGGTCGTTTGCTGATATGTTTCGAAATTATGTCAGCTGCTTTGTTGTTGTTAGCTTTAGGGTGAATATAGATAACTGTCACAAAGATTTGGCCAAACTCCATTGGCAAATAAAATGGCCTCAAAGAGACAGATAGCAATTCAATATCATCAACACACAATCTGTCCCTAACCACATAATTATTGCACAACTTTTCATTAACATAAAGACAAACTCCATCGCCAACCTTTTTACCAGTTACGTGACTGTCTCTGTCCAATCGAATGGGGATGTTAAAACCTTCAATCGTTAAGGTATTATCAGCAATAGTACTGTTCAGCCATGTTTCTGCGAAACATAATAGACACGATTCACGATATTCATAAAGGTATTTCACACATCCATCCAGTTCTGTTAATTGTTGCCGTAGGTATCTGACATTAGAAAGTAATAAGGTTAGGTAAGGGAGGGTGAGTCTTTCTGGATCTGATTCGTTTTCTGAGTCCACCTTTCTTACCTCGTTTACGTTTTTTGTCGTAATTCCTAGAGCACTCCTTTGGTAGATCCAGAGGTAAAGAATATTCACAAGATGCGCTGTTCAATCGCATTAATTGATCCCTTCCATACTGATGTTGAGGTAATTGTCCGCCATTTTGAGAGCTGGTTGTGGTTACATGACATCTTGAAGGGTAAAGTTGGCGAATAAGTATAAAAACAGCACTATAAATGCCAATGACTTTCCCATAGTCTTCCTTTGTGTATTTACTTACTCACAGTCAGTACAAATTATATCGAACTTAAAATAGTGCAGAAACTATAAAAAAAATAATCCAGGACCTCAAACAAATGCGTGTCGCCACAGCGCAGCACCACCTACTACACATAGGAGTACATAGACAGGAATATCTTTGGATTTGTACAGTCAGTGTTTTATAACTAACCAAACCGTTAATGGCTTTTGCAACTAAGTACATTGACATCATGATACCAAGATCTGTTCTTAAATGCAGATAATGATATAACGTTTTTCACAGTAACGTAGATTGCAGCCATTTGTGGATACAAAAACCTCAGCTTATCCATATTAACTCATAATCCTGTGACACAATGTTCATAAGATGTCAATTGTTTTCTGAACTAAATGTACATAACAATTACATAAGTCATTGACTTATTGTAACGTAATTAATTATGTATCAATTATATCGGTGTAAGTAAAAGGAACATTCCCCACCAATAAAAAAATCTGATCTTAGACTGAAATTCTGAGATTAACATCGAAAACAAAAAAGGTCATCCATCAAAGCAATCAAAGTATTCTGTTTCAAGAGTTCCAGAGACTGTCAGAGATGCTTTGATTTCATAATATATTTAATAAAACTTAAAACATCTTATCACAAAAAAAAAAGTTCATGTTTGAAACCTTAGGATTATCATGATTAATACGTTAAATAATTGTACGTAATTTCATTTATATTCTAAACAATTCTATAAAATCTACCATCACTTTTAGAAAAGTATTTTTGTACAACACATTATAAAGTAAAACCATCACCCACAGCACAATAACCCTCCCTGAAAAGAATACCAAAAGTAGATAGGAGGCGATCCGACAACTCCGAATCATCTCAAAGGAAATACATCTGTTCCTGCAGTTGTAAATTTTATGATCTTTTATAGCTGCTTCATGTCTTAAAGCTGCTGAAGGCAAAGTGATCTTCAAAATGGATGGGAGATGTCTCACTGAAAACATTCTGTATGAAAATGCATCGGATATGACAATGTCAACCAGTTTTAATATCTTCCTTCTGGGTCCGAATTCAGATCATTATACACGTAAATATTTTTAACATGTGTCAAAGGTTTTCTTACAATCATTCCAGATCTTTAGACCTTGTTTTGAGACCATTTTGGTTCAAATATTTATCTTACTATATTTATTTATTTATTTTCTCAAATTTTGAATTTAAGATGCACCAGGATCAAGAATTTATATGGTGAAATACGTCTTTTGGCATGATGAGTGGATTTTTATCGTTTCAGTGGTTGCTTTATTGATGACGTGTGGCATCGGCCTTTGAGGTAAACAATTTTGATTCTGTTTTTTTAAAAATTCTATTGGCTGTTAATTCATTAATAGCGATTTCAATATCCAAGTTTGTGTCTTTATTTTGATTAAGTGGTACAGTTGTGGGTTGTAGTTACAGCTAAAGATGTAATTTGTGAGTTTTCAGTTCACCTCAAGGTTTTCTCAAAATAATCCATTTTTTAAACTTAATGGTTTTGTTTTTCATTACAAATAGCAGAAATCAATCACGGCCAAATGTTTTTCACATCCAATAGCATTTCCTTCCCTTTTCTACAAGGAGGCCTCTGAAAAAGGAAAACAATTAATAAAATGAAAATAAAAATCGATGCTAACATGAAAGTGCTGGACACTCGATTCTGATTGGTTGATTTGTATGACAGAGTATCAATCACGATTTGAGTTGCTCTGTTTATCCGAAATCATTTCATTCATGAAAACATCGGCATAATAGAATTGTGATAAACCCTGTCTCTTTGAAATCTAGAATCCTATACAACTGTTTTGATAGCAAATTAATTTTAAATTAAAACTTCACGCTTATTTATTGGCTTCAATTTGAAATTAACTGGCTATCAATTCAGTATAACAAGTTTCTGATTTTCAGACAGACTAGGTTAATTGCTTAAATCTAACAAACAGTATAGAAAACCCTCACCGATGCACTTGATAAGATGATAAAATCAACTCTCCAAATCGGAAGGCAAATACAAGTAAATCTGGATTTCTTGGTGAACATTTGAGACTGGTTCTTTTAACTCTAGTTTCCCTTGATGTCTTGTCAAAGTTGTACTTCAGAAGGTCCCTTCTCTCTTGGGTAGTGCAAAAAATGTGATTCCCTGGAAAATTTAATTAAAAGAAATGTAGAAATTATATAGATTGATAAACTGATAACAATTATGAAAGTGAAAATGAGCACTACGTATTTTTATGAACTTATTGGAAATGCATCTAAGATATATTCAATTAAATAAAAACAGTTTTGCAAAATCTTTGTGAAGCACATGATAGCATTCGGTGTTAAAAGTACGGTCTTTCCTGAAAATACAATGAAAATGCATTATCGAAAGATACTGAAAATAAAACTGTTACGGATGAAAATATTGAAGGCTTCAAGGTGTTATTTTAACTGGAAATACATTTTTGAAAGAAAGAGGAAACATATTGAAGGCGGAATCATAAGTATACAATTTTTCAATCATTAGTGGTATTATGCAATTTCTCATAATATCTATCTTTTTTTAATTTTTTGAATGAATGAATGTTTATTTGTAATCACGGCCACATGGCCTTAAGTACAATAATCATGTATACATAAGGTCACTGTGCATGGACATAGTGCTCACATAGGTAAATTACGTTTAAGATAAATTGCAAGATTTTTTAAGCATTCAACATTCTGTGAAGACATTATCAAATTAAATTTTTCTCGCGTTGGATAGATATATAGCCTGGTAACAACATTTTTCTACTTTCATTATAATATGGACAGACTAACAAAAAGTGAAATTCGTCTTGGATAACGTCATAATTACATTTTGTACATTTAATAAATCAATATTTACATTTGTATCGTATCGATATTGCTGTATACTAAGTTTATGGCTCATACATCTAAATTTACACAGAGTTCGAAGTAAATCTCTATCTGAAATAAGCCGTAAGATGTAAAGTTCTGGTTCCTGAATACTGTTGTAAGAGCAATAGTTATGCAAATATGATGATGAACATAATTTACTATGTCATATTTGATACTGAATATCTTTACATCGTTGTTTAAAATATATATATATACTTTATCTGCAAGGTCCAATTTCAAAGGCTATATGCTTAGAGAATTTGTTAAACAAAGGTGATGAAAACATGGTTTATTCGCCATAAAGGGTTAAGTTGTTAGTGTGCTTATCAATGATCATAATCAGATATTTTACCCGAGCTGTTAATAGTTCCTTCTTCTGATAACATAAAATACATTTATTGTGTACTTTTTACATGAAAAGAATTTAACATTTTAGGAAAATAGAGGAATCTCATTTAAAGAAAATTAGATTTTACCAATTGCAAGAAAAATAAAGGATTCTCGATGATATTCGTGTGATACTATTTTGAATAAAAAAATTAATGATTAAGTATAAAACGATCGAAAACAAGTTTATAGAGTTCATAAATATACTATTATATGGAAGGAATTTGTTTATTAATTGACCTCAGTTATCAAGCATAATTGCCAAATGTTATCTTAACGAAACATTTTCATGACCGGCTACCATTGAGAAGGTGGTGTGAACATTGTGACATCACAACAACACAATATATTTTGACGTCATTTGTGGCGCAGTCTTACACTAGTTTAATATTGCCGTATAAATATTAACAATGCGGTATCCCACACGGGCGAGTTATAATCTGTTGTTATAAATACAAGGAACAACACTTCAGTTAGGTTATTATAATTGAAAAATTGTGAGATTGGAAATAAAGGTTACCTCTCTTTCTTGTCAATGACTACATAATAGCTCCCACAAGACGCTTTGGTTAATATTTGTGGTTTCAGCGTTGTTGTGTTGTAACATTTAATTATGTAATTGGGCAATATCAATACTGCCATGCTGTTTTGTATATCAACAGCCCAATTAGTTATTAATTTGACTGAAACAGACATAATACAAATCATTATAATGACAATATCTTAATAGCTATGTGATGATAAACGTAAGTATTTTGAAACTGAAAGTACAAAACAGTTCAAATTGAGATGCATCATCTTATGTATGATCTAAAAGCAACAGGTTAGAATTCTGTTTACCAGTTATCAGAAAACGTGAGGGTGGTGTTTGATCTATGACCCACAGTAACATTTGCTTTCGAGAATATTAATATATTTGATGCATGAAACTGATTTCTACTACAACAAAGTTTGTAAGTATATCAAAAAATGGAAATGTACGGCTATTTCACGTATACATTTCAATAGAAACCACAGCAATGAGATAAACAGTGTGATATTTCAGGAAAGGCTTTACATCAAAATATCCGGGTGGGGTTTTGTCCTATGGGCTTTTGTCCTTGTGGGGTTTGTCCGGGTGGGCTTTTGTCCGGACACCCCCTGCAAGATGAAAGGATAGTCACCTCTGAAGCGCCTGTATTTATTGAAGTTGACTTGCTTGTTCCTGATTACGCCTCGGTTAATGATATTATTGCGTCACGTGTAGAGAACACCGTTATCTTTGTCATAGTTGTAGATATAAGCAGTCGAAGTCTTTGGACGCACAGACAGTTTCTCTTTTCTCAGTTTATTGTCAACACGGAATAGGGACCTTTTTGTTTGGAGTAAAAATCCTAGAAAAGAATAATACAAACGATCACAAAAGTAAAGGTCTGTTAAGAAAAAATGGGATGAACAATAACTCTTTTCCAGTCCCGTAACATATTATATGTTAAAATGGCTTGATAGAGATTTGTTTTATGGTTCTTGTATACTAGGATGTCAACACTTCTGAATAGTAGTCACTGACTATTAATTAAATGGGAACTCTATGATTACAAGACAATGAGATCATACCTAGAATTACCTTTATAGAATGCCATATGTGTGCATTAAGTGTCGTTTATATTGAACAAGACGAGGACACGGACCCAGAGAAACGTCAAGTTTAAAGAACAATTTAATCTTCCTCTTAAACAACATCGTTGAGTTCTATCATTATCATCAACCCTTTGAAACACTCAATTAAACCGGGATGACGTGTTATCCATTGATACGTAATGCAAAAAAAAGATAAGCTGACCAGCTAGACGGTTGATTTGATACGTCAATTGCCTTTTCAGAAAGATATGCATGCTATAAATCACGATGTATTTTTACAGGCGGGTAAACAAATGGATAAAAATTTAAAGTAAAGTTACTTGATAACATATATTTATGAAGAAATGACGGGCTTTTTTTCCGAAAACAGCATCACGGAAGTATCCTTATGATGCGTGAAAGAACTACTTGGAAATAATTTTGGTCTATGGCCGTATTTCAGGTTGAGCACCGTACTGAAGGGCATGTGTGTCTGTGGTTGGGAGATATGTCTGATGGTGTTTTATTTGAATGACAAGCAAAAGAAATCACTGTCACGGCTGGTTCCGATAATTTTTATGATGCAAATGCAATTTATTCCAGAGTGGTTTTTAAAATTGTCTGAGATGCTTGAGATTGTTTAACCTTTGAAATTTCCTGAAGAACCTGATAGCAGTCACGTGAAGCGCCCATAAAATATCCTTAATGTAGCGTGTGTGAACGTTAATGGCTTTGCAAACTAAGTACTTTACTATATACGTGTTGCATCTATGTATGTATGTATGTATTTATGTATGTATGTATGCATGCATGTATGTGTGTGTGTGTGTGTATGTGTGTATATATAAGAAAAATCTTTGAGAAATGTGGTGATTATTTAGGCTTAAGAATCATCATATTCATTGCTTAACCTACTTGTTGAAATATTTACTAAGATTCACATAAAACACTGAAGAATTAAAGTGATATGGTATTTTAGAAATTAACCAAAGAGAAGAAAACGAATCTTTAAGAAGCAACATTGGCACAGTTTCAGCACGTGCATGGAAAATGTTTTGTACACGTATTTCATTGAATGTCACAATTCTAGAAAAGAAACATGGAGACGTTAATAAAAGGTTTTTGATTGTCTGTGTTGCTAGTGAACAATAAAATCAACAAAAAGCTTCAGAATTTCAACTGAGCTTGTAAGGGCAGGAGAATTTCCAGTTTAGTTTCTATTTCAAGGAAGATACTTCGGCTCTCAGTCTCTCAGGCGGCCAACTGCAACGGTGTTGTATTTACTGTTACATATATGTAAAAACTTTCTTTTGTTAATGTGATTATTGATTACGGTTTCTCTTTCTTTGTCCTGCTAAAGAAAATGCTGCAACGAAGCTTTTTCTGTCTCCATCACGTTTGGAAAGTATATATGGCCCATTCCCTTTTCCTTGGATTTCACAGTAACTTAAGTAACACTTAATGTTTTGATAATCTTTATTAAGTTTTGTAGCAAAATGTATATAGATATTGACAATGGCTGTTGAAACTATTGCTGTAGGTTGTACATATCAGTGGGATGCACGTGCTGCACGAGAACCATATGCCTGCGTCAGCTTCCTGAAATAGACATTGTTGATGATAGACTATGGTTATTAGTTTATGTTACAATTTAACCAAATTTTGTGAGAACGCCGTCGGTTTTAATCTAAATCTGCGGGTGTTGAATAACAATGAGTCCCGGAAATTTTACAAACGCAACTTTTTATCGATATTGTAACATGACCGTTAGTTATTAGAAGTTTAACCCTTAGAGTGCCCGGGGACCATATAAGGTCCCCTCCCCCCAAACTCCCTACGATGCCACGGGACCATATATGGTCCCCAGCTATTACCCCATCTGCAACCCAAGAATTCAAAATAAATCTCCACTAATACAAGTTGACAACCATTTTGTTCGAGAACCATGGAACATAGCTTCAATTTGATACCACTTTTGTATCATATGATAAGATTTTAACAGAGAAGTTAAGGTTTACACACTAAACATCCACCAGGACAAATATGGTCCTCGGCCATGGCCACTGGGGTTAATTCTCAACAATGCATGTAGAAAGATATCTTTACCAACTCCACTTGACAACAATACTAAAATAATCCCTGTATGCATAGCTTCATTTTGATAACCTTTTTGCACTATAGAACCTATCATTAACAGAGGAATCAAGGTTATCACACAAAAACCTGTCTGGGCCACATATGGTCCTTGGACATGACCAATAGGGGTTAATTCTCTACAATGCATGTAAAAAGAAATCTTTACCAATTCTACTTGACAACCATATTCTCAGAATCCCTGTAAACATAGCTTCATTTTAAAACTTTTTTTCTGTTATAAAACCTTATATAAATTGAGAAATCAAGGTTTTGGCAAAAACCTTGTCAAGGCCACATATGGTCCTTGGCCATCGCAATTGGGGGTTAATTCTCTACATGGCATGTCTACATAATCACATGCATATCCGGAAAAAAACAGTGTAACAATAAATTCCAACTTTACTAACAAAATCTAAAGAGTATCTAGTTTAGAAATCACATTGTGATAATGAAAAGAACTTTTAGAAAAAACAAGAATGGTGATAAACAAGTTTCAATTGTGAATAATGTCCACCATTCTTTGACTATAGGAAAATAAATATCATTCATAACTTGTATTAAGCTATTCACTTTAAATCTAATTTCAAAATATAACATGAAATATATGTACAGAAATGAATATTAAACAGGAATATCCATATGCCATAGTAATATCATGTTGTTTAATAATGTTTTTAATATATCAAGAATATATTTTAAAATGTTTACCTATAAAAATCAGTTCAAGAATATGCGAACAATTTGTCAAGTATATGTTATGAGGATACCTATTTAACCAAAACTTATCGGGGTTTTTTTTTATTTGAGGGATATAAAAGACTATGATTACGAGGGTTTGTTTCATCTTCCAATCGAACGTTTTATTTGGGCGAGGAACAACCACCTGTCGTTTGGTAAACAGCACGAGCCACGGGAGGCGAGACGTGACGTAGAATCTATCGTCATATCTATCGATATTTACCGCTGGCTTGTTCGGGGAATCCCTTCTTGTTTGGAAATAATTTTTAAAAGATGCACTTGTGACCTACTGGCAGCGACTGTGGCAAATAAGAACTAGTTGATATTATCATGTTCCAACGACTGACATTCGACAATAAAAAAAAAATAGTACAAAATAATTATTACTATGTCAATGCAGAAGGAGAAAATTACAAAGAATATCCAATTTGAATTAGCCTACTGATTCTCAGCATATCAATTATCAACATAACATCTTACTGAAATTTTAAAAGCAATGAACATATATCTTGAATTTATTTGATCGAGAGTAAATATATCATTTGTTTGATGAATAGTGATTTTTTTATACCTGTTCCATGATAATAATTAAGAAGAAGAATTCAAAATTTGTATAGATCTAAAAGCGATATTTATATTTCTAAATATATATTGGAATAAATAATTCTCTCTTATGGAGTGACATCAACCTACAAAAAGTATTTGTTACATTCAGAGATTATTAATATTGAATTTCTCTGTTTACCTTTATGTATAGGTAGACCTAAATTGTTAATTATAAACTGTTACTACCAGAAGTATTAAAATTGATGAACGAATATGTATTTCTGTATTTATGGATGTGAAGTAACGACATTTTTATACGGAACATTATATATAAAGTAAATGTGATATGTCAATATAATGGAAAAAGACCTGATAATTTCGACAATTAGTGCGCAGTCCGTTTCACTTCTGTGAATAGAAGATGTTTGAATCGCAGGATTGTTCATGCCTATAATTATTGATAGGTTATTGATAGGTTAAACGCGAGTGGAACAATGAACATATCTTTTTTTAAGACGAAAACAATCATATTTTTCGTTTTTGTATTTGCATACGAATTTGATCACGGTACAATTATTCACAATCAAAATAATCTGTGACGGATGAATATCTCACTACTCACAAACACTTAATTCTCTGACTTATATTTTTGCTATGACACATGATAACACTCACAGTTAGCTGTAAAATGACTTTCGCGCTATGCCTGTTGAAGGCAAACGTCACACTATCATACGGCTGTCAACGTTAATGATTAGGTACCTTTCACGTAATCAATGAATGCCTTAACTAATAATGCGCAACATGACTGTTGTTATCTGGGATATAATAACATAGATGTTATATTTATGACAATTTATGAAATATAAACGCCGAACTATACCCTGTAAATTCTAAATTTGGACTGCAGATTGCACTTCCTATTTAGTTAGGGTACCAAACTGACTTATAAGTCAATATAATATTTAAACTTCTAATGAATGATTTACATGTATATCTTTGACTTTGATTCCATCATAACTTTATAATTCAAAAGGACTTGACTTTCCACCAAATGATATGAGTCATTAGTGATTTGATAACCATTATTAACTTATAATCCCTATTGGCCACTTGTTGTCAGGTGACCCAAATATTTCAGCTTCTAGATCTTTCAAAGAATGATATCAGATTTTAGGGTGCCTTTCCCCATCGATGGACGATATGGACATATTTAAAGAAGTAGGGACTTTAACATTTTACATTACACAAGTTATCTTCATCAAGACACAGACCTAATTGATTTGTAAACCAATCTCTGGTGTCAGAATGCCTCTGCCAAACTCTTGATTTAGTGAGAAGACTAACTTTGTATGATGAACACTGGCTGCCGGAATGTCTACTGAATTGGTAGATGTGATTCGATACTGTCCATGAACTGCTCTGTCTCCAGTATGTGTGTATGATAAAATAATGTCACCAGACTCTGTGTGACAGGCTTCAGACCACAACCAGTCACCAGGATGGTGTTTTGCTTGGACACATTGATTTACCCTGTATTGCTGACTACTCATATGGCAGGTAGTGTTGTGAAGGTCTTAAACATACTGGTTGTTCAATAGGTATGCAGGTGAAGATGATGTTACCTGACTGTGTCAGGCTAATTAGTTTTTTAATGATAGATACGAACATCATTTTGTAACTTTGATATGATACTTTGATATTAGTTGTTGTTACTTAATTTGTGTGAATAAAACGACAGAGTAACTTTCAATTATGAACAATAGGTTTAAACCAACTGGTAGAATTCATAAATCGTATCAAAGACACTATTTAAGAGAAAATCTACCTGTAATGCGCTTTATTTACTGTTCAAATGACCATAATTTGTTTGCTAATTGAATGTGTTAAATTTTAAGTTCTGGTTAAAAATTTCCCTTCATATTACGCCTTGAAAATATCCAAAAAAAATGTATGCACCCAGCTGGCAAACAGAGTTTCAGCACGATAAATCGTGCTAGTATTCATGTGCATAAAAGTGTCCAGACGACCTTGAATAACAGGCGTTACTCTACAAAGTTGTTACTTGATATCAAATTAAAAGCATGTTTTTGACATATTTCATCATTATTCCAATATTCCATCAACATATTATTTTAATCACACGTGGAAAGGTGACGATGGGACATTGAAATCAATCTTTTAACAAAACGGTATTTATTTCAGATCAATAACGAGGCAATATTGTCTTGTTTTATTAAAATTACACAATATTTTGTCAGACATGCTTTTGCGCATGATTAGATTTGGACGCTATAAATGTATCTTCGTATCTCAAGCACGGCAGTCCACATCGAAATGCTGTGCAACCAAGACAAGGCAACCGAGTTGTAATAGAACTTCAAACACAAGCTGTCTGAGAAAACCGTCAAGAGAATTTATTTTCGAGAGGCCTGAAGAAGGGAAATATGGACATTGTCCCTATCTCTCTATTAACCAGTCTGTTGGTCATCTTCATCTTCGCTCCGGCCACTGTCCAGTGAGTATACCCGATAAGATATGACTATTGTATTGTTATTTGTCTGATCGTTTGTAAGTTCCTGCTAAACGTCGCTTCTTTCATTCTTTTATTAAAAGAGACTGTTTTCTTTAGAAAAAAAAAAGATATTTCCGGTTAAATCTTGATACTGAACATTCTTTCAGGTCGTTTAATTATGCTATCCAAAGTGACGCAAAATATTGACTGTTTCAACACTTGAACATAAAGCTATATTCGTATATAAATGATTTTGATACATTTATCTGTTGTCTTTGGGATTTCAAATTTTGTGTTTGTTATTTATTTATTATTTTATATTTAGGTAGATTTTAATATCCTATTGTAAAACTCTAGAATTTCGAACTGTTTGCAAGTCATTTTCAAACGAACTTGATTATCACTGATTATAGCAAATATAGCCCAACGGCTTCTTGTAATAATTATAATTTTGTTAAGACCACACTACAAGATTTACGACTTATACCTTATCCATTTTTCATTTTGTGTAATAACCAGACATTTTTAGAGGAAATAGCAAATACTCAACCTTTATCTTTAATTGACAAAAGTATTATAGTTTGAAAAGTCCCTTTACCAAAATAAACGGAAAAAAATTCATAAACATACCTTCATAAATTAAATAAAACCCTCCTTTTCAACTTCCAAACTCATATGTAAAATCATAAAATAAGCGCAGTACTTTACAGACATCATTTCAGTACTGTTTTCATAAATGAAAAGAAACTAAGGACAGCAAAGTGTCCAGGATAAAAACTTAATTATTGGGAAGATCACGAAGTTTTTTCTAAATAATTAAAAATGAGATAAGATGAACTAGTACCCTAAAATCTGTGGACAATTATGTTTCTCTTATAAAATGCTCGTCGCTTCTCAATGATCTAAAAACAAAACGTTGCAATGAAGATACACGTCTCAAAGTTTTTGTCTTTGATTAAAGTGACAGTCCTTCCGGGGTATTGTTTTTATGGAAAAGCAATTCAAGGGGTCATTACTGTTTACACAAGTATGTTATCAGCGCATTATGCTATAACCAAGCTTAAACATTTTACTAATTGTTACATTTTGCTTGATTTAACCTTTACAATTAGATAAATGAGAGCGCACACTCCGTAAAATAAAACAAGAATGAGACGTGAAGTAATTGAATGGCGCTCTTGCTACATACAAGGCATTGTTGGTTAGTCTTATCAATATTCTTTCCAGACACATAGTTTATTTGTACAATGTTTTAAAATTAGCAAAGCTACAGTGCCTTTTGAGACTAATTTTCCCTCAAAACAACATGGCCGACCACAGAGGACAGGTCGGCCTCTCTAATTCCACTATTTGATATATTTTATTCATTTGTTTTGGATTTGATTAGATTTTTACACTGACTTTTTTAAGAAAGGACAAAGTCTAGTAAGATGTACATATTCTTGCATGAATGTGCTTAACGTCAACGAATTTTGTATAGATTGATATGTCTCTTCAATCTGTTCATATAGTGCAAAAAAGATATTACAGATACCTTTTTTAAATCATTAAAACATCTTTTATTAACAAGTAAATACATTTTCGGTAAAAGTTTCTGTAATGGAGCTGGCAGTGTGTGTAAGGCCTTTGCTAAAATTCAACAGATCATTAAATGTGCAATATGTCTCTTTTCTCCTTTCTTTTTATTTAACAATAGTTCTTTGTTCTAAAATTAAATGATATCTGTTATCCTTCAATTGTACCAATTATTTAATTCATTCTAAAAATTACAAAAGTGTTCATTACATGATGGTAGGCTTTCTATGGGCTACTACTGCAAAACAATGATAGTGTACTACCACTTTGAAGTTTCTTGGTGAGACTTCAGTTCAACGACTTACGTATAATGTAACATGGAGGTTTTCGCCTCTTTTGTGTCACAATAACTTTCAGGTCAAGTATTATTATCTTGTTTATAACACGACCGTTAAGGTAAAAACATATATATTTTGCAAAACTATTTGTGCGGTTCAACGAACTACGGAATGTATAAAAACAAACTTTGGCTTCTTCTATAATGAGTCACATTACCTTAAGGGGCATTATAGAAGCTGGTTTGATGAAGAACGAGTTCTTATGGATAGTCAACTTCTTTATTGCACTTGCTTGATAACGGTGTTAGTATCTCCACATAAACGTCGCCATTCGTGCAATAAAGAAGTTGACTATCCATAAGAACTCGTTCTTCTTCAATTAGAGACATTGTTTTCTATAATTTGATAAACATTGTAATTTTCATTAAAACAATATTATAAACGTGTTTCAAACATTTTAGCGATTGTTTTTGTATACGAAAATATTATTTGCAAGAAATGTTTCTGAACTACAAATTATTTTTTAAAATTCCTCAAACCATTATGAATGTTTTGAGAATTTTTGAGTATGACATTGTTTTTCTATTGTTTGATAAATCCCAGCGCTGGTTTCTGTAACGAGACGGAGATCGTGTACAACAATTATGAAGACTCTTGTCTGAGCATGATGAACAAGTTCAACTACGGATTCTTCCCCCAGATAGAGGAGACACAGAAGCTACATCCTGACCTGAACATACTGGGCATGCAGACTCTGGAGCTTGCATCACTTGACATCACCTGTGTCTATATCAGGTAATTCCCATCAGTATGTTTCATCACTCGATGGAAATTGTGTCCATATCAGCTAACTCCAACATCATTTAATCGTTCTTCATCACTTGACATCACCTGTGTCTATATCAGGTAATTCCCATCAGTATGTTTCATCACTCGATGGAAATTGTGTCCATATCAGCTAACTCCAACATCATTTAATCGTTCTTCATCACTTGACATCACCTGTGTCTATATCAGGTAATTCCCATCAGTATGTTTCATCACTCGATGGAAATTGTGTCCAAATCAGCTAACTCCAACATCATTTAATCGTTTTTCATCACTTGACATCACCTGTGTCTATATCAGGTAATTCCCATCATTATGTTTCATCACTCGATGGAAATTGTGTCCAAATCAGCTAACTCCAACATCATTTAATCGTTTTTCATCACTTGACATCACCTGTGTCTATATCAGGTAATTCCCATCATTATGTTTCATCACTCGATGGAAATTGTGTCCAAATCAGCTAACTCCAACATCATTTCATCGTTCTTCATCACTTGACATCACCTGTGTCTATATCAGGTAATTCCCATCATTATGTTTCATCACTCGATGGAAATTGTGTCCAAATCAGCTAACTCCAACATCATTTAATCGTTTTTCATCACTTGACATCACCTGTGTCTATATCAGGTAATTCCCATCAGTATGTTTCATCACTCGATGGAAATTGTGTCCACATCAGCTAACTCCAACATCATTTAATCGTTCTTCATCACTTGACATCACCTGTGTCTATATCAGGTAATTCCCATCAGTATGTTTCATCACTGGATGGAAATTGTGTCTATATCAGGTAACTCCAACATCATTTAATCGTTCTTCATCACTTGACATCACCTGTGTCTATATCAGGTAATTCCCATCATTATGTTTCATCACTCGATGGAAATTGTGTCCAAATCAGCTAACTCCAACATCATTTCATCGTTCTTCATCACTTGACATCACCTGTGTCTATATCAGGTAATTCCCATCATTATGTTTCATCACTCGATGGAAATTGTGTCCAAATCAGCTAACTCCAACATCATTTAATCGTTTTTCATCACTTGACATCACCTGTGTCTATATCAGGTAATTCCCATCAGTATGTTTCATCACTCGATGGAAATTGTGTCCATATCAGCTAACTCCAACATCATTTCATCGTTCTTCATCACTTGACATCACCTGTGTCTATATCAGGTAATTCCCATCAGTATGTTTCATCACTCGATGGAAATTGTGTCCAAATCAGCTAACTCCAACATCATTTAATCGTTTTTCATCACTTGACATCACCTGTGTCTATATCAGGTAATTCCCATCAGTATGTTTCATCACTCGATGGAAATTGTGTCCATATCAGCTAACTCCAACATCATTTCATCGTTCTTCATCACTTGACATCACCTGTGTCTATATCAGGTAATTCCCATCAGTATGTTTCATCACTGGATGGAAATTGTGTCTATATCAGGTAACTCCAACATCATTTAATCGTTCTTCATCACTTGACATCACCTGTGTCTATATCAGGTAATTCCCATCAGTATGTTTCATCACTGGATGGAAATTGTGTCTATATCAGGTAACTCCAACATCATTTAATCGTTCTTCATCACTTGACATCACCTGTGTCTATATCAGGTAATTCCCATCAGTATGTTTCATCACTCGATGGAAATTGTGTCTATATCAGCTAACTCCAACATCATTTAATCGTTCTTCATCACTTGACATCACCTGTGTCTATATCAGGTAATTCCCATCAGTATGTTTCATCACTCGATGGAAATTGTGTCCATATCAGCTAACTCCAACATCATTTAATCGTTCTTCATCACTTGACATCACCTGTGTCTATATCAGGTAATTCCCATCAGTATGTTTCATCACTGGATGGAAATTGTGTCTATATCAGGTAACTCCAACATCATTTAATCGTTCTTCATCACTTGACATCACCTGTGTCTATGTCAGGTAATTCCCATCAGTATGTTTCATCACTCGATGGAAATTGTGTCCATATCAGCTAACTCCAACATCATTTCATCGTTCTTCATCACTTGACATCACCTGTGTCTATATCAGGTAATTCCCATCAGTATGTTTCATCACTCGATGGAAATTGTGTCCACATCAGCTAACTCCAACATCATTTAATCGTTCTTCATAACTTGACATCACTTGTTTTTTTAAGGTAATACCATCATGTCTGTAGTTTTTCATCCTTTGACATCACCTTTCCTACATCAGCTAGTCCCAACAATATTAAGTCTTTCTCCATTACTTGACGTCACTTGTTTTTATATCTGGCATTATCACTCGCCCATATAAGATACTGCAGTGTAATATTTATACAGCGATATTAAACTAGTGTATTACAGCTGCACGTATAACGTCATATTAATGTGTGATTATGACGTCAGCTAATTCAAATATTATGTCGTTGTTATATATCATTTGACATCATATGATTTTTATCAGGTAATTTATTTTCCTTCCTCATGTACCATGTATGTTTCATTGTTGATATAAATCACTTGACATATCCTGTGTCTTAATCTGGTACATTTAAAACTTTACATCTTATGGGCTTTTTTCCCATCATGCACCATCACCTGTTACTACATGATGTAATCGCGTCATTTCATCATTATTATTGGCTACTCAACGCCAACTGTGTCAAAATAAGGTACCAAACAAAATTCTATATTTGTTATCGACCACTTTATATGACCTAGTTCTACTTGATGTCATCGCAACATTCTATTTTGTTATCAACCACTACATATGGCCTTTTTCTACGTGATGTCATCGCAACATTCTATTTTGTTATCAATCATTCCATTTACAAACACAAAGAAGCTATACTGCGATAAACAATTAGAGCACCACATTGTACCCTGCAGGGGAGACGAACAAGTGGTGCTTCGTTGCTGCAGTGGATACACGGGACCCGACTGCGATACAGGTGGGTACCTCGTTTCTTTCTATTAGACTTTGGCATTTTATCGTAAGGATATAACTTTCCCGCTGGGCATGAGTCTTTTTACTGGATAATCAAAACTTTGTTGAACTTCCCAAATGAAAACGGTATGAATGAAGCGCACTGATGGTAACGCAACTTACGGGAGAATCTCAAGGAACAATCAAGTTCAACTGCACATACAAGTTGACGAAGTTTAGGCATTAACTCATACTGACGCATAATGTGCTATTGGGTACACCATTTCTACAGACTTTTCAGTCTTTGAAATCCCCCAAAAGGATAGATATTGTACATATGCGTTTTCTATTTATGTCATATTTTCTGAATCTACTAAGTAGCTAAAGTAATTTAAGGCGACTATATCTGAAAGGACATTTTCTTACAATTTCAACTCTAAAATTCGAAATTTTATATATATATATATATATATATATATATATATATATATATATATATATATAAACACTTATTAACGTCATGGTTTCGAGGACATTCTTCAAAATCAACTAGATTCTTCCAACGGTTATATGTTACCAACAGCGATGCGCGAGACCGGTTGTGCAGAGTCCATCTTCTCAGAAAGTAGTCATATGGTGTACGGAGCCTCTTTTGTCAGTGACATTCACCTGCTATTGTTCATAATCTTATTATTACGGACGTGTCACAACGCTTTAAATTAAGATGACAACGCCCTTGGTTTGCCATTATATATTCTTCTTGTTTAGCCTCATGCGAGACGAGTTGTGGCGAAAACGGAGATTGTGTGCGTCCTAATGTTTGTGAGTGTAGAAACAACTACACCGGCAGCTTCTGTGAGGAGGAACCTGGCGGTAACTACCTTAGCCTATTTCATTAATTATCTTACATTTATTATGCTAATGATCCTTAGCAAAATTGTTAACATTACCAATAAAGATTAAAAAGATGAAAATATGATTATTTCTGAGAATCATATGAAGTTATGATTCTCAAAATTGCTTTCTTCTTTAATCGTATGATAATGTGCTACTTGAAATGATGATATAAGTGACAAGTCTATGACGTTGTGATGATGATGATGAAATTTTCATTAAAACTAATTAACACCGCTGCGTCGTTGAAAACAAGACCATTAAAGTACATTATGAATCAGATGACAATTCTTTGAATGCGATTCTGATAATGACATTGTCATTGAGAATTATATGACGTCGTGATGCCGATAATGACATCATCATTGAGATTCATATGTGCTACTTGAGATGATGATATAAGTGGTTGTTTTATAACGTTGTGATGCCGATAATGACATCATCATTGAGAATCATATGTGCTACTTGGGATGATGATATAAGTGGTTGTTTTATAACGTCAGTTCAGTTCAGTTCAGTTCATTTATTACGTATAAATGGCCATGAGGCCAAAAGTACAACATGTGAAAAAAATATGATACACATGCAATTGCTGCGCCACTAATCATTGAAAATTATCATTGAGAATCATATGTGCTACTTGAGATGATGATATAAGTGATAGTTCTATAACGTTGAGATGTCGATGATGAAATTGTCATTGAAAAACATTATACCGCTGTATTTTTGAAAATAAGAGCATGAGAGTACGTAATGTATCAGATGACGTCGCGATTCTTTTAATGTCATTCCAATTATGACATTGGCATTCAGAATCATAATGATACGACGTCACGAACAATTGTTTTATGACGTCACAGGCAACGAAAAAAGGCCACTCGCATTGAAACAAACGTTTCTAGGCAAAAGTGATAAGTGCACATGTGCTCATATTGAAAATATGGTACCACTTATGAATACCCATATAGGTAATAATGAATCAAACGACATAGTGCTTTTAGAATGCGATGCCGATAATGTCATTATTATTGATAATCTTATGACGTCGTGATGCTGATAATGACATTTTTCTTGAGAGTCAAATGATGCTGTTAATCAATGAAATCGTCATTAAGAACCATATGCTGATGAGGCTGAGTATGTCATTCTGACATTTTGTCTTGCAGTGTCATACTGCTACTACAACGACTACTGCGGGGGCAACAAGTTGAACTACACTACACGCGAGGACTGCTGCACGTCCGAGGCCGGTTCTTTTGGACGAGCTGGGGAATGTGACAGCTGCAAACTGGGTTCGTCTTCTATTAATTTACATGAACATATCATTACAGAAAAAGGTGTCACATTTGAATTTATGAAACAATTGTGTAACGAGGGTTACACAAAGATTAAAAATCACTGTTCCAAGTGTATTAATTTTCTTTATCAAAAATTACTTGATACATAAGTACACGAAACGTAGTAGTAAAATATAACTAGTAAAACAGAAATTGCACTAAACTAAACTAAACTTGTGAATTATTATCTCCGCTCTCGCTCGGGCAATACAAACATTTAATTTATTATCTATTGATTCGCTTTTCTTTTAGAAAAGGCGCTTTCAAATGAGAAATAACGCGAAAAACGATGAAACAATGGTTGTTTTGGAAAGCTGATATGTGAAAGGTTTCAAGAATGAACAGCCATGGCTTCATGTTTCAGACAACTTCACGGTGTTCGAGCAGAACCAGTTGATAAAGACGTGTCGAATATTCGGAGAGTGTAGCTACAGAACCTTCGAAGGTATCGACTTCATGTACTGCTCCACGTGCCTGATGACCCTAATGATGAACCTCGACATCAAGATCAGTGCCTACACCACGTGCGATCCTGACGACACTTGCACGTGCAGAAAGGTAAGGTTTGGAAACATTCGTATACAGCCATTTTGGGACCTTTTTTGCCCCAAGTGACTTAGAAACTGTAAGGTGTACAAGTGTTTTATGAAGTTCAAAGTGCATTGTAACTAAAAATTTTGCCGATACTTGGTTTTTTCTTCTTCATTAGAGCGATGTCTATATCGTGATAAGGGATTTTTAGTCCTGTATTGACCCCAACTGACTAGCAAACTGATTATTTCATTTCACGAAAGAGTACTGCTGCTACATGAAGTTTAAACCTCAAAATTCTGCCAGTTTTTGTTGTTTTTGAAACATTAGAACAACAACTATGTGGTGATAAAGAATGGTTCTTCTGTATTTTACATATTTTAAAATACATGTCACAAAATAATTTCACTCAACATTGAATTTGTCGCGGTATCTTTGGTTATAGAAGCATTTCACTGCAACAAAATGGTCGGCATATACTTTAGTGCAGGCACGTGGTCCTGTGCGTAGCTCAGTTGGCCGATATCAGTGAAGTTCAGCAATATCTGGTGTGCCTCCCCGGATGGGTGGGTTAAACGACCATTGCTGTATTAACTGAAAGTTCAAGGGTTATTCCCTGCCCCACACTGATACACGAGTTGAGAAACTTGTGGTGTCTCTTTAGGCAAGGAACTTTATTCAAAATGTGATTCTGTTCACCCAGAGTACCAACTGGGTACCTGGTCGGTGTAGATTGTGTTGGAGGTGACCTTGCTTAATCGGCAGCTTAGGTTAGACCAGGGTAATAATGCATGGATCGCCTTGAGCATACATTCGATGTTGATATGTGCACTATTAAAAATACACTTATGATTGATTTTATCATAATTAGATAAGATTAGACACGTGATGAAACCATGCAAATGTACAGAATTGGTTTATCGTAATTGTCCCTGATGCCTACTTCCTTCCATGTGTTCAGACGCTGTTTATGAAGATGTTAGATAAGACTTGGATGTACGACAGTGGCACCCAGCTCATCACCTCACCAATCGGCCTCACCCACAACATCACCGACACGCCCACCAACATCGAGGGTGAGTCTCAACATAACACAGAGCTTCATGATTTCAAGAACTACTGTATGCCCGTCGTTGAATAATTTGTCAAATTAAGCTCATATAAACGTAGGATTTTTTTGAGGCAATAAAGTGCTTCATTCTTCACAATTGATATGAATTTAATAAAAAAAGAATAAAAATTGCGAATTTCCCAAGGGATCAAGAAAATCTATAGTCAAAAATGGAAAATATAATGTATATTGAAACGACTTAACTAGTAATAAGTGTAGCTTGTCGATATATTTTAAATGAGATGATAAGGTACACTTTATTATTAGTTATATAGCTAACTTAATCTATTACTATTGTTGGATTAAGCATAGCGGTTATAAAAGTTGTTTTATTACACACGTATATATATATATATATATATATATATATATATATATATATATATATATATATATAATAATGTTATTGTAGAATCAGGTACATATTCACATTCACATTTGCTAACAAGCGCTTTCTGCCATGATGGCTTTTTCAGGTTAGACTTTGTGAATTTTTCGTTTATATATATATATATATATATATATATATATATATATATATATGTAAAAGTTAAATGTTCATGGTTTATGTATCAAATATTCTTTAAAAATAACAAACTGAAGATTGGTCTTCATATAAGTTCATTACCAACCGGTTTCACAACATAGTGATCATCAGGGTAACTTATACATTGTGTTGCTAATAGTATAGCGTTAACAATGGCAAGGGAGTTGGCCAAAAGTTTGGAGTTGAAATCGAAAACGAATTAAAAAAAAGTTGGAAAAGATTTCTGGATGACTGTTTTATATTATGGACACAAGGTAATGATTCCTTGAAAGACCTACATAATATACTTCAAAATTTACATCCAAGTCTATCATTCACAATGGAAGATAGTACCGAAAAGTTAGCATTCTTAGATGTAATGGTAACTTTAAAATCAGGAAATATAGAAACTGATATCTATTACAAACCTACAGATTCCAAACAGTATTTAGACTATAGGTCCTGCCATCCGCGCCATATTAAAAATAGCATTCCATATTCCCTAGCCCGTAGAATATGTACCATAGTATCAGACCCGAATAATCTAAACTTGAGGTTGAAAGAATTAGAGAGATTATTAAAAGCCAGAGGGTACCCTGATAACATCATTTTGGATGCTATAACAAAGGCCCGTTCCTTTAACCGGGAAGATCTTCTAAAACAAAGACAACAGGAAAACAAATCGGCAGCCCTACCTATTGTTAATACATTTAACCCCTGCAATCCAAATATCTATCCAAATGTGAAAAACTATGTACAGGCGCTAGACGCATGTCCAAAACTAAAGCACGCTCTAAAAGATACTAAAATGATAAACAGTAAACGGCAGAGCAAAAACCTAAAACAATTGTTATCTAAAGCGTGCTTTAAAGATCAAAAACCTGAATTAGGTGGAAGTATCACAAAATGTAATAGGCCGAATTGCGGCACTTGTACACACATTTTAGAGTTAAATTCATTCACCTTTAGGAATAATTCAAAATTCAAAATAATGGAAAACATGTCTTGCGCCTCCAGAAATCTAATATATGTAATAACATGCGCTGGTTGTTGCGAAGAGTATATTGGTCAAACGGGGGATACATTAAGGGCGAGAGTCCGAGTGCATAAACAACAGATAAAAACACCAAATTATAGATGTATTCCCCTGAGCGCACATATAGATGGATCGCACATATAGATGGATGCGCAAAGAATTGCAATCCCCAGTTCACAATCTGTCTTATTTACAAAATGCGCACAGATAATGAAGAGCTGAGGAAAATTAAAGAACGATTCTTTATTGATGGATATACCCCGAAATTGAATTGTAACTAATATTAAATCATGTTGACGTCGCATTTACTATACATATTTTAGTGGTATGCATATGACGTCATGAATTACGTCCCTTGCCATTGTTAACGCTATACTATTAGCAACACAATGTATAAGTTACCCTGATGATCACTATTTTGTGAAACCGGTTGGTAATGAACTTATATGAAGACCAATCTTCAGTTTGTTATTTTTAAAGAATATATATATATATATATATATATATATATATAATGTTTTAAAGTTATCATAGATTCCTCAACACACCTATCGATCTACTCCACATGTACTTAAAGGTATAACGGTATACGAACGCCTGGAGAGGAAGAACTTCAAACTGTCCCTGTTTGAGATCTCTGTCGGAGTGGACGTCGATGGGATGGTGGTCATATCGGCCAAGAAGGGAACCCTCGACGAGGGGAACTTCCTTGGAATATGTGGCTCCGGGAACGCTGATCCTTCTGGTGAATACTCATCTGCTTTTGTGATTATTACCCATATGATTTCGACAACTTTAACTATTAACTATTCACCGATGACTTTCAGATAAGTCATATGTTAGACCTCCAAGTGCTCTTTGACGACCGTAACGCCAAAACATTGTTTGCAACGTCATATCACGATGACAAAGTGTTGTCAATTATGTTGCCTTAATGTCTCGTATGGAAATTTTATCCTGGAAAGATTGTGTCTTGATAAATATACTTTACACATTTTTGGTGTTTATTCACCTTGAGACATTATTGAAACATCTATAAATTTGCCATTGTAAACACAACGCACTTCAGGGTGCAAAGACATTTCTGTTATCTTGATGAAGTAGTTAACATATTACTTAGTCATTTACGTATCTCAGGAAGCGTACGTAACATCTTTCGTGTTTCCAGAGGAGTATGCATACCTGAGCAATCCGAGTCACGCGAGACACCGCGGCAACATGTACCGGGATACCGATGTGTGCGGAGCTGGGTTGAAGAGCTGTGAGCCAGGGCCTGAGGATGAAGCCGCGGAACGGACTTGTGCCTGGCATAAATCCGGGGGATTCGTCAGGTGTAACTCCGTGGTAACTACATTATTGTAAGAAGGTTATATAAACTTTAGGTTATTAAAACACATGATTTTACATAAAAAGGAGAGGATTTGACGAGGTATCCTGTAACGGATGGCAGATGAGTTTCTTAGAATCCGTTTAGAGAGATGTATCTGGCGTGGATCCTACTTTTCTTAAGTAATCCGAAACCGGAAGGGGCCCAGCTGTCACCGGAAGGTTCTAAGTTTACGCCGAGGATCCAGATTCGTGAGGGATCCGGAGGAATTCGGCTGTAACCAGGATTATACCTTGTACCTCTCTATGATGTTTTATCTTCTATATCAAAGGCCTGCTCCTAAATTCTTCGCTGATTGGCTTGAGCGCAAGGGTCAAATGACACAAACCTTATGCAGTAGTATTGAGATCTAGAAAATCAGCGAAATTTACCGGTAGGTCAGGTATTGAGTGGAAAGTTCAACTGTCATGACCCAATGGAGCTGTACTAAGATCAAGAAACGCAGCGATGTACATATGAAAAATTGTTCCTTTTTAAATTGATTGATATTGAAACAGTATTCCTTTCTCAGATTGACCCGACCCTGAATATTCTGGAGTGCAAGCGAGCCCAGTGCACCGCTGACACCGCACAGATGAAGGAAGAAGCTTTGTGCAATTCTCTGTCCCAATACGCCACCACGTGTGTCGCCAAAGAGATCTTCTTTGACTGGAGGACAGCTGCATTGTGTCGTGAGTGTCATCTCTGCTTTAGAAATAAATTCCTGTTGCATCGTGTCCCTTAAATCTTGTTGCTTAAGGGGGTCATCTTTGATTTTTGGACCGCTGTATTGTGCCGTACCTTAAATCTAGTTAGCATGTGAACAGGGTAAACCATAATACCATGGAACCCTCTTTCCCCGAGATCCTTTGATTATAAGGCCTGTCTCATTACGCAACCATATGTGATGCTTTTAAAGGGGGTCATCTTAGATTCTTGGACCGCTGCATTGTGCCGTACGTCTCTACCCTTTCTGAACAGTATTCATATTAGGGTTTTCTCATTTATAATCACCACAGTTTAAAGGATTATCTCCCGACAATCCCTATCACTGAGCTGACATAGAAACTATCAGGAAATTGATCCGTGATGTGACTCGAGTTGTGCCTTGCAAAGAAAGTTGGTTGTCTTTTTGTTGACATGACATTATCATTTTTAGCAAAGACCTGTCCCGCGGGGATGGTGTACTCCGCACATGCGTCGCCTTGTCCGATGCAGTGCGGGGTTTCACCAGAGGAAGCGCTCGTGCGGTACAGCACACCCGACTGTCAAGAACACGTGGCCGGATGCGTTTGTACTTCTGGGACAATCCTTAACCACTACGGACAGTGCACGTCACCGGAAATTTGCACGTGCATGTATGAAAACAGAATCTTCAGCCTTGGTGCTTCCATGACAACCACTGATAAGTGTATGGAATGGTAAGAACTCGTTGATCACATTCACTCAATAAAACCTTTTGGATGAACTCTTCTTGAGAACAAGCACTCATGACAACCTCGGATATGTTATGGAATGAGGGGAATTGTTTTATTTGAAAGTACTTAGTGAAACCTTTAGAAAAACAAAGCTTATTGATTGTGATCATCAAGTAATTTTCTGATAGAACTGATAGAATCATTGAAACTCGAACACAGAATAGGAAACATCATCCCATAACAACATTAAAATGCTGATAATCATATGTAAGGCTTCATTGTATACTGGTCAGGGTTTATCAGCATGATTCATAAATTGCATTTACTAACTAATCTAGATGTAAACCAATGTAGATAAAGATCTATATTCATCCTCCAAAAAGTGACGAACGTTGACTTAACAAATACATTAAATAATTTATCCGTTTGCTTGAATTAACATTTTGAATAGAAAAGACGCAATCTAAATTGTTTAAAGCTTCTTTCATTTAATCTATGTTTTCTTAAGGCGGAGGGGCTGCGTTACACTAATAGATATCAACTCTATCAGGCTTGACAAAAGCGTTAACACTAAAAAGACTAAGTTATGTTGAAACTACATACAACTGTCTATGTCATTGCTTAGTGCCAAATTATGACATGTGATAATTTAAGCTCAAAGCTTATTCAACTTATAAATGCTCAAATACATGACATTTACCTTTTATCAAAGAAATCGACCAAAGGACTCAACCATATTTCGAATGAAAGTATGCGTACCTTTTAAATCAATACCATCTATTTGTATATGTGTTTTTTTTAATAGATAAGATAGTTATCAAGTCTCACCAGCGAAATATTCGGATTTCGGATTTCGATGATTTGTTTTACTAAAACATTATTTTTTCTATATACATAACTTAACTGCATAAAAAAAAATGGTCGTTAACATAAATAATTCTTTATCAAATAACACCACTGAATCGTTTGTCACTTTTTTGTCACTACTTAGTCACTTCGAAGTCACTTTTAGGGAACTCTTTGTGAGTTTGTCAAGTCATCTATGACATTGGTTATCATTTCAATGCTGTAATCTAAAACATAAATACTAACTCTTCCACAGACCTCATTTATATTTTATCTTAGCATTTATATATCATTCTTTCATGTCAATGATACCTTATGCTGATATTTATCGTAACCTACTACCAATACATACCACCAATTGTTAAAAAACGGTGTTAGAACCTATACCGAAACATCGCTATCAGTACAATAAAAAAGTTGATGATCAATATAATATCTAGTCTTTCTAAAACTGACAACTTATAAAATGTCACTCACAGAGTTTTAAAAAATTTCGGATTAGTATTATGAGAAACGGTCGCGATTGTGGTTGAAAATCGAACAATATACCATTGCTTGCTCGCCAATTCTTGAACATAATTTTCGAAACTTATCCAAACCAAATAGACACTTTAGGTAAACACTGTTAACTATAAACTTTCGGCTTTTAAAGATGAATTTGTGCGCTGTTTTGAATTCATACCAAAACAAATGATATTTTTCCACATCAAAACCAAATAAAATAACATGCCATGGGATTTTATCCTTACACATTACAGTGTCTGTGCTGCGTACGGAAAATGGTTGTGTACCAAGGTAGACTGCCCGGGGACGTGCCAGCTCCTGGGGTACCGGGCTATCAGACAGTTCGACACCCCTAACTTTATCGTCACCCTGTCGGACACCAACTCAATCAACCCCTGCTATGCCACGCTTATGCAGGTGAATTTGTTTGGTTAAGGATGTTCGCTCCTCAGTCACAGTGACAAAACTCAAATAACCTTAAATCATAATGTTCTTGTACAACAACCCAAAATGAAGCGGCAATTTCTCAATTTTGATGATTCCTGATTAAATATTCATCAAAATAAAGAATCTTACTATTTTTCCAATTCGCAATTTTGCTGACTCAGCAATTTTAATTATAACTATCATTTGAGCAAATTCTATTGTCTGTTTTTCTTAGAAAGTAGATGTTGATGAAAGAATATGATTTATATGTCTTCGTTCAGGTGAAATATTTAGATAATGAGTGGGAGAAGCATGTTTTTAGTAAAAAAATAGCTTAAATATTGATAATTCAATTGAAATGTTTGAATACATGTTGTGCTGTAGCGGCTAAAAACCCACAGTAGCATATATATTTTATACTTTTTTCTGGAAGAAAATTATCTTAACTCAAACATGTTTTCATATTAAAAAAAGTTGAATACAGGAACTAATTTAAATTTAAGATTTTTCAAAAAAGGTCATCATTTCCCCATTGACTCCCATGTTAAATCTCTGACTGACACAGGGATCTTTGTCTTAATATACCTCGAAAAAACCAACACCAACCCCCATTTTTGGGGGTTGATATTTCAAGCAAATACACTAAACTTTTGAAAAAAAAAACAAGTTAGAAAAAAAAATTAATACTTTAAATTTGAGGAGCGGACATCCTTAAGTCACAAAACTAATTTAGTATTTGAAAAGTTGATTTACATTTGTACCAAGCAAAATGACAGAACATAAAATAGGAGATAAAGAGTATTAAAAACAAATTTTATGCTGAATTCGCTTTGTTTCGCTGACATAGGTTTGCACGATATAAATATACTTTTGTTTTGAAATGATGAAAGGTCTGCACTACCATCAACAGATTTTTGTAAATGTTTGTAAATCTTAATAGAAAATACCTTTTATTGAAGATATATAATTTTCTCTGATTGTTGATGTAAATGAATCATGAAAATGAATCATGAAAATGAATCATGAAAATGAATCATGAAAATAAATCATGAAAATGAATCATGAAAATGAATCATGAACATGAATCATGAAAATGAATCATGAACATGAATCATGAAAATCATGAAAATGAATCATGAACATGAATCATGAAAATGAATCATGAACATGAATCATGAAAATCATGAAAATGAATCATGAAAATGAATCATTAAAATGATTCATGAAAATGATTCATGAAACTCAATCATGAAAATGACGTTAACTGTTTCCATCTAAAATCCACTTTTCAATCAATTCAAGTGTTTGTAGAATACGCGGAAAAAAAACCCATGTAGTTCTAAGATACTGCAAAAGTAGTTAATCGCATTCTGCCGTTAAACAATATAACTTATTAAGGAGAAGTTCGTAAATACATCACATTTTAAAATTCTAGTTGACCTGTCTTGATCAAAATAATCTATATGATTGATTTGCTCTTTACTTGGTGTAGTATATTCGCTTTTGAGTCTCTTTATAATGGTAGACCGCATGGTCCACATACTATGTAAATATTGAAGGACATTATGCTAAGTACTGCAATTTTTATCAACCAGCTCGGGGACACGGTGAAAGTGGAGGTCGCGCTAACCATGACGCATATAGACGCGTTGAGGGTGACACGCGCAAGAGACGTGTATTTGATAACCTTGAACGACGACCGCTTCCATCACAATGACGTCATCAAGCGGACTCCCTTCGTGAAGTCAGGACTGACAATCAGCAGTGCGGAGGGAGGGGTGTATGTGATAAAGTTCCTCGATTTGACCATCTCCCTGGACAAAGGGGCAGGGGTCACCATATCAGCTCGACCAAGCATCTACTCCGCCAGGGTAAGATTCTGTAACGTAAAATGAAATCACGATTGATGTGTAGATTTATGGATGTGAATGTGTCCCGCCTCTTCAAAAATAAAATATAAGACATAAATGTTGAACATTCAGCTAAAGCTTCTTTACTGATTCATCCATAGATGCAACATCCATGTACAGTAATAGTGTTAATGTCCTTACCACAACACGAGATCCGATTATGTATCTGCTTAGATTTTTAAATTTGAAATTATCCCGTGTCTTTTGATTTATCTTATTCTCATCCCTATACACTGGATTGAGGTAGATACCTATACCTAGGTGTATTTCAAATAATTTGACAAAAGATAAATATTTCTTCGAAATGTCACTGTATTTAGGTGACGGGGCTCTGCGGAAACTTCGACTACAACCCTGACAACGACTTCACAGACGGTCTATCTGGAGCCAGCCTTGATGAGCAGACATTCGCGGCTGTCAACTCGGAGGACAAATGCCTAACTGCTGAACATTTCTCTGTGGAGGCGATACCACAGGTGAGTGCTAACTGAAAACAGGCAGGATATATGAAATGTACCGAGAGAAAAAAACGTCACCAATAACACTAGTTCAAGGTATTTTAATCAACGAGCCAACTAATGAAATTTATATTTTTTTACATAAAATCTGTATTAATTTTAAAACATCTTCGCTTTGGAATCTCGTTAAAAAGGCGAAAAAGGATATTGAAATAAGACTACTCATAACATCGTACTCGTGATAGCGTTTGTTATTCAGCGAATTGGTAATTTTGTATGAACTCAAACATTCTTTATCTACATGTAATTAGAATATTTTCATAATCATTTTCTTTATCATATTTTCAGTGTACAAGGATGACAAACGAAATCAAGCAGATCTGCCCATCCCTGATAGGCAATATAAAGCTGAGGAAGTACGAGACAGCGTGCGAGGCTCACAGGGGGGACTTGATCTGTGAACTAATGAAGGGGCTGCTTACAGACTGCGCTGTGTGTCTTACTCAGGTCACCGCCTTCAACTGCTGTGAGTCCAGTTCTTTCTTTTATATCATTAATCTCTTTGTAAACCAAGGTATTGGCTCTCTGATAAGCTTACTTTTACTAATCTTGGGACTCAAAGATGTACGTCCCAGCCTTCATCTGCTGTAAGTCCAGTTCCTTGTTTTATATCGCTAATCTCCTTGTGAACCAAGGTACTGGCTCTCTGATAGGCTTACTTTTTACTTATCTTGGGAATCAAAGATGTACATCCCAGCCTTCAGCTGCTGTAAGTCCAGTTCCTCATGTTCTGTCTGTGTGTCTCTCTCTAGGGCTCTCTTCGTCTGTAAGTAAAGAGCTAGAGAGTCCTGAGACGTTTATAATTGTGTCACTGACGACACAACCTACCGTGGTGAATCCTCTCTCTCTGTCTACCGTTTCAAACAGGAAATTTAACGAAATATCTACAGTTAATACCTCAAAGATTGTTGAAATACTTGATAGACTCGAGGATTCGATTCTATCGAATCCAAAGTATTCTTCATTACGTCTCAATGACGGATCTGAACACTGCTCTACGTTTAGACGATGATATCTTAACATGCAACGTCGGCATATCTATGACTTGTGTCTTACCTACGAGGTATATCATGTGGAACACAGATTTTGATGATAAATCTGTCCTTGTGAGTGAGTGAGTGAGTTATTGTTTAACGCCGCTTGGGCAATATTTCAGCCATTTGCGGCGTTAATTTGTCCTTGTGAGTGAATGATATAATGAAGGGGCTACCCCACAAAGTTCATAATTGTCTCACAAACTTCACCTTCTCTTCTTCATCCAGAATGAGTCGCGCTCCTGTGCTCTCTGATTCCTCTAATGTAGAATCCCGCCAGGGGCTCGGCAACTTTGTCTACAGTAGAGAACTATTCTACACGCAGTCAGGTTATAGTGCAATGCTGCACTGAATTTCAGTGCAGTACCACCCGTGGTTTACTAGTTCCAGCCGATGCGTGCAGGTTTCACCGCAACGCAGAGCCACAATGCTGTTGCGGGCTTTCTCCCTGCAATAAGCATGATAGATATATTACATAATCAGCGTAACGAGATATCTTTGAAGTAATTATGTGTTTGCTTTGTTGCTAAGATTAAAAATTTGCAAAGATTTCTCAAGAGTATGCCTTTTGACAAGAATAGGTTTCGCAATTTATCTTGAGTTGGATATTCCCAAAAAAGTTGGAGAAAGTTTGCTTCTTAGATTATAATTCAAAGGGAAATGTAAATAAAAATGATATTCAGATTCAATGTTTGGGACGATACAAAGTGGAGAAAATCTCTCCGATCTAATGGTTCAAAACTAAGCCTGTAGCCTTCTCGAGATCTTCTTCGTGCACATTTAGCACCAAAAAGCTGGAGAGCTAGCAAAAGACAATGCTTAATGTGAGAAAAGTTATGGCGAGCGAAGGTATTCTTAAAAATGGAGAAAGCAGTTTTACATTCTTATAGGCCTGAGAGAAGGTTAGTTTAATTGAGAAAACGATAAAATTATGAAGAAATGATTTTTCATATGCTAGATATGGTGTTTCGTTCTGCACTAAAACTGCTTCTAACAACATACAGCTTTCACGTTGTTGAAGGTGCTTCAGTTTAGCCATCCTTACAACAAATGGTATAGGCAGCTATATATTTGAATGAGACCCAGGGAGATCGTTAAGAGGCTGTGACAATAAATCATTTTATTTATATCTCATATTCATGAGCTTAAGTAATGGATCAAAACCGTGTCAGAGGCTTTGTTTGTGAAGTATGCCCGTGGAGGAGGGAAAGGGGAAGGGCCGATAGTGAACCTTTAAGGCCGAGTTGTCAAAGGCGCCAGTTTAGTAAGCGAATGGTGCAGGGTTCGACACCAGGCATGCAAACTTTATATTTGTGATTTGTCAAAAATGTGCTATTTTGTGATGGTATTTATTCGAAGAAGGACTTTGAATCAAAGTATTTCAAAACGTGTATAATTCCCAATCAAAATAAATTTCAGATAAATTCTAGAGTAAGCCCCGGGCATTCCTGGAGAAAGCCCTGGGCATTCATGGAGCACGCCCGGCAAACTGACAAAAGAGGTTTACCCGGTAAAAGTAGAACCTAATAGAACAATAGAGTGACGTCACTAAAGGTTTATAAGCTGAGATCAACAGGGGTCTTCATCAAATGCCCCGGTGGGGTGACTAACAAACCCGTTCCGCTATCGATGTGAGCTCGAAACTCTGATCTTAAAAATGGCGTTGCAGGCGGATACTTAGATAAAAATGGAAGACTACTACGGGTGTTAAGTATCAAAAAGAAGTTGTAAGCGAAATTTAAGGATCAACCGTTGCATTCAAGTGTACCTACCAACGGGGTAAATATGAATTCTGAGACACTCCTGTTGGATTGTATATAGCATTGTAATTTAAGAAGAAGTGGCAGATCTATTGACCATCAATCCAGTTTTGACCGGGCGGGTGACTGATACAAAAAGATGAAGAAGAGTTTCACCATCCCCATCCCATTTCGCAGATAATACGACTGTTCATAGGTTAAATGCTTGATCTTCGTTTTCTATTTCTCCTTGTTACACTTAAAACTAATTATCGCTGAAATGTACATTACTTTTGAAATTAAAAGGGTTTGAAACTGTTCAAATTCGAGCAATAATAAAGAATGGAACATTTTGAATTCCAGCAATAAAATGCTATGCAAGATCATACGACGTATACACAATTTTTACCATTTCCTCATCATTCAATTTGATACTTGACTTAATATGTATTAGTGCGCAGACAAACTACATGAATTTAAAAGTTTTAGTTGCAAATGTCTCTAAAACATTTCATATATTTGGAAAAACAATGTAATTAGTTTGTCAATAGATCTTTGAAGGTCATATTCTACTTAAAATAAAATATCTAAAGTTACACTTTTACAGGCATTGTCAAAATAATTAGTTTAACACCAGATCTGTTATATCATTTCAAAGTCAAAATGTTATCGTTGTGCCGACATCAAATTGTCATACACAGGACCGCTTTAGGTTCTTTTAAAACTTATTAAAAAAATACTTACTATATATCTACGTGGGCAGCAATAGAGAATTATAGACTGGTAATGAGATCAGTACCTGATTTTATGACCCGCTGAAACAATATCGACCGTGAACGAAGTCCGAGTTGAATAATGTTTTTTAGAAACAGGTAATGACTGAATGCAACCGTCCATGATTTTTAAAAAATTTTATGCCTCGATTACAAAATGAACGATTAACACAAAAATAACGCCGTTACCGAAATTTAGTTCGATTGGTTCCGGCGGAGGGCCAATAACGCCATGACAACAATAGCATGAAGGTATGATATAGCGGTTTGACGTCAGCAGTTCTAATTTCTGTAACTCAAGTAAATATCTCTTTTGTCGAACCCGGTCTGAAGTCAATATGTTTTTTTTTTGGCTGACAGAGAAACCATTCACTGATCAAGAATCAAGGTGTTGGAAGCTTATAAGTTCTTTAACAATAACAACCACAATAACGTTTTAATTAAGTTTTAAGTCGCTGTAGTCCGACAATGCTCGTCGAAAATAGAATCAGATCCTCGGCCAACAGCATAGCATCTTCTTTTTAAATCGAGAAACAAGGCGAAGGTATTTCCTTTTTTACGTAAACATTTCTCAACTATCGAATGTAATATGAAAATATTATCTACTGTGCTGCAACCCACTCTAAAACCCGCTTGAGGGTCGTCTTACGAAACCTTTCCCAGCGTTCTTAGAAGCGTTCTACCTTTATGATTATCTACATTGTTAATACTCATGCTCTTATGAATATGAATAACTATTCCAGTAGACCAAGACAACGGAAAGTTACCGCTGTCTAGAATAAAATTAAAAACTAACTCCAAATAAAATAACAAAATATCTCCCGAATGTTTTATAAATTCTGGTAAAATATCTACGTCTGTTGCTTTGTTTGTTTTTAAATGTTAAATGCCATCCATCATTTCTTGCCTGTTGTTAGACGAATCAAGAATATCTCTTGGCATTTTGTCTAACTTTATTATTTTATTATCCTTATTTGTTCCCATGGTTACATCGAAATACAGTCAACAGTATACATGACTATCAAAATTTGTCAAAGGTAAACATTTATATCAAACAAGTATAAAATATCAATTAGCTTCTAAAGGTGGAATGAGTGAAGACCATTTTTTATGAAGTTTTCAGAATCATTGTCTTTGTTTGAAATGAATTCTTCTTCCGAGAACATGTGTCTTGGTATCTTTGTATAGTTACTGATTTTTGGAATTAAACTTTTAATGTTACATATATGCATGTATTTTGTCTAACTTAGTAAGTTGATCAATATAAACATCAATTGTAAGTTAGTATCGTATGTGGTTTCTGAGATCTTTATGATGCTATAGAATTATCTTCGTTTATGCTTACGCGTGGCGTGCTGTATATTTCTTGTTTCTAAGTGCTGTTTGTCTTTATGGATTCTAAATTGACTTAATCTATGACTACTAACCCTTACATTCATCATCATATCGGGGACTATCAACATTACCAACATTTCTAAATGTTAACTTTAGTTCTACACCTGCTGCAGCACAACACATTGTAGACTGCGATTTATATCACTGAATACATACAGCTGCATAGCGAAACTTTGTTCATTTACCACTGATTTGTAGTGCAAATATCATGTAATTTTGTTTCGTTTCAACGTCAACAGAATAACTTCAGCAATACTGACGATGGATCAAACACTGTCCATGTTTGAAATAGCCATTCTTGAACTCATTTTGGCATTGTCTTGTCACTCGTGCTAAAATTCGAATTTTGGCATACTGATATAGACAGAAGGGGTCACATTTTCGAAATTTCGATTTTGTTAAATGTCAAAGGAAATGTTCCATATCGACCAACATAATCACATTGTCTTTGTGCTGAAAAACAAACGTGACTAATTTTTAAAGAAGTTGATGAATTACAAAGGATTTTTTTGAGAAAAATAAAAATGAGTGTTTTCAGAATTTTGACCCCTGGTTACTTCAATGACCTGCCAAGACTGTTACGGGTAATTATGGGGTAAGATGAACATTTGCCTAAAAGAAGAATGGATTTGCAAATGTGCATTGAAAAATTCAATATTATACGTTTCTTTTTCGCAACGCTACAATACCTCAAAGGCATATCAAATTACATGATATTTGCACTAGTATATTCAGGTATGTGAACAAACTTTTGGCATGCAGCTGTACTCTAGACACTTATGAAGTATTGCTGCCTTAAATTGATCCCACTCACTTGCATTGTACACAAACTTAAAGCGATGATTAGCATTATCACTTTTCGCAACATCTTCTCATTTGGTACTGTCACTGTGCGCGTTTATGGATGTTAAAATTAGATAAATTCGATCAAATGTACTTAAAAATATAATATTTAGATGCAATTGTAACGTTATTCAAGATTTTTATATGTAAGCCTTTCTCAAATTTGGAAAAATTTCTGACCAATTATGCTCCTTTCATACAAGAACCCTGACGCTTTAACTTTGAATTTCCTGTGTTCTTCTTAACGATATAGCGATAATTTTGACTACTTTGTTAAAATGTCTTAATTAAGTTATTTCTTTAGATGAAAAAGACTTGTGCCATTATCCCTTATGAAATAAAATAAGCAAACTAGATGTCCAAATGAATCATACAGGCACTACATACATTGTAGCCACTGTTTGGCTCATTTTACAAAATCTTTTTTTGTCTACACCTACATGTTTGACCGTTATTTTAAAATTGGTTTGCAATAGAAGAAACAAATTGAATACTTCATAGATACTGAACAAAGTTTTGAGTTTTTCACAAACTGTAATGCTCTGCTTCAATATATCCGGAGAATTTAAAATATTTTTGTAAATTGCTCATGAACAGCATCTTTCGCTGTACATTCTTTCTTAGTTTTTGTGATTCATCTTAAAAAAACAAAAACTTGTAATTAGCTGTAAAATAGAAACAAAATTTACAATGGCAATACATTTAAACAATCTTTTTGTATTAGTAATGAATGTGATGTACATCGTCAGTCATGTTCAACAATGTTCATACCAACTATATAATCTTGACAAGATTGATTATCAGCGGTGTGTATTCAAATTTCAATACAGATAATGTTTAAGCTTGGCGTATATTAAAAGTAATCAATTGATCCTAAAAGGAATTTCATGGTCGCCTGGCTCCTTTCTTTTTAAAATGGTACTGAAACATTAATACTCTTAATGAATAGATACTAGCCTTTGTTAAGAAAAATGTGCACAATTTGATTTGATGTGATTAAGGGCATTATAATACCTCGCATGGGCATTACAAATCATAATTTTAAAATTTTAAGTATGAGAAAGTTTACATAGAAAGAGGACCTTTTGATCTTACTTCAACCAACCAAACTTAAATTAAAGATTTTGCGTTTATCAGTTGGAAAGTTCAGACAAAGTCAAATATGACTTGAATAAGCTTATAATGGGTTTTTTTTATTAAGAAGTACATAGAATATGGAACTCTTAATCCAACATCAAAAGTAAACAACAGACATGTAATAATAATTTAAAGATGTAAAATAAGTTTCATAAAGGGATAACATTATGACTTCATAGTGTGTGCCAGACCAAATTCCTTTAGCTTAAACAATGAGTATCAAACTTCAGCATCAATAAAAAAAATCATACAATGAATTATTTCGTGCTTTTTTCAGTGGTAGTGTTTGATTTTATAACCGATCGACAAGGAACTTGCAATGCAATGCGAGGGAATCTTTTATAATGAAGTTTTAATCATCAAAATCTATTAAAAACACGTAAATCACAACATGATGCAGATTGATACATGCTTTAACTTTATTAATAGCAGTTAATCTGAATCCAGTAGAACTAAGCTTCTCTTGTGACGATATCGTTGAAACAAGATCACATTTTGAGGGCATATTTCTATGTAATTGATGAACGTTAAAAATAGTTATATTATTTTGTTGTTTAGAAAGAGAAAAGAGCAATTATTGAACGGTCACAATACTCTTTAAGTTAGTCAATCCTTTTCCAAAAGTAATAGGGTAACGATTGAAGACTGCTGACAATAAATGTGAGTCCCTGAGGTATTTTATGAAAACTATAAACTTATAAAACTATCACACCAATGAAAGATGGTCGTTTTCACAAATTTATTGAAAAAGTTAAATCAAACTTTTTCGTTGTTGAATATGATTTTAACGTGCTTCCACATAAAATTGGCGCACATGCGAGATGTAGCTATATAGGGACCGCAACTCTGTATTCTGTACGATATACTGCTCACCATTTCGATTTTGAATAAGGTTCGAATCCCTTCCCACATACAGTTTTAGCGGGTATTCTAACATCAATAAGAATGTTTATGGGGTTTTTTATGCAATATTGTATTTATTTAATATTCCGTATCAGCAATAACTTGGAAAAAAAAACTCGAGGGGAAGAAGGCTTGTAGTTCTATAGAAAATAAACTATGAAGATCTGTTTCTTCTTATGAAGTGGATTTATAAGGATCTTGTAGAGAAAAATAACATTTACTGTTTTCGACTTTTTTTTTACCCATTGTCACTTCAGTGACCTGCCAATATATGTTAACTATTCGTTAAAGAACACGATTGCGTGAAGGTGCAATGGATCTTCACCTCTAAAAATTCAAACTCTTCCGTTTATTTTTCTCAATGCTACGATGCCTCAAAGAGATGCCAAATTACTTGATATTTCCACTAGGAGACGAGGGTATATGAAAACTTTTGCTATGAGCTTTCTGATTGGACTATCTAATTCCTTTGCAGTCAGCTAGAGAGCTAGCACAGGAAAATATTGTGTCGGCAGCAAGGGTTAACTTGGACAGTTCGAGACTGGCAATAGTTAAGCTTTGCGTAGGAAGATGTTGTAGGCTTAGATAATGAAACCGTAACTATGAACATACCTCTAAAAGACCTTAACGATATAATCATAGTCAACACACCTTGTGCCGGTTGCATTTATTCTTAAAAGAAAAATCTTACATAGTCAATCCTGGTTAGCGCAATAGTTCATCACAGCGAATCAAAACTTTGAATATTTCCTCAATTAGCAATATTTAGAAATGTCTATGTAAGTTATATATATATTTTGTGAAGATATCTTGTCAACTTTTAATGTTTTCAAGATATAGGTAGAGTTATGTGTACATCAAAAGTTTGAAATATCATCTGTTAATTATTGATAAAAATCCATTCGACGGATATTCAGAAAGGTCGCTGCAATGTTTATGACTCTGCCATAAATTTTCTACAGAGTAGTGTTATATGCGCGTCGAGACAACTAGAAACATCGAGATGTTCAGAATAGTGACGTGGCTACTGTTGGCAACACTGGGTGCACCCATGAAACACAGAACAGATTTTAAAAGAGATTCAAAGCCGCGATTGACAATAAGATGCGAAGTTTCCTGCAGTGCAACATGTTCCCTAATACGTCTGAACAATGTTCAAGACGCGAAGAAGACTTCACTTGTCATGGTTGGGAACAGTGGTGAAACAAACAAGAGACCAGATGTTCTTAAGGGCCATGCAAACAAAACTGAGAAGATTGGAATAAGGATTTCAGGCTACATAATTAGTATCGAATACGACAGAGATACGAATACGCTATTCTGGTCGACCTACAGAAGCATTAACAAACATACTGTTGGACAGATGGCAGAGGAAACACTTTTAAATACATTTGGTCTGCGTTGTTTTAAGGTGCACAAAGACAAGATCTATTATTCTTATGAGATGCCTTTTCGGGCTCAAATAAAACAGATTACAACGGAAACTGGTAAATATAGTAAGAAATGGTACCAATCTAGTAAATATTCTAAATTTAGAAGTTTCAGTCTTAATGGTGATCTCTTCCGTTGGATCGGGATCTCAAAATCTGTTTCAAGTATCCAGTGTGCGGACCTTCCTTCAAGGACCATCAGCGAAATCAAAACTTTTTCAGAGAACTTATACAAATTGGCTGTTTTCAGAGATGTAGATAAGTACATGGTTGTCTTTGCTTCGCATCCTACAAGGGATACAAATTTCATAAAAGTTGCTGTATTTCATAAAGGCAAAGGCAGAAATATTTGTGATAATATTACGAGTATCGGATCAAAGCATATTACATCCTTTCTTATGCAAGATGATATCTTGTATTATTCATATAAGAATTCAAAAAATGTGGAAACAATGGCGATTGATGATAGATGTAAAATTGGGGATCAAATCTTATTTGTCCAGAATCGTTTTCAATATGACCGTCTTCTATTGGCTTTGTACTAAATTTGAATCAATTATGATGAGGTCATATCAGATTATAAATGTGCAGATATGTTCCGATTCAAAACATGACATTCTGCCATTGAGCTGATCGGTTGAATATGGTATGTGATTTCCAAAATTTACATTCAAGCCCTTAATGGTGTAGAAGACTGTAAATATTTTGGCGTCGACGGGGACTATAAGGCGACATCACTGAGGTTTAAATGAGGATTTGAAGTGCTTTGGTGATGGTCAACCACTTACTTAATTGATGTATGGTGATACAGAAACAAACACAGGCATGTACAAATTTGGACATGACTGGAGAAAAGTGGTGTAACGATTCATCGATAGTATCGATGTTTGCATCGTCTACTACGCGATATGAGTGCATCGATGCAAAACATGTTTACACAAAAAATCAGGATATTTATATCGTGAGGGTCTACAATACATCGATGTATCGCCATTAGAGACAATATATCCCGATACCGTTAACATAATTTGTTTCAAACAAATAACTATGAAAGATAAAAAGGTTCTCTTCTATTTCAGAGATAACAGTGTTTAGAACAGAAACAAAAAGAGAAATTATATGACATTTCTGATATGTTATATGTAATGTCACAGTGTCTCTAATTTTTGTGATTTCCCTTCATGTAATATATATGACAATTTGGTATCAAAGATATAACATTAGTGTTCTATGACTTATCAATAGTTCTTTCATAAGCTGTAGAGAATCAGGATATGTATTGTATCGCAACCACTGTATCGTGATGATAATCGTCTCGCAGGTTCCTTGGCAATAATTCCATGATATATCGTCTCGCTTTATAAAACTAGAATCGGGATAAATTGTCTCGCCACTAAGGCCAGGATACACAGGTCTACTGGAGAACCTAGTTGGCAGTCGAAAACTGAGAGGTCACTCGGTCGTACGTGTTATCAAATAATCAGTTTTTATTACTCGCCCGTGTAAGATACTACAGTGTAAAATTTATACGGCGAAATTGAACTAGTGTAATACCGTTTCACGTATGACGTCATAATATTGTGTGGTTGTGACGTCACAATAACGACACCGTAGTCACAATGGCGGCCAAGTCGCGGGAATGTTTCGCTCAGTACACTTTCAGCAATCATGCTTGATTATTGAGGTCAAGTAATAAACAGAATACTAAACTTCCTTCAATTTAATATTATTTTTGTTAAACTCGTTGATGATTTGGTATCAAACTCGCTTTCGCTTGTTTTCTACTAAATCATTAACTCGTTTAATAAGGTCGTTTAGTATCCTCTATTAAGTGAATGGAATGTTTGTTACCTATCTGGCGAGTGTTTATTATAGAGAGAAGCATACTTTGAAATGATTTTACATAGACTTAAAATGATGAATTTGGGGAAAAAAACTCAATGATAATTTACGAACTAATCCACTGTGACAATATCAATGTAATAATAAGTCGATCATCTATTTGTTTTTGTCTAATGAATGCAAATATCTGTTATTACAGTTTTATGTTCGTAAGGCAAATACATAGACTATAAGATCTTTTAGATCTCAAATGCCTTTTTAGATATGTCGTTTCAATTACGGACCAGTTATTTTAAGTGTTGTTGAACATAAATCAAAAACAACAATGCTCATTGAATGCCATTCCATTCAAATATTCATTTTGCATGTTGTATTAATAAAGTAATACATCAACTCTATTGCGTAATTCTATTGATATACGATGAAAACAAGACGTAACTTTAATCGGAAACAAGTCATTTAATCCCAGAAAAACAGTACTTGCACCGCTCGTTCACGTTAAAAGAAAA
The DNA here is from genome assembly GCA_921293015.1 of Phorcus lineatus. Lineage (NCBI taxonomy): Eukaryota > Metazoa > Mollusca > Gastropoda > Trochida > Trochidae > Phorcus > Phorcus lineatus. Next base: position 14,683,460 of record OV121093.1, read on the forward strand.
AAACTTTATGAAATGAAATATTGGGATTTATACACCTTTCAAGATACAGTGACGATATAAAACATGATATCGTTAGAACTAAATAAAAAATAGAAGACTCATTGAATTTAGTCAAAATCGGGTTTTTTTCATCGAGTGACATTTTTAAAGATGGGCTACTCTTTAAATGTCGATTTACCCATGTCACCCGATGAAATAAACCTGGTATTTGAAAAATGTCATCATGTATCCTATATGTCTCCGTTTTTGAAACATTTGCGTTCAAAACCATTAAAAGTTGCACAAACGTCATCGTCAAGTGTTCAGAACCTGCATCTATCTATAATTAAAGATTAACTTCTTTGACAATTGGTGAATAAATTTGGCTTTTTATTTTGCATTCACCTATAGCAATACTTTATTGAGATGTTGGCTACATAAGAGCAATTCCTAATTTTCTTTGAAGCGAAACATGCTTGTACATACTGCAAAGCACTTTTTATTTTGAGTTATTTACAGATGCTGAAAACCCTAATTGCATACAATGCTACTGGTGAAACCTTGATATGAAACATGTGCCATTTTACATGCATTAGTTCATCGAGAAAAGGAGTTAAACCTCTTTACCAGCAAGGACTTTTAAGTACACTGGTAACATAATGTTTATCTCAATGTTTGTTAATCACCTTGTGTCGGTAACAAATCCTTAATAATTTGTCGATAACGCTTTTCGTTTCATTCAAAAAAGTTGTCAAATTTTCTCGTTAAATCCTAAACCGAAAATAAAAATGTCTTTTAAAACATGTGCTTCATTCTGATTGGAGTATTTGCTGAATGGTTGCAAACCAATGGATCCCTTTATAATATGTTGAAAAAATTATTTGGTCAATTTTGTGTGTGAACATTTAATCTGAAAATAATGAGACAACTAGGATGTAAAGGGGTAGCGAAAATATTTGCAGAGTAACCTCTTTTGGTAAAGACATCACTCTTTTCATTCCTCTTTTTGAAAATTATGACAATCCGTCTACATGACATCTCTCCTTCTGTGTGCTATAAAGTGTAAACTGATCACTCAAAATCGTGAAAGCTTTGATATTCTATTTCATTTCAATCATTACTCAAACGTGCCAATTTGTATATGACTGTTTGGAATGATCACACATGTTTTCATCTTCGTGTTCGAGATTAGGTAGGCAATGGAATTTTTGTTTCAATTACAAACAAGAATAGCATATTATTCGTGTTTTAAATTTTCACTTGAAATACTTTTCTTGACTTATTAACACATTTTATAGCCAAAAGCTAACATTAACTTGGTTATGAATTTAATGCGAATACATGATTAACACATTTGAATTACTTGTAAACATACAATCCGATAACAACTGTATGAATGAATCTATGTTCAATATCGTAGTTATATAATAAAACCGAACCAAAAATTTCTGTGCTATTTCTTTGAAATGATATATGTAAAATGTTTCAACGCTAAATGTCTTGCAATTCTAAATTAATGACAGAAACAGACAAACTTAAACTGACCACATGATGATTAATAATGAGCAAATAATATAAACTTACTTTTATAAACTTGAATTTACATTTTACCGGACATTGCATTCTATCAATACAGCGGTAAAGGGCTTGATAGTTTGATATAAGATATATCAATCAATCCCATTAATTGTGTCCAAATATTAATGCTTTCGAAGACGTCTTCGTTTCCGCTTCTTTTTCCATTATCAAAAGTGTCAAATATAATTAGCATTTTTTAAAATGTCATACATGTATGTATTCATGAAATATACTTTTAAGTAACAAGTGTATCTGGCTAAAATTAAACACTGAAATGCAATTTGCTACATCTTGTTGGAGAGTAAAATTTAAAAGTCACTCGTCATGCTATGTGGCATGCACCCTGTCCAAATTTTATTTTCAAACCTCCTTCCATCGTTTTTGAAAAAAGTTTCTCATTTCCTGCTTTCCCGCATTTCTTTGATTTCTTAGTTGTTTTATAATACGTGGATGATACATGTTTTATTTGGTGTCCATTACGCAGCCATTTCTAAGGGGGGTTACTATATCTTACATGGGTACGTATTTTAGGTGATATACTGACACACAAACAAACGAAATCACACGAATATTATGCAAATATTGTAAATCCTTACAAGGATCTCACGCGAGTATAACCTAATTTGATTGTACGACTGCCAAGGGATGATGTAATGAATTACATGGGTATGGTAGTCGCAGAATGTCAATCTCTTCATCTGTCTTTATCACTGCCTACTGCTATGCACTTCTATGATATATTGTTTATGATGTTAGAAGAAGATGTTGACCAAATCATGATACTTTGTTCGATGAACCTTATCACGAGACTAATCATTATATGTCACCTACAGTTGTTGTTCGCTATAGCCGATTTATTTCCAGGCTCCTACAACTAACCCAGTCATCATGATCACACACAGCATCCTGATAATGATCTTGCTCTGAACAAACTTGTTTACAAGTTCATTAGTGTTAACAATTGATGCACTGTTCAATACACTTATTTGTTTTGATAATTTAAGCTTGATCATTCTAGCAATGTCTGTGGAGTTTTTTAATGTTTAAACAAGGTTTCTATACCTGGAACGTTCCAGAAGCTATATTGTCTATAAAAGGGCCGAGTGTGAGAAAGAAGAATACTCAAATTTCCTGGTTTTAACAATTGATTTTTTATCGTTATGCGACTTTGATATTAAGATCATTTAATCAACAGCTGCTATCAAGAAAGTTATAACAACCTGCTCTGCTGACCAAAGAGTGTTGGAGACTCATTTGTGAGAGATTATACAATTATAGACTGGTGATGAGGTAAATACCTGTTTTTATAGACCCGAGGAAAGCAATATTGACAGAGGACGACCGAATTCACCAGTCCATAATTGTTTTATTATAGTCAATATAAGTCAATATCACTTTTGGTTGGACTCGGAGTCAAGTCAATATGCTTTTCTGTCGACTGACATGTGACCGCTTCTCGACCAATCGGATTGCCGTAAAAATAAGCTTACATAATAATTGATATTGTAGGTGTCTTGTAACAGCTTCAAATTGTAATCTTAAACCTCATTGTTTATTATTAATCATATACATCAGGATTAAATTCAGTTGTTTTACATATTCTGTTAGTTTCACTTGGGACATTTCCTTTATTCAAATTCACAGCCAACGAGTTTTGAATCCTATTTAATCAGTAAGTAAAAATTACCTAATACTTTCATAAACCAATATTCGTTCTTCTCAAACTGATAAGCATATGAAGCAAACGTACGACAAGAGTGCTCTTGTTGATTCTTCAAAACAACTCAAACATTTTGGTCAACGAGGGCTGAAAGACTAAGCTTAAATTGGAGTAATAAGGTTTCTTTCGTTCCTTAAGATTGAACCATCTGTTAGAAAGATAAGTCATAAGGTGGAAATATCTGAAAGCAAATTCTGGATCACTAGCCATAAAAATAATTGGGAATAGGACTAATGGATATGATAAAAGTTATTGTAGTAGCATAATGGACTGCACAGTGTTGTATAAAATAAAACATGATAGTTATTATATAGTAATTATTACCCCTTTAATCAATAATTTATTGTTAGAGAGCATTATAAAGAATGCCACAATAGGTTTTAAATATTTTCTAATTTGGATATGGCAACAACTGTAAAGTGAAAAAACTTACATGTTGTAGGTACTGAAATATTAAAGACACTGTTTCTGTATTTCATAAAGTTGAGTTTCTTATTTCCTCAAATGTTTGCTTTGTTTAGATAATTTTATGTTGCTTTCACAGAGGTTATACATAAAAGTACCAACAATAGCTATCAAAGACAACGATATGAAACATTGTTCTTGGATTATTATTTTTCCTTACTTTGTAAAATTCCATTTTATATAATTATTTTACAATGAAAGTAGTTTCCTCGTTATTCCTTGCGAGTACAGGACTTTTCTATATACGAGTGTATCATAGCCCTGATGCTTCCCAACGTCCTTGATATCCCTTGTCCCATACTGAGCTATTGCAGATGAACGACACTTCAATAATAGCTCGTTATATATATCAAACAAACTGACAATGTCATACCAAACCGCATCAAACAAACACATTACCTGTTTTCTCTGATATTGAAATCTTAAAACACTTACCTGCAACAGGAAAGACAATATAGAAGATCAATAACTACACTTGTTATACATGTATATATATATATATTATACATATGCATACATTTGTCTTTCACATATCCCTCTCAATATATGACCTATTTAATGCATAAAGACACGTTGTAAATTGACATAACCATTTTTTTCATTTTCTTGTACTATTTAGCCTTTTTTAAAATTTAATCGAGAACCTTTCGACTTTCAGCCCTCCTCACTGACTGCAGCTCTGCGTCCGACCCTGACAACATGGAGTTTTCTTGTTCCGGAAGGTCATGTGACACAAGCTGTCGTGATCTGTCCTTGACCTGGGGTCAATGTGACGTTGACAAGCACCAAGGTTGTCGGTGTAAGGAGGGGATGTACCTCGATGACTCGGGTATCTGTATACCCCAGGAGGACTGCAGCTGTTACTCTATATACGACCCGGAAGTACCCATCGACGCGGGGGATTCGGCCACAGTTGGATGCCGAGACTGGTAATCATTCTTCTAGAAACTTCACTGTCCTTTTAATGATCCGCCATCTTGCTTTTTCTTTGGGGAATTAAATTTCATAAACCGCTTACACTTACAATTGTACAATAACAGACAAAGATATTTGTCAAAAGAACAATTAATGAATAAATAAATGAGACAAAAGAATTAGTAGCAATGCTTTCTTATGGTCGGGTCTTCATTTCTCACTGTTTTCACATTGAATAAACATGCACTTTTTGTTGACCAATTGTAAAATACAAAACTTCCAAAATATTGTATACCGAAGTGAATTGTTTTAAAATCACACAAAAGAACATGTTCATCTAAAATTTAGAATGTTTCCTCGAGTGTTTGTGGAACATTTGTCTTTTGATATCCATGTGTTTATGTCCAGTGTCTGTGACATGTTTTTCGTTTGCTGCCCAATTGTCTTTCGCACGTTAATACTTTGCTATGCTTTCTTCTGTGGCACATTTGTCCATTGTGATAAAAATTGCTCCTTCGTCCTTTGCTACCATAGAATTTTGACGCAATTCTTTGCTTTGTTAGTGTGTGTGATGTGATATTTGACCCATAACCCCGTGTTTCTGTGACGAATACATTTCGTCACGCCAGTTTCTGTGAGAACGGAATCCTGAGCTGCACCAACGCGAGCTGTGAGGCTCTGACGTGCCTGAACGACCAGGAGCTGGAGACCCTGACGGAGGGAGACTGCAAGCCTGTGTGTCCTGTGCCCGGCTCCACAGACCAGTGTAAACCCTTACCCCTGGAGAACGGGGAAGTCATGGAACTCCTGGGGTGCTACTGTCCAAGTGGAACAATCGAGGACCCGGTATGAGTAGAGTATTTCACGTATATCGCGTCCGCTAGTATTATTGCAGGGAGAAAGCCCGCAACACCATTGTGGCTATGCAATGCGGTGGAACCTGCGAGCGTCGGCTGGAACTAGCTGGTACATGGCTGGTACTGCTATGACATTAAGTGTAGCATTGCACCCAAAGATGACTGCGTGGAACAGTTATCTACTGCAGACAAAGTTGCCGAGCCCCGTGCGGGATTCGAACCACGGATCTCTTGATCCGAGGCCGAACGCGCTAACCACTGCCCTATCCCGCCCCCTTTAGTGCTAAGAAAGCTTCGTAAATCAAGGACCTGACCCTTTCTTTTGTTTGATTTTCAACTACATAATTGCAAGGATGTAACAAGCGCATCCGTACACATCTAACCATTGCCAGAACAAATGTATCCGTGCACAGATACTGTTTCTGAAGCATTCATAGGCTGTACTTCCGCGATGTTATCTAGGGCTTTTTCGTTATTTCCTGGTCTGTTCTGAAATGTTAGGAACACCAATCCAATGGTAACGATGATATCTCAAATCAACTTTTAAGAGAATTTAGAAAACACACAAAACTAGATTGTAAGGACTTTAAGGATTGGCTACTGTCGGAAAACGCGGCCAGGCAAGGCAGCCATTATAGAAATTCATTACAAAATTTGGCGTGAAGATTATCAATGACGGGGAGTTCGAAAGTAACATGCAAATTCGTAAATACCAGACACATGACTCATGACTATGTTCACGCTTTTAACGTATTGGTCACTGGGTGTTACTGTTAAACTTAGTTTTGAGGACACAATACACGCGAAGACGTAAAAGTAACGATCTTACATTCAACATTCCAGAGAAAAAAGACCCATCATGTGTACATGTATATATATTTTAAAGATAATTACAATCGTCAAGCAATAAACGTATTGTTCATTGGCTGTTACTTTCAAACTCTCATATGACTCAATACACTCTCATTAGTTAAAGTAACAATCTCACATTACAAATTCCCGAAAAATCTGAAAAAAATCTTGTATTTATACTGTTGCAAGTCAGAAGCATCTTTAAAAGCTTATGACTATATTCCCGCTAGCCAGCTATTTTCTATTAAGGTAAAATGTTGAAGTCAAAAACGATTTTATCAATTAGAGTTTCGATCTGACTTTTAAAATTCCAGAAATATCTTGAACTTATCCTGCTCCTGATGATGTTTCAGGAAGGCCAGTGCATCCCTCCAGTGGAGTGTCCTTGTTATGATGCAGGCGAGTGGTATCCTCACGGTAGTGTCATTGTCTCCGGATGCTTCCAGAAGTAAGTCATCAATGACGTCATATATTACGTCATATGGTTGAAATTAGTACTAAATGAGTAGAGGATATATAATGTATCTTGAAAATATTGATTTAAGGTTCGATGGAATGGCTCTTGGAATGGTTTCCTCGCGGAGGTGCCATAGACTCTGAATGCTTTCAGAAGTAGGTTACATGACGTCATCATGACGTGATCAATGACGTCATACTGTTGAGAGTGTTTTCCAGTTTAGTAGATTATAGAATAGTAAATCAATTGTTCAGTATTATATATTACCGTTGTACATATCATTATAAAAATCAATGGTTATCTGTTCTGAACAAAATCATATTTGAAAGTTCAATGTCTGTCTGTAGGCGATTTCAGATTCTTCGTATTTGATTCTTTCATCTCAATATGTATATGAATCATATATGCCGTGTGAGTTTCAAAGATTAAGATTTCTTTTTTGTTTGATTTAGGAAATGCAACAACTCGATATGGCATTCGAGTGAAAATAACTGTAGAGGTGGGAAATTTTCCTTGATTGGTTATATCACATTAAATATATTAATAAACCATATATTAAAAAGATATATTCGCTTTCGCTTATTTGACATGTGGTAATAAACTTCGATAAAATACTTAAGACATCAAAGATCGTTTAATAACCTCTCTCTAACTAACTTTAATTGGCTGTCTATGCAATACCTGGTACAACAGACGCTGTTCACGAACTTGCACGAATTTTACCTTTATGTAAATCATGACCTTGTTTATTAGAAATTGTAAGACATGGAAACTCCTTTAGTAACCTCTAATTGATATGTTTGTGCAATGTGGACAATGTCTGTAGAGAATATCATGCACACAGTTGTTCATGTCCGTCCACGCGTACTTCTTTGAGGCAATCATCACATCGTTTGATAGATTATCTGATTAAGATAAAACCATTGATTCGACCTCTGTTCATATATTAGTTTGTTACTCATCCATTTTCTGAAAGATTCCCGTAGAAATCACTGTCCATGGGAAGTTATAATATTGCCTATCAATACCTCACTTTCAAATGTCTAAAATTACCTTCGGAAAAACATCGCTTTCTGAATAACGCTCCGAACCGGAAAATAAATTGCCTAAGTTTTCCGTAATATCATGGCGCCCATGAAGCCTTCGACAGCTTTTCCGATTTACAATGGCGAACCTGGCACATCTGGCACACCAAAACGTAAGCACTGTCGCATAATCATATATGTATACATTTCGAATATTAAGTTACTCAGAGGAACAATTTGAGAGTCGCCATCTTTATCGAAAAGTCGAAGTTTCCGAGAAACCCTATTTCTGACTCGTCGGTTAATGGTTGAGCAAACCAAATGGTTGGCTGTAAAACATTTTGTGTCATTTCCTCTCCAAAGTTGATGTGGACACAGATCTTAACGGAATTCCGTCAGAAAATAGAGTAAAAACAACCCATTATGAGACTAGGGACCGGATCAATGAATTGCTTATTATCAGATGATACAACATCCCGCTACATCAGCGTAATTGAATCCGCTGATCCATCTCCTTCAATACACCCTGATATCCTTTAGGCCAAAAGCCTCGTATCGCTAGCTATCTAACCAGCCAATGGGACGACTCGCATCCAGCAACAGCGGCAAAAACCCGGATGGAACAAATCCGTTAAGTTCAAAAGAGTAGCTTCAAGCTCCTTGGATAACGACATTTCATTGGCTGAAATAATAACAGGTGAGCACAGCTACGAACATTAAGACGCCAGCCGTAAGAGGGATTTGGCTCGAAAGAGATCAGGGAAGGAGCTCGATCTGCGGATTCAATTACGCTGATGAAGCAGGATGATGATGAAAATTGAAGCTCATTATGTAACCTGAGTACACCTGTTCAACAGCTGTCTGCACAGTTTCTGGTACACAGCAGCTGTTCACGACATTCGACGAATACTCCTACGAATTTCCCGGGGCTGGTAACGGATCGTGTCCCTACACGCTTCTCAACTATAATGGTCTGGTCATCAATGTCCAAGCATACAGGTCAGTCACAGAAGCACGTCAGTCCCTTTTACAGCAATGGAGGACGCAGATAGCTAGGATGGTGGAGGATGGGGGTGGGGGGAGGGGGTAATTGGTGTTCAATATCACATTCCCACCACGCACTCAGCCGCTTTCGAAAATGTTATATATGAATTGCACGTTGCCCATGTTTGACCTTGGTCTTTAAAATTTTGGCGCATTGGAACTTCTTCTAACCAAGGATCATCACCACGGTTGTTTGGTTGGTCTATCTATAAAAACAATAGAACATGACAATTTACAAAAACATTCAGCCCAAGGTTTTATCTTTAACTATGTATTTAACAACCGAGTGAGAAATATTTTGGGCTATATTTCGGCCATTATCGGCGTTTGAACAATCTAAACCAATAATGGAGCGTCATAAACTTACGTAAACGTTAACCTACAATATGATTTTATGGAATTTCCTCGTACAGGCTGGCTGTTCTCAGCTATTTAAAGCAAGAATTAAATTACTTGATTTCTCATCCGGATCTTTTAGATACTGTTTAATTAAGGGCATTATTTTGTCGGGTTATTACATATACGAGATAGAAATCCAATCCAGTGTGAAAGCAATCGAGGGGTTTCTTTAAATACCGATATTGTAATGAGTGACAGACCCTCATCATACGTCCTCTACCACCCCACATAGCAGGAATGCAGGTTACAGAATACAGAAGAACCTTTACTATATATTCACAACTGACTACGTGTGCAGGTGCCGTGGTCTGGAGACAACGTGCACGAAAACTGTGGAAATCGTGTGGGATGACCACCAGATGACCCTTGCTCGATCTAGAGGGGTGGAGGTGGACGGAGTGGACTATCCTGAGGGAACAATGACCACCATAATGGAGGGCGTACAAGTCAGACTTTCCGCTTTGACTTACCACATCATGTTCGGGGACGTCGTGGTGACATGGGATCAAGGTAAGTAAGAAGTGTGAAAAAGGAATATTTTAATGAATAAAATGAGGATTGAGTCATGTTACACTAATTCATATTTCTGGTGTCTCATGCCAAATTCCTCTGACCTATGTCGTTGACAGGTATCAGGTTAACGAGAAAACTTTTGTATCAGGTAAAAATAGAGATACATGTAGGATCGCTGGAAAAGAAATAGAAAAGGAAGGAAAAGTTGACAGATTTATAATTCTTGTGGAGAAGAGAGAAGCATTGAAAGTTTCTAAATAAAGACAAGGCCTTGACTAGAACTGATAAGAATTGTTCTTCCGAGAAGACACACTTAAGTCTTCTGACATTGAAATCCGACCAATTCACAAAAAGGAAAGAAGTCATTAACAATTCAGTTCTGAATGCAATGTTGCTACATAGAGGTCGTGTCAATGACATTGTTTTCAATTTTTTATTTTCTTTAGCATTTACCAATCACTCGCTTCATATCTAATAATGTCTACGATTTCCTTGCCTCATTAGAGTCAAAGGTCACTTGAAATAGCCTCAATTTGGATCATAAACACAGCGAGATTCTTGTAGTAAGTTCGTCAGATTTAAATGAGATTTGATCGTAACAGGACTTTATGTGAGACTGGAAGTTCCCCAAGAGGCCAGGACCCTGACGCGGGGCATGTGCGGCAACTACAATGGTAACAACGATGACGACCGTGCCGGCCCCGACGGCAGCTCGCACAGCACTGTTGCGGAGTTCGGTAACGCATGGAAGGCGTCTGACACCTGTGAAGACTACGTGCCGAGCTCAATCGTCGCGTGTGATGTGAGTGATGACCGCGCTTTTGGGATGTATCTCAGTTGGTAGATCGACTGTTCATCAGGCCGCGTTTCGATTTCCGGAAGTGTCTTACCAAATTGTTTAAAAATGACATAGAGTATCTCTCATAAGTATAACTTTTGTTTGATACGTGCAAACGTTAGCTTGATTAAAGGGAGAGCGTTTATTGTTCTCTTTATCTCTATACTGCACTAGCTTTGACAGGGATATCAGATTTTAGAGATTGGAAGATACTCGTCTTTCTATGCCGATTAATATCTCTAGATCTCAGTTGAGATAATGATCATGTTTCTCCCAATGTTAACCCCAGGAGCACCCGGAACGTACGGACTGGGCCCACAGTGCCTGCAGTATCCTGTACTCGCCCGTGTTTGACCAGTGCAGCAAAGTCATGGGGAGCAGACACAAAGACCTATTCGACTTCTGCGTCAGCGAAGCCTGCAGGTGGGTTAGGTAGATTGTTTAATAGTCTCGCCTCAGGGGTTTTGAGAGACTACGTCAATAGAATTTACAGAAAGCGGTAAATGATTACATGGAAAAAAACTATATGTATATATACATATATTGTCAAAAAGAGTCAGGAAAACGTTTTTACTATACAAATAAAATAAATAGATTAAAAAAATATGTAATATTTACGATGACAAACATTAGGACAGGTTTTGGCCGCAATAAAATACCTTTCGAGTGGAAAATATAGATTGTAAATTTATATAAGGGGAGTGGGGCAGTGTTGGTGGTTGTTCTTGCAACAAAAATGTACACTATTTCCCATGTTACCACTTGTTAGATAATCAGTAGTTCCATATTCATTTCTCAAGTGATAAAAAGAAGGCTTTATGAAACCTTACATTATATCAATTACCATAATAACATAATTGAACCAGAACAGATACAAATAGAGTATAGTATTGTAACAATATCAAGACCAATTGAACGACCCTCCAAAATCCACCCACTGTTCATGCGCCCGTAATAATCGTTACAGATATCATCAATTTAATTCAATTGAATCTTGTAAATAAGAAAAATGGTTAGAAAATAATTAATCTGCAAGGATTGTATGTTGTATCCGTTGTCAGTAGAAACCATGAATGATTTTAGTTACAATGAGTGATATTCAACATAGCTAAGGCTTGACACATTCTAATATGAACCTTTTTTATAATTCCAAAGCTTCATAGATTATACATCAATTCAAACTCATTACTCAGTTACAATTATCGTCCACGAGCAAAAGCTGGAATGATTATCAAACACTGGATCAACTCGATTTAAAGAGCCACTCCGTGATTTTCATAACACATTATTTACCTTTGATGCGAACCTAAATGTCATATGTGGTGATATTAAATCAAAACATCTTAACTTTTCATGTACAAAAGACATATGTATGTACATGTATATGTATATACTGGTTTTCCATTAAAATTTAAAAACAGCCTTGTAAAAACACAGAGGTGTAGATATCACGTCCAATACACATGGGTACTAGTTATATAACCTAACAAACACTATCACCTCCTATCTTCCCTCCTGGCTGTTTTAGATAAGTCTCCAAAATTACGTTTGACTATTTGACGCGCGCCACTGTCCGGTTTTCGATCATAATTGCAACCTTCTACCTTCATACTGTCATTGTAAAAAAACCCAATAAGCTTTAAAATGTGTCTTTTCGGTAACAGTCAATATTTCGCGATCAAATGCCACCATTGATTAAGTTTGGCATATATGACTCCAACAACTCACGGAGTGGCTCTTTAAGCTGGTGCAGTAGCGTGACGACCATCTTGAATTGTCCAGCAACCATTCTGCATCAACTGAATACGTAATCGAATGATTCGCATTACGGTATTTTGTTATGAAGTGGCAAGGGTTATCTGATTTGCCGAAATGCTCATCAAAATGGCAGTTCAGTTCATTCATTAATGGTCATTTGCCACAGGACTGAAAATAATGTCATTCTCCAAAATTAAATCTTGACGGTTCAGCGAGGTAAACACAAAACCATCTAAGATAAATGTACACATTTTTCTTCTTTTCGTAATTCATTGAAGGACTAAACAAATATCAAGATATTTAAGTCATTTATGGATATGATTGATTAAACCATTTTCAAGAACAATTAACATAAAAAAAGTTGTTCCTAAGATAATGTTTGCTACAACTGAAATATTTTACCTTTATCTGGCGAATGGTAAGTCTCTGGGCATTGTTTCATCAATGCCAAACAAACAATTTTGTTAATGTAAGTGACCAGTACTTTTGCAATTTTTTGTATTTCCTAACAGTTGCGACAAAGGCGGGGATTGCGAGTGTTTTTGCAACGCCATTGCCACGTATGCTTCCGAATGTATGATAAAGTTTGGGGTGGTTACCAAGTGGCGTACACAACGAATCTGTCGTGAGTAGTTACAACATTGCTTCTCATTTTGCAAAGTTTAAACATAACCAATGTCATATTTAGCATGTGTGCATTCATGCAGGCACCACTTCACATGCCTCCAAGTACGACTGAATACGTGAAAGACTATTACTCTGCCAAATAACTTTTCACATCCAATAATATTTTTGGAACGTGTAAATGATTTTCAAAAGAAGTACAATATTTTAATTTCTATCGATATTTCTTTTGAAATATTGAAGCGGGGTTAAACATTCTAACACTTTAAAAACTGTGTTATTGGTCTGTGTGTATTTTTTCTCTAAAATAAATCTATGTTTTGTCTTGCTCTTCTGACCACCTTTCTCCGTGTTCCTAGCTATCCAGTGTGACGGAGGGAGTCAGTACCTGGCTTGTGAGACCCCGTGTCAACCGAGCTGTACCCACTCCAGCAGCGAAACTTCCGTGTGCAACAACACTCACTGTGTCGAGGGCTGCTTCTGTCCCGATGGCATGGTATTCAATGGTTGGTATAAAGGAATGGTATATATTATGATATCATATGAGTGTCCATGGTATACCATTTTTACGACACGAGTGATTAATATTAGTATTTCCCGAGCGAGAGACGTCTTACGGCATTAAATTGTGTTGAAGGGGATTATACCATACTCTTTTTTCTTCCTTGTATGTTTGTCCCCAGCAATGTGGCTAAGTCTCTTGCTGTCGATATCAACTTCTGTCAATCGAACACTGCTGTTTCCGTAAATTTCATTCGACTATGAAATTAATTCTTTTACAATATTTACTTTGATGATGTCTGACAGTTGACGAATTTTATAATGACTGAAGAGTCTATTTTTCATATCTCCATATCGTAATATAGCTAAGCATATTTATATCACGACTTTACTTAATTATAATCTTGTATCCAGGTATTAATATACGTAATATACCACCGAATCGTAGTGCAAATATCATGTAATTTGGGTTTCGTTTCAACGTCAATAGAATAACTTCAGCAAAACTGACAATGGATCACCCACTGTCCATGTGTGAAATAGCCATTCTTGAACTCATTTTGGATCATCTGGTCTCTCGTGCAAAAATTCGAATTTTGGCATATTGATATAGACAGAAGGGGGTCACATTTTATAAATTTCAATTTCGTTAAATGTCAAATAAAATGTTCCATATCGGCTCTCTGTGATTTAAACCAACATAATCACATTGGCTTTGTGCTAAGGAACGAAGGTGACCAATATATTAAAATCATTTTAACTTATAAAGGATGTTATTGAGAAAAATAAAAATTTTTTTTTTTCGGAATTTTGACCCCTGGTCACTTCAAAGACCTGCCAAAACCGTTACGGTTAATAGCGGGGTACGATAAACATTTGCCTGAAGAAGAATGCATCTGCATATGTGTATTGAAAATTCAATATTATACGTTTCTTTTTCGGAACGCTACGATACCTCAAAGGCATCTCAAATTACATGATATTTGCACTGGTATACTCAAGTATGTGAACAACTTTTGGCATGCAGCTGTATATATTGTAATATAGCTGAGCATATTTATAAATCCATATATATTACGTACATATACACACACGTATATTCATCAAAAGATTGTTGCTATGGGGACTTGCCTTGATCATCTCCCAAAGTCTCATGAAGAGGAAGTCACCCGTTGCTAATGGAACTTATTTGCAGAGCAAGAGGATGAGTGTATGGCTATTGAGGACTGCCCCTGTATTGACGAGAATGGCTTTGTCATCCCACCCGGATATGTCTACCCGAAAAACTGCCAAACATGGTCAGAAGACATTATCATATGTTTCTGCGTTTAAAACGATATGTTTTGGAACATAATCATTGATATACAATCCTGCTAAATCAGCGGATATGAATCTGCTCCCGCTCCTTCCTAATACCCTAATCTCTGATTCTATGGCTGAATCGGCTTGATATTTGTGGCTTTGTTCGCCTGTTATTGATTCAGCCACTGAAATGTCGTGATGCAAACAGCGTGAAGCTACTATCTTGAAATCAACGGATTTCCATCCGGGTTGTGCCGCTTTTGCTTAATGCAAGTCATGGCTTGTTAGTTAGGTAGCTTTACGAGGCTGTTTGCTTGAAAGAAATCAGGGTACGAGGAGGGATCGAGTGCAGATTCATACGCGCTGTTTTACAGGATGATAAAACATGTTAAACATTCTTTATGATAAAAGGATGATTTTTAAAAAATGAGTTTCTTTGATCGGTTTGACATATGCAAGGTGCTCATTTGTTTTACTCTCTTTGTATCGTGCCTTTTATACAATTGTGTTACAAATGCTCTGGAACATGTATGACAGCCAGGTGAAATGTTAGCACGGAGTTCGAGCAATTAAGTCTGTATTAAACATTCACTTTGCTGCGAATAAGCACTGTGATGTTCTCAACAATGTAATATCTATTTGAATAAAATATCCGTTGTTGACACTTCGGTTTATCCTCTTGATGTACTTTCAAGTAGTATCACTCTACGTAAAGACACTTCAGTTGACATTGCATTTAGATGAATTGGGGCGAGGGGGGATATGACCCATGCTCCCTGTTGTCGTTCTTTATTCGATTATCTCAGTTTAAAGACGTATAGATGATTAACTATGTAGACAGGGATCATATTTGGAACTGGCATACTTAATTTTGGAATGACTGTATAATAATAGTCTTTAAAATACACTCATAGTAATTTAGTTAAAATCCCCACTGTGGGAACTTAATTATCAAGAGGGAAACCTATTATTTGTTTAATCTTTCAATTTCCTATTTCAATAGATATCATGCTGAAATATTGATTCAATATAACTTACACAATAACCCATTCTCTCTCGACAAGGGTAGCTCCGTCATAGATTCCATACATCGTCTGTCTTAATACGAAGGTTTCTCGGGCTTCCGGCAGTTTTCCCTACCTGGATATTATTGCAACTTAAACTACCTGGCTATATTTCAGTGCAAGGTGCATATTCGAATAAAGTTTAGCTTTTGGAAAGCTCACGGAAATAACTTAGGCTATTCAAATGATAACTTTTGAAACGGCGTCGCTGATTGCACAACTAACTTTGACTGCAACCAATCAGCGTTCTACATTTCGTGACCAAGAAACCTTCGAAATAAGACAGAGGTTGCATAGGAATTATGATCGAGATACCTTTGTTGGGAGAGAATGACAATAACCGAAAATCTGATGCGGTTTTAATGCGGTTTATTGTACATTTCAGTACTTGCTCGTCAGGTGTGATAACTTGCACAGGTAGAACTTGCACGGAGTGTGCTGACTATGAACACAGCTGTGGATTTGTGCAAGGAATACTCATGTGTATCAACAGCTCCAGAGTGTGTGACGGCATGAGAGACTGTGCTGACGGATCGGACGAAGTCGGATGCAGTACGTACACTTGTCCAATAAAGAAAGTTACCCGTTTCTAAAGAAAATCGATTTCGGACAGTAATGAAGTTGAATTGCAATAAAGACGTTTTTGTTAGTATGTTCAGTTGTCCATTAAAAAAATTTCCTCTTAAAAGGAAATTAATAAAGACTTGGAAAAGGTCATTAACGCAGTTTGCATATTCATTGTGAAATAACGAAAGTCTTCATTTCAAATGAAAAGAAATGGGGAATTGAATGACGGAATATAAGGCCATTTTTCTGCAAGACAGTTACAGTTGCTAAGAGAACAAAGCTTTTTTAAGGTCCAATCCTGACAATTAAAAGTTTGAAGGTCTTAAGATTATTAGGCTGCAGCACGTTCAGGCTTCCATCTACGAAACTAAACTTTCTGACTTAGAAATCAATCATGATATGTATAAACAGTCTCGTTATACGAAAATATACGTCAGCCAGCCCTAACCCTTTTACCCGGCCAACACGTGAGTGAGTCTTATCACCTGAAAACAATTTGAATAAATAAGATATAAAATTTTGCTTGCAACTGTGACCTTAAAATGAATTTCTCTTTATTTCTAATATCGTTGACATCGCGTTTTTAATGTTTTGATTGCAGACGTCACGTGCACGGTACTGCAATTCACGTGTGACTCAGGACAATGTATTCCCCTAATCTTTAAGTGCAATGGACTTGCCGACTGTGACGATGGTTCGGATGAATCAAGATGCAGTAAGATATTTATTATGCGAGGGAATTATATCGGGGTTTTTAATTTTCATTCGACACCCCGTGGCGTCACTATTCAATGAAAAGACGCCTCATATTAGGGGCGAGATCAATATGTAATCTTGGATCTCAGCCCGAACTAATTGTGATGAATCTATTCACACATCCATATCTCTATATTTTCAGGTCAACCATGTAGCGACAGTACATTTACCTGCGAGAATGCGACGTCGGTTTGCTACCCAACTTCCTTTGTGTGCGATGGAGAGATCGACTGTGCCGACGGCTCGGACGAGAAATATTGCATCAGTAAATTTTAAATTCCTATCTCGGATAAAACTTTAACGAGCTATTCTCGGACTACACAGGGAAATTCCTGATAAGATGCACTAAATTTTTTGTGTCACATTCTCCGTTTCACAAATTCTCTTTCGCAAATGCCTTCGGAAATTTAGATTTCGATGATTAAATGTTTTCATTGGCTGACATTATGCAGATAGATTTTGTTTAAATGTTTGCCTGTTACGGAAAGTCTAGCTCGAGAAATGCTTATATTAGATCAGAGGTTAGCGTAGGATTGTACAACTTGAGGTATTTCTTTGGGGAGAGAATGGTGAACTTACATAACAATTCAAAATAGGTGTAATAACTGAAATCAAGTTGCATTGTATACTCTTACATGCCAGTCTTTATTTCCGTAGAACTTGGTGAGGGGCTATATAAGCTACCCAGGCAGTAGGGCATTGTAACTTTTACAGGGCATTATCTTGTAATCTCAAACCCTTAAATGCCAATGTTGAGAAATTACTTACTAGTTAGAAAAATTACTCCTACTTTTAATATCTATCTCCAAATATTTTGGCGAAATGCCATCTCGATCCCGTTTCTTTTATATTGCTTCACTCAAAAGAAACTATTATATCACTGATCCACCATAGCGCTTGGAAACTATTTTTAATCCTATGACTTACATTCATGAGGAAAGATTTTAAGGAAGCCTCATTTGAACATTTTAAGAAGGCTAGGCAAGCCAACTATAAAAATGAATATCTGTGATAACTTCGATGTATAAGAAGGCAACAACCGATTACAAGGGATTTCCCTCGAAAAAAAGGCCCTGCCGTCGGGATCGCACATGAGGTTTTTAAACAGCCCCTCCTTTCCGCCGAACTCTCGGGCAGCGGGCTTTCAAAGAGCGAAAACCCTTGTGATCGGTCCTTCTCTTTAGCTTAACAATAGGAATACACTATTACACACAGCTTTGTAGACCCATGGCCCTCCTCAGTTTGGTCATGATCATGAATGCCACAATTCTTTGGCACAGCGAGAAAGGGTGCGAGGGTTAAGGGCATTTTAAAGCGAACATCATGTTCATGTTTCCTCTGCAAAGTGCCCTGAAAACAAGACTTTCTTTAACGGCATCGGCCATGATAATTAAATACTACAATTATTTGGCACAGTGAGAAAGGGTGCGAGGGTTAAGGGCAATTGAAAGCAAAAATCATATTCATGTTTCCAATGCAAAGTGCCTTGAAAACGAGACTTTGTTTGACGGCATCGGCCATGATAATTAAATACTACAATTATTTGGCAAAGTGAGAAAGGGTGCGAGGGTTATAGGCATTTTACAGCGAAAATCATGTTCATGTTTCCCCTGCAGAGTGCCCTGAAAACGAGACTAAGTTAGACGGCATCGGCCATGATCTTTAAATATTACAATTATTTGGCACAGTGAGAAAGGGTGCGAGGGTTAAGGGCATTTTAAAGCGAAAATAATGTTCATGTTTCCTCTGCAAAGTGCCCTGAAAACGAGACTAAGTTAGACGGCATCGGCCATGATCTTTAAATATTACAATTATTTGGCACAGTGAGAAAGGGTGCGAGGGTTAAGGGCATTTTAAAGCGAAAATAATGTTCATGTTTCCTCTGCAAAGTGCCCTGAAAACGAGACTTAGTTTGACGGCATCGGCCATGATAATTAAATACTACAATTATTTGGCACAGTGAGAAAGGGTGCGAGGGTTATGGGCATTTTAAAGCGAAAATCATGTTCATGCTTCCTCTGCAAAGTGCCCTGAAAACGAGACTAAGTTAGACGGAATCGGCCATGTGAATTAAATACTACAATTATTTGGCACAGTGAGAAAGTGTGCGAGGGTTAAGGGCATTTAAAGCGAAAATCATATTCATGTTTCCAATGCAAAGTGCCTTGAAAACGAGACTTTGTTTGACGGCATCGGCCATGATAATTAAATACTACAATCATTTGGCACAGTGAGAAAGGGTGCGAGGGTTAAGGGCATTCTAAAGCGAAAATCATGTTCATGTTTCCTCTGCAAAGTGCCCTGAAAACGAGACTTACTTTAACGGCATCGGCCATGATAATTAAATACTACAATTATTTGGCACAGTGAGAAAGGGTGCGAGGGTTAAGGGCATTTTACAGCGAACATCATGTTCATGTTTCCCCTGCAGAGTGCCCTGAAAACGAGACTTCGATAGACGGCATCGGCCATGATGATTAAATACTACAGTTATTTTGCACAGTGAGAAAGGGTGCGAGGGTTAAGGGCATTTTAAAGCGAACATCATGTTCATGTTTCCTCTGCAAAGTGCCCTGAAAACGAGACTTTGTTTAACGGCATCGGCCATGATAATTAAATACTACAATTATTTGGCACAGTGAGAAAAGGTGCGAGGGTTAAGGGCATTCTAAAGCTAAAATCATGATCATGTTTCCTCTGCAAAGTGCCCTGAAAACGAGACTTTGTTTGACGGCATCGGCCATGATCTTTAAATATTACAATTATTTGGCACAGTGAGAAAGGGTGCGAGGGTTAAGGGCATTTTAAAGCGAACATCATGTTCATGTTTCCTCTGCAAAGTGCCCTGAAAACGAGACTTTGTTTGACGGCATCGGCCATGATCTTTAATTACTACAATCATTTGGCACAGTGAGAAAGGGTGCGAGGGTTAAGGGCATTCTAAAGCGAAAATCATGTTCATGTTTCCTCTGCAAAGTGCCCTGAAAACGAGACTTAGTTTGACGGCATCGGCCATGATCTTTAAATACTACAATTATTTGGCACAGTGAGAAAGGGTGCGAGGGTTAAAGGCATGTTCATGTTTCCCCTGCAGAGTGCCCTGATAACGAGACCCAGTGTGTGATAGACGACTCGTGTATACCCAGGAACAGAACTTGTGATGGTCATGACGACTGTGGGGACTTGTCCGACGAAAGAGGCTGCAGTGAGTTGAAATGCCTTATATAATATACAAATTAGAGGGTTTTCTACCGTCTGAAATATAATATATATTCACTGTCTATATTAAAAAGGTTTCATATTTAAAACTGGATGCACGTTTTATGTAATATCTATCCTACATAGAATACTTGGAAATAAATGGAGTTTATCCAGGGAAATGTCTTGTGAAAATACCGACAATGATATAATTCTATCATAACCTGAGCGATAACGAGGGTTACACACAAAATTAATCGAGTCATAAACAAGTCATATGATACAGTCGCGAGTCTAATGACTTCTTCATTACCGCTTTACTCTATGTAAAAGGCACAAGACCACTCTCTCTCTGAAAGAATGCCTACAGTGACCTCCAGAACTAATGCTGATGAAGTCACAGATGACGTCCAACGTGAACTCGCCCTGAAACAATCGTTGCAAGGCAAAACCAGTTATGCACAAGTGAAAATCACAACACTAATTCGTTTGACCACATTGGTTATCAACCTCGTTATATATATAATATTTTATCTCCTCACTTTTCAGGCTCACCACCCATTAGCACAAGTGAGTATTACGTTTTTGAACTGTCCAGGGTATCTTTAAACTTCGTAAATTCCTTATGTTGTACAATTAACTGTGTATATATTTATTAAACCTCAATTTCTTATATACTGTACAAATATCATCTTAGTTATTCCCCATATGATAAATAATCCATTAAACCATTTCAAACAAAATCACTTACATTTTACCGTCAAGAAAGAATTTGGAAATGCCTTGTTAATCTATTTAACTTTGAAGAATGACATTGTTCAAAGTTAATTAAAAACTTTTGTTGTATGTATTTTCAAGACATTGATCAGAACATTTATGTTCATCTAACTTAATGATATATATATATATTTATATATATAAATTTTCTTCCAGCATCGCCGTACGTGAGCACTAGTAAGTAACAGATTAGGGATTACCAGTTTCAGAGTCACGATTGTAAGAATAAAATAACAGTTCATCTGTTCCGAGTAGATTGATGTGAATTTTTCACGATAATTCACGAGGGAGAGATAAACCGTAATTACAGTCTTCAAGATGGTTATTTTCTCTTACTCAAGTCATGGTGAGATAGCGTAGTGATTAGCGCGTTCGGTTTCGAATCATCACTCCGGGGTTCACATCTTCACATCAGGGCTTGGCATCATTTTGCGCCGTGGATACGCAGTGGGCTTTGGATGCAATGCTTCATTGAATTTCAGCTTAGTACCACCCATGGTTCCCTAGTTCCAGTTGTTGTTCGCAGGTTTCACCGCAATGCAAAGTCGCAATAGCGGTGCGGGCTTTCTCCCTGCAACTATACTAGCAGCCATGATAAAAGTGAAATACTCTTGAAACAGACATTTAACCACAGATCACCTCACCTCTTACTGAAGTCAATTTAATGTACTTTTGGAAAATACAAATCGTGTTGTAAGATATTTCGGTCATTCTCCTAATGGGCGACGAACAAAGATTATGTCTATGTCTTCATCACGCAGTTTAATGTAGTCCAAGGATTTCATAACGATTTAATGCATTCTGCATATAAAGCATAAAATTCTTATACGTACGAAATATTTGTTTTGAAGTCTCGTTTACGCTTGGAGGAGAGACTTACTGAATGAATGAATGAATAAAAAGTAGTTCCAGCAGCCAGGGTCATATCTGGAGTTATTTTATGAAAAAAGACCCAATTACATTGACCATTGATAAAATAAAACCATAAAAAAACCCTCTTTTTTCAAATTTTGTAAGGATTTAATGAACAATAGTGATGTGTTCATTTGTGGTTTGTTGGATTATTTCGTTCCTGTAACATTTATGATCATTTCGTGATTGCACATGAATACAATGACCGAGGTAAGTTGCAACTCGCTTGCACTTGGGTAATACTTAAAATTTTGACAAGAACAAGAATAAACCGTTATGCTTCGTATCTTGTTGATTATTATTAACATCTTTTAATGTTAAATTTGCATACTAATATTAAAAATTTGTTACAAACATAATTTTTAAAACTATGCCCGCCTTTTTAAACTTGATCACATGATAGAAATGATTTAATAAAAGGTTTTTTTTCTTTATTACAAAATGTGGCATTATCTGTAATTTAAAGAAAAGTCCTAATAATTCTTTAATTGACAACAGATGTAACGTAATTCTTTTAAAATCATGTCAGCCGTTCAAAATATTTGGATGTAATGTACGATTTTTATTAGATTTTAAAGAATTTAACGTAAAAGGTTCACCCATTTTGTATAAAAACACCTTTGTAAAAACACCAAAGGTGTTTTGATATTGATTACACGCTTGATATTTGTCTTTAAATACATTTCAGCAATTTCATCGACAACATCATTTACAAGTAAGTAGACTAATTGCTTGGATTGATTAAATTTAGATTGCTAATGATACCAAAATTGATCCTAATTAAATGATGATCAACTCTTAATTGTAAAAAATTAAAAGAATAATGGTCACTTAACACATCAATTTTCCAATACAACATGCAGATTAAAGTTGTCAAATTTCACGAGTTAAAGTATATTAAAGCCTCGTTGTCACATTCTCAAAAAAATCTATGTTTGCATACTATCAATTTTCAAAAACTGCCTGCTTATCATATATACGATACTAAATATATTCATATCTATTTCAGCAATATCTCCAACAACCTCTTTCACACGTAAGACAAACTTTGGCATTGTTTTTTTCGATTAGATAAAATCCCTTCGATGATAATAACAATATCAACATATTATACAATAAAAAGGAAACCATAGTGTACACTTGCAAACATTATCAAATAATTTCTTACCTAATGACTTAAAAGAAATAATAAGTAAAGTAGCCAATTTGCTTACGTCACGCAGTAACGATAATGCTATAGAAATGTCAATAAAACTACACAGAAGTTTAGTTTTGTTGACCTGAGATAATTTCCATATTCACAATATAACAGTTACATTATCATATGATAGGAAGACTTAAGAATATTGTATTGTATAGTATTGTAATGTAGTGATAGTTATTTACCTTTCTCTATCTGTATCACATGTCGACAGCAAATAAATATCAACAGTGAATATGATACATTCGTGAAAACTATTGTTACCAGCTTTTGTGAGCTCAACACCGCTTTGTGACATACGAAGAGCGCTTCATGAAGATCTGATAGTTCAGGACCTCACTTCCGGTAACCCTGAAGCGCAGAACGTGAGTGACGGCGGGTCATACAGAGCAGTCCCGAATGGAATTGGTTTAGTGGAACTGCTCCTGGAGATCAAAGCAAAGCGAGGAACATACGGACGGCTGTACAACATTTCCTTTAAGACCGTCGGGATGTCCGACATCAACGCTGTCTTGTATCAACCAGATGGAAACAGTGCTGTTCTGGTAGGGTGACAAACATATCCTGTATAATCACCCCTTATCTAAAAGCTTAAACTTTAACTCAAGAGTAGATTCAAGCATTATTATCCTCATGGGAAGAGGAACATGGGACGAGGCTATTACACCATAACTTTTTAAGGACCCATGTCTTCAAACATCTATCTGTTGCAATATTAATGATATGGGTGCTGATTGTTACATTTTGGCCTTTTGAATTGACCGGAATCACGAAGATGTCATTGTCTGTATCATTTATGAAATCGGATTGAACGTAACAAATCCTTAAATGTATGAAATAGATCGTATGTGTAATACTATATAAATGATATCGTAAACCGTTGCAGGTAATTCATTGACATGACCATTAAGACGTCATACTCAACATTTCTGACGTCACACTTAGTAACTATGACGCCCTTTCAATCGTAGGAACACGATGTTATTACCCAACATGTCATAACATTTTAGATCTATTAAACAGAGGTATCCTGAACAGGCGAGTAAAAAACAGTGATAAGCCACCTATTTGCTGACTTTAATCCGCAGAGCAACGAGGGCAGTGGTGATAGGGCAGTCATGACAACTGGCGGTGTGGAGATGAAGACACTGAAACTCTCAATCCAGACTTCAGAAGAGTTCGTGGACATAAGTGAACTTCTCGTCTTTGGCTGCTACCTTCCAAGAGGTATATAATCATTTATATAGTTGCCACCATTTTTTAATGAAATTGTTGATCTAAAACTCCCCATGGAGAGTAGTTAGAACCTTTTCATAAAATTAGGAGAATGGTAGAACAAAATCTTTACCCACACCTACAATGATGTTCCACAGCTCTTTTACAGTGTCGATGTGATCCAATTAACAGCGAAGATCAAGTGGGACAGGTTCGCGGTTCGATTCCCGCCAGGGACTCGGCAAATTTGTCTACTGTAGAGAAGAGTTCAATAATTCACTGAATTTAAGCGCAGTACAGCCGATGTTCGCAGGTTTAACTGGAATGCATTTCCATGATGGTGGTGCTGGCTTTCTCCTTGCAACAATACTTGCAGCTATTATGCAATTGAAATACTCTTGTGATAAAAAGGTTGTGAATTGAAGTATTTGGGTAAAATGTTCCCATTACTTGTGCAGTGTCCAAGCACCCGCACACGATGTGATTAACAATGAGGGGACACTGACAGGGAATACCCCAAGGGGGGTCTTCCCCATATGCCATGGAAATATTTTGCAAGTTTCCTGATTTCAATTGATTGTAATACATATTACTTTTACAACTCGTTTTCCGACGGCAGTCTTACTTTAACAAAGGTAGAACATATTTCCAATTGACTTTCAAAGCATTTTTCCTGGTGATTGATGGTACGATTTTTCTTCACAGTTTGTCCTATTGAGATGTACCCTGAGCCTTTCGCTGGCGCTTTCACGAACCCTTCCATCATCAGCGACCCCTCCACGGGAACTGTTCTTGGCAAGATTTACCCTAGTGATTCCATCGTGTTTGTAACAACAACAACTCACGCAATCATGATGAACAGCCAGCCAGAAAACAATGTACGTATTACCTTGAAAGTCAAATGAGTCTAATTTCATCATGTTATCATCCTAAGCTCACGATATTGATTACTGACGCCATTTCGGTAACCGACTCTTCGTGATAAATTATTTCGTTCACAATTTTAAAATGTTGTATCTCTTTCATAACGTTAATCAATTCACTGCGTCGATGGTTTAATTCAGTTTACAGATATTATCACAAAGGAACGTTCTCACAAACTGTTTAGACACTATTTTACAATTTTCATAAAGATTTGCATGTCCATGATATTATGTCCATTGATACATATTTTCAAGACAGAGACCATTGCTTTACATACGTTTGGGGCGGAAATAGAACTGTTATGGTTCGAATGTTTAGACATATCAACCTTTTAGTATGAATTTTGCATTTCGTTTGAATAAATAACATCTTTAATAAGGGTTTCTTATAACTTAATGTCTCTTTTGTTGGACTTGTATTCTATATATTGGCAATATAAGGAAGAGAAGCTTGAAAAAAATATAATGATCTAAACGTTGCCATATCCAATAGTAAAGAAAGAAATGATTTATAAGATCCCTCGTCTCACCAATATTACCTACGTTGGAATGCCGCCCAACAGTTCATTTGAACAAGCTTGACAACAGTATAAATTCTTTACTGAAACATCTCTATTGACAATAGTAAAAAAGTAGATTATCCACAATGCAACTTGTCTTACTGATGCTGATTGCTTTTCAGACCTTCTATGTTAATGGGAACGACACCATATCAGTCGTAATCATTGCACACAACAATAGTATTCCTCGGCTTGAAAAGGGTAAGAAGATCTTTCGCTGAAACATTTGTGGATCTTTCAAAAGATTTAATCATCATCTCTGGATTAAAAATAAATACTTGAAGAGGACTGGGAGTGTTTTATAACTGGGAGTGTCTTAAGGCCCTGTTGCCCGGGTAGTACCAAACGTTATAAATCCCTTACTTCTAAAACCGGGGTGACGCTATTTAAAGGGTTTCAACACATCCGTGGTTTATTTAATAAAACATCACACGCAATTCTGCAGATGAAACACCCGTGGACCGTACCAGGGAGGCAGTGGACCCTTCTGGTAACGTTGTTTATATCTATGAAGATCTGAGGATGGGATTCTACCAACCTTCTGGAGGCGTTCATTTCATTGAGGAGCTGCCCATTCCTGGATATGTGAGTATACAAAGACAGAATGGCCAGATGGACATTCAATCTCAATCCATTAAGCTCTCTTAAGCCTAGATTTTCGAAGCCCACTTAGCACTAAGATAGTCGTAAGTATCATACAAAACCATAGGCCTACGATTAACTTAGCGCTAAGAAAGCTTCGAAAATCCAGGCCCTGCATCTTTTCGACACACACATGTGACATTGAAAACTTGTTATTATGTCACTGACATCTTCTTTTCCATCAATGATGTAAGTCGACCTATTTGAAATTATGCTCAGAGATTATTAATTTTTAAGAAAATATTGCAACATAGGGCGAACTAATTCAGGCTTTCACGTATGACAAAATATTTGATTTTGGGGGAAATGCAGGTTAACTATTCAAGCGATTGTAACGTCAGTTGTCAAATACTGAAGATTAACCACCTGAAAGCATGCAGTATTTTTATGATAAACTTAATCATTTTAAGAAATCCTTCGAAATGTTTTTGATCAATTCTCTATAAGATGATTGAATCAATAAATGCTTTGTTACTTATGTTTTTGTATGCTAAAAATGATTGAATTCGGATTTAGAGAATACCAAACGACGTCCTGTTTAATAACATATTTATGAAACGAGTGTGTGGTTTGGTACTAAACAAGCGAAAGCGATTTAGATACCGATACCATTTACAAGTTTCTTAAAAATGTAATGATACGGGACAGAGTTAAGTATTACATTTATTACTTGCTGAATAATACCAAAGAAAAAGCATGAAAATCGCCGAGATTACCATTGTTGCAGCGCCGCTAACATTATGACGTCATGCTTAACGATTCTGACGTCATGTGACGTCAATCAACACTGTAGATTTATTAAACGGCCGTAACTTCAACGGGCGATTAATAAAGTATTTATCACACAGTCTTTCTGATTGTTTAAAATAGCACACCACCTGAACCGTGATAAGTTGCCGTATTCAAACATTTTACTTACTTTCAACTTTCCTCATATCAGGAGATCAACATTGAGGTGACCGGGGATGACTTCATCATGCTGCACACAGATACAACAACTGGATTCGATGAATCAAACAACACAGTCGAGATCTGTCAGGGCTACGGACCAACAGTTTCCTCTCCTCCACTAACAACATCAACAAGTCAAACAACATCACCACTATCTGCTACAACTGTCACTGCTACAACAACACCAGTATCTGCTACAACTGTCACTGCTACAACAACACCAGTATCTGCTACAACTGTAAGTGTTACAACACCTACTGTATCTGCTACAACTGTTAGTGCCCCAACACCTACTGTATCTGCTACAACTGTCAGTGCTACAACACCAACTGTATCTGCTACAACTGTCAGTGCTACAACAACACCAGTATCTGCTACAACTGTCAGTGCTACGACAACACCGGTATCTGCTACAACTGTCAGTGCTACAACAACACCAGTATCTACGACAACTGTCAGTGCTACAACAACACCAGTATCTGCAACAACTGTCAGTGCTCCAACACCTACTGTATCTGTTACAACTGTCAGTGCTACAACAACACCAGTATCTGCTACAACTGTCAGTGCTACAACACCAGTATCTGCTACAGTATTCAGTGCTATAACAACACCAGTATCTGCTACAACTGTCAGTGCTACAACAAAACCAGTGTCTGCTACAACTGTCAGTGCTACAACAACACCAGTGTCTGCTACAACTGTCAGTGCTACAACAACGTCAGTGTCTGCTACAACTGTCAGTGCTGCAACACCTACTGTATCTGCTACAACTGTCAGTGCTACAACAACACCAGTGTCTGCTACAACTGTCAGTGCTACAACAACACCAGTGTCTGCTACAACTGTCAGTGCTGCAACACCTACTGTATCTTCTACAACTGTCAGTGCTGCAACAACACCAGTATCTGCTACAACTGTCAGTGCTACAACAACACCAGTGTCTGCTACAACTGTCAGTGCTACAACAACACCAGTGTCTGCTACAACTGTCAGTGCTACAACAACACCAGTGTCTGCTACAACTGTCAGTGCTGCAACACCTACTGTATCTGCTACAACTGTCAGTGCTGCAACACCTACTGTATCTGCTACAACTGTCAGTGCTACAACAACACCAGTATCTGCTACAACTGTCAGTGCTACAATAACACCAGTGTCTGCTACAACTGTCACTGCTGCAACACCTACTGTATCTGCTACAACTGTCAGTGCTACTGCAACACCTACTGTATCTGCTACAACTGTCAGTGCTACAACAACACCAGTGTCTGCTACAACTGTCAGTGCTGCAACACCTACTGTATCTGCTACAACTGTCAGTGCTACAACAACACCAGTGTCTGCTACAACTGTCAGTGCTGCAACACCTACTGTATCTGCTACAACTGTCAGTGCTACAACAACACCAGTATCTGCTACAACTGTCAGTGCTACAACAACACCAGTATCTGCTACAACTGTCAGTGCTACAACAACACCTACTGTATCAGCTACAACAGTCAGTGTTACAGGTAAGGTATCGGAAAACGGAATATGTATCACAAAAGAAAATTTTTACAGTGTGATTTTTTCTCTTCCCAAATACTTTACAAATTCCAGGAGATAAATTTTGGTCTGTCGCTGGATAAGTTGTACTCATTAGGAATGTTATTGAGCAGGCTGGAATATTTCAGTGATTCTTAGTATGGCCACATTTTGCTTTCAGAGGTCAGAGTAAGTAAAAGAAACAGGATGCCTTTAGGGTGGCACGATACCAAAATTTTATACAAAAATGAATACAAAACTAAACCAAACTGTTAACCTTCTTACATTTAAGCTTTTACTTTAGGTGATGTGCATTCTATAATCACCAACTTATTCAACAAAGTATCAATACAAATTCATCAATTAAATCATTATTTAGCGATATGACCTTAAAATCATCATTTAAAGTTTTGAAATTATTTCATTGTATGATATTGTAGTGATACTGATTTTCCTTTTTCGCATTTTTATCACATGTTTATTTGGTTAATATCGTACATATATAAAAACTCCAGGCTTTTTGAGCACAACGCCTGTGTGTGAAATAAGGAGAGCGGTGCTTGGAGATCTGGTAGTTCAAGACCTCACTTCCGGTAATCCTGGTGCGCAGAACGCAGCAGACGGCGGTTCATACAGAGCATTTCCTGATGCGGATGGTTTGGTAGAACTTTTGGTGGAGATCAAAGCTAAACGAGGAACAAACGGAGGTTTGTACAACATTTCCTTCAAGGCCGTGGAAATGTCCGAGGTCAACGCTGTCTTGTATCAACCAGATGGAAACAGTATTGTACTGGTAGGTTGACAAACATGTCCTGAAACATCATCCCTTATCTAAACGCTTCTTCAAACGATTCAAATCAAGTATTCAATCAAGCGCTTTTAGTCTTATGAGAAGAGGGACATATTTAGTTACGTTTCCTGGAGTTGTTTCTACACGCGGGATTAAAATCGTCTCAGAAAAGTTGAATTAATTTTTTTTATAAGGTGAACAATGCGATGGCTTTCCATAAAATGGTATTAAATCGCAGAGACGATGGCATTGTCACAGGGGTCTTCGAACTAAGCTTACAATCATATTCCTATATTTTGATAAACTTTAATTTCATACAAAGATTTTCAAGTTTCATTTCTGAGAAGTAACAGCATATTTTCGGGGGCACAAAAAATCCCGTTTGTAGGAGATCTCGTCGCGCAGATGTTTAGATATACTTAAGTACGTGGTTAGCAGTACATGCAAGGAAAATTATTTGGGAAAATGTTAAGAAATCAATCTTTCCAAACCGTCCTACTGTCCCATTAAAGGGCTGATTTGTTAATATGTTCACAATTAACAACAAAGCACAAATCGGACAGCAAAATACAAACCAAATCATAACGGGGAATGACAGATTATATTTGTATAGTCAAATGTTTTATGTAATTCCATCATTATGAATACTGAAATGCGATATTTTGCATATAAAATAAATGCCACTACTTATATGTCACTATTTAATACTTAACCATATGGGTAACAGTTGTATAACGCTTACTCAACTGACTTTAAAGAGCTACTCAGTGAGTTGCTGGAGTAATATATGCCAAACTTAATCAATGGTGTCATTTGATCGCGAAGTTTCGACTGTTACA
Organism: Phorcus lineatus; assembly: GCA_921293015.1. NCBI lineage: Eukaryota > Metazoa > Mollusca > Gastropoda > Trochida > Trochidae > Phorcus > Phorcus lineatus. Next base: position 14,714,209 of record OV121093.1, read on the forward strand.
AAAAAAGACACATTTTAAAGCTTATTGGTTTTTTACAGTGACAATATTAAGGTAGAACGTCGCAATTATGATCGAAAACCGGTCAGTGGCGCGCGTCAAATAGTCAGACGTAATTTTAGACACTTATCTAAAACAGCAAGGAGGCCAGTTAAGAGTTGATAGCGTTTGTTAGGTTATATAACTATAGTATCCATGTATATTGGACGTGATATCTACACCTCAGTGCATTTAAAAGGATGTTTTTAGATTTTCATTTTGGACATGAAAAGTTAAGATGTTTTGATTAATATCACTGCAAAGCACATTTAGGTTCGTATCAAAGGTAAATAATATGTTATGAAAATCACGGAGTGGCCCTTTAATCCGCAGAGCAACGAGGGCAGTGGTGATAGGGCAGTGATGACAACTGGTGGTGTGGAGATGAAGACACTGAAACTCTCAATCCAGACATCAGACGAGTTCGTGGACATCAGTGAACTTCTCGTCTTTGCCTGCTACCTCTCGAGAGGTAAATATGCACATTCATCAATTCATGCGGCAGTAAATGATAAACGATAAAGTCCTTCAGCACAAAAACTAAATTAATTCAAACATTTTTGACATACACATATTACCTAGGAACACATCCCGATGTCCGTTTTCCTAAGACAATGACGGAAAGAAAGACGAAAACAACGAAACGAATGTGTCAGTCATCAAAAGTCATCCTGAACTTGTTTTCTTTTTCTCCTCTCGTAAATAAAGGTTATCAAATGATCTTCCATTTACCACTATTTTAATCAAAGAAGGTACAGTATTACTAATACACAGGAGTAGTTCCTGATATCAAAACCATTCACGTCCTTATAAAACACATATAATGATAGGGATTTGGGTATTTTGCGTATCACTCGAATACAATAAATAGGTATATAATCAATGATAAACTATCATTTCCACGACTTACCTGCAATTGTAATGTGGTACAAAAATGTTGACGTTACATCAAACACTTTTTAGATAGTGCTGTATAAATATTACTCTGCAGTATCTTACACAGGAAAGTGAAAAACCTGATATACTTCGTTCCCATCTAAATGCTCCTGGGAGGGGCAAACATTCTGGACAAGTCGACGGATCAAATCCCAGTCGTTCCAAAACCAGCTCTCTTCCTCTGGCTGTCCATTTCATACAGTCTTTTCCTCATTCCGATCATTTTCTCTCTGATATTTCAACTCTCTTGATTAATTTCATCCATGTGTTTCATATGTGATAAATTGTTGAAATCACGTTAAATCCCAACTCACTCACTCATGCAAGTTCTATCCACAGTTTGTCCCATTGAGATGTGGCCTGAGCCTTTTGCTGGCGCCTTCACGGACCCTTCCATCATCAGCGACCCCTCCACGGGAACTGTTCTTGGCAAGATGTACCCTAGTCCCACGATCGTGTTTGTAACAACAACAACTCACGCAATCATGATGAACAGCCAACCAGAAAACAATGTACGTTTTCCGTTCAAAGCTGAATGAGATGAATCATTTATCGTTTGATCATTAACTCAAGGCTTAAAAAGTGTTTCAGGAAGAGTTGTGTATTTATGTAATGTGATCTTTCCTTTTGCCGGTCAAACTTTATCTGGATTCTATGAATTTCATGATGACGTTGTTGATCTATCATTTACTGATACTTCTTGTAGTGGCCTTGAAAGTTAAAATTCCAAAGATCCACTGTAAGACACGATGTATTAGAATTTAATAATTGCATATAAGCTGAGTCTGTTCAAAGAATGCAACGGAAAGGATTGAATCGTAACGAAAAACAGTGAAACGTTGACATTTCCAATGAAATCACACGATAGCTAAAGCTACGAAATTGCATCCTTAATACGATTGCACTGTAACCAAAATGGCAAGCTAGACAAGTTATCTCGAAAATGTGTTTACAATACGTGGTTTCTTGTAACATTTATTATCAAATTGATATTTCAACTATTTAAATCGACATTTAAGTCTTTAAAGTGGTTCGAAGCGATACTCAAATCCATGAAAACCTTCTGCCGATTGTCATTGATCAAGTTGATTCTGTATTTTGTACGATCGAAAAGAAAAGGTGCATATCATGGACATCTTTTTCTTACAAATGAAGGATTTTTTGGTTACGTTTTGTGGTTATCCCTTGTTTAGTTAGGTCACTTTCAAAATATCATAATCATTCAGAGGTAACTTTTCTATTTCATAAGTGGAATATTATTAAATAGATAAGTGATTTGTATCTTTTGTGTTGGCTTTTGCCATTAACCTAATATGACAACCAAAACTCGGTGAAAAAAAGTAAATTTAAATCAAACATCATAATAAAAGCATGTAGAAAATTTAAATGAAGAATACTAACACGATATGTCACCGGCCTATTTTATGTGTTATTTGATGCTGAAGTTCAAAATCTATCGAAGACTGGACGTCAATAGAAATTCATACATGTAAACAAAGACACCATTCATTTACATAAGGTTATAGAGCAAATGATATTGTACCAAAAATGTAAACTTTCACACAGCCATAAAACTATTACCTTTCGTCTCCAAAGATTTCGATTTTTAAGGAGTCCCACCCTCCCTCCTTGTTGTTGACAAAATTACTAAATCTATGAAGTCCTTAAAGTCAAAGTCCGTCACGTGGAGGTGTGCATGGACATTTAAATCTATCATCTTTAACTCACTATTAATGTTTATCACGAAGTTTTGTCATGTGAAATAATGAAGGTATAGAAATTTAACGTGCAGATGTTAGCAGATTTTGCCCTTGTGGCGTCTCTGTTTGGTATGGAGTGTTTCATTTTGTCGGGTTGCCTTTATTAAGTGATGATCGTCGCTTGATTGACGGTAAATATGTGGCATTACATCGCTTGTTTGTAAGTGCTGATTTCTGATGCGATTTCGTCTGTACATGTTTTCATTGACAGGCCTTGAATTTATCAACAAGGAATACATCAATGCTTTTCATAAGTAAACATGATTTGGACATTGATACAATTAATTAGTATTGTATAATTCATCTACTTAAATATATCTGCATTAATTCTGTTCAAAACAAGTAACAGCTTATATCCCGTAAGTGTATAAGTAAATGTTCATTTTTTGCTGCATGTTCCATTTCAGACCTTTTATATTGATGGGAACGATACCATATCGGTTGTTATTATTGCAAACAACAACAATATTCCTAGGCTTGAAAAAGGTAAGAAATTTCTACAAATGTAACGCATTTTGTAAAATCGCATAATCCAGTTAAACAAGAATATTATACGACATCTTCAATAAAAAAACATAAATCGCTGAAACCTGACGTTTCATTGCTTACTGGTACCAGAAAGTTCTTGTATCAGGCCCTTAGGTAGAAAATGAACAGCCACGGCAAGAATGATATAAAACTGAACAATTTAATGACCGTAGGTTCAGGAAAATAACATTGAATTTCAACCATCATGCAATCTAGTTGCACCAAAATTGAGTCGATAAAGCAATTGTTATACAAAGCAGAAAGACTTATTACTATGGCTTTCCGTCGACAGTAAAACCGATGAAAGAGGGGTCGGTCAAGTTCTTCCCTTCCACGAAAACTCTAAGAGGTCGTTCTCTTTATTATATATCGAACATAACACAAATATTGATTTTTTAAAGATAGCTTGCCCAGGCCTTGCTCGAAATAAAAAAAAAGAGGCGTCCTTAAAACATATTTTCAAGAATATAACCAAGCAATCATGACCGTACTGGGCCTGTACTGGTCCTGTACTGGCTGATAAAAGCAATTTTGGCCCGTTTCAGGCATCCAGTACTGGCCCTGTACCAACTTGCACACATGCGTTGTACTGGCTTTCGGTACTGGGCCAAGTTTGGGCCGGTATAAGGCCAGTACCGGACAAGTATCATTTCATATATAGGCCCAGTTCAGGTTAGCCTCTACGGTCCTTGTAGTGGGCCACTACTGGGCCGCCAGTACTGGCCCAGTATTACACAAGTACTGGCCCTATTTACATTGACCATTACTGTTCAGTAACTTAAAAACATCGAAACCAGGGACATACATGTTTGAATTCTCAGAAATCAAGGTTGATTAAGCCATTGTTATTAAGCTAAGCATTCTTATATTGTTAATCCAACATTCCTTAAAGTAAGGTATACATATATTAAAATCACAAGCATGAAACTTTGCTTCCCAAAAAATAAAATCTTAATGCTTGCAAATGTTATAGAGTCATTCATACAAAAAATCTATCAAAACATGTTATCTAAATAAAGGAAAAACAAGTATTTTGAACATGTAGGTCTGGAGAGAAAACATATCTAACGAATGATATTTTAGGAATTGAATTTGTTTAAAGATCCATTTTCATCTTTGCATAATTTTCTAAGTAATTTTTACGTATTCATTGCAAAATTAGAAAACGTTTAATTCAAACAAAACGACAATCGGACCAAAATTCATTAAAATAATTACAATTAAACGAAAGGGCATTCCCGAATCAACTTGGTACTATAAATAGAAGGGGCGTATTATTTGCAAGATCGCGCAAAGGATTGTGGGACGTAAACAGAGGATGTAAACAAAGATGGCCGAATCAAGACGTTCGCGGAGACCGAGTCGAAAACTCTTAGAAAGTTTGGAGGTAAGGAAACGTTTTCATGTATTGGAACATCATTTAGTTCGATAGAATATACGTTTATCTGCTCGAGTAAATAATAAATAAATATCCATCATCGTGATCGGAAGCCATAACAATGAGATCGCGATAAACAGAAAGTATGGTAAATCCTACACATAAAACTGTGCCGTCACGGATTGTGGGTTCGTTTATGGCTACGGCAAGTTTTGGAGGGTGGTATACTTTGAAATTAAAATTAAATACTTTCTCGTTGATTATAAATTATTTTTATGGTCTCAAAAAATTGTTGAAAGATTTTTCTACAGAACTGTATAGTCGGATGTGCGATATATGAAAACGGAGTTATTACGAATGCAAAGTTGAAAATGGATATTTAACTCATAAACAGTATCATGTTAATAAAACCTACAGCAATTCTAGTAAAAGCGAAATACAATTGAAATTAAGATATTAAAAATGCAAGAAAACATCAGAGACTTATCTAAACTAAGTTGACTCATCTGGATGTCATAATTTGAACTCACATTTAAAGGATACCTGAGTGATGTCCTCTCCTGTTATCTCTATAAGGCAGACGACATTTTGAAAATAATACCCATAATTCCCTAACAGGAAGAATTAGAGCCAATACTGGGCCAGTATGTTCACTCAATTTTATCTGTACTGGGCCAATTCTGGGCAAGTACTGTTTTAATATATCCAATAATACACCTAGACAGAAAGTGATATGCCTTAACCGGGCCGGTACTGGGCCAGTAGAATACACCTGTACCGTATTTCCATTACTGGGCCAATACAATTCTTCCTTTAATGGTACGATATTGTAAAACCGATACTTGATCAGTAATTGTTCTATACCGTTAGCCTTTTACCAACTTTACCATTTTTGATATTTTGCAATATTTAGAAAAAAATTAATATCTTTGTTACAAAGTCCCTGTTGGGATTTGCGTGTGTATTACGATCACAATCACGACAATATTTCCTTTAAATCATGTGAGTTTGTCAAAAGTTGATGTCATTTTTTTGATTGAACAGTTTCCTTTTTTTGTATTCTTTACAGCATTGTAAAGATTACATATAATTCAGCAAAATCATACTAAGAAAGCATTGAAAAATATCTAGATAAATGAATGATAACAAAGAACATTGTGCCGTTATTGCGGGGGACGTATCTCGACCTTGTCAGCTACTTGTAGAGAGAGAGAGAGCTTAAATCAGCATTGGAGGCCGCGTTGCCAAGAGTACAAATAAATAAAATAGTGTACAATTTATACTAATGTTAATGTACATGTTGGTGTGCGAGCTTATTTAATGCAAAACCTTTAAGTACATTTAAATTTTTGCAACTTTTAAAACGTTTGCAAGGCCCTCCTGCCCGGGTATTGTCTGGGTTTATAAATCACTCCTTTTCAAAGCCGGAATTTTCTACTAGGAATAAAAAGGTCATTTAAAGGGTGTTAACACATCTGTGAGATATGAAATAAAACATCATACGCAATTCTGCAGATGAAACACCCGTGGACCGTACCAGGGAGGCAGTGGACCCTTCTGGTAACGTCGTTTATATCTACGATGATCTGAGGAAGGGATTCTACCAACCTTCTGGAGGCGTTCATTTCATTGAGGAGCTGCCCATTCCTGGATATGTGAGTTTGACAGAAAGAGAATAATCTGATTTGAACAATTGCAATTCAGTCTAAACTCATTTCACTCACGTGCCTGACTATTGGTAAATACTGATACTTAGGCAAGAGAAATGTTAAAACAACCGACACAATGTAAATTGTTCTGTTTATCACTGAGAAAAAAACACGAGTATATCATTTTTCACAAATATATTGACTAGCCTCAAACACATAAAATATTCCCCATTAAAGACGAGTCCTAAGGTCATGGCATTGTTCTGACCTTAGGTAAGGTACAAATATTAAACTCTCATTTGACAGGCTTTGAAGGTAACACATTTTGAATCGACCTCCATACTTCCTCAGTTTGTCATAAAGGCGAGTTGTGAGTCCTTCACGATCTGAGACCCCTATAACCTCTCAATTTAACATAATGACGACGTGCGAGCCTTTCACAATTTTGGAATCGAACCCTATATCCTCTCAGTTTGACATAATGACGATATGTGAGCCCTTCACAATCTACGAATCTATCCCTATACTCCCTTGATTTGACAAAAAGGCGAGGCATGAACCTATCACAATCCAAGACTCGACAACTATTCTCTATCATTTTTCCCTAGGAATTTATCAACAACTATCCGCTTGGGAAATATTAAGCGTTATTATTCTGAAAAAATCGTAAAAATGCCCTAGCCAAGTGGAACAGTGAAACGATCATTGTTGACGTCATACTATAAGAACGGCATTCCGAAAAGTCGTCAAAATATTCTCGTTACATTAGAATAAAACATACTGAGATAAATAAATCAGAAAATAACAAAGTCAGGCTCAGATGTAAAGAGAATCAGAACAATTAAATCTTCAGTCTGTTGGTAGCACGTTGATACGCCCGAGTTCATATGCGTATATTCATTGCCAATCATTAAAAGACAGGTTTTCAAATCAGCAAATTGAAATCAATAATTTTCAAACGTCTTGTTACCATTTCTTGTTATTTTGTCACTGATGAATACTAGTATAATCCTTATGTATATTATGTTGACGGAAATTGTGCTTTAGTTAAGTTGACCTTTAACCGCTTGTTTCAAGGAACTGACAAACGTCAATCAAAGTTTAGTATTATTTCAATGTCACGGGATTGTTAGCAATAAGAAAAATAAGACAACTTATGACTAATTTATAATTTTCAATCATGCACCCACATACATTAATCCTTCTTGTTCAGGAAATCAATATTGAGGTAACCGGAGATGACTTCATCATGCTGTACACAAACACAACAACTGGATTCGATGAATCAAACAACACACTCGAGATCTGTCAGGGATACAGACCAACAGTTTCCTTCCCTCCACTAACAACATCAACAAGTCAAACAACATCACCACTATCTGCTACAACTGTCAGTGCTACAACAACGCCAGTATCTGCTACAACTGTAAATGCTACGACACCTACGGTATCTGCTACAGCTGTCAGTGCTACAACAACACCGGTATCTGCTACAACTGTCAGTGTTAAAACAACACCAGTATCTGCTACAACTGTCAGTGTTACAGCACCTACTGTATCTGCTACAACTGTCAGTGCTACAACAACACCAGTATCTGCTACAACTGTCAGTGCTACAAGAACACCAGTATCTGCCACAACTGTCAGTGCTACAACAACATCAGTATCTGCCACAACTGTCAGTGCTACAACAACGCCAGTATCTGCTACAACTGTCAGTGCTACAACAACACCAGTATCTGCCACAACTGTCAGTGCTACAACAACACCAGTATCTGCTACAACTGTCAGTGTTACAGCACCTACTGTATCTGCTAAAACTATTAGTCCTACAACAAAACCAGTATCTGCTACAACTGTCAGTGCTACAACAACGCCAGTATCTGCTACAACTGTCAGTGTTACAGCACCTACTGTATCTGCTACAACTGTCAGTGCTACAACAACATCAGTATCTGCTACAACTGTCAGTGCTACAACAACGTCAGTATCTGCTACAACTGTCAGAGCTACAACAACACCAGTATCTGCCACAACTGTCAGTGCTACAACTACACCAGTGTCTGCTACAACTGTCAGTGCTACAACAACACCGCTATCTGCTACAACTGTCAGTGTTACAGCACCTACTGTATCTGCTACAACTGTCAGTGCTACAACAACCCCAGTGTCTGCTACAACTGTCAGTGCTATAACACCAGTATCTGCTACAACTGTCAGTGCTACAACAACACCAGTATCGGCTACAACTGTCAGTGCTACAACAACACCAGTATCTGCCACAACTGTCAGTGCTACAACTACACCGGTATCAGCTACAACTGTCAGTGCTACAACAACGCCAGTATCTGCTACAAATGTCAGTGCTACAACAACGCCAGTATCTGCCACAACTGTCAGTGCTACAACAACACCAGTATCTGCTACAACTGTCAGTGTTACAGCACCTACTGTATCTGCAACAACTGTCAGTGCTACAACAACACCAGTATCTGCCATAACTGTCAGTGCTACAACAACGCCAGTATCTGCTACAACTGTAAGTGCTACAACAACACCAGTATCTGCCATAACTGTCAGTGCTACAACAACACCAGTATCTGCCACAACTGTCAGTGCTACAACAACGCCAGTATCTGCTACAACTGTCAGTGTTACAGCACCTACTGTATCTGCTAAAACTATTAGTCCTACAACAAAACCAGTATCTGCTACAACTGTCAGTGCTATAACAACCCCAGTGTCTGCTACAACTGTCAGTGCTATAACGCCAGTATCTGCTACAACTGTCAGTGCTACAACAACACCAGTATCTGCCACAACTGTAAGTGCTACAACTACACCGGTATCCGCTACAACTGTCAGTGCTACAACAACCCCAATATCTGCCACAACTGTCAGTGCTACAACAACGCCAGTATCTGCTACAACTGTAAGTGCTACAACTACACCGGTATCTGCTACAACTGTCAGTGCTACAACAACACCAATATCTGCCACAACTGTCAGTGCTACAACAACGCCAGTATCTGCTACAACTGTCAGTGCTACAACTACACCAGTGTCTGCTACAACTGTCAGTGCTACAACAACCCCAGTGTCTGCTACAACTGTCAGTGCTATAACGCCAGTATCTGCTACAACTGTCAGTGCTACAACAACACCAGTATCTGCCACAACTGTAAGTGCTACAACTACACCGGTATCCGCTACAACTGTCAGTGCTACAACAACCCCAATATCTGCCACAACTGTCAGTGCTACAACAACGCCAGTATCTGCTACAACTGTCAGTGCTACAACAACACCAGTATCTGCCACAACTGTCAGTGCTACAACTACACCAGTGTCTGCTACAACTGTCAGTGCTACAACAACACCGGTATCTGCTACAACTGTCAGTGTTACAGCACCTACTGTATCTGCTACAACTGTCAGTGCTACAACAACCCCAGTGTCTGCTACAACTGTCAGTGCTATAACACCAGTATCTGCTACAACTGTCAGTGCTACAACAACACCAGTATCTGCCACAACTGTCAGTGCTACAACTACACCAGTGTCTGCTACAACTGTCAGTGCTACAACAACACCAGTATCTGCTACAACTGTCAGTGTTACAGCACCTACTGTATCTGCTACAACTGTCAGTGCTACAACAACACCAGTATCTGCCATAACTGTCAGTGCTACAACAACGCCAGTATCTGCTACAACTGTCAGTGTTACAGCACCTACTGTATCTGCTACAACTGTCAGTGCTAAAACAACAACAGTATCTGCCATAACTGTCAGTGCTACAACAACGCCAGTATCTGCTACAACTGTAAGTGCTACAACAACACCAGTATCTGCCACAACTGTCAGTGCTACAACTACACCGGTATCTGCTACAACTGTCAGTGCTACAACAACACCAATATCTGCCACAACTGTCAGTGCTACAACAACGCCAGTATCTGCTACAACTGTCAGTGCTACAACAACACCAGTATCTGCCACAACTGTCAGTGCTACAACTACACCAGTGTCTGCTACAACTGTCAGTGCTACAACAACACCGGTATCTGCTACAACTGTCAGTGTTACAGCACCTACTGTATCTGCTACAACTGTCAGTGCTACAACAACCCCAGTGTCTGCTACAACTGTCAGTGCTACAACAACACCAGTATCTGCTACAACTGTCAGTGCTACAACAACACCAGTATCGGCTACAACTGTCAGTGCTACAACAACACCAGTATCTGCCACAACTGTCAGTGCTACAACTACACCGGTATCAGCTACAACTGTCATTGCTACAACAACGCCAGTATCTGCTACAACTGTCAGTGCTACAACAACGCCGGTATCTGCCACAACTGTCAGTGCTACAACAACACCAATATCTGCTATAACTGTCAGTGCTACAACAACGCCAGTATCTGCTACAACTGTAAGTGCTACAACAACGCCAGTATCTGCTACAACTGTCAGTGTTACAGCACCTACTGTATCTGCTAAAACTATCAGTCCTACAACAAAACCAGTATCTGCTACAACTGTCAGTGCTACAACAACACCAGTGTCTGCTACAACTGTCAGTGCTATAACGCCAGTATCTGCTACAACTGTCAGTGCTACAACAATACCAGTATCTGCCACAACTGTAAGTGCTACAACTACACCGGTATCTGCTACAACTGTAAGTGCTACAACTACACCGGTATCTGCTACAACTGTCAGTGCTACAACAACACCAGTATCTGCCACAACTGTCAGTGTTACAGCACCTACTGTATCTGCTACAACTGTCAGTGCTACAACAACACCAGTATCTGCCACAACTGTCAGTGCTACAACAACACCGGTATCTGCTACAACTGTCAGTGCTACAACAACACCGGTATCTGCTACAACTGTCAGTGTTACAGCACCTACTGTATCTGCTACAACTGTCAGTGCTACAACAACACCAGTATCTGCCATAACTGTCAGTGCTACAACAACGCCAGTATCTGCTACAACTGTCAGTGCTACAACTACACCAGTGTCTGCTACAACTGTCAGTGCTACAACAACCCCAGTGTCTGCTACAACTGTCAGTGCTATAACGCCAGTATCTGCTACAACTGTCAGTGCTACAACAACACCAGTATCTGCCACAACTGTAAGTGCTACAACTACACCGGTATCCGCTACAACTGTCAGTGCTACAACAACCCCAATATCTGCCACAACTGTCAGTGCTACAACAACACCAGTATCTGCTACAACTGTCAGTGCTACAACAACACCAGTATCTGCCACAACTGTCAGTGCTACAACTACACCAGTGTCTGCTACAACTGTCAGTGCTACAACAACACCGGTATCTGCTACAACTGTCAGTGTTACAGCACCTACTGTATCTGCTACAACTGTCAGTGCTACAACAACCCCAGTGTCTGCTACAACTGTCAGTGCTATAACACCAGTATCTGCTACAACTGTCAGTGCTACAACAACACCAGTATCTGCCACAACTGTCAGTGCTACAACTACACCAGTGTCTGCTACAACTGTCAGTGCTACAACAACACCAGTATCTGCTACAACTGTCAGTGTTACAGCACCTACTGTATCTGCTACAACTGTCAGTGCTACAACAACACCAGTATCTGCCATAACTGTCAGTGCTACAACAACGCCAGTATCTGCTACAACTGTCAGTGTTACAGCACCTACTGTATCTGCTACAACTGTCAGTGCTACAACAACACCAGTATCTGCCATAACTGTCAGTGCTACAACAACGCCAGTATCTGCTACAACTGTAAGTGCTACAACAACACCAGTATCTGCCACAACTGTCAGTGCTACAACTACACCGGTATCTGCTACAACTGTCAGTGCTACAACAACACCAATATCTGCCACAACTGTCAGTGCTACAACAACGCCAGTATCTGCTACAACTGTCAGTGCTACAACAACACCAGTATCTGCCACAACTGTCAGTGCTACAACTACACCAGTGTCTGCTACAACTGTCAGTGCTACAACAACACCGGTATCAGCTACAACTGTCAGTGTTACAGCACCTACTGTATCTGCTACAACTGTCAGTGCTACAACAACCCCAGTGTCTGCTACAACTGTCAGTGCTACAACAACACCAGTATCTGCTACAACTGTCAGTGCTACAACAACACCAGTATCGGCTACAACTGTCAGTGCTACAACAACACCAGTATCTGCCACAACTGTCAGTGCTACAACTACACCGGTATCAGCTACAACTGTCATTGCTACAACAACGCCAGTATCTGCTACAACTGTCAGTGTTACAGCACCTATTGTATCTGCTACAACTGTCAGTGCTACAACAACACCAATATCTGCCACAACTGTCAGTGCTACAACAACACCGGTATCTGCTACAACTGTCAGTGCTACAACAACACCGGTATCTGCTACAACTGTCAGTGTTACAGCACCTACTGTATCTGCTACAACTGTCAGTGCTACAACAACACCAGTATCTGCCATAACTGTCAGTGCTACAACAACGCCAGTATCTGCTACAACTGTCAGTGCTACAACTACACCAGTGTCTGCTACAACTGTCAGTGCTACAACAACCCCAGTGTCTGCTACAACTGTCAGTGCTACAACAACACCAGTATCTGCCACAACTGTAAGTGCTACAACTACACCGGTATCTGCTACAACTGTAAGTGCTACAACTACACCGGTATCTGCTACAACTGTCAGTGCTACAACAACACCAGTATCTGCCACAACTGTCAGTGTTACAGCACCTACTGTATCTGCTACAACTGTCAGTGCTACAACAACACCAGTATCTGCCACAACTGTCAGTGCTACAACAACACCGGTATCTGCTACAACTGTCAGTGCTACAACAACACCGGTATCTGCTACAACTGTCAGTGTTACAGCACCTACTGTATCTGCTACAACTGTCAGTGCTACAACAACACCAGTATCTGCCATAACTGTCAGTGCTACAACAACGCCAGTATCTGCTACAACTGTCAGTGCTACAACTACACCAGTGTCTGCTACAACTGTCAGTGCTACAACAACCCCAGTGTCTGCTACAACTGTCAGTGCTATAACGCCAGTATCCGCTACAACTGTCAGTGCTACAACAACCCCAATATCTGCCACAACTGTCAGTGCTACAACAACGCCAGTATCTGCTACAACTGTCAGTGCTACAACAACACCAGTATCTGCCACAACTGTCAGTGCTACAACTACACCAGTGTCTGCTACAACTGTCAGTGCTACAACAACACCGGTATCTGCTACAACTGTCAGTGTTACAGCACCTACTGTATCTGCTACAACTGTCAGTGCTACAACAACCCCAGTGTCTGCTACAACTGTCAGTGCTATAACACCAGTATCTGCTACAACTGTCAGTGCTACAACAACACCAGTATCTGCCACAACTGTCAGTGCTACAACTACACCAGTGTCTGCTACAACTGTCAGTGCTACAACAACACCAGTATCTGCTACAACTGTCAGTGTTACAGCACCTACTGTATCTGCTACAACTGTCAGTGCTACAACAACACCAGTATCTGCCATAACTGTCAGTGCTACAACAACGCCAGTATCTGCTACAACTGTCAGTGTTACAGCACCTACTGTATCTGCTACAACTGTCAGTGCTACAGCAACACCAGTATCTGCCATAACTGTCAGTGCTACAACAACACCAGTATCTGCCATAACTGTCAGTGCTACAACAACCCCAGTGTCTGCTACAACTGTCAGTGCTAAAACACCAGTATCTGCTACAACTGTCAGTGCTACAACAACACCAGTATCTGCCACAACTGTCAGTGCTACAACTACACCAGTGTCTGCTACAACTGTCAGTGCTACAACAACACCGGTATCTGCTACAACTGTTAGTGTTACAGCACCTACTGTATCTGCTACAACTGTCAGTGCTACAACAACCCCAGTGTCTGCTACAACTGTCAGTGCTACAACAACACCAGTATCTGCTACAACTGTCAGTGCTACAACAACACCAGTATCGGCTACAACTGTCAGTGCTACAACAACACCAGTATCTGCCACAACTGTCAGTGCTACAACTACACCGGTATCAGCTACAACTGTCATTGCTACAACAACGCCAGTATCTGCTACAACTGTCAGTGCTACAACAACGCCGGTATCTGCCACAACTGTCAGTGCTACAACAACACCAATATCTGCTATAACTGTCAGTGCTACAACAACGCCAGTATCTGCTACAACTGTAAGTGCTACAACAACGCCAGTATCTGCTACAACTGTCAGTGTTACAGCACCTACTGTATCTGCTAAAACTGTCAGTGCTACAACAACACCAGTGTCTGCCACAACTGTAAGTGCTACAACTACACCGGTATCTGCTACAACTGTAAGTGCTACAACTACACCGGTATCTGCTACAACTGTCAGTGCTACAACAACACCAGTATCTGCCACAACTGTCAGTGTTACAGCACCTACTGTATCTGCTACAACTGTCAGTGCTACAACAACACCAGTATCTGCCACAACTGTCAGTGCTACAACAACACCGGTATCTGCTACAACTGTCAGTGCTACAACAACACCGGTATCTGCTACAACTGTCAGTGTTACAGCACCTACTGTATCTGCTACAACTGTCAGTGCTACAACAACACCAGTATCTGCCATAACTGTCAGTGCTACAACAACACCAGTATCTGCCACAACTGTCAGTGCTACAACAACGCCAGTATCTGCTACAACTGTCAGTGTTACAGCACCTACTGTATCTGCTAAAACTATTAGTCCTACAACAAAACCAGTATCTGCTACAACTGTCAGTGCTATAACAACCCCAGTGTCTGCTACAACTGTCAGTGCTATAACGCCAGTATCTGCTACAACTGTCAGTGCTACAACAACACCAGTATCTGCCACAACTGTAAGTGCTACAATTACACCGGTATCCGCTACAACTGTCAGTGCTACAACAACCCCAATATCTGCCACAACTGTCAGTGCTACAACAACGCCAGTATCTGCTACAACTGTAAGTGCTACAACTACACCGGTATCTGCTACAACTGTCAGTGCTACAACAACACCAATATCTGCCACAACTGTCAGTGCTACAACAACGCCAGTATCTGCTACAACTGTCAGTGCTACAACAACACCAGTGTCTGCTACAACTGTCAGTGCTACAACAACCCCAGTGTCTGCTACAACTGTCAGTGCTATAACGCCAGTATCTGCTACAACTGTCAGTGCTACAACAACACCAGTATCTGCCACAACTGTCAGTGCTACAACAACACCAATATCTGCCACAACTGTCAGTGCTACAACAACGCCAGTATCTGCTACAACTGTCAGTGCTACAACAACACCAGTATCTGCCACAACTGTCAGTGCTACAACTACACCAGTGTCTGCTACAACTGTCAGTGCTACAACAACACCGGTATCTGCTACAACTGTCAGTGTTACAGCACCTACTGTATCTGCTACAACTGTCAGTGCTACAACAACCCCAGTGTCTGCTACAACTGTCAGTGCTATAACACCAGTATCTGCTACAACTGTCAGTGCTACAACAACACCAGTATCGGCTACAACTGTCAGTGCTACAACAACACCAGTATCTGCCACAACTGTCAGTGCTACAACTACACCGGTATCAGCTACAACTGTCATTGCTACAACAACGCCAGTATCTGCTACAACTGTCAGTGCTACAACAACGCCAGTATCTGCCACAACTGTCAGTGCTACAACAACACCAATATCTGCTATAACTGTCAGTGCTACAACAACGCCAGTATCTGCTACAACTGTAAGTGCTACAACAACGCCAGTATCTGCTACAACTGTCAGTGTTACAGCACCTACTGTATCTGCTAAAACTATCAGTCCTACAACAAAACCAGTATCTGCTACAACTGTCAGTGCTACAACAACACCAGTGTCTGCTACAACTGTCAGTGCTATAACGCCAGTATCTTCTACAACTGTCAGTGCTACAACAACACCAGTATCTGCCACAACTGTAAGTGCTACAACTACACCGGTATCTGCTACAACTGTAAGTGCTACAACTACACCGGTATCTGCTACAACTGTCAGTGCTACAACAACACCAGTATCTGCCACAACTGTCAGTGTTACAGCACCTACTGTATCTGCTACAACTGTCAGTGCTACAACAACACCAGTATCTGCCACAACTGTCAGTGCTACAACAACACCGGTATCTGCTACAACTGTCAGTGCTACAACAACACCGGTATCTGCTACAACTGTCAGTGTTACAGCACCTACTGTATCTGCGACAACTGTCAGTGCTACAACAACACCAGTATCTGCCATAACTGTCAGTGCTACAACAACGCCAGTATCTGCTACAACTGTAAGTGCTACAACAACACCAGTATCTGCCACAACTGTCAGTGCTACAACAACACCAGTATCTGCTACAACTGTCAGTGCTACAACAACACCAGTATCGGCTACAACTGTCAGTGCTACAACAACACCAGTATCTGCCACAACTGTCAGTGCTACAACAACACCGGTATCTGCTACAACTGTCAGTGCTACAACAACGCCAGTATCTGCCATAACTGTCAGTGCTACAACAACACCAGTATCTGCTACAACTGTCAGTGTTACAGCACCTACTGTATCTGCTAAAACTATTAGTCCTACAACAAAACCAGTATCTGCTACAACTGTCAATGCTACAACAACACCAGTATCTGTCACGACTGTAAGTGCTACAACTACACCGGTATCCGCTACAACTGTCAGTGCTACAACAACACCAGTATCGGCTACAACTGTCAGTGCTACAACAACACCAGTATCTGCCACAACTGTCAGTGCTACAACTACACCGGTATCAGCTACAACTGTCATTGCTACAACAACGCCAGTATCTGCTACAACTGTAAGTGCTACAACAACGCCAGTATCTGCCACAACTGTCAGTGCTACAACAACACCAATATCTGCTATAACTGTCAGTGCTACAACAACGCCAGTATCTGCTACAACTTTAAGTGCTACAACAACGCCAGTATCTGCTACAACTGTCAGTGTTACAGCACCTACTGTATCTGCTAAAACTATCAGTCCTACAACAAAACCAGTATCTGCTACAACTGTCAGTGCTACAACAACACCAGTGTCTGCTACAACTGTCAGTGCTATAACGCCAGTATCTGCTACAACTGTCAGTACTACAACAACACCAGTATCTGCCATAACTGTAAGTGCTACAACTACACCGGTATCTGCTACAACTGTAAGTGCTACAACTACACCGGTATCTGCTACAACTGTCAGTGCTACAACAACACCAGTATCTGCCACAACTGTCAGTGTTACAGCACCTACTGTATCTGCTACAACTGTCAGTGCTACAACAACACCAGTATCTGCCACAACTGTCAGTGCTACAACAACACCGGTATCTGCTACAACTGTCAGTGCTACAACAACACCGGTATCTGCAACAACTGTCAGTGTTACAGCACCTACTGTATCTGCTACAACTGTCAGTGCTACAACAACCCCAGTGTCTGCTACAACTGTCAGTGCTATAACACCAGTATCTGCTTCAACTGTCAGTGCTACAAAAACATCAGTATCGGCTACAACTGTCAGTGCTACAACTACACCAGTATCTGCCACAACTGTCAGTGCTACAACTACACCGGCATCAGCTACAACTGTCAGTGCTACAACAACGCCAGTATCTGCTACAACTGTCAGTGCTACAACTACACCAGTATCTGCCACAACTGTCAGTGCTACAACAACACCAGTATTTGCTACAACTGTCAGTGTTACAGCACCTACTGTATCTGGTACAACTGTCAGTGCTACAACCACACCATTATCTGCCATAACTGTCAGTGCTACAACAACGCCAGTATCTGCTACAACTCTAAGTGCTACAACAACACCAGTATCTGCCACAACTGTCAGTGCTACAACTACACCGGTGACTGCTACAACTGTCAGTGCTACAACAACACCAGTATCTGCTACAACTGTCAGTGCTACAACAACACCAGTATCTGCCACAACTGTCAGTGCTACAACAACGCCAGTATCTGCTACAACTGTCAGTGTCACAGCACCTACTGTATCTGCTAAAACTATTAGTCCTACAACAAAACCAGTATCTGCTACAACTGTCAGTGCTACAACAACCCCAGTGTCTGCTACAACTGTCAGTGCTATAACGCCAGTATCTGCTACAACTGTCAGTGCTACAACAACACCAGTATCTGCCACAACTGTCAGTGCTACAACTACACCGGTATCTGCTACAACTGTCAGTGCTACAACAACACCAATATCTGCCACAACTGTCAGTGCTACAACTACACCGGTATCTGCTACAACTGTCAGTGCTACAACAACACCAATATCTGCCACAAATGTCAGTGCTACAACAACGCCAGTATCTGCTACAACTGTCAGTGCTACAACAACACCAGTATCTGCCACAACTGTCAGTGCTACAACTACACCAGTGTCTTCTACAACTGTCAGTGCTACAACAACACCGGTATCTGCTACAACTGTCAGTGTTACAGCACCTACTGTATTTGCTACAACTGTCAGTGCTACAACAACCCCAGTGTCTGCTACAACTGTCAGTGCTATAACACCAGTATCTGCTACAACTGTCAGTGCTACAACAACACCAGTATCGGCTACAACTGTCAGTGGTACAACAACCCCAGTATCTGCCACAACTGTCAGTGCTACAACTACACCGGTATCAGCTACAGCTGTCAGTGCTACAACAACGCCAGTATCTGCTACAACTGTCAGTGCTACAACAACGCCAGTATCTGCCACAACTGTCAGTGTTACAGCAGCTACTGTATCTGCTACAACTGTCAGTGCTACAACAACCCCAGTGTCTGCTACAACTGTCAGTGCTATAACACCAGTATCTGCTACAACTGTCAGTGCTACAACAACACCAGTATCGGCTACAACTGTCAGTGCTACAACACCAGTATCTGCCACAACTGTCAGTGCTACAACTACACCGGTATCAGCTACAACTGTCATTGCTACAACAACGCCAGTATCTGCTACAACTGTCAGTGCTACAACAACGCCAGTATCTGCCACAACTGTCAGTGCTACAACAACACCAATATCTGCTATAACTGTCAGTGCTACAACAACGCCAGTATCTGCTACAACTGTAAGTGCTACAACAACGCCAGTATCTGCTACAACTGTCAGTGTTACAGCATCTACTGTATCTGCTAAAACTATCAGTCCTACAACAAAACCAGTATCTGCTACAACTGTCAGTGCTACAACAACACCAGTGTCTGCTACAACTGTCAGTGCTATAACGCCAGTATCTTCTACAACTGTCAGTGCTACAACAACACCAGTATCTGCCACAACTGTAAGTGCTACAACTACACCGGTATCTGCTACAACTGTAAGTGCTACAACTACACCGGTATCTGCTACAACTGTCAGTGCTACAACAACACCAGTATCTGCCACAACTGTCAGTGTTACAGCACCTACTGTATCTGCTACAACTGTCAGTGCTACAACAACACCAGTATCTGCCACAACTGTCAGTGCTACAACAACACCGGTATCTGCTACAACTGTCAGTGCTACAACAACACCGGTATCTGCTACAACTGTCAGTGTTACAGCACCTACTGTATCTGCTACAACTGTCAGTGCTACAACAACACCAGTATCTGCCATAACTGTCAGTGCTACAACAACGCCAGTATCTGCTACAACTGTAAGTGCTACAACAACACCAGTATCTGCCACAACTGTCAGTGCTACAACAACACCAGTATCTGCTACAACTGTCAGTGCTACAACAACACCAGTATCGGCTACAACTGTCAGTGCTACAACAACACCAGTATCTGCCACAACTGTCAGTGCTACAACAACGCCAGTATCTGCTACAACTGTCAGTGCTACAACAACGCCAGTATCTGCCATAACTGTCAGTGCTACAACAACACCAGTATCTGCTACAACTGTCAGTGTTACAGCACCTACTGTATCTGCTACAACTGTCAGTGCTACAACAACACCAGTATCTGCCATAACTGTCAGTGCTACAACAACGCCAGTATCTGCTACAACTGTCAGTGTTACAGCACCTACTGTATCTGCTACAACTGTCAGTGCTACAACAACACCAGTATCTGCCATAACTGTCAGTGCTACAACAACGCCAGTATCTGCTACAACTGTAAGTGCTACAACAACACCAGTATCTGCCACAACTGTCAGTGCTACAACTACACCGGTATCTGCTACAACTGTCAGTGCTACAACAACACCAATATCTGCCACAACTGTCAGTGCTACAACAACGCCAGTATCTGCTACAACTGTCAGTGCTACAACAACACCAGTATCTGCCACAACTGTCAGTGCTACAACTACACCAGTGTCTGCTACAACTGTCAGTGCTACAACAACACCGGTATCTGCTACAACTGTCAGTGTTACAGCACCTACTGTATCTGCTACAACTGTCAGTGCTACAACAACCCCAGTGTCTGCTACAACTGTCAGTGCTATAACACCAGTATCTGCTACAACTGTCAGTGCTACAACAACACCAGTATCGGCTACAACTGTCAGTGCTACAACAACACCAGTATCTGCCACAACTGTCAGTGCTACAACTACACCGGTATCAGCTACAACTGTCATTGCTACAACAACGCCAGTATCTGCTACAACTGTCAGTGCTACAACAACGCCAGTATCTGCCACAACTGTCAGTGCTACAACAACACCAATATCTGCTATAACTGTCAGTGCTACAACAACGCCAGTATCTGTTACAACTGTAAGTGCTACAACAACGCCAGTGTCTGCTACAACTGTCAGTGCTATAACACCAGTATCTGCTACAACTGTCAGTGCTACAACAACACCAGTATCGGCTACAACTGTCAGTGCTACAACAACACCAGTATCTGCCACAACTGTCAGTGCTACAACAACACCGGTATCTGCTACAACTGTAAGTGCTACAACTACACCGGTATCTGCTACAACTGTCAGTGCTACAACAACACCAGTATCTGCCACAACTGTCAGTGTTACAGCACCTACTGTATCTGCTACAACTGTCAGTGCTACAACAACACCAGTATCTGCCACAACTGTCAGTGCTACAACAACACCGGTATCTGCTACAACTGTCAGTGCTACAACAACACCGGTATCTGCTACAACTGTCAGTGTTACAGCACCTACTGTATCTGCTACAACTGTCAGTGCTACAACAACACCAGTATCTGCCATAACTGTCAGTGCTACAACAACGCCAGTATCTGCTACAACTGTAAGTGCTACAACAACACCAGTATCTGCCATAACTGTCAGTGCTACAACAACACCAGTATCTGCCACAACTGTCAGTGCTACAACTACACCGGTATCTGCTACAACTGTCAATGTTACAGCACCTACTGTATCTGCTAAAACTATTAGTCCTACAACAAAACCAGTATCTGCTACAACTGTCAATGCTACAACAACACCAGTATCTGCCACGACTGTAAGTGCTACAACTACACCGGTATCCGCTACAACTGTCAGTGCTACAACAACCCCAATATCTGCCACAACTGTCAGTGCTACAACAACGCCAGTATCTGCTACAACTGTCAGTGCTACAACAACACCAGTAGCTGCCACAACTGTCAGTGCTACAACTACACCAGTGTCTGCTACAACTGTCAGTGCTACAACAACACCGGTATCTGCTACAACTGTCAATGTTACAGCACCTACTGTATCTGCTACAACTGTCAGTGCTACAACAACCCCAGTGTCTGCTACAACTGTCAGTGCTATAACACCAGTATCTGCTACAACTGTCAGTGCTACAACAACACCAGTATCGGCTACAACTGTCAGTGCTACAACAACACCAGTATCTGCCACAACTGTCAGTGCTACAACAACGCCAGTATCTGCTACAACTGTCAGTGCTACAACAACGCCAGTATCTGCCATAACTGTCAGTGCTACAACAACACCAGTATCTGCTACAACTGTCAGTGTTACAGCACCTACTGTATCTGCTACAACTGTCAGTGCTACAACAACACCAGTATCTGCTATAACTGTCAGTGCTACAACAACGCCAGTATCTGCCACAACTGTCAGTGTTACAGCACCTACTGTATCTGCTACAACTGTCAGTGCTACAACAACACCAGTATCTGCCACAACTGTCAGTGCTACAACAACGCCAGTATCTGCTACAACTGTAAGTGCTACAACAACACCAGTATCTGCCACAACTGTCAGTGCTACAACTACACCGGTATCTGCTACAACTGTCAGTGCTACAACAACACCAATATCTGCCACAACTGTCAGTGCTACAACAACGCCAGTATCTGCTACAACTGTCAGTGCTACAACAACACCAGTATCTGCCACAACTGTCAGTGCTACAACTACACCTGTGTCTGCTACAACTGTCAGTGCTACAACAACACCGGTATCTGCTACAACTGTCAGTGTTACAGCACCTACTGTATCTGCTACAACTGTCAGTGCTACAACAACCCCAGTGTCTGCTACAACTTTCAGTGCTATAACACCAGTATCTGCTACAACTGTCAGTGCTACAACAACACCAGTATCGGCTACAACTGTCAGTGCTACAACAACACCAGTATCTGCCACAACTGTCAGTGCTACAACTACACCGGTATCAGCTACAACTGTCATTGCTACAACAACGCCAGTATCTGCTACAACTGTAAGTGCTACAACAACGCCAGTATCTGCCACAACTGTCAGTGCTACAACAACACCAATATCTGCTATAACTGTCAGTGCTACAACAACGCCAGTATCTGCTACAACTTTAAGTGCTACAACAACGCCAGTATCTGCTACAACTGTCAGTGTTACAGCACCTACTGTATCTGCTAAAACTATCAGTCCTACAACAAAACCAGTATCTGCTACAACTGTCAGTGCTACAACAACACCAGTGTCTGCTACAACTGTCAGTGCTATAACGCCAGTATCTGCTACAACTGTCAGTACTACAACAACACCAGTATCTGCCATAACTGTAAGTGCTACAACTACACCGGTATCTGCTACAACTGTAAGTGCTACAACTACACCGGTATCTGCTACAACTGTCAGTGCTACAACAACGCCAGTATCTGCTACAACTGTCAGTGCTACAACAACACCAGTATCTGCCACAACTGTCAGTGCTACAACTACACCAGTGTCTGCTACAACTGTCAGTGCTACAACAACACCGGTATCTGCTACAACTGTCAGTGTTACAGCACCTACTGTATCTGCTACAACTGTCAGTGCTACAACAACCCCAGTGTCTGCTACAACTGTCAGTGCTATAACACCAGTATCTGCTACAACTGTCAGTGCTACAACAACACCAGTATCGGCTACAACTGTCAGTGCTACAACAACACCAGTATCTGCCACAACTGTCAGTGCTACAACTACACCGGTATCAGCTACAACTGTCATTGCTACAACAACGCCAGTATCTGCTACAACTGTCAGTGCTACAACAACGCCAGTATCTGCCACAACTGTCAGTGCTACAACAACACCAATATCTGCTATAACTGTCAGTGCTACAACAACGCCAGTATCTGTTACAACTGTAAGTGCTACAACAACGCCAGTGTCTGCTACAACTGTCAGTGCTATAACACCAGTATCTGCTACAACTGTCAGTGCTACAACAACACCAGTATCGGCTACAACTGTCAGTGCTACAACAACACCAGTATCTGCCACAACTGTCAGTGCTACAACTACACCGGTATCTGCTACAACTGTAAGTGCTACAACTACACCGGTATCTGCTACAACTGTCAGTGCTACAACAACACCAGTATCTGCCACAACTGTCAGTGTTACAGCACCTACTGTATCTGCTACAACTGTCAGTGTTACAGCACCTACTGTATCTGCTACAACTGTCAGTGCTACAACAACCCCAGTGTCTGCTACAACTGTCAGTGCTATAACACCAGTATCTGCTACAACTGTCAGTGCTACAACAACACCAGTATCGGCTACAACTGTCAGTGCTACAACAACACCAGTATCTGCCACAACTGTCAGTGCTACAACTACACCGGTATCAGCTACAACTGTCATTGCTACAACAACGCCAGTATCTGCTACAACTGTCAGTGCTACAACAACGCCAGTATCTGCCACAACTGTCAGTGCTACAACAACACCAATATCTGCTATAACTGTCAGTGCTACAACAACGCCAGTATCTGTTACAACTGTAAGTGCTACAACAACGCCAGTGTCTGCTACAACTGTCAGTGCTATAACACCAGTATCTGCTACAACTGTCAGTGCTACAACAACACCAGTATCGGCTACAACTGTCAGTGCTACAACAACACCAGTATCTGCCACAACTGTCAGTGCTACAACTACACCGGTATCTGCTACAACTGTAAGTGCTACAACTACACCGGTATCTGCTACAACTGTCAGTGCTACAACAACACCAGTATCTGCCACAACTGTCAGTGTTACAGCACCTACTGTATCTGCTACAACTGTCAGTGCTACAACAACACCAGTATCTGCCACAACTGTCAGTGCTACAACAACACCGGTATCTGCTACAACTGTCAGTGCTACAACAACACCGGTATCTGCTACAACTGTCAGTGTTACAGCACCTACTGTATCTGCTACAACTGTCAGTGCTACAACAACACCAGTATCTGCCATAACTGTCAGTGCTACAACAACGCCAGTATCTGCTACAACTGTAAGTGCTACAACAACACCAGTATCTGCCATAACTGTCAGTGCTACAACAACACCAGTATCTGCCACAACTGTCAGTGCTACAACTACACCGGTATCTGCTACAACTGTCAATGTTACAGCACCTACTGTATCTGCTAAAACTATTAGTCCTACAACAAAACCAGTATCTGCTACAACTGTCAATGCTACAACAACACCAGTATCTGCCACGACTGTAAGTGCTACAACTACACCGGTATCCGCTACAACTGTCAGTGCTACAACAACCCCAATATCTGCCACAACTGTCAGTGCTACAACAACGCCAGTATCTGCTACAACTGTCAGTGCTACAACAACACCAGTAGCTGCCACAACTGTCAGTGCTACAACTACACCAGTGTCTGCTACAACTGTCAGTGCTACAACAACACCGGTATCTGCTACAACTGTCAATGTTACAGCACCTACTGTATCTGCTACAACTGTCAGTGCTACAACAACCCCAGTGTCTGCTACAACTGTCAGTGCTATAACACCAGTATCTGCTACAACTGTCAGTGCTACAACAACACCAGTATCGGCTACAACTGTCAGTGCTACAACAACACCAGTATCTGCCACAACTGTCAGTGCTACAACAACGCCAGTATCTGCTACAACTGTCAGTGCTACAACAACGCCAGTATCTGCCATAACTGTCAGTGCTACAACAACACCAGTATCTGCTACAACTGTCAGTGTTACAGCACCTACTGTATCTGCTACAACTGTCAGTGCTACAACAACACCAGTATCTGCTATAACTGTCAGTGCTACAACAACGCCAGTATCTGCCACAACTGTCAGTGTTACAGCACCTACTGTATCTGCTACAACTGTCAGTGCTACAACAACACCAGTATCTGCCACAACTGTCAGTGCTACAACAACGCCAGTATCTGCTACAACTGTAAGTGCTACAACAACACCAGTATCTGCCACAACTGTCAGTGCTACAACTACACCGGTATCTGCTACAACTGTCAGTGCTACAACAACACCAATATCTGCCACAACTGTCAGTGCTACAACAACGCCAGTATCTGCTACAACTGTCAGTGCTACAACAACACCAGTATCTGCCACAACTGTCAGTGCTACAACTACACCTGTGTCTGCTACAACTGTCAGTGCTACAACAACACCGGTATCTGCTACAACTGTCAGTGTTACAGCACCTACTGTATCTGCTACAACTGTCAGTGCTACAACAACCCCAGTGTCTGCTACAACTTTCAGTGCTATAACACCAGTATCTGCTACAACTGTCAGTGCTACAACAACACCAGTATCGGCTACAACTGTCAGTGCTACAACAACACCAGTATCTGCCACAACTGTCAGTGCTACAACTACACCGGTATCAGCTACAACTGTCATTGCTACAACAACGCCAGTATCTGCTACAACTGTAAGTGCTACAACAACGCCAGTATCTGCCACAACTGTCAGTGCTACAACAACACCAATATCTGCTATAACTGTCAGTGCTACAACAACGCCAGTATCTGCTACAACTTTAAGTGCTACAACAACGCCAGTATCTGCTACAACTGTCAGTGTTACAGCACCTACTGTATCTGCTAAAACTATCAGTCCTACAACAAAACCAGTATCTGCTACAACTGTCAGTGCTACAACAACACCAGTGTCTGCTACAACTGTCAGTGCTATAACGCCAGTATCTGCTACAACTGTCAGTACTACAACAACACCAGTATCTGCCATAACTGTAAGTGCTACAACTACACCGGTATCTGCTACAACTGTAAGTGCTACAACTACACCGGTATCTGCTACAACTGTCAGTGCTACAACAACACCAGTATCTGCCACAACTGTCAGTGTTACAGCACCTACTGTATCTGCTACAACTGTCAGTGCTACAACAACACCAGTATCTGCCACAACTGTCAGTGCTACAACAACACCGGTATCTGCTACAACTGTCAGTGCTACAACAACACCGGTATCTGCAACAACTGTCAGTGTTACAGCACCTACTGTATCTGCTACAACTGTCAGTGCTACAACAACCCCAGTGTCTGCTACAACTGTCAGTGCTATAACACCAGAATCTGCTTCAACTGTCAGTGCTGCAAAAACACCAGTATCGGCTACAACTGTCAGTGCTACAACTACACCAGTATCTGCCACAACTGTCAGTGCTACAACTACACCGGCATCAGCTACAACTGTCAGTGCTACAACAACGCCAGTATCTGCTACAACTGTCAGTGCTACAACTACACCAGTATCTGCCACAACTGTCAGTGCTACAACAACACCAGTATTTGCTACAACTGTCAGTGTTACAGCACCTACTGTATCTGGTACAACTGTCAGTGCTACAACCACACCATTATCTGCCATAACTGTCAGTGCTACAACAACGCCAGTATCTGCTACAACTCTAAGTGCTACAACAACACCAGTATCTGCCACAACTGTCAGTGCTACAACTACACCGGTGACTGCTACAACTGTCAGTGCTACAACAACACCAGTATCTGCTACAACTGTCAGTGCTACAACAACACCAGTATCTGCCACAACTGTCAGTGCTACAACAACGCCAGTATCTGCTACAACTGTCAGTGTCACAGCACCTACTGTATCTGCTAAAACTATTAGTCCTACAACAAAACCAGTATCTGCTACAACTGTCAGTGCTACAACAACCCCAGTGTCTGCTACAACTGTCAGTGCTATAACGCCAGTATCTGCTACAACTGTCAGTGCTACAACAACACCAGTATCTGCCACAACTGTCAGTGCTACAACTACACCGGTATCTGCTACAACTGTCAGTGCTACAACAACACCAATATCTGCCACAACTGTCAGTGCTACAACTACACCGGTATCTGCTACAACTGTCAGTGCTACAACAACACCAATATCTGCCACAAATGTCAGTGCTACAACAACGCCAGTATCTGCTACAACTGTCAGTGCTACAACAACGCCAGTATCTGCCACAACTGTCAGTGCTACAACTACACCAGTGTCTTCTACAACTGTCAGTGCTACAACAACACCGGTATCTGCTACAACTGTCAGTGTTACAGCACCTACTGTATTTGCTACAACTGTCAGTGCTACAACAACCCCAGTGTCTGCTACAACTGTCAGTGCTATAACACCAGTATCTGCTACAACTGTCAGTGCTACAACAACACCAGTATCGGCTACAACTGTCAGTGGTACAACAACCCCAGTATCTGCCACAACTGTCAGTGCTACAACTACACCGGTATCTGCTACAACTGTCAGTGCTACAACAACGCCAGTATCTGCTACAACTGTCAGTGCTACAACAACGCCAGTATCTGCCACAACTGTCAGTGCTACAACAACACCAGTATCTGCTACAACTGTCAGTGTTACAGCACCTACTGTATCTGGTACAACTGTCAGTGCTACAACAACACCAGTATCTGCCATAACTGTCAGTGCTACAACAACGCCAGTATCTGCTACAACTGTAAGTGCTACAACAACACCAGTATCTGCCACAACTGTCAGTGCTACAACAACACCAGTATCTGCCACAACTGTCAGTGGTACAAGTACACCGGTATCTGCTACAACTGTCAGTGCTACAACAACGCCAGTATCTGCTACAACTGTAAGTGCTACAACAACACCAGTATCTGCCACAACTGTCAGTGCTACAACAACGCCAGTATCTGCTACAAATGTCAGTGCTACAACAACACCAGTATCTGCCACAACTGTCAGTGCTACAACAACACCAGTATCTGCCACAACTGTCAGTGCTACAACAACACCAGTATCTGCTACAACTGTCAGTGCTACAACACCAGTATCTGCTACAACTGTCAGTGCTACAACAACGCCAGTATCTGCTACAACTGTCAGTGTTACAGCACCTACTGTATCTGCTAAAACTATTAGTCCAACAACAAAACCAGTATCTGCAACAACTGTCAGTGCTACAACAACCCAAGTGTCTGCTACAAATGTCAGTGCTATAACGCCAGTATCTGCTACAACTGTCAGTGCTACAACAACTCCAGTATCTGCTACAACTGTCAGTGTTACAGCACCTACTGTATCTGCTACAACTGTCAGTGCTACAACAACACCAGTATCTGCCACAACTGTCAGTGCTACAACAACACCAGTATCTGCCACAACTGTCAGTACTACAACTACAGCGGTATCTGCTACAACTGTCAGTGCTACAACAACGCCAGTATCTGCTACAACTGTCAGTGTTACAGCATTTACTGTATCTGCTAAAACTATTAGTCCTACAACAAAACCAGTATCTGCTACAACTGTCAATCCTACAACAACACCAGTATCTGCCACAACTGTCAGTCCTACAACAACACCAGTATCTGCCACAACTGTCAGTGCTACAACAACGCCAGTATCTGCTACAACTGTAAGTGCTACAACAACACCAGTATCTGCTACAACTGTCAGTGCTACAACAACTCCAGTATCTGCTACAACTGTCAGTGTTACAGCACCTACTGTATCTGCTACAACTGTCAGTGCTACAACAACACCAGTATCTGCCACAACTGTCAGTGCTACAACAACACCAGTATCTGCTACAACTGTCAGTGCTATAACAACACCAGCATCTGCCACAACTGTCAGTGCTACAACTACACCAGTGTCTGCTACAACTGTCAGTGCTATAACGCCAGTATCTGCTACAACTGTCAGTGCTACAACAACACCAGTATCTGCCACAACTGTCAGTGCTACAACTACACCGGTATCAGCTACAACTGTCAGTGCTACAACAACGCCAGTATCTGCCACAACTGTCAGTGCTACAACTACACCAGTGTCTGCTACAACTGTCAGTGCTACAACTACACCAGTGTCTGCTACAACTGTCAGTGTTACAACACCTACTGTATCTGCTACAACTGTCAGTGCTACAACAACCCCAGTGTCTGCTACAACTGTCAGTGCTACAACCACGCCAGTATCTGCTACAACTGTAAGTGCTACAACAACACCAGTATCTGCCACAACTGTCAGTGCTACAACAACACCAGTATCTGCCACAACTGTCAGTGCTACAACTACACCGGTATCTGCTACAACTGTCAGTGTTACAACAACACCCGTATCTGCCACAACTGTCAGTGCTACAACAACGCCAGTATCTGCTACAACTGTCACTGCTACAACAACACCCGTATCTGCCACAACTGTCAGTGCTACAACAACGCCAGTATCTGCTACAACTGTCAGTGTTACAGCACCTACTGTATCTGCTAAAACTATTAGTCCTACAACAAAACCAGTATCTGCTACAACTGTAAGTGCTACAACCCCGTTGTCTGCTACAACTGTCAGTGCTACAACAACCCCAGTGTCTGCTACAACTGTCAGTTCTATAACGCCAGTATCTGCAACAACTGTCAGTCCTACAACAACACCAGTATCTGCTACAACTGTCAGTGTTACAGCACCTACTGTATCTGCTACAACTGTCAGTGCTACAACAACACCAGTATCTGCCACAACTGTCAGTGCTACAACAACGCCAGTATCTGCTACAACTGTAAGTGCTACAACAACACCAGTATCTGCAAAAACTGTCAGTGCTTCAACAAAACCAGTATCTGCCACAACTGTCAGTGCTACAACAACACCAGTATCTGCTACAACTGTCAGTGTTACAGCACCTACTGTATCTGCTACAACTGTCAGTGCTACAACAACACCAGTATCTGCCACAACTGTCAGTGCTACAACAACGCCAGTATCTGCTACAACTGTAAGTGCTACAACAACACCAATATCTGCAAAAACTGTCAGTGCTTCAACAAAACCAGTATCTGCCACAACTGTCAGTGCTACAACAACACCAGTATCTGCTACAACTGTCAGTGCTACAACAACACCAGTATCTGCCACAACTGTCAGTGCTACAACTACACCAGTGTCTGCTACAACTGTCAGTGCTATAACGCCAGTATCTGCTACAACTGTCAGTGCTACAATAACACCAGTATCTGCTACAACTGTCAGTGCTACAACAACACCAGTATCTGCCACAACTGTCAGTGCTACAACTACACCGGTATCAGCTACAACTGCTAGTGCTACAACAACGCCAGTATCTGCTACAACTGTCAGTGCAACAACAACGCCAGTATCTGCCACAACTGTCAGTGCTACAACAACACCAATATCTGCTACAACTGTCAGTGTTACAGCACCTACTGTATCTGCTACAACAGTCAGTGTTACAACAACACCAGTATCTGCCACAACTGTCAGTGCTACAACTACACCGGTATTAGCTACAACTGTCAGTGCTACAACAACGCCAGTATCTGCCACAACTGTCAGTGCTACAACTACACCAGTGTCTGCTACAACTGTCAGTGCTACAACAACACCGGTATCTGCTACAACTGTCAGTGCTATAACACCAGTATCTGCTACAACTGTAAGTGCTACAACAACACCAGTATCTGCCACAACTGTCAGTGCTACAACAACACCAGTATCTTCCACAACTGTCAGTGCTACAACTACACCGGTATCTGCTACAACTGTCAGTGCTACAACAACACCAGTATCTGCCACAACTGTCAGTGCTACAACAACGCCAGTATCTGCTACAACTGTCAGTGCTACAACAACGCCAGTATCTGCTACAACTGTCAGTGTTACAGCACCTACTGTATCTGCTAAAACTATTAGTCCTACAACAAAACCAGTATCTGCTACAACTGTCAGTGCTACAACAACACCAGTATCTGCCACAACTGTCAGTGCTACAACAACGCCAGTATCTGCCACAACTGTCAGTGCTACAACTACACCGGTATCTGCTACAACTGTCAGTGTTACAGCACCTACTGTATCTGCTACAACTGTCAGTGCTACAATAACCCCAGTGTCTGCTACAACTGTAAGTGCTACAACAACACCAGTATCTGCCATAACTGTCAGTGCTACAACAACACCAGTATCTGCTACAACTGTAAGTGCTACAACAACACCAGTATCTGCCACAACTGTCAGTGCTACAACAACACCAGTATCTGCCACAACTGTCAGTGCTACAACTACACCGGTATCTGCTACAACTGTCAGTGCTACAACAACACCAGTATCTGCCACAACTGTCAGTGCTACAACAACACCAGTATCTGCCACAACTGTCAGTGCTACAACTACACCGGTATCTGCTACAACTGTTAGTGCTGCAACAACACCAGTATCTACCACAACTGTCAGTGCTACAACAACGCCAGTATCTGCTACAACTGTCACTGCTACAACAACACCCGTATCTGCCACAACTGTCAGTGCTACAACAACGCCAGTATCTGCTACAACTGTCAGTGTTACAGCACCTACTGTATCTGCTAAAACTATTAGTCCTACAACAAAACCAGTATCTGCTACAACTGTAAGTGCTACAACAACCCCGTTGTCTGCTACAACTGTCAGTGCTACAACAACCCCAGTGTCTGCTACAACTGTCAGTTCTATAACGCCAGTATCTGCCACAACTGTCAGTGCTACAACTACACCAGTGTCTTCTACAACTGTCAGTGCTACAACAACACCGGTATCTGCTACAACTGTCAGTGTTACAGCACCTACTGTATTTGCTACAACTGTCAGTGCTACAACAACCCCAGTGTCTGCTACAACTGTCAGTGCTATAACACCAGTATCTGCTACAACTGTCAGTGCTACAACAACACCAGTATCGGCTACAACTGTCAGTGGTACAACAACCCCAGTATCTGCCACAACTGTCAGTGCTACAACTACACCGGTATCAGCTACAACTGTCAGTGCTACAACAACGCCAGTATCTGCTACAACTGTCAGTGCTACAACAACGCCAGTATCTGCCACAACTGTCAGTGCTACAACAACACCAGTATCTGCTACAACTGTCAGTGTTACAGCACCTACTGTATCTGGTACAACTGTCAGTGCTACAACAACACCAGTATCTGCCATAACTGTCAGTGCTACAACAACGCCAGTATCTGCTACAACTGTAAGTGCTACAACAACACCAGTATCTGCCACAACTGTCAGTGCTACAACAACACCAGTATCTGCCACAACTGTCAGTGGTACAAGTACACCGGTATCTGCTACAACTGTCAGTGCTACAACAACGCCAGTATCTGCTACAACTGTAAGTGCTACAACAACACCAGTATCTGCCACAACTGTCAGTGCTACAACAACGCCAGTATCTGCTACAAATGTCAGTGCTACAACAACACCAGTATCTGCCACAACTGTCAGTGCTACAACAACACCAGTATCTGCCACAACTGTCAGTGCTACAACAACACCAGTATCTGCTACAACTGTCAGTGCTACAACACCAGTATCTGCTACAACTGTCAGTGCTACAACAACGCCAGTATCTGCTACAACTGTCAGTGTTACAGCACCTACTGTATCTGCTAAAACTATTAGTCCAACAACAAAACCAGTATCTGCAACAACTGTCAGTGCTACAACAACCCAAGTGTCTGCTACAAATGTCAGTGCTATAACGCCAGTATCTGCTACAACTGTCAGTGCTACAACAACTCCAGTATCTGCTACAACTGTCAGTGTTACAGCACCTACTGTATCTGCTACAACTGTCAGTGCTACAACAACACCAGTATCTGCCACAACTGTCAGTGCTACAACAACACCAGTATCTGCCACAACTGTCAGTACTACAACTACAGCGGTATCTGCTACAACTGTCAGTGCTACAACAACGCCAGTATCTGCTACAACTGTCAGTGTTACAGCATTTACTGTATCTGCTAAAACTATTAGTCCTACAACAAAACCAGTATCTGCTACAACTGTCAATCCTACAACAACACCAGTATCTGCCACAACTGTCAGTCCTACAACAACACCAGTATCTGCCACAACTGTCAGTGCTACAACAACGCCAGTATCTGCTACAACTGTAAGTGCTACAACAACACCAGTATCTGCTACAACTGTCAGTGCTACAACAACTCCAGTATCTGCTACAACTGTCAGTGTTACAGCACCTACTGTATCTGCTACAACTGTCAGTGCTACAACAACACCAGTATCTGCCACAACTGTCAGTGCTACAACAACACCAGTATCTGCTACAACTGTCAGTGCTATAACAACACCAGCATCTGCCACAACTGTCAGTGCTACAACTACACCAGTGTCTGCTACAACTGTCAGTGCTATAACGCCAGTATCTGCTACAACTGTCAGTGCTACAACAACACCAGTATCTGCCACAACTGTCAGTGCTACAACTACACCGGTATCAGCTACAACTGTCAGTGCTACAACAACGCCAGTATCTGCCACAACTGTCAGTGCTACAACTACACCAGTGTCTGCTACAACTGTCAGTGCTACAACTACACCAGTGTCTGCTACAACTGTCAGTGTTACAACACCTACTGTATCTGCTACAACTGTCAGTGCTACAACAACCCCAGTGTCTGCTACAACTGTCAGTGCTACAACCACGCCAGTATCTGCTACAACTGTAAGTGCTACAACAACACCAGTATCTGCCACAACTGTCAGTGCTACAACAACACCAGTATCTGCCACAACTGTCAGTGCTACAACTACACCGGTATCTGCTACAACTGTCAGTGTTACAACAACACCCGTATCTGCCACAACTGTCAGTGCTACAACAACGCCAGTATCTGCTACAACTGTCACTGCTACAACAACACCCGTATCTGCCACAACTGTCAGTGCTACAACAACGCCAGTATCTGCTACAACTGTCAGTGTTACAGCACCTACTGTATCTGCTAAAACTATTAGTCCTACAACAAAACCAGTATCTGCTACAACTGTAAGTGCTACAACCCCGTTGTCTGCTACAACTGTCAGTGCTACAACAACCCCAGTGTCTGCTACAACTGTCAGTTCTATAACGCCAGTATCTGCAACAACTGTCAGTCCTACAACAACACCAGTATCTGCTACAACTGTCAGTGTTACAGCACCTACTGTATCTGCTACAACTGTCAGTGCTACAACAACACCAGTATCTGCCACAACTGTCAGTGCTACAACAACGCCAGTATCTGCTACAACTGTAAGTGCTACAACAACACCAGTATCTGCAAAAACTGTCAGTGCTTCAACAAAACCAGTATCTGCCACAACTGTCAGTGCTACAACAACACCAGTATCTGCTACAACTGTCAGTGTTACAGCACCTACTGTATCTGCTACAACTGTCAGTGCTACAACAACACCAGTATCTGCCACAACTGTCAGTGCTACAACAACGCCAGTATCTGCTACAACTGTAAGTGCTACAACAACACCAGTATCTGCAAAAACTGTCAGTGCTTCAACAAAACCAGTATCTGCCACAACTGTCAGTGCTACAACAACACCAGTATCTGCTACAACTGTCAGTGCTACAACAACACCAGTATCTGCCACAACTGTCAGTGCTACAACTACACCAGTGTCTGCTACAACTGTCAGTGCTATAACGCCAGTATCTGCTACAACTGTCAGTGCTACAATAACACCAGTATCTGCTACAACTGTCAGTGCTACAACAACACCAGTATCTGCCACAACTGTCAGTGCTACAACTACACCGGTATCAGCTACAACTGCTAGTGCTACAACAACGCCAGTATCTGCTACAACTGTCAGTGCAACAACAACGCCAGTATCTGCCACAACTGTCAGTGCTACAACAACACCAATATCTGCTACAACTGTCAGTGTTACAGCACCTACTGTATCTGCTACAACAGTCAGTGTTACAACAACACCAGTATCTGCCACAACTGTCAGTGCTACAACTACACCGGTATTAGCTACAACTGTCAGTGCTACAACAACGCCAGTATCTGCCACAACTGTCAGTGCTACAACTACACCAGTGTCTGCTACAACTGTCAGTGCTACAACAACACCGGTATCTGCTACAACTGTCAGTGCTATAACACCAGTATCTGCTACAACTGTAAGTGCTACAACAACACCAGTATCTGCCACAACTGTCAGTGCTACAACAACACCAGTATCTTCCACAACTGTCAGTGCTACAACTACACCGGTATCTGCTACAACTGTCAGTGCTACAACAACACCAGTATCTGCCACAACTGTCAGTGCTACAACAACGCCAGTATCTGCTACAACTGTCAGTGCTACAACAACGCCAGTATCTGCTACAACTGTCAGTGTTACAGCACCTACTGTATCTGCTAAAACTATTAGTCCTACAACAAAACCAGTATCTGCTACAACTGTCAGTGCTACAACAACACCAGTATCTGCCACAACTGTCAGTGCTACAACAACGCCAGTATCTGCCACAACTGTCAGTGCTACAACTACACCGGTATCTGCTACAACTGTCAGTGTTACAGCACCTACTGTATCTGCTACAACTGTCAGTGCTACAATAACCCCAGTGTCTGCTACAACTGTAAGTGCTACAACAACACCAGTATCTGCCATAACTGTCAGTGCTACAACAACACCAGTATCTGCTACAACTGTAAGTGCTACAACAACACCAGTATCTGCCACAACTGTCAGTGCTACAACAACACCAGTATCTGCCACAACTGTCAGTGCTACAACTACACCGGTATCTGCTACAACTGTCAGTGCTACAACAACACCAGTATCTGCCACAACTGTCAGTGCTACAACAACACCAGTATCTGCCACAACTGTCAGTGCTACAACTACACCGGTATCTGCTACAACTGTTAGTGCTGCAACAACACCAGTATCTACCACAACTGTCAGTGCTACAACAACGCCAGTATCTGCTACAACTGTCACTGCTACAACAACACCCGTATCTGCCACAACTGTCAGTGCTACAACAACGCCAGTATCTGCTACAACTGTCAGTGTTACAGCACCTACTGTATCTGCTAAAACTATTAGTCCTACAACAAAACCAGTATCTGCTACAACTGTAAGTGCTACAACAACCCCGTTGTCTGCTACAACTGTCAGTGCTACAACAACCCCAGTGTCTGCTACAACTGTCAGTTCTATAACGCCAGTATCTGCCACAACTGTCAGTCCTACAACAACACCAGTATCTGCTACAACTGTCAGTGTTACAGCACCTACTGTATCTGCTACAACTGTCAGTGCTACAACAACACCAGTATTTGCCACAACTGTCAGTGCTACAACAACGCCAGTATCTGCTACAACTGTAAGTGCTACAACAACACCAGTATCTGCAAAAACTGTCAGTGCTTCAACAAAACCAGTATCTGCCACAACTGTCAGTGCTACAACAACACCAGTGTCTGCTACAACTGTCAGTGCTACAACAACACAAGTATCTGCCACAACTGTCAGTGCTACAACTACACCAGTGTCTGCTACAACTGTCAGTGCTATAACGCCAGTATCTGCTACAACTGTCAGTGCTACAATAACACCAGTATCTGCTACAACTGTCAGTGCTACAACAACACCAGTATCTGCCACAACTGTCAGTGCTACAACTACACCGGTATCAGCTACAACTGCTAGTGCTACAACAACGCCAGTATCTGCTACAACTGTCAGTGCAACAACAACGCCAGTATCTGCCACAACTGTCAGTGCTACAACAACACCAATATCTGCTACAACTGTCAGTGTTACAGCACCTACTGTATCTGCTACAACAGTCAGTGTTACAACAACACCAGTATCTGCCACAACTGTCAGTGCTACAACTACACCGGTATTAGCTACAACTGTCAGTGCTACAACAACGCCAGTATCTGCCACAACTGTCAGTGCTACAACTACACCAGTGTCTGCTACAACTGTCAGTGCTACAACAACACCGGTATCTGCTACAACTGTCAGTGTTACAGCACCTACTGTATCTGCTACAACTGTCAGTGCTACAACAACCCCAGTGTCTGCTACAACTGTCAGTGCTATAACACCAGTATCTGCTACAACTGTAAGTGCTACAACAACACCAGTATCTGCCACAACTGTCAGTGCTACAACAACACCAGTATCTTCCACAACTGTCAGTGCTACAACTACACCGGTATCTGCTACAACTGTCAGTGCTACAACAACACCAGTATCTGCCACAACTGTCAGTGCTACAACAACGCCAGTATCTGCTACAACTGTCAGTGCTACAACAACGCCAGTATCTGCTACAACTGTCAGTGTTACAGCACCTACTGTATCTGCTAAAACTATTAGTCCTACAACAAAACCAGTATCTGCTACAACTGTCAGTGCTACAACAACACCAGTATCTGCCACAACTGTCAGTGCTACAACAACGCCAGTATCTGCTACAACTGTCAGTGCTACAACAACACCAGTATCTGCCACAACTGTCAGTGCTACAACAACGCCAGTATCTGCTACAACTGTCAGTGTTACAGCACCTACTGTATCTGCTAAAACTATTAGTCCTACAACAAAACCAGTATCTGCTACAACTGTCAGTGCTACAACAACCCTGTTGTCTGCTACAAGTCTCAGTGTTACAACAACCCCAGTGTCTGCTACAACTGTCAGTGCTATAACGCCAGTATCTGCCACAACTGTCAGTGCTACAACAACACCAGTATCTGCCACAACTGTCAGTGCTACAACAACACCAGTATCTGCTACAACTGTCAGTGTTACAGCACCTACTGTATCTGCTACAACTGTCAGTGCTACAACAACACCAGTATCTGCCACAACTGTCAGTGCTACAACAACGCCAGTATCTGCTACAACTGTCAGTGCTACAACAACACCAGTATCTGCCACAACTGTCAGTGCTACAACAACACCAGTATCTGCTACAACTGTCAGTGCTACAACTACACCGGTATCTGCTACAACTGTCAGTGCTACAACAACACCAGTATCTGCCACAACTGTCAGTGCTACAACAACGTCAGTATCTGCTACAACTGTCAGTGCTACAACAACACCAGTATCTGCTACAACTGTCAGTGCTACAACAACACCAGTATCTGCCACAACTGTCAGTGCTACAACTACACCAGTGTCTGCTACAACTGTCAGTGTTACAACACCTACTGTATCTGCTACAACTGTCAGTGCTACAACAACCCCAGTGTCTGCTACAACTGTCAGTGCTACAACAACGCCAGTATCTGCTACAACTGTAAGTGCTACAACAACACCAGTATCTGCCACAACTGTCAGTGCTACAACAACACCAGTATCTGCCACAACTGTCAGTGCTACAACTACACCGGTATCTGCTACAACTGTCAGTGCTACAACAACACCAGTATCTGCCACAACTGTCAGTGCTACAACAACGCCAGTATCTGCTACAACTGTCAGTGCTACAACTACACCAGTGTCTGCTACAACTGTCAGTGCTACAACAACACCAGTATCTGCTACAACTGTCAGTGTTACAGCACCTACTGTATCTGCTACAACTGTCAGTGCTACAACAACCCCAGTGTCTGCTACAACTGTCAGTGCTACAACAACCCCAGTATCTGTTACAACTGTCAGTGCTACAACAACACCAGTGTCTGCTACAATTGTCAGTGCTACAACAACACCAGCATCAACTACAGAAGAATTATGCACAGATTTCAATCTTTTAAACACTTCTATATTTAACGAATCAACCATGTTTTTTTCATCTGAAGATCTCCATAAGTTATCTGTGGCAAACATAGATGGGGACATAGTGAATATTATTGGAGCAAGCCGAGAAATCAACATATTTTTGAAGGATTGGGAGCTGGTAAGGATAGGAATGTTTTAAGAATATCTTTGTTTTCTAATTTTAATACCACGATGTAATTGATTGAAATTCTTATCATACAAATTTGTTTTTTATTTCGATTTCTTTCCTATGTTAATTTGCAACCTATTTGAGAAATAAGTATGCTCAAAAAGTGACGTCTTTTTTTGATTAAAATTGTTAGTTCCGCACAATAAATATGACTTATCTTATGTTGTATTTCTAAATAAGAGTAGTAACTCGGAATTTACTCCAAACTAAGACATTTTCCTCATACAACTTATCTACTGTGGGAGCGAAGAGATTTTGCAAATCACTGTTAATTTTATGTTCCACTGTTTTATTTCAAACAGGTGGTATCACCAGGCCTTTCACTGCACACTCCAATTCTCATTGAAGATGGAGAAAATGAAGTGACATTTCAAGGTTTTGTAAAGAATTGGGTCTTTTATAAAAACTTTTATAACTGAAATAAAGTATTTTTATATCGAAATTTGAAAATGAAACACTTCAGACGAGACTTGCTTAGATATCATTTCAATGATGACTGGATGCATCTCGACTTGTACACCAGTCACCCTTGAAGTATTCTATTTTCAAATAAACATTTACTTCACGTGTGACCATCGTCACCTTTTGACCTTTATATATATATATATATATATATATATAGAGAGAGAGAGAGAGAGAGAGAGAGAGAGAGAGAGAGAGAGAGAGAGAGAGAGAGAGAGAGAGAGAGAGAGAGAGAGAGAGAGAGAGCTCAACTCAACTGAGTCGATTTTCCACTCAATTTGGAAATGGTTACACATTACGAAGGCAATATGTTGTACAGGATGGTGTTATTAATTGTTTTAAGTTTTCATACAAAATGTGTTCAGAAAAAAATATGGTAGTAGTTGAAAAATTATTTCGTCAGCAGTTAGTGAAATATGATATCGATAATATTTTAGCATATGTCATTGTTATGATAAACCCTAGTGTCATATGCAAACATTAAATTTTCACATTTATGCTATCACAGGGAACTATACAATCATGACGTTTGGCTCCTCGCTTCAAATCGTGTCTTCAACCATTGGAAATCTTACTCTTGAATCAACATCTGGAAAAGCGAAGTTCTTCAGATTAGAAGAAATTACAATAGAAGATTTACCATTGGAGGTTTGCTATTAACATCATCATCATCATCGTCGTCAATATTTTTATCGTCATAATCATCAACATCATCATCATCATTATAATCATCATCATCATTGTCGTCGTTGTCATTTTAATGTTATATTGTTGTTGTTAGTATTAGTATTGATATTGATAGTGAGAACAGAAGTAGTAGTGGTAGTGATAGTAGTAGTAGTAGTGCAAATAGTAGTTGTAGTAGTATATGTAATGTTAGAAGTAATAGTAGTGGTATTGTAACTATTAGTTCTGGTATTATTATCATAAGTAGTATTAGTAGCAGTAGTAAAAGTATCATGAGCGTTAGTAGTAGCTAGCTCCAGACAGCGAGTATCCGCTCCGTGACGTCACTAATACACTCGCTGCCATCAGAAGGCTTCAAGGTGAAAAAAGCTCTAACACAGCGCGTGCAACCAACGATTGATGTCACGCTCTAAAAGTGAAGCTCCTAACTCATAGGATTCACAATGCGACTCCGAACAACGACTCAAGAAATGAGTACGGCAAACGAAACTTTTTGTTATTTTATTAAGTTGTCTTTGAATTTTTTAAACATAACAAATTGTCCACCATATACTCATCAAATACAAAATTATATTTGAAACAAATTACACCAACTTTTGTAATATTCGTAGAATTTCATACGCCTAACGTTTAAAACATACTCTCGAAACAATTTTTTGTATGTAAAATAACAATTTTGTTCGAGATTATCAATGACGTCAATTCCTATTGTTGTCAAGAATCTTGACAACAATGCCCCCGCAAGTGAAGGCAGGGCTACTACCGTAGAGGTACTCGAAGGGAAGGCGCCCTGACTTGGAGGTTGTTAGTAGTAGTAGTGTTAGTAGTAGTGTTAGTATTATTATTAGTAGCAGTAGTATTAGGAGTGTTAGTAGTAGTGTTAGTATTATTATTAGTAGCAGTAGTATTAGGAGTGTTAGTAGTAGTGTTAGTATTATTATTAGTACCAGTAGTACCAGTAGTATTAGTAGTATTAGTAGTAGTGGCAGTGTTAGTAGTAGTGAAAGTATTAGTAGTAGTAGTGGTGGTGATAATAGTAATAGCAGTAGCAGTAGCAGTGGTAGCAGCAGGAGTGTTAGTAGTAGTAGTAGTAGGAGTAGTAGT
Organism: Phorcus lineatus; assembly: GCA_921293015.1. Classification (NCBI taxonomy): domain Eukaryota; kingdom Metazoa; phylum Mollusca; class Gastropoda; order Trochida; family Trochidae; genus Phorcus; species Phorcus lineatus. The sequence continues at coordinate 14,756,449 of OV121093.1, forward strand.
TGTAGTAGTACTTGTAGTAAAAGTAGTAGTAGTAATAGTAGTAGTAGTAGTAGTAGTAGTAGTAGAAATAGTAGTAGAAGTAGTAGTAATAGCACTAGTAGTAGTAGCCGTATTGGTTTTGGTAGTGATAGTATCATTACAACATTTTGAAAGTTAAGCTCATGTTTCGAGGTACATTTCAATGTCGATTAATCTTTAAGCCCAACTCGACTCGACTTCTCGACTAAGATCGATGTACGAAAGTGCCGTGTAGTCATCGTATTGTGATTGTGTGGTGATTGTGCTGTTGTTGTGTGGTAATCGTACAGTGATTGAGCTGATCGTACTATTTGTTTAACACGATTCGTTTAAATCGCAAACATGTTCCAAATTTCAGAAAATCGTGTTGTGGGCGTGTCGATCGTGTAGTGATCGCGTGGTGATTGTGCTGTTATTGTGTGGTAATCGTACAGTGATTGAGCTGATCGTACTATTTGTCCAACACGATTCGTTTAAATTGCAAACGTGTTCCAAATTTCATAAAAATCGTGTTGTGGGCGTGTCGATCGTGTAGTGATTGTGTGGTGATTGTGCTGTTATTGTATGGTTATCGTACAGTGTTTGGGCTGACCGTACTATTTGTCCAACACGATTCGTTTAAATCGCAAACATGTTCCAAATTTCAGAAAATCGTGTTGTGGGCATGTCGATCTTGAGTGACTGTGTGGTGATTGTATAGTGTATGTGTTGTGATTGTGTTGATCGTGCTTCAGCTTTAGGACACGATAACAGCACAACCACAACACAACCACAACGAGATCGATAAATTGTCCCTCTTGCAATCGTACTAGTATCGTACACATTTAGGACCACGGAGCTCGTACAGAACACGGATACACGCGATGACTGTACGATCACGATACAATCGTTACACGATATTAGATTGAACTTGCACAAAAGAGAGCGTTTCCCATCAAAACGTTTTTATCACGTGTGCTTCGCGTGTCGTACTCTCAGTCAACATGTCAGCAAAACAAAATGGTAAGGTTTTGATGGTAAGTGAGGGAGACGAGCGAATCCCCACATTACTGCCGGCAATTCTCTACTTGTGCATACCGACTGTTTTGTCCAGTTGTAAATGCGTGATTAATTCCTACACAACCTCTTCTCGGGCTTCCAGCAGGTTCCCCTAACGGCAAAATATTGCATCATAAATGTGAATGCAATAGTTTAGCCAATGGAAACGCTGCATGCATTGATAACATATTCGTTGCCACACAAGCCTATGCAAGGTGTTTGTTTTATAAAGACGACTCTAAGTGCAAAGTGCATATTCGATTTGATATATACTTTTCAGTTTATTAGATATTTGAAATTATTATATTTTGAGCAGACTGTAAAGTTGGTGCATAAATAGGCAATATTTGTGAAAACTAACAATGAATTTTCGACATGAAAGTGTACCTTTAAATGATTGGGATGAAAACAGATTACGAATGTACTGCTGCAAGATTTTGATTAAAGGTATAACATTAAAATGACAACGACGACAATGATGATTATGATTATAATGATGATATAATGCAACAAGAATTCATTACAAGCAAAATCATATGGTAGCCAACCAAAGTTATGGTAGACCAATAAACTGTATACTGCAAAATTCGCATATCAGAAAATGAGTGTGTAAGATCTTCATGCTATACTGAAGATTATATGCATAGGACTTAACAAAATTATGTAAAATTTTCATACGCAGTCGTACGAAAATTCAAATAAGTTAATAGAAATCAGCTCCCGAACACATTAGACAAATAAATAGTGATTTCACTGGTAAATGGAATATTATGTTTGCTTTGGTGCGTTCTCTGTTAGAAGGAATCGCAGATGTTCCTGTTATCAATAAGAAATTAAACTGAATCCTTGTGAACAAAGCAGGTAATAATGATGATACTTATATTGCGCTGGACTCACACGATATTTTCTCTCAGGCCAATTGTAAAGTATTTATAAGAATGATAACAATGACCTAGAATTCGAAAATGGTAATTTGGGCGCTCAATTTTCATAATATCGAGGGAATGTGATGAGCAGCATAGAGTGGATGTTTCATATTTTGGTAGAAAGCGAATTATAATGTACATGTCCTCAATTATCGATCGACTTGGCAAGTTTCTCGATGTCAAGATGTAAACTTCCTTACATGGTATGGAATATCATCTGTTTTGAATAAAAAGGAATGCATTTGAAACACCATCGGAAGTTATTGGCATTAAGAAAGAAGATAAGAGAGAAAACTCAGGAAAATTGTCGGAAAATAATGCTAGAATTAGTAATATATGCCCTTCTGACGTCATTGTATTTCATAACTGCAATGCAAAGGATGAATAAGAATTCTACATTGATCTTTAAAAGAAATGGTTGACCTTTTTTGCCTTTTCAAAAATCATTTAAAATCGTTCATTATTCTTACACGCATCGTGAAAGGTATGTTCCCAATGTGCCTACAGCCCAGTTTGCCTACACTGCTATCAAAACAAATCCATGCATGAGCGGTTTGTGTATCGGGTTCCTCCAACCTATGTTTGACAATGGACTCTTCCATTTGATCCATTTGAAGTAAGTTAAAAGAAATGTGTTGAAGAGAAGTTTGACTATGACAAATTTCACTTGACACTTCACATGACATTTCACGCTTCCTCTGGAAAGACATCTTCTACTACTGTATATAAGTTTATGGCGTTTTCATTTGAAACTATATTTTACTCATCAAAACAATTATTCTTTTACATTCACTGATAAGGCTTTACTTTGAAAGCAAAAGCTCCCTACTCTTCATGTGAGGAGCAGAATTATACAAGTGTGTTAAAAAACTCATCAGGACATCTGAAAGGAAGAATTAAACAAGCTGATAACGTTTTGTTAACACTGATACACAGCGTGTTAACCACTTTAATCTACTTAAAATTGCTTTTATAAGTAACAACTGTTGACTTACTTGACATGAACGCAGAGTTGAAAAACCTCTAGGTGATCAATACCAAAAAAAGATTTGACAATATAAGAAGAATTCTTTTGATTTTGAAGAAACGAAACTTCTAAATCAAACTACTATAGCCTAGCTGGCTTTCCCATAAAACAGGTTCTCATGTTAGGTGCAAATATCAAGAATAAATGTAAACCGTTTTAGAAGGATTCATTGGACGCCTGGTTTAGATATATTCGAAATTATGATATGAATGACTATAACATAAATTAAATACGTATGCAACCGCTCTGGTTAATTCAGAAATGTTTTAATCCAGATTTGATAATCAACAACTGGTTCAAAAAAGGACTTACGGGTCATACCCATTTTCTGAGATGGGGATGTTTTTTCAGTTCCCAAAGTGCCTACACATTTTTTGTAGGCACATTGGGGTGTAGGCACATTGGGATGTAGGCACATTGGCACCAAACCTCGTGAAAGCGTTGTGCCAAGTTTGTGTTGATTGTGTTCTTACCGTGTTAGAATCGTGATCTTTTGTGCAATGATTGTACCCTCATCGTGTACCTCACGTACTGAAATCGTTTTCACATAACAAATCGTAAAAACCACAATACGATACCAATACGATCGAATCGTAATGTTACCGTAGTGCAATCGTGCGTATTGTGAGTTGGGTTATATGGAAACCTGCCTTATATGCAATGTATATTTTGGACAACGCGTCTAGTGTTATTCTACATCTCTTGAAATGCCAATCAAAGATGATCACATTATCATGACCATCATTATTATGTTGTTCATTAATACAAAGGCCCTGTTGCAGGCCTCGCGTCGCGTCTTTAGTGATAAGTTCAATGTTATTCTGTCATGGGTTGAATTCAAACAAATTCGTATTGATATACTTTTACGGCTTCATTATGTAAATATAAAAGAGGCAGTTCCATCGGGGAACTTTTGCGTAATGAAATTCAAGTGAATTCCTATCTAAAATATTTTGTAATCATAGTTGCAAAATGTTGTTGTTGTTTTCGAAGTAACAGTGTTATAGAGACATCGGGTTTTAAATATCAACAATACAATTGACCTATTTCACCGGGATTTCGAGTGTGGAAAACCTTATAGTTTTGTAGATATTCTATCAATATATTATACGTAGCAAATGTTAGCAAAAGAATAGGCTCTTTTCCTACGCCATTCGAAAAAATCCAAGATGTCGGACCCGGAAGGCGTTTATAAGTTACTTAAAACTAGTCGATCATTGATACATTTCAGTCCCTTAACCGCAAACTGTATGAAATGCAGACACTTTGACAATTATTTCACATATGTTGAACAATAAATTATGTTATGTCATTCATATGTGCTAATGTGTAAGAATGTTTTCGCCAGGCATATGGTACCATGACAACGGTTATGTTTATTAATTCTTTTGAGAGGTGATTCTCACTTTCAACACATTCTCCTTTCAACAGAAACGTCTTGATGGTCCGTCGGTTCTCCTTGTCGTTGCACCAACCGACTACAACCTGTCCTCAATCACAGTGCAACACTGCCGCATTGGTATCAACGTATACTAAGATATTTTATAAATACTAAGATATGAATACACATTTTATACTAAGATATAACTATACATTTTTACTAAGATATAGATATACATTTTATACTTTGATATAGATACACATTTTATACTAAGATATAACTATACATTTTTACTAAGATATAGATATACATTTTATACTTTGATATAGATATACGTTTGATCTAAGATAAAACTATGCATTTTTACTAAGGTATAAATATACATTTTATACCAATATATATATATATATATAAATGTAAAAGTTAAATGTTCATGGTTTATGTATCAGATATTCTTTAAAAATAACAAACTGAAGATTGGCCTTCATATAAGTTCATTACCAAACGGTTTGCGCAAAGAATTGCAATCCCCAGTTCACAATCTGTCCTATTTACAAAATGCGCACAGATAGTGAAGAGCTGAGGAAAAATAAAAGAACGATTCTTTATTGATGGATATACCCCTAAATTGAACTTTAACTAATATTAAATCATGTTGACGTCGCATTTACTATATATATTTTAGTGGTATGCATATGACGTCATGAATTACGTCCCTCGCCATTGTTAACGCTATACCATTAGCAACACAATGTATAAGTTACCCTGATGATCACCATGTTGTGAAACCGGTTGGTAATGAACTTATATGAAGACCAATCTTCAGTTTGTTATTTTTAAAGAATATATATATATATATATATATATATATATATATATATATATATATATATATATATATATATATATATATATACCAAGATATATGAAAAGTTGAATTGGTTCGAACGCAACGTCAAATATAGATTAAATATAACATACTTCACATAGTCGTTTGCAGAATCATTTTCATCCGATACTAGTATTTCGTCAATAGTATTGACCCATCAGGAATGAAACGATATGATATAGATTTCAAGGGAACAACGTTGCTCTGTCTTAGCATCAATAGAAGATGGAATCAATTATGCAAAATTCAAATAAATTTTAAGGGTGTTATAATTGTTTTAAAAGAAACCAAGCACTGAAAAGTTGGCTGAGGAAATGGTTTCTACAAACTACCTACTTTCTCGAGTCGAGGTTTGCTACTACCCACTATTCGGGTCAACATTTGCTACTACCCACTATTCGGGTCAACATTTGCCACTACCCACTATTCGGGTCAACATTTGCAACTACCGACTATTCGGGTCAACATTTGCAACTACCCACTATTCGGGTCAACATTTGCAACTACCCACTATTCGGGTCAACATTTGCTACTACCCACAATTTGGTTCAACTTTTGTTTCTACCAACTATTCGGGTCAACATTTTCTACTACCAACTATTCGGGTCAAATTTTGCTACTACCCACTCTTCGGGTCAAAGTTTGCATTGGACTATAAATATCTTTGAGTGTAAGGGGAAAACACACAAGACAGTCACTGAACCTATGTCGGACCTTAAAATACCACATCCTTTTGAAACTATCACCTAATCGAGACCACTTGAAATATCTACGAATACGAATATCTACGACGTACTTCATGTTTCCTCAGAGGTGTTTCATCACCGAATAATAGACAAAACAATCTGCGTTAGAGCTTTCAGGGATGTCTTCCCACTAATGGACAAAATTCTCCTACAAATCAAGAAAGGGTGATGGAAAACTTTACTCTTACAGCAACACTAATGCGAATGGTGTTGTCTGCTCGTTCGTTGGATTTCATATACATTTAAGCATTTAATGGAACTTTTTTCTCCAATAAATATTATCAAGTATTAGTTCGATCGGGCACAAAATAGGAACTTGGAGATCACTAACGAACTGAACCGTCTCACGGTAACAGATTTAACGCCTCATCGGCATAACAAGTAGACGATTTCAAGCTGTAGTGTGTGCTAGAGGCTTAAGTGCATGTTATTGATACTTTGATATGTTTATAATCTTCATCCTTGACCTTCTTGTAGCTTTCTATCAATTGCGTAATTCACCTTACACTAATGATGAAGTAGATGTTAACGTCGGGCTTGGCTTGATGCAAAGAGAACTGTAAATGTTAAACATTTAGATACAGGCTACAGCCAATAGTCTGCAATAATATGAATACTTGTACCCTTTCGGTAAAATGTTTGCACGTGTATATCTAAGTCAAATGGAAATTTAAAAATTCAAATAAACTTTTACGATTGCAGCTGCAGTCTCGTCTACAACTCTACCGTCAACATCTCCCTCCGTGACGAAATCCAGCGAAACACCAATATCTGTTACTGTGACTACACCAAGTGCAATAACTACATCTGCTACTGTGACTACACCAAGTATAACAACAACTCCTGTTACTGTGACTACACCAAGTGCAATAACTACATCTGCTACTGTGACTACACCAAGTATAACAACAACTCCTGCTACTGTGGTTACACCTAGTGTAACAACTACATCTGCTACTGTGACTACACCAAGTACAACAACTACATCTGCTACTGTGACTACACCAAGTGTAACAACTACATCTGCTACTCTTACTTCAACAACAGGAACAGCCATATCTCCAACTGTGACTACACCAAGTGGAACACCTACATTAACAACAACTAGTATAATTACCGTTTGTGGTAATATTGAAAACAGTGATGAAATATACATATTCCAATTTGTTTGAGATTTTAAATATGTATTGTTACATTTCGATCATTTGAGAAGTAATATTTTAATTTACGGATTAATCAATAATGCTATTATAAATAGCACAAAACGTATGTTTGCACTAAAGTACCTGAGGTGAAAAATTAGTAATTAAGTATAAGAATGTATATTAGCTATCAAACAATTATATGAGGTAACTGAATAACTGTACTTTCGTTGTTACAGACGTCAATATTTAGGCTACTCTTTTTCTTTTGCAAATACTTCTTTGAACAATATTTTCACCTATTCAAATTTAGAGGTGAAACTGTTTTCTTTGAATCAAAGTTGTCGATCATGGTCATTTCCGCTGACGTCATGACAGTGAAGTTTCTTGTTCAGTTAAGTCATACATTATCTGCATGTTTTTCCGTAAATAGAGATAAATAAACTCGATGAAAACATGCACGAATTGTTAGTTATGTTAATAGCCACTTATACAAGCTCATATCAAGATAATACGACTCTAATGTCTCCATGTCAAATTTCAGACTACGTAGAAATATACCCTGTGATTGAGAAAGTTGTGGTCCAGACTCCCACTCCCTCAAGCAACTCCTCGCTCAAGCTGATTATCGCTCATGCTGACGGAGAAGTGGTTGGTATCAATGCTACTGGTATAGAGAATACTACAGTGTACATTGTCAAGGATGAGTTACTGGTACGTATAGAAGGATTTAAAGGGACACATAGCATGTTGTTGGCGTCAAATACGGTAAATTTCATAAATGAGGTTATTTCTTCGAGAAGTAGTGGTTGTTTTTGATAACATCTCAATGCTTATCAGGTAGCATAGTGACAATAAACAGGGGAAAAGTCGAGATTCATGATCGAAAACCGGATAATTAGCGTTGTTGTTCTTTTAACAATCATTTGAATATATGGTGACTGTACACTTACATGTACGCGTGCAACCCATGTACGTTTCTCTGTTATTTAGGAAGGATTGCTATCATGCCTTTTGTTTACTTTCCAGGACTATATAGATATAAACTCGACAATATTGATTGATGACCCCCTTGGTGAAGTTGAATTGAGCGGTGAGATTGTTTCCTTTTTTTGTTCTTTTCTCTGATTTTCTCTGCCCTCCGACACTTCGTCCGTCTGAATTTTTTTCACACTTCAAATCAACTTCTTCTACATAGCCACTGATTCTAGATGTAGAAAATATAAATTTAGTGACTATGGCCCCATTTGACCCATTTTGATTTTCTTCTCCAGAACAAAAACTTGATTCGTAAAACATAGCACTTGCGATGCGACTCTAAAGGGTGCGCTTGATATGCAGGCCTGCCGAGCAGCCGGCATGTGCAGATAAGATGGATCATCGTAAATGTCTTAGGGGCACATAATAAGAATAATTGCAAAAGTTGTAAGAACTTATTTAAGTGTCCAAAGCGACAACTTCTTGTGGCTCTTCACATACAAAATAATAAATAATAAATAATAAATACAATTATATCAAACAATGTAAGCATACTGATTAGCAAAGGTTAATCAAACTAGGTACGTTCGTTTTAACAACTCCCTTTATGGTTTAAGATATTGTCTTGCAGTTGGTAACATTTCTTTTCCGTGTCATGAAATTCCACTATTTCCCTGAGAAGATGTGCTTCGGTGCCTTCAAGCAATCTCATTTAAATCAGTTAGAAATGCGTCATGCACCAGGCTTTGTCTCGGAATATGCAGAGCGTACGATTGATAGCTTTAATGCGTTTGCTTTTAGAGGGTATCATTAAGAAATGTTACCCATATAAGATTTTTCTTAAACCATTATATTTTCAGATATCTTGTAACGTTTAACCAATCATTTATCTACAGGTAACTATTCAAGCGTCACATTCGGGGACCGACTGCAGGTAGTTGTCCCCATAGAAGACTCAGTGTACAATGTTTCCAAGACGACAGAAAACGTGAAGATATTGGAGCTGGATGAAATTAAATATAACAATTTTCCTGTGCCGGTAATCTAACATTTATAGATATGCTCTTTCTTTATCAACGTTTTATTGCAAGAATTCCTTTGTTCTTAGAGGGCCTACGGGATACTTAATATACGGAATATCTTTCCTTTTTAAAGATCACTCCATCCACCCTAAAAAAAACTCCATCCCCCCTAAAAGATAAAGTGCCACAGTACCTTTAAGAGAAAATAGTGTATATCAGTCCCAATAACATATCCCACATAGACGTATCATACCAGATCTTTTGCACCCCTAAAGAGATTATCAAACTCACCATTCTAACCATGCTGTTTTGTGAAAGTTATTGTTTTTTATATCGTATATCATAAATACTTTAATAATGTTTTCACATTATATCTTTTCACGAATCTTTTTAACTTCATGTATTTCTGGTTATGATTAATATTTGTTGTAAATCAATTTTGAGACTTTATCATAAACAGTAAAGGTCCTGAATTAAAATTCAATTAAACATTATAACTACAGAAAGGGGTGGACATACCGTTGTCTATCGTCGTGGTTGCAGACTCCGTGTTCAACGAGTCAACATTAGTAATTCAGATCTGTGAGAAAGGCAAGTATACCCGGTCCTCAAGAACCTGCGACATCAGCATAATTGAATCCGCTGATCGAGCTCCTTCCATATACCCTGATCTCTGTCGAGCCAAATCCCTCGAACGGGTGGCGCGGCTTGATGTTCGTGGCTGTGCTCAGTTGTTATTGTTTAAGTCAATGAAATGTCGTTATCCAATGAGCTTGAAGCTACTGTTTTGATCTTAACGGAATTTTCTATCCGGGTTGTGCCGCTGTTGCTGGATGCGAGTAGTCTCATTGGCTGGTTAGATAGCTAGCGATTCAAGGCGTTTGGTCTAAAGGATATCAGGGTATATGCAAGGAGCTCGATAAGCGGATTCAATTGCGCTGATGAAGCAGGATAAAGAACCGCTGCTTTAGATTTATTGCCTTGAAATTCTATATACTACCTAAGTAACCTCACTCGGTGGCGTTAACGTTTCAAGCCATATTAGTCTATATCTTTCGACAACAACTTTTTCACGAGAATACGATTGTACTATCTTATCATTCACTGTTGTCCCATTGTTGTAAGCAATAACTGAAAAAGATACAAAATTCCTATCAGACTTCTCTCTGAGCATCGGCATTATCCAAAACAATTTATCATCCAAAACTATGTTCCACAGGATATATTGCTTGTGGAAGATCAAGCGATATCGCCTAGGAGATATCTTTTGGCAGTAGATTTTGAATAATGCCCCTCTGACGTCAAGTATATGACATCACAGTTGTTTTTCATTATCAAGTAATGACATCACAATGCTATGAAGTCATAAACACTACGACGTCACAATGTTATGACATCACCGCTCTTGGAGTCTTAGGGCAGCACTGTGTTCACTAATGTTTATTCGTCATTCAAATGTAATGAAAATGATTTTGGATCATAAATAGAATCTCACCCTCGTGTCTTCTGATATCAAATATAGCAACACTCGTTGATAAAAGTAAATGGGTGAGATTCTTTATATATCCTTAATGAAACCTACAATGATATATATTTAAATGGATTTGTATCAGCATTTGCATAACCACAATTAAGACATGTTATCATCTACAACTGCATACCAAAAGTTTGTTCACATACCACTGTATGGTAGTGATAATATCATGTAACTTGGGTATTCTTTTGACGTCAATAAATAACTTCTACAAAACTGACAATGAATCACATATTTTCCATGTTTAATATATCCTTAACTTTGATTGGGATAGTTTGGTCTCTTGTGCAAAATTTCGAATTTTGGCAAGATGAAATGGACATGGAGGGTTATATTTTCGAAATTCTTATTTCCTGAAATTTCGATGTAAATATTACAGTTCCAATCTCTGAGAAAAACATCAACACAAGCACATTGCATTTTGCATGGGAACAAACATGACTTGTGTTTAAAGCTTTTGGAATTTGTGAAGTCATTGCTTTATCATGTACGGAGGGCGCCTCCGTTCTTACCTTCAAACGTATTTTTGTTACCCAATTCCTAGTGTATTTCATTCAGATTCATGAGTGAATTTATTTCGCTGAATCTTAGTTGGTATTCTTTCATTACATAAAGATGAAATTTATTTGGCTGAATCAAAGATGCAATTAACCAAATAGCTTTATTACCAACGAGGGTTCATATTTTTAATATGTTTCCCTAGGGTAAAATATCACTTTCTCATTGTGACGTCACTTAATAAACAATGCTTTGACGTCACAGTTCGGGTAGGACCCTGGGCTCTTAAAAACTGAAAGAAGATATAATGATAACCTACCATAAAATCAATCTAGTTAAAACTAGATGTATTGATCCGTCAATACATCTAGAGAATCACTGATTGAGGTCATGTTCAGCTGACCTTTGACTATTTTTGAACCGACCAATTAAATGAGGACAGGAAGACAGCTTTCAACCAATCAAAGGCGGGTTTATTTTGCATCTTGGTTAATGTCACATGCTGACGTTTACCCTACGTTTATATATATTTATCATTTAAAACTTATTTTGTCATTTTTTGACCTAATTTGTTGATTTGCTTTTGCACAAATTATGAAATAAACAACCTAAAACTATTCCGTCAACATTATCAGCACATAATTTATGCTGTCATAATATTTTTCAACACAGTTCACTGCAAAACATTGGTAACATTCGGATTTTGTAATCGAGGTACTTAAGAACGGCGAAACAATCGCATTGACACGCGATTCGAAGAGCTGGGCCAGCTCTCTTTTGATTGGGTGATGTTCGCGCCTGCTCGACACGGAATAAACCTGTAATTCGCTCGATGTAATAACGGACTTCGGGACGTATTATAGTACAGCTACTTTTAACTAGATTGCCATAAAATTGAACGAGATTAGTAAACTGGCGTGATGTTGTAGAACCAAAATAAACATAGGATATTTTGCTTTTCTTGACAAACATCATATTATTTTTATCGAGTGATAACATTTAAATTTGGACTGATAGCACGTTTCAATGATATTTTCACGAGTAGCTGATAACACGGTTTATTTCACTGATAGATCCCGGTATTTTAACGGCTTTGTTCTTATAGATCCTGGTATTTTAATGGCTTTTTACTTATAGATCCTGGTATTTCAACAGCTTTTTTCTTATAGATCCTGGTATTTCAATGGCTTTAAACTTATAGAACCCGGTAATTTAACGGCTTTTTACTTATAGATCCTAGTATTTCAAAAGCTTTTTACTTAAAGATCCCGGTAATTCTTAACGGCTTTTTTCTTATAGATCCTGGTATTTCAACAGCTTTTTACTTACAGATCCCGGTATTTAAACGGCTTTTTACTTATAGATCCCAGTAATTTAACGGCTTTTTACTAATAGATCCTGGTATTTCACCGGCTTCCATATAAAAAGGCAACATCTGCTTTTCTGAACTAATGACTAGAGAAAGCTGAGAAAAGACAAAATCTGAGATCATCCAGCCACTATTGCCAAAGAATGCTGCAATAATAAGAGTATCTTCCGCAATCTGATTCTTTTCATATTATACACCAGTATCTGTTACAGCGGTCAGTGCTACAACAACACCAGTATCTGCTACATCTGTCACGGCCACAACATCACCAACTATATCTACTACAACTGTCAGTGCTACAACACCAGTATCTGCTACAACTGTCATTGCTAAAACAACACCAGTATCTGCCACAACTGTCAGTGCTACAACACCTACTGTATCTGCCACAACTGTCAGTGCTACAACAACACCAGTATCTCCAACAACTGTAAGTGGTACAACTACACCAATATCTGCTACAACTGTCAGTGCTACAACAACACCAGCATCTGCTACAACTGTCAGTGCTACAACAACACCAGTGTCTGCTACAACTGCCAGTGGTACAACAACACCAGTATCTGCTACAACTGTAAGTGCTACAACAACACCAGTGTCTGCTACAACTGTCAGTGCTACAACACCAGTATCTGCTACAACTGTCAGTGCTACAACTACACCAGTATCTGCTACAACTGTCAGTGCTACAATACCAGTATCTGCTACAACTGTCAGTGCTACAACAACACCAGTATCTGCTACAACTGTCAGTGCTACAACACCTACTGTATCTGCCACAACTGTCAGTGCTACAACAACACCAGTGTCTTCTACAACTGTCAGTGCTACAACAACACCAGTATCTGCCACAACTGTCAGTGCTACAACAACACCAGTATCTGCTACAACTGTAAGTGCTACAACAACACCAGTGTCTGCTACAACTGTCAGTGCTACAACACCAGTATCTGCTACAACTGTCAGTGCTACAACTACACCAGTATCTGCTACAACTGTCAGTGCTACAACACCAGTATCTGCTACAACTGTCAGTGCTACAACAACACCAGTATCTGCTACAACTGTCAGTGCTACAACACCTACTGTATCTGCCACAACTGTCAGTGCTACAACAACACCAGTGTCTTCTACAACTGTCAGTGCTACAACAACACCAGTATCTGCCACAACTGTCAGTGCTACAACTACACCAGTATCTGCTACAACTGTCAGTGCTACAACAACACCGGTATCTGCTACACCTGTCAGTGCTACAACAACACCAGTGTCTGCTACAACTGTCAGTGGTACAACAACACCAATATCTGCTACAACTGTCAGTGCTACAACAACACCAGTATCTGCTACAACTGTCAGTGCTACAACACCAGTATCTGCTGCAACTGTCAGTGCTACAACACCTACTGTATCTGCTACAACTGTCAGTGCTACAACAACACCAGTATCTGCTACAACACCAGTATCTGCTACAACTGTCAGTGCTACAACAACACCAGTATCTGCTACAACTGTCAGTGCTACAACACCTACTGTATCTGCCACAACTGTCAGTGCTACAACAACACCAGTGTCTTCTACAACTGTCAGTGCTACAACAACACCAGTATCTGCCACAACTGTCAGTGCTACAACTACACCAGTATCTGCTACAACTGTCAGTGCTACAACAACACCGGTATCTGCTACAACTGTCAGTGCTACAACAACACCAGTATCTGCAACAACTGTAAGTGGTACAACAACACCAGTATCTGCTACAACTGTCAGTGCTACAACAACACCAGTATCTGCCACAACTGTCAGTGCTAGAACACCTACTGTCTCTGTTACAACTGTCAGTGCTACAACAACACCAGTATCTGCTACAACTGTCAGTGCTACAACACCAGTATCTGCTACAACTGTCAGTGCTACAACTACACCAGTATCTGCTACAACTGTCAGTGCTACAACACCAATATCTGCTACAACTGTCAGTGCTACAACAATACCAGTATCTGCTACAACTGTCAGTGCTACAACAACACCAGTATCTGCTACAACTGTCAGTGCTACAACAACACCGGTATCTGCTACAAACGTCAGTGCTACAACAACACCAGTATCTGCTACAACTGTCAGTGGTACAACACCAGTATCTGCTACAACTGTCAGTGGTACAACTACACCAATATCTGCTACAACTGTCAGTGCTACAACACCAATATCTGCTACAACTGTCAGTGCTACAACACCTACTGTATCTGCTACAACTGTCAGTGCTACAACAACACCAGTATCTGCTACAACTGTCAGTGCTACAACACCTACTGTATCTGCTACAACTGTCAGTGCTACAACAACACCAGTATCTGCTACAACTGTAAGTGCTACAACACCTACTGTATCTGCTTCAACTGTCAGTGCTACAACAACACCAGTATCTGCTACAACTGTTAGTGCTACAACACCTACTGTATCTGCCACAATTGTCAGTGCTACAACAACACCAGTATCTGCTACAACTGTCAATGCTACAACACCTACAGTATCTGCTACAACTGTCAGTGCTACAACAACACCAGTATCTGCTACAACTGTCAGTGCTACAACAACACCAGTGTCTGCTACAACTGTCAGTGCTACAACACCAGTATCTGCTACAACTGTCAGTGCTACAACTACACCAGTATCTGCTACAACTGTCAGTGCTACAACACCAGTATCTGCTACAACTGTCAGTGCTACAACAACACCAGTATCTGCTACAACTGTCAGTGCTACAACACCTACTGTATCTGCCACAACTGTCAGTGCTACAACAACACCAGTGTCTTCTACAACTGTCAGTGCTACAACAACACCAGTATCTGCCACAACTGTCAGTGCTACAACTACACCAGTATCTGCTACAACTGTCAGTGCTACAACTACACCAGTATCTGCTACAACTGTCAGTGCTACAACACCAGTATCTGCTACAACTGTCAGTGCTACAACAACACCAGTATCTGCTACAACTGTCAGTGCTACAACACCTACTGTATCTGCCACAACTGTCAGTGCTACAACAACACCAGTGTCTTCTACAACTGTCAGTGCTACAACAACACCAGTATCTGCCACAACTGTCAGTGCTACAACTACACCAGCATCTGCTACAACTGTCAGTGGTACAACACCAGTATCTGCTACAACTGTCAGTGGTACAACTACACCAATATCTGCTACAACTGTCAGTGCTACAACACCAATATCTGCTACAACTGTCAGTGCTACAACACCTACTGTATCTGCTACAACTGTCAGTGCTACAACAACACCAGTATCTGCTACAACTGTCAGTGCTACAACACCTACTGTATCTGCTACAACTGTCAGTGCTACAACAACACCAGTATCTGCTACAACTGTAAGTGCTACAACACCTACTGTATCTGCTTCAACTGTCAGTGCTACAACAACACCAGTATCTGCTACAACTGTTAGTGCTACAACACCAGTATCTGCTACAACTGTCAGTGCTACAACACCAGTATCTGCTACAACTGTCAGTGCTACAACTACATCAGTATCTGCTACAACTGCCAGTGCTACAACACCAGTATCTGCTACAACTGTCAGTGCTACAACAACACCATTATCTTCTACAACTGTCAGTGCTACAACACCTACTGTATCTGCTACAACTGTCAGTGCTACAACAACACCAGTGTCTGCTACAACTGTCAGTGCTACAACACCAGTATCTGCTACAACTGTCAGTGCTACAACACCAATATCTGCTACAACTGTCAGTGCTACAACACCAGTATCTGCTACAACTGTCAGTGCTACAACAACACCAGTATCTGCTACAACTGTCAGTGCTACAACACCTACTGTATCTGCCACAACTGTCAGTGCTACAACAACACCAGTGTCTGCTACAACTGTCAGTGCTACAACAACACCAGTATCTGCTACAACTGTTAGTGCTACAACACCTACTGTATCTGCCACAATTGTCAGTGCTACAACAACACCAGTATCTGCTACAACTGTCAGTGCTACAACACCTACAGTATCTGCTACAACTGTAAGTGCTACAACAACACCAGTATCTGCTACAACTGTCAGTGCTACAACAACACCAGTATCTGCTACAACTGTCAGTGCTACAACAACACCGGTATCTGCTACAACTGTCAGTGCTACAACAACACCAGTGTCTGCTACAACTGTCAGTGGTACAACAACACCAATATCTGCTACAACCGTCAGTGCTACAACAACACCAGTATCTGCTACAACTGTAAGTGCTACAACACCAATATCTGCTACAACTGTCAGTGCTACAACACCAGTATCTGCTACAACTGTCAGTGCTACAACAACACCAGTATCTGCTACAACTGTCAGTACTACAACACCTACTGTATCTGCTACAACTGTCAGTGCTACAACAACACCAGTGTCTGCTACAACTGTCAGTGCTACAACAACACCAGTATCTGCTACAACTGTTAGTGCTACAACACCTACTGTATCTGCCACAATTGTCAGTGCTACAACAACACCAGTATCTGCTACAACTGTCAGTGCTACAACACCTACAGTATCTGCTACAACTGTAAGTGCTACAACAACACCAGTATCTGCTACAACTGTCAGTGCTACAACACCTAGGGTATCTGCTACAACTGTCAGTGCTACAACAACACCAGTATCTGCTACAACTGTCAGTGCTACAACAACACCGGTATCTGCTACAACTGTCAGTGCTACAACAACACCAGTATCTGCTACAACTGTCAGTGCTACAACAACACCAGTGTCTGCTACAACTGTCAGTGGTACAACAAATCCAATATCTGCTACAACCGTCAGTGCTACAACAACACCAGTATCTGCTACAACTGTCAGTGGTACAACACCAATATCTGCTACAACTGTCAGTGCTACAACACCAATATCTGCTACAACTGTCAGTGCTACAACACCTACAGTATCTGCTACAACTGTCAGTGCTACAACAACACCAGTATCTGCTACAACTGTCAGTGCTACAACACCTACTGTATCTGCTACAACTGTCAGTGCTACAACAACACCAGTATCTGCTACAACTGTAAGTGCTACAACACCTACTGTATCTGCTACAACTGTCAGTGCTACAACAACACCAGTATCTGCTACAACTGTTAGTGCTACAACAACACCAGTATCTGCTACAACTGTTAGTGCTACAACACCTACTGTATCTGCCACAATTGTCAGTGCTACAACAACACCAGTTTCTGCTACAACTGTCAGTGCTACAACAACACCAGTATCGGCTACAACTGTCAGTGCTACAACAACACCAGTATCTGCCACAACTGTCAGTGCTACAACTACACCGGTATCAGCTACAACTGTAAATGCTACAACAACGCCAGTATCTGCTACAACTGTCAGTGCTACAACAACGCCAGTATCTGCCACAGCTGTCAGTGCTACAACAACACCAGTATCTGCTACAACTGTCAGAACGACAGCACCTACTGTATCTGCTAAAACTTTTAGTCCTACAACAACATCAGTATCTGCCACAACTGTCAGTGCTACAACACCAGTATCAGCTGCAACTGTCAGTGCTACAACACGTACTGTATCTGCTACAACTGTCAGTGCTACAACAACACCAGTATCTGCCACAACTGTCAGTGCTACAACACCTACTGTATCTGCTACAACTGTCAGTGCTACAACAACACCAGTACCTGCTACAACTGTCAGTGCTACAACACCTACTGTATCTGCCACAACTGTCAGTGCTACAACAACACCAGTGTCGGCTACAACTGTCAGTGCTACAACAACACCAGTATCTGCTACAACTGTTAGTGCTACAACACCTACTGTATCTGCCACAATTGTCAGTGCTACAACAGCACCGGTATCTGCTACAACTGTCAGTGGTACAACTACACCTACAGTATCTGCTACAACTGTCAGTGCCACAACAACACCAGTATCTGCTACAACTGTCAGTGCTACAACAACACCAGTGTCTGTTACAACTGTCAGTGCTACAACACCAGTATCTGCTACAACTGTCAGTGCTACAACTACACCAGTATCTGCTACCACTGCCAGTGCTACAACACCAGTATCTGCTACAACTGTCAGTGCTACACCAACACCAGTATCTGCTACAACTGTCAGTGCTACAACACCTACTGTATCTGCCACAACTGTCAGTGCTACAACAACACCAGTGTCTGCTACAACTGTCAGTGCTACAACAACACCAGTATCTGCTACAACTGTAAGTGCTACAACACCTACTGTATCTGCTACAACTGTCAGTGCTACAACAACACCAGTATCTGCTACAACTGTCAGTGCTACAACAACACCAGTATCTGCTACAACTGTCAGTGCTACAACAACACCAGTATCTGCCACAACTGTCAGTGCTACAACACCTACTGTATCTGCTACAACTGTCAGTGCTACAACAACACCAGTGTCTGCTACAACTGTCAGTGCTACAACACCAGTATCTGCTACAACTGTAAGTGCTACAACACCTACTTTATCTGCTACAACTGTCAGTGCTACAACAACACCAGTATCTGCTACAACTGTTAGTGCTACAACACCTACTGTACTTGCCACAATTGTCAGTGCTACAACAACACCAGTTTCTGCTACAACTGTCAGTGCTACAACACCTACAGTATCTGCTACAACTGTCAGTGCTACAACAACACCATTATCTGCTACAACTGTCAGTGCTACAACAACACCAGTGTCTGCTACAACTGTCAGTGCTACAACACCAGTATCTGCTACAACTGTCAGTGCTACAACTACACCAGTATCTGCTACAACTGTCAGTGCTACAACAACACCAGTATCTGCTACAACTGTCAGTGCTACAACACCTACTGTATCTGCCACAACTGTCAGTGCTACAACAACACCAGTGTCTGCTACAACTGTAAGTGCTACAACACCTACTGTATCTGCTACAACTGTCAGTGCTACAACACCTACTGTATCTGCTACAACTGTCAGTGCTACAACACCTACTGTATCTGCTACAACTGTAAGTGCTACAACAACACCAGTATCTGCTACAACTGTCAGTGCTACAAAAACACCAGTGTCTGCTACAACTGTCAGTGCTACAACAACACCAGTATCTGCTACAACTGTCAGTGCTACAACAACACCGGTATCTGCTACAACTGTCAGTGCTACAACACCTACAGTATCTGCTACAACAACACCAGTATCTGCTACAACTGTCAGTGCTACAACAACACCAGTATCTGCTACAACTGTCAGTGCTACAACACCTACTGTATCTGCTACAACTGTCAGTGCTACAACAACACCAGTATCTGCTACAACTGTAAGTGCTACAACACCTACTGTATCTGCTACAACTGTCAGTGCTACAACAACACCAGTATCTGCTACAACTGTTAGTGCTACAACACCTACTGTATCTGCCACAATTGTCAGTGCTACAACAACACCAGTTTCTGCTACAACTGTCAGTGCTACAACAACACCAGTATCGGCTACAACTGTCAGTGCTACAACAACACCAGTATCTGCCACAACTGTCAGTGCTACAACTACACCGGTATCAGCTACAACTGTCAGTGCTACAACAACGCCAGTATCTGCTACAACTGTCAGTGCTACAACAACGCCAGTATCTGCCACAGCTGTCAGTGCTACAACAACACCAGTATCTGCTACAACTGTCAGAACGACAGCACCTACTGTATCTGCTAAAACTTTTAGTCCTACAACAACATCAGTATCTGCTACAACTGTCAGTGCTACAACACCAGTATCTGCTGCAACTGTCAGTTCTACAACACCTACTGTATCTGCTACAACTGTCAGTGCTACAACAACACCAGTATCTGCCACAACTGTCAGTGCTACAACACCTACTGTATCTGCTACAACTGTCAGTGCTACAACAACACCAGTATCTGCTACAACTGTCAGTGCTACAACACCTACTGTATCTGCCACAACTGTCAGTGCTACAACAACACCAGTGTCTGCTACAACTGTCAGTGCTACAACAACACCAGTATCTGCTACAACTGTTAGTGCTACAACACCTACTGTATCTGCCACAATTGTCAGTGCTACAACAACACCGGTATCTGCTACAACTGTCAGTGGTACAACTACACCTACAGTATCTGCTACAACTGTCAGTGCTACAAAAACAACAGTATCTGCTACAACTGTCAGTGCTACAACAACACCAGTGTCTGCTACAACTGTCAGTGCTACAACACCAGTATCTGCTACAACTGTCAGTGCTACAACTACACCAGTATCTGCTACAACTGCCAGTGCTACAACACCAGTATCTGCTACAACTGTCAGTGCTACACCAACACCATTATCTGCTACAACTGTCAGTGCTACAACACCTACTGTATCTGCCACAGTTGTCAGTGCTACAACAACACTAGTATCTGCTACAACTGTCAGTGCTACAACAACACCAGTATCTGCTACAACTGTCAGTGCTACAACAACACCAGTATCTGCTACAACTGTAAGTGCTACAACACCTACTGTATCTGCCACAATTGTCAGTGCTACAACAACACCAGTTTCTGCTACAACTGTCAGTGCTACAACACCTACAGTATCTGCTACAACTGTCAGTGCTACAACAACACCAATATCTGCTACAACTGTCAGTGCTACAACAACACCAGTATCTGCCACAACTGTCAGTGCTACAACACCTACTGTATCTGCTACAACTGTCAGTGCTACAACAACACCAGTGTCTGCTACAACTGTCAGTGCTACAACACCAGTATCTGCTACAACTGTAAGTGCTACAACACCTACTTTATCTGCTACAACTGTCAGTGCTACAACAACACCAGTATCTGCTACAACTGTTAGTGCTACAACACCTACTGTACTTGCCACAATTGTCAGTGCTACAACAACACCAGTTTCTGCTACAACTGTCAGTGCTACAACACCTACAGTATCTGCTACAACTGTCAGTGCTACAACAACACCATTATCTGCTACAACTGTCAGTGCTACAACAACACCAGTGTCTGCTACAACTGTCAGTGCTACAACACCAGTATCTGCTACAACTGTCAGTGCTACAACTACACCAGTATCTGCTACAACTGTCAGTGCTACAACAACACCAGTATCTGCTACAACTGTCAGTGCTACAACACCTACTGTATCTGCCACAACTGTCAGTGCTACAACAACACCAGTGTCTGCTACAACTGTAAGTGCTACAACACCTACTGTATCTGCTACAACTGTCAGTGCTACAACACCTACTGTATCTGCTACAACTGTCAGTGCTACAACACCTACTGTATCTGCTACAACTGTAAGTGCTACAACAACACCAGTATCTGCTACAACTGTCAGTGCTACAAAAACACCAGTGTCTGCTACAACTGTCAGTGCTACAACAACACCAGTATCTGCTACAACTGTCAGTGCTACAACAACACCGGTATCTGCTACAACTGTCAGTGCTACAACACCTACAGTATCTGCTACAACAACACCAGTATCTGCTACAACTGTCAGTGCTACAACAACACCAGTATCTGCTACAACTGTCAGTGCTACAACACCTACTGTATCTGCTACAACTGTCAGTGCTACAACAACACCAGTATCTGCTACAACTGTAAGTGCTACAACACCTACTGTATCTGCTACAACTGTCAGTGCTACAACAACACCAGTATCTGCTACAACTGTTAGTGCTACAACACCTACTGTATCTGCCACAATTGTCAGTGCTACAACAACACCAGTTTCTGCTACAACTGTCAGTGCTACAACAACGCCAGTATCTGCCACAGCTGTCAGTGCTACAACAACACCAGTATCTGCTACAACTGTCAGAACGACAGCACCTACTGTATCTGCTAAAACTTTTAGTCCTACAACAACATCAGTATCTGCTACAACTGTCAGTGCTACAACACCAGTATCTGCTGCAACTGTCAGTTCTACAACACCTACTGTATCTGCTACAACTGTCAGTGCTACAACAACACCAGTATCTGCCACAACTGTCAGTGCTACAACACCTACTGTATCTGCTACAACTGTCAGTGCTACAACAACACCAGTATCTGCTACAACTGTCAGTGCTACAACACCTACTGTATCTGCCACAACTGTCAGTGCTACAACAACACCAGTGTCTGCTACAACTGTCAGTGCTACAACAACACCAGTATCTGCTACAACTGTTAGTGCTACAACACCTACTGTATCTGCCACAATTGTCAGTGCTACAACAACACCGGTATCTGCTACAACTGTCAGTGGTACAACTACACCTACAGTATCTGCTACAACTGTCAGTGCTACAAAAACAACAGTATCTGCTACAACTGTCAGTGCTACAACAACACCAGTGTCTGCTACAACTGTCAGTGCTACAACACCAGTATCTGCTACAACTGTCAGTGCTACAACTACACCAGTATCTGCTACAACTGCCAGTGCTACAACACCAGTATCTGCTACAACTGTCAGTGCTACACCAACACCATTATCTGCTACAACTGTCAGTGCTACAACACCTACTGTATCTGCCACAGTTGTCAGTGCTACAACAACACCAGTGTCTGTTACAACTGTCAGTGCTACAACAACACCAGTATCTGCTACAACTGTAAGTGCTACAACACCTACTGTATCTGCTACAACTGTCAGTGCTACAACAACACTAGTATCTGCTACAACTGTCAGTGCTACAACAACACCAGTATCTGCTACAACTGTCAGTGCTACAACAACACCAGTATCTGCTACAACTGTAAGTGCTACAACACCTACTGTATCTGCCACAATTGTCAGTGCTACAACAACACCAGTTTCTGCTACAACTGTCAGTGCTACAACACCTACAGTATCTGCTACAACTGTCAGTGCTACAACAACACCAATATCTGCTACAACTGTCAGTGCTACAACAACACCAGTATCTGCCACAACTGTCAGTGCTACAAAACCTACTGTATCTGCTACAACTGTCAGTGCTACAACAACACCAGTATCTGCTACAACTGTCAGTGCTACAACACCTACAGTATCTGCTACAACTGTCAGTGCTACAACAACACCAGTATCTGCTACAACTCTCAGTGCTACAACAACACCAGTGTCTGCTACAACTGTCAGTGCTACAACACCAGTATCTGCTTCAACTGTCAGTGCTACAACACCTACTGTATCTGCTACAACTGTCAGTGCTACAACAACACCAGTATCTGCTACAACTGTTAGTGCTACAACACCTACTGTATCTGCCACAATTGTCAGTGCTACAACAACACCAGTTTCTGCTACAACTGTCAGTGCTACAACACCTACAGTATCTGCTACAACTGTCAGTGCTACAACAACACCAGTATCTGCTACAACTGTCAGTGCTACAACAACACCAGTGTCTGCTACAACTGTCAGTGCTACAACACCAGTATCTGCTACAACTGTCAGTGCTACAACTACACCAGTATCTGCTACAACTGTCAGTGCTACAACAACACCAGTATCTGCTACAACTGTCAGTGCTACAACACCTACTGTATCTGCCACAACTGTCAGTGCTACAACAACACCAGTGTCTGCTACAACTGTCAGTGCTACAACAACACCGGTATCTGCTACAACTGTAAGTGCTACAACACCTACTGTATCTGCTACAACTGTCAGTGCTACAACAACACCAGTGTCTGCTACAACAGTCAGTGCTACAACAACACCAGTATCTGCTACAACTGTCAGTGCTACAACAACACCAGTATCTGCTACAACTGTCAGTGCTACAACACCAGTATCTGCTACAACTGTCAGTGCTACAACAACGACAGTGTCTGCTAAAACTGTCAGTGCTACAACAACACCAGTATCTGCTACAACTGTCAGTGCTACAACACCAGTATCTGCTACAACTGTCAGTGGTACAACTACACCATTATCTGCTACAACTGCCATTGCTACAACACCAATATCTGCTACAACTGTCAGTGCTACAACAACACCAGTATCTGCTACAACTGTCAGTGCTACAACACCTACTGTATCTGCCACAACTGTCAGTGCTACAACAACACCAGTGTCTGCTACAACTGTCAGTGCTACAACAACACCAGTATCTGCTACAACTGTCAGTGCTACAACAACACCAGTGTCTGCTACAACTGTCAGTGCTACAACAACACCAGTATCTGCTACAACTGTCAGTGCTACAACAACACCAGTATCTGCTACAACTGTCAGTGCTACAACAACACCAGTATCTGCTACAACTGTCAGTGCTACAACAACACCAGTATCTGCTACAACTGTCAGTGCTACAACAACACTGGTATCAGCTACAACTGTCAGTGCTACAACAACACCAGTGTCTGCTAGAACTGTTAGTGGTACAACAACACCAATATCTGCAACAACTGTCAGTGCTACAACAACACAAGTATCTGCTACAACTGTCAGTGCTACAACAACACCAGTATCTGCCACAACTGTCAGTGCTACAACAACACCAGTATCTGCTACAACTGTCAGTGCTACAACAACACTGGTATCTGCTACAACTGTCAGTGCTACAACAACACCAGTGTCTGCTAGAACTGTTAGTGGTACAACAACACCAATATCTGCTACAACTGTCAGTGCTACAACAACACCAGTATCTGCTACAACTGTCAGTGCTACAACACCAGTATCTGCTACAACTGTCAGTGCTACAACACCAATATCTGCTACAACTGTCAGTGCTAAAACACCTACTGTATCTGCTACAACTGTCAGTGCGACAACAACACCAGTATCTGCTACAACTGTTAGTGCTACAACACCTACTGTATCTGCCACAATTGTCAGTGCTACAACAACACCAGTATCTGCTACAACTGTCAGTGCTACAACACCTACAGTATCTGCTACAACTGTCAGTGCTACAACAACACCAGTATCTGCTACAACTGTCAGTGCTACAACAACACCAGTATCTGCTACAACTGTCAGTGCTACAACACCTACTGTATCTGCCACAACTGTCAGTGCTACAACACCAGTGTCTGCTACAACTGTCAGTGCTACAACAACACCAGTGTCTGCTACAACTGTCAGTGCTACAACAACACCAGTGTCTGCTACAACTGTCAGTGCTACAACAACACCAGTATCTGCTACAACTGTCAGTGCTACAACACCAGTATCTGCTACAACTGTCAGAGGTACAACTACACCAATATCTACTACAACTGTCAGTGCTACAACACCAATATCTGCTACAACTGTCAGTGCTACAACAACACCAGTATCTGCTACAACTGTCAGTGCTACAACACCTACTGTATCTGCCACAACTGTCAGTGCTACAACAACACCAGTGTCTGCTACAACTGTCAGTGCTACAACAACACCAGTATCTGCTACAACTGTCAGTGCTACAACAACGACAGTGTCTGCTACAACTGTCAGTGCTACAACAACACCAGTATCTGCTACAACTTTCAGTGCTACAACACCAGTATCTGCTACAACTGTCAGTGGTACAACTACACCAATATCTGCTACAACTGTCAGTGCTACAACACCAATATCTGCTACAACTGTCAGTGCTACAACAACACCAGTATCTGCTACAACTGTCAGTGCTACAACACCTACTGTATCTGCCACAACTGTCAGTGCTACAACAACACCAGTATCTGCTACAACTGTCAGTGCTACAACAGCACCGGTATCTGCTACAACTGTCAGTGCTACAACAACACCAGTATCTGCTACAACTGTCAGTGCAACAAAAACACCAGTATCTGCTACAACTGTCAGTGCTACAACAACACCGGTATCTGCTACAACTGTCAGTGCTACAACAACACCAGTGTCTGCTACAACTGTCAGTGCTACAACAACACCAGTATCTGCTACAACTGTCAGTGCTACAACACCAGTATCTGCTACAACTGTCAGTGCTACAACACCAATATCTGCTACAACTGTCAGTGCTAAAACACCTACTGTATCTGCTACAACTGTCAGTGCTACAACAACACCAGTATCTGCTACAACTGTTAGTGCTACAACACCTACTGTATCTGCCACAATTGTCAGTGCTACAACAACACCAGTATCTGCTACAACTGTCAGTGCTACAACACCTACAGTATCTGCTACAACTGTCAGTGCTACAACAACACCAGTATCTGCTACAACTGTCAGTGCTACAACAACACCAGTATCTGCTACAACTGTCAGTGCTACAACAACACCAGTGTCTGCTACAACTGTCAGTGCTACAACAACACCAGTGTCTGCTACAACTGTCAGTGCTACAACAACACCAGTATCTGCTACAACTGTTAGTGCTACAACACCAGTATCTGCTACAACTGTCAGTGGTACAACTACACCAATATCTGCTACAACTGTCAGTGCTACAACAACACCGGTATCTGCTACAACTGTCAGTGCTACAACAACACCAGTGTCTGCTACAACTGTCAGTGGTACAACAACACCAATATCTGCTACAACTGTCAGTGCTACAACAACACCAGTATCTGCTAAAACTGTCAGTGCTACAACACCAGTATCTGCTACAACTGTCAGTGCTACAACACCAATATCTGCTACAACTGTCAGTGCTACAACACCTACTGTATCTGCTACAACTGTCAGTGCTACAACAACACCAGTATCTGCTACAACTGTCAGTGCTACAACACCTACTGTATCTGCCACAATTGTCAGTGCAACAACACCAGTATCTGCTACAACTGTCAGTGCTACAACACCTACAATATCTGCTACAACTGTCAGTGCTACAACACCAGTATCTGCTACAACTGTCAGTGCTACAACAACACCAGTATCTGCTACAACTGTCAGTGCTACAACAACACCAGTGTCTGCTACAACTGTCAGTGCTACAACAACACCAGTATCTGCTACAACTGTTAGTGCTACAACACCAGTATCTGCTACAACTGTCAGTGGTACAACTACACCAATATCTGCTACAACTGTCAGTGCTACAACACCAATATCTGCTACAACTGTCAGTGCTACAACAACACCAGTATCTGCTACAACTGTCAGTGCTACAACACCTACTGTATCTGCCACAACTGTCAGTGCTACAACAACACCAGTGTCTGCTACAACTGTCAGTGCTACAACAACACCAGTATCTGCTACAACTGTCAGTGCTACAACAACACCAGTATCTGCTACAACTGTCAGTGCTACAACAACACCAGTGTCTGCTACAACTGTCAGTGCTACAACACCTACCGTATCTGCCACAACTGTCAGTGCTACAACAACACCAGTATCTGCTACAACTGTCAGTGCTACAACAACACCAGTATCTGCTACAACTGTCAGTGCTACAACAACACCAGTATCTGCTACAACTGTCAGTGCTACAACACCTACTGTATCTGCCACAACTGTCAGTGCTACAACAACACCAGTGTCTGCTACAACTGTCAGTGCTACAACAACACCAGTATCTGCTACAACTGTCAGTGCTACAACAACGACAGTGTCTGCTACAACTGTCAGTGCTACAACAACACCAGTATCTGCTACAACTGTCAGTGCTACAACAACACCAGTATCTGCTACAACTGTCAGTGCTACAACAACACCAGTATCTGCTACAACTGTCAGTGCTACAACACCTACTGTATCTGCCACAACTGTCAGTGCTACAACAACACCAGTGTCTGCTACAACTGTCAGTGCTACAACAACACCAGTATCTGCTACAACTGTCAGTGCTACAACAACGACAGTGTCTGCTACAACTGTCAGTGCTACAACAACACCAGTATCTGCTACAACTTTCAGTGCTACAACACCAGTATCTGCTACAACTGTCAGTGGTACAACTACACCAATATCTGCTACAACTGTCAGTGCTACAACACCAATATCTGCTACAACTGTCAGTGCTACAACAACACCAGTATCTGCTACAACTGTCAGTGCTACAACACCTACTGTATCTGCCACAACTGTCAGTGCTACAACAACACCAGTATCTGCTACAACTGTCAGTGCTACAACAGCACCGGTATCTGCTACAACTGTCAGTGCTACAACAACACCAGTATCTGCTACAACTGTCAGTGCTACAAAAACACCAGTATCTGCTACAACTGTCAGTGCTACAACAACACCGGTATCTGCTACAACTGTCAGTGCTACAACAACACCAGTGTCTGCTACAACTGTCAGTGGTACAACAACACCAATATCTGCTACAACTGTCAGTGCTACAACAACACCAGTATCTGCTACAACTGTCAGTGCTACAACACCAGTATCTGCTACAACTGTCAGTGCTACAACACCAATATCTGCTACAACTGTCAGTGCTAAAACACCTACTGTATCTGCTACAACTGTCAGTGCTACAACAACACCAGTATCTGCTACAACTGTTAGTGCTACAACACCTACTGTATCTGCCACAATTGTCAGTGCTACAACAACACCAGTATCTGCTACAACTGTCAGTGCTACAACACCTACAGTATCTGCTACAACTGTCAGTGCTACAACAACACCAGTATCTGCTACAACTGTCAGTGCTACAACAACACCAGTATCTGCTACAACTGTCAGTGCTACAACAACACCAGTGTCTGCTACAACTGTCAGTGCTACAACAACACCAGTGTCTGCTACAACTGTCAGTGCTACAACAACACCAGTATCTGCTACAACTGTTAGTGCTACAACACCAGTATCTGCTACAACTGTCAGTGGTACAACTACACCAATATCTGCTACAACTGTCAGTGCTACAACAACACCGGTATCTGCTACAACTGTCAGTGCTACAACAACACCAGTGTCTGCTACAACTGTCAGTGGTACAACAACACCAATATCTGCTACAACTGTCAGTGCTACAACAACACCAGTATCTGCTAAAACTGTCAGTGCTACAACACCAGTATCTGCTACAACTGTCAGTGCTACAACACCAATATCTGCTACAACTGTCAGTGCTACAACACCTACTGTATCTGCTACAACTGTCAGTGCTACAACAACACCAGTATCTGCTACAACTGTCAGTGCTACAACACCTACTGTATCTGCCACAATTGTCAGTGCAACAACACCAGTATCTGCTACAACTGTCAGTGCTACAACACCTACAGTATCTGCTACAACTGTCAGTGCTACAACACCAGTATCTGCTACAACTGTCAGTGCTACAACAACACCAGTATCTGCTACAACTGTCAGTGCTACAACAACACCAGTGTCTGCTACAACTGTCAGTGCTACAACAACACCAGTATCTGCTACAACTGTTAGTGCTACAACACCAGTATCTGCTACAACTGTCAGTGGTACAACTACACCAATATCTGCTACAACTGTCAGTGCTACAACACCAATATCTGCTACAACTGTCAGTGCTACAACAACACCAGTATCTGCTACAACTGTCAGTGCTACAACACCTACTGTATCTGCCACAACTGTCAGTGCTACAACAACACCAGTGTCTGCTACAACTGTCAGTGCTACAACAACACCAGTATCTGCTACAACTGTCAGTGCTACAACAACACCAGTATCTGCTACAACTGTCAGTGCTACAACAACACCAGTGTCTGCTACAACTGTCAGTGCTACAACACCTACCGTATCTGCCACAACTGTCAGTGCTACAACAACACCAGTATCTGCTACAACTGTCAGTGCTACAACAACACAAGTATCTGCTACAACTGTCAGTGCTACAACACCTACTGTATCTGCTACAACTGTCAGTGGTACAACTACACCAATATCTGCTACAACTGTCAGTGGTACAACAACACCAGTATCTGCTACAACTGTCAGTGCTACAACAACACCAGTATCTGCTACAACTGTCAGTGCTACAAAAACACCAGTATCTGCTACAACTGTCAGTGCTACAACAACACCGGTATCTGCTACAACTGTCAGTGCTACAACAACACCAGTGTCTGCTACAACTGTCAGTGGTACAACAACACCAATATCTGCTACAACTGTCAGTGCTACAACAACACCAGTATCTGCTACAACTGTCAGTGCTACAACACCAGTATCTGCTACAACTGTCAGTGCTACAACAACACCAGTATCTGCTACAACTGTCAGTGCTACAACAACACCAGTGTCTGCTACAACTGTCAGTGCTACAACACCTACCGTATCTGCCACAACTGTCAGTGCTACAACAACACCAGTATCTGCTACAACTGTCAGTGCTACAACAACACCAGTATCTGCTACAACTGTCAGTGCTACAACACCTACTGTATCTGCTACAACTGTCAGTGGTACAACTACACCAATATCTGCTACAACTGTCAGTGGTACAACTACACCAATATCTGCTACAACTGTCAGTGCTACAACACCAATATCTGCTACAACTGTCAGTGCTACAACACCTACTGTATCTGCCACAATTGTCAGTGCTACAACAACACCAGTATCTGCTACAACTGTCAGTGCTACAACAACACCAATATCTGCTACAACTGTCAGTGCTACAAAAACACCAGTATCTGCTACAACTGTCAGTGCTACAACAACACCGGTATCTGCTACAACTGTCAGTGCTACAACAACACCAGTGTCTGCTACAACTGTCAGTGGTACAACAACACCAATATCTGCTACAATTGTCAGTGCTACAACAACACCAGTATCTGCTACAACTGTCAGTGCTACAACACCAGTATCTGCTACAACTGTCAGTGCTACAACACCAATATCTGCTACAACTGTCAGTGGTAAAACACCTACTGTATCTGCTACAACTGTCAGTGCTACAACAACACCAATATCTGCTACAACTGTCAGTGCTACAACACCTACTGTATCTGCCACAATTGTCAGTGCTACAACAACACCAGTATCTGCTACAACTGTCAGTGCTACAACACCTACAGTATCTGCTACAACTGTCAGTGCTACAACAACACCAGTATCTGCTACAACTGTCAGTGCTACAACAACACCAGTATCTGCTACAACTGTCAGTGCTACAACACCAGTATCTGCTACAACTGTCAGTGCTACAACAACACCAGTATCTGCTACAACTGTCAGTGCTACAACAACACCTACTGTATCTGCCACAACTGTCAGTGCTACAACAACACCAGTGTCTGCTACAACTGTCAGTGCTACAACAACACCAGTGTCTGCTACAACTGTCAGTGCTACAACAACACCAGTGTCTGCTACAACTGTCAGTGCTACAACAACACCAGTATCTGCTACAACTGTTAGTGCTACAACACCAGTATCTGCTACAACTGTCAGTGGTACAACTACACCAATATCTGCTACAACTGTTAGTGCTACAACAACACCGGTATCTGCTACAACTGTCAGTGCTACAACAACACCAGTGTCTGCTACAACTGTCAGTGGTACAACAACACCAATATCTGCTACAACTGTCCGAGCTACAACAACACCAGTATCTGCTACAACTGTCAGTGCTACAACACCAGTATTTGCTACAACTGTCAGTGCTACAACACCTACTGTATCTGCTACAACTGTCAGTGCTACAACAACACCAGTATCTGCTACAATTGTCAGTGCAACAACACCTACTGTATCTGCCACAATTGTCAGTGCAACAACACCAGTATCTGCTACAACTGTCAGTGCTACAACAACACCAGTATCTGCTACAACTGTCAGTGCTACAACACCAGTATCTGCTACAACTGTCAGTGCTACAACACCAATATCTGCTACAACTGTCAGTGGTAAAACACCTACTGTATCTGCTACAACTGTCAGTGCTACAACAACACCAGTATCTGCTACAACTGTTAGTGCTACAACACCTACTGTATCTGCCACAATTGTCAGTGCTACAACAACACCAGTATCTGCTACAACTGTCAGTGCTACAACACCTACAGTATCTGCTACAACTGTCAATGCTACAACAACACCAGTATCTGCTACAACTGTCAGTGCTACAACAACACCAGTATCTGCTACAACTGTCAGTGCTACAACACCAGTATCTGCTACAACTGTCAGTGCTACAACAACACCAGTATCTGCTACAACTGTCAGTGCTACAACAACACCTACTGTATCTGCCACAACTGTCAGTGCTACAACAACACCAGTATCTGCTACAACTGTCAGAGCTACAACAACACCAGTGTCTGCTACAACTGTCAGTGCTACATCACCAGTATCTGCTACAACTGTCAGTGGTACAACTACACCAATATCTGCTACAACTGTTAGTGCTACAACAACACCGGTATCTGCTACAACTGTCAGTGCTACAACAACACCAGTGTCTGCTACAACTGTCAGTGGTACAACAACACCAATATCTGCTACAACTTTCAGTGCTACAACAACACCAGTATCTGCTACAACTGTCAGTGCTACAACACCAGTATCTGCTACAACTGTCAGTGCTACAACACCAATATCTGCTACAACTGTCAGTGCTACAACACCTACAGTATCTGCTACAACTGTCAGTGCTACAACAACACCAGTATCTGCTACAACTGTCAGTGCTACAACACCTACTGTATCTGCCACAATTGTCAGTGCAACAACACCAGTATCTGCTACAACTGTCAGTGCTACAACACCTACAGTATCTGCTACAACTGTCAGTGCTACAACACCAGTATCTGCTACAACTGTCAGTGCTACAACAACACCAGTATCTGCTACAACTGTCAGTGCTACAACAACACCAGTGTCTGCTACAACTGTCAGTGCTACAACAACACCAGTATCTGCTACAACTGTTAGTGCTACAACACCAGTATCTGCTACAACTGTCAGTGGTACAACTACACCAATATCTGCTACAACTGTCAGTGCTACAACACCAATATCTGCTACAACTGTCAGTGCTACAACACCTACAGTATCTGCTACAACTGTCAGTGCTACAACAACACCAGTATCTGCTACAACTGTCAGTGCTACAACACCTACTGTATCTGCCACAATTGTCAGTGCAACAACACCAGTATCTGCTACAACTGTCAGTGCTACAACACCTACAGTATCTGCTACAACTGTCAGTGCTACAACACCAGTATCTGCTACAACTGTCAGTGCTACAACAACACCAGTATCTGCTACAACTGTCAGTGCTACAACAACACCAGTGTCTGCTACAACTGTCAGTGCTACAACACCTACCGTATCTGCCACAACTGTCAGTGCTACAACAACACCAGTATCTGCTACAACTGTCAGTGCTACAACAACACCAGTATCTGCTACAACTGTCAGTGCTACAACACCTACTGTATCTGCTACAACTGTCAGTGGTACAACTACACCAATATCTGCTACAACTGTCAGTGGTACAACTACACCAATATCTGCTACAACTGTCAGTGCTACAACACCAATATCTGCTACAACTGTCAGTGCTACAACACCTACTGTATCTGCCACAATTGTCAGTGCTACAACAACACCAGTATCTGCTACAACTGTCAGTGCTACAACAACACCAGTATCTGCTACAACTGTCAGTGCTACAACAACACCAGTATCTGCTACAACTGTCAGTGCTACAACAACACCGGTATCTGCTACAACTGTCAGTGCTACAACAACACCAGTGTCTGCTACAACTGTCAGTGGTACAACAACACCAATATCTGCTACAACTGTCAGTGCTACAACAACACCAGTGTCTGCTACAACTGTCAGTGCTACAACAACACCAGTATCTGCTACAACTGTTAGTGCTACAACACCAGTATCTGCTACAACTGTCAGTGGTACAACTACACCAATATCTGCTACAACTGTTAGTGCTACAACAACACCGGTATCTGCTACAACTGTCAGTGCTACAACAACACCAGTGTCTGCTACAACTGTCAGTGGTACAACAACACCAATATCTGCTACAACTGTCCGAGCTACAACAACACCAGTATCTGCTACAACTGTCAGTGCTACAACACCAGTATTTGCTACAACTGTCAGTGCTACAACACCAATATCTGCTACAACTGTCAGTGCTACAACACCTACTGTATCTGCTACAACTGTCAGTGCTACAACAACACCAGTATCTGCTACAATTGTCAGTGCAACAACACCTACTGTATCTGCCACAATTGTCAGTGCAACAACACCAGTATCTGCTACAACTGTCAGTGCTACAACACCTACAGTATCTGCTACAACTGTCAGTGCTACAACACCTACAGTATCTGCTACAACTGTCAGTGCTACAACAACACCAGTATCTGCTACAACTGTCAGTGCTACAACAACACCAGTATCTGCTACAACTGTCAGTGCTACAACACCAGTATCTGCTACAACTGTCAGTGCTACAACAACACCAGTATCTGCTACTACTGTCAGTGCTACAACACCTACTGTATCTGCCACAACTGTCAGTGCTACAACAACACCAGTGTCTGCTACAACTGTCAGTGCTACAACAACAACAGTGTCTGCTACAACTGTCAGTGCTACAACAACACCAGTATCTGCTACTACTGTCAGTGCTACAACACCTACTGTATCTGCTACAACTGTCAGTGCTACAACAACACCAGTATCTGCTACAACTGTCAGTGCTACAACACCAGTATCTGCTACAACTGTCAGTGCTACAACACCAATATCTGCTACAACTGTCAGTGCTACAACAACACCAGTATCTGGTACAACTGTCAGTGCTACAACACCAATATCTGCTACAACTGTCAGTGCTACAACACCTACTGTATCTGCCACAACTGTCAGTGCTACAACAACACCAGTGTCTGCTACAACTGTCAGTGCTACAACAACACCGGTATCTGCTACAACTGTAAGTGCTACAACACCTACTGTATCTGCTACAACTGTCAGTGCTACAACACCAACTGTATCTGCCACAACTGTCAGTGCTACAACAACACCAGTGTCTGCTACAACTGTCAGTGCTACAACAACACCAGTATCTGCTACAACTGTCAGTGCTACAACAACACCAGTGTCTGCTACAACTGTCAGTGCTACAACAACACCAGTATCTGCTACAACTGTCAGTGCTACAACAACACCAGTATCTGCTACAACTGTTAGTGCTACAACACCTACTGTATCTGCCACAATTGTCAGTGCTACAACAACACCAGTATCTGCTACAACTGTCAGTGCTACAACAACACCAGTATCTGCTACAACTGTTAGTGCTACAACACCTACTGTATCTGCCACAATTGTCAGTGCTACAACAACACCAGTATCTGCTACAACTGTCAGTGCTACAACACCTACAGTATCTGCTACAACTGTCAGTGCTACAACAACACCAGTATCTGCTACAACTGTCAGTGCTACAACAACACCAGTGTCTGCTACAACTTTCAGTGGTACAACAACACCAATATCTGCTACAACTGTCAGTGCTACAACAACACCAGTATCTGCTACAACTGTCAGTGTTACAACACCAGTATCTGCTACAACTGTCAGTGCTACAACTACACCAATATCTGCTACAACTGTCAGTGCTACAACACCAATATCTGCTACAACTGTCAGTGCTACAACAACACCAGTATCTGCTACAACTGTCAGTGCTACAACAACACCAGTGTCTGCTACAACTGTCAGTGCTACAACAACACCAGTATCTGCTACAACTGTTAGTGCTACAACACCAGTATCTGCTACAACTGTCAGTGGTACAACTACACCAATATCTCCTACAACTGTTAGTGCTACAACAACACCGGTATCTGCTACAACTGTCAGTGCTACAACAACACCAGTGTCTGCTACAACTGTCAGTGGTACAACAACACCAATATCTGCTACAACTGTCAGTGCTACAACAACACCAGTATCTGCTACAACTGTCAGTGCTACAACAACACCAGTATCTGCTACAACTGTCAGTGCTACAACACCAGTATCTGCTACAACTGTCAGTGCTACAACAACACCAGTATCTGCTACTACTGTCAGTGCTACAACACCTACTGTATCTGCCACAACTGTCAGTGCTACAACAACACCAGTGTCTGCTACAACTGTCAGTGCTACAACAACAACAGTGTCTGCTACAACTGTCAGTGCTACAACAACACCAGTGTCTGCTACAACTGTCAGTGCTACAACACCAGTATCTGCTACAACTGTCAGTGGTACAACTACACCAATATCTGCTACAACTGTCAGTGCTACAACACCAATATCTGCTACAACTGTCAGTGCTACAACAACACCAGTATCTGGTACAACTGTCAGTGCTACAACACCAATATCTGCTACAACTGTCAGTGCTACAACAACACCAGTATCTGCTACAACTGTTAGTGCTACAACACCTACTGTATCTGCCACAATTGTCAGTGCTACAACAACACCAGTATCTGCTACAACTGTCAGTGCTACAACACCTACAGTATCTGCTACAACTGTCAGTGCTACAACAACACCAGTATCTGCTACAACTGTCAGTGCTACAACAACACCAGTATCTGCTACAACTGTCAGTGCTACAACAACACCGGTATCTGCTACAACTGTCAGTGCTACAACACCAATATCTGCTACAACTGTCAGTGCTACAACAACACCAGTATCTGCTACAACTGTCAGTGCTACAACACCTACTGCATCTGCCACAACTGTCAGTGCTACAACAACACCAGTGTCTGCTACAACTGTCAGTGCTACAACAACACCAGTATCTGCTACAACTGTCAGTGCTACAACAACACCAGTGTCTGCTACAACTGTCAGTGCTACAACACCAGTATCTGCTACAACTGTCAGTGGTTCAACTACACCAATATCTGCTACAACTGTCAGTGCTACAACACCAATATCTGCTACAACTGTCAGTGCTACAACAACACCAGTATCTGCTACAACTGTCAGTGCTACAACACCTACTGTATCTGCCACAACTGTCAGTGCTACAACAACACCAGTGTCTGCTACAACTGTCAGTGCTACAACAACACCAGTATCTGCTACAACTGTCAGTGCTACAACAACACCAGTATCTGCTACAACTGTTAGTGCTACAACACCTACTGTATCTGCCACAATTGTCAGTGCTACAACAACACCAGTATCTGCTACAACTGTCAGTGCTACAACACCTACAGTATCTGCTACAACTGTCAGTGCTACAACAACACCAGTATCTGCTACAACTGTCAGTGCTACAACAAAACCAGTGTCTGCTACAACTTTCAGTGGTACAACAACACCAATATCTGCTACAACTGTCAGTGCTACAACAACACCAGTATCTGCTACAACTGTCAGTGCTACAACACCAGTATCTGCTACAACTGTCAGTGCTACAACAACACCAGTATCTGCTACAACTGTCAGTGCTACAACAACACCAGTGTCTGCTACAACTGTCAGTGCTACAACAACACCAGTATCTGCTACAACTGTTAGTGCTACAACACCAGTATCTGCTACAACTGTCAGTGGTACAACTACACCAATATCTGCTACAACTGTCAGTGCTACAACACCAATATCTGCTACAACTGTCAGTGCTACAACACCTACAGTATCTGCTACAACTGTCAGTGCTACAACAACACCAGTATCTGCTACAACTGTCAGTGCTACAACACCTACTGTATCTGCCACAATTGTCAGTGCAACAACACCAGTATCTGCTACAACTGTCAGTGCTACAACACCTACAGTATCTGCTACAACTGTCAGTGCTACAACACCAGTATCTGCTACAACTGTCAGTGCTACAACAACACCAGTATCTGCTACAACTGTCAGTGCTACAACAACACCAGTGTCTGCTACAACTGTCAGTGCTACAACACCTACCGTATCTGCCACAACTGTCAGTGCTACAACAACACCAGTATCTGCTACAACTGTCAGTGCTACAACAACACCAGTATCTGCTACAACTGTCAGTGCTACAACACCTACTGTATCTGCTACAACTGTCAGTGGTACAACTACACCAATATCTGCTACAACTGTCAGTGGTACAACTACACCAATATCTGCTACAACTGTCAGTGCTACAACACCAATATCTGCTACAACTGTCAGTGCTACAACACCTACTGTATCTGCCACAATTGTCAGTGCTACAACAACACCAGTATCTGCTACAACTGTCAGTGCTACAACAACACCAGTATCTGCTACAACTGTCAGTGCTACAAAAACACCAGTATCTGCTACAACTGTCAGTGCTACAACAACACCGGTATCTGCTACAACTGTCAG
This sequence comes from Phorcus lineatus, assembly GCA_921293015.1. Lineage (NCBI taxonomy): Eukaryota > Metazoa > Mollusca > Gastropoda > Trochida > Trochidae > Phorcus > Phorcus lineatus. The sequence continues at coordinate 14,795,321 of OV121093.1, forward strand.
TGCTACAACAACACCAGTGTCTGCTACAACTGTCAGTGGTACAACAACACCAATATCTGCTACAACTGTCAGTGCTACAACAACACCAGTGTCTGCTACAACTGTCAGTGCTACAACAACACCAGTATCTGCTACAACTGTTAGTGCTACAACACCAGTATCTGCTACAACTGTCAGTGGTACAACTACACCAATATCTGCTACAACTGTTAGTGCTACAACAACACCGGTATCTGCTACAACTGTCAGTGCTACAACAACACCAGTGTCTGCTACAACTGTCAGTGGTACAACAACACCAATATCTGCTACAACTGTCCGAGCTACAACAACACCAGTATCTGCTACAACTGTCAGTGCTACAACACCAGTATTTGCTACAACTGTCAGTGCTACAACACCAATATCTGCTACAACTGTCAGTGCTACAACACCTACTGTATCTGCTACAACTGTCAGTGCTACAACAACACCAGTATCTGCTACAATTGTCAGTGCAACAACACCTACTGTATCTGCCACAATTGTCAGTGCAACAACACCAGTATCTGCTACAACTGTCAGTGCTACAACACCTACAGTATCTGCTACAACTGTCAGTGCTACAACACCTACAGTATCTGCTACAACTGTCAGTGCTACAACAACACCAGTATCTGCTACAACTGTCAGTGCTACAACAACACCAGTATCTGCTACAACTGTCAGTGCTACAACACCAGTATCTGCTACAACTGTCAGTGCTACAACAACACCAGTATCTGCTACTACTGTCAGTGCTACAACACCTACTGTATCTGCCACAACTGTCAGTGCTACAACAACACCAGTGTCTGCTACAACTGTCAGTGCTACAACAACAACAGTGTCTGCTACAACTGTCAGTGCTACAACAACACCAGTATCTGCTACTACTGTCAGTGCTACAACACCTACTGTATCTGCTACAACTGTCAGTGCTACAACAACACCAGTATCTGCTACAACTGTCAGTGCTACAACACCAGTATCTGCTACAACTGTCAGTGCTACAACACCAATATCTGCTACAACTGTCAGTGCTACAACAACACCAGTATCTGGTACAACTGTCAGTGCTACAACACCAATATCTGCTACAACTGTCAGTGCTACAACACCTACTGTATCTGCCACAACTGTCAGTGCTACAACAACACCAGTGTCTGCTACAACTGTCAGTGCTACAACAACACCGGTATCTGCTACAACTGTAAGTGCTACAACACCTACTGTATCTGCTACAACTGTCAGTGCTACAACACCAACTGTATCTGCCACAACTGTCAGTGCTACAACAACACCAGTGTCTGCTACAACTGTCAGTGCTACAACAACACCAGTATCTGCTACAACTGTCAGTGCTACAACAACACCAGTGTCTGCTACAACTGTCAGTGCTACAACAACACCAGTATCTGCTACAACTGTCAGTGCTACAACAACACCAGTATCTGCTACAACTGTTAGTGCTACAACACCTACTGTATCTGCCACAATTGTCAGTGCTACAACAACACCAGTATCTGCTACAACTGTCAGTGCTACAACAACACCAGTATCTGCTACAACTGTTAGTGCTACAACACCTACTGTATCTGCCACAATTGTCAGTGCTACAACAACACCAGTATCTGCTACAACTGTCAGTGCTACAACACCTACAGTATCTGCTACAACTGTCAGTGCTACAACAACACCAGTATCTGCTACAACTGTCAGTGCTACAACAACACCAGTGTCTGCTACAACTTTCAGTGGTACAACAACACCAATATCTGCTACAACTGTCAGTGCTACAACAACACCAGTATCTGCTACAACTGTCAGTGTTACAACACCAGTATCTGCTACAACTGTCAGTGCTACAACTACACCAATATCTGCTACAACTGTCAGTGCTACAACACCAATATCTGCTACAACTGTCAGTGCTACAACAACACCAGTATCTGCTACAACTGTCAGTGCTACAACAACACCAGTGTCTGCTACAACTGTCAGTGCTACAACAACACCAGTATCTGCTACAACTGTTAGTGCTACAACACCAGTATCTGCTACAACTGTCAGTGGTACAACTACACCAATATCTCCTACAACTGTTAGTGCTACAACAACACCGGTATCTGCTACAACTGTCAGTGCTACAACAACACCAGTGTCTGCTACAACTGTCAGTGGTACAACAACACCAATATCTGCTACAACTGTCAGTGCTACAACAACACCAGTATCTGCTACAACTGTCAGTGCTACAACAACACCAGTATCTGCTACAACTGTCAGTGCTACAACACCAGTATCTGCTACAACTGTCAGTGCTACAACAACACCAGTATCTGCTACTACTGTCAGTGCTACAACACCTACTGTATCTGCCACAACTGTCAGTGCTACAACAACACCAGTGTCTGCTACAACTGTCAGTGCTACAACAACAACAGTGTCTGCTACAACTGTCAGTGCTACAACAACACCAGTATCTGCTACAACTGTCAGTGCTACAACACCAGTATCTGCTACAACTGTCAGTGGTACAACTACACCAATATCTGCTACAACTGTCAGTGCTACAACACCAATATCTGCTACAACTGTCAGTGCTACAACAACACCAGTATCTGGTACAACTGTCAGTGCTACAACACCAATATCTGCTACAACTGTCAGTGCTACAACAACACCAGTATCTGCTACAACTGTTAGTGCTACAACACCTACTGTATCTGCCACAATTGTCAGTGCTACAACAACACCAGTATCTGCTACAACTGTCAGTGCTACAACACCTACAGTATCTGCTACAACTGTCAGTGCTACAACAACACCAGTATCTGCTACAACTGTCAGTGCTACAACAACACCAGTATCTGCTACAACTGTCAGTGCTACAACAACACCGGTATCTGCTACAACTGTCAGTGCTACAACACCAATATCTGCTACAACTGTCAGTGCTACAACAACACCAGTATCTGCTACAACTGTCAGTGCTACAACACCTACTGCATCTGCCACAACTGTCAGTGCTACAACAACACCAGTGTCTGCTACAACTGTCAGTGCTACAACAACACCAGTATCTGCTACAACTGTCAGTGCTACAACAACACCAGTGTCTGCTACAACTGTCAGTGCTACAACACCAGTATCTGCTACAACTGTCAGTGGTTCAACTACACCAATATCTGCTACAACTGTCAGTGCTACAACACCAATATCTGCTACAACTGTCAGTGCTACAACAACACCAGTATCTGCTACAACTGTCAGTGCTACAACACCTACTGTATCTGCCACAACTGTCAGTGCTACAACAACACCAGTGTCTGCTACAACTGTCAGTGCTACAACAACACCAGTATCTGCTACAACTGTCAGTGCTACAACAACACCAGTATCTGCTACAACTGTTAGTGCTACAACACCTACTGTATCTGCCACAATTGTCAGTGCTACAACAACACCAGTATCTGCTACAACTGTCAGTGCTACAACACCTACAGTATCTGCTACAACTGTCAGTGCTACAACAACACCAGTATCTGCTACAACTGTCAGTGCTACAACAAAACCAGTGTCTGCTACAACTTTCAGTGGTACAACAACACCAATATCTGCTACAACTGTCAGTGCTACAACAACACCAGTATCTGCTACAACTGTCAGTGCTACAACACCAGTATCTGCTACAACTGTCAGTGCTACAACTACACCAATATCTGCTACAACTGTCAGTGCTACAACACCATTATCTGCTACAACTGTCAGTGCTACAACAACACCAGTATCTGCTACAACTGTCAGTGCTACATTATCTACTGTATCTGCCACAACTGTCAGTGCTATAACAACACCAGTGTCTGCTACAACTGTCAGTGCTACAACAACAGTATCTGCTACAACTGTCGGTGCTACAACAACACCAGTATCTGCTACAACTGTCAGTGCTACAACACCAATATCTGCTACAACTGTCAGTGCTACAACACCTACTGTATCTGCTACAACTGTCAGTGCTACAACAACACCAGTATCTGCTACAACTGTCAGTGCTACAACACCTACTGTATCTGCCACAGTTGTCAGTGCTACAACAACACCAGTATCTGCTACAACTGTCAGTGCTACAACAACACCGGTATCTGCTACAACTGTCAGTGCTACAACAACACCAGTATCTGCTACAACTGTCAGTGCTACAACAACACCAGTATCTGCTACAACTGTCAGTGCTACAACAACACCAGTATCTGCTACAACTGTCAGTGCTACATCAACACCAGTGTCTGCTACAACTGTCAGTGCTACAACACCAACTGTATTTGCTACAACTGTCAGTACTACAACACCTACTGTATCTTCTACAACTGTCCGAGCTACAACAACACCAGTATTTGCTACAACAACATCTACTTTTTCTGGTCCCACTCAGTTTCTTTCAACTGCTACAACACTTTTTATATCTTCACCTATAGGTATTCACTTATATGTCATGTTTTTTATCTTGAAATATTTTTTTCAACTGAGTTTGCTTTATCTATTTATCAGTTAACGAAAAAAATTGCTAAACGATCCTTTGTATGATATCTAAAACTAATTGATAAAACACTTTTATTAATTATTAATTTCAGATGATATCTTCTTAGTGCTTTGATTTATCCCTTGAGAATTTGATTCCACTTTCAACTAATTTTTTAGTTATCCCACCTCATAGGCCTCACAATTTAATTGATCATTGTGATTAATACCATTATCATCCTCAACTTTCATTTATTATCATTGTTATGATTATTTTAGCGAGAGTTTGCCAGCCGGGTCAGAATGAAATTACAAAAGAACTCAGCGGGACACCCATTCAGTCAGAAACTACTGGACTCAGCCTTTTGATCACGGACATAGCAGGAGGTGTGATTGGTGTTCAAGGAGCCGGGGGGGACGAAATTACCATCTATATCAGAGATAAGCTCTTGACGGTTGGTTACATATAACTTGCATCTATGTGTGGAAACCTGAACTTGGTCTGTTATTTGGTTATTTACCACACTCGGTGTCAGATCAGCTAGGGTCTGTTTGTTTATTGATTTAATACCACACTCCCTGTATTAGATCAGTTAGTGGCAGGTAGTTTATTGAATACATACCACACTCCCTATATTAGAACAGTGAGAGGCAGTTTGGTTATTGGGTACATACCACACTCCCATATGAGATCAGTTAGTGGCAGGTAGTTTATTGAATACATACCACGCTCCCTATATTAGAACAGTGAGAGGCAGTTTGTTTATTGGGTACATACCACACTCCCTGTATTAGATCAGTTAGTGGCAGGTAGTTTATTGAATACATACCACACTCCCTATATTAGAACAGTGAGAGGCAGTTTGGTTATTGGGTACATACCACACTCCCATATTAGATCAGTTAGTGGCAGTCTGTTTATTGGGTACATACCACACTCCCATATTAGATTAGTTAGTGGCAGTTTGTTTATTGAATACATACCACGCTCCCTGTATAAGATCAGTGAGTGGCAGGTATATAGTTTATTGGTTACATACTCTCTGTAATAGATAACCTACATCCAACTTCATTGCACTTGAAAACGTCTAGCATATAGCGATAACTTTTCAAAATAAAATAGGTACTGAACCAGTAACTTCATTTGCAAAAGATTGAAAAAAACGCTGAAACAAAAATGAAAAGTTGATTCAAGTTTTTAAATCCTTGTTTCTCTGTCTAGTGAATGGTATACAAAGCACCTAAACTTTTTACAGGACGATGATTTCAGTGAGGCTCAGTCAACATCAGTTCTTATCGACGGTGACGATAGTGGCATTGTAATAACTGGTAAGTTAACCCCTTCCTTCTTTCTGTAGCACTTTCAATCTTGAACATTTGAAAGCCTTTCTTTACTTGTACCCTATAATTCCGGTTTCGATTTTGATCACGGATGTCAATTTGATTTAGTTTAAGTTAAACGTTTTCCTAAATGATCGTTGAAGTAGCTAATCGAATTCGGCAGTGAACTAAAATCCGCAACCAGGGTCTATGCTAGTGATATCAAAACGTTGCTATTTACGCTATGGATCTTTGTTTGGTGACGTAAACAAAAAAGTGCACTTTTTTGTGATGGTTGCCGGTGCTTTCGAGTAGATTTTACAAGCTTAAACGGTATTTTGATAAATGCAAGAAAGGGACTCATTTGCTTAGGATTAGAAATGTGCCAAAATAGGTTGTATATTGATGTGAATGTTCGCCTTGTCATGTAATCCTCCCCGAATTCCAATCACAAGACAATCTTAAGAGTTCAATGAACGTCTTTCAACAATCTCGTACAGTTGCATACAGAAAGTTTGTTACCATACCACATGTTCGTAGTTCGTAATATAATCTTAAAAAGTAGGGGATATTGAATTGCAAAATACTCTGTAGGTTTATGATTTGACACGATTTGAAAGTATGTTCATGGATGAAGAATGTATCGCCCCAACAAAACCACTGAACTGCACGTGCAAACGCAACAGCGCCAAACACGTGGGTGGTGTTCATTGTCAAATTTGACATTTCAAAGAAGGGTTCCTGCATAAGAGTTGCTGTTTACCACACCAATGCTTTAGTGTGTTACGTTTAATTAGCAATGAGACGTTTTCAACATGATGAACATCTACGTGTTATTGGCTTGCTTAAAATAAAAAATAAAAGCCAAGCTCGGAACCAAGGACAAAGACAGCTTTATTGACAATATCCAGGATATATATAACAACAAGATCAGTGAAATTAATGAAGTAAGAGAGAGCTTGTATGACTACGCCAAGCAAACATGTGAGAACTTCCCCCCTGGACTACTTGTCAGGAGAAAAAACACACAAACTACAACAGCGTCGGCATTATACAAGTGTGCTCAAGTGTACCTCTTTCACTACATTGAAGGAACTATCCCTGGATATGTTCTGCAAGCCAAGGTGCTCAGCAAGGCGAGTGTCCGCAACCTTTCTACTCCAAAACCAAATACGCCTTCGTCGGTCAACAACGTCCCCAACGACAACACACCAGTGAAGACCACTAGTAGATCATCATCATCTACGACCACAGACCGCACATTAGGTGAGACAAGTGAATCGACATGTTCTATACTGAGTCATATTTTTCAACTTAAACACCTAATAACAAATGGACAAAGTAAGCTTGAACAACGTCTACTTTGCATGGAAAACAAATTCTCTGATCAAATCAAACAACTAAATCAGATTATTCAAGAGCAAGATAAGTCTATTGCAGATTTGCAGTCTAAACTCAGAGACTCTGAAGACAGAAGATCGGAACTCAGAGCAGAACTTAAACTGTCTACTCAGGAAAATAAGTCACATAGAGACCATATCCTGCATCTGGAAAATGAACTGCTAAAATCTAGCTATTCAGTTGATGCCAAATTAAAGTCAATTGAGTCCAAGCTGACTAGTGTCTCTATTCATAAAAAGAACTGTAATGATAAATCAGATGGAAGATCTCTTAACATTCAGTCATCAATACCAAGTTCTGCAGTACCTGCACCAACTGATACAGCACAGAAACAAACTCCACCATCGGCGACAGCAACTGAGGCGACCGATCATCAAGAGCCACGTCACATCCCAGTCATATCAGGCCAGATGGAGGACAATACTACGTCTCATCTGCAGAATGAGATCACGTTCGTATATGCTGACTACGATAAGGACTTCCCCTCACTGGATCTACGCCGCACAGACAACGTAGACCAGCAAACAGCGTCCACCAACGTCAACAGTGAGACCACCAACACAAGTGACAAGGTAAAGCGTGATACCACTCATCCCATTAGATCACTCTCTAAGAGATACCATGTTCTCCAGGGCGTTCCTCGAGTTAAAACGAAACGTCTTGTGCTATATAATGTAAGTGCTGAGGAATCATTTGATTCAGTAAAAGACCTCATCTATGACTATACTCATGATCAGAATGTGCGTGTGACCTTTGTCAGACTGATGAAGAAAAATGTTCGATCCAATTATCCAGACACATATACTGTTCAAGTAAACCTGGATTTAGACGATTATGAGGATTATGTCTCTGGTAACAGAGACTTCTGGCCACCAGGAATCAGATTTAGAGACTATGTTCCCAAAGCTAGATCATATAAAGATCAGAATGACACATATAATAACTATTAACAATATGATTGACTCAACCCCTAGTCGATCTACAAAACTATCCAGTTCCTATATTGTCTTTATCATGACGTTGTGTATGTTAACATGGAATGTACGCGGATTACTTCACGGCGGTAATTACATTACACAGGCTATGTCACAGCCTGTCGATGTTGTTGCCATTCAAGAACACTGGCTGAACCCAGGTAATCTGTATTATTTAAATGCTTTTTGTAATTTGAAAACTGTTACATTTAACTGCATGAAAACTGACCCCTTATGTCCACGTGGGGCACACAGTTTAGCACTCATGGTTAATATAAATTCTGCTTGGAAAGCGGAGAGTTTGCTAGTTAATTCTGATTATGTCATTGCAATGAAGCTTAGTCGTCATAATTATTGTGATGTTTATGTTATTGCTTGTCGTTTACCATCAACTAACGTTTTACACGCAACATACTGCAACGCTCTCACAGAGTTGCTAGACATGTATGACTATCTGTTGGAAAGAGGATCGACCTTTATTCTAGGTGATCTAAACTCCGACATATGTAAGAGCCATTTATCAACCAGGGATAAGGTTGTGAAGTGTAGTCTATCGGATAGATACTTTTATAATGCTCTAACACTATCAATCGCACAAAGTCTTGGATACACTTGTAGGTCTAAAAGCAATATGCAACAAAGTATGATTGACTACGTACTTATACCATCTAGTCTAACTTCATACGTGACTTCTGTTGTTGTAGATGACAGCTGTCCCTTTAGTGTTTCAGATCACCTACCTTGCTTTGTCACCATTACCATACCAATAAAGGACTGTTATAGTAATGATCAATATGGTATCCCAAAATGGAAACTAATCGATGAAAGTAACATAAAAGATTACCAAAGGACCCTTGAATATATTGTTATCTTGTAGTCATATATCGCACTTTGATTTTAACCATAATAGCAGGCAATACAATAGCAGTATTGACTGCTACAATGATAAGATATGCTCTACAATCTTGTGTGCATCATCAGATTCTATACCTCATAGTAAATATAAACATTACCTTAAACCTTTTTGGAAGGCTAATGGTCTAAATGATGCTTATTACAATATGCGAGCTGCTAGACGTGAGTGGGTAAGAAAGGGAAAGCCTCGAGAATATGACTCTGAACAGCGTTTGGCCTATAAAGAGCAGAAAAGAGAATATCGACGTCTGTTCAGGAAATCAAAAAGAACCCATAAGACAGATTTATTGAAAGAAATAGAATTATCCTCTGAGCTAGATGTAAATACCTTTTACAAAACTGTTCGCAAACAAAGGGCAGTAGTAACGAATTTATCTTCACTTGAGTATGGTGATGAGCGCGGCTCAACGCCCTCTGAAGTATGTAGATTATGGGGAAAATACTATGCTGACTTAGCTCAACCCCATGAATCAGAAACTTTTGACGATGACTTCAAAAATCATATATCTGAACTAGTTCGGGATATTGACAGTAGCCCTGGGGAATATGATGAAGAACTGGAAAGAGCATTTTTATTTCAGGAGGTAAAAGATGCAATCAGAGTTCTCAGAAAAAACAAATCTCCCGGCCCTGGTAAAATCACCAATGAGCATATCATATATGCAGGCGATGTCCTCATCAGTCATTTATGTATATTGTTTAATCATATGATTGAATTTCATTATGTTCCCTACGAATATAGACTTGGAATGGTGATATCAATATATAAGGGTAAAAATGATAAATCTGACCCAAGAAATTATAGGGGCATAACACTGACGTCTTGCCTTGGCAAATTATTTGAAAAGCTTTTGCTAACCCGAATCGAAAATAAGTTACTTAAATCTAAGCCTGAATTCCCCGATAAATTACAATTTGGTTTTCGAAAGGAACATGGAGCTATAATGTCCGTCTTTACTCTCATGGAGAGTATTCAGTACTTTAACCATAGAGATTCCCCAGTATTTGCAGCCTTTCTTGACAACGCAAAAGCTTTTGACAGAATCTGGCACGATGGCTTATTCTACAAACTATATGAACTAGGTATTAAGGGTAAAACGTGGAAATTACTTCATCACTGCTATACAAATAGTGAATCATTTGTTTCATATCTAGGAGAAAAATCAGATAAATACCCAGTAAAACAAGGTGTTGGACAGGGAAGAGTTATTTCCTCTTGGTTTTTCTCGTTTTCATTAATGAATTAATTACATCCTTAAGGCAAGCCAACTGTGGTCTTCATGTGTTTGGAATAGATGTTCCGTCTGTCTTGCTTGCTGATGATACTACACTCGTAAGCACATCTCCTAGAGGCCTACAGGTATCACTTGATATTGTACTTGAATACGCCTCTAAATGGCGATTAACATATAATCCATCGAAAAGTAACATCGTCGTATTTAGTAAAAGGAAATTCCATCATGTAAACTTTCAATGTAGGCTTGGCAATATTCCAATTTTTCAATCAGACTCTACCGTATATGGAGGTGTCCTCTTCACTAGTAATCTTTCAACAAAAACCAGAAGTGAAAAGTATTGTCAAAAAACAAGACAGAATGTCAACTCGCTACGGTCTATTGGACTGAATGATTCTGGCCTTCATCCATTCACATGTGTCAAAATATGGCTCAGAATGATTCTTAAAACCAGTCTCTATGGCTGTGAATGTTTACCAAATATCAAAAGTCAACAAGCAGATTTATTTGAACAAACGCAAAGGTATTTTGCTAGACTTGTGCAAGGTTTTGATAAAAGATCATCATCAATATCTACCATTGCAAATTTGGGTCTATGGTCACTGATTGGATATATAGATAAAGGTAAACTTTTATTTCTTGGACGTCTGTGTAACATCGAATGTAATAATTTTACAAAACATATATTTTGTGCTTCTATAACAACTCAAACAAAATCAAATAACGTTTCTGATGATCTCATATCAATATCTGAAAAATACAACCTTTATCATTATGTTGAAAATTACATTGCTCAAGGTGCTTTCCCTCCAAAACAAGTTTGGAGAAGAATTGTAAATAATACTATACATCACTATGAAGAACAACTTTGGCGATCGCAATCTTTATATCGCCTGAACATGTCCTTTTACACATTGATTCATACCAAATTGTCTTACCATGTTTTATGGCAATTAGCCTATAAATATCCCGAATATAAATATTCACTTCAATTATGTGTCAAAATCTCGTCAAGAGGCAAAATATCAAAATAGTGTGTTCTTTGTAACAACAGCACCTTTGACTATGACTTTCATATACTTCTTCATTGTGAAAATCTCATACAACAGAGAAATATTTTTTTTACATACTTAATAGATAAACTTGATGTTGAAACATATGTTATGTTTGAAATGCAAGAAGAAGTAGACATGCTTTTATTTCTCTTTGGAGCCCACAACCTCTTTTATCATTCTTTAGAGTCATCACTGTATGAAAGTATTCTTATTCGCTTTTCGTTGTATGTTTATGAACTAAAAACATATCTCCTGAACTGCTACATAGAATGAATTATATGTGCTCATGAACGTATGTATGCTTGTAAATATTGTACATATTAATGCTTGATGTATATTACCTTATAATGTAATTTTGTAATCTTCGGTTATTGCTGGAGGAAATAAAGAATCCCTCTCTCTCTCTCTCTCTCTCTCTCTCTCTCTCTCTCTCTCTCTCTCTCTCTCTCTCTCTCTCTCTCTCTCTCTCTCTCTCTCTCTCTCTCTCTCTCTCTCTCTCTCTCTCTCTCTCTCTCTCTCTCTCTCTCTCTCATGCAGCCCATTTGGATGCGGGACGACCTCTTGTTGTGGCTCCTTTAACTCGCAAGCACATGACAAACAGGCGTCAAATATATTGCAGCGTAGCAAATGGTGTAATTGTCGAGTGTTTTGTTCTGACTCGATATTTACTCTGCATTCACTAACAGGAGTGTTTTCATTTGGAGTCATATTAATGAGCGTCAAGCTCACGTTTATGTCAGACAGCATGGAATATTTAGGCGTGGATCTGTTATAGAGTTGGGAGGAATAGCCATGACTGGTAGAACGAACTTGAGTATGGTTCAAGGAATGGTAACTGGTATGTACCGTGACCACATCCTGGCACCGACAGTTCTGCCCTTTGCTCAACGTGCATCTCTTAAGATGATAATGCCCATGCCCATCGCGTTCAAGTCGTGAATGACTACCTCCAGCGTCACCATATTGTCCTTATGTCTTGGCCAACCAAGAGTCCTGAACTTTCCCTATAGAGCATGGCTGAGACATGATCGGGAGACGCGTTCTTCGATGTCTACTTCAACTGGCAACACTGCAATAATTGACTGTTGCGCTGCACGAGCAGTGGGTACGTTACCCAAAATCGTGAATGATCGGTTGGTTAGGAGCATTTCACAACGAATTGCTGAATGTCTGAGGACTGTTGGAGCAATTACTCATTATTTAGACAAAAATAAAAAAACTTCCATTTTCACAGTGTATATTTTTGCTGGTGAAATAGGGTCGTCAGATTAGTGGCCCACATGCACTGTTTTTGTTCATATGTAGGCCAACACTGGTTCCCTCTGATAAAAACAGCAGTGCATTTGGGTTGTTTCTGTTTTGTTTTTCAAAATCCCCTACTGTTTTAGAAGTGTCTTTCATCGAGTTTGAGTATATTTTTTACGTTGATACTATAACCTTAACAAGACCAATAAAGGATCTCAGTGTTCATTGTCGGTATGCAGTGCAGGCTGTTTTTGCAGAAGCAGTACTGAGGCATATCATTTCAATATGAAAATACTGCAAATCAGTGAAATATTTCTATCTTATTATTACTCACTTATATTAGTTATAAATAAATTCAGTCATTCGTATTATCTCTTCATAAAGGATACATCCGTTATATTTCTTACTAACAGGAAGCTTCAATAAGACCACGTTTGGAACATCAGTTCACATAGTGGAACCAAATGGGCTTTACACTATCCAGAGGACTTTTGGGGACAGCCAAATGTATCTTCTGAAAAGTTTGTCAGACGCACGGCTACCTATTACGGTAAGGAACACTGTTTAACTTTCTTACATGTACGATCTTTCATAACATAAGTATATATATATATATATATATATATATACATAAGTTTCACATTGACACTGTTCCATCACTATGTATAATTAGGTTCTTATCTGTACAGTTTAATCACAATGCATCATTAGGTTCTTAGCTGTACTGTTTCATCACAATGCATCAAGAACTTTTAACATGTACAGCTCCATCATAACGTATCAAGAGCTTTTAACATGTGCAGTTCCATTACAATGTATTGATAAGTTCTAACATATACAGTTCCATTAAAATGTATCGATTAGTTCTTACTTGTACAGTTCAATCACAATGTATCGGTAACTTCTAACGAGCATGGTTCCATCAAAATGTATCAATAAGTTCTAGTATGTACAGTTCCATCAAAATGTATCAATAAGTTTTAACATATACAGTTCCATCAAAAGCATCGATTAGTTCTTACTTGTACAGTTCCATCAATAGTATCGACTAGTTCTTACATTTACAGTTCCATCACAATGTATCGGTAACTTCTTACGACCATAGTTCCATTATAATGTATCAACAAGTTGTAGTATGTACAGTTCCATCACAATGTATCGGTAACTTCTAACGAGCATGGTTCCATCAAAATGTATCAATAAGTTCTAGTATGTACAGTTCCATCAAAATGTATCAATAAGTTTTAACATATACAGTTCCATCAAAATGTATCAATAAGTTCTAACATATACAGTTCCATCAAAATGTATCAACAAGATCTAACATGTACAGTTCCATCACAATGTATCATTAAGTTCTAGCATGTACAGTAAGATCACAATGCAACAATAAGCTTTTAAATGTACAGTTCCATCAAAATGTATCAATAAGTTCTAGCATGTACAGTTCCATCACAATGTATCAATAAGATCTAACATGTACAGTTCCATCACAATGTATCAATAAGATCTAACATGTACAGTTCCATCAAAATGTATCAATAAGTTCTAACATATACAGTTCCATCAAAATGTATCAACAAGATTTAACATGTACAGTTCCATCACAATGTATCAATAAGTTCTAGTATGTACAGTTCCATCACAATGTATCAATAAGTTCTAATATGTACAGTTCCATCACCGTGTGTCAATAACTTCCAACATGTGTATGTCACAGGAGACTGCAGATGGCGTCAGTGCTGTCATTGCTATAGCACCAACGGATTTCAACTTTTCATCTTTAGTTGTAAAGGCGTGTTTAAAAGGTAATCACGATATATCTTACACATGCATTTAGTACTTTACAGTCTGTTTTTAAGTTGTTTTTCATATGTTTCCTAAATAACAAATCGCAGGTTTCAGGGACAGTAAATTACCTTTCATTTAGTCCTGTTTTTAAGCAGTTTTCTTGTTATAAAACAAGAAAAGAAGTATTTGGTTTTTGACTGACACACATAAATCAGGAATAATTACCGACAGTGCTCTTTTACTAACATCTTAACATGATGACTAGATTTTGTAATTATAAGGATTGTTTTAATTTTTTGTGCCGCTTTCAATGTACAACAGCAACAAATTCTGTATAAAATCGCTGAACTTCGCTGTGCACTGTTATACATCGACAGAGGCACAAACAATGTGAAACAATCCCTTATTGGCAACCTGTTTTCCTTATGGAAAAACGTATGATAATTATCAAAACCCACTGGGGAAAACTAATACATAATGCATTAAAATGCTTTCAATTCAAATTAGTGACATCTGTAACCACTGCATCTGGTACAACTCCAACTCTAACCACTACATCTGGTACAACTCCAATTCTAACCACTTCATCTGTAACAACTCCATCTGTAACCACTACTTCTGTTACAACTCCGTCTGTAACCACTACATCTGGTACAACTCCATCTGTAACCACTACTTCTGTTACAACTCCGTCTGTAACCACTACATCTGGTACAACTCCATCTGTAACAACTACAACTGCTACAACTCTATCTGTAGCAACTACATCTGGTACAACTCCAACTCTAACCACTACATCTGGTACAACTCCAACTCTAACCACTACTTCTGGTACAACTCCGTCTGTAACCACTACTTCTGGTACAACTCCATCTGTAACAACTACAACTGCTACAACTCTATCTGTAGCAACTACATCTGGTACAACTCCAACTGTAACCACTACTTCTGGTACAACTCCATCTGTAACAACTCCGTCTGTAACCACTACATCTGGTACAACCCCATCTGTAACAACTACAACTGCTACAACTCCATCTGAAACCACTACATCTGGTACTTCTCCATTTGTAACTACTAAATTTTCTACAATTCCATCTGTAACTCCATCGTTTACACTACGTCGGAAACGACTCCACTTTCAATTACAACACCGGGTACAGACATCATTTTCCTTTGCCTCATACACTATAAGCGTTTTATTTACCTAAATGAAGGTTCGCTCCCATGGTCACATTTTAAGATGATGTTGAGCTTTAATGCCACAAAATCCCTTAAATACCGCCCCATCCCCCACCCTTCCTCATCCCCGAAAATAAGACTGCCCATGGTTGAACAGGGGCCTGTGTCTTTACCCCATTCAGACCCGTATCGTGAGAAACTGGAGGTTTAATCTCTCACCATTTGGAATATTCATTGTTTGGCAGAGCAAATGGTAAGGTTTTGATCATAGTCCAATAATGGTCGGAATGTTAACTTGCTTGTTCATAGTTTAAATCAATTCCAAATTCCAATAATTATGTAGATATCTCGATTAGAGGCAACGAATTGTTAATGATGATAAAGTTTCGGTTCCTGAGTGTTAACCTGTTCGTTGCAGGTGTAGTGTGCAGAGAGAATTACCTGGAGGTCCAATCTGTTCTGGAGGGGTCGCCAGTCTCTGCGGGGAGCAGCAACCATGAACTCATCATATCCAGTGTGGAAGGGGAGATAATCCAGCTGGAGGGGGAACAACTCAATCTCACCCGAATGTTCGTCAAAGGGAGACAACTCTTGGTATGACTTTTGTTCCATATTACAATCAACACGAAAAGCTGCGATACAATGTATACCTTCCATTGGTACCAATGAACTACTACAGTGTCTAGTCCATTAAGCCCATAAGCATAATTTTGCTTAATATGAATCTGAGTTGCCTCTCAAAACCGCTTAAACACCGATTCAGAAACAGGTTTTCTGTTCCTGAGTTGAAGTACAGCGTATTCGAAGACTTCAGAGAAGTTATAAAACAAAGCTATAGCTATTTGATTAGATCAGCTTTTATAAATTGACTTCATTTCAGTTTGAATAAACATCAATCAAAAAGTAAAAGCAAACATCATTTACATGTTCTCACCTTCACTTGTTTAGGTAAATGTTCAAATATTTTCTTAGTTGTGTTAATATTGTTATTGCTATAAGTCATAAAAATACAAATTTAAATTTCTCTCTTATAGTACCACCTCCATTCTCTACCCATAGAGGTAGCTCCGTGATCAATTCCTATACAACCTCTGTCTTAATACGAAGGTTTCTCGGGCTTCCGACATTTTCCCCTACGGGCGCAATATCTTAAACTACCTGGCAATATTTCAGCCAATGATAATATCGAATGCATGTATAAGATATTCGTAGTCACACAGGCCTGATGATGCAGTCGCAAAATTAGGCGTATGTGTTCTGTAAAGAAAACTCAACGTGCAAGGTGCATATGAAAAAGTGTAGCTTTCGGAAAGCTTCCAGAAATAACTTACGCAAATGATAATTTGGAAACGCAGTCGCTGATTACATAACTAACTATGATTGTTTCCATTGAGCGTTTTACATTTCTAGATCAAGAAACCTTCGACAGAGGTTGTATAGGAATTTATTACGGAGCTACCTCTGTTCGGGGAGAATGTGTCACCTCCTGAATTCATGAAGTTGGAAATGTTAAAATAGGGAGTTGGTGAACAAAAACTACAATTAAATATCTATTTGAACTTTGATATGCTCTTTCAATTCCAAAATGCATATATCTTGAATGCGGTACGGTTTTGGTGCAATGCTACACTGAATTTCAGTGCTGTACCACCCATGGTTCCGGCCGATGCTCGAAGGTTTTGCAAAAATGCATTACCACAATCGTGTTGCGGGCTCTCTCTGATACTAGCAGCGGTAATAGAAGTGAAATACTCTTGACAGCGGTGTTAAACCCGTAATCTCCTTATCTCAGCTAATACTTCGTGGTTCCCTTTGAATTGTATCAAGAAAGTCCATGAATATAACGATATATCGTTTACAGACAGAGGACCTCAATGGAAACGTCAGTGATCCTGTGCTGATAGAGGATAGTGATGAGGAAGTGGTCCTGACTGGTAAGTCTTGTGTTTGTGTCTAGAAAGTTTTGTATCGGAGCTCTTAGTAAGATTTTGAAAAGTAATAACCACTTACATATTACATTATTTTTAAACGCTACAATACCGATCTCTGTAGAAATTGTAGTTACTTCGAAATTACTCGAAAATGAATCTTAATGGATCGTCAAATATTTCAAGCAAAGATAGCTTAAAGTATACTGTTACTAAACTTTTGATTAAAGTTCTTTTTTCAGAGACATTTTCATATAAGAAAACCATAATAAAGAAAAAGTTCCTTGTTGGAGACTTCATAGTTCATTTTTGCTTTAAATTCGAGTCTCGTGTACTGTTTCATATCACATAAGTTTTCAGTATAATCTATATAACTGGATGTATGTATGTATGTATGTATGTTTGTATGTATGTGAATATATGTCTGTATGTGTATACACATATATAATATCAATATTGTTTATATAACCTATAATCTCACACAAGAAACAGTAATTTGGTTTGGTCAAATGAATAATGAAATAACATATTCATGGGTCACACATGTATTCCCTTATAATGTGCAGACGCCGCCATGGGCAGTAATCTTGCCCAATCGGCGTTAAACAACAACTCAATCACTATAATGTGCAGATGTATAGTTCATATGATTTAGATAAGTCATTTATCTTTTGTACAGGAAACTTCACAAAATTGACGTTTGCTAGTTCGATTCACGTGGTTGAACCGGACGGACCAATGAGGATCGAATCAACATTAGCAAAAAGTAAAGTCTACATTCTGTCTTCGTTTACTGCCACCGATCTACCTTTGAAGGTAATTGCAAGATTTTATGTTGATTAAGATACCCTCACATTCTTAATATCTAAGGGATTTTAAAGACACATTTGCACACACGATGCCACTGTAAATGTACGACACGACATCAATGTTTAATAACTGCCTTAGATGAATCTGGTTTTGCATTTTCGTTATCTATTTAGATTCATGATCCAGTCAGTTCATTAATCATTAATCATGTATCAAATATGTCAAATGAAATTGACATGTTATATTGACACACGTTATATACCTTACCTTTACTATTTAATGACGTTTCAGTTTTAGAAATTAAATGGCAATTTCTTGTACCTAGTGTTGGCAGATTAGTGTTCAGTCTTTCGCAGGAAGTTCAGTGGTCAGAACTTTTCAATTGCATGCATAATTATTTTCAAATCTGCTTTTCACAAACTTATCAGTAAGCCTGGCGCGAGTTCGTCATATTATTGTAAAGCTGAAGTCGGGTTAACGATGAGAGAAAACGGAACATATTCGACAAAGGTTTCATTGAATTATAAATTTTGCTGCCATGTGCCTCCTGACCAAAACAATTGTTGTACAAGATTGTGTTTGTGTACTGGGCGGATTGTTTAGACAGGGCGGATGTTCCAGTGAAGACAGCCTTTGGCAGGGTAGTAAGTTCATTTAGAAGAATTTATCAGAGTTTAAGTATGTAGTACAGTATTTAACATGTGAAATTTGAACTTCGTTTGTGTGAGCATTTCATTTTGTGGATATGATAGAATTAGTCACTCGCTGAAGAGTGTGTGTCGGGAAGCAAGGAGCCATTATATTTGTTCTGCCATGTAATTTATAAAACAATAGATACTAATTGCGGTGTTGTTTATGTATAATCAATTACGATAAAGGCACGTTATTTTAGCTTTCTTGTTGTATCACATTCACAAACCAGGGATTTGCTTAATCATATAATTTTCCACATTCATGTCTTCTAAAAATGGTAACAAAAAACCCAAAGCGAATCTTTATTTGTTTGAGAAAGTCACGTTACAGTTTACAAAGGTGTAAGGCGAATCGTCACGATCAACGTTAGGTGTCACAGCCCTTGTAGGTTTTTGGTCAGGCTGCTGGTCAGTTTGGTCATCTGCTGGTGTTGGGTGAATACGTTTGGCACCGTTTAGAACTCTCCTGACCTCCTTTGTTTGGTCTTCATGGACTCTCTTATAGGTCCGTACACCTGAGAAACAAAATCATACATAGACCTATATACTTTAATGAAAAGAAAATTGAAATGAGTGAAATATTTTTGTTAAGTTAGTAGTGCTTGTTGAATCACTCTTTAGAAAGAAACATGATGACACTTTTGTAACAAATATTGTATTCATCATTGTATCCCATTACGTACCTGAATGAGTTCGGTGTCCTGTTTGTGCCATGATTAGCTGTTCATCTACGCCAGCCCCGAAGAGTGTTGTGGGTGCTGTAGCATGTACAGAATTATTGGTGTAATGTCCATTCAGTCCTGTGTCCTTGGCCGTGTTCTGGATGACCTTCTGCAGCGTTTTATGTTTGTAGTACTACAAATCTACATACATGCCTACCTATTTACGTATGCGCATGCATGCATACATACATACATACATACATACATACATACATACATACATACATACAGAAACATTTTGTACATGTAAAGTATTCATCATAAGTGACTTATATCGCGTATATGAAATGGAAGATATCAGTGTGATATCAATATACATGCAACACTACATGGTGTACATGTATTATACATTGTCATTTCGTTGTTTCGTTTTATCTTTTATAACTGTTTACCTTGGTCCGATACTGATAAACCTGCTCGGCAGAGCCTCGCAGGTTTATCAGTATCGTACCTCGGAGAGAATTTTCCCCTCTGTAATAGGATACAAAGTGTCCTATTATAACCTCTATAGTTGTACGTTATTACTTTATTAATGTCTTTATAACGATAGTCAACAAAATATCAATTGATATTCTTATTCCAAATTGTTCACTTTCCAAAATGAAAGGTATTGAATAAAAACTTGGCCTTGTTGTGTATGGCAAATAGCGACCAAGCACTCTGCGTTAGCTGTGATATCGCCCGTGACGCCTAGTGCTTAGGTCTGTCACGAAGAATACGTAAATGACATGTGTGGACCTTTTCGTTTGATCGAAGTACTTAAACGCTGTATTCCCACTGTTTGAAATGTTGACTCAGGAGCAACCAGAGGGTCCTACAATCCTTCTCATCGTTGCCGAGAATTCCTTCAACTTCTCTTCACTCATAGTCAAGGCATGTACTAAAGGTAACAACTTATCATCATATCTGAATCTGCTCATCAATTATCTTTCCCTTTTATCTGCAAAGTCCTATCATTTGAACCCTTTGGCGTAGTGATGAAAATCCAATCAAATGTGAGTGTTTCTTTACTCAGGAAAACATGACATCCTCATAAAGTCCTCTGAAATATATAGATAATAGATTTGGCATATGGATATGTTTAAAGATATCATATTTTTTTTAGTTGTATGTGTGAACATATTTAGTTTCCTATTCTACAATCAAGGAAATAGGAATTTCCTTTTTTCTCAACATTATGATTAATATTTACAAACGAGAGTTTTTGGTCAGATTTAATTACATTCCGATAAGCCTTTGTTATTTGGCAGATGTTGGCTAGCAGAGAATCATGATATAGTCGGCTGTGGTGTAGGTTTTCAGCTTATCAGGGTTGGATAACATGGAGTTCATCAGTCCGATAAGGTTTTCCTTTTTCGCCTTTTCTCAAGAATGACTGTTTGTTCGTGGAATGGAGAGTTCTTAGAGGCACATAAAGCGTCATTAAAGTCGAGAGTAATTAAAGCAGTTGTATGGTTGAGTGCGGTCTATGGTAAAACTTGTCCATTGGTATCAGTCTTATAGTTATTTTCTGATTTTGCATAGGATGGAACTTTAGAAATTTGTTGTACAAATACGCTATTGATTTAACAAACTCTTTTCGAAGCAAGCATTTCTTTCCTTTCCATTTTTAATTAAAAAAACTGCAAACTTGTTTTTGAGCGTTAATCTATTCTAAAATATGCCTTTATTAGTTGTTGCAACAAATTATATTTATATCTCCCACGAAGGGTTTTACTGTGGTTTTGGTTCACGTCTACGATGACGTTAGACTGGAGAAACAGTCAAAAAGAAATATACAAAACATCACCAAATGTGGTATTTAGATGTATACGGTTTATTGATATTTATCATGACAACTCCTCTCAGAATCTCAAAAGTTGGTAAAGTTTACTCTACATTTAGAAAAATAGACACAAGTCTATCAGTGATTTATTTTTTTAAAAATATTGGATGAGACAACTAAGTTTGCCTCAAACGTACGTTTGCATCCTATTAAAAACTCCACTCATAATCTCAAAAGTTGGTGATGTTAGTACTAAAATGATAAGAGATATAAGTCTATCAATTATTTATTTTTATAAAAATTGGATGAGATAACTAAGGTTGACTAAAACGTATGTTTGAATCTTATTAAATGTTTATTTCTGTTATAATGTTGTTTTGGCTTGCTTCAAATTGGTAATGATCAAGATGGTATTGGATATTCCATGGATACATTTGAATGATATATGAGCATTTAAATATTGAAAAGTAGTTGATCTACGTATAATCATGTCTACTTATTTTAAATTCGATTAAGTTACATCTGCTACGACTTCCAAAGCAACCCCATCAGTAACGACTACATCTGGTACAACCCCATCTCTTACCACTACATCTGGTACAGTTCCATCTGTAACCACTACAACTGGGACAGCTCCATCTGTAACCCTTACACCTGGTACAACACCATCTGTAACCACAACATTTACTAAAACCCCGTCTGTAACGACGACAAATGTAACAACTACATCTGGTACAACTCCATTTGTAACAAGTACAACTGGAACAACGCCATCTGTAACCATTCCATCTAGGACATCTCCATTTGTATCCACTACATCTGGTACAGCTCCATCTGTAACCACTACATCTGGTACAACTCCATCCTTAACTACTACAACTGGAACAACTCCTTTTGTAACCACTACATCTGGTACAACTTTATCTGCAATAACTACATCTGGTACAACTCCGTCTGTATCCACTTCACCTGGTACATCACCATCTGTAACCACTACATCTGGTACAACTTCAACTGTAACCACATCTGGCACAACACCATCTTTAACCACAGCATCTACTAAAACCCCGTCTGTAACGACGACAAATGTAACAACTACATCTATTTCAACTCCATCTGTAACAACTGCATCTGGTACAACTCCATCTGTAACAACTACATCAGGTACAACTCCATCTGTAACAACTACATCTGGTACAACCCTATCTGCAATAACTACATCTGGTACAACCCCAACCGTAACCATCACATCTGGCACAACGCTTACACCTGGTACAACCCCAGCGTCAACAACTACAAATGTAACAAGTGCACCTGGTACAACCCCATTTGTAACCACTCCATTTGGTACAACCCCGTCTGTAACCTCTCCAACGGGTACAACCCCGTCTGTAACAACGACATCTGGTATGACTTAAACTATTGTGCCTGACAATTAGCGTAATAATCAAACTGTTACTCTGAAAAGTTTGAATTACTGATTTAATTTTGGCAGATTTTACCCAAAGTATCCAATTTCTAACTTCCGTAGCGATCAATGTCATGAAATTGTTTTGCATGAGTTATTGATATAAATGTAGGAACACTTACAATGAATCATCCATGGTCCATGTGTTTTGTATCTTATTTTGGAGTTGTCTTGTCTCTCGTGCAATAATTCGAATTTTCTGTAATTTTGATTAAATAATCAAGTTCCAATCTCTGAGGAAAATCATCAGGACAGTCACATCGACTTAGTGCATGGGAACAAACATAACTTGTGTCTTACGCTGTTGTTCACTTCAAATGGATTTTGTAGTGAAAAAGGAAAATGAGTGTTAAGAGTGAATTTTGACCACTGTTCACTTTAATGAGCTGCCAAAACTGCTTTGGTTAACAGTTGGGAATGACATCAGGTTTACAGTAGCGTATACTGGATCTTTACTTCCGTATTAAAAATTCATCATTAACCGTTTCTTTTTCGTAATGCTCTGATGACTCAAAGACATCCCAAATTACATAATATTTTTACTAAGAAATTTAGACCGGGTCTTTAAATCATAAGGTCAAGCTCATTGGAACTTGTGGAAACGGACGTTTCCAGGGTTGAATATGTGACACTAGTTTAATATCGCCGTATAAATATTACACTAGGTTTATTTCACGGGTGAGTTATAATATCATGTATTCGCAAAAGCCTCCCTAAAGAACAACGTAACACGAAGTTTATAGTTGAAATTATTTCCAAATTCCTTTCATTATGAAGATACCCCTTGTTAGATGCGACGTAGCGTTGAAGATGGCAAGTTTCGGTACTAGTTCAGTGATTATGAGAGTTTTAACCTGCTTGTTGCAGGTGTAGTGTGTAGAGAGAATTACCTGGAGGTCCAGTCTGTTCTGGACGGGTCGCCAGTCTCGTCGGAGAGCAGCAACCATGAACTCATCATATCCAGCGTGGAAGGGGAGATAATCCAGCTGGAAGGGGAACAACTCAATCTCACCCGGATGTTCGTCAAAGGAAGACGACTCTATGTATGTAATTGATAGCTTAATTGGATAATACACCATATTGACTTCATTTCTCGTGCTGATACAAACTTTACGAAATTGACATTTTAGAAGTTATGTCAAGAGGCTAATGCATGATATCTTCTCACTATGACTTGCGATGAGGCTGGACTTCTATATAATAATGTATTCATTTTATACACATGTGTATAGTTTTCTTTACATGTGTACCGGAACTCTTAGTATCCTTTGTTCAATCCTGTGGATTTGAAATGATAGAAAATAGATTCCATTGGGAAACGCTTTACTTAAATGAATGCAGCGTTTTCACACATTTATATATTCTTTCATATGTCAATCGTTTGGTTATTTTAAAAAGAAATAAGAAAAGGTTCTTGATTATGTTATTGATTCGATGCAGGCGGCTGATCTTATTGGCAACGTTACTAACCCGGTACTGATTGAAGATAGCGACGATGAAGTAGTCCTGACTGGTACGTTTTCTATTTTTTAATAGGTTTATAGCCTTTTACAAACTTTAATATTACAACTGCAGATATGTTTTTTGTGGTTGAAGACATATTTTGGGTTATCTGCTTATCACCTAAACTTCAGTTTCACAGGTCGCTTTTGTAGAAACTTATAAAACGTTACCATTAAAAAAGGCAGGCCTTTGATATTTACTTTTGTCAATATATGTTTATATTATAATAACATGTTCACATGTCACAAACGTATTTCCTTATAATATACATACATATGTAGTAGAATATATAGTCAACCTTGTCTATATCATAGAAATGTTTAGTCAGGTGCCTTTCGTACTGGTTTATACAGGAAACTTCAGGAAAATGACGTTTGCGAGTCTGATCCACTTGGTTGAACCAGACGGACCAATGAAAATCGAGACAACACTAGCGAAAACAAGAGTTTATCTTTTATCTCCATTTACTCTCAACGATCTACCTTTGGAGGTAATTGCACTGTTATTGTAGATATGATATAGTATTATTTCCACATGTATAGATAAAATGTTCAATAACATTCAAGTTTCCCTGTCTAAAGAAAGCCATTACAATTATGTTATTTATAAATGAATGAATATAATAAAGTGACCAACCAGATTAAAATTTCGAAATTGTTTTATTTAACCTAGATTGAATCTCCAGAATAGTTTATGAAATGACTACCTCAGATGCTTATTAAATCAGAAGTTGAATTTGAAAATACTGAAGTTACATTTCTTCTAAATAACAAATCAGTTTATCTTCAGTTATAACTTTAACCTGTGGGATATCAGTACGTTATTAGGTTGGTAGTTACGTTTTGGAAACGAATTAAGTAGCCATAACTCTTGCCGTTTTCAATCATTATAATTTTTCCTTGCATACATAACGGTTTGGTATTTGTGACTTTCACACTCAGTATCAAATCCACCACTTTTTTCAATTCACCCAAAATTAAGTAAAACATGTGCTTTTATTTTTGTGTGCAAGATGTGTTGACAGAGGGTTAAAAGTATTTTCTTTTTTGTGTCGAGCAGCAGATATGTAAGAACATTGTTTCGTTTGTAACAGAATCACCCTGTCTGTGTATATCTACTACTAGTAATTGATTATAATGTTTTGGACTATTTTAAAGCGTTTAACATCTACACGACCCTCACTTTACGTGGACATTCTCTCACCTAATTAAACTAGGTGAATAGGTGGAGTCATTATGGCAAATTTCAGATTTTATCATTTTTTCAAAATTAAAACAATTCTGCTGTTTGAAAGATTTAAAATTCGCGTCGTTTACGTCTTTAATGTTTGATATTCATTGTTGACTCAGGAGCAGCCAGATGGTCCTACCGTCCTCCTCATTGTTGCCGGGAAATCCTTCAACTTCTCTTCGCTCACAGTCAAGGCTTGTACTAAAGGTAACACCATATCATCATGCCTGTAGCTGCTCTTCAGCTGACAGGCTAAAAGTCCCATTGCATTTACCTGCAAAGTCTTATCATTTGAACCCTTTAACTTACAGATGAAAATCTAATAAAAAAACGTGAGTGTTTCTATACTCAGGAAAACATGACATCCTCATAAAGTCCTCTGAAATATATAAATAATAGATTTGGCATACGGACATGTTTACAAATATCATATCTTATTGAGTTGTATGTGTGAACAGATTTAGTTGTACTAATGGTAATCAGATTGCTGTTTAACCATCAACAAAAGGGGTTTTATTCTCATTTAAATTCGGATACCATTAATCAAGCCGTGTTCTTCTCACGATCACAAACAAATTTGCAATGTGGTCCTAAGGCCAGTTTTGAATACCTGTAGGAGATAAACCTAGAGTGTTTGAAAATCAGAGTGATGTTATGCTAGATCTAAACAAGAAAAAAAGACTTTTGAAACGATTTGATATATACATTTTTACTACGTACTATGAAAAAACAATTTCGTGAACATGCATTATTAGGTTTAGCTTTGTTAACGGTTTGATTTATTTTCAATACTAAGACGCAAAATCCCCGATACAGAAGAGTTCATTTTGTCTCCTAAAGTTGGAAAATTTAACACTGTGCAATTTGCTAGGAAAAAAGAGTTCATCATATTAAAATCGTCATGGTAGAATGGGGATAAAACTAGCGTGTTTGAAAATCAGAGAGATATTATACTACCAAATGTTATGTTGCCGTACGGCGAAGGAATGCTGTTGCATTGTCAGTAGCGGAAAGCTTTTTTTACGCTGATTGATCACTCAAACTTCTTATTTTGTACAAAATATGACTTTGAATTAGTTAATTAAATTAATTAAAACAATTTGCTCTCTCCGTGTAAACACACGAAAACAAATACGACTAATTCTGTTTTGAAAGAGATTAATTCCACGTAAAAGCGTAATACCGACTCTGAAGTTACCAGTTGAATACTCGGAAGTCAATGTATGTATTAATACGTTGTAAACTGATTTCGGGTAAACAGAGCAATCGTGAATTGATCTCTGTGAATCGAACAAAATCAACCAATCAGAACCGGTACTTTCATTCTAGAATAAGCTTTCAACGAGCTGAACCGGATTCATGTTAGGAGAGAGCACAGGCCTCGTATCATTAAATATATATATATATATAAATTTTTAAAATGTGGCCGCGGCGACAGATCTCATCGGTTGCAAAAACGGAGAATAAGAGTTCCTAACTTTGCATCAAACCAATGAGATCTGTCGCTGCGGCCACACACCCCGTAAGGTCAAGGTGACGGGAGGCCATTTGTCCCATCAGCATTAAGTTGAGCGTGGAAATCGTCATTCAGCCGCCCTCATTAAATAAGAGAAAGGAGTAGAAAGGCAAATCATTTCACATCATGTCTGCATATATTTCATATTGATTGCGTGCGTATTTATTGTAGGGTTCAAAAAAGCGGGTGGGGGAGAATGAAGTGTCTGGCCTTTCCATATACTATTAACAGAGGAACAATTCTATTCAGGGGGTGTTCTCAAAACATTTTAAAAATGTATATATATTTTTTTTTTAATGATCCGAGGGCCCGTGGTGCAGGGGACGTCATATGCCTACTTTGGATTTTTTATGCACCTAACAATAATGTTTTCAGATATTATAGTGTGTGCATAAAACATTATTTTTATTTTTAAGTTTATTACCAAAGACTCTAAAGCAAAATCCATAATCAGAGGCTACTACTTTGCATGCGTAGTTTATTGTTTGTTTGTTCTGCTCAACGTCATACGGGAAATGTGACGTCAAAGCACTGTTTTTGACGCGCCGTCACGACAAAAAAGCGATTTGAACTCATGGCATCGTATCAAAAATGTGTAAGTGCCTTTAAATAAGGTATTATATATTGTTTCTTACCAAAGGGGTGTGCATTGCTTAGAGAATGAGAAATTTTAAGACATTCATGCTTATCAAGTATAGCCTATCATTTGCAAAAAGTAACTGGGGTTCTGTAAGCACTGAAGCTTTCTTATTTGATATTTATTATGAAATTAGTAAAAAAATTAATTATGTTAATTCCGGAAACGGAACGCTTGTCTAAGAGGGCTTTTTGATAGTTAATTATGTTGTTTGGCAGTGAGCAGTCCCGTTACAATTGCATCAACAACAACTCCAAACGTAACAACTTCGACAACGATATTTCCAACTTCGTTTAATGTCACATCAACATCCCTGATATCAACACCTTTGACAACTCCGACATCGTTGACAACTCCTTTGTCGACAACAACATATTTTACGTCAACGCCAACCACGTCGTTTACATTTGTCACGTCTAGTGAACAAAAAAACGGTAGTATGTCAACCTTTTTTTATTTGAACACCTTTCAAAAGGTTAATCCTAAAGGATGACTTTTTGAAAGTGGTCTTTGCTGCAATATTAACGGGAGGTATATCTTTTTAAAATTCCTTTTGATGAAAAGTTAGGTAGCTCATTTTTCATTATCTCATATTCATAATTCGGCATTCACATTCGCCCTGGATTTGACGCCCAAAAGAAAAAACCAGAAGGGAGAAGATCGACATATATGTTACTGTTTCGTTTATTTTGCGCAATAATATCGTGACTTATAACTTCGTTTTATCCGCACTAAGAAGAAAAGAAAGAAGTCAAGATAAAATAAGGTCAGTATTTATCACGAACGAAATTTCGCGATTTATCGGTTTTAAATGAAATGAAGAGAAAGAAGAAGAACCATAGCATCAAAGTCAAAGAAGAAAGATCACCTATTCAAGAGAAAATAAAATAGGTTTGTATAGGTGGGTATTTTACATTCGTAATACATGCTTTGTTCATAAGATATCAAAAGAGAAGAAACATGTATGAACATACGCAGAGAATTCGAGAAACATCAACAAATGACCGACGCAAGTGTCAGTGACTTCAGGAAGAAAAGGGTAGGTTGAGGTAGGTATCCATTGATTAGAGATCATGCTATCATTTTCAGGCCAGACGTCTATGATACATCAACAAGGGAGTAAAGAATTCAACAGAACCAAGTCGACATTGGTTGTTCGGGCACCGCAACTGACATCAGGAATAAGGTTTGCATATGTAGGTATTTATTTTCGCAAAACATGCTCTTACTCCTTTCTAACTAGGTTTTGAACACAAAAGAAGCAAGGACACTACTAGGGCCCATGATGATGGAAAGTGTGTGGAGAAGCGATGTCGTTTTTACCTAGCAGGTAGGTATTGGTAAGTATCGGTAACATTTTGATTTTCAGAAAAAAGACGACGCCACATTCTCAAGTCAGTATGGTGAAGACC
The DNA here is from genome assembly GCA_921293015.1 of Phorcus lineatus. Taxonomy (NCBI): domain Eukaryota; kingdom Metazoa; phylum Mollusca; class Gastropoda; order Trochida; family Trochidae; genus Phorcus; species Phorcus lineatus. Next base: position 14,824,664 of record OV121093.1, read on the forward strand.
AGAATACAGAATATGAAACATTCACCAGTGAAGACACAATGAAAAGGTTAGTATTGGTAAGTATAGTCATGAATTATTATTTTTTGTCCAACATCATAGAGCTTACCAACTACGCAAGCTGAAGAGAGGAATTATTAGGAAATAAAGCACAAGGACAACTTAAGGTAACTACACGTAAGTAAGTTAGGTATTGATGACGTATTGGTAGGTATTAGATAAGTAATATTTCCATTTCCAGTCCTACAACGTAGAGTCTATCACCAACGCAAGGTCGGGTTCGGGAAATCTGAGGAAACAAGGAAATGTGTGGGAAAATGTTGGTAAGTAAGCGTAAGTATTGTCATGAATTATCCATGTATTCATTTCCAGTTTTATAACATAAAGCCCGTCGTCCAAGCTCGGCGAAAAGATGGAGTCTAAAGAAACAAGGATAACAGAAGAAAATGAAGGTAAGTATAAGCGCATTATAATGAATCAGGATAAAGAGATACATACTGCAAAATCAAGGAGAATAGAACAACACATCCAGGTAAGTATGGTAAGTATCGTCGTGAAATATTCATGTCTTCATTTGCAGTCCTACAACTAGGTTGAGGAAGGAGAGTCCCTCATTGACGCCTTGTGAAGAGAATTGGGAAGCAAAACGGGGAATTGAAGAACTACTCAAAGTAATTATAGGTAAGTATTGTCATGAATTATTCATGGTTTTCTTTTCAGTCCTACAATATTGAGCCCATCATGTACGCTGAAGATAAGAAATTTGAGGAAAACGGAGAAAAGAAAAACACATCGGAGTAAGTATACGTAAGTATTGTCATGAATTATTCAAGTTTTAGTTTTCAGTCCTGTAACATATAGCCCATCATGGGTGCTGACGATAAGAATTTTAAAGAAAACGGAGAAAAGAAGAACATATCGGAGTAAGTATAGGTATACTTGCAGTCCTACAACATAGAACCGACCCTGGACGGTGAGGTTAAGAACAAGAACTGTAAAGAAAACATCAAAGTAAGTATAGGTAAGTTAGGTCATGAGTCTTGAATATATAAAGTTTTCATTTGCAGTCCTACAACATAGAGCCAATTTGGACGCTGACGATAAGAATTTTGAAGAAAACGGAGAATAGAATAACACATCGGAGTAAGTATAGGTAAGTATTTTTCTTGAATAATTAAAGTTTTAATTTGCAGTCCTACAACATAAAGCCAATTTGGACGCTGACGATAAGAACTCTGAAGAAAACGGACAGCAGAAGAACACATCAAGTAAGTATAGGTAAGTATTGTCTTGTATAAGTTAAGTTTTCATTTTCAGTCCTGCAACATTGAGCCCATCATTGGCGCTGTAGATATGAATTTTGAAGAAAACGGAGAATAGCAGAACACATCGGAGTAAGTATAGGTAAGTATTGTCTTGAATATATAAAGTTTTCATTTGCAGTCCTACAACATAAAGCCAATTTGGACGCTGACGATATGAACATTGAAGAAAACAGACAGAAGAAGAACACATCAAAGTAAGTATAGGTAAGTATTTTCTTGTATTTGTTAAGTTTTCATTTTCAGTCTTACAAAATTGAGCCCATCAGTGACTTTGAAGAAAGGGAAATAAAAGAAGACATCAAAGTAAGTATAGGTAAGTAATGTCAAGAAGTTTTCATTTGCTGTCCTACACGATTGAGCCAATCAGGACGCTGAAGATAAGAACGTTAAAGAAAACGGAGAAAAGAACTCAACTAAGTAAGTATATGTTTCATTTTCAGCCCGACAACAAGGAACGCTTATGGACCGGTCAGGGAAGAAATCCGAAGAAAACAAAAAACCCAGAATAATAAACTAAGGTTAGTATAGATAAGTATTGATTTAAATTAATCAAATTTACATTTCCAGTCCTACAACGTTAGTCATTCGTCGACGCGGGATGAATTGAGGAACTTTGAATAAACAAAGAGAACAGAAGAAAAACTAAGGGTAAGTATGCATAAGTATTGTCACGATTGACCTGGCCCTGGTTCTCGTTGCACAAAACAACTTAACACTAAGGTTAACCATATTGCCATTCTTAAACATGGCACTAATGCTACCTTGGTGATTTAAGGTTACCATAGTGTTTCGTGCAACTGGACCCTGGTATGTATCTTAGGTAGGTAGTTGCGTTGTGCTCAACTTGTTTTCATTTTCAGACACATTTGAAGAAGCTTTGTGAAGAGACGGATATGGAGGATTCAGACAATACGACAATACTTATCAAATCACGAAATGGATGGTATCAATAGGTAGGTATTTTCAGAACTGAAACCGTGACCCTAATTTTGTGTTCGGTGTAGGGACGAACACAAGGATGCAAGGCGTAGCCATAACGAAACAAAACATTTTTGGAATTATTACATGTAAGTATTGCTTGTTAACTCGTGCTTCGACATAGGTAAATTATCGACCCAAGGTTAAGAGTATATAAGCAAAAAATCAAAAAGACCATAACATCATCAGGAGTACGGTAAGTATGGGTAATATAGAGAATTGATTCATCCAGTTTTTATTTTCAGACCCGAAACAGAAAGAAATCCTTGGATACAGCGCACAATACGCACGAGAGAAGGACTGCAAGAATGGGAAGTTTCAACATAAAATGGTTGAGTTGGTAAGTGATGTATTTGTGAGTGAGTATTGTTTGTGACTCATATCTTGGATCCAGTGCTCGAAGATTGGTGAAGAGATTGAGACGAAAGTGTTATGTAGGAACCGATAAAGAAGTCAATTGGACGAAACTTATTTTGGGAAGGTTTGTATTTATAGGTAGTGTCAATGGTTATTATAGGAAGATGCGTCTATGCGATTATCATATTTCCATTTCCGGAAAAAAAGATGATTGGTTTTTTAAAATAATATATTTTGTTTCAGATTAGAGCAGGAAAAAATATAATGGACAATTCTTTATTCCAGAGTTTATGAAATCAAGGTGCGAGATAGTCATAATTTTTTAATTCCTTTAACTGTCTCTGTTTAGAATTGAGAGATTAAGATTAGAATTTCAGACTTTAGCCAATTTTAGACTTCAATTTATTTCATGACCCCGTGGCCTAGTGTTTGTCTTCAGATCTCACTTAAGAGCTTGTAGGCGTGCACGGGCATAGTCGAAAAAATTATCAAGTTCATTTCCACTGATAACTTAACATAGTTTAAGATTCAAATGTTTTTTTATGAAATTGTTCAACATTCTAAAAAAATAAAATTGCACCTATTAATGTAAAAATTAAGTTTCGAAATTGTTCAACATGTGAATAATACTCACAGTAATTATTACAGGAAAGGCACTAAAATTTTGAGTTAAACATTCTATAAGAAAATGCAACTATCAATGTAATAGTTAACTTACGAAATCCCTCTTTTCAGCATGTTACTGCAAGAAAACAACACAGTTGTGAAATTGAAGAACACCCTCCTTTATTCGAAGGTAAAAACAATGTTATTTTATGATAATATTCAGCTATGCCACCTTATTGATATAAACATGAGGTAAATGTAGAAATGGTATAAGATACAATCTTTTTCTAATTCGTTTTTGGCACAGTAAACTATACGTAAACACAAACACATGATTAAAATTAGGGAATGTTAGCATCAGAGTAAAACAGATCAAATATAAAAATTCTACAACAGTGTATGGTAACAAATAATTGATTCAAATAATTTCTTTTCAGACATGCAGGAAAGAGTTTATTCTGATGAACACTGAAGTCTGGCAGTGTCCTTTGAAAGTCGGGTATTGCGCGTGCTCCAGACACAGGTTTCCGGTGGAAATTGTTTACGTACTTCCGGTTTTTCCTGGGCGGCAAGCACGACATAGGAAGGAAATGAAACACTTCATTGTGAAACTTTACATGGAATAAACTTCACCTCTGACGTTTTATCATTATTTTTATAAAATGTGATGAAAGTACGATAGAAACGAAAGGCATCAATGCACACATACTATCATCGTAACGAATCACACAAGGGATTCGAACCTACAGAGCCTGACCCTAGAGAAGGAATGACTAAATATTGTTCCCTTCAAACCACCGTCCTTTATCGTATAACAAAGTCTTGACCTTAATGGAAAGTTAACTTCTTTGTTTTCTTTTAAAAGAATCTTCTACATGATAATTAATGTACATACTATCGCAACAGCTATATAGATAAAACGTTGATGTGATGAAAACTTTGTGTGTCGCGAGCCATGAGATGTTCAGCATGTGTAAATGTATTCAAAACCAATACCAGATTCAGTTCGTTACAGAACCAAAGTATAATCTCGAAATAAATGATCATACTCACAAACAAAATTTGTCTGGTCACTGGGTGATTTGTCAAAAGAAAACGTCAACTGTTTGATGAAAACGGATATTGGCCATTGAACAACTGGATTGCTTGTTGAAGACTTATATACCATTATTTCACTTACAGTGTACAATAAAGAGTTTGTTTTATAATACTAAAGATAACGTTATCGTATCCATTTTCATTTACATACAGATTTCTCTTTTGAAAACATATGAAGTTGAGGATTTAACATTCAAAAGAGGGCAAATCACAAGTTTTTTGTCTGAAATGAGAGACCTTTCGAAGATTTGGAAATAACCGTTAAAGTCTCCAAACGTTTATGGTTTCGATTATTTGTAAGTGACTTTGTAATAAATCAAAATATTTATTATGTTCATTAAAATATGAAATTAGCTATAACATTCTGCTGGTGTGTATAAAAACGTATTATTGCTTTTATTCATCAAACCTGGCATCATCGACCCTGGCATTTGAAATTCCGCTTCAAGGGCCACAGAGTATGTTGTTGGGGTCAAATATGCCAAACTTCATAGATGGTGTTATTTGATAGAGAAGTACTGGCTGTTTATGAAAATTAACATCTCAATGTTTATCAATTCGATATAGTGTTAATAAAGTCGAGATTTGTGATCGAAAACTGGACAGTGGTGCGCGCCAATGACGCCAACGTCATTTTTGAAACTTTTCTAAAGCAGACACAATGAAAAACATATGTTTGTATTAATTAACAGGCAATCTTAAACACACATGTGTAACAGAAGTGATTGTGAGATCACCTCCTGTGGGAATCGAACCCGGAACCTCCGGATGAGAGTCCTACACTCTACCAATTCAGCCAAAGAGATATCCCTCTGGCCAAGGCCAGTAGGAATGCTTTTATTTCACCCTGCCACATACACCCCCTCCACAAAGTGACTCGTCCTCGAGTCAAGGCATTTGGAGTTATCAAGCACCTTAGTTCGACGTACTCAGGGTGCAGTGAGCACTAGGGAGTTGCCCCGGCCCCACGTTGGGCGCCAAATGTAATAGAAGTGATTGTGAGATCACCTCCTGTGGGAATCGAACCCGGGACCTCCGGATGAGAGTCCTACACTCTACCGATTCAGCCAGGCCAGTAGGAATGGGGTTTTTTCACCCTGCCACACATGTACATAGGACGAAGAATTTTTAATTATTAACACGTATAGGCTGTTTATCAATTATGATTTAAAACAAGAAAATATCATAATTTTGTCATTTAAAAGATAATAATGTAACTGTAGAAAGTCAATTTGATCATGGGTTATTTAAGTTTTAATTTCAGGCACATACCAAATTTATTATACAAACTCTGTGTCCCTTTAATTTGCCCGGTAACAAATACTTTTGAGAATCATAAGCCAAAAAGATATTTTGAGATCCCAAGCCATACAGGTGACATATACCGACGATATCTATATGCAATCTCTTGAAAACGTGATCACTCATTTAAACGTCGATCAATGAGTTGAATAAACGTTGTAATATCACCATTGGACGCATCCTGCTTCATCAGCGTATTTGTCTCCACCCAGCTCCATCATATACCCTGATATCCTTCGGCCTAAAACGCTCGTATCGCTTACGGCTGGTTACTCAAGGGTATTTATAGCCTACATTGACATTTGTTTGAATTCTCATCCGGATGGTGCCGCTATCGCTGAATGCGAGTAATTTCATTGGCTTGCTATATTTAGCGATACGAGGGTTTTAGGCCGAAGGATATCAGGGTATATGATGGAGCCAGGCTGAGACAAATACGCTGATGTAAAAGAATGCATTGGACGCTTATTCCGTGATAACAGCTTTATAGCAAAGTGAAGTCGATCCATGCCGAAGGAATGTTAACTGATGTTTAAATGTACAACTAAGTATTCAAAATGACGGATGTACTAATAAGGTTAGCATCCACGATTCAATAAAACAAGTTCAGAAAAGAATATTACATATTTTAGATTGGGTCTCGTGTTGAGCATCTGACTGTCAAGACGTATGTAGCGTTGAAACATAATATAAGAAATCATTAGAGACCTAGCGTTAAACCAGCCCAGTCATACAAATGGTATAATCTTTGGAAACGTTTGCTGGAACTATAGTAAATTAGAGATATTCGAAAATACAAACATGTCATTTGATCTTAATTCATACTTTATTATTTATTTGAGCAAATGAGATTACTGGTAATTATTTTCAAATATCATTGAATATTCTGTCACTTACTTTTCAAATTGCATCATTCCTTGTCCAATCCAAACTCCTCACCAAGTTCTAGTAAGTGACATAATTTTCAACCAAGTAACACGACAGAATAAAGATTGATCAAACAAATGTCTTCCTTTCCACATCACTACATTTGCATACCAAAGGTTTGTTCACTTACCTGGGTATACTAGTGCAAATATCATGTAATTGTGGATTCCTTCGAGGTGTCGTAGAATTGCGAAAATGAAACGTATGCTGTTGATATTTCAATACAGATGTGCAGATCTATTCTTCTGTTTACAATTTGTTCATCATACCAAACAATTAACCAGCGCATTTTTGTGTCATTGAAGTGACCAGGAGTAAAAAAATTAAACTCTAATTTTTTAATTTTTTTTTACGAAATCCTTCATAAATCACCAACTGCTTTAAACCTTCAGCTTCAATTATTTTGTTGAAGTCCAAACTAAATCCAAATTATATGATATTTGCAATACGATTCTGTGGTAAGTGACCAAACTTTCGGTATGCAGCTGTATATAAAAACAAAATGCAGTGGTCGATATCATTAGATGTGTACGTGAACTATTTTGCACAAACAAACAACAAATATTCAAAGACCTCAAAAAATAAATAGAACGCATGTATGGCTGAATGGTACAATAAAGCGTTTTGGCTGTTATTGTTGAGAAAACAAGCTGTCGAATTCATTGTGCTATTTCATTTCAGAAAAGAGATAAACCATATGTAAGTGGCAACATTTGGACGACGACAACGACTATTGATTAAAATAAACAATTATTGACGTTGAATAAAGTGCAAATGGCGTTTGAGTCGTAAGTATATTTTCAAAAAGAAGTATGAAAATCGTTATTCACAATATCCATGATGTAAAAATAATTACTGATAACATAAAAAATTATTCTTCCTTTTAAAATATATACCACATAAGAAACTATTCTAGTCCATGTCGATCCTATTTTAAATGTAGTAGCATTATACTGCAAATAAACCTTTAACAAGCGTTTCTGCCATATTTCTTCAATGGATAAGATGTAGGATACTTGTTGACATATAAACATAGACCTTTTCTACATCAACATAGACAACCACGCACATTCGCGGATAAGATAACAATTTCGTATTAACCAGCCCAGACCTTAATGGAAACCATACAACTGCATACCGAAAGTTTGTTCACTTACCGCTGAATCGTAGTGCAAACATCATGTAAAGTGGGTTTCGTTTCGACCTCAATATAATAAATTCAGAAAGACTCACAATGGATCACCCACTGTCCATGTGTGAAATAGCCATTTTTTAACTCATTTTGGAATCGTCTGGTCCCTCGCGCAAAAATCGAAATTTGGAATATTAATATAGAAAGAAGGGGTCACATTTTCGAAATTTCGATTTCGTTAAATGTCAAATAAAATGTTCCAAATCGACTCTCTGAGATTAAAACCATCATAATCATATTGATTTTGGGCTAAGGAACAAACTTCACTAACTTTTTAAGAAGTTGGTTACTTATAAAGGATTTTATGGAGAAAAATAAAAATTAGTGTTTTCGGAATGTTGACCCCTGGTCAATCACTTAAATGACATGCAAAAACTGTGACGGGTAATTGTGAGGTACGATAAACTTTTGCCTTAAAGAAGAATTGATCTGCATATGTGTAAAGAAAATTCAAGATTACACGTTTCTTTTTCGCATCGCTACTATACCTCAAAGGCATCTCAAATTACATGATGTTTGAACTAATAAATTAAGGTATGTGAACAACCTTTTGGTATGCAGCTGTACAATTTATACCAATATACTCGGATGGTAACAGTAAACTACAATTGTTCAAATACAAAATGAATATAAACACAATTTCATATCACTTGAATCAAAGCATCAGGGCCTCCTTTCACAAAGGTTTGAGGCGGTAGTAAGTCACTAAGGTAACCTTATTGCAATGTTAAAGAATGAGAGTTAAGGTTGGCTTTCGTAAAGGTTGCTTTTTGAACGCAGGCCAAGGAGGTTGCAATAAACATCGGTTGTCTTTACGATTGACTTTTTTCAGAATAGTAAATGTCTGTGCAATAAAGTGCCTGATACATGAACAAAAAACTCGTCCTGATGCAAAGGAAGGTCTTTAAATATCCATTCTCGCGGATTACAGTGGGGCACAGATGGTTCATTGAATTCACTTAACAATTATATCTATCAATAGATGTTTTGCCGCTCAGTTTAACAGCTTTATTAATTGGATGGCAGACCCTATTGTTAAATCTTTTCAGAGGATGTTTTGACTTAAAACCATGATATTAAAACAGCGATATTCCAAAGAGACAACTCGAATCTAAACATTCTTTACAAACCTGACATTGAATAGACTGTGCATTGACATCTGTATACCATGTGCAGATTGTGTGAAGGAAAACGCTCATCAGTTTATACGTCCTCTCTGCTCTGTATCTATCTCTGTAAACATGTTTGTATTACGAAGTAGGGAGAAGGATCTCATTAAATTCGTTTTAATATTTCTCCTGTTTGGATTCGTTATGTGTGCATTAGTGTTTACAAAGCCAAAAATCGAGGGACTTATTGCCAACCACAGAAACACCAGAAGGTTTGCTCGGGAGGCAATCGAGTGTCAAGGTGTCCGTTTCTCCTCAGTAGCTATTCCTACAACTGCTATAGCGAGCTACCCTGGAAGTGGAAATACGTGGTTTAGACATATCCTACAGCGGTTCACAGGTACCAAAACATGTTTTCTAGATCGGCATAATAGTGGATAAAGTGTCGGAAATAGGGCAATACAAAAAACAATTTTCGTGTTATGAAGTTGCTGTCGTCGTGTTACAGGTATATTTTGTACACAAGCATACATATGAATGTTTGTATTTATCATTTAATGCACTACCGCAATATATAATTTATAATAGTGGTGAATTCACGTTACATCATATGACATCTTACCCATCTCTCTTATATTTCATGACTTCCGTTATAAATCAAGAAAATTACGACACTTGAGCATATATGGCAGTATGTTCTTGCTTTCGCTCGAGGAGTTGTATTATATTGGTACTCGTGTAGAACGCATAGCAGGCCTTACGCACAATACATTTAATTAATCTAACCGAAAACCTAAGGCATTGTATTCAGGCTCTGACAAAATACGAGTTTTGGGTTGTTCAAACGGCGTTGATATTTCATAACAGTATCATGTCAACACTATTCTGACACTAGAGTCAATGTAATACTCTCTTATCAAATAATGAACATGTGCGCATCGCCCAGGAAATCGTCTTTTCTTTGCAAAGGTTTAAATTTAGTATTTCTTGTATTGAAAATGTTCAACTTTTAACCTATGTTACTACAGTTATCCTTAATCAAACCAGGTATCGCCACTGGATCTGTGTATATGGATAAGTCGCTGCTGACCCATGGTTTCCCTGGTGAAAGAGTAACGAACGGATCAGTTGTCGGAATCAAGACCCACTACATGTATAATCCACATCCAAATTCAAAGGTATCTTTTGACCGAGCCATCATCTTGATGAGGAATCCGTATGAAGCTCTCCTCTCCTGCTTCAAGTACATGTTCTCCAGACAGGACAAACACACGGCCCATGTTAATCTTGACGTGTTCATCAAGCGTAAGTGGGCAATGTTACTAACAATCTTACCAAAAGGTTTGTACTATGGCAATATGTTTGTAATACAGTTCTTTGGTGCCACTTGCCACTTACCTTCCACGCAACATATTTTTTGGCATAACTGATACCGTGACTAAACTACTACAACAAAATCACATTGATGCTAATCTCATTTGTAATGATAACATGTTTTATAAGTCTGGTTCTGTTGTAGTTTCTATGTTGTTTTCTATGGCCATCCCAATTCAAGAAAAAATAAGAGAAATGCTATTTCTATTATTGACATTCCAAAATACGCGGCAATGAATAAGTAGATCGATATCTATTAGATCAAATTTTACATTATTATTTTCGTAATGTAAACATACTGTTTATAACATTTCAAACACTTGTCCTAAGAAATCGCCATCGAATGTTTAATTCTTTAAAGTAATAAATATGTTGAGTTTTGATATGGTCAAAGCAGAATACACTCGAGTTCTTAATCGTTCTTAATATGTAGCAAACATGTGTTTCTGACAAAAACTTCCCTGCCAACCCCAGAGACTTCTTTCCAACCTATCCTCTGAATCGCAGACACAGTCTATCCAGTGAAGTTCATTTACAACAACAATTTACTAATCAATAATTCAAGCATTCTCGAGCTCTCAGACTGGACCTCTGTCACTTCTCCGAACCGCATCACTGGAACAAATGACTTTTCGAGGAAACAACTCAAAACATTCCTGTTCACTAAAGTTTATGTTTAATTTCGAATCTAGAGTTTTTTCGCACACTCCATTACCTACATCCAGTGAGTCACAAGCTGCATGGAGCTTTTACAACGATTTATTATTATCATAGTTATCATAGTTATTGTAGTTGTCGTTGTTGTAATCGTTGTTGAAGAGCTAAAAGTCTCTCTGAGTTCACATCTCTGTAAAATCAATATCTTACCAGGTCATTGCTTTAATATTTTTTTCTGAATCCTCACAGATTGGGACAGGATTCACTGGTCGTCAGCTTACTCTAAGTTTTACCTCTCCTGGCTACATCACCCAAATGCTTTCCTGGTGTTCTACGACGACCTCCAACACAACCTGAAGGAAACCCTGGTCAATCTTAAGGGCTTCCTTGCGCTGCCCAGTCCTGTCAACGTTGATTGTGGACTAGTGAACACTCAAGGAAACTTCAAACGAAACCACTCCACAGGAATGCCGATTTCCTTCTACTTTTCACGAGAACAGAGGATGACGATAAATGGTATCATACTGGACTTGAAACAGAATTACAACAAAAAGTTCCAACTTAAAACTCATCCTTTTGATAGCTGGCTGATGGATTTGAATGTATGAAATACTTTACTGTGATGTTTTCCTTCTACGTGTATATCTTCTTCGTGATATACAATATACCCTCCTTAATAGATTATACTCTCATTGTACAGATATCAAGTGTAACAATAAGATTTGATTTCACCTTTGGCTCTTTGGAAACACATCAGATGAGAAGTAATTTGCTTAAATATTTAATAAGGTGTAAGTTGAATTACAATATGCTGAAAAGATTTATCGCAAAAGTTGACTTAATGCGTGAGCGCTTCAATTATCATCTGATTCATGAGGGAAATATTCATTTATTGCGGATGAAGTTATTTAAAGATTAACATACATTTCCATGTTCGCTTTAGAGCCACTAACAATTGTTATGTCAGAAATCGAAGTTTTGTTAGTCCAAAAGCCTATTTTATGTTCCGCAATGGTATTCAATCCAGGAATACGTCCTTGTCCAAATGAAAAGTGACCTTTATTATTCCATTCTAACCATTTTGTCTCATTCACATTTTGATATTGAAAAGTGATCTTTTTCTCAAAACCAGATGTAAAGTCCCTTAAATTCATTCTGGCATTCGTGCACGTGAAACAATGGCAATTCCATGACATAACTGTCTGCAAAGTTATAAAATTGATTTTGAAAAAACCTTGTCCGTTTGAAATTTTGATGAAAAGCCGATTTTCTGAGGCGATAGATATCCCATATGTTGCCAGAGAATGAAGTCTATGTTGTTTCGACATGAAAAGGGTCGCGTTCCTGATTGTTGCTGAAATTAAGACATACAATCTATGTTATATCTGTCTATAACCAATTATGAGCAAATGAGACTAAAATATTTTCTCAAGTCATTGTAGGCTTCCCGCTATCATTGCAACTACAAAGGGTTACCTCATATTGAGCATCATTTTCATACTCTTACATGTTGCAGAAGAATAAACAAATCGATGTATTTAAATTGTAACTATTAGTGACGAATTGAGGTAAATAGAGGAAAATAATCATAGAAAAATCTAATTTATCTACAACAAGATAACAGCACCAGAAGGTTAGATTTTCACAGGGTTTAATCGAACACATGAAGTAGATTTATTATTATTTTCTCCCCATCCTGCTTCATCAGCGTAATTGAATCCGTTGATCGAGCTCCTTCCATATATGCCGATCTATTTCGAGCTAAATCCCTTATACGGCTGGCGTGGCTTGATGTTCGTGTCTGTGCTCACCTGTTAATATTTCAGCCAATGAAATATTGTTTTCCTAGGAGCTTGAAGCTACTCTTTTGAACTTAACAGAATTTCCGGGTCGTGCCGCTGTTTTTGGATGTGAGTCGTCTCATTGGTTGGTTAGATAGCTAGCGATACAAGGCTTTTGGCCTAAATGATATCAGGGTTTATCTGTACTTATACAAGCGTTTCTCGATTAAGAAATGTAGAAGTCTGCAATCATCATTGAAAACGCCTCAGATATTTGTGTATACTTTCGGAAAGATTAACTTTATTTGAAAATGCACTTTTAGTCTTCTGTACACAGCACATTTGCCTTATTTAGAAATTTCATCATTGCATAGCTATGATTAACAATATGTTAGCCATGCACGCGGTGCTTTCAATGGTTGAAAAATAGCAAGGTAGTTGATGTTGCAATATTTTGCCGCTAGGGGAAACTGTCGGAAGCTTGAGAAGAGCCCCTTGTCGAACAGAGGTTGTAATGGTATTAATGACGGAGTTCGTGCCTCTGTGAGGAAGAATATTGTATGTTTGCAGAGAGGAGGAATTTGTAAAGCTTGAAGGTAACCTCAAAATAAGATCTACATAATCTACAGACGTCTTTAGCAATTTGCGTTGAATGTGTACCTCGTGCCTATAAATATAGAACGATATATAATATTACCTTTATTATTGCTTTTTAATGTCGCTAAATCTGAGAGTCAAGTGGCAATAATATATGCTACAATGTGATAAGTAAGCACAAGAATTATCACTACTAAGCACTTTGACAACTAAGCGGATAATGAATTTGTCATTATGAAGTTGTTGTGTATTTAGTCAGTCAAACAGAGGTGAAATTTTTTGAACATTTAGTAAATATTTTGGGTTCCGCAAGAAGTATATCCTGCGAGACTGTATCAGTAAAAGACAAAAACGAATAACTTGAATCTTCTGTTTCACCTGCATCTGTTGTTTCGCATATCTCAAAAGTGTGACAAATTGTTTTCCCTGCTTAGGCAACCTTTCATAAAATCTCCCCTCAATTATCACTATTTGGACTATTTCCTGCATACAGTCCTGCTATCTGATATACGGACAATTCATGAAAACACCTATAAATTCGATTGACGAAGTAAAACGCAAATATGACGTCCAAATTCTATAACACCAGAACAATAAAAATGGAAAAAATAAAATAAATGATGCAAAAGCATCCTAATATTCAGAACATTTGTACCTGTCTCGTGATTAAAACCCAACAGTTTATGAACCAGTTTAAGGATTTTCGTTTACCCAGAAGATTTCCTAATCATACCGTACCGAAGGACATAGAAACTGACAACAATAAACCTTGAGTAATATTCACACTCACCTTGTTTTCTTACTTCTTTGTTTCCAACAATGGTAAATGTCTTCCGGCAGTCAAGCTTCTGTGTACCTCCACCATTAGAGTGTTCTAATGGCTGATCACTCATTGCCATGTTTACCAGTTTGTGGTATGTAAAGACACACGACTTGCATCTGTTGTTGGTCTTGCAGTGATGGTACCAGCAGTTCATAAAGCCGTGGCAAGGAGTCAGGAGAAAACTTAAAATTAACCTGTATAGCATGTTATCTTCTCTGTTTGATGTTTCTGATATAAATGTCAGAAGAATATAAACTAAATTTGGCGTTGGTATTGACAATGGAGAAGGTTAGAATTGTTTTGAACAAATGATGACATACATTTTGAAAAATTCATAAGCTCTCCGTTATTCAGTACAATTCGTTTTTAAGCGAAATGTACGATGTAATTTAACAATCTCTTTCACGATAACAAACTGTAATTGCATCTGTGTCCCGACCTCTCCACCGAAGAACCAAGAAAATCAAAATCTTTGGCACAAACAAGGACCCTTAATTATCAATCTCAGATCATATCCCGGTTCACCCTAGCATCACATTCTTTTGAAGAATAAAAAATCCGTGACATCGGTCTCTCAGATTATTAGCTGTGAATATTTCAACATTTAATCCCGCCATGAACAGAGATCAAAGATATTACATTCCATCAGCATAAAGTCACTTTGATCAAGAACTAGTAACGTCAGTAGCTGCGAGTATCATTTCTCTCTTATAGTTTAAAAATAATGTTGAATAAAGGTCAACTGATTTATATGAAACAATGGTCAATTTGATTGGGTTTTTTAATTATTTTACGATTAGGTTTAAATAAGTATAAGAGAGTATAATTTGATGCATGATCCTTTTTTTAGGATATTATTTGTGGTGTTAAGACCTTCAAGTTTACCATATGTATTGATGTAATTCAAAATATCTTCTCCACCTTGCCACAAATGCAGATTAATGACGATTAAATTCCTAATAATATAAATCATGCTTTTACATCAGAGGTTTAACAACCGAGTCATATTATGTTTGCACTTTAATTGTCAAGTAAATCTGCCACAGAATTGTAAGATAAACATTTTATTTAGATTAGTAGCTCCAAATTACAAAATTTGTTTTATCCCCGTTTGATCGCTCGCAAATGTTTTCTATATTTTATTTTTGCTTTTGTGAACTGGAAATATTACTTGATAGCAAAGCATTATCACTTGAATGAAGAAAAGAATACGGAAAACGATTGCAAGCGGTAACAAGATTTAACCTTACACAATATGTACAAACCTCCTGAAAGGAGGGGAAAATATACATTATTATTATACCTCTATTAAATTTGTAAGAATATCATTGGTCAGTTAACATCACGTGATTGAAAAATATATCCATACACTGACCCCGGCTATCAGTAAGGATGTAAGTTTTGTGAAATAATTTGTGACTCGTCACGTGATTTGTCACATGATTGCATCTGTCACATGACGCTTTGCTTGAATCCTAGTTTTCTTTTTCAAGTTTGTGTGAGTAAATGCGAAATTTTGTTCAATCTATTAATTTGTTAATATGAAACACATGCATAACAAATCTAAGGAATTTCGATATAATAAACATATAAATAGTCATGGTGACGTCATTATGTGAAATACAAGCACTTTCGAACCTGACTTTCTCTGCCGTCTGACCTGACCTCGGCCTGCGACCTTGGTCAGGTCAGACCGCCTCGGGAGTCCGGTCTCGAGTCCTTGTATTTCACATAATGACCTCACCATGAGTAATTAAGTGCATAATTTTGAATAAAAGAAGCGATTCGAAGGACGCTCACGTCTGGCATCTGCTTGATCTCAAAGATTTATGTATCTGTATAACCCAAGGAAGACATGATTTTCTCGCTGACAATGTACCCATTACTTCAATGAAGCTGTCAGCCCTTTTTTTAAATAATATATCACTCCAATTCTATCGATCTTTTATGTTTGATTTCAAAACTAGTGTTTCTTTGAGCATTTAATGAAGTGTAAGTTGAATTACAATATGCTGAAAAGATTTACCGTAAAAGTTGACTGCGTCAAGGCTTCAATTATCATTTAATTCATGAGGGAAATATTCAATTATTGCGGAATAAGTTATCTAAACATTAACATAGATTTCCATTTTGGCTTTAGCGCCACTCATAAATGTTATGTCAGAAATTGACGTTTTGTCATTCCATGAACCAATTTTATGTTCTGCAATGCTATTTAATCCAGGAATACGTCCTTGTCCAAATGAAAAGTGACCTTTATTATTCCATTCTAACCATTTTGTTTCATTCACATTCCGATAGTTAAAAGTAATCTTTCTCTCAAAACCAGATGTAAAGTCAATCAAAATCATTCTGGCATTCGTGCACGTGAAACAATTGCATTTCCATGACATAACTGTCTGCAAAGTTATAAAATTGATTTTGAAAAAACCTTGTCCGTTTGACATTTTGATGAAAAGCCGGTTTTCTGAGGCGATAGATATCCCATATGTTGCCAGAGAATGAAGTCTATGTTGTTTCGACATGAAAAGGGTCGCGTTCTTGATTGTTGCTGAAATTAAGACATACATTCTATGTTATATCTGTCTATAACCAATTATGAGCAAATGAGACTTCAATATTTTCTCAAGTCATTGTAGGCTTTCCGCTATCATTGCAACTACAAAGTTAACCTCATTTTGAACATCATTTCAATACCATTACATGTTTCAGAAGAATAAACAAATCGATGTTTTTTAGTTGTTAATATTAGTGACGGAATGAGGTAAATAGAGGAAAATAATCAATAAAAAATCTAATTTAAAGAAATAATCATACAGCTCCTTCCATATATGTTGATCTCTTTCGAGCCAAATCCGTTATAAGGCTGACACAGATGTCCGTCTCTGTGCTCACCTGTTAATATTTCAGCCAGTGAAATGTTGTTATCCAAGGAGCGTGAAGCTACTGTTTTGAACTTAACGGAATTTTCTTTCTGGGCTGTGCCGCTGTAGCTGGATGCAAGTCATCTCATTGGCTGGTTCAATAGCTAGCGATACAAGGTTTTTGGCCTAAATGGTATTGGGGTTTATGAAAACTGGATCAGCGGATTCCATTACGCTGATGTAGCAGGATGTTATCTCCCATCAGAGGTAGCACAACCTCTGTCCTAATACAAGTTTTTCTCGGTTAAGAAATGTTGAAGTCTGCAATCAAAGTTGGCTGCACAATCAATGACGCCGAATCATCATTGAAAACGCCTCAGACATTTTCGTATGCTTTCGGAAAGCTTAACTTTATACGCTACTGCACTTTTAGTCTTCTTTACACAGCACATTTGCCTTATTTAGAAATTGCATCATTGCAAAGGTCTATGTAACAACAAATATGTTAACCATGCACGCGGTGCTTTCAGTGGTTGAAATAGAGCTAGGTAGTTTATGTTGCAACATTTTCCGCTAGGGGAAACTGTCGGAAGCTTGAGAAGAGCCCCTTGTCGAACACAGGTTGTATTGGTATTAATGACGGAGTTCGTGCCTCTGTGGGGAAGAATGTTGTATGTTTTCAGAGAGGTGGAATTTGTAAAGCTTTGAGGTAAGGTGAGGTGATTTAGGGTTTAATGCCACTTTCAAGAGAATTTCATGTATCTCACGGCTGCTAGTATTATAGCATAGAGAACCAGTTACAGCAATGTGTCTAGCGTTGAAACCTGCAAGCATCGACTTGAAGGTAACCTCGAAATAAGATCTACATAATCTACAGACGTCTTTAGCAATTTGTGTTGAATGTGTACCTCGTGCCTATAAATATATATGTCTCTAAATCTGAGAGTCGTACTTCAAGTGGCATTAATATATGCTACAATGTGATAAGTAAGCACAATAATTCTCACTAATAAGCATTTTGACAACTAATAGATAATGAATTTGTCATTATGAATTTGTTGTGTATTTAGTCAGTAAAACATAGGTTGACAGTTAGTAAATATTTTGGGTTCCGCATGAAGTATATCTTGCAAGACTGTATCGGTAAAAGACAAACACGAATAACTTGAATCTTCTGTTTCACCTGCATCTTTTGTTTGGCACATCTCTTTTCCCTGCTTTGGCAACCATTCATAAAATCTCCCCTCAATTATCACTATTTGGACTATTTCCTGCATACAGTCCTCCTATCTGATATACGTCAATTCATGAAATAAATTCGATTGACGAAGTAAAACGCAAGTATGACGTCCAAATTCTATTAAACCAGAATAATAAAAATGGAAAAAATAAAATAAATGATGCAAAAGCCACCTAATATTAAAAAACATGTATACCTGTTTCGTGATTGAAACCCAACCAGTTTATGACCGAATTTTATGACTTTCGTTTACCCAGAAGACTTCCAATTCATACCGTACGGAAGGACATAGAGACTGACAACAAAAAACCTTGAGTAATATTCACACTCACCGTGTTTTCTTACTTCTTTGTTTCCAACAATGGTAAATGTCTTCCGGCAGTCAAGCTTCTGTGTACCTCCGCCATTAGAGTGTTCTAATGGCTGATCACTCATTGCCATGTTTACCAGTTTGTGGTATGTAAAGACACACGACTTGCATCTGTTGTTGGTCTTGCAGTGATGGTACCAGCAGTTCATAAAGCCGTGGCAAGGAGTCAGGAGAAAACTGAATATAAACCTGTATAACATGTTACCTTCTCCGTTCGATGTTCCTGATATAAATGTTACCACAGGTGACGTTGGTACATGAGATATTATTTGTTTCTTACTGTAAACATTCTTTTGCGATAATACCTACTACAGGAATGCTATGTTGACATAATCAATAGATAAAGGGGTAATGTATATTGCCATTACAAACTAAAGCATTCATATCTTCTCAGAAGAATATAAACTAATTTTATCAGGCGTTGGTATTGACAATGGAGAATGTTAGAATTGTTTTGTTCAATTAACAACATAAATTTTGAAATATTCATAAGCTCTCCATTATTCAATACAATTCGTTAGAACAATGTTATTTAACAATCTCTTAAACGATAAAAAAAACTGTAATTTTATCTGTGTCCCGACCTCTCCACCAAAGAACCAAAAAACACAAAATCGATCTCAGATCATATCCAGGCTCACCCTAAACATAACATTCTTTTGAACAACATTTTGAAATCCGTGACATCGATCACTAAGAATACAAAATCAGAAAGTTTTTAAAACCTATGAATATTTTAATCCCGCCATGTACAGAGATCAAAGGTATTACATGCCATCAGCATACCGTCACTTTGATCAAGAACTAGTAACGTCAGTAGCTGCGAGTGTCATTTCTCTCTTATATTTTACACATAAAGTTGAATAAACTGCTTTATATGATACACTAAACAAAAATACATGGTTATTTTGAATCTTCTTATTATTTTACAATTTAGTTTGAACGTATTAGAGATAATGAACGAATCGCCAAAAGCGAAGACTCTGATTGATACAACAAAAAAGTCACACGACGAGAATGATGCTTGATCGTTTTTTATGTTGTTGTTTTTGGTGTTGAGACTTTTAAATATCATATGTGTTGATGTAATCCAAAACATCTCCTTCACCTTGCCACAAATGACGATTAAAATCCTAATCTATAAATCATGCTTTTACATCAGAGGTGTAAAAACCGAGTAATAGTATATTTGCACTTTATTTGCCAAACCTGCCACATAATTGTAAGATAAAAGAATGATTTTGATAAGTAGCTCCAAATTACAATATTTGTTTTATCCCCGTTTGATCGATCGCAAACGTTTTCCATATTTTATTTTTGCTTTTGTGAACTCGATATAGTACTTGATAGCAAAGCATTATCACTTTAAAAAGATATATGGATAACGATTGCGAGCGATAACAAGATTTAACCTTACACATTATGTATAAACCTCCTAAAAGCAGGGGAAATTATACATTATTATTATACCTCTATTAAATTTGTAAGAATATAATTGGTCAGTTGACATCACGTGATTGAAACATATATCCGTACACTGAACCCGGCTATTAGTGAGGAGGTCAGTTTTGTGACAGAAATTTGTGACACTGACCTGAGATATTGACTCCTCACGTGATTTGTCACATGATTGCATCTGTCACGGGACGCTTTGTTTTGATCCTCGTTTTCTTTTTAAAGTTTGTGTTAGTAAATGAGATATTTTATTCAATCTATTAATCCGTAATTACTCATGGTGAGGTCATTATGCGACCTTGGTCAGGTCAGACCGCCTCGGGAGTCAGGTCTCGAGTCCTTGCATTTCACATAATGACCTCACCATGAGTAATTAAGTGTATAAAGATGAATAAAAGAAGCAATTCAGAGGACGCTCAAGTTAATGAGTAAGTATCAAACGAGTGAAAACCAGTTTGATAACAAATCATTAACGAAAATAAAGAATAGTATCAAATTCAAGGAAGTTTAGTATTCTGTTTATTACTTGACCTCAGTAGTTAAGCATAAGTTGCGAAAGTATCCTGAACGAAATATTTCCGTGACTCGGCCGTTCAGTGGAATATCGAAAACATT
This sequence comes from Phorcus lineatus, assembly GCA_921293015.1. Taxonomy (NCBI): domain Eukaryota; kingdom Metazoa; phylum Mollusca; class Gastropoda; order Trochida; family Trochidae; genus Phorcus; species Phorcus lineatus. The sequence goes on from OV121093.1 coordinate 14,845,331, forward strand.
TTTATGCACAGATGAATTTTAGTAAAGCTAAAACCTTATTATTTATCAAAATGATGTGTGTGTATTCGAACTATATATCCTAATGTAAAGTTGTTTTTCTACTACTAGGGAACACGATCATTAAGTCACAGCAAATCATTTGAACTAAATTTTCTTCAAACAAAAACAAAATGCACAAACTTAAAATGCTAAAAATAAAGAGACCTCCTATTGGCGAATTTATAAAATCAATTTAGATTATCATCTTTGGTCTATCACATGTTATATATAACAGGCACTTTATTCGTTTGCATTACGATATAGACTTTTTAAAATCATAGTGTTGTGTGCAGAGATAATTTTATAAAAGTTCAGTATCATTTTCTTATCGATATCCTTTTAAGAAGAAAAACAAGCTCTTTAACTAATGACAAGATTTAATAATATGTAATTTATAAATGTTTCCTTATTTTTAACTGTAACAATATGGAATCTCGAATTCTGTGCCTCTTGCTTCCTCCTCTATTCTCTGGACAATTTCCTAGTGTTTCTATGAAAGATAGAGAGATTGAAATACCAGTGAAGCATGACCTTGGTATTCTGGGCTGTAGACGACTCTGTGACGAGAGGAGAGGATGTGTTAATGTCAGATACTCCCCATCCTCTCTGTCATGTTCTCTCGTGTTCAACACTTATAGCAACGTGACTACAAGGGTGAGTTGAATAAAACATGTCATTAATAACAATATTACAATGACATTTCCAATAATTGAATATCAAAATATTTTAAGGTTTTATTAAAAGCAACAATAACTAAAACATTTTAACAATATTTATAATCTGTAAAAAAAATATCTTGTATTATTCACGGGGCCGAAACTTGTACAACATAAGCCCCACTTTATATCCTTTATATCTTTATTTTCATTCTTCTATTAGATAAATTTTCCATCTTTGGAGATTAAAAGGTTTTCAATTTACTCAAACCATGATTCTTAGTGAAAAAGTAAATGTATAGCCCTTTCAGGCTCACATTAGCCTTAGTGACTCCTGGTTTCTACTCTGAGGCCGTTTCGTGCAATTTTGATTCATAGGTAAATTTCATTTACACTCTTGAGTTCCAAATCAATAATTACGATATCATTGCTCCTTTGATATTAAAATAACCAACAATAGTCCTGAGTATTATATACTTTTGTTTAGGAAATGTAAGTTATGAATTGTTGAATTGAAATGTGAAATGATTTTAAAAGATAATAATTTCTGTTTAAACATAGAGCAATTGGATCTAAGGGAATTATTTATTATTATATCTATGGTTGAAGACAGCTTGTCAAACATTCAGCCATTGTCCAGCTAGTGTTTTGTGTTTCATACAGCAAATATATATACTAGATATAATCAGCATTAGTCAAATTATGTCTACAAAAAATGTCCGCATGTCAGACGCTCGTGATCTCCAACCTGACCTCACAGCCTTACAATGACATGGTGATATTATGGGGTCCGTGAAGTGCAGAGAACACTCAACTGAGTTGTTGACAAAAAGCAAGCCGACTGTATGTTTCGTGCTAAGACTGTAGTCGCGCTATTTTCTTATTTCACAATACATTTATTCATGATGTCACAACAAAACGATTCGAGTTATTTCTAAAATGATTATAGTTTCAAAAATGACTTCCATTTATGACAAGACGATTGTTTCTAACATGACTTTTTTAGATATAAAGAACAAACATCCTCTGCTTAATCAATGAGAGTTCAAATGAAAGTTAAGCTAAATTGTAAAGTTATGCTGCACAGTTTCTTACATCAGTTGCCATTTTAATATATATTGTATGAACGTCGAAAGGCACAAGTAAGAGTGAGTAAAACTCTGATCAGACACAAAAATTTAGAAAAGACGTTTCTCATTACAGACTGATGCCTATTGCCGCCTCCACTTTTGTACTCAAAGACTTCTTCAAACAAGAAGAAAAGGAAATGTGACTATCATCAAACACTATGAAGGTACATACAAGTTAATTTAATCAATGATCACAGAGGACACAAGCTTCAATGAGATTATGTTTTATGTAGGAAGCTTCACTGCTCGCAATGCTTGAAATCAGCTGAGAAAAGTATGACGTCATATGTTTGATAACGAAACAACCCTTTGATGTAGAAATGTTAAAGAACGAGTATTAAACTGGATCATGTGCTTAATACGTTATATTCATGATGTGTGCTTTAGTTGATTCTTTTTATGTTTAATCTGGTTGTCTATCTTAGTTTCTTATCTAAATGCGAATCACTCAATGAAATTGTGATCTTTTCAATGCATAGAGGATACTAAACGACCTTCAATTTAATACTATTTTTATTAAACGAGTTAATGATTAAGTATAAAACTTATCATTAAGTTTAAGTTAACGAGTTAATGATTAAGTATAAAACGAGCGAAAGTGTACTGAACGAAGCATTTTCGCGACTAAGCCGCCATTGAGATGTCGGTGCCAAGATTATGACGTCACAACCACACAATATTATGACGTCATATGGGTAGCGGTATTACACTAGTTTAATATCGCCGTATAAATATTACACTGCGGTATTTTACACGGGCGAGTAATAAAATAAATAATTACATCAGAGGGTAAAGGTCTTATCATAGGCGAGTAAACGGAGTTATCTTTTTTCAGATTTCTTCTCAGACAAGGTGAATGGCAAAAGTGAATCTCTCGAACAATCTCAGGATTCAGTAGGTATGTTCAGTCACTATTCTTGGAAAAATCATATGCTTTTCCCACCATTCCATGTGCATGAATTTTATCAATATGTTCAAATCATCCAAATATATTGGCAGTTTATTCTGAACAATTTTGAATTATCTCATAATTGGAGTCGAATGCTTTTATTCAGCAAAGTAAGACAAGTAAAAAAATATTTTGTTAGATATTTGCATATGAATGGTTTAATGCCAAGACAGACATTGAAGTTTTGTTTGAAAGCAAATTGTTTTAGTGTTAAGATAAACTTAAGATGTAGAAGCATTTTATTGCAACCTTGACACAATTCTGTCACTGAATATTTTTAAAACACTTTTTGCACATATGTTGAGCCACTGTTTGAATTTGATAGCAAATAAATAGCTGTCCAATATTTGTTAATTTTGGATACTCTTAATTATTACATTTTATTTTGGCTTGAATCATAACCTTTTTAATCTTATTCTCAAAACAAGTTAACCTTTCCCACGCACACACACAGCCTACATACCAACATCTTTATAAATCACAACTTTGAAAACTGTTTTCATTACGAAAAGATTTCACAATCTTCGGTTTTAGATTTGCTGTGGTTGGCTAATAACCACATGTTTGAACTATGATATTTTTTAAAACTTTTGATAACTCTTACAGTCCATTAGTTCAAAACCTTTACTATTCATTTGTTAAAACATGTTGAACTAATCTTTACAATTGACTCATCTCCTCACAGGTACACAGTTAAGTTTTGTCCTTTATAAGAACTATTCCCACTGTTACATCAAGGGAGACAAGAAGAACATCATTGTAAAGCGTCAAGGCTTGGCATGTAGAGTGAAAAGCACTCCATACTTTCAGAAGGGAAGAAGTTACACGTGGACAGCCCGAACACTTCATTGTGGGGGAAATGCAGACATCTTTCAATTTTCTATCTCATTTGCTTTACCTAATTTGAAGCATCAGATAACTATGTTTCAATTCAAGAGAAAAATGGGGGCTTGCAAATATCTTGTCCCTGGTCCAAATCAGAAAAAGATTGCTGTGCCTCCAGACACTGCATTCACATTCTTGCTACAAAACTCCACTCTCCATGTGTTTGATAACATCAATAATCGATCTTTTAAAACTTTGAAGTTGAAAGGCGAAGTAGATGAGTCATATCTTAATGTTTTCATTTCAGGTTATTGTCACTCTAAGTTGATTTTTAATGATATAAACTCAGAAACATGTTGAATTTTTTCGTTTTGAGATAAAGTCACCGGAGGTTGATATTCTGTTATATAATTTAGAAATTTAAATGTTTTACTGAGACGCAGTATCCGCCTCAGGTTGTAGTTTTCTTCAGCGGACATAGAAACGGCTTGTATGTCCTCATTCAACCTGAGGTAATTATATTGTGAAATAAACAACAAAAACATGTGGAATATTCTCATCTTCAGTTGCTCTTTGTCTTAGCAGATTTTTTGTAAGTAAAACAGAAACACATTTTTTTAATGATATAGATTTTGAAACATGTTGAATTATCTCACCTCGGGCCTTTATCACCTTAAGTTCAAATAATGCATAATAACGAAGAAACATGTTGAATGCACCTGCCTTAGTCACTCGTTTTACTCAGTGGAAAACAATATTGAATTAAATTCAGTAATGTTATTCACTGCAGAATGATCGGGAAAATTAAATGAAAAATATGCAGATTAGAAATAATAATTACTACGATATGGTGTTAAGAAAACTTCTTTAGGAATGATCACTAAAAAAATCACTTAAAATAATTCATTCTATTCTACGTATACACTATGAAAGATGCGAGATACAAGACAAGTTTCAACAAACCTATCTGTCAAAGAAATAAACTTAATTGTCTATCATTTCAGTTTAAAATGCTTAAAGAGTTGAATTGATAGTATATAAGATCTTATCTTTAACAGGGCATTGATGGACAGTATTGATACAATTTATGTGAGCTGTTTTCGGCATTATCCCTCTAAATGGTATATGGCAACCATTGAACTTGCTGATACCAATTTCCCCTATCATAAAAGAAAATTTGTGACAGTGATAAGACGCTGGTAATAGTAAGTAATGAAGTATTTCAGGCACTAGTAAAAGCAACATAGATCCATCTTTCAATCAATCTTCGGAAATCCATTACATCCTTTTAACAGTCGTCTTTCTTTGCAGCAGAAATAAGCTGTCTACAGATATTCGCCTTTTTGATATTGGATAATAGATTATAATCATTTAAGATAACCATAAACGTTTGAAAAGGTCGGGAGCCTGGAAATGTAAGCCACATACAGCAATTTATGGGAACAATCAATTTTGTAATGAGAGTCCTTTTGGAGATATGACTAAGTGCTTGAATAGCATATATATTGCTGAAACAGAAAGCCCTTAACTGTATAACAACCTTGCCGTTTGTGGTATATGTTAATTGTATAAGTTATTTCTTTCATCATTGTTGTGAAATGTATTTGCCCTCTTACACAAATGATAGATGTACTTATGCAGGTCTAGCATAACTCATAGGTATCTGACTGTATATCTATAAACTCATCTCAAGGTAGCATGTTATAAAATCAATCGCCTTGGTTTCGTACATATGAGAGCCTCATAATTTGTTTAAAAGGCCATCTAGCAAAACTGAGCTAAAAAGCGATAATGATAGAAAATAGACCTACCAGAATAATCGCTCACGTGAAATGTCAAAGATGAACAACTCACAACCTGTTTATCGGAATAAATATTGTGTAAATTAATTCTTTATTCAATTGAGCTTAGTAATGAACAGGCTAATCATCACAAAATAGTATGTGTATTTTTCGTAGTATATTGGCATGAATGCAAATGTTGTAAATAAAAGTTTTATCAAAAGATACCACTGTCCGAGAAACCCTTGATACTCATCATGAAGTATGTATAATTTCATGTCGCAATGAATGATAAAATACTTTGATTGCTTGATTTAGATTTATGTGGTTTGTTGTGAAGACTTTCATATTTTAGTCTTACAAGAAAAAAATTTTCCAGATACTTATGCTAACATTGGGCATGGCATGTTAAAAATAGAGCCATGGGCTCTGTAGCTCATCAGACTTTTGATAGAAATAGGTGTTTGGGTTTAGACCATGGGGTCATGGGCAGTGTAGGAAAGATAGCCTGTCCCAACGTCAGAGTTATTCACAATCAAATAAAAAAGGCCCATTGCCCATTTGGGGTCAAGGGGTCACCGAACCTACAATTCAGGATCCCCATTGTCCAAGGAGTCTACACACAACTATTAAGCTATCAAGACCTTTTGGAACTAGGGAAAAAGATGAAATTAGGTTTTTTAGGTTTTGACCCCTGTGAACCCATTTGGGGTCATGGGGTCACCAAACCTACAATTTAGAATCCCCGTTGGCCAAGGAGTCTTCACACAATTTTTCAGCTCTCTAGACCTTTTGGAACTAGGGAAAAAGATGAAATTAGGTTTTTTAGGTTTTGACCCCTGTGACCCCATTTGGGGTCATGGGGTCACCAAACCTACAATTTAGAATCCCCGTTGGCCAAGGAGTCTACACACACCTTTTCAGCTCTCTAGACCTTTTGGAACTAGGGAAAAAGATGAAATTAGGTTTTTTTAGGTTTTGACCCCTGTGACCCCATTTGGGGTCATGGGGTCACCAAACCTACAATTTAGAATCCCCGTTGGCCAAGGATTCTACACACACCTTTTCAGCTCTCTAGACCTTTTGTAACTAGGGAAAAAGATGAAAATAGGTTTTTTAGGTTTTGACCCCTGTGAACCCATTTGGGGTCATGGGGTCACCAAACCTACAATTTAGAATCCCCGTTGGCCAAGGAGTCTACACACACCTTTTCAGCTCTCTAGACCTTTTGGAACTGGAGAAGAAGATGAAAATAGATTTTTAAGGTTTTGACCCCTGTGACCCCATTTGGGGTCATGGGGTCACCAAACCTACAATTTAGAATCTCCAGTGCCCAATGAGTCTACACACAACTATTCAGCTCTCTGGACCTTTTGGAACTGGAGAAGAAGATGAAAATAGGTTTTTCATGTTTTGACCCCTCTGACCTCATTTGGGGTCATGGGGTCACAAAATCTACAATTTAGAATCCCCATTGGCCAAGAAGTCTACACACAACTTTTCAGCTCTCTGGACCTTTTGGAACTGGAGAAGAAGATCAAAATAGATTTTTAAGGTTTTGAACCTTGTGACCCCATTTGGGTTCATGGGGTCACGAAATCTACAATTTAGAATCCCCATTTGCCAAGGAGTATGCACATAAAATTTCAGCTCTCTAGAGTCATTGGTTCTGGAGAAGAAGTCGAAAAAGTGAAAAGTTTACGGATGGACGGATGGACGGACGGATGGACGGATGGACGGACGGACGGACGGACGGACGGACGCCGGACGCCATGCCATGCCATAAGCCCATCGGGTCTTTCAGACCTGATGAGCTAAAAATGACACCTGCTAGATAAATCATTACTAAGTATGAACATGTGGCTTATTGTTTGACAAAACAATACAGTGATTCCTTATGATACAGATATGTATGATAAATGTAAAGGGGTTGAAGCTTTCAAAGTGGACGTAGTTTTAGGTTACTTGTTTGTGTACTTCAATGTCCTTAATGTATTCCAATGAATTTCTACCAATCACATACACTGAAATAATTACTTATCATTGATATATTTTTACTGCTGATTTGAAAGTATGTGATCGGACCAATATAAAAGCTCTAACAAAAAAGGGATCGTAATACTGAAATATAACAGATCCAAGTGTTTGGTGTTGAAAGCTATTAAGAATAAAAGTAAAGCAGAAACATTGCATTTGTGTCGTTTTTACTGATGGGATGCTTCTTATGCTATGATAATAAATTTTAATGATACTTAACATTGAACAAGTTACAATAAAAACAACTATATGGATAAACGATGATCGATCCTTATTTGTTTAAAGGTCAATACAATGATCTTTTAGAGACGAACATCAATAATTTCTACCAACAGAGTATACTAAAATCCCTTGACCTCTTCTTAGTAACCTCACTTACAATTGGACCAATTTCTAAGTCACTTCAATATCACCTCCCACTAACAATTTGCAATACAGATAAAATTGTCTTCTGTCTCCTTCGCATTGCACAAATAAGACGACATAATGCTAAATTGAAAGAAGGCAGACTGATAAAAGATAAAAGATAAAACTTTATGGCTGTACAAGAATTCCAGTTCATAGCGGTAAAAAGGATCAATAATAGTAAAGAAAGGATTCAATGCACGCCCTTGTCTGACACCGACTTGTATCTGAAAGGTGAATATTTTTATTATTTCTCGCTGGGACGAAAATTTTGGTAAAGTCTGTTAATAATGATTGCTAATGATACATAACAACACACACATTGCTTCAAGTGTGTTTAAACTTTAATTCCTACAAACAAAGTAAAAGCTAATATCACTTAAACAAGAAGACGTCCTATTTGCTACTCAATCGTTTAAACATATTATCAACTTTGATCTATCACAGGTTATATATAAAAGGGTTTTGCATTTGGGCTACAAAATTTTGATGTAAAAGCATTGTGTGCAGAGATAGTTATGTGGAATTTTAGCTGAAAACAGAAATCGTGACAATGAAATCTCAAATGTCAAGGCTATTATTTTGCGTACTGTTTTTTGGAAAATTTTCTAGTGTTTCTATGATAGACAGAGAAATTAAAATACCAGTAAAGCACGTCATTGGTTTTCTGGGCTGTAGACGACACTGTGGCGAGAGGATAGGATGTGTTGATGTCAGATACTCTAAACCCGTTCTGTCATGTACTCTCCTGTTCAACAGTCTTAGTAATGTTCCTACTAAGGTCAGTGTTAACATAAAAAACAAACATGAATATAATAAGATTTTAGATAATTTGATATAAGATTATATAATGGCTTTTAAAAAAAACACATTTAACTATGCATTCTTCAATTATTTTATCGTATTTTGATTTATAAAAACATCAACCATGCTATGTGCCGAGAATGTCGGTGACCGAGTTCGTTATTTCAAAATAAATTTGTTTTCAAATAATTTGTGGCGTTACGAAAAAAAAAGAAAATGCACAATTTTGACTGCAATATCTGATGTCTTCGTCTTGAATAACTTACTGAATGTTATTTCGTGTTTTGTCTTCAACACATTCAAATATGCTTTCCGTCAACTGAAGGAAAACTTATCGCAACAACACAGTTATCAATTGCTGTCATGAGCGTGATTAATGATACTGAAATGATATGGCTTCAAGTAATATTTGCCAGGCAGACAGATAGACAGACTTTGTTGGTATTTTGGCACGGAGACAGATAGTACAATGGAAAGTACTTTTTCCTCAACAATTAAAGCGCTACCCTATAATAGGAAAATGTACATAGTTGTCTAAAACGAGGCTAGTGGGCATGAAATGATATAAGTTGAAAGCTATGGTCACAGTAATATTTCGTAGACACGGCGAATGGACAGATAATGTTTATCTCTCGTTATTACTAAAGACCGAAACTACGGTAATCTATTTCATAATTTGTTTAACAAATATGTATGTTACAAAGATGGTTTTAAAAGATCGCAAGTGTCAAAAGCAACATTGCATTAATTCTGCATGAACAACGATATCAGAAATATTCAAGTTTTGCCTACCGCCAAAAGAGCGAAAACGGCAGCCGCTATCTTAAACATATTACAATGCTTATACTACATATTTGAAATTGGTTAACTAACATTCTTCATTCTCAATTCAGAGTTAAGGTAGATTCAAAACCTACATACATTACTAGTTAACTCGTTTTCAACTGTCTATCTTTTTCCAGATTTTGCACAGCTGATCATAGATTTTTTTATTACTTCTAAGCCCACTTTGGCCGTCTTATCCTTTTCATTATAATACAGGTCATTTGTAAAGAAAAATAAGTATTTCATTGCATCGATTGAAGGCTTAAGTGGCTCTCGTTATCCTCATATGCCTTTAAAATAGCCATTTTCAACCGAGAACATTGCTATACCGGTTTTTAAAAGTGTTTATAATGAGATGGCCACATGCAATTTTGGCTTGGCATTTTCCACCTTTTAATCCACGAATACCGTTATCAAATTGATCACTGAAATATTTAAACTTCTGGAGAATATATGCTTTGCACTAACTACACTCAAACCTCTACTTTGGATAGCATTGCTGCGCCATGGAATGTCAGCGATATAAACAGCGAGATCAACATTAAAAGTGGACATGACACCAGTTTAGGTTTAACACACTAACATCTTTAAACCAAACATGTAAAAGACAGGTAATAGGATTTTTCTAGAAGTAGCTAAAGTAATGAAGATAAATATTTTTTGGGACATTATGATCATTTGTTGTTTTCACTTTTAAAAGCGATATCTATGATCAATAAAATATGTTATGGCACTCATTTTCGGGTTAAATTTTGCTATGTGAGGAAATTTGAGGACTACAAAACTATAGCTTTATTTTGATACGATAACATATTTATTCGTCTAAGTTTTAAGGAATCCAAAGAAATTTCGGTAGTGCAGAACTTGGACATATTTATTGCTGAAGACGGCTGCCATTTTGAATATACATTTTTATATGAACTGTTGTATTTTTATAAACTAAATATCATATATTGAAAAGCGGTTAATTAAAAATCTGCCTTATATCCAGTCGCATGGACGCTAAGAGCTCATTTACACGTAAATGAATGCTTAATTTAAATAGATCAAAATTATAATTTCATAAAAAGGAAGACAAAAGTATTATCGTACTATTCTATAAAAACACTTTTTAAATTTTTGAAATGCTTATGTTGAGCGACGACTGTTATATTCCGGAGAATTCACTTGTAACATAAAGAATGACTCACACAAAATTAAAGATGTCAAAACAAGATACACAAAAAGAATTGAAAGTAAAATATTGAAAACCTATGAAGAATAGCGATATGAAACTATAAAACTTAAAACAATGTTCTATTAGTAAGGTTTTTAGAACATTATGGTGCGTCATTTTGTATTTTTTGGAGAACATTTATCATGGCTGACAAAAAGAACAAGAAAATCTCAAACACAATATGCATATTGATTTTCATAATCAAACAGATTCCATATTTGTTGAATAAATTACCTATCAATGTATATCTTGTTGCACACGATTCCATTCAATGATATTAATAACCACGAGATTATTCAATATACGCATTAACATAAACAGCTTATCCATACTATCTGACGTCGAAAAGAATATTTACATAAAATATTTTAGGTTGTTCCGAGTAAAGAAAGCCCTCACGCCCATTAAACTATTATCTTCTTAGCGTCAGTCAAGCTATATAATGCACACGAATTTCATTTGGTTATTGCTTGTTCGTAATCACTCGCTATGAAGATCGCTGTTATACTGTGCTGTTTTTTCGGCCTTGGCCTCTGTGGAATGGGTGAGTTTTTTTTAAACATGAAAATAAGATGTTGCAGCGCTCAAAATCTTAGAACGATATTGAATATTTTACAAATCGTGATTTAAAATGTATTGTATAAGTATTTATACGCTTAAATACTTGAAGTCTGTTTTTCTATTATCAGTGAGATTCGGGATAAACTGTCTGTTTAGCAAGAGTTGTAATATCTTACATTTTCACTGAGCGGAGGTAGAAAATCCTCAACAAAAGTTCACCCAAAAATTCAATAGTTTCGTTTCAGCGATCGTCATATGAAGTGTAGAAAAACTCCATATTGAAAACAAGTGGTCTTAACCTATTTTACTTTTACTTGGATAAAGTTTCCTTTAAAGTTTAAGTTATCCTCTCAGCACCATACGCGTCTCGTTATTTACCTGGGACCGCTTATGATTCTAAGCGATTCTCAATATAGTAAAAACGAAAATAAATGGACTGAGGATAAATTTGTCCAATAAGAGCCAATCAAGCCCACTGTATAGATATTTGAGTTATGCACTTTGACTACAGTGAAGAACTGCCGCACTGGCTGGGAGCTTGGAAATGGAGACAGATCATGTTACAAGGCTGTCGATCTGAAGACTTCCTGGGCTCAAGCATGGGTGAGTACCCTCGGCAATGAGAGAGTTAATCTACCTATATCGTCATAAAATCAGGCTTGTAATGCATTCCGTCCCCACAGAGTCATACCTTCCAAAATAACCTCTGTTTTAACTTTTGTCCCAGAAATACCTTATCGTTTTGGTTCCAATAAAAGTAAGACGTGCACTCGAGGTTTTTTTTCAACTGATCCTTTGAATTTTCCCTTTATCTGTTGAAACGACAAGAAGTCCAGCACTATTGGTTTGACACGTATTCTATTAGAATCAGTGAAACACAATATAAGGATAAAAAGGGCGGTATCAGTATTTTTACATTTTCAGATCTAAGTGATTTTGAAAAAGGGGCCATTTACAGAGGTTATGGGGGGGATTATATGTAAAGCTCTATGGATGTAAAATGTGTAAATTTAAGCCTCGTTTTGGCTGAGTTCACCCCCTTCGCCGCCACTTGCTACCCAGTGAAAAATCTGGCAACGATGGCAGTTGTTTTAATGAGATTGATTAAAAGTAGGAATATATACGAGCAATACGTGCCACTTTGACCTCTGACCTCTCGTCGGTAGATGCTGTGCACCGTGATGAGATCACACCTGGTGGACATCAGCAGTCAGTTCGAGCAGGACTCGCTCGCCCAGATCATCCAGAGGAACTACAGTGGTGAGTCCGCAATACAAGATTTAGGATGATTCCGTTAAAAGAATACTTTAATTTCACCATTTATTGATTAGATTGTACCTAACACATCACCAGAACTTAAACTATTCCACAAAAATATCACTTTCATCTCACCTTGTTTTGTATCAGTTCGTTAATTACATCGCCAGAAATCGAAATGAGATTGATTCCGATAAATTTACCTTTTATCTCACCATTTTATTATGAAGTCGTACCAACATCACCAGAAATAAAATTTAGATTAATTCCGTTAAAGTATCCCTATTTATGAAGGTGTGAATAATCTATCCATAGATATAAGGATATGTTATAAACTAAATAAATTGAATAAGTAAAAGTACAGCGCATTTTGACATGATATTCCTAGCAAAACAATTGCTGATAAAACGGCCTCTTAAAATACGAGAATGAAAACCTGCTGAACCAAGCTCTTTATAGATAGCCTTATTGTTTAAGCCAAACTACTTTGCTCATCGCTCTCCAGATATCTACCCCCAGTTCTGGATGGACCTTAGTGACCTGTCCACCGAGAACTCGTGGAAACAGATGACCTTCAACGCTGAGGCGACCTACTTCAACTGGATCCCCAACGAAATGAACAACTACATGAACTCCGAGCACTGCGCTCACATCAACGCCAAACCTGCCAGGAACTACCAGTGGAATGACCACCAATGTCAGGCTGAGCTTAACTTCATCTGCGAGACCTAGTAGGTTCCACAAGTGCTCACCAGGGTCTAAAAAATGCTACAATTTTTTTTTACTCACTTGCGTTACCATTTAGCCAGGATTTATTTAAATTTAAATTGAATCAATCCCCGGCGCACTGAAACTCGGTATCATATGTAAATCGTAGTAAGCTAGGTTAATATAAGTATACACCCTCTTGTTGAGTTCCTGTTCTTATTGGGTTCCAACTTAAAAAAACCTCTTAAAATATGTTTTATTTACGCAGATAGTATGGTCCCCTTAAAATGATAGAACTGTTAACTATCTACTAACATTTCTTTCGAATGAAAATACTTGTTCATTTTTACATTTTCATTTGCTTTCAAATATTTGAATCATTTGCATTGACCTGAAACATTCAGTAGGAAAAGCTTTTAATTTTCTCTCAGCGATAACCCCAATATGAAGCAATACCTTTTTTGCCCTGAAAATCAAAGCCGAGTTTTTCATTGTTCTCAGTTTATTTTTTGAAAACTAGAACGCAATGTATATACAAAAAGATAACTTTTAAGTCCATAAAACGCTCTATTGCATTTATCTTCAAAACTTTTTCAACGCCTTAAGGTTTTAAAGATTTTCATAATTTTTTTTATTTCTACACAAGGTAACTGAAGGCTTTAAATGTGTTATTATATGTGATATGATATAAAGCAATTTGTTTGATTATGTTTCAGCCCCGAGGAGGTTTTTGAGGAGGTTATCATGCAGTGATGAATGTGCTCTCTCATAGTCACGTGACCACACATTGATGTGTCTAAACCACAAATCATACGTGTGCTCCTTGTGAAATAAATGAGACAACGTTTTTGAATTGGCTGATCGTTTTTTCTGACAATAGTATCATATATCATGGATTTCAATCAATGTCAGTATCATTTCTGGGAGAATAGCGCAGTGTATTTGCACCACGGAGAAACCTGTTAGCTGTTGCTGGAACGGTGAAATATAGTCAATCATTAAATAGTTGCCTGCCTTGAATTATTGCCAGATCTACACCTTGCTGGAATGAGTAGTCGCCTTTATTTGCCTATTTAGTGCCTGTTTTTATGCGATGTTTTACTAATATTAGAAGTTACCTTTAACATACCAGTATGTTTTATTCTGAAGAAAGACAAAATTATTAATCAAAAGAATTGGGAATCACGTATGATTGAATCGTCGTTTACAATCAGATTAAACCAACCGGTCAATCATTCATTCCGAACAGGTTAATTCAAAATCATTAGAAGTTAAAAACGTTTTAGTAAAGAGGTGCACAGGTTTCTAGTAAATGGTGATTATGAGCCTGAGACAGAAATAATATATTGTCAGCATGATCATTGCATTTTCTATCGATGATTTAGAACTGACAAGAAAATGAACAGCTTTGGACATGTACAGCGGTTACAAAATCAGAAAAAAATCCCTGAGAAAGTCCAAAGTCACTGACTAAGAAAAATCTACTTTTGACTTTTTGATATTACATAAATGTAAAAAATTTGTATAATTTTTAAAGAATAAGAAAAATATTATATTGAATTTCATACGGACTATATGGTATTACTTGACACTAAAAAAGGAATAAAAATCCTTATTTATGATAGTTCACATGAAACAGTGTCAGATACTGACTGACAAGTTAAGTTATTCAATTAGAAACTTTTAATAATAATAATAATAATAAATGGGTACTTATTGTGCGCTATAGTCCATCCTTGGGATGCTCAAAGCGCTACAAATGAATAAAATGGACAATATGGATGTCAAGAACATAGGTAACTCAGTCAAGAAATGTATACTGTTTATAAGTTGTAATAGGATTTGAAGAGGTGCGTTTTGAGACTTGATTTAAAAGCTTGGAGAGATGGGGCATTCTAAATGGGAATGGGAAGACTGTTTCAAAGAAATGATGCTGCATATTGGAAAGATCTTTGTCCAAATTGCCTTAGATGAACGGTAGGCACTGATAGAGGATCTTGGTTCTGGGAGCGAAGGGAACAGGCTGGCATATAAGCTGATAGTATTTCAGAGAGGTATGGTGGAGCTTGGCCGTGACGGCAGCGGAAGACAAGAGTGAGGATTTTGAAGTGGATTCTAGCTTCAATGGGTAGCCAATGAAGACTCTGAAGAATGGGAGTAATGTGTGACCATTTGGATGTTCTACAGACAATTCTTGCAGCAGCATTTTGCACTTTTTGCAATCGAGAGAGGAGATCATGTGAGAGTCCAAACAGTAGGCTATTGCAGTAGTCTATTCGAGAAAGGACAAGTGACTGGACAAGCATCTTAGCAGCATCAGGGGTGATAAGGTGACGCATATTTCCAATCGGGTGGAGGTGGAAGTAGCACACTCTACAAAGATGGTTCACATGTTGCTCCATAGTTAGACATGGATCCAGATGAACGCCAAGGTTCCTGACACTGGATGAAATCTTGATATCCGAGTGTGCCACTGATATATCTGAACAGTTTATCCTTTTCAGACGTTGCGATATGCCAATTAACACAGTCTTCTCTTCATTGAGCTTTAGCTCATTAGTCATCATCCAAGAACTGACAACACGAGTGCACTCACTCACTCTGGATTTGACTAAGTGCACATCCTCAGATTTGAAAGAGTCAATCAACTGCAGATCGTCAGCAAATGAATGGTGATACAGTCCAAAATTGTTGATGATTTCCTCCAGAGGGATAGTATACAGTACAAAGAGAAGAGGTCCAAGGACTGAACCCTGTGGTACACCACATTCAAGGATGGTAGACTCAGACAAGCTATCCGATACCAGAACCACTTGACTCCTGTTGCTAAGATAGGAATGGAACCACGCCATTGCATAACCATCGATATTATAATCCTCCTGAAGACGACAAAGGAGCTTCTGATGGTTGACCGTGTCGAATGCCGCTGAGAGGTCCAACAGAAGGAGAAATGACACATTTCCTGAATCTGCCTGGATCCTCAGGTGATTTAAGATGTGTACCAGGGCTGTCTCAGTGCTGTGCATGGGTCGATAGGCTGATTGGAATTTACCTAAAAAGTTATTTGAAGAAAGGTATGATCTGAGTCTGACATCAACAGCACGTTCTAGGATCTTTGATAGAAAAGAAAGGTTGGAGACAGGTCTATAGTTGTTTAAAGTATTTGTATCCAAGTTATCTTTCTTTAATAAAGGAGTTACCACAGCGTGCTTGAAAACCTCTGGAAAGACACCCTCAGCAAAGCTAAGGTTGATCAGTTTTGTGATCACTGGCAAAAGAACATTTAAGTAGTCCTCAAGGAGACGAGCAGGCAATGGGTCAAGACGACAGAATGTTTTCTTGAACCGTTTGATAAGAGCAGCAGTCTCATATCCAGTAAAAGACTCAAAACTAGCCAAGCTGATCCTATCCCCAGTTAGTGGTGGACTTTGTTTGACTGGATCAGATTTCAGAAAGGTTTTCCTGATTGTTTCTATTTTACTACAAAAATAAGCAGAGAAATCAGCAGCTAGATCTTCATCATTATTGGACAATGGTAAAGGAGATGTTTTCTTTTTGCCAAGAAGAGACCCCATGAATTTGTGGTAGTAGGAAGGGTTTCTCTTGTTATCAGATAGTTGTTCCATACAGTATCAAGATTTAGCATCTCTCAAAGCCTTAGCACAAGAGTTCCGCTCGGACTTATACAATTGATGATGAATCTCAAGACGAGTCTTCCGCCATTTTCTCTCTGCAGCTCTCCGTATCCGCTTGGCCAAGAGAACTTGCTCATCATACCAGGGAAACTTATCATTCCTAAAACATGTCTGGTGCCAGATTTAAACGGAATATGCAATATGTTACTGCAGCGACGGAATACTTCACTAGAAAACATGATCTGTTAAGAAGGTTTTGAAATATTAGATAGCTATTGAATAAATTCGGTCATAAAATAACGTTTTCCATTTGATTCTTGATAATTATACAAATATAGTAATAACAAATAGCAGCAATTCTAATTTTGATAGAGTGAAAGCATTCATTATTTTCCTATAAGGAGTGGATCCTTGGGCTCTGTATTTAATTAGTATTAGTCCGGCCATCGCCCCCCTCCCCCCCCCCCCCCCCCATCGATTTCGAGTGTTGTGTTACTTCTAAATTATTAGGGATTAAAAGGGAAAGATTACAAAGAAGAAAGATTCTAGGATTACTAATTCCTTCATTACACACATCACAATCATGTAGTATAGGAGTACATTCCTGCAAAATATTCATTATCAGTCTCCATATAACTGTTTGATTCAACTGTTTTTTTGGGGCGTCACCAATCTATCCAAATTATAAAATTAAGAGAGAGCATCATCATCAACAACATCACCATACACTACACACCATAACAACCACCATCAACACATTCAAAACTGTCACGTTGCTGGGCCTTGATGTCGACCAAGGAAGGGCGCTGCCATCAAACCACAATGGCTCTAGCTTCCCATCAATAGAGTCAAACCATGACTCTCATTAGCAACAAGAACAACAGGCATGGGAACATGAGATGTCTTCCATAGAGCCCTCTGCTAATTGAAACGCCTTGTGTGTTACTCTAGTCTTTTGTTGGTACCATGAGTAGGTCTGTGTTACATTGTTTGACTCATCTCCACAGCGATAGTCATTAAGTTGAAGGGTATTTAAAAATATACAAAGGAACACAAGATTTTCTGCTTAACAACTGTTTATTGTTATGAATCACAATGTTCCGGAGTACATACTTACTCCTTCATCAGGTGGGATGTAGGATATATGAATTTTGGTACATATATGCCATAACAAGTAATCATTAAACGATAGTGAGGAAACCTAATTAGAGAGATTATTTAAATGGGAATGTAATACAATGTGGATCTCCAGTAAATGCACATATGTCTTAACACGAAAGTGGAAAAAAGTCATTAAAACTGTATATATTATTCCTTGTATCAGGATATAAAAAAATAAACAGATTCTTAAAGTAAATAGGTTTTAGGGAGTACCTATGTTTTGATTCATTTCCAATAATTCTCTCTATATGCACTGCATGCAGTTAAAACAACTAAACCAACTCTTAAATCTGCAATATCACATTTCACACCAACATCCTCCCGCAATCTTCTGAATTGATGAAAACAAGTGAGTTCTGTATAGTGACGAAATAAAGGGCTAAAAGCTATTTCAATCAGAAACCGAACAAGGGCTTGTTGAATGTGCCCCGTAATAATTCAAACATAACTTTGAATCTTTTCCTTAGACAGAAGACCAACTTGGAGTTGTGTTCAAGAGGTTATAAAGATAATAGTCGTGTCTAGAGGGCGTTTCATTTCACTTAATGCGCATGCATAATGATGTTTTTGATATCAAAATCCATCTTCCTGTGTATTTTATATATAAAGGAGACATTGTATCTGTGTATTGTATATATCTCCAGGAGTGATTATATCTATCTGTTAACCTTAAACAATACCACTGTCACTGATTAATCCATTGCTTCTATCTCATTCACACCCAACTGTTGCCACATTCGATAACATTTTCGTCCTTCGACCACCAGAAGACCCCTGGAAAAGCATTGAATTGTGATAATAAATGATAATAAAAAAGAAATATACCTCACAGATTTATATTCATTTTGAGTTAAGCGTGTATGATGTAAGAATTATTGACAAGGTTTTCTCCTGGTTTCAGTTTCGTTAAATAAGCGCTCCCCCTTTTTTAGCGCCATATTTAGTTTTTTTCTGTGCAGAGTTAGAGATCAGCGCACTGAAGTAAGAGAATTTTGGGATAATTAAGAAACACATTTGTGTTTATTGCTTGGAGACAAATTCTCTTCAGAATTCCATGATCAATGAAATAAATGGTGTTGGAAGACCGTTCACAATAAACTTATTCTTTATTCTGTGAACCAACTGACACTCACCCAAATGCATCAGAAAGGGCTATAATCAGTCCTCTAACTTTAATGATGTAGCCTATGTCTGTATCAGATCTTTGAAAACATTTCAATGGGGCCTTTGTAAGTTGACTATCTTTCGAAGTTCTGTTGATCTTGTACTTCAACAAATTCCTTCTAAATGTAGTTGAACAAATTATATGTTGATCTGAAAGAAAACGTTAGAGATAAGGCAGTTGATGTTATATATTTTTAACAAAAACACTCTTTGTGCCTCTTGCATTATGCAAGATATCCAAAAATGATACTTTTTCATGTTTTAAAATTAAGATTATGATATTATCTCATTATCGCATTGTGATCGTTTCACTCACATTGATGAAGTAAGGTTGGGAAATCTTTTAGGCAATTGTAAATGTATCACTGTATTGATGTTAGATTTTAAACAAATATCACGCTATCTATGTAAATTAATTGAGAAAACTTTCTCATTTACAGCAGTATTAGAATATCACTGTAACGATTCAAGGTACTTGGATAACTAGTTTGCGGAATGTGAAGGTAATGATATAGAAATTTGAGAAATATGCCCTGTTCTAATGTTGAATCAATCAGTGGATCTATATCATAAAGGTGTAAACTTCATGCATTTTCACGATCAACGGAGTGAACTAGTTAATCATTACAAGTTAGACACTATGTTATCATGTACCTTGAAATTCCAAATAAAATGAGCTTCTTATTCTGACATTGTCATATGTCATCTTGTTTTTTCCATGATAGTCCACTGAGGTCAGTATTTTCTTCTTTATAAGAAAGATGACACTAAGAAAGAAAATGATGTTTCAGATTTCTCTACAAGAAGTCACAATGCAACTATAAGAGAGTAATATGAAAATATACAATTGAACTGCAAATATCTTTAATCAATCAATTTTGATAAAATAACAAATTGTGGAAATATCTAAACATTATGTGCCAAAAGAAAGATAGGCTTTACATCTCAAACAATGCACACAATGGTAAACCTGTCAAAATGAATATATTGGTTTGTTTATGTATGACAGGTTAGGTTAACTAAACAACTATTTTGAAAATGCTCTCAACATGAAAGATGATTTCATAAAAGTTTTGAGACTTGAAATTGAATGATAATAAATAAAATAAAATGAATAAAAAATTGATTGCAGCTGCTGATAAGGAGTGAACAAGTAATCTAAAGTTGTCCCGTTATAGTATTTTTTCGTCCCCAAACTAATTTAATTATTTCCTTTCACATATTATATGGCAGTTATTTATTTCGATTTTAAAAATGTATCAATTTGAGACGTTTGCGTTAGATAAAGGATTAGCTCGCATTACATAGAATTTGATTAAAGCAGGTGTGTGTATTTCACTAAGCATACATCTTTCAATATCACAACAAATATAAAGACATTGAGGTCAAATGTGTGATTGTGTGCTTGTGTAATGCCCCCGAATTCACATCAATTGAACACCTGTTTAAGAAAATAATGTTACTGGAAATAGATGGTGGTGGTAATATTATTTGTCGAATGTATCGCTACGCTTTTGAAAGACATTCAAACAAGAGAATGAACATTATCAGATAACATATATTGCATTAAAAACTAAATACCAATTAAGACCTTTGAATTTTCTGTATCTTCGAAAGGTAACTCTCATGTTTTTTATCATTCCTCGGGATAAATGACCAGTAGTTGATCTGAACCTGTAAAGAATGCTGTTGTTATGATCATAAAAGTATTCCCCGACCTTTCCGTGATCAATTGGTGAGAACAATTTCCTTTTGTTGATTGGAATATCAACCAAGAAGAGTTTTGTGTTCGTAAGTAATCATGTAAAACCCTGTGAAACAAAGAAGTAACACATATACTAAATTTCACATAAATACAAACCTGGCAATTCTGGTATGCTTTTGACACGTTATTGTGTCATTTACATCACTCGTTTGTTAATTAATTAATAAATCTTTGAAAAAGTTTGTGTAAAGCTTCCAAGAAGCCCAACATCCTGATGTATATATTAAACTCCAACAATTATGTAAATGATTTTATTAGTGCGCATTGTAAAAAAATGTATAATTGGCATAAGGTTTTTGCTGAAAGAACTCTCTCTTCTTCTTAATAAATCATGGGTTACCGAATAAAAAAAAAGAAATAACTACCATGAGACCCTTTTCCAAAATGGGAGCTGTTGATGTCATCTCCAGGTCCTTCTGAAGTAGTGACACTTAGTCTGCAGATCAAATCTTCTTTATCAAAATCCCAATTTTTGAAATATCCTTGGTTATGATAAAGAGCTTCACACATTTTTGGACCATAAGGGTGGTATAATGTTTGTGAATGAATCTCCATTCTTTTAGCCAGTAAGCATGATAGAAAAACCTGCAAAAGTGAAGCCATTGAGGTCTTTTTTTGAAAACCTGAAACTATCAAGTACAGCCCAGCCGTCGCTATAGATGAACTACTTTGGAATAACAAAGTTGTGTGCATTAAAAGTCATTAATGAATGATAAATGAAGGTTATTTTGTTACCTTCAACATGAAACTTTTTACTTTACTGAACTATTAATCATTATCTGTTAACTTCGCACTGACGTACTAAAGTTATATGGTAAACTACACTATGGTATCAAAAAGAAGATGAAGATAGTAATTCATAATGTAAGAAAAAAATATATTTTTCAAAAACTCACTCACTCCCGAAGATACTCTACAATTGCCTGACCTGATATTTCAGGTACTTGCACAATAAAGAATGAATGAGTATGAGTGAATGACATTTTTTTATTCATAACTTTCCTCTGTTGTCCTTCTTACTTTTTTAAATGTATTTTCTAAGAAAAACTGTTATCATAGGTACCAGTGCCTCACATTATGTAACAAAATGCCTACGATATCGGGAATAATGACAAAATTGAAATTCTTGGGTAAAATCTAAAATCAAATGTGTAGTTTTTGCTAAATTGAACAACTTCAAATTCTCCTCAATGTTCTCAAATACCCAATGATCATCATAAGCAGTCCACATTACCATATTACAAATGTCCTCTGAGCTAAACCAAAATGTGACATGGCAACATCAACATAAATTATAGGCAGTTAATACCCAGATAACTGTTTGCCCATATGACCAATCAAACAACTCATGATTTAATGCCCACCAATTGTTTGATAGTTTGTTTTAAGTTTATCATCATCTTAAAGAACACTGACACTTACATGCATTTTACCTTCGACATGGTACTGAATGCGTAACACTGCGGAGTGCTAGCATCTATCAATCAAATTTGTCTCGCCATTGCAGACCGACGTTTGTTCATTGTTTGCGTAATTGTTCCAAGGAAAATGGTTGGGAGTGCCCGTACCAAGGAAAACTGTCCCTCAAATATCACGCTTTTTACTGCACGAGTCCTGGCCGTTACTGGATATTTGCGTATGGTGTGCCCGTTACCGGATTGCCGAGCTATGGGCATACTAGTGTCCTCCAAGTCATGCATTCGTGAAGATTTTTGACAGTCTTTGTTCACGCTCCCAACCATGTGTAAAGGATGTTGCATGAATGTTTAATATTTCATTTGGTGAGCCATATTTAAGTAAGATAAACTCCAGAGACAGACAAAAATCAGGCAAACGAGAGCAACAAAGACAGATAATATAGACACATAGAGATATGTGGATATTGGATTGAAACAATCCATATGAAATTGTCAGATTCACCGTCATTTTGCCTCAAGTTTATGAGTAGACTTAATATATTTTGTAGGTGAAGTTTACCATTGGATCATAACTTCTTAATGTAAAACCCCTTATTAATTAATCTTTGGAATTGAGGCGATGCAATTGCATGTATGTCGGTGTCAACCAAACAGAAAGACTCCAAGAAGACAAGATCTGTTATGATAGAAAACTGCATATAGATTTCTACGTGTAGATAATTCTACCTTCAGATTTGTTTTGAAAACTTCAAGTATATATGAAGGGGTGTCCATGACCTTTTATTCATCTTTATAATGCTAAATCAGCGAATTTGAATCCGCAGATCTCCTCCCAAATACCCTGATCTCTTCCGGGCCGATGGCACCTGTATGGCTGGCGGTTTGATATTTGTGGCTGTGTTCACCTGTTGAATTGTATTCATACACGGAGCTTGATGCTACTTTCTAAATTGAACAGACTTTTGAACCGGGTTGTGCCGCTGTTGCTGGATGCAAGTCGTCTCATTGGCTGGATAGATAGCTAGCGATACGAAGCTTTTGGCCGGAAGGAGATCAGGGTATTTGGTAGGAGCTCAGCGGATTCAAACACGCTGTTGTACTACTAATTTTAATTGTGATTTTTTTTGCTATTGCTTGATCAATGTTTTGCACTATGGTATTGACGAAGATTATTAAAACGAACCAACAGTTAATTTTGATTGATAGTACAAGGGTACAAACAACCAATATAGCTTAATGGGATAAATCTCGCCCAAATTTGATTATTCTACCATTCCACTTTCTCATTTTCATTGGATTTCTTAGCATGGTAATTTTTTTTAAAAGCAAGGAACTTTGTGATAAAATTGGTTTATTTAGTATCTATCATTATGAATTGAATTGTTAAGTCAATTTCTCTTTTTTATGATTATAGTTAAGACTAAATATAAAGAATATATTAATCCATTATATACTCCTCGAGTGTTATACTTGGTATCGCTGTTTTATTTGTAGGAAAACATTGCCATTTTATTATTAAAGATGCATAATTTTTTAGCTGTAGACTATAAAATGCACAACATTTAAGACTTCAGTAATATACAATGCACCTTTCTATTCCTAATTTTAAAGAGGAAACATTTGAAGTTCCTAGAATTTAATATATACCACCGAGAGAAACATGGGAATAACTTTGTGTGAAATTTTATATTATCTCAATGGTATAACATCAGTGAAGAACTTGGAAAATATTAGATTTGCGAAAGAGAGAAAATCACCATTTCAAATAGTTATTACAATGTGTGTATCAATACAAGTGATGATTATTCTTAGAAAATGGCCTTCCACAATATTGAGAATAATTCCTGTGGGATAAAAAAAATTACAACAATGGAGGTGAGGTGAGTTGGTGATGAACGCCGCTTTGAAGAGTATTCACTTATATCGCGGCTGACAGTATTATTGCAGGGTGAAAGCCCGCAACACCATTGTGGCTATGCATTGCGGTGAAACCTGCGAGCATCGGCTGGAACTAGCGAACCATGGGTGGTACTGTGCTGAAGTAGCATTGCACCCCAACCCGATTCCGGGGAGAACAGTTCTCTACGGCAGATAAAGCTGCCAGCCCCTGGCGGGATTCTAACCACGGACCTTCGGACCTTCTAATCCGAAGCTGAACGCGCTAACCACTGCGCTATCCCGCCCCCTACAACAATAGAGGATAACATGCAAACATAAGAATAATCTATTAAACGGAATTTACGTTACGTGCTGCCGAAAAAAATTCTTCTCCTGCTTCTCGCTCAACACAGGGGATAATAATGCTTACTGCACAAATGAAAGAGTCCATTTCTGAATAATGTAATTTCAATGTTTTATCATTTCGGAATCATGACAAAGTCTACAGCTTTTTGGAAAGGATGTGGATTGTAGATGTCCGCAATCTTTGTCCAGTCTCTGTCATACACGGATATCCTGCAGTACAATGGGAGAAGTGATTATTTGTTTCACATTGCTTTCAAAGAATATTTCCTTTTTTTTTCATGGTGGAACGTGATATGTAAGGCTCCTGATGAAAATGTTATTACATATATGCAAAACAAACTCAGTTACATTATCTGTGAAAATATGGACTTGTGTCAGTTATTCCAATATAAGTACTCGCTTTTCATACTCCATTTAAATTACCGTATTTTTGTCAACCATAAAATATGATCTACCACAAATGATTTCTTATATCATCGAATATCCATACAACACAGTCTGCCAAACGAGATTACACGTATGGCATCTTCATACGTATTCTCAATTACATGTTTACATGTTTCACAAACAAAATGATCAAGGCATAACATCTGTTGCAAACCTCCTCCAAAATGAATACTAAAGACGTTATTTAGGACTCAATAAGAAAACATCTTCTAACGCAGTGATGGGAGAAATGGGGCGTTATCATCTATCCGTAACGTACTTTTGCCGATGTATACGATATTGGTGTCGTTTAATTCAAATGGATTCCAAAAGACACCCCCATGCCTGCTATAAGATGCAAAAAATACAGGATGAAAATGGTAGTGTCAATTGGGTTACTCATGTAAGAAATCTTCTTTTTCAAACTGGTTATGCGTATGCTTGGATTTTCCAAGACTGTGGAAATGTACACACTTTTATGTCAAAGTTTAATCAAAGTTGTATTGATTTAGATATACAAGCTTGGTATCAGAAAGTAAATGAGTCAACTTTTTTAAAACCATATGCATCGTTTAAGACTGTATTCGAACAAGAGTTATATTTGAGTATAGCACTCGATTCTGACCTAATTCAGGCTCTTGCTAGATTTAGATATTTAGCTCACAATCTGAAAATACAATTGAAGCGTTATGATGCTAATGTACAATCATCTTGTTTGAATTGTGATAAGTGTGATTTAGATGTTTTGGGTGATGAATTTCATTTTCTCCTTGTATGTCCTTACTTTAAAGATAGTAGAAAACAACTTATACCTGATTACTATTCTCAATGTCCAACGCAGCAGAAATTTATACAATTGTTATCATGTAAACAAAAAGTATTTTAAGATCACTTGCTTTATACTTAAAAAGAAACATGTATAGATAATTGCTTCGCATACCTGTTTTAATGTCTATTTTGTCACTACATGGAAATGTACATTGTACACAAATTTTGTACTCTGGGCCATGCGGCCTTCAATACAGGAAATAAAACTCTCTCTCTCTCTACTAAAGACGTATTTCCATAAACCTGATGAACTCTATCTCAAAATTGTTACTCCAGTCATACTACCCAAAAGTTCTAACTTCCAACACGAACTATAGGATAATCTATCAACAAAGGATCCAAAAGTCATTTCTTTCGAAATCAACTTATCTTCCATTAGGGTAGTTGTTACTGGTTAAAACCTACAAAGATAATTTTTAAGTAATGTCGCTGAATGTACAAATTGGTGATACTAATTAGGTTTCTCCACCAGTTGTATCCACAAGTCGAAATACTTTACATTACTGACTCTGAAGTAATCAGAATTAAACAGTTAACAGACACTATGCTTATGTTCTCCCACAAATAACTGACTATGGGGAACGAAATTGGTAATGTTAACCTAATGATAATTTAAAAGACTATAACAGTGTCTTACCTGCCATTCTGCTGAAGAGTTGCGATGAGTTTGGGTTCATACTGTATCTGAATCAACCCATCATGTGGGGGTAAAACGCATTTACTTGTTCGGTTTTCTTTAGGCTTGAATTCAAATAACCCTCCTTTGGTTTTGTAGATGATCCTCGTTTCTGAAATGATATTGTGTCTATATATAATGTTGTCCTTACACATTTTTCATTAGGAAATTTTACGAATTATCTTTTTTGTAAATTCATTTTGAAATTTTATTTGTGAAATTTTGTGTGTGCCTGTGGCCTAGAAAACATGAAAACATTATTCTTCAAGAGGCTAATCATTTCAAGAGCTGGAATTTGAAACAATTTCTTCTTTTCAATGAGATTTAGCATGTTAATAAAAAATATTAATTTCCTATCTTGGTTGTTCTAATGATGTTTTATAAATATGTACCATGATGGGACATTCCCTTACCATATGCATATAGGTCAATGCTCATTACACTGGTCATATCCTGAGTAATCCAATGAATCCGAATTACTTTACCCTGGTAAGTCAGCACAAACATTTGATGCGAGTTCCTTTGCATAGACGCATATATACACCTATTTATACAAGAAGCAAAGGCACACATTGTTATAAGAACAAACTTCAAAATCGGAGCCCAATTTCTCCGAACTGGGTAACACAAGTCATCGTGTCCTGTGTTTACACCTTTTGGATTTCGAGCACTGTCTGAGGTTGAAGCTGATTCCGGCAGCTGATTGTGTGTGAAAACACATCTTACATGGAAATTTGGTCTTTTTACCATTGTCACTGATATTTGGTTGTATGTAACATGATCGTGTTTTTCCACTAAACTCTTATGCAGTGCACACTTGCATTTATTTATGGTTTTGCCCACAAATTATTTCCTTTGAATGAGCCTTGCTGATTTCTTATTCTAACATGACACGAAAACTAGAATGAAAATACTGCTTTCTGATTGGTTACCACAATCAATTTTGGAGTGATTATTTCTCTAATAATCACCTCTAAATATTTACGACCGAATCACATTCATTGATATTTTACCCAGAGTTCAGTTCCCTGCCACGTTTCAGTGAATCTATTACTAACAATTTATAAACATTCTAGTTTCTCTATATTCTCTATGGAAAATACTCAGACAGCAAAACGTAATCGGCAAGTTGTCTCATGACCACTATTTGTGCTGCAGTCAGCGAACAGATAAGACCTATGTTTAGAGAAGAAATGGAGAAGCTGACCCAACAAAACGAAAAACTGGAACATACAGTATCTATCCAGGCAGAAAAGCTTCGTGATAAGGATGAAGAAATTAAAGAATTAAGTTATAGACTCGACAGAAGCGAGCAGTATTCCAGAAGGAACAACATTCGCATATCGGGAGTTGTGGAAGAGGAAGCAGAAGACACTGACAAAAGAGTGGTTGATCTAGCTACGTCCATGGGGTTGAACATCACCGTAGCCGACATCGACGTCAGTCATCGCATGCCGAAACGTCCGACGACCCCCCAGGCTCCCCCTCGCACTATCATCGTTCGTTTCGTAAGTAACGCCACGAAACGTCTATTTTTGAAGTCTCGCTCCAAACTGAAAGATGTTTGAAAGCCTGACGAACCCAGGATCTACGTAAATGAGGATCTCACTAGGACACGGGCATTGCTTGCTCGTAACGCTCGGGAACTGGTGTCTAAGGGAAAGGTTGAATCCAGCTGGGTGACTCAAGGAGTGATCCTGATCAAGATGAAAGATGGATCCGTTACTAAGGTAGCTAATCCTGATCACTTCGAGGATGTGCTGGAGAAAACCCGTCTTCGTGTGCTTATCAACGTAGCTAAGGGTTCTCAGACCCCTGTGAAATAGTAAATGTGTTCATTCTTTGGATGTATTGGACAATACTTGAGTAAGTAATATCCCACTCTACCACTAAATATCTACAACATTAATCCAAGCAACGCTGCATATCGGAGCTTCTATAATAAAGCTGATATATACTGAACATCATTCGATAACCCATTATTATAAGAATTATACAGTGACGATTTTACATATTGATGAATATTTCATTATCCACTTTATGGTTGGTCATCAGTGACTATCCTACATGTATATTGATGGACAGTTCAGTAAAACTTAACCAGGATTGGTCATCAGTGAATATTCTACATGTATATTGATGAACTTAACTAGGATTGGTCATCAGTGACTATCCTACATGTATATTGATGAACTTAACTAGGATTGGTCATCAGTGACTATCCTACATGTATATTGATGGATATTTCAGTATAACTTAACTAGGATTGGTCATCAGTGACTATTCTACATATTGATGAACATTTTAGTAAAACTTAACTATGATTGATCATCTACATATTCTACATATTGATGAACATTTCAGTATAACTTTACTATGATTGATCAAAAGTGACTATCCTACATATTGATGGACATTTCAGTATGATTGAACCTATTGTGATTGTGGTCATCAGTGAACACATGTATGACATATTAATGAACTCTCGGTATGCCTACATTTATTAGGACTGAGATCACCAGTGACTATTTCAGAAGCTTGTTTTATTTTTTCAAGTTCATTTTCAGTATGACAAAGTTTGTTATGGTACTGTTACATACTGATGAAAATTTCAAAATGACTACACTAGTAGTGATTACGATCATCAGTGACTATAACATATTGCAGTATGACTACACTATTTGAATGATGAATTAGTGACTATATATTTCATATTGATGAACATCTCAATATGACTAAACGTTATGATTGATTATCAGTGACTATTTCATATTGATGAAGATTTCAGTATGACTACACTTTTTATGATTGATTATCAGTGACTATTTCATATTGAGGAACTTTTCAGTATTACCAACCTTATGATTGATTATCAGTGACTAGTTCATACTTGATAAATACTTCACTGTGACTATACATATTATGGTTGTTTATCAGTGTCCATTACGTTCTTGTCTTTTTATTCCATTTTCTCCCACCCTCTTTCCACATATAGTTCATTGTACAAAAACGTGCTTACCTAGTAATCACAGCAACCGTTGTTTAATTCCAATGTTAGTTAATCCCATTGCAATTGAATGCATTTGAAATCACCGTATCCATATTCACAGGTATCTATCTACAAGCCATGCGGTAACCTCAATCACGTGACCTCGCTAAGACCGTGATGCACGGGGGTACCTCACTGTGCCCCCTGGCTATATGTTATGATAAGGGACCAAGAGGGGGAATGTTATGACAGGAGATTAACTGTGGGGGGCATGTTTTCACAAGGGATTAATTATATCTATATATATATATATATATATATATATATATATATATATATATATCTGCTTTTGTTTTGTCATTGTTTTATCTTGTTTTATCTTGCTTTGTCATTGTTTTATTCATGGTATGTGTATTCCTACCTTTTTCTGGAAGCGGTCGAAGTGAAATGTTGTCTTCAAAGGCTCATTTTCCTCACACTTGTGACTGAACATGTAAAGATGCCCCCCTGGGAAATCAATTACAGTGTAACAGTTATACCAACAATCATCATCAGGCGTACACTCTCGGAGTAAGGAGACCAGAATAATACCAATTGGGAACATCCTTGTGCACATGCTGAAAGCTGAAACATTCTAATCACTTAATCTCTTCAACTAGTTTTTTTCTCTCACGAATTTAAATACCAAAATGAAAGTATTACTTATAAATGAAATATGTGAGAAACAGTTCTTTTTAATGATGCAGATGTTTGATATTTTGATAACGTTTTTTGATAAGCATTTCGTAGAAAGTGTATCAGTTCCTTATATCTCTATTACTATTCTCTTATTTATATATTGATATTAATCAACAGTTATCTACATTATCAAAACCACGTAGAGATTTGAAATTTGAAGATGTTCAGTCATTTGCACAGTATTTATTTAACTTCAGGAGGATATATGGTTAGTTTGTTTCAGTTTGTATCTTAATTATACCCACATTTATGTTGATTGTAAATCAAAATGAATTTCGCTTTTGTAGATCCTTTTTGGGGCTAAAAGGGTCAGCATTATTTGAAAACATATGGTATCATTAAACAAAAAATGCACAGTGATTACTCAGTGGGTCACAGTCCATAACTGTGTCATGAAACTGTTCACATTTAAGAGTTCATGTATGACTTCCGATAATATCTGCTGAATGCTGTTGGGTCTTTAAGAAACCACATGATTGTTAACCAATTTGACAAAGCTTTGATAACCAAAGTTTTGTTAAAGCACGAATGGATGGTGGATCTATCCATCTGTATTGTGTTAAAGAATATTAATTTGAACAGTAAGTACACTATAAACTCACGATGACGCTTTCAATTATTTGCATTCGCATGACAGTGTGCGGAGATTTTCGAAAAATATTTCGTCTTTTGACCTAATTTGCATGTTTTTCATATTTGGATCCCAAGTTCCCCTTTAGCTTTTTTGCATCGAAAGCACCCTCAATTATATGGTAAATTAATTTATCAGCGTTATGAATATTTCACGCTGTCCTAAGCATAGTTCAGCTGACCAGGTTCAGCAGTAATGTAAATATAAGTTGTTATCTCTCAATACGTAAGATATTGCACTTTCTATTTGCACTAATTGTTAATAAGGGATATTCCATTGCCATATTTGAAAGAAAGGTCTAAGACTTGACTTTCATAATTAGGTTTTTGACTCTGCCATCTGGGGTAAGTTATTAACCTTGAAAGTCCGAAGTACCTTAGGTTTCATCTCCGAGAAGTTTACCACCGCTGGACTCAATACTCAAATATAAATATTATTCAATTAATTTGTATGTATGTACCTATGTATGTATGCATGTGAGTATGTATGTATGTATGGATGGATGGATGGATGGATGAATGAATGAATGAATGAATGTATGTACGTATGTAAATATTTGTGTATGTGTGTACGTACATATGTATGTGTCTTATAATGTATGTGTATGTATATGATGTGTTAACGTGTGGATGCGTGCGTATATGTGTGTAGTGTATGCATGCACGTATGTACATGCTAGGGTACTAAGGCACTAACTTATGGGTATGTGTATGTATGAAATGTAGGCATGTACTAAAGCACTAACGTACTAACGTATGGGTATGTGCATATATGTATGTATTGTATACATGTATGTACTAATGTACTAATGTACTAACATATGGGGTGTGTATGTATGTACTGTACGCATATGCTAACATACTAATGTACTAATATGTGGGTATGTGTATGTATGTACTGTACGCATGTACTACGTATGGGTGTGTGTATGTATGTACTCTATGCGTGTATTAAGGTATTAATGTACCCAAACAGTACATTAATACCTTAATGTGTGCATGTATGTATGCAGTGCAAGTATGAAATGTAGGTATTAATGCATATATGGAGGTGTGAAGATTTGAATATTTTGTATGTATGTATGTATGTATGTATGTATGTATGTATGTGTATGTGTATGTGTATGTGTATGTGTATGTGTATGTGTATGTGTATGTGTATGTACAGATAAATGCAATTCTAATGGTATGAATCATGTTTTATTTTATGAATTTTAACACCGTGTGCATCGGTGTCTTTTCGGCCTAAATAGGCCCGGGGTGTAAAACCCAAGACACATGAATAAACTACTTTTATTATTATTATTATTATTATTATTATTATTATTATTATTATTATTATTATTTGCAACAATCTAGTTTTTCGAAAAATATTTCGTCTTTTGACCTAATTTGCATGTTTATAAGATTTCGATACCGAAATTTTCCTATAGTTTTATTGCATCGATAGAACCCTCCATTATATCATAAATAATTTTGACAGCGTTATGAATATTGCACGCTGTCCTAAGCATAGTTCAGCTGACCAGGTTCAGCAATAATATAAACATAAGTTGTTATCTCTCAATAAGTAAAATAATGCACTTTCTCTTTGCACTATTTGTAAATACGGGATATTCCATGGAAGTATTTGAAACAAAGGTCTATGACGTGACTTTTATAATTGAGTGTTTGACTCTGTCATCTGGGGTAAGTTGTTAACCTTGAAAGTCCGAAGTACCTTAGGTTTCATCTCCGAGAAATTTACCATCACTGGACTCAATACCTTATCGTGGTGTGGTGGTTTGCGTGCTTCAGAGACCCTGGGAGCTATGCCAGCTGGCGCTAACTTGCTCCTGGTAGGAGCACCCACGCTGGACAGGTCTACGGGTAGCAGTCAGACGAAGTTTTAGTCCTTCAAAAGCCTCCTTTTTATCTCACACTATGCCTTTCTTTCCGTCTTTAAGGGGGAGGGCGTGTTTCCTACAAGAAATGCGTGATTTTGAAGTCAAGCAAAGGTCAAAAATGCGAGGCTGATCGGTACTAACACTATCATGTTGACCTCGATTTTTTATCTTTTTCAAACTCATCGTGAGAATATGTGAGAATATGGCAAGCGAAAGATAATCCCGTTATGAGTGGACTCCATGATTTGTTAATGAGTTGGCACTTAATTATGAATACGGAATTCAATGACTTTCTTAAAAGAGGACAACCCAAGCATTAGTAAGTGGTCATTTCCAAATACCTTAACTTCAAACCATTGGTAGAGTGTTCACCTGAACCAATTTGTAAATTAGCAGCTGTGATGTATCGAATTACAAGACAAGTAACTAATATTAAGTAAGATTCATCTCCACATGTACGATCATTGTTCTTTATCTTTGGCTGAAGAACTACCTGAGAGTATGTTTTTGAGTTATCATAGATTATCCTAAAAGTCATCCTTTTTTAACAGTATATGCTATATCATTTATGCGATATATGAAGTTCATAAACATTAAGATAAAATAAAAGGGCTTGTTGGAAATTTGGAAAAACAAACCTTCGCTCGTTAGATGAGCCCTTGAATAAAATTGTGTTAAAACCGGACCAGACCTTTGATGAACAACTCTATATTGTGTAAAGCTGTTATAAAAACTCCCAATCACAAATTATCATTTTTGAAAAATAAAATAGATAATGACTGTTGTGATATGCCCAAAGCAGGGAGAAGTTTAATGCTTTCTCTTTGGGCAATCGCCTCATGAAACATT
The DNA here is from genome assembly GCA_921293015.1 of Phorcus lineatus. Classification (NCBI taxonomy): domain Eukaryota; kingdom Metazoa; phylum Mollusca; class Gastropoda; order Trochida; family Trochidae; genus Phorcus; species Phorcus lineatus. The sequence continues at coordinate 14,878,933 of OV121093.1, forward strand.
CTGTCAAAACGCACATCGATTCCAATTTACTATGTGAAATAAAATTGTAAGTAATTTTTGGGAAAAGATATTTTTCTTTATTTCATTAAGTTTATTCTCAATAAAAGTTCCCGCAAAGTTTCCATAAACGTTTGAAATTGTTAGAAACTTTTCAACCATAAAACGGAAAACTATCATTTCATTTTGAATATTGTTCAAAAACTACACCTGTATGCGCACATCGTTTGCTTTCTCAACGATCTATCCTTATTTTCTACCAAACAACAAAAGTTACGTATGGTTGGCTTACTAATAGTTATTGACAAAAAATCAACTATTGCCAATACAATTTAAAAATGTATAAGATAAACAACCTTTAACCATCACAACTATCCTTTATTTAGTCCTTCTAGTCCTTTAGTTTCGAGCCAAGTGAGGGATTTTTTTTCACCAGAATAGGTCAATGTTTCAAAACAAAAATAATGTTTTTATTTCAGAACCACTGAAGACATACCCATACACAATAGCATTTTCAGCTGCATTTTTATTTTGCATTGTATAATGTTTGCTTTCAAGGATAGATTACAATGTATACGGGTTACAATGTAAAAATATATAAAGGGCTTGTATCGTTGTATAGCATTGGGTTACTGATTTAAACCTTCAAATATTTAGCGAAGAGTTATAAATTTCCATCAAGGGCTGTGTCAAACATTCATTTCTCCAAATCTTGAATATTCAACTACTGGCTTATCAAATATTTAGCAACTGTCATGTCAAATATTAAAATACTGCCATGTCAAATATTTATCTACTGCCTTGACAGATATTCTTTATCCGCGAAAAAAAATATGAAAGATAAAATAGACAACACCATCACATCAAATATGTATCAAAATACATATCAAATTTTAAGTTTTTTATCCATATAATTGTCAAAATTAACATGAATTGTAAAAACAATTTGTATGATTTTCATTAAGCCATGGTTTGCACTCGATAAATCCCTGCTATAAGTCTATCTAGAATTTCTCTAGTTATTACGAAAGTTCAAAAGATGAAGACTATGTAAAACAAGGAACTTTTGACAGAACAGTTTTCATGTTCATTTACTGAAAAGCTCTTTGATTTTTACATGGCCAAATGTACAGATTGTGTAGTGGTGTCACCAAAGCCCTTCAATGTTAAATAACAATATCAGAAAAAGCATTTATTAGATATAACTACTTAACTCTTTAGTTTTTCATGAAACAAACTTGAGTTTCTAACCAATTAATTATAAACAAAATATATAAAATAATTTATTATGTTTGACATCTGTACAACCTACCATATTCGTACCGATTTCCCGAGGCTCTCTGCTATCACTGACCCTTGCAATTGTTGATGAGGTTTGAAAACTTCTAGTAAAATAAAATACACATATGGCAGCAAGAAAGATATATAGCACCATCCTTTTAATCTGTTCAGAAATTCCTGTAAATCCTAAAGAAACAATTAAGATGATTATTATTAAAAAACAATGTGTTTGGAAGTCTTGTCCGTTTATTTTATCTTACATATGAATTTTTAAAAATATATTTTCCTTTGAATGCCCATCTTCTCATTAATTCTATCTTTATTTCCTTGAGAAACCATGCTCCAGTTCTTACGGCCATTTATTGTTGTCTTTTCTGCATTTTATATGTGCGAGTATGTTTCAGCTTAAGTACCATATTTCCAATCATTTCACGTAGATGAAGGCAGAGTTGCGCACATAACAGAGTTAATTTATTTAAAAAATATGAAATATTGCCTCTTAAAATGTATATTTCTTAAAAAAGATATGTTTTAAGACTTTTTCTTATTACTTAAAATTGCATTTTTAAACAAAACTCCGTAAACATGAACACGTAAAAAAAATCTACGTGGAAAATATTGTTCATTCAGATTTCAACAGGGAGTGTTTATGATTAGACAGAACATAAGTTTTAATGAAACTGTACAATTGGAAACTTTACTTCTTAAGGTAGAACTCCTTATCTTTTCAATTTGAAATCGAGTTCCTACATTTCAGTATATGCCCGTATCTTTAAATTGTCAACCATATGAAAGACTACAAGAAAACAAGATTCCTCCATGGCAATACAAAAATCGCAGAGAGTTTAATAAATGTGGACAATTTCATCTTCAAATTTGTTTTGAAACCATGTAATGAAATCATGTACATGGCAGTATATCCATCTGTCAGCTGATATATTTGTACACACACAACAATAATATTCTTAACAATTTGCCAGCCAACATATACACCGCTCTTGTACCGTGTTTGTGCTTTTGCTCTCAGGTATAAAACGCAGTGGAGGAAGGGGAAGCCACTGACTTGTATTAGTGCTTGAGCAGTTTTATTTATTCACTGAGTCTCGTTTGGAATTTAAGTGAGCATTGTTTATATTTTTGCTAACGTTACTTACAGACACTGGCAGCTCGTTCTGGATTCACGTTTGTGAATAAGATTATTGGTGATTGTTGTAAATAATTTCATGTATCGATACAAATTGTAAAATATTGTAAACAAGTGGTCATTTGATTTATGTGTAATATAGTTTATGATCCGATTACTATTATGATTGCTGATATATTTCATATTTTGATTATACATGTTCCAGTTATTTCAGTCAATTTACCAATTTATTCAACTTAACAACAGACAATTCGAGGATTGATGTACTGTATTCATTGTAGCAATATGCATTGTAAGGTTTGTTTTAAAATATTGTATGAAATCATCAGAAGAGTTTATCTATCTCTGTCACTAATACTACTGATGTACTACTCATTTGAATAATGCATTACAATGATTCCTTGTTAACTTCCACTAATGTTCTCGTTCAAGTATATGATATACTTTTATTACTCGAAGTAATCTATCACTATCACTGATTTATTTCTCATTTGAATAATGCATAAACAACGTTATAAATCTATCATTGGATTGAACTACGACCAGGAAAATCAATGTGTAGCTCAAGTTGTGGTTTTAGCAATTTTCATTCGCAAAAAAACACCATGAACTTGATTGGTTAACGAGCTCAAATGAATTATGTGGAGACCACCCAAACACCAATATATATCAACAATATCAATATACACCAACTCATCTTGATAAGAAGTATAAAAACAAACACGATAATTCAATGTCTCAAATATGAAAAAATATTATTATGACAGACCAAAATATATTGAAAATGATTGTAAGACACATTCGACACACTAGTTGTTGATATGTAGATGTTATTATTGGGTGTATAGATACCTTAAGACTGACGTCATTTAAATGTGTGTTTAAATACACCATATCCCCTTTATGATAATAAAACACTATCATAACAAATCAATTCCAAGTCTTGAAGACTTACCATACGCATCAAAAGACACTGTTTCTTGCAGGTCAAATGTTCTTTATGAAAATGCCAAGCTATGAAATCTGCTTAATTATATTACACAGCTTCACACTGTCAAGAATTAAGTGTAAATCCGGAAACATCACCCACACACACCAAGTCGGGGAAAAGAGTGCGGGAACGGGACTCGAAAACACAACCGGAAGGAGTTGCATGTAAACATGTGGTGTTGCAGACCGGTGTGACATGGGCAATTTTGAGCCGTAAGTGCTATTTTAATTAGTATTTTGAGAAAATATAACTGTAATTATGTTCCTAAATGTTTCTTTAAACATGTTAGGGAAGTGTATTAACATGGTAAACTGTAAAAGTGTTGTTTTTGTAGAGTGGGAATTGCCTCACTCATTGAGTCTGGTTTGTAATGATTTTTGACATGTATGTTTGAAAGAATGTCAAGATTATTGTTATGCAGTAAGTGCATTAATTTTAACACATTGTTTCAGTGCTGGGTATGAGGTAGGAGACGCCTACTGCCCTGTTGTGAATGTGAGAGGTGTTTTGCTGTTCAGGGTGCATAGCGTGTGTTACTGATGTTATGAACAGTGGCCAGACTTGTGCATATTGGAGTTGTGTCCAACAAGGAAGTCAACCAAGAGGTTGTATGAACTTTACGTCACTTTGTGGGAGATTTGGCTTCCACACATTTTCACTCAACACTGTGCTTGAGATGTAAACCATCAAGAACTGGTCTTAAAGTATATTATATTTTTTGACTGTATTAAACAGTATTGCATATCAAGAATTTAACTTGTTTAAGTGGCAAAACATTCAACTTTATTATATCTGTATCTATCATAACAAGAAAATTGGCTTGTATGAGTAGGGAATATATCATAGACATTTATCATTTTCATATAACTCTGTATTGTATTACACTGTGGAAGAGGTTTGGTCTCTATGAGTGTATCTGAGTTAATAAATTCTACCTTTATTGACTGGTGATTAGCTAGTATCAGCAGTGTCATATGTAGCAGTGAATCTTTAATGTCATAACTGCCTGAGTCCAAGTGGGGATTATTGTAATAGTTCTGTGTGTGTATAAATAAGATATTTACTGTTAAAAATTGTTGACAGTCAAGAGTTTGGTTGGTTAAAACATAGTGTATGTTGTAAACAGAATTTCAATGAGTACAAACCATGGTTTGATAAGTACATTTTATTTGATGTTATTATCCATTATCAGGTGGTGAAACTTGAAACAAAATGGGTATTCATATTTTGGGTAAACAGGGGTGCTGTAATATTTACACTAAGTTTCAGGTGTTCACCTAAAGGGTTGAAATCAACAAACTTGTGTAGTTGTTTTGGACAGTATTGTATACTTTATTGTCAGCAGGGGTTCTGATATATATATTTTGTACACTGAGTACTGTATATTCTTTGGTTTCATATTTTTGATATATAAATTTATTTTGTTGAACACATGTGTTTTGTTATTAATCAGTCGAAATGTGACACACACATAGGTAGAAAAAATACTGGCTGGTAGAAAACCTGCAAAAGTGAAGCTGTTGGGTTTTTTCTAGGGTAAAACTACCCTCTTCTGCTCAGCCGTCCCTTTAGATAAACTACTTGGGTAATAACGATGTTGTGTGCATTAAAAGTCATTTATGGATGATATGTGAAGGTTATTTTTCACCCACGTGTCGAATTTGTTCCTAGCACGTTAAACCACATTATTTACTCACTCACTAGTGACAGAAATCACAACTAATACCCTAAATATCAGCGGCTGTTTGCCCATACGACCAATCTGCCACCCAATCATCTAATGCCTATAAATAGGAATTGTTTATGGTATCAGTTGTTGAAATTGGTATTAATGGCAAGTTTATTCATGCAGTACAGTCTATGTACGATGGCTCGTCTTCACGAATCCGTATTAATGATAGTTTTACTGATGTTTTTGAAGTGAAGTCTGGTGTTCGTCAAGGGTGTGTTCTGTCACCGACACTTTTTTCAGTTCATATTAATGATCTGGCAAACGAAATAGATAACTTACGTTGTGGTATTAATATTGATGGACAGATGTTAAGTTCATTATTTTATGCTGATGATGTTGCTTTAATTGCACCGGATGAGCAGTCTTTACAACGAATGATAAATTGAGTTGCAGAGTGGTGTTCACGTTGGCGGACAATAATTAATATTGATAAGATTAAAGTTGTACGTTACCGTCCAGTTTCGGTTACACGTTCAGAGTTCATTTTTTCACTACATAATAATGTTGTTACTTATAGTTGTGCTTACAAACACTTGGATTTGTGGCTGCATGAGAATCTTGATTTAGATTTTACGGCAAAGGAAATAGCTAAGTCTGCTAATGGAGCTTTGGGTGTTATATTTTCCAAAGCAGTTGATGGCATGGATTACAAAGTTTTTAAAAAAGTTATATGATAATCTCATTCAGCACATTCTCTCATATGGAGCCGCTGTCTGGGGAACACAGCAGTATAGTTGCATTAATGCAGTCCAACACCGTGCAGCTAGGTTGTTTTTAGCCGTAGGTAGCAAAACCCCTAATTTAGCAGTTCGTGGCGAAATGGGCTGGGTCTCGCAGTATACTAAGTTAGTTTCTTCGTTTTTGGCGCAAATTACATGTTCTTGAATATCATAGAATACCTAGTATTAACAGCAGATGGTCAGGCTCTTGGAGACGATCTTGGTTTAACAGTGTTTATAAGTCGTTAGTCAGTTTTTATTTACCTGTTCCTAATCTTTAATGGACTTTAATGTCGCTAAAGAACATCTTAAAGCGTTAGATGGTTTTGAGTGTTTTTCTGGAATCTGGAATGATTATGGTAAGGAAAACGGAAACAAATTACGTGCTTATCGTCTTTTTAATGATTAATTTGCAAGTTTAACATTACGTTGAAGTTATTATGCCGAGGGCTCATCGAAGTATTCTGAGTAAACTCCGCTGTGGCACTTTGCCATTAGAGGTAGAAGTGGGTAGATATTCTCGACCAAAGACTCCTCTTAATGAAAGGGTTTGTAAACTTTGTAATAGCAACAGAGTTGAAGACGAATTAAATTTTTTCATAAACTGTGAATATTACTCAGATCTTAGATATAATGTTTGGAAAGAGATATCCAGTGCTCATCCTCCTTTCCAAAATATGTCGTCTTTGGAGAAAATGATATTTCTGTTTAATAACAAGCAATATGTAAAATCCCTTGCCGCCCTAAAGACGAAATAAGTCGACTGTTTAGTCGTTTCTTTGAATATGCTATTTCTTTTATTGCTTTTATAATAATATTTATGCATGCGCATTTGTGTTGATGTATGCGTATGCGTGCGCCTGTGTATGTATGTGTGTGTGTTCGTGCGTGTGTGCGTGTCTGTGTGTGTGGAGGTTTATACATTGATGTTTACATTATGCTCGTGTCTCATAAGCCTATAGGGATGGATGTTGTTTTTTTAAAAACGGATCTTAAAAATTCTTTAAAATGCTTTCATAACAACATGTGAGAAGTTAATAAAATATATATCTTCTTTTTCTTCTTCTTCTTCCCCTATCACTTTCTGAATACTCGGCATTATGATTCATTTCAGCGAAAAAATGTTACATTAATGAGTTCAATTTATAAGATTTAAAAAAGGATGGCTTGTATTGTTTTTGGGTTGAAATCCCCCTTTTCTTCCGATTGAACGTATGTCTTGATGTTACATGGATATTGAAGGCAACATCAAGAAGGACTCCCTATTCTGAGTCTTTTTGTCACTATTATGACCCATTGACACTTGCACGCATATTAACGCATAAGTTTGATTATTGGAAATTAATATCTGTATTCGCTTCACTTTTAAGAATCACAAGAGAAAAAAATGAGAAGATTAACAATTGTATTCAACCATTAAGAGACCTTTTTTTAACCCGGTTTAAGATAACGGCCTAATTAGACTGGGGAGAGCTTTGACAAAATCATTGAAACATTGTGTGACGTGTTAGGAGTCAGCTGAAACTCGAGCTCATTGACTTTATTGAATTTAGAAATTAGGTGGTGAGAGATCCACTACTATTGAATAACACGTATGGTTATATTATGCAGGACAGTTATCTATGTTAAATGTAAATTGTTTCAACAAAAATAATGTTGTTAACGAATTTCATACCATGCCATCATATATTGTATCATATTTTTCAGAAAATTTTCTTTTACTTAACTTTTGTGACAACTTAGTACTAATGTGAATCATTCGTCTGTAGATATCCAACATATCTTGTTATTTTGTATTACATCTCACACTGTATGACTATGTCTCTGTCTTTGTATGTAATTCATATTCTATCATATTTGATCATAGAATCATAATAATTGGACGTCATGACAATACACTGACGAGCAGTCGAATGCCAAGAAACATGCTGCTTTGACAGGATAATTGACATAATCCGCTAAGTACAAACATGTCAAAGTTTAAAAATCCAATAGGTGTGATTAGAGACCATTAAATTAAGAATTAATATTTTCTTTTACAGAAAGTTTTGCTTTTCTTAAGACAGATACACTTTTCATTTGAAGAATTATGTTCTTTTTTAAATTTAATCAATTAATTTCTGTTAAGATAGCTAGCTGATGATCCCCTCTTTCATTAAATGTTTGGTTAATTTTGGTTGGCGCTTATCGTATAATTTGGCAGCTGAAAAGTTTTCACATCATAGCCATCTCTACAAATATCACTTATCCAACTCGGTAACTTTGTCTGCAGAAGAGAACTGCTCTACATTCATTACCAAAGCCATACTGAATTTTAGCATAAAACCACTCATGTCTCACCCGTATCAGCCAATGCTCGCAGGTTTCACTGTAATGAATAACTACAATACTGTTACAGGTGTCCTGCCTGCATGAATAGCAGCCGCTATAGAAGTGGGGAAAACATGATGAAAATGCTGTTAAAACCATTGACTTCACTTTAGCTCACGTAAGCGCATCGATATCAATATCGTCATTAAATAATTTATGGAATCACGTAACAAAATAAAGGTAAACATACGATTTCAATCGGAAACCGAATTTGTTGAATCTTATTCTTAGACAGAAGACTAGTTTGGAGTTGTGTTTGGAGGTTATAAAGATAATAATCATGTGTAAAGGGAGTTTGATTTCGACATTTGTATATGCATAAGAATGGTGTTGATAAACAGAGAACAAAATCAGGGAGATTCTCTCTTGAAATGTTTTACAATATGTTGTCAAGCTTACTTAATAATAAACTCATCAGAAAATTCTTCATATTTAAGATCGTAGTTTGTATTTTTATAAGTGTCTTGCAAAACCTTAGTGAATTTCATTGAAAAAGTTTTATTTATAACCGATAACTAGTCAAGAATTGTTCAGAAACAGTTTTTTTATTGAATTTTCAAAATGTCAATCCATTACCGGACCGATGAATTATGTTTCTGTTGTTATCAGTATGTGATTGTTTTCAAGTTTAAGATCGTATAACATTTTTTTCACACACACTCATTTGTTTGGATTATATAAGCTAGCATATTGTAAGAAAGTTGGTAGCTGCTATAAATATGTGTTTAATCCTGCACAAGATAATAATATCTCATAATTTTATCATTTTTGTTGATACTGATTTGAAGCAATATCATTTCTTTTAAATGATACGACTTTTCTTACTCCTCTAAATATTGCTTTACCGGTAGAGAACAGCAATTGCTATTATTCCAATTACGACAATCAAACTCTGTAAATGACTAAACACAGACATTCTATTTTGAATAAAAAGGTGTATTCTTTGATCAATTAATAACCGAATTACAGAAGAAGTGCTTCCAATCAAGCACCAATCTCTCATAATCGAAACCAAACGACACTCAGTTCTAAATAGATTGATAGATAGTGACTAAAACATTTTAATTTATTGTCATAAATACGCACAAGAAAACATTCTTTCCCTTATTCTTAAACAATAGCACTGTCACTGATCAATCCATTGCTTTTATCTCATTCACATTCAAGTGTTGCCACATTCGATAACATTTCCTTCCTTTGGCCACCAGAATGCCCCTGGAAAAGCATTGTATAATTAGATTCATTAAACAACGAACCAATGGTTGTTTTAACTTAACATTGAATGAATGAAATAATAGTGACAAGGAGAACAATAATTTAAAATTAGATGGTTAAACTAAGAACCAAATTCTGTCCCTTTTATCTTCATACTTTGAAACTTTCTGAGAACATTTAATCTTTAATCTGAATATCTGACTCTTACCAAAATTTATCAGAAAGGGCTATAATCAGTCCTCTAACTTTAATGATAGAACGTAGGTATACATAAGATCTTTGAAAACATTTGAAAGGGGCCTTTGTAACTTGAGTCGCTTTCGAATTTCTGTTGACCTTGTAATTCCACAGATTTCTTCTAAAGATAGTTGAACAAATCATATGCTGATCTGAAAGAAAATGTTAGAGGTATGACAGTTTATATTATATATTTCTAACTAAAGGACTCTTTTAGCTTCTTGCATTGTGTAAGATCTCAAAAACAAATGTTAATAATTTCAAGGAAATTTTTATTCGTTAGTATATAAAAAAATTAATCCAATTTTGTGTTCCTAATTCAAAACGATTCTTGCTTGAAATGTTAGTTCATATCTTTACGTAGCCATAGAGTGTAGTTAATCAACAGGTACTGCTGCATAAAAGATCTATATCAAGCCATTTAATGCATTCAATGAACATAAGTATGATTATGAGAATATTTCATTAAAAAAACTAAAATTGCTACTCTTGATTACAAGCACTGTGATTGTTTCACTCACATTGATGAAGTGAGATGGTGAAATTTTTTAGAACATTGTAAATGAATCACTGTATTCATGTTAGTTTTGTAAAAAAAAATATAAACAAATATCACACTATTTATGTGAATTATTCGAAAAACCTTTATTATTTGTAAGGGCGTTACGTATTTATAGAGATAATTTAGAGCAGTGTTTAATGTCCCTGTAACGATTCAAGGTACTCAGATGACTGGTTTAGCGCAATGTAAAGGTAATGATTAAGAAATCTGAGAAATATACCCTCTTCCAAAGTACAATCATACAGTGGAAATATTATGCCCTATTAAGATTAAATAATTGTGTAAACTTCATGCATTTTCACCTTGAAATTCCGAATAAAATGTGCTTCTTATTCTGACAGTTTCATATGTCTTCTTGTTTTTTCCATGATAGTCCACTGAGGTCAGTATGTTCCTCTTTACAAGAAAGATGACCCAAAGAAGGAAAACAATGTTTCAGATTTCCGTACAGGAAGTCACAATGCATTTAAAAGACAGTATTATGAAAGTAAATAATTGAACTGTAGAAAGTAGGAACATTATAAAAAGAGGTTTTATACTTATTTTTTAAATTGCCATTTCAAAAATATGCTTTTTGTTCTGATTGCAATATCAAAATCAATAATTTCATGTAAAAGTATCTATTAAACTCAAATAAAAATCACATCATATGAAGGAGAGAAAACGATCTACCTTTCCTGTTTGTCAAGAACAAGACCTAATGAACTGCAATGCTGCACTGCTATTTTTCGTGGTGTTTGTGTAGTAATATTATAAATGTTAGCAACGCAGTTATCTTTAGCTCCTCTGTATCATGACAACCAAGGTATTCCGTTCATCAACATGTAGGGAATCATATTTTCCAACTGTGACAATGGACAAAGCTATTCAAAATAAGATTGATATGATCCATCATAACATGAAATACACATTGATTATTTATCATGCTATAACAATCGGATTATTCGATTTTGAAAGTACTGTCCTACTTTTGATTGTTTTTAAGAAGTTGTGACCATGACAGAAATAAATTCGATTCAGTGTAAATCACTAGAGAGAATATATGCTATATCTATGTGATGTTGACTTTCTATTACTTATGAGTACGCATCAGCTTTGATTGGCTATTCATGAGCTCTTGCTGTGCATCCTTTGAACAATAAGGCACTGTTAAGCATGATGTAAAACTCTAATTGTTATGAAGCCACAATCGAGATCTGCAAACGAGAAAAATATTTTGACAAGCTGGTATTCAGCCTTTGTTAAATTGACATTTAATGATAAATACGTCTTTAAAAGGAATCCGACCCTTTTGAAAAAACTCAAATGACATGCTTCTGATAGCTAAATTCATTTTCTTTAATAAAAATAATGTAGTTTTGACGCAGGCTAATATTCTAAACCTGCTAAACAGAGATCTTTAACATAGATGATATCAAATCATTTGGAATCTTGATTTGTTGTTTTATAGTTAAAAATAAATAGCAGTTTCATAATTGCTAACTGTTGTTATTTTCTATCATGTCTAGTTGGTTGCAGCTGCTGATAAGGAGTGAACAAGTACTCTAAAGTTGTCCCGTTATGGTATTTTTTCAACCCCATCCAAATTCAATGATTTCCTTTAACATATTATATGGCAGATGTTTATCTTGCAATATCAAAATAAATATAAAGGCTATACATTGAGGTCAAAAGTGTAATTGTGCACATATGTAATGCCCCTGGAATTCACATCCATTGCACACCTGTTTAAGAAAATAATGTTACTGAAAATAGATGATGGTGGTAATATTAATTGTAATATGTAGCGCTACACTTTTGAAAGACATTCAAATAAGAGAAAAACCGTTATCAGATAACTATTCCATTAAAAACGTAATAAGAATAAAGACCTTTGAATTTTCTGTATCTTTGAAAGGTAACTCTCATGTTTTTTATCATTCCTCGGGATAATTGACCATTAGTCCATCTGAACCTGTAAAGAATGCTATTGTCATGACCATAAAGGTAATTCCCGAGCTTTCCGCAATCAATTGGTGAGGACAATTTCCTTTTGTCGATTGGAATATCAACCAAGAAGAGTTGTGTGTCTGTAAATATGTAAAACCCTGTGGAACAAAGAAATAACACATTTATGAAAACCTCACTTTCATGTAAATAACAACCTGACAATTCTAGTATCCTTTTGATATGTTATTGTGTCATTTACGTCACTCGTTATTTCAACATTATCAATTAATTAATAAATCTTAGAAAATATGTGTGTAAAGCTTCCAAGAAACCCCCAACATCCTGATGTATATATTAATCTCCAACAATTATGTAAATAAAGAATCTCAACTAAGTGTCTTCTGATATCAAATATATCAACACGAGTTGATAAAAGTTACAAATTACTTTCTTTTATCAGCGAGTGTTGATATATTTGATATCAGAAGACACGAGGATGAGATTCTATTTATCATCCAAAATCATTTTTCACTTTGATTCCGTGAAAAATGTATATTTCTGAACACTATACTACTCTTAGAGTATCAGTGCGGTGATGTCATAGCACTGTGACGTTGTTATGTTTATGACGTCATTGCATTGTGATGTCATTACTTTTTTATGTAAAACAATCGTGATGTCAAGAATTTGACTGTAACAGGGGATTGTTCAAAATCCACTGTCAAAACGATGTTCCTTTGAGATATCGCTTGATCTTACACAAGCAATATCTCCTGTGGAACACAGTTTTGAATAATAAATGATGTTATTAGTGATTTACATGTGCGCATTTTAAATAATATATAATTGGCATAAGGCCTCTTTGCTAAAAGAACTCTCTCTTCTTCTCAATAAATCATTGGTTACCAAATATAAAAAGGAAATATCTACCATCAGCCTCTGTAGTTTCAAAACGGGAGCTGTTGGTGTCAAGTCCAGGTCCCTCTGAAGTATTGACAATTAGTCTGCAGATCAAATGTTCTTTATCAAAATTCCAAGTTGTGAAATCTTCTTGGGTATGATAAAGGGCTTCACACATTTTTGGACCATAAGGCTGATATAATGTTTGTGAATGAATCTCCACACTTTTAGCCAGAAAGCATGATAGAAAAACCAGCAAAAGTGAAGCCATTGGTTTTTTTTCTAACATGAAACTATCCTGTACAGTCCAGCCGTCCCTATAGATGAACTACTCTGGAATCACGGAGTTGTATGCATTAAAAATCATTTAAAGATAATTAAAATTAAAATTAACTTCAACTTGTAACTATTAACCTTACTGGAAATGAAATCATTCTAGTACTAAAGCTTTTTATTTAACCCCATTATGGTTTCTTAACGGAAAACATAGATAGTTACTCATAATGTTAGAGGAAAACATATTTTTTCCAAAACTATTAAAGTAAATTATCTTTCCAAATAAGAGATTTGAAACCGAACTCAAACCGATCGCCTTAGAAAACATAATCAAGATATCCAGTTTTGGCTTAATATTGGTAATTGGTAATAAATTTCCATTGTATTTATAACTTGATATTCAAAATTGATATATGATACACGGGATATTTTTTTGAGTTAGTTATTCTTTTCATTAATTGATGGATGTTGTACGACAAGAAGACGTCACCTAAGATATCATCCAAGTGTATCCTTAGTCGATCTAAAACCTGCTGCCTCCTCCCACTCTTCCAATCTGGTCCCTTTTCACTGTCTACTCTTTGTTGAATGATGGTCATCCACGTGTCGAATTTATAATACTTTTTAATCGCATGTTAAACACAATTATTAACTCACTCACTGGCAACAGAAATTCCATGGCAGCTATAGCCCTAACTCGCAGGTGGCTGTTTGCCTATATGACCAATCCAACAACCAATGATGAAATGCCTACCAAATTTTGGATTTTGGATTTGTGTAGATGTTTTTTTGCTTGTGTCACAAAATATGGAAAATAAAACAAAAATTTTAAAGAAATTTGATACATGTTTTTAGGTTTATTGTCATTACCAATTTCAGAAAAAGGATGGCTTGTAATTATTTTTGGTTGAAATCCCGCCCTTCTCCATATTGAATCTATGTATTCATGATACATACGATTACTGAAGGCAACATAAAAAGAACTCCTTATTCTGAATATCTTTGACACTGTAATGACCCCCTGACGTTTGCACGCATTTTAACGCATAATTTTGATTAATGCAAATCATCATCTGTATTCATTTCACTTATACGAATCACAAGAGTTAAAAATGAACACCTTCATTCAACTACTATGACACCTTATCTACCCAAGTTTTCTCTGTATTTGTAAGCTTATTCAACATAGCGAAAAGATTTCTCGGGCGAATTTATTTGAAATTCTTTTAGAATTAGGGTGGTGAGAGATCTGCTCCTGTTGAATTACATGTTTTGTTAAATCTTGCAGGATATCTATTGTTGTTTACGAACGGGATACAATGTCAAATATGTTTACTGTAGTGACATTTGTGTAGTCTTTTGCAGAATATCTTCTTTAATTTTAATTTTTAAACAACTTAATTCCAAAGTGGATCATTCGTTAGTAGTTATCTAACATATCTTGTTATCTAGTTAAACATCTCACAATGTATGGCTATTTCTCTGTTTTTAGATGCATCAATCAATGATATAGTAACATACCTGGTGCAAGTGTTAGATACATCCAAACGATATACTTTTCCAAATGCTTGTCATTATCAGTAGAAAGGACGTTAGCAAAATATGTATAAATGTTCCGTGCAATCTGGGAATGATCACAATCTGCATATTGTTCGCTCACAATCTGCAGATTGTTCGAACAATCTAGGAATTTTTTTCATTCCTAGATTGTTTAAACAGTCTGCAGATTGTGAGACCTGAACAATCTGGGAATGATCACAATCTAGGAATATGCTTGTTTGTAGTATATCTTGCATTATCACATGAGAATTGTCTAGTTTATTTAGGTTTTTCTTTGTGTATACATCCAAATGATGGAGAATAGTTGTCAAGTCATAGATTGTGACAGGTTCATAGCTCGCCTATATATCAAACTGACGGAGTGTAGGGATCGATTCCTAGATTGTGAAGGGCTTACAGATCGACATTATATCAAACTGAGAGGGATTAGGGGTCAAGTATCAGATTGTGAAGGGCTCATATCTCGCCTATATGTCAAACTGAGGGACTATAGGGGCCTATTCTCAGATTGTGAAGTTTCATAGCTCACCTTTATCTAAACTGAGAGGGTATAGCAGTCGATTCTCAGATTGTGATGAGCTCATAGCTCGCCTATAAATCAAACTGACGGAGTATAAGGGCCGATTCTCAGATTGTGAAGGGCTTACAGCTCACCTTTATTTAAACTGAGAGGAAATATAAGTCGATTCTCAGATTGTTAAGGGCTCAGATATTGTCATTATGTAAAATTGAGGGAGTATAGGGGCCGATTCCTAGATTGCGAAGGGCTCACAGCGCGCCTATATGTCAAACTGAGGGAGTATAGGGATCTATTCTCAGATTGTGAAGGGCTCACAGCTCGCTTTTATGTCAAACTGAGGGAGTATAGGGGCCGATTCCTAGATTGTGAAGGGCTCACAACACGTCTATATGTCAAACTGTCAGAGTACAGGGATCTATTCTCAGATTGTGAAGGCTCATAGCTAACCTTTATTTAAACTGAGAGGAAATAGAAGTCGATTCCCAGATTGTTAAGGGCTCAGATATCGTCATTATTTGAAACTGAGAGAGTATAGGGGCCGATTCCTAGATTGCGAAGGGCTCACAGCGCGCCTATATGTCAAACTGAGGGAGTATAGGGATCTATTCTCAGATTGTGAAGGGCTCAGAGCTTGGCTATAAATAACACTGACAGAGTATAGGGATCTATTCTCAGATTGTGAAGGGCTCACAGCGCGCCTATATGTCAAACTGACGGAGTATAGGGATCGATTCCCAGATTGTGAAGGGCTCATAGCTCGCCTTTATGTAAAACTGAGGGAGAATAGGGGTCGATTCCTAGATTGTGAAGGACATTGCGCTTGTCTTTGTGTTTTATTTAGCTAGTAGAGGGTTCAATTCACATATTGTGAATATGTGGAGGTAAAAAAAATATGTATATCGATTCTGCGATTTTAGATTTTCATTAATCATAGTTTGCGGTAACCCGTCTAACACTGTTTGGAGGGTGTTACTATTTATGTAGAAGTAAGAATTATTTCTTGTATGTGTAAAATGTTTGCATATGGAAATCAATAAATAACAATTCACTATGAAAAGTAAACTTAAGTTAATTGAGCATAATTACTGTCTGTATCAACACAAAACAATAATCTCCTTTGGTATGAATTACTTGCATAGTCACTTACACTTACAAGGTACAATGAAGGAAATAGTCTCGTGATGCTAAAAGAAAGTTTCCAAAATCAAAGACAACAAACTCTAATCCTTATAATTATTGTTCATTATGGAAACTTGATAACTGTCACCTTTTCCCGTCATTTTCTTCCTGGACCATCACATTGAAAGTTTTTATACGAACGATGCATAAATCGGAAAGTTACTTAATCTTTTGAGTTTGTATATGAACAGTTTTTAAATATATGAATTTATAAAAAATTTATAATACTCGAACAGCTAACATTTTGTGTTGTCGTGAATAATTAGACCAGATGTCTAGCTGGGTATGCTTATCAAAGCAACGTGTCACTGTGTCGCGTCTCTACTCAGACTTGCGCGTAAATTCGCGTACAATCACATTAACTTCCTCTCTGTAATTTTAGGTTTATCTATCGCACGATATCATGGGGCAAATACTTATGCAATAATGAATTGACTGGAGTAAAATGTTTTATTGCTCTTCGGTCACACAATGGTCAACATTTTGACACATGTATTTTCTGTAACGTTTTTGATAGTTTCCGTTATATCGGTTTGTGAAATCAACAAAGAAATGTTTTATTTGATTTATTTATTATCTGTTCATGATTCAATATTTTAAGAATATTTTGATGTGGATGGATTTAATTTATTTACTACGCTGCAAGAAGAGTTATATAATGGCATCGTCTCTACTCCGTGCTGCGACCATAGTGACGGGAGTGGCAAACAACTAATTTCATTTGTGTGATTTAAACAATATTTAATTTCCATTAAACATGTTATACACAACATTCAGAATATATATATTCAAAAAGGAAAAAGGATTAGCAAACAGGCAGCAAATGCCTATATAAACGCTTCTCCTGAAATAAACATGAAACGATTAAGATATCAAGTACATTGGTGGTAATATATATTTGCAATTATTCTTACTAAAATCAAATTCATATTAAGCATTGTCTACCTTTGCATTTGGTACAGATTTAATAAAAGAGCTATAAAAATTGATTGGTATAATTTATGAAATGATATACAGATATTATTAGGGATTCGTTAGCACTCTGTGACAAGGATTTGTCGCCGCTCAAGGTAGATTTTAATGTTATATCGTTTTTAAAAAAGTATTGATTTGATCGGAATCTATCATATAGTGGGCATTTAAAGAAGTAATGAAAAGGATCCTCCCGAATGTTTCCACAAGAACAGGCGGGATTTACCGACAAAAATAAGTGGACTTGCTTTGCGTAGTATATTTTCAATATGATGCTGTCATTTTCCATCTCCATTTTCCATTTTCATCTGTGTAAACATGCTTCTATACTCCCTTAATTTGACGTGAAGACGACCTATGAGCCCTTCACAATCTGAGAATCGACTTCTTTACCCTCTCAGTTAGATATATAGGCGAGCTATGAGCCCTTCACAATCTCAGAATTGACTCCTATACCCTCTCAGTTTAAATAAAGATGAACTGTGAGCCCTTCACAATCTGAGTATCGACTGCTATACGCACTCAGTTTAAATAAAGGTGAGCTGTGAGCACTTCACAATCTGGGAATCGACCCCTATACCCCCTCAGTTTGACTTAAAGGCGAGCGGTGAGCCCTTCACAATCTAGGAATCGGCCCCTATACTCCTTCAGTGTGACATAAAGACGAGCTATGAGCTCTTCACAATCTGAGAATACGATCCCTATACTCCCTCAGTTAAATAAAGGTGAGCTATGAGCCCTTCACAATCTAGGAATCAACCATTACACCCCCTAAGTTTGACATAAAGACGAGCTGAGAGTCCTTCACAATCTGGGAGTCGGCCCCCATACCCCCTCATTTTGAGAAAGAGACAAGCTGATTGCTCATCACAATCTAGGAATCGATCCTTATACTTGCTAAATAGAGAAACCTTTATAAGTTAGACAAATCCCATTTTATAATGATGAAAATACTACTAAAACACAAATTCCTAGATTGTGATAATTCCCAGATTGTTCAGGTCGCACAATCTGCAGATTGTTTAAACAATCTAGGAATTCCTAGATTGTGAGCAAACAATCTGCAGATTGTGATATACCCCAGATTGTTCGTAACATAAACACATCATATTGTTTGAACATTGTTCTTCAATCGGACTCCGACTAGATGGCTGAAATTAAATAACAAACAGCAGATTCCTTTCCCGACATTTCACCTTCTAATAACAATGTCAACTAATTTACTGCAACATGCAACTTTTTCTAATAACATATGTACAGTAATACCTTGATACTTTTATTATCATAAGTCTCATCTAGGTATGCTTTTAGAATTGATCACACAACAAGATATATATGAACATAACATACAATGCATGTAAAACTGCCAAGTTCTTTCTAATAGAAAATTTGATAGAATGCCTACGTTTTTGCCCATGCGAAAACCGAAAGCTTCCATCTGAACTTAATATAATTGTGTGACTGGAGATTTATTGCCCCTGCGAATAAAAAACCAATCACAAGTTACCATACGATACCGCCGGTCGTTTTTGCCCATGCTAAAAACAACCGGGGCAGCATATATAATTTAAGCACTTATAATAATAGCATACTATAACCGACAGCAGATCCTGGTTCACTTGGTTCACAGCTGTATCCTTATGTAGGATTTGAAAGCATCAGAGCTCCAACGGCCCCTCTGCCTAATTTTTGCATCAGACCAGCCTTTTCGAGCTGCGGAGCTTGCTGCACCTATTCTGAAACTGTGACCCTTATATCTAGAAGAGTCTAGCTTAATAAAGCCGAGAAAATTCTTTAACGTTTCACTGAATTTCGATCTCGAAATTGGGCGAAAACTGCTGTCACAGAATAGTGGCCCTGTTGAGAGAGACCTCACAGAAAGGTAATCGCGCAAGGCTGCAACCGGGCATAGCTCATGGTTTAGTCGTTCCAGTGTTACAAGTTTTGAAGAATTTGATTTGTTATGCTTAAAATTCGAAATACTTATGTACGCCGCATCATCAGAGAAAGAAACATCTTGCACCTGCAAAGATGCTGGTAGTCCCTGATTCTGCACCGTAAGTTCTCCAATCCGGAAGAAACCGTGAAAAACTACGAGAAACATTGAACGAAATAAAGATTGTTCAAAAGGCCTACTGATAACTACACGTAATGCCTTAGTCATTTCCCCCAAAATATCTTCTGTGATCGGGAGTCTATTCTCAATTTTACCGTACAAGCGGTTAGCTCCCTGCAGTAATTTCTGTACAACGAAAGAATTTGAATTCTCTTGTAAACCGCGAATCTTATGTATGTAGCCTAGCGCCGAAATGTAAGTTCTCATTGTAGCAGGAGATAATTTCTGATGGAACATAGATGCTACAAAAAGTGACCAGTTTGATGCTGCTATCGGAAGAGTTGCTTCCTTTCTTAAACAATTTGTACAGAATTCTACAAACAAGTGCCACGCTCTTTTGTACGTGCACTGACTTTTAACACTAAGTGCTGCACCCATTAGTGTGCCTACATGAAATGAAAGTTGTCTGGAAGAAGGGATGGAGGGATTTGCGTTTTGAACCTGTCTGCCCAAACTGCCTGAGAGAGGAATTTTGTTATCTGCAACCGAGAAAGCAAGTCCGCCGAGGTGTTAAAACAATGCTCGGCTCTAAAGTGAATTTTGTATTCCATACATGCCAAAACTAACCCCCTAACGATCGCCATTATCATCTGATCCTTAGATGATTGCTTGTTGATAATATACACTAAAGCCATGGTGTCTGTATGAAACAAAATACACTTATCCCTCAATTCTGCAGACCAGAGTTTTACTGCCACCATGATAGGAAAAAGTTCCAATAAAGTTATGTTCAACGACTTCCAATTATCCGGCCACAGACCGTATGCCCATTTTGAGTTTAATACTAAGCCATATCCTGTAGATGCCGCCGCATCTGTAAACAAATGTAGCGAGGTATTGGATTGCCAAATTTGTTTAAGGAGAAGAGATTTACCATTATGATTGCTGACTAGATCTAGCCATAATTTCAAATCCGCCCTTGCTTCTTTGTTCAACCTTATTCGATGATGTGGTTTACATACGCCATTTGTCAGATCAAACAGTCTACGTAAGAAAGGCCTTCCCGGCCATATGACCTTGCATGTGAAATTCAAGTAACCCAATAGAGCTTGCAGATCACGAAGTTTTATTTTCTTCTTTTTGTAGACAGCTACAATGTTTTCCCGAGCTTTACAAAGTTTATCCAAAGGTAGTCTTGCTTCCATTAATAAACAGTCTAACTCTATACCCAAGAACTGCAAGCATGAGGATGTGCCAAAAGTCTTATCTTTTGCCATGGGCACCCCAATATCGTGGCATGAGTCTAAGAACGCTTTGAGTTGCATACAACATTTTTTCTCATCATCTTCGATTATCAAAAAATCATCTAAAATGTGAAGCATGTTTCTGATTTTCAATTTTTTGCAAGCGATCCAGTTAATAGGCGTACTGAACTTCTAAAAAATCTGACACGAGGAAGAGCAACCCATAGGTAAGCACTTGTCAAAGTAAAATTCTCCTTTCCATTTAAAACCTAAAAGATGATGGTCAATCGGATGAATAGGTATAATTCTAAATGCAGATTCTATATCTGTTTTCGCCATACTGCATCCCTCACCTAAAGCAGCAATAATGTCCATTGCCTCGTCTAATGATGTATACTGTACCCGACTAGCATCTTGTGGTATACCGTCATTAATAGACTTCCCTACAGGGAAGGACAAGTTATGAATCATTCTGAATTAACTTGGAGTTTTCTTTGGACATAAACCTAAAGGAGACAAGTGTAAATGGTCAAATGGGGAATGCTTGAATGGACCAGCTATCCTGCCCATTAACAGTTCCTTATCTAATTTCCTCTGGACTTCATGAGGATTGATTTTAGCGCTGTTTAAAGAAGTTTCAGTTGAAACCAAATCACCTCCTTTGTACTCTAGACGAAAACCATGTTTAAATCCCTGAATAAGATAAGACGCTAATTCAGGATTGTAACCCTGTAACCAAAACTCTAATCTATCTGCGTTTACTGGGGAAGGGAGACGACCTTGGCCCGTGTTGGGAGTCTTTAAACTTTTGACTGCATTTGATTGAACTATGGATGATTGTGCGTCCATGCATTGCAATCCCTTATGGAATTTGAAACAGAAACCTCACGGTACCAATTTTTTTGCTGGATATCTAACTCTCTGAAAGTTCTGACTAGAGTTGGGACGAAAAGAACCCTTCACAAATGTAAGTGACTGAAACCAAAGTTCCCAATGGACCGTTCCCCAGTCTACCTTGTTGACAACCCTCAGTGTTCTAAATGTAACATCATGAGAATTCCAGTTTCCCCCTTTCTGATTCAAATCTCTTATAATGCTGATGTACTTCAGCATTGATTGCGTTTGCTCTGGATACTTCTGAAGATATATCGTCATATAAACATGAAAGGCTGTAAGCCATCTGTCTATCGACAATGCAACGCCCTTAGAAGGGCCAGGAAAGCAAATTGACTGCCCTTCTACATTGATAACTAATTTCTGTTGCTTAACATTGTCAGTTAATAACGACGACATTTCAACAAAATCATTGTTCCAAATCTTTGATTTCATTTTATCAAAAACCCCCGTACCCAGAGGAATAGAACCAGTTTTAAACAGTTCAAAATCACTACTGCTTACTGACATAGAGACATTGTCTACAGTAAAGGGATTAATGATCTCCTCACCGTCATCAACGATGCGGACCGCTGAATTCTGGACATTTTTAGTGACTTCCGGTTTTGAAACCGGGGCAGGTGCCGAGATGATTGTCTCATACGAAGCAGTCGAAGTCTTCAATCGCTTCGGTCTTGTCTTAGATAAGGCTTGACCAACACAGTCAGGGGGCCTGGTCACCAAAGATGTCCGATCCACTTCGCTGACAACACGTTTCTTACCCCGAGGAAGACGGGGCATCTTCCAAGATTATCTAATAACATAATTTAAAGGAAAACCAGTTTCTGCTTACTTTATATAGAACCGCATAACGTTATCATAAAAAGTGGTAATCATGAAGTTTCAAACTAAACGTTAGCTATCATCAATGCTGACGGGTAATATATTGATATTTAGCATAGTTGCAAATGTCATAGATCACATGCAATAACAGTTGAAATTAATGCGTTAAAATTATACGATTATGATATTATAGTAACTAAGATTGCTATGGCCAAGCAACTAACATACGAGACAACCACCGATGTAAATTTGTTGAGAAGCAACATATGGGATGAGGGTCAAAGAACGTCAAACTCAAATTACAGAGCTTTCAACAAGTTACTTGGTACTTGTAAAAGATAAAAGATAAATTAAGAAAACACTGCCTTAGACTAGACCCATGCTAGTCAACATAAAAAACTGCCGTAGACTAGACCCAAGCTAGTCATAATGAATAGCAGAAGAAACCAGCCAAAATTATACTAGACCAACGCTAGTACCAAGCTAGTCAATAATGTCACATGAATACTAGACGAAACTAGCACATAATATTATATATACTAAAACAGCTGGCCAAATATAAACTAGACTACTAATAGTACATGATAATCAGTAACAAAAGATATAAACCAGACTACACGAGTCAAATCTAATAACTAATAAATATACTAGACAAACGCTAGTAAAAACAGACTAGACCAAAGCTAGTCTCGAACCAAAGAAACAAAGAGGCAGTTTCATTACAATACTAATTAGCAACGAATGCGCGTTACCGAAGAAATTAAAAATCAGTGGTAAGTCTGTATATAGTTGCAAAACCTTAGACTGCTGATCAAACTGTCTCAACTAAAAAGTTTAAAGGGACTTTATCCCAGGCTCTATCTCGCACATCCCTCATCAGTTATCACTGACAACTTTCAATAAAGCATGCATGAATTATAAGATTAACGTTTGCATGAATGATGAAAACTACCGAAAATAATTAGCGTTTAAAACGTACATGTGTTGTATTGCTAATCAATCGGAATTAAACTTTTGGCAAACTTGAGGCATGCAGAATGCAACCTCTCAGGCTTCTGTACAGTTTGTAATTGCCTTCTTCTGACAAGTGAACGCCATCAGCACTGAATATAGCATGGGAGGAATTGAACATCTTTTTATGTTGCCAAAAGTACAAACCTCTCTCAGGGAGCATTACAAAATAACCTTCATTTATCATCTATAAATGTTTTTAATGCATACAACTCCGTGATTCCAAAGTAGTTCTTCTATAGGGACGGCCGGGCTGTACATGATTGTTTCATGTTAGAGAAAAACTTAAGGTCTTCACTTTTGCAGGTTTTCTTTTTTTTCTCATAATTTTATTAACAGAAAAGAGATGGTACATTCAGTCAATTGTATTGATAACTTTTCAGTATGACCACAATAAAACAGAATAAGAAAGGTAGATAGGATAGGAAGGTTTTCCATCATGCTTACTGGCTAATGAAGATTCATTCATAAACATTATACAAGCCTCCTTATCAATTTGCAATTTTCCCGACTGTTCCTTTTCTCTGTCCACTCTTTTTTTGAATGATGGTCATCCACGTGTCGAATTTGTAATATTTGTTTATAGCACATTCCAAATTATTAACTCACTCACTAGTGACAGTAATTACATTGCAGCTGATACCCTAACTCGCAGGCGGCTGTTTGCAGGCCAATCTGCCATCCCATGATCTAATGCTTACCAATTTTTGGATACCTGGTATTATGTTTATTGTCATTTTAACAAACAAAGTGTGCCATTAATGAGTGCAATTTATGAGATTGCCGATTTAAGAAAAGAGATAGCTTGTAATTGGTTTTGGTTGAAGTCCCCCTCATAACTGATTACTAATATTTTGAAATGTTTTAACTAATCAAGTAACTAATCATTGTAAAATGTCCAAGAGTATTTTTCGCAATTGTCTTGTGAATATAAATGCTAATCTTGGTAATGAATCATTAGCTGCATACAATCATGTATGTGACATAACAATATTTAAATGGATTTTCCTGTACTCTTGTTGCTTTTTAAAATCAGGATGCATATGCTGGGTAAACATGATTGTCAACATTTCAGAAATGAATTGAAAAAACAAACCTTTGGAACTGGTCCAGATGTGGTCAGAAACAGTTCATCAAGATTTTTGTATTTATTTATCACAATGTCAATCCATTACCGGACCAGTGAAATATGATTCTGTTGTATGTGATTGTTTTCAATTTTAATATTTATACCATTTTTTTCAGAGTCACACACTCTTTTGTATTGTTTATGTAAGCTTGTGTATTGTAAAAATAATTTGGCAACTACTATAAAATTTGTGTAAAAGCCTCCAAAAGGTAATAGTATTTTATAGTTTTTATTATTATTATTGATACTAATTTGAAGCAATTTCATATTATGAAAACGATATAGTGTTTTTGTGTGCTTTAATGTTAAACTTCTCTAAATATTTCTTTACCGGTAAAGAACAGCAATTGCTATTATTCTAATTAAGACAATCAAACTCTGTGGATGAATAATCACAGGTATTCTATTTTGAATAATAAGATTTATTCTTTGATCAATTTAATAACCGCATTGCAGAAAAAGAGCTTCCAATTGTCAAGCACCCATCCCTAATATTTGAACCCAAACGACACTTAGTTCTAAATAGATTGATAGATGATGAATTAAACAATGATTTAAACGTATTGTCATATATACGCACAAGAAAACATTTTATTCCAATATTCCCCCCTGTGTATTATATATATGTAGGAAAATGCTCCCTCTGTATTGTATATGTCCAGGGGGGAGATTATATCTCTCTGTGTACTGTATATAGCTACAGATGAGATTATATGTCCATGTGCATTGTATATAAGTACAGGAGTTATTGTATCTCCCTGAGTATTGTATATATCTACAGGAGAGATTATAACTCTCTGTATATTGTATATATCTACAGGAGAGATTATATCTACCAGTGTATTGTATATATCTACAGGAGAGATTATATCTACCAGTGTATTGTATATATCTACAGGAGAGATTATATCTCTCTGTATATTGTATATATCTACAGGAGTAATTATATCTCCCTGAGTATTGTATATATCTACAGGAGAGATTATATCTCTCTGTATATTGTATATATCTACAGGAGAGATTATATCTCTCTGTATATTGTATATATCTACAGGAGAGATTATATCTACCAGTGTATTGTATATATCTACAGGAGAGATTATATCTCTCTGTATATTGTATATATCTACAGGAGTAATTATATCTCCCTGAGTATTGTATATATCTACAGGAGAGATTATATCTCTCTGTATATTGTATATATCTACAGGAGAGATTATATCTCTCTGTATATTGTATATATCTACAGGAGAGATTATATCTCTCTGTTTATTGTATATATCTACAGGAGAGATTATATCTCTCTGTATATTGTATATATCTACAGGAGAGATTATATCTACCAGTGTATTGTATATATCTACGAGGGAGTTTATATCTCTCTGTGCACCTTAAACAATAACACTGTCACTGATCAATCCATTGCTTCTATCTCATCCACATTCAAGTATCGCCACATTCGATAACATTTTCTTCCTTTGGCCACCAGAATGCCCCTGGAAAAGCATGGGATAATTAGATTTATTAAACAACGAACCAATGGTTGTTTTAATTAAACATTGAATGAATGAAATAATAGTGACAAGGAGAACAATAATTTAAAATTAGATGGTTAAACTAGGAACCAACTTCTGTCCCTTTTATCTTCATACTTTGAAACTTTCTAAGAACATTTAATCTTTAATCTGAATATCTGACACTTACTCATATAAATTAGAAATTGCTATAATCAGTCCTTTAACTTTAATGATGTAGAGTACGTATATATCAGATCTTTGAAAACATTTGAAAGGGGCCTTTGTAACTTGAGTCGCTTTCGAAATTCTGTTGATCTTGTAATTGAACAATTTTCTTCTAAAGATAGTTGAACAAATCATATGCTGATCTGAAAGAAAATGTTAGAGGTATGACAGTTTATATTATATATTCTCAACTAAAGGACTCTTTGCGCTTCTTGCATTGTGTAAGATCTCAAAAACAAATGTTAATAATTTCAAGGAAATTTTTCTTCGTTCGCATATTAAAGAATTAGTCTAATTTTGTGTTCCTAATTCAAAACGATTCTTGCTTGAAATGTTAGTTCATATCTTTACGTAGCCATAGAGTGTAGTTAACCAACAGGTACTGCTGCATAAAAGATCTATATCAAGCCATTAGATGCATTCATTGAGCATAATTATGATAATGATACTATTTCATTAAACAAAAAATTGCTACTATGATTACAAGCATTGTGATTGTTTCACTCAATTTGATGAAGTGAGATGGTGAAATCTTTTAAAACATAAATGAATCACTGTATTCATGTTAGTTTTGTAACAAAAAATAAAATATATCAACAAATATCACACTATTTATGTGAATTATTTGAGAAAACTTTCATTATTTGTATGGGCGTGAGGTATTTATAGAGATGATTTAGAGCAGTGTTTAATGTCCCTGTAACGATTCAAGGTACTCAGATGACTGGTTTAGCGCAATGTAAAGGTAATGATTAAGAAATCTGAGAAACATACCCTCTTCCAAAGTAGAATTATACAGTGGATCTATTATGCCCTATTAAGATTAAATAATTGTGTTAACTTTATGCATTTTCACCTTGAAATTCCAAATAAAATGTGCTTCTTATTCTGACAGTTTCATATGTCTTCTTGTTTTTTCCATGATAGTCCACTGAGGTCATTATTTTCCTCTTTACAAGAAAGATGACCCTAAGAAGGAAAACAATGTTTCAGATTTCCGTACAAGAAGTCACAATGCATTTATAAGACAGTATTATGAAAGTAAATAATTGAACTGAAGAAAGTAGGAACATTATAAAAACAGGTTTTATACTAATTTTTATAAATTGCCATTTCCAAAATATGTTTTTTGTTCTAATTGCAATATCAAAATCAATAATTTCATGTAAAAATATTTATTAAACTCAATTGAAATCACACCATTTCAAGGAAAGAAAACGGAGGTACGATCTACCTTTCCTGTTTGTCAAGAACGAGACTTGGTGAACTGCACTGCTCCACTGCTATTTTTCGTGGTGTTTGTGTAGTAATATTATAAATGTTAGCAACGAAGTTATAATTTCCCCTCTCTTTCATGAGGACAACCAAGGTATTCCGTTCATCAACATGTAGGGATTGATATTTTCCAGCTGTGACAATGGACAAAGCTATTCAAAATAAGATTGATATGATCCATCATAACATGAAATACACATTGATTATTTATCATGCTATAACAATCGGATTATTCGATTTTGAAAGTACTGTCCTACTTTTGATGACCATGACAGAAATAAATTCAATTCAGTGTAAATCACTAAGAGAGAAAATATGCTATATCTATGTGATGTTGACTTTCTGTTACTTATGAGTACGCATCAGCTTTGATTGGCTATTCATGAGTTTTGCTGTGCATCCTTTGAACAATAAGGCACTGTTAAGCATGATGTAAAACTCTAATTGTTATGAAGCCACATTTGAGATCTGCAAACGAGAAAAATATTTTGACAAGCTGGCATTAAGCCTCTGTTAAATTGACACCTAATGATAAAAAAGTCTTTAAAATGAAACCGACCCTTTTAAAAAAACCTCAAATAACATGCTTCTGATAGCTAAATTCCTTTTCTTTAATAAAAATGATGTAGTTTTGACGCAGGCTAATATTCTAAACCTGCTAAACAGAGATCTTAAACATAGATGATATCAAATCATTTGGAATCTTGATTTGTTGTTTTATAGTTAAAAATAAATAGCAGTTTCATAATTGCTAACTGTTGTTATTTTCTATCATGTCAATATCAACATTATTAATCCATA
Source organism: Phorcus lineatus (assembly GCA_921293015.1). NCBI lineage: Eukaryota > Metazoa > Mollusca > Gastropoda > Trochida > Trochidae > Phorcus > Phorcus lineatus. The sequence goes on from OV121093.1 coordinate 14,907,491, forward strand.
TCCATACTTCAGATGAAACAAATTTCACATTCAAAATCATGTTTACTTGTTAGTTTTAAAACTGATTACAAATTTAGTCCTTAGATCTTGGCATACAACTTAATCATTAGGCATATCGAATTCTTGTAAATTTTCAAAACCCTGACTGTCACAGAAATGTCTGATTGGTAGCAATTTGGGAAATAAATAAAAGAGGTTATTGAAATGAATATGATCTTTTACAATGGAGGAAATAGTTACATTCACCATCACACTATATCACATAAGTGATATAATGAACCTTTTAGAATTAATCTAAACTATATATCTTCAGTAAGTCAATCAATATGAATAAGAAAAAATGTTTGTGGAAATATCTAAACATTATGTGCCAAGAAAAAGATGGGCTACATTCCCTAATATCATTACATCACAAACAATGCACACAATGATAAACCTGCCAAAATGAATATATTGATTTGTTTTTGTTATAACAGGTTAGGTTAATCAAACAACTATATTAAAATGCTTTTCAACATGAAAGATGATCTCATAAGAGTTTTGAGACTTGAAATTGAATGATAATATGTCTAGTTGGTTGCAGCTGCTGATAAGGAGTGAACAAGTACTCTAAAGTTGTCCCGTTATGGTATTTTTTCAACCCCATCCAAATTCAATGATTTCCTTTAACATATTATATGGCAGATGTTTATCTTGCAATATCAAAATAAATATATAGGCTATACATTGAGGTCAAAAGTGTAATTGTGCACGTATGTAATGCCCCTGGAATTCACATCCATTGCACACCTGTTTAAGAAAATAATGTTCCTGAAAATAGATGATGGTGGTAATATTAATTGTAATATGTAGCGCTACACTTTTGAAAGACATTCAAATAAGAGAAAAACCGTTATCAGATAAAAACTATTCCATTAAAAACGTAATAAGAATAAAGACCTTTGAATTTTCTGTATCTTTGAAAGGTAACTCTCATGTTTTTTATCATTCCTCGGGATAATTGACCATTAGTCCATCTGAACCTGTAAAGAATGCTATTGTCATGACCATAAATGTGGTTCTCGAGCTTTCCGCAATCAATTGGTGAGGACAATTTCCTTTTGTCGATTGGAATATTAACCAAGAAGAGTTGTGTGTCTGTAAACATGTAAAACCCTGTGGAACAAAGAAATAACACATTTATGAAAACCTGACTTTCATGTAAATAACAACCTGACCATTCTAGTATGCTTTGATACGTTATTGTGTCATTTTCGTCGCTCGTTATTTCAACATTATTAATTAATTAATAAATCTTAGAAAATATGTGTGTAAAGCTTCCAAGAAACCCCAAACATCCTGATGTATATATTAATCTCCAACAATTATGTAAATAGAGAATCTCACCTAAGTGTCTTCTGATATCAAATGTATCAACACGAGTTGATAAAAGTTACAAATTACTTTCTTTTATCAGCGAGTGTTTATATAGTTGATATCAGAAGACACGAGGGTGAGATTCTTTTTATCATCCAAAATCATTTCTCACTTCGATTCCGTGAAAAATGTATATTTCTGAACACTGCACTACTCTTAAAGGCCGGGATCCAAACCTCCAAAAAACCCATGGGTTTCTTATCTTTGTCATCTTTACTGTGATTGGTTGATTCCATAAACAGAAGATATAATCAGTGTTTGAGTGACAGGGCAGTAACGGTTTTTTTGGTGCCTGGGAGAGCTCAGCAGGGTCAAAGGTCACAAAACTTTACTACAACTTGTGGCTGGTAGTAGTCTATTCAGATTCAGTGCATAATAATCAGGGGAAAAACCCTTAAGTTATAAAACATGAAGTTTGATTATGTGTGATAAGCTGATGTCATCATCAGTATATTAAGTTTTATATATTTAATGAGATGACCAACACTAATTTAATGAGATCTTTAATTAAAGAATTCACTATAGGCCTAACAAGGAACTGTACTTATGTTATTCTTTTTTAAATTGTTCAAAACAATCATAGTTTTTAACAATGTTTGGATGAATTTGAAGTGAATATTTCACCATTGTTGAAAAAAGTTATACAAAATTATCTACATTCCTTTCCTGTCACAATAATCTTTTCATAACCTTACTTCCAAGTCTCTATAGCTTATCCCCACCATCATAGCTAAATATTTGGGGGACATATGGGATGGGGGAGGTTTTGATTTCCCAGTCAGGCTGGGAAGGCAGTGAAATCTGACACTGTGAATGGATTTTTTCCTCCACTAGCAGACTTGTTTGGTATGGTAATGATAAGAATCTAGTCACGTGACAGTTACTGAGTTAATTCAAATTTGGAAATAATAATGAAGTAAATGCAGTCAAATTGCTCTTTTAGTTTTAAGTTTGGATGAAACATGTTTAGGAATTCCCCTTCTTTGAAGTATTAAGGATATAATGTGTATATATGATAACTTTCCGGTAAGACGATTTTGATTTATTCCACTTTGAACATAGGTACCCGAAATTTTTCCCTTCAAGGTGTAGTTTTTTCAGGTCAACTTGGCCACGCCAACACCGTGTATAGTGGCGGATGCCGGCCTTTAAGGTCTCTGTGCGGTGATGTCATAGCACTGCGACGTTGTTATGTTTATGACGTCATTGCATTTTGATGTCATTACTTGTTGATGTAAAACAATCGTCATGTCATGAATTTGACTGTAACAGGGGATTGTTCAAAATCCACTGTCAAAAGGATATCTCCTAAGAGATATCGTTTGACCTTACACAAGCAATATCTCCTGTGGAACACAGTTTTGAGTAATAAATGATGTTATTAGTGATTTACATGTGCGCATTTCAAATAATGTAAAATTGGCATAAGGCCTCTTTGCTAAAAGAACTCTCTCTTCTCAATAAATCATGGGTGACCAAATATATAAAGGAAATATCTACCATCAGCCTCTGTAGTTCCAAAACGGGAGCTGTTGGTGTCAAGTCCAGGTCCCTCTGAAGTATTGACACTTAACTTGCAGATCAAATGTTCTTCATCAAAATCCCAAGTTGTGAAATCTCCTTGGTTATAATAAAGGGCTTCACACATTTTTGGACCATAAGGCTGATATAATGTTTGTGAATGAATCTCCACACTTTTAGCCAGAAAGCATGATAGAAAAACCAGCAAAAGTGAAGCCATTGTTTGTTTTCTAACATGAAACTATCCTGTGCAGTCCAGCCGTCCCTATAGATGAACTACTCTGGAATCACGGAGTTGTATGCATTAAAAATCATTTAAAGATACTTAAAATTAAAATTACCTTCAACTTGTAACTATTAACCTTACTGAAATTGTAAATCATTTTTATTACCCTCTTCTGACATACCAAACCTTTTTATTTAACCACATTATGGTATCTTAACGGAAGATGAAGATAGTAACTCATAATGTTAGAGGAAAAACATATTTTTCCAAAACTATTAACGTAAATTATCTTTTAAAATAGGAGACTTAATACCAAATTCAAAACAATCGCCTTAGAAAACATAATCAAGATGTCTAGTTTTGGATTAATAATGGTAATCGGTGATACATTTCCATTGTATTAATAACTGGATATTCAAAATTGATATATGATACACGGGATATTTCTCTTGAGTTTTTCTTTTTCATTAATTAAGAAGACGTCACCTAGGATATCATCCCAGTGTATCCTTAGTCGAACTAAAACCTGCTGCCTCCTCCCACTCTTCCAATCTGGTCCCTTTTCACTGTCTACTCTTTGTTGAATGATAGTCATCCACGTGTCAATTTATAATACTTTTTAATAGCATGTTTAACACAATTATAAACTCACTCACTGGCAACAGAAAGTCCGTGGCAGCTAAAGCCCTAACTCGCAGGCGGTTGTTTGACCAATCCAACACCCCATGATGAAATGCCAAATATCTTATAATACCAAATGTGGATTTATGTAGATGTTTTTTTGCTTGTATCACAAAATATGGAAAATAAAAAAGAATCTAAATAATATAAAAAAAGAATTGATACATGTTCTTATTTTTATTGTCATTACCAATTTCTGAAAAAGGGTAGCTTGTAATTATTTTTGGTTGAAATCCCCCTCTTCTCTATGTTGAATGTATGTGTTCATGATACATACGATTACTGAAGGCAACATTAAAGAACTCTTTATTCTGAGTATCTTTGACACCGTAAAGACCCATTGACGTTTGCACGCATTATTTTGAATAATTCAAATTATCATCTCTCGTTCGACTAATATGACACCTTATCTACCCAAGTTTTCTCTGTATTTGTAAGCTTATTCAACAGCAAAATAGTGGCGAAAACAAAAGCATTAGCGAAAAAAATCATAAATACAATATATTACTGCCTCGTGATACCAGTTTTCTTTTCAGGCCTCATATCCATTTTGATTGGGATTTGACAATTCCTGGACGCAGCTTCGAATTTATTTAAAATACATTTAGAACTATGGTGGTGAGAAATCTGCCCTTCTTGAATCACATGTTTTGTTAAATCTTGCAGGATATCTTTTGAACGGAATACAATGTCATATATGTCTACTGTAGTGACATTTGTGTAATATTTTGCAGAAAATCTTCTTTAACTTCACTTTCACAACTTAGTTCCGATCATTCATTAGTAGTTATCTAACATATCTTGTTATTTAGTATAACACCTCACACCCTATGGCTATTTCTCTGTTTTTAAATGCATCAATCAATGATATAATAACATACCTGGTGAAAGCGTTAGATCCATCCAAACGATATACTTTTCCAAATGCTTGTCATTATCAGTAGAAAGGACGTTAGCAAAATATGTATGTGCACTTCGTATTGTTTGAACATTGTTAATAAACATCGTTATTATCTAACAACGAATGCTTATGTTTGCCGATTGGTGTTTTTCCTCTATTTTACATCGATTCAATTTTTAACACTTTAGATATGAATAAAACAATGATTTTTCAATATTTAATTTAGTGATATAATTCGAAACAAACTTAATTCAGTTAGTTATCAAATGTACATTTAAATCAGTTTTTGTATACAATGTATTTACGTTCAATCCCCTGTAGATGATGAGTGATAAATCCGAACCAGTAGGTGAAATAACTGAATATAAAGTTTAAATTGTATAAAAGTATCAACCTTAATGATTTAGGAACATATGTCATTAACAAACTTCATATATGAATAAGAAAAGTATTAGCATGATTTACTAACTTTCGTACCAACTTAGGATTCCAAGTTGGAACGCATCCCATCTTAAGAAGGCGCTGATCCGCAGTTGGGATGATACTTATATACCCGGAGTGTAGATTCAAGAGTCCTAATTAAGGCCGGGAGGTGAAGCAACTGCTGAGGGAAGGGAAAGACTCTGAGTCTTTGGGATGATTGATGGTGAGGTTGATATTCCTTTGTTTCTCTGCACCTTTTAGAATATGTGGTCACTTCTGTTTAAGACTTTACAGTTTAACCTTACGATTCCTATCCCTTTATTTTAGTAATTTCTACTATATGTACCTTGTATTCATATTTATCAAGTCACTCAAGAAGTGATTTCATCGGATTATCAAATGTAAAGTGTACTTGATTTTTTGCAGTTTGCCTTGTCCTGTTAGTTCAAGGTATATGGAGTAATGGTCTATTTTTATTCACGGGTAGTTGACTCTAATTAGCTACTGACTCTTGTTGGTCTATTTGTGGCTATCAGTTCCTTTACCATTTCATACCACTTTATTCACTCACTACTCCCTTTTTACTTTGCTGGATTGGTTATTTTATCCTTATATCATCGCATTATCACTCTGCTGGATAAACGGGTGACATCTAAGTTTAGATTTTTTAAAACCGTGACAGGATACAGAACATTGGGGGACGGTTTTGATATAAGATGAGATTTCGTTTCACTGTGACACAACCATTGTAGAATCGCAGATGCATTCCAATGAAAATTTATTAAATGAAGAAAATATTATGTAAACAGGATTTTATTTCCAATAAAGATACAACATAGGGCGCAATACAATGAAATTAAGCAGTGTATCAATACTCATTTCTATGAACATATTGACTACCCTTCGTATGAAATATACGGTTTGTTTATTTATGTATATCTATATAAACTTGATGTTTGTTGAATGTTATCCTCTGTAAACTGTCTCTTTATTTGCCTTTATGTGTCTCTATGTGCTCTCATTTGTCTGATTGTCTGTCTGTCGCTGGAGTTCATCTTACTAAATTATGGCTCACCAAATAAAAGATTGATCATTCATGAAACATCTTTTAAACATGCTGGGGAGCATTAACAACAATGTCAGAAAGAGTAACAAAATCCCCACGAATTCATTAGATGGAGGAAGACACTAATATGGCCAATGCTTGACATGGAGACCAGCACGATTGCGTTGGCCATTGTGGGAACTTAGCACATAAGAAGATGGTGAAGCTTTTGGATAACATATACAGGATTTGGTGAGTGAGTTGATAATTTGGTTTAACGTGCAATGAAACATATCATAAATTTGACCCGTGGATGACCATCATTAAAACAATGGACAGAGAAAAGGTTTTAGATCGACTTAGGATACACTGGGATGATGGTGAAGTCTTCTAGTCGTACAACGTCCATCCATATCATTGAAACAACAACTCAAGAGAAATATCCGGTGTATCATACATAAATTATGAATATCAAATTCATCATACATTGCTGTCTCATTTTTTAGATTAATCAACGATTAACATCAATAAGCCTAATATGTCAACACTGGATATCTTGATTTTCCTGATATAAGGGGGTCAGTTTAAATTCGGTTTCAAAACTCTAATGTGATAGCATAAATTACTTTAATAGTTTTTGAAAAATATATTTTTCTTTTACATTATGAATTACCATCTTCATCTTCTTTTTGAAACCATAGTGTAGTTTACAATATAGCTTTAATACGTCAGAACGAGGATGATACAGAATGATTAACAGTTCGAGTAAGGTAAATAGATACACGTTGTAGGTAACAAAATAATCTTCATTTATCATCCATAAATGTTTTTACTCACTCTGTGTACACAAAGTAGTTCATCAATAGGGACGGTTGGCTCAACAGGATAGTTAAATGTTATTTAAAAAAACAATGGCTTCAGTTTTGCAGGTTTTTCTAACATGCTTACTGGCTAAAAGTGTGGAGATTCACTCACAAACAGTTTACAAGCCTTATGGTCCAAAAATGTGTGAAGCCCTTTATCATACCCAAGGTGTTTCGCAACTTGGGATTTTGATAAAGAACATTTGATCTGTAAGCTAAGTGTCAATACTTCAGAGGGACTTGGACATGACATCAACAGCTACCATTTTGGCACTACAGTGACTGATGGTAGGTATGAACTTTTTTATATTTGGTCACCCGTGATTTATTGAGAAGAAGAGAGAGTTCTTTCAGCAAAGAGGCCTTAGGCCAATTATAAATTATTTACAATGTGTACATGTGAAGCAACAATAAAACCATTTACATAATCATAAGAGATCAATATATACATTAAGATATAGGTGTTTCGTTGAAGCTTAACATAAATATTTTCCAAGATTTATAATGATGAAAATAACCGGTAAATGACACAATAACGTGTCAAAAGCATACTAGAATTGTCTGATTGGTATTTATATGAAAGTCAGTTTTCCATACATGTATCATTTCTTTGTTTCACAGGGTTTTACATGTTCACAGACAAACAAATCTTCTTTGTTGATATTCGAATCAAGAAAAAGAAATTGTCAACACCATTTGATAACAGAAAACAGGAGGACTACTGTTATGATTACGGCAACAGCATCCTTTTCAAGATCAGACTTAAAAGTGGTCATTTATCCCGAGGAATGATAGAGAACATGAGAGTCACCTTTCACAGATACAGAAAATTCAAAGGTCTTTATTCTTATTAAGTTTTTAATGAAATAGTTTTTATCTGCCAATAGTCTTGCTCTTGTTTGAATGTCTCTCAAAATTGTAGCTATATGCATTGCAAATAATAGTTCGACCATATTCTATTTCCAATAAAACAATTTTCTTAAACATGTGTCCAATAGATGTGAGTTCGAGGCGCATTACATATGCGCACAATCACACTTTTGACGTCAATGTAGTTTATATAATGCAAACGTCTAAAATGAATACCTTCTTAAAGTTAAGATAAACATCTGCCGCAAAATATGTAAGAAGAAATCATTGAATTTGGTTGGGACGAAAAAATACTATGACGGGACAACTTTTGAGTTGTGTTCACTCTTTATCAGCAGCTGCAACCTACCTTTTTGAGACCTAATTATTGTTCAATTTCATGTTTCAAAAGTTTCATGAGATGAACTTTCATGTTGAAATACAAATTAACAAAGTTATTTGATTAACCTAACCTGTCATAAACAAAAACAAATTAATACATTCATTTCGACAGGTTCACCATTGTGTGCATTGTTTGTGATGTAATGCAGTTAGGCAATGAAGCTCATATTTTTCTTGGCACATAAAAATTTAATATTTCGACAAACAATTTCATATTCATGTTGATCGACGATAAAGGTATATTGTTTAGATTAATTCTAAAATAGGAACTATAGCACTTGCGTTTCAGTCATCAGATGCATGTCATTTGAGTTTGTTTAAAAAGGCTTGGTTTAATTTGACAGACGTTTAAGATACACGGTCATTTGTAAGTGTCAATCGAACTAAGGCTGAATGTCAGTTTTCAAAATACTTTTCTCTTATTAACTTATAACTTATTGAAAGTCAACATCACAGAAGATAGCATATTCTCTCTCTTGGTGATTTATACTATCTTGACTATATTTCTGTCATGGTCAGTGTATAAAGAATTGAAAATGGGACAGCATTTCAAAATGTTAAAATCTGATTTCAGTTCTTAATAGCATGAGAAAAAATTATTATATATTTGATGTTATGACAGATGATATCAATTTTATAATGAACATCTGTGTCCATCATCTCAGGTGGACAATATAGTGCACTACATGTTGATGAACGGAATACCTTGGTTATCCTCCTAGAAACATGGGGGAGATATAAACACGCTGCTTACATTTTTAATATCACTACACAAAAACCGCAGAAAAAAACAGTGGAGAAGTGCAGTTCAATAGGTCTCGCTCTTGACAAACAGGAAAGGTAAATCTTACCTCCTTTTTCTCTCCTTGATATTTTGTTATATCAAATATTGTTTAATAGATGTTTTTACTGTTTTTATTGGTTGTTAATATTTCAATGCGAAAAAGAAGCATGTTTTTAATTGCCGATTTCATAGGACAGTATACCAACCTGTTTGTAATGTTCCTACTATCTGCAGTTCAATTATTTGCTTTAATATTACTAACTTAAAATTGCATTGTGACTTCTTGTAGAGAAATCAGAAACATCGTTTTTCCTTTTTAGGATCATCTTTCTTGTAAAGAAGAAAATACTGACCTCAATGGATTATCATGGAAATAACAAGAAGACATTTGACACTGTCAGAATAACGAACTCATTTTATTTGGAATTTAAAGGTACACCCACATACTTTTCTAACTTTATGTTTAACATGTTCATCCTGTTGACCGTGAACATGCATTACCTAAAAATGTACCAGTCTTCCAAGTACCTTGAATCGTTACAGTGATATTCTACCACTGCTCCAAATCAGTTCTATAAATACCTCACTTCCTTAGAGTGAAACGTTTTTCAAATGATCTAAATGCTTAGCGTGATATTTGTTTACATTTTGTTTTTACAAACACTAACATCAATACACTGATTCATTCACAATGTCATTAATGTGAGTCAATTATTCATAACGCTTTTGATAAAGTTTAGTAACTTCTTGAATGAAATGGTCTGTTATATATATTTTATTCAACAGTATATTATCTCTTGAATAACCACACTCTATGCCTACGTATATAAATGAACTAATATTTCAATCAAGATTTGTTTTATATTAAGAGCACAAAATAAGATTAATTTTTGGTTTTTAGATCTTGCACAATACAAGAAGTGTGCTACCGTTAAAAATATATAATATCAACCTGCATATCTTTGACGTTTTTCTTTCAGATCAGCATATAATTTGTTCAACTGTATTTAGAAGGAATTTGTTGAAGTACAAGATCAACAGAAATTCGAAAGAGACTCAAGTTACAAAAACCCCTTTGAAATGTTTTCAAATATCTGGTTCATACATAAGCTCCATCATTAAATCTAAAGGACTGACTATATTCGTCGATGGACAAAGGTAACTTTCAGATCTTCAAGTGTGATTAGATTTTCGTAGAAATGAGTTTCAAAGTGCACAACTATAAAGATAAAAGGACACTCATTGTCACTTCATTCATTAATTTTTTCATCTAAACAGCCATTGGTTAGTTGTTCCCTCAATAAGCGACAACTTTTAAGGATTATTCGTTTCGAATATTTCGGATATTTCGTTTATTTTTCATCATTTCTAGTAATTCCTTGCTTTCCAGGGGCCTTCTGGTCGTCAAAGGAAGTTAATGTTATCGAATGTGGCGACACTTGAATGTGAATGACGTAAAAGCAAGGATTTATCAGTGACAGGTTGTTCAAAGGAGATATAATCTCTCCTGTAGATATAAACAATACACAGGGATATATAATCCCTCATGTGGACGTACAGTGGCGGTCATAAATCACTTCTCTTGTCTTGCAGTCTGGCTGTACAATTATCGCAAAATTCTCGCGAACGAAATGCTGTCGTGTCCCGGTCAAGTCACGCCAAAATCGCGTGTCGGTTGCGGGAATTTTGCGATCCTATGGCAAGCAGCCACGTGCACGGTTCAGTGCATTTATCGAGTAGGCGGAGCTAAGGTCACGTGATTAATTAGCCCCGATGAGGCAATTGCATGAAGATGTTGTTGTAAATGTATTCGGAAAGAAAGGCTTTCACGGGTTATCGTATCATCTTCCCTTTCCCCTCAACCCGTGGGCTCTGTTGGGTGACTGACATACCCCATCCCTCCCTTTGTCTTCGACATCTGCAAACTCGGCTGTGTTGATTCCTTATGAACCTACTTAATTTTAGTTTACTTATTCTTTCCAAGTTTAATTATGTATCATTAAGTGTATTTATAACTTTTATGATTTTACTTTTTTATTCCCTCTTACTTTTTGATATTCACCGTTTAGTTCTGTAAATCCATATCTTAATTTTATTTCTTTATTTTACCGAGATACATAACAACAACGGACTTTTAAACGGACACGTGTACCATGTACACATAAAAATGAAGGAATATTGAAAACTTTCAACAAAAGTTTGAAGCACATTTAGAAGTGATATACATAAGGAAGGCAATATTTTCTGAATAAAAACTCACAATAAAGAATGTGTTATCAATAAAATATGGTGGTCCTTAAGGATAAAAGTTGTTATGTTTCGCAAGTCGTATTCCAGTGTTTTGTTGGTACAAATATTGGTAAATGAATGAGAAGAAAAAGAAACAAGGACATATCTTTTAGAGAGAGATTTGTTATAATGTCACCAAATACAATATCCATGTTAGTCTTACTAAAAGCAATATGTTATTGAAATATATTAAATATATCTCTTTTTGGATTGGCTACCCAAAAGGGCAACTTAAAACATCAGTTTCGCTAAAATATATTAACATCAAACAGTACTTAAACAAACGTCATGTTTTTCTTACATATAAAACCAATTTACAATCCTTCCAAAATCAAGGACAATATCCCCCTCTATAGACAATATGAACCTATCATCAATTGATCAAAACGCTCATGCGGTGTTCTTTTTACAAAAAAAGTCTACACTAAAGTCAGTCAATCTCCGCACACATATTATACCGTGCCTCTTCTAACACAATCTAACACTCATCTATTGATATCCTATGTACTTTGAAACAAATTAACAAGCGAATTCAGGAATAACTGAGCGGATATGGTATATTCTAAGGAGGGGCGGGGTAGCGGGTAGCACTAGTAAGGCAGCGGAAGTAGGGGATTGCATTACTTAGTTATGTAATGTTAATTGTAGTGTGAGATGCATATCGTTAACGTAAACGAGACTCTCCAATGACATATAACTGTAATTTGCCAAATACCTACCGAATATCTTGCAAAGAAACTACATCACAAACTAACAGTTGATGTGTAAATGGTCATATATTTATAGTAGTCTATCATGGTTGTAAAAGAGCTTATGAATCCATACGTAAAAGTTAGGTTAGAAAGCCTTAAGGATGATGTAATACCTCTGATATTTCACAGACACACTGTATTAACCTGCACATATATTGTAAAAAAATTACCAATTCAGACACATGTGGGAAAATTTTAACTCTAATTTAACTTTTAACTTTAATATTCTGACCAACACACTTTCCTTAATTAAAATGACAGGTGTACAGTTGAAAATTCTCATATCTGAGGTGATATATTAATGTCTCAATGTATATATGTATTTCTTCATGTTCATGCCGGATCATATGATTTTGAAAATACATATCAAGAGGAATGAACCAATTATGTGTTGCATATTTTATTTATATCCATAACATATATAGATGTATCAATACACGAGGCGTTTTGGTGAACTTGACCTTTCAAAATGTGCACGCTCCTTCATTTCAATTCAAGTTTTGGTATTGAAAATATCATAGCGCTACTGTATCTGGAAATCGTGAGTTATTTTAATGTAAATTATGATGGTATTAAATCAGTAACGTGACACGTTTTCTTATTGCATATAGATTGCCATTTCATTGATAATAATGGTTCTAACGTTAAAGTCGGTAGCCATTCTCAATTATGTTTAGTGATGGAAAAGCATTAGGCACATTGGTCGGTCGATAACTAATACTAGTTAACATATAATAGGGACTTACTATCTCCGTCAGATTATTTTGTACCAAAAAAAATAGTTATTATCATAATGTGACAGTCTTATTTCAAACTCGTTATATTTACAATTAACTTAATTTATGAAAATGTCTCGTATATATCATATTTTGAAAAACAACAATAATTGTTTGCATGTATTTGGTAATATTTCACGTTTCAACCTTCTGACAAACTCATTAAACACCCTCAGTAACTTTTGAGACAACAAGAAGAATATGATAAACTACGTTAATATCCTTAACATGATTAAGGTTAAGATCTGAAAACTTACAACTTACAAACTCTAAAATTCAAATTTCGTTTACACCGTATTACTTAAGGATGACTCCACCTAACAATTCTACTGCTTACACTATCAATATTTAAATGACAAAGACGTCTGAAAAACTTCGTCACACTCCTCCACTGGTTAACAACTGTAGTTGGCCATCCTTACCGCATTGTTGTTCCGACAAAAGAAATGCTAAGTAAACATGACTGTCAACAACTTCTAATTTCATACCACCTCAGAAAAATGACGTATTAGTTTTAACAACTACAGCTCCTCTAGAATGCATAACCTTAGACTAAGCGCAATTAACCGTCATTTTGACACATCGTCATTCAAATTTATATACAAAGATAAGATAATTACCCAAACGAACATTTAATTCACTATATTAACAAAGTTAACTGTTCAGAGTGGGCAATGCAGGTAACCGATGCTGGTAATTTCACACTTTTAATGTATCTGTGATTCTATTCTTTTTTTAACCATGCCTTATATCTTTACGATTTGAAGTCGTGTTGTACAGAAAGGGAAAGTTTATGAACAGTTGTCTTTCTGTGCGTAAGGATAGCGCATGAGAGTTCTTGGATTTAAGGTTTTTGCTCTCCTCACTTAGATCCTCAATAAACAATGAGCGCCACAAAAGCTTTTGAATACACACTTTAATTAGCAACAGATGGACGCAGGATAGGTTAGTAGGCGAGTAGTCATAAAACGGCTTTGGCAAACCATAATGGGAATAAGCTTCGTACTTACAGACTTTTCAAGTCTTCACTGTCGGCTGAGTCATATGTTACACAACTGACCCCCCGGTCCCATCGTAGCGCCTTGGCTAAGTTGCGTTGCAAGATTACTTGTTTAAATAAAAAGAAATAAGCTGACATTCACCGTGTATTGTTGTCTGACACGATGTTAACCTGCTGTCAATATTCACTGAAAATTCTCTTTAAAATAAAATTAACAAGAAATAATATATGTTTATTTGTCTTTTTAAGATTCACCCCCTAGACAACGTTTTTTAATAAAGTTTGCATTGTCTTTCTCTCTGATCAGATCCGTGCAAAAACAATTTCTGTAGATCTATTTGGTACGATCTATTTATTTACACTCTGGTACAATTGATCAGGTAATTGTTTTTAATATTATAACATTTGGACTGAACTTAACTTTACATAACATATTTTCATAAATAACAGTGATCAAGATATGAGAGAACTGAAGGTCGTGACATCTATTTGTTAGACATCATGGGCCCGACATCCTACCGCTAACTGAAAATGTGTGGTTAAACTATAAACAGTAAGATCACACCAAAGCAAAATTAAGTGATTTTGTTGAAGATCTTCACTCCAATAAATTTCGTAGTGTCATGGGTTGTTTTTCGTTACTGTAGTAAATACCCGCAAAATAATGGTATCTTACTAAGTCAACAATGCAAACAATACACGAGTGCGACCAGTCTAGTGATAAAAGGCGTATTTAGTGGCAGTAGGTTTAGATATAAATATGTAATAATCTCAAAATAACACATGTCGCCAAAGATGTGCTTGTGTAATGTTTGTGTCGCCCTTGGTTAGATAAACCTTTGAACGAGAGAAATAACTTTTTATTATTTCCAAAATCGATTTGACCTAATGTCCCGAATACTAAATTATAGTTATTGAGTCAAGTTACTCAGACGACAAGCTGTAATTTACATCAAAGATATAAATACTTCCTTGTATCAATTCCGATTAAAGTTATAAGGAACAAAAATAATTGATATTCAGAGAACGTCAACATACTATACCACTTATTACTACACCACATTGTACAGGTATTGGTTTACCAATAATCATGTTCAGTTTAGAGTCGTTTTGAAAACAGAAATATACAGTAATAAGGCGTGGCTAGAATATGTTTTACAACTGCTGTTTAGGCAGTAAACCCAAATTACCTTGGTATAAAGTTCTACCTCACGAAACATCTACCGGTATGTATGTTACGTCACAAGGTACATGTGTACATGTTCATGTAGTCGCAAGCCAAGTCATGCTTCATTGGTTTTCACCGGGCTAGTTGAATGCCTATCTTAAAAATGTCATAAATACGGAGTTTCCCCGATAAGAGTTCAGATTGAACAATGTGAGGGCAGAATTTAAAATAAAGAGTATCTTTATTCTGTGAAAATGATTAATGAAAACCCTGTACATGGCCCCGAGAGATCGAGTTTATTGAAAAAGTGTTATGCTGAATGTGACGATTATTCCAATTTTACTGATAATCTAATATATCATTTATATCAATTTTCATTCGTATCAAGTAAAGTTACTTACATTGATTTTTTAAATATATGTCTATATACATATATTCTTAATTATACAATGTTGTATCTCTTTTTCTATACTCTATGTAGTGTAACATAGTTGTTATGAAACCTATGTTATACTCTGCTAATCCCATCCCTAAGTAATCCCTAAGAAATAATCCATAGGCTGTTGTCAAGTCACATTGTGTTGACAACTGAGTCTGTGGGTATATAATACCCAGGTTTGTCTTAAGAAGGTAGTTCAGTTCTCAGCCATCGTCCTGGAGAGAGGGTTGAGTCTCAGCCACGGGACTGGGGAGTTGATTCTCAGCCAGCACCCGACCATGGGCCAGTGACAGCGACAACCAGCCATGTGATCAAAGACGCACTGGGGGTCGTGAGGGTGCCCAGGGAAAGCGGGCTGGAAGTGTCAACAGCCAGATTGGTTCAAAGGGGAGCAGGACAAATGCCACCCGGACAAATGCCACCCGGACATAACCCACCCGGACAATTGCCACCAGGACAAATGCCACCTAGGACAAATGCCACCTAGGACAAAAGCCACCTAGGACAAATGCCACCTAGTTTTTTTATATAACAAGACAAAAAATAAAGTTATGTTTTTAATACTACATGAAGCAATATATACCTTTAACTACAACATTAACATATATCAAAAATATTGAAAAATCACAACAATATTCCACTATTATTATCATATTCAACTAAATCATATAAAACGGACAATCATATAACACTAAAATGATGAAACAATAGTTCCTTCATATAAACACTATGTTTAAGGAGACGTTGTCATGTCATGCCTATCAGTGTTTTCTTAATAAAAAATTTAAGATTACCTCTGGAGTAGAAGTGAGCTTTGGCCTCATAGGTTAAGCCAATCTGGATGTTGTATTAATGAGGATTAAAGAGGATTACACTGTCCAAGCAAATGTACTCTATGTTTGTGATTGAAATAGTTCTATGCCTAATAAATTTCCCTGCTCACAGAGCGATAACGAAACTATAATAAAATCTGTTTATCATTTCATATCTCATACCAACCGTTTTTGAAAGTCTTTTGTTTCAAGTGCGGTACCGAATGCATGATAAATGACCAACTAATGAACTAGATTAACATTAGTACATTTCCATCAATGTAACTATTAACTTAATTGTTCTAATCCTTATTGTTTTAGGAGAAGCATTTATATAGGCTGATGTAAAATTTCATGAAAATAAATACGTTTAAATCACTAAAACACTACTTCCCAAACCACTCCGCAAGCAAATAATATACTCTAAAAACACCAACATAGACAGGGCAATCATTACACTACAAACGGGGCACTAAAACTATAAACTTTTCTAATAAACATAAAAGTGACAAAATTCCGAATTTATATATGAATCAAACCCCGGTGCAAGAAGTTCAAAACCATACACATCTTGGCATAACTCTTCAGAGTAACTGTTCTTGGAAAAGTCATATTGAAGGCATTGTTGACAAAGTAAGTCCAATGATTAATTGTCTTAGAAGCTTTACATACCGCCTTTCTAGGAAAACGCTTGAAACTATGTACAAATCATTTGTGATGCCGATATTTGACTACTGCTGTCATATTTGGGATAACTGTACGAATGAACAAAATCATCTTCTTGAACGACTCCATTTAGATGGACTTCGCACTATATGCGGCGCAGTTCGCGGCACTAGTCATGAAAAAATATACCTCGAAACTAAATTTAAACCTTTAATTGAAAGAAGGCGCGATATTAAGTTGCTAAATTTTTACAAAATGTATAATAATCTCGCTCCAGGTTACTTATGCGACCTTGTTCCTAAAACTGTCTCTGAAAACAGTCAATATAACCTGAGAAATAGTTTTAAGCTCCAAACAATAAACTGTAGGACAAAACTCTATGAAAATTCATTCTTACCAAACACAATTAAAATGTGGAACTCTTTACCTGACAACCTCACTAATGCCAATTCAATAAGTGAATTTAAATCTCTTTTAACAAGATCTGAATCACTAAATAGTCATGATTTAAACTACGGTAGTAGATTTTGTCAGATTGTCCACACTCGCCTCAAGCTTGGCTGCAGTGATCTAAATGCGGATAAAGTCAAAAGATATATATCGACTAACGCTGAATGCGCATGTGGATATCATGATATGCATGATATATGTGGATACCCGGTTCAAAGTACTTAGGAGAAATAAAAGCCAAGCAAATCCAAAACTCGTCCTTCTTGTTGAATCTTACGAAGTGTGTGCCTGCTGATTGTGCTACAGTGTTTAGTCTCTCTCATCCCTTACAGGGAAGACTCAAGTGTTATTGTTTTGTTTATATGTAAATACTTTATGTTTGAGGTGAGGATCTAGCTGTCTGTGTGGTAATCTTATATTGGTAAAATTCTGTCTTTTTACAGATATACACAACACGAGTTATTCAAAGTTTTAATCATGTTGTTAATTAAACGAACGCTATGTCGATTGTAAGACAAAGTATCCTTATTGACTCATCGGTACCGACTCATTAACGCCGAGACAGCTTCACGGCTCAACGCCTGGGCCGCTGACCACAGACCACAGCTCAAAGCACCGCTCTTTTCGCGGGGCGAGTCTTCAACGGAAACTGTCTAGCCTTGTGCCATAAAGTCTTGATTGTTTTATTGTTTCATGAAGATAGATGCAGGTACTGAATATTGATACTTGACAGGAATATAACATGTGATATTTCACCATTGAGTTTTTATTTTGCTGTTTGCCTGATTTCAATTCATTATCATGAGAGAGAGAGAGAGAGAGAGAGAGAGAGAGAGAGAGAGAGAGAGAGAGAGAGAGAGAGAGAGAGAGAGATATTGTGGAAATGATATTACGTATTACATCATAATATTGTGTGGTTGTGACGTCACAATGTTAGCACAACCGTCACAATGGCGGCCATGTCGCGGAAATGTTTTGTTTAATACGCTTTCGGCAATCATGCTTGTTAACGGAAATCAAGTAATACACAGAATACTAAACTTCCTTCAATTCAATACTATTTTTTTATCAAACTCGTTAATGATTTGGTATCAAACTCGCCTTCGCTCGTTTATTACTCAATCATTAACTCGTTTAATAAAAATAGTATTAAATGGAAGGTCGTTTAGTATCCTCTATATATTGACCAAGTGATATATTCTGTCGGGACATTGTCAACTCTAATTATTATTTAATGTATGTATCCATTCAATGGCAGACAGGATCGTGGATCTATGAAGCATTTTGTAAAATTAAAAAAAAAACTCATGTACATGCTAAAACTATTATTGTTACAGGACCGCTACTGACCGTGCTTGATATAGGATACGCTCAGCTAGTTCAGTAAAGTAATATTCGAACAAACTGTTATATTAATAATAGTATTCAAAGTAGGAAAACACTGGCGTTCAAAATATCAATTACATGCAATTATCACATTGATAGTTCATGACATGACATTCCCAAAGTGATGCATTCAAGAAGTAAAGGTAAAATCAAAGTGTCACTTCCATTAGCCTCAAATTCTTAACAAATGATTTATGAATACATGTACATAAATGTTTATACTAACGCTTCCTCTTGTTTTGTCTTGGATATATGAATTCAATGCTTTTTACAAATAAAATGTATCTAACAATGTTTCAAAAAGACTCTAATCGTTTCATCTGATTTAATAAACCTTCTTTTTAAAGTATTTATTTTTCCCTTCCAAGACCAACATATGCAGAATGTTTTAATTCACCAAACGTAGTATATCTCTGCACAAAGAGCAACTATTTCCTGAGGATAGCATCTTATTTACGGAACTGTTATCTACATTAATGTCTGCTAAACTGTTATCTACATTATTGGATGCTAAACTGATTTTATAAAATACTATACGACGGACGCACATACACGGCTCTTGCTGAATAAGAGGTGCTTTCAATAAATGCACATAAGCGTCTCTCGCTGTGAGAAACTGCTAATTAACGGACGCTTATATGCGGCTCTCGCTGTGAGGATCTCATTATTTTGACGCATATACGCGGCTCTCGGCGTTGCTGACATAACAGGACTGATCGTTAGACTCTTTGCATACAGACAGACAGACAGACAGACAAGTGTTTATTAGAGTCTCACCCCAATACAACATAAAATGCATACATGTATTCTACTTGTAAGTAGCAGCCGTATTGTGCACTTTTTCGGAGAACCCCTCCAAACACTATGTACATTTGTATGTCAAACTTCCACATAATATCCCTAACGTACATGTAGTCGTGGCACAAGCCCAAACAATATTCAATACATTAACACTTCTACATAAGCATGTATAACACGTGTAGTTCTATGAAACGCGATGACCACACTGTTGGTAATTTGTATTTACTTTATTATGGTCACTAAGGCGGTATATAGAGAATACTAAACGAATGGTTATGTGAGAACATTTTTATGCAACGAGTGAATGGAATTTGGTATCAGACGAACGAAAGTGAGTCTGATACCAAATTCCATTCACGAGTTGCATAAAAATGTTATCACATTATCATGAGTTTAGTATTTTATTTATTACTCAACCCAACGGATCCATATTTCTTATAAATCAATCGTCAAAACAACAGTCAGCTAATCGCAAAACCGGCGTATGAATATCAATCAGTCAAACAAAACACAGAAAAACATATAGTTCACCAATTGTTTGGTGTCTACATAAATGACGCGCCTAAAAAGATAAAACAAAAATCCTTTTGGTGAAAAAGTATTTAATTTTTAAGAAATTCAATGTTAAAACAAACGCTAACAGGCAACGAAAAATCTCAACACATTGCGCACTCGAAACGTGACGTCATCGGAATGTGACCTCTCAAGGTCAGGTCAGTCAGTTTTGAAAAGTTGGCGGAACAGCGTCAACAGTTGAGGAGGATTTGTTAATGACATTTTCTTGAATGACAGAATTATTTATAGGACCTGCAAAGATTGAACTTAGGGAACGGGAGTTACAAGATGTCATGTTCAGATTGTGTGTTCGTTGAGGGGGAAGCGATAGGTTGGCTGGAACAGATGACGGAACGGCTAGGTTATATGGCGTGGAACGGCCGGCAGAGGGAGGACGTAACGCAACTTGCGACGACACAGAAGTTGGGCGAGTTATCAAGCGACTTATTGATTTGTGCTGTGATTTTAAGCTATTGAGATAAAAAAAACCCAACAACATTGAGATAAAGATCTTACACGTAAATTCTCGTCTCGTTGAGATAGCAAAACTTGACAGTCGCCAGTTTCTAACTTGCAAGTCACGTGATTGGACGATTTCATGTGACGTTCGAAAGTAGTTCCGTTTGTTCGCACGAGTTGGTATCACACATATGTGTGTTACCAACTCATTGTTATCTAATGAGTGATCTCACCACGGTTGAGTAATAAAATAAGAAATAAAGATGGAAACTTAGGAAATACACGTTCTTTATTTTCCCGATAGTCATTTGATGTACCAACAAAAGCCGACAGATTACATTTACATGGTTACAGTGCATGAACATTTAACAGCGTCGTTAGACCCGCCCACTATAAAGTTACCCAATTAGCTTGTATCGGGTCAAATGACGGGTAGACCGGCCCGTATAAGCCCCTCCCACAAAATGAGCCCTATAGGCGGGCTATGAGCTTTTCACAATCTAGGAATCGGCCCCTTTATTCTGTCAGTTTAAATAAAGATGCGCTATGAGCCCTTAACAATCTAGAAATCGGCCCCTATACTGCGTCAGTTTGATTTATAGGCGAGCTGTGAGCCCTTCACAATCTAGAAATCGGCCCCTATACTGCGTCAGTTTGATTTATAGGCGAGCTGTGAGCCCTTCACAATCTAAGAATCGACTGTTATACCCTCTCAGGTTGACATATAGGCGAGTTGCGAACAATCGAACAATCTGCAGATTGTGACATACCCCAGATTGTTCGTAACACATCCACATATACTGGTCATTTTCTTGTAGCTTTGCTTATTTCACAATTAAGTTTTTTTAATGTTGGTGAGAGCTAAACAACAACGTGACAAAGGGACGTGTTGTTGTTTTGTTTTGTTGGCCACTAGGTTACTTAGCTGTATGGACTCTCCAGAAAACCGTCATTTCATACAGTGACAAAAAGAGCTAAACGTGTGAAACCTAATTAGAAAATGTCTGATTATTAATAACGTAATAAAATAGATTTTGAATCACATTTTTCACATTACCACAAAGTTGTCTCATTACTTTCAACTTTCTTTTTGTATACCCAATGTTCCAACAGACCTAATAACTTCATTACACCCAACCTACGAAGTAGATGAGGCATTTAGCTCTCAGTCTATCCGTCCATCCGTTGGAACGTCTACATCATGCCACTATCTCTAACAATTCTTCACACCGTATATTCTGATTCTTCATTCATTTGACTCACTTGTTACGCCATTACATGAATATTATATGTAATGACAGTTGTTATATAGTTTTCAAGACACAAAATACAAATTGTCTTCTAATCTTTTTCTCCATTTGCTTTTTTCCAAAATTTGATTCATCAAATGTACTCAATTGATGGATTTTCCCCTTTTTTTGTACCACAATGTATGAAGTCATTTGCATAGAACCAAATTCGTGTCCATCCAGTATTTCAAGGATATTTCATAATGGACAATTCACATTCAAGACATTTAATTATCATCACACTATTCAATTGAAACTTTTCCAGACATATATCAACTTTAGCCAAAGTTTTATGATTTATATACTACTTAACAAAAGCCTCGACTCACTATTCCTCGACCCATGATTGGAAAACTGAATCATACTTCCTCAGTGTCATGAATTTCACATTCGTGGATCTTAAAAATCGTTTGCATTATGAAAGTTTACTTGCAAATGCTCAGGAGAAGTCCATTGACTTTTGTAAGAATTTGTACTTTACAAGTCATGAGGACGAACCCAAAAACACTGAGTCGTTATTGAGCTTTAATTTAACGTATCAGGTTTTCTGACATCACGGTTACGCAACATGTAGATTAGGGCAACCATTTGAAACTACGACATTACATTAAGCAGTGAGAACGTATTCATTGATAATTTTTGTCAGGACCTCTAGATAAAGTTTCCATCTTTAAACAATTTGTATAATATATGTTAATTTCCTATGCTTAAAACTGCAACATATATAACCAGTTTTGGCTAGATGTTCTTTATATTCAACGAATGTTTACATCAGTTGATTTCGTACTGCAGAAATTCTGTACTAAAGCTTAATTTGAAAATTGTATACATATATTGTTTCTGCATAGATTTTTTACTTTTTGAAGATTTAATTTCATAAAATTTATAAACCATTTTTGCTATGTATGGTTTGCATAGACATATATAGCCCGAGACCTCATTTGCAAAATGCGAGCAAATTTGTCTTTTTTATTTCAGTGAATTGTTATAGAGCATTTAATAATGATTTTTAATGTGATTTTTAAATCATATGTGTAGGTTCATAGTATTAGTGATTAAATTTGTAAAGGAGTGAACGTTTTCATATATTATATAAGTAAGAGTAAGTATCATAACAGTAAGTTTTTTTACATCCAACAGTTTTGGAATTGATTTTTCTGATTGCTAGTGTTGAAACGTGTTTCGAAATCTCTGTTGTTTTAGTTGGACCACATTCAAGTTGAAAAACTGTGATATTGACACATATTAATTTCCTTATACTTTTGTTGAAGATCCTATTTATGTAAAAACCACAATTTTGCGTCAGTTAAAGACATATTTGTGCATATTTTATTTATCTGTTGAAAGACTTAGAAAAGGATTTGACATCAAACTGTTTCAAATCTAAAATACATGAATCTGCTTGAATCATCATAAGAAGATTGTTTTTTTTTATTCTTAAATTTCGGAATATATGCCTCAAATTTTGCAAGATGATTGGTTATAGAGTGTTCATGATAAGGACATTAAAGGGAACTAAGTGACAAACATTATTTTTGTTGTCCTATCAAACATTGTTGTTGGTGATGGGTATTTCGTAGCCTCTGTTTTCGATAATACATTGAAAGAAAGTGCATAGTGAAGTGAAATACTTTAACCTAACCAACTCCATTTGTATATGTGTCTGAGTTTATGATATGGTTTGTTTACCAAATTTCTTCTTTCCTCATTCAATGAACATACAACTTCAACATGTTGTTCAACAAATATAAGGCGTTAACATAGGCTTTTAAGTAACCCTTTGCTTACCTGTTTACTTCAATTCAAAGATGAAGCATCAGGCAAGCTTCAGGAGTATTTTGCAGCATGCAGTGTATGTAAGGAGAAGTCTCATCAGCCAGTGACACTTGCATAGCAACATTACGTCGGTCAGACTTGCATTTTACACTCACTAGCAGAGGTTGTGACAAACAAAACGATCCCCTGTCCTATGTGCAGATGAGAGACCCCGGTGCCTCACTCTGTAAGACCGTTGGAAGAGTTGACGGGGCAGCTGAAACCAGGACTGCTTCTTAATTGACTCATGGACTCTTTAGTTGAGGATGGGATATGAGCATTACTCCCATCTTTCTGGTCAAAATAGCAAACGCTTGCTCACTACATACCAAACCATTCTGTATATGTTGATATGCTGAATCTCTCATTGCAACTTTCCGTAAGCGTTGGCAAAGTCAACAAAGAGAACGTCAAATCTCCAACCTTTGACAATGAGGTACCTGTGAGTTAAAGCTTGAAGAATAAATATGTTATCAATAATTAAGTAGCCCTCTCTAAAACAAGCTTGTCCGTTATTGATTTTGTTTAGAGTATTCGCCCAAAATACTAACCTTTTATTAATAATGTATGTGAATACTTTACCAGAACTGCTTAGTAATGACATACCTCTATAATTGCTTACACTGTTTAGATCACATTGTTTACGTGTTGGCACAATAATCCCTAATAAAATGAATATGTTCATTTTTACAAAAACGTTAAATATAAGTTCAAGGCAAGGCACAATAATATACGGGGAATGTTTTTAAAAAAACTCAGGAATTAACTGATGTATTATGGACATTGTTACTATTATTTAATATACTCTCCTCGATAGTTAACAATATGCCCGATTATCCTAATCTGTCTAATTCCGACAATCCTTACACAGAGTAAAGACAGAGTTATCGCTGCCCTAGCCTGCATCGAATACTCGCCACCAGGTGGCTAACCCTACGTCATCATTGCTTTTCTGTCGGCCATCAAGTGCAGACGTGTCTTGATAGCTTAGCGATTTCCGACTTGTTTATGATTAAACCTTTCTCACCTGTGTGATTTCTCGACTGTTTGTCGTGTTTGGGTTCGGCTACTTCTTGTGGAGTATCCAGAACCTGTGGTTATTTGTCTCCTTGCCGGTTTTGTCAGCAGTTGACTTAAGTCAGCTGTTGTCGATTTCGGCTACCCGGACTGCACGTGCGTTGCGTGCTGGGTCGTTCAGCCCGTGTTGGCTGGTTTAGCGGTAGACCTCCCGTCTACCGCCTCTCTTCTGCGCTTGGCTAGCTGTGCGCTTGCCGCCTGGTAGCGCCTACCGCCTAGCGCCCGCGCTGGCTTCAGGCTTTGCGTCTGACCGCCTGGAGTTTCTGCAGCCTGCCGCCTACCGCCTGCCGCGTCAGGCGCTCTACCGCTTCCCGCTAGCGCGGGCCGCCTGCTCGTCAGACCGCCTGCGCTACAGGCGCTCTACCGCCTTCTACTAGCGCGGCTCACCTGCGCGTCAGGCGCTCTACCGCCTGCCGCTAGAGTTTATCGCCTGCGTTCCAGGCGGCCCCGCCTCCCGCTAGCGCTGATCGACTGGCGCTCGCTTGCGTCTGGTCGTGCGTAGTGGGCTGTCCCCGTGCAGCGGCGGAGCTGTCCAGTCAGGCCCCCCCCCCCCCCCTAGGGTGAGCGTGGGGCTATGTCCAACCCCTTCTCAGGGTTTTGTGGAGGGTGTGGGTCCAGGAAGTCGGCGCGCTTCGACCCTCACTCTCTCTGTCGCCTGTGTCGGAATCTCTGCGCCGAGTCGGACAGGTGCAGGGAATGTGAACACCTTTCCCCGGCGGAGCACAGAGAGTACCGCGCCGCGGTAAAGAAGTCGGAGTCTCAGCAGAGACTCAGATCCACTAGGCGGCCTTCTGCGTCCTCCTCAGCTACCGCCACCAAGGGCGCGGATGGCGCGCAAAACTCAGATCTGGTCATTTCGGAGGACGCCGCGGAATTTGACCTGTCGGATACAGGCGGCGGGTCCGATAAGATCGTGTCGCCGGTTGAGGATGCGCCGGCCGCCTCTCCTCCCTCTAGCGGGGTAGAGCGATCTCCTGGAAGGAGATCCTCCCCTGACACTGCCTCTTCCCCGGGCCGCCGGGCCGCCAGGAGGAAGAGGAAACATAAGAAGAGGAAGAGGTCGAGACCCGCTTCCCCAGTTGCCTTCGACCAGAAGAAGCTGACGGACGATATCATGTCCTCAGTGAAGGATCTGGTCGTATCCATGTTCGAGTCCAGAGAACGTGAGCGGCCCAGGGTCGAGGAGGGGACTACTTCATCCCCGCCCTCCCCTGAGGCGCCGTCCTCTCCTAAGAGGAGGAGGGTGGTGGTCGTTTCTCCCGCCGCCACCCCCTCGGATCATGACTCTTCCCCAACTCCTGATCGAGGCCAGGATGAAGGAACGCCTGGGCGGGGGAACGTGACTCCCCCACCGCCTGTCACGGCTGTGACCACGGCGGACGACGCTCCCGATCTAAAGGACCGCCTGACTGCCATCGCTGATTGGTGTCAGGTAAGCGTTCAGGAGTTGGAGGAAGAACCTTCTTCGACTAGGGTGGCCAGGTTGGAAACCTTCTGCGCGGAGGAGGAGACGCCGACGCAGCGCCAGCTGGCGCTTCCGGCGCACAGGCTCCTGCAGGCGGCGGGCAGAGACTTCGACTCCAACGTTGCAGCGGCAGCGCCGGGTCGTCTCTTGCCCCCCCTGGTGTTAGCGGACAAGGTCCGATCTGGCCTCCCAGTACATGGCTGTTCCTTGCCCTTTTCTCCCCCCGCCTTGGACGACGACATCCGGCGAGTGGCGGCCCCTGCCATACCTCACCAGGTGTCAGATGCTCACTTGGCACACCTTGACAAGGAAGCAAGGAGCATCTTGGGGCTGGCCAACCACGTCGCGCACGCCTGCCAAGCGATGGCAGCTTTCGCGAACGAGGCGGGCATGGAGCAAGGGGCCAAGGCTCTATATCGTGGGGGGGAGGAGTCGGCAGGACAGAAGTCGCGACTTCACTGCCGGCCCCTCCCCCAAGCGCACTCCCAAGAAAGGCAACCAACGCCACAAAGGTCGTGCCTATGGAGGTACCCCCAAGAAACAATGACTGGGTACCTCCGGACCTACCGCCGCAGGTGGTCCCACCTCTGGACGCACCAGTTGGAGGCCGTCTCGCGCGATTCGCGCCCAACTGGAGACAGTTGGGTCTGGACCCGTTCATTTGCAATATCCTGGAGCGGGGGTTCCGCATTCCCGTGTTACGCCGCCCCCCGCTGACCTGTTCTCCTACAGAGCGACCGCTGGAGCCCGATCGGCTCGCGCTGACTCTGGAACAGGTGGAGACGCTCATCTCCAAGCGGGCGGTGGAGGAACTACCGCTCCAGGACCTTGCACCAGGTTTCTACTCTCCGGTCTTCATCCGTCCGAAGCGAGACCCGAAGAAGTGGCGGCTGATCCACGACATGAAGGAGTTCAACCACTCCTTCCTAGATCCGCCGCCATATTTTCGTCTCTTGACAGTGCCGTCAGTAATGCGATTACTGGAGCCCTCGGACTCGATGATATCCCTCGACCTGCAGGACGCGTATCTGCACATCCCCATTTATCATGGGGATCGCAGGTACCTCCGTTTCGTCCTAGCGGGTCGCCACTTTCAGTGGAACGTCCTTCCGTTCGGGATCTCGTCGGCTCCGTGGCTGTTCACTCGCGTGACCCAGCCCATCGTCCAATATCTCCACACAGTGGACGTACAGTTTGCGATGTACCTGGACGACGGGTTTGGTCACAACAGATCCCCGTCTATTCTGGGAGCTCAACGGGACTTTGTGATAGCGTTGTTCAGGCGGCTGGGGTGGCTAGTCAATCTAGACAAGTCAGACCTGCTGCCGACGACGTCCTTGGTGTTTTTGGGCGCCCGCCTGGACACCGCTATCTACAAAGCCTTCGTTACCCGGGAACGAATGGGACGTTACCGAGATCTCCTGGAGTTAGCGCTTCGGGGGCCTCTGTCGCTACGCAAGTGGCAAAGGCTGCTAGGGTTCTTGAGTGCGACCCAACACTTCACCCGAAGGGGAAGGTTGCAGCTCAGGCCCCTGCAGATCTTCGTAAACGTTCACGTCAGAGAGAAGGCGTGCCATCACGTTTTCTCTCTACCCTCGGGACTCAGACACCACCTCTCCTGGTGGCAGCAGGAGTCCAACGTGTTGGTGGGGGTCCCCCTCAGGGAACCGCCAGCAACATGTCACCTGTTTGTGGACGCCTCCACCCAAGGGTGGGGAGCCCATCTCGATACGGAGCAGACGGCGGGGGTGTGGTCATCAACCCAAGTGAGACGCCACATCAACGTCCTAGAGCTAGACGCGATTCGTCTAGCAATCGACCATTGGTCAGGTCGCCTGCGGGGGCAGATCCTGTGTGTTCACACGGACAGCTCAGCGGCGGCCTGGGCCATCAACAAGCAAGGCTCGACCAAAGCAGACTCGCTTCTGCAACTGGTGTTGGAGCTGTTTCGCCTAGTAGACAGTCTCGGACTCTCTCTCCGCGCGGTGCACATCCCGGGAGCCAAGAACGTCCTAGCGGACGCCTTGTCTCGCCCGGACAAACCTCCATCAACGGAGTGGATGCTGCACCCGAGAGTGTTCGAGAGTCTGTGTCTGAGGTTCGGCAAGCCTCACATAGACCTCTTCGCGACTCGGCTCAACCACCAGTTGCCGACGTACGTGTCTCCTGTACCGGACCCTACCGCGTGGGCTCTCGATGCGCTCGCGTTAGACTGGGAGGGGATGGTTGCCTACGCCTATCCCCCTCCCGCCATCCTGAACCTCGTGGTGGAGAAGATACAGGAGACTCGAGTTCTTCAACTGTTGTTGATAGCGCCGCGGTGGCCAGCCAGGACCTGGTACGTTCCCCTCCGAAGGATGTGCCGCCAAGACCCGGTCCCCCTCCCTCTGAGGTGGGACCTGCTGTCGGGCAGACCGAGCGGGCGGGTTCACGAGAACCCCCAGGCTCTACAGCTTCACGCTTGGTTTGTCTCCAGAGAGGCCTGACGGGGGCGGGTTTTTCCAAATCCGTTGCCGAGGCGGTGGCGACTTCCCAGAGGCCCTCCACTAGGAATCTCTATGACGCTCAGTGGGGGGCTTTCGCGACTTTCTGCGCCAAGGAGGGGTACGATGTCCAGGTAGTTACGGTCCCGCAGGTTGCAGAGTACCTGGTCTACCTGCGAGAGACGAGGAAGCTTAAAGCCTCGTCCATTAACACCAATCTGGCAGCGATAATGTCCGTGCTTAGGAAGCGAGACCCCCAGTTGGACATCTCGGTCCTCAAGGAGCTCGTAAGAACCTACCGGAATGTGGACGGGCGGATGAAACTCAGGCCCCCAGAGTGGGACTTAGCGGTGGTCCTCAACCATCTTAAGTCCGACCACTATGAACCGTTGACGGAGACAACCGTCCTCCGTCTCACCATCAAAACCGCCTTTTTGGTCGCAATGGGGTCCGCAGCCAGGATTTCAGAGCTACATGCTCTCCAGGCGGACCTTTTGCGTTTTGATGTGAGGGATGGGGGGTCGGCTACTCTGGGACTGGCGCCTGAGTTTATCTGCAAAAACCAAACCGCGGACGAGAGGGGTAGAACCTTCTCGTTACCGTCCATTTCCGGGAGCGTAGATCCGACAGACGAGGAGAATCGTCTCCTCTGTCCGGTACGCGCGCTACGGATCTATGCCGAGAAAACCCGGACACTGCGTCAAGGGAGAAGGAGACTCTTCATCCCACATTCCCAGACCAGTGTCCGGGAAATTGATAAAAGACAACTGGGCGTTTACCTCCGCTCAGCGGTCCTAGACGCCTACAAAGCAGCGGACCTTGACCCTCCAGCGAGGGCAAATCCGCACGAGATCAGGGCCATCTCAGCGACGATGGCCCTCCACAGCAACTTGGCGGTGGCGGACATCATGGCTGGCTGCTTCTGGAAGTCAGGCTTGGTGTTCGCCAACCACTACCTCCGGGACATCTCCAACGAGGATTTGGAGGGGATCAACCGACTGGGCGCACAGGTGTACGCCCAGCAGCGAGTTCCTTCGGCTCCTCAGCGCAGGAGTCACCCTCCTACTCGTTAACTCTCGAACCAATTCGAATAAACCCGAGATTGATCTTAGTTGGTTGCTTGTTGTCTTTTGTATTTTAGTTGGCGACCTTGGTTGCGGACCTCCTCGCACAGCGAGGATGGGTCAAGGCTGACCACTCCGTCCCCTAGGGGTTCACGCGGAGTGTCATTTTCCAGGTCCCCAGTGTTCTTGTGTAAAGAGAGAGTTGTTATCGCTTGGCCGCTCGTACCCACCTCCGTCTGTGGGATTCGGGCATATTGTTAACTATCGAGGAGAGTATATTAAATAATAGTATGTTTTTGTTTAAACATCATTATTTATACTCACCGTCGATAGTTAACAATCGTTAGCTCCCACCCGGCCTCCCCTCTGTACGATCGGTTTCTCTGCCCGTCAGAAGAAGCAATGATGACGTAGGGTTAGCCACCTGGTGGCGAGTATTCGATGCAGGCTAGGGCAGCGATAACTCTGTCTTTACTCTGTGTAAGGATTGTCGGAATTAGACAGATTAGGATAATCGGGCATATTGTTAACTATCGACGGTGAGTATAAATAATGATGTTTAAACAAAAACATACTATATATATTCTTATTTGTTTACCACTTGCACTGCAACACTTAGAAAAACAGTGACAGGAACAGGCGGGAATTATGCTACTTGGGGAAGTTTTTAAATATTAAAAGATCTCCACTCAAAGTTTTAACTAGCTCTATGTAATTCTCAAACAAATTTGAAGCAAGAACTTTATCTTAATCATGAATATAACTTCTTCCATTGTAGAAAGAGGAAAAGACAACCTCTGGTGTGAAGAATGTGAAAACTACTTCTGTGGGGATTGTCTCAAGCTCCATGATAAAGTTCCTCTTTGTAGACACCACACAGTGTTGAGGCTGATGGGAGGTCAACAGAAAGGATCTACATTTAAGCGACCTTTCACATGCAAGGAACATTATGCGAAGATAAAACTGTTTTGTAAAGACTGTGAGAAATTGTTATGCACAGTTTGCTGTAGTCTGCGTCACAGAAAATGTGAAGATGTTGTGACAATTAAAGATATCTTTCCAGAGGTCAAAGGTCAATTGTTGAAACGTCAGGCGAGTCTTGCCGAAAAGGCTGATATGAAAAAGTTGACAAGCTTCTGATGGAATCAACATCAATTAAGAATGACATCACTAAAACCATACAAGCTGCTGTTGATCATCTTCGGGAGAAGGAGGTTGAACTACTTGAGAAACTTGATATCCAAACTGATCAACAAACTGTCAAACTCTGGTCAAAGATAAAAACATGGCAGAGAGAGATACAGATGTTCAAGCAGCAATGTCAGTTCATCAAGCAGCCCCTGGAGTTGGAGGATGAGGCACAGCTGTTTGAGATGTATCTATAGTCTGGATCAAAAGCTGAAGCAAGGCAAGACAGAGACGATTTGACGCATGTTTCGCTTTTAACCTTTATGTATGACTTTAACATGAGGAATTATAATCATTGATATCAGAAGCGTTGAGAATACTGATGATCTTGAAGGATCACCTGAACGTGATGAAACTGTGGATGCAAAACAAGATAAAGATATAAGTTTCAGAAACTTTTATGAGTCAGTTAGGAGTGAGACAAGGATGCAATTTAAGCCCATTTCTCTTCACATTTTTTAAATGAACTAGCTGCGCAAATAGCAATTGTAATTATGACACTCGGCTTTGACAGGCTTGTACAAGTATAATATGTGCTTTTGTCTGCAGGTTATATTGTACTTTTTATCAACAATCTCAGGATTGCAGAACCAAAAAATGAACTTGAATGTTATTGTGATAAAAGGAAGTTATCAGTAAATATTAACAAAAATGTCACATTCAAAAATGAAAGTAAGTTATCAAGAAATGAACATTGGTATCATGAATGGGATAAGATGTAAACTAAAGGATTTTAGATATCTTGGTGTTCGTTTCAGCAGAAATCTGACATGGCGTTGATACAAGAAAAGAAAGTTTTCAAATGTTTATGTAAGAATATGAGAGGTCTAGGACACATTTGATACCAATCGGTTTTAGAAATATTCAATATAGATATTTGATGCCAAAGAAAAGATTAATCTATATGCTTATACAGAGCACTTGGTTATAAACATAAACACATTTAGTTTTAAGGTGTATGAAGAATGCGTAATATTTCGTCTTCTCGTATATTCAAATGTACGAGCTATTTAATATTGGCTGATCTTTTTGACATGCCCCCATACAGGTAACCTAAAAAGGATAATAGTCTTTGATGATAATGGTTAAAGAATTTGGGTTTTCAGTGTTAGAGAATAACTCTTTAAATGTGTTCTTGGTCCGATCTTGATCAACTAAATTGTGTACTAAAAATTTACTTGAATATTTTCATAGACAAAGAGCTTAAAGAAATGTATCTTCAGAAATGGACGGCATCGATGATACTAACAAACAAACGTTTCTTTTATAAAATGATTTAATCTGAAATATATATTCATCAAAGTTACTGATTTGCGATTTGCGCTTTCACGCTTAGATGTTTCTTCCATTATTGAGACAGGGCGCTTTGTAAACATTGCCTGTGAAGACAGAAATTGTAACCATTGTTGCTTAAATGTAATTGAAGAGGAATATCATGTTTTACTCATATGCCCTATGTACTTAAATCTCAGAGAAAAATGTCTGCAAGCATATTATCTTAAATGAAATTATATGCATAATATAATACAAATATGAAAATTATACAGATTTTTTCGGTTAACATAGACTATTCCTCATTGAACAGAATATTTTGAAAGAATAAAATGTGACGCTAAAAATATGTCAATATTTTGGTATTAATTTTTTCATCGATAAAATAATGTACGTACACAAAACGTGACTTATATAT
Source organism: Phorcus lineatus (assembly GCA_921293015.1). Classification (NCBI taxonomy): domain Eukaryota; kingdom Metazoa; phylum Mollusca; class Gastropoda; order Trochida; family Trochidae; genus Phorcus; species Phorcus lineatus. Next base: position 14,940,226 of record OV121093.1, read on the forward strand.
TACTTATGCTGTAAACACATGTGTAATATGACATATTATTCCTCCTTTTGATTTCGATTTTGTCAAGCCATATTCTTGATAGGCAGTATTTCATATACTATGTTAATGCAGCTCCATGATATTAGATAAATGATTATGTGTTACATGATACGATAAATTTATTGTATGCGATTGTGTATTTATTGTTAAGTGATAGTTATTCGGTTTTACATGTGAACATATTTTATTACATATCATATGATAAGATAATGTGACATAGTGAGAAATGTTACATAAACTGTCCAACTATGTAAAGAGTGCACCTGCTAAACGTACTATAAGCCTTCGGCCTTTAAGTATCTAATACAGATTGAGAAAATAACGTGCTACTATCTCTTTATACTAAAACACGCCTACGACAAAAAGTGCAAGAACCTGTACAGTATGAGTTTTCACCACAGAATATGGTACGCGACAAGGTGATTTCTTATCAGCAATTCTTTTAACACGAGTCACGTGTGTTGTGGCCTCTTTTGTTGCACCTGATCTTTCTGCTAGCCCAAAAAACCAGGTCAGCGAGTCTTTTGGCTCAAAATGAAAGAAGCGACGACATCGTCATGGACGATATGTCTCGGAGTGGTGGTCGTGGTCCACTTGGCAGCCTTTGTGGCGGTGTCCGTTTACCAGTTTGAGAAAACGTATTATCTACAGACCCAGTTGGATTCACTTCTGGTAATTTTAAGGTCAACTTTGATCTTTTATAGGAAAGCGTTCACTTCTACACTTAGAATTCGTATGTCGAGACGTGGTGGTGGTGGTCATAGACCGCTTCGCGATAAATGTTGACGCGCAAAGGGGATCCGCCATTTAAATATAAAATCGCTTTAATTTGGCTGATTTAAGAATATAATCATAGGCTTAGTGTTGAGAATATCAACCAATGAACGAATAAATAATCTAGACTTATCGACAATGCCTTACGCATTATGTAAAACCTTACGTTACTATCGACGTCATTAGTGATCCGGCATTCTTATATATTTAGGTAGGAAAACTGTGTAATATTACATTTATTACCAGATAACTCAACAAAAATTTTGTCGAACGAGTCCGAAGATATTACTATGTGTTTATGATATTTCACTTAGTTTGTTTTATACTTGTTTGAAATCATTTTAATGATTTTTTTCATGTATGTAATCCTAACGCATTTACGTTGATAAGAAGTTGTGTTTATAATTATTATTACTAGGTTATAACATAGATGTATTTTTGTAATTTGATATTGCTACTTCATTCATATCTTCAAACTTGTAAATGTTGCAGATCACATTTCCGTCGTAGATAATTCAGTGTCATCTGATTTTCTCAATTCATTTGATCACATAACTAATGATATATAAGATTTATGGATGATAGACTTCTTTATGTGTATGAGAGCGACGTATATTGTCTAATAATGTATTTACACGACCTTGATACTTATTGATAATACTTGAATAAGTAAATTACAAACCGAATGTATTGAATGCAAATATTGATATTGAATTGAAAATTTGCTTCTTTAACAACGTCACGTCTTTCTTTAAAATCTTCGAAATTTCTTTGAAACGACGTAAGTTTTGTAAATTGCTTTATGTTTAAATAGAGTTTCACTTTTATTCCTCTCATATAATCTAAATAAGATCATGGCCTGATTTTTAAGACGATAATGTAATATTATCGCTTAGTCATGATGACTTGAGAACATTATCAATGTGTGGCTGTCTCTTATTACCCTTTACTTTCAATTCTTTATGCGGGGAAGTTGGTAGATGTTTGTGTTTATTATATTTCGAATGGTGAAATATGCCAATTATCGGTGAAAATAAAACCCGTATTTTCACTGAGTGAAATAAAAATGGAATTCTACTCAGTGAAATGATGCAACAATCATATGACGTCGCCTGTGACGTCATGAAACAATTGAATGACGTCATGCAACCGCCGCGCTAGCGAAGTGCTTTAGCTTCTCCATTCATATAGTTAGGGTCATTTACGGGGTTTTGGGAAACATAATAAATAGAACATTTGCCATTTCTCGTCGAATACCATGAATATCTCATCTCGTGAAGTAGATATCATATATTTACACTCGTGGCTACGCCACTCGTGAAAATATAAATTTCTGCTTAACTCGATGAGATATCCATGGTATTCGACGAGAAATGTCAAATATCCTCTATGTCTTTACCTAAACTTAAGAATAGTGATATAGTGGTTAGACGTCAATGGCATGGGTTCGAATCCACGATCGAGGCACCGCACATTTGTAATCTGGGCCTTTAACTGCATTAAGTCCCTGGGCGAGACACTTCATCCACATGACCCTCAGTCAACCCAGCTCTACAGATGGGTACCTAAACACTGGAAAGCATTGGCATATTGGGTCAATATGCACCTAATAGATTGCATCGAAGTACTATTCTTTCAGAGTTATAATACAATGTGTGCGCTTTGAACCGCTCTTACATGACTATAATATACGATATAGGACAGCTACTATCATCAACTTCATATCCTGTCTGTTGCAGCCTATTTTCATGACACTCGGGCCTAAGAATTAATTTATCCCTCGCACTCCCTCCAGTTTTCAGACTCTCGTGTACCATATATATAGTTTAACTTAGATACTCATAGAATATCCTAGATTTAGACTGAGGTCAATTATTCAGAATAAAGCCTTAACATTCAGACACTAATACCCATAATTTATTCTCTATTCAGTCTGTTAAAGTTAAAATGAGTAATTGACAATGAAGGTTGTAATCTCAAGCGCTAGATGAGTGGGAGTTTATCTGTGTGTGTAGGTGTACATGAGACCTATCTCGGGCACTGTTACGAATTCTACATTCTCTATCCGTTGATAAACAGTCTATACTCCACAGCACCTTGTATGACATTATTACGCGTTGAAATTGTCTCCATTTACAGACAAATATCAATTTATTGAACTAAACATTCTTTATCCATTGATAGACAATCTGTACTCCACAGCACTTTGTATGACATTATTACGCGTTGAAATTGTCTCCATATACAGACAAATATCAATTCATTGAACTATACATTTTTTATCCATTGATAGACAGTCTGTACTCCACAGCAATTTGTATGACAGTATTACGCGTTGAAATTGTCTCCATACACAGAAAAAATAAATTTATTGAACTATACATTCTATATCCATTGATAGACAATCTGTACACCACAGCAATTTGTATGACAGTATTACGCGTTGAAATCGTCTCCATACACAGAAAAAAAAATTAATTGTCTATACATTTTATATCTATTTATAGACATTCTCTACTACAAAGCATTTTGTATGACAGTATTACGAGTTGAAATGGTCTCCATACACAGACAAAATATCAATTTATTGAAATCGAAGACGTTTGATGTAGACTTCATTTTTAATGTTTTATCTCGTAATTGAAGTGCCTTTTCAGCCCATATTATCGAAATAGATAAACACTATCAAGTTGTCATAGTCTGTTTAAAAGATTTAATATCTGAAGATTCATCAGCATAGAAAATCTAAAGCACGAAAATAGATATGGTGTACAATCTTGAACTTGTTGGTTCCTAATCAGTTTTAAATATCTGCGGGATAAAAAATATCTTTCAATTATCTAAATGAGCACTGTCATTCTTCTAAATCTGGGAAAGTTGTAACCATCAAGGTTTCCTGTACGCTACGTTTGCACGTTTGCGTCAACAGAACATTTAAAGGAATTATATGTTAACATAATTTCATCCTAGAAAAAAATTGTTTCACTTTAACACTCACTGCTTCAAATGCAGATTAATGTAATATATTCATGACGAAACATGTAAAAATGTTTCTGATGTATTGCATGTCATCATAAAGATACATGGGGTTGAAATATTTGGCTATATAGAAACTCCAACTTAAGTTTTCAGATCAACATATAGATGTCTATGGCAACATTCGTACCCGACGAGAAAGCTCTTCAGATGGGAACCAGGCAATTTCATCAAAAGTGAGAAATTTGACCCTACATTGATATCCAATGCAGTCAATTGTTACCATGACGTCAACGAACTGATACGCAACACATGTATGACTTTGTAACAATGATCAAGACTAGCATAATGACAAAAACTGACTTATGCAGTTGTAAGTGTAGATTTTTCTAACGGCGTCAAATATAGCGTCATGTTCGTTTTTAAGTTCGACGTCATATCCTGTGTCAGCGACGCTTAGGAAAATCAATAAAATCGGCAAAATACGTGTATTTGTCACTCTGTTCGCCCAAATTTATGATAAAACTCTATTGTTTGTTCCATTATAGGATAAAGCAGAAACTGTCAGGCAGGAAGTGATCTCGTTGTTGCGAGATCTCGTGAGATTTGCCACCGACAAGAGCAGAAGTTCTCGTCAAACTCCAGGTACAGATCTCGGAGACCTCTTCAAGCAGATCACGGAGGCAGAGGTAAACATATGTTACTTGTGATCCATATAATCCATGGCCAAACCTAAATTTGTATAGAATAAAGATAATCCCATACATTTACTTAACACAATCGTGGATACTTATGGACTTAAAAACTTCAAAACTCACAATCTCTGCTACAGGCTTATTTCCAAAACTCCTGGTTTTAAAGCAGTGCACTCTTTATTGAAAGCAACCGCCCTTGCATGCAGTGAAGAGCTTGTAGGGGAAAAGTAATGTGTGAATGCCTTTACTCTCAAGTGTCTCTGACTAGTGCGATATATTTATGGCTTGTGGTTGAAGTTGATTGAAAACTAATGACTCTCAATAGAAAACGGTTATGAAGAGTATGACTTGATACGTTTTTTATTACACTGAAATTAAGAGGGTGAACAGGGCGGGCAAACTTTAATGTGTATATTTGTTTCAGCTGCTGAAGTTTCAACAGTACTGCGGTAACGACAGCAAACTATGCTTGCCTGGTAAGCACAGCCCCGTCCAATTATACAGTAATACCGAAATTGAAGTTTTATTTTATATAGTTTTATTGTCTTTGGTCTTATATTTGAGCATTTAAACGTGCTTTTTAATCGGTATAGTTAGTGTTATGATATGCCTACGGCCATGAAGGTATTTTTTATTTATATATCTTGTTCTTCAATTATCAAGTGGTTGTTAAACTAGTCATGGAAACAATTCAACTCATTCAGTCTTTTTACAAAAATTCCAAAAACGCTAATAACGTTAAAGAAATGTAACCATTACGATTGGATAATAAGTTCCGAAAAAAATACATATCGATTATCAGGCTTTCTGGATGTTCTTAGATTAATTCAACGAATCTTTTTTGATAAGCTGTGGAAGTGAATTTTGATCGCATCGTTTTCAATTTTGCCCAAAAATCCACAAAGTAGACACTGACTCTGTTTTATGACTGTGCAATGTTGTTTTTTAAATACACACTGCGTAAAAACTATGAATGGTTCCAGAATATAAATTGACATTTTTGCCTGGGTTTATGTGGTGGAAATTTTGTGAAAGTAATTCAATGCATTACTAACGTCCTCTAGGTGCAAAGGGTGAGCCCGGTGTATCAGGTTTGGCTGGTCCTAAAGGAACTCCTGGTCTTCCTGGCCCCAAAGGGGACCCCGGGGTGGCTGGACAGAAGGGGGACCCAGGAACCCCCGCCCCTCCCGGACCAAAAGGGGAAGCCGGACGGAACGGGCCAGCCGGACCCGCTGGTAACTATGTTTTTACTGTATTCATTTTCAAATATGCTTTGAGAACTATATTTAGTTACATTTAGACACGTCATTTTCCTTAAATTCCAGTTGATTTAGATCCGTGGCAATGACATAGATGCTAATAGTCATCTTTTAACATCCTAAGTTTGACAAAGAAAAACATTTTCAAAATCGAACAGAAACATTAATAATGTGCAGAAGCCGAAATCATACGTCCAATTAACATGGTTACTGGTACTAAAGCCATCTCAAATCCTCACAAATCTAATCTGTTCGTTTGCCTGCGTTGAATAAGTATCCATTCGATATATGTTTCGGTTCCATGTACACAATACATATGCAAAAGTTGAGGTTGTTGGTTCGAATCCCGCAAATGAAGAATAAAAACCCGAAAAAAAGAAAAAGAAATATAGCAGTTTAACGTATATATATATATATACATATATGTTTCCCTTCAATTTAGATTAATATCTCGTAATTTTGCTATATTTAAAATGATATCAAAGAACTGTAACATATAATCCAACATCCTCTGGACCTCAGGTCCCAAAGGAGCGCCGGGTTCAAAGGGAGACACAGGAGCCTCCGGACCCCCTGGAATTACTGGTCCTAAAGGAGACATGGGCCCCTTAGGTTTGCCTGGCTTGAAAGGGGATAGGGGTCAGTTTGGTCCTTCTGGGCCATCTGGTCCCAAGGGGGAGAGAGGGGACACTGGGGCCAAGGGGGATAACGGTCCTAAAGGAGAAATGGGAATTATGGGACTACCTGGATTGAAAGGAGACGCCGGAATGCCTGGGCCATCAGGACCGGGAGGGCCCAAGGGAGAACCTGGACAAGTTGGTGCTACGGGTGCCCCGGGACAGAAGGGCGACATGGGAATCATGGGACTTCCTGGTCTGAAGGGAGAACCTGGAAGGGGTGGACCATCTGGGCCGGGAGGGCCTAAAGGGGAGCCTGGGCTGACCGGGCCCAAAGGAGAACCCGGGCTGCAGGTAGTATACCATTTCAAAATCCAAGTCAGTATCTAAAAGAATTCTATGATCTGACTATTCGGTGAAACTTGTTTGTGTAGCAACAGTAATGCTTGTTTCTGCGAGAGATATTTGAAAAGCTGGTGATGGTGATGAAAGACAGATTCTATGAATATGATAATTTTCTTTGTGATGTTTGAGACGATATGGGAATACTGAATAACCGAGAACATACACAACAATCTTTTAATGGGACACATATGTCAATCAATGCTTTGCAAAACAAAATAATTATCCAATCATCTATGCATAAGGTATATACATGTATGTCTGACATGTTGTTATTCCTTACATTCCACTTTACAATACCGGAAGCATGTAGTCCAACTCAGTATATATTTTCACAATTTATAAGTTGTTTCATGAAAATGTTAATTGTCTTAGAAGCAGGCTGCAAACCGAATGACTTAAATAGGGTCCATCCGCGCTAAGCTAGGAAAATGTGAAATAGTACGGATAAATCACTGTATTATTAAGACACATCCACATCGTTAAGCTATTGAAGTTTGTTCTCTACAATTTTTTTCTACTATTTTTAAACCAAAAGGGTCCACAAGGCATCATGGGACTACAGGGGTTGAAGGGTGAACCGGGAATGCTTGGACGCTCTGGACCATCTGGGCCCAAAGGAGAACCCGGCCCGGCGGGATTACAGGGACCCGCAGGACCCCAAGGTCTTCCAGGAACAGCAGGACCCGCGGGGTTGGCAGGACAGAAGGGGGAGCCGGGTCAGCCTGGGGTACAAGCCCCTCCAGCACAAGCCTGCTGTCTCAATCTTCGTGTGTATAAATACAGATTAGTCTTAATTCAATACCGTGCTTTAAGATATTTCCATAAACCACCTTTTAGATGATGTTGGAAAACGTTTGTAGAAAGTTTAAACTAAACTTGTTGACACAAAGCCAAAGATCATTACGCTGGTCTTAGATATAAGTTCATACTCAGAAGTCCTTCATTAGGCGCATCGCTAGACAGAGTATATTTTGAATTAAGCCAGATACCCAGGGTTTCAACACAAGTTTCTCAACTATGGTCACAAAATGGGGAATGAAAGAAACTTTTGAAACTATATATATCCATAAATAAGGTCACCCGCCCATCCGGCGAGCCGCATCCATCTTTATGGAACTGAAAGAGGTCACATTGTGGTGTTCACACGACGACCGCTACCATATTATGGCATAATTTCAGAATATAATTGATACAAATCCCAAATCAAAGCGGCAGAAAAAACCCGATTCGACACAAATTAATGATTTAATGATATCTTTCAAATATTAAAAGTTGCTATTTGAAATATTCTTTGGAGAATACACAAAGTAGTAATATTTTCGCTGATACCTTAAAACTAAACCTGATAAATTGCAATAACTGTAAAAGAGGTTGGAGGTCACGTTAATGGTTGTAACCTTGGTTACCGACGAACCTGGTTTCGATTTGGCAAGCCGCATGATCAGTAAATGCGCTCTCAACAATTTTTTTTGGGAAGAGGACTACTTATCTTTCTAACTATTTGGTTATTTGACATGGTTTTGAAAACTAGAAATCGTCTTTGGCATAACTTCCGTGCAAGAATAGAGGGGTTATCGATCCTACTATCATTGTTTCAGATGGACCTGGTTTTAAGAAAGAGGGGGGATCCGTCACAGTCGTGGAGGGGTCAAACGTTGTAATCCCTTGTGGTCCTACTGGCTACCCTCCCCCGAAGGTGACCTGGACACCTGACGTGTCCACCCTGGACCCCACACGTACCACCCTGCAGGGAGAAAACCTTGCCATTAACAACGTCAAACTGGGAGACCAGGGAGCCTATACGTGCACTGCCTCTAACGTGTTTGGTACCAATCAAAAGGTTACGGTGGTCCAAGTACTCAGTACGTATATTGAGATTATCACCCGAGCGAGAGCGAGGGTTATACACAAACTCAAAAGAGTAAAAGCCATATGACACACTTCCAAGTGTAATAATTTTGTTTATTACCGATTCTATTCAATCTAAACGCATGGAAGTATTCTGAAAACAGCGTGCTTCAATTGCGACGGGCTGCTACAGTGACGTCACGGACAATGGTTTTATGACGTCACAAAATACGGTAACTCGCGCTGTAAGAAACGTTGCTCGGAAAAGTGATATGTACACATGTGCATTTTGAAAATAGGTCACCGCTTATGATTAACCATATGAGTAATAGAAAACGCGAAGAATATCAGAACAGAATGTTATTTTGTTGTACGAAGAGATAAAGTTGTACATAAACCTACCTTAAACTTTCCCCGCAAGCCACAGGTTCTAAGAGTGTAAGAAGGAAAACCCCCAGGAGATTTATGTCAGGAATATCAAGTTTAGTAGGCTGAAGGCCTGATACAGAAAAGATTGACCAATGCAATATGTGATTGATAGTGTTCCGAGGGGTATCTTGTGTTTAGTCCTCACCAGATTGATAAAAAAACACACATGAAGTTAACGTCTTTCATAACAAAATCATGTTGTTTTGAGGTCACAATGTTGGTGCCGTCGTCACACTGAAAGGCGATGCATGGAAAGATTTTCTGTCTAAATGAATTTAACTTCCTCCCGCTTAATTTCTGATTGGGCCAACTACTTCCTGGTATCTTAAAACTCGTAATTGGTTCGGTTGCCAACTCGCTTTCGATTGCAAAATGCAAATTCAAATCATTAACTCTTTAATTAAAAAAATCATTTAAAGACATTCTTGATAAAACCGATGAAAAGGAAATAATTAAGACATTTTAATTTTCCAGAGCACATAACAGTAGCGGGAGGAAGTTCCAATCACACCGTGCACGAGGGAGAACCAGTAGTTTTGGAATGTAGCTTTAATAGTGAAAGACCGGTCCAGATTACGTGGTACCATGTCAGGTCTGACGGGTCGAGCGAGGTCGTCACATCAGGGATCACCGACAGTGCCAAGGTAATTTTAATGGAATAACTCGGGGAAATAACATACAGTTCCACTCAAAATATAGATGTCCTATAGAAAAGATAAGTATATGACATAAATGCAGGATTTTAGCGACCATTAGCCTGTTAAAGACAGTGTAGTAATCAATTGGATCGGTTCAATAAGCTTCTATTTCTAATTCTCACTGAACCTTGTACGAACATAGTTCATAATTTACACACCAAATATAACAGCAATTTATACTTTTCTCTAATCACGTAAATTATCATACTTAATAATTGTGTTCTTGCCACTGATGAAGTAGTAACAGAAAAAATAAATGTTCACAAATATTCAAAATTATGAATGAGATAAAAGTTAAAAAAACAAACAGCAAACCTGAAAATTGACATCTATTGTTTCTATGAGATTAATTTGAAAATATTTTTTAAATGTTGAAACTTCTATGTTTCACATTACATTTGTATCTCCATCGTCATTGATCAATGAAAGATAAGCCATGACAGCCGTAACAAAAGTAATGAAAAGCATACATTTTCAATGTCTATAAAATGTCCGAAATAGATGTCCTACTTCGCTATTGCAGAGGCCACAGAAAGGTCATCGTCGTCTGAGGTGTCTTTCAAATTCTTAAATATATATAATTACTAATGATCTTGTACTGGTTTGATTAAACTGGAATCGTAATTTCGATAAGAATAAAGGTTGTTACCGGGAGAAGACGACAGTTCGATTTCAAAGGGTTTTCAAATAACTGAACTTCGATAAGCTGGGCTTTAACTGAATGCTTTATGGTATATTTCACCAGGGGTCGCAACTGTTCCTGCCTATCTCCCGCTTCCAGGACAGTGGACAGTACGTATGCGAGGCAGGGAACGGACTGGAGACGGTGGACGTCAGTACTTACCTCTCGGTTACGTGTGAGTTCACTGGACTCCTTGGTTTCTCTAAAGCAAAGTTTTTAAGAATGGAAACTACAAAATGGTCTGATAGGTTTCCTAGATACCGAGTATATGGGCTACAATTTATACAGTTTTTACAGTTTATAGTTTCATGAGCATTTTTCTATTCCAATTCTACTGATCTACAATCCTACAAAGGTGCTCCCTATTCCCACCTACGATCTGATCGTGTTTTATTGGACATAAGATGCTTTTATTTCAATCTAGAGAGAAAAATCACGTCACTACCTACACGCTCTGGGATAATTTTTATATTTCCTAAATGAAAGATTTGTGAACTACTTGCAGCTAAACCGCACATCACCTCCTTCACCGGAAGTGGTACAATGACCGCCAACAAGGGGGAGACAATCCGCCTGTGGTGTAACTCAACCAGTCAGCCTCCGGCGGTGGTCACGTGGCAGACACCCGTGAGTGGTCAACTTCCCACGAAAGTTATAACGTACTTTCTTACCCTTACGGGAACAAATATGCCTGGTATTAAATATATCATTTTCATTACGGATTGTCTTGCTCGATACACAAACATGTTATGAATTGCTGAGAGTACATTTAATTGCGCCATGACATAATCGTTGTTCGACGCGCATGAATACAATGACCGAGTTATTCCAACTCGCTTTCACGAAGGTATTTTCCAAAAGTAGGGAAAATATTCTAGTTTTATTTACTTGGGTAAGAAACAGAATAACCAAATCGAAGCTCGGAATTACGGTTTATATGTCCTGGGTGAATTATTGTGATAAATTCCTCGCTAAAGCTCGAAATGTATAACAAATCTCTCAGGACAGATAAACTGTAATTCCGCGCTTTTGGCTGATTATTCTTATAGTATATCATACAGCAGTATTCAACGCTCTAGCATAGTTTCGAGATGAGCCATATGGGGCTTTATATTAATTTTGCACTAAGAGTTTATCTTACACTGCTACGGCAGAGCTCGTCGTCTCATCTGTACACTGACTTGGACGGTTCCCTGGTCATCACTGATGTAGACAAGGCAAGTGAGGGACGATACAGATGCCGTGCTACTAACAACTACGGGTATGACCTCGCAGCCATAAACCTGTATGTACAGAGTAAGTGATGAGAAAACACTTGTATGATCTCGCAGCCATAAGCCTGTATGTAGAGAGTAAGTGATGAGAAAACACTTGTATGATCTCGCAGCCATAAACCTGTATGTACAGAGTAAGTGATGAGAAAACAATTGTATGATCTCGCAGCCATAAACCTTTATGTACAAAGTAAGTGATGAGAAAACACTTGTAAGATCTCACAGCCATAAACCTGTATGTACAGAGTAAGTGATGAGAAAACACTTGTATGATCTCGCAGCCATGAACCTGTATGTACAGAGTAAGTGATGAGAAAACACTTGTATGATCTCGCAGCCATAAGCCTGTATGTAGAGAGTAAGTGATGAGAAAACACTTGTATGATCTCGCAGCCATAAACCTGTATGTACAGAGTAAGTGATGAGAAAACACTTGTATGATCTCGCAGCCATAAACCTGTATGTAAAGAGTAAGTGATGGGAGAACACTTATATGATCTCGCAGCCATGAACCTGTATGTACAGAGTAAGTGATGAGGAAACACTTGTATGATCTCGCAGCCATAAACCTGTATATAGAGAGTAAGTGATGAGAAAACAGTTGTATGATCTCGCAGCCATAAACCTGTACGTACAGAGTACGTGATGGGAAAACACTTGTATGATCTCGCAGCCATGAACCTGTATGTACAGAGTAAGTGATGAGAAAACACTTGTATGATCTCACAGCCATAAACCTGTATGTACAGAGTAAGTGATGAGGAAACACTTGTATGATCTCGCAGCCATAAACCTGTATGTACAGAGTAAGTGATGAGAAAACACTTGTATGATCTCACAGCCATAAGCCTGTATGTACAGAGTAAGTGATGAGAAAACACTTGTATGATCTCACAGCCATGAACCTGTATGTACAGAGTAAGTGATGAAAAAACACTTGTATGATCTCGCAGCCATAAACCTGTATGTACAGAGTAAGTGATGGGAAAACACTTGTATGATCTCGCAGCCATAAGCCTGTATGTAGAGAGTAAGTGATGAGAAAACACTTGTATGATCTCGCAGCCATAAACCTGTATGTAGAGAGTAAGTGATGAGAAAACACTTGTATGATCTCGCAGCCATAAACCTGTATGTACAGAGTAAGTGATGAGAAAACAATTGTATGATCTCGCAGCCATGAACCTGTATGTACAAAGTAAGTGATGAGAAAACACTTGTATGATCTCGCAGCCATAAACCTGTATGTACAGAGTAAGTGATGAGAAAACACTTGTATGATCTCAATGCCATAAACCTGTATGTACAGAGTAAGTGATGAGAAAACAGTTGTATGATCTCGCAGCCATAAACCTGTACGTACAGAGTACGTGATGAGAAAACAGTTGTATGATCTCGCAGCCATAAACCTGTATGTACAGAGTAAGTGATGAGGAAACACTTGTATGATCTCGCAGCCATAAACCTGTATGTACAGAGTAAGTGATGAGAAAACAGTTGTAAGATCTCGCAGCCATAAACCTGTATGTACAGAGTAAGTGATGAGAAAACACTTGTATGATCTCGCAGCCATGAACCTGTATGTACAGAGTAAGTGATGAGAAAAAACTTGTATGATCTCGCAGCCATGAACCTGTATGTAGAGAGTAAGTGATGAGAAAACACTTGTATGATCTCGCAGCCATAAACCTGTATGTACAGAGTAAGTGATGAGAAAACACTTGTATGATCTCGCAGCCATAAACCTGTATGTACAGAGTAAGTGATGAGGAAACACTTGTATGATCTCGCAGCCATAAACCTTTATGTACAAAGTAAGTGATGAGAAAACACTTGTATGATCTCGCAGCCATAATTCTGTATGTACAGAGTAAGTGATGAGGAAACACTTGTATGATCTCGCAGCCATAAACCTGTATGTACAGAGTAAGTGATGAGAAAACACTTGTATGATCTCGCAGCCATAAACCTGTATGTACAGAGTAAGTGATGAGGAAACACTTGTATGATCTCGCAGCCATAAACCTGTATGTACAGAGTAAGTGATGAGAAAACACTTGTATGATATCGCAGCCATAAACCTGTATGTACAGAGTAAGTGATGAGAAAACACTTGTATGATCACGCAGCCATGAACCTGTATGTAGAGAGTAAGTGATGAGAAAACACTTGTATGATCTCGCAGCCATAAACCTGTATGTACAGAGTAAGTGATGAGAAAACACTTGTATGATCTCGCAGCCATAAACCTGTATGTACAGAGTAAGTGATGGGAAAACACTTGTATGATCTCGCAGCCATAAGCCTGTATGTAGAGAGTAAGTGATGAGAAAAACACTTGTATGATCTCGCAGCCATAAACCTGTATGTAGAGAGTAAGTGATGAGAAAACACTTGTATGATCTCGCAGCCATAAACCTGTATGTACAGAGTAAGTGATGAGAAAACATTTGTATGATCTCGCAGCCATGAACCTGTATGTACAAAGTAAGTGATGAGAAAACACTTGTATGATCTCGCAGCCATAAACCTGTATGTACAGAGTAAGTGATGAGAAAACACTTGTATGATCTCAATGCCATAAACCTGTATGTACAGAGTAAGTGATGAGAAAACACTTGTATGATCTCGCAGCCATAAACCTGTATGTACAGAGTAAGTGATGAGGAAACACTTGTATGATCTCGCAGCCATAAACCTGTATGTACAGAGTAAGTGATGAGAAAACACTTGTATGATATCGCAGCCATAAACCTGTATGTACAGAGTAAGTGATGAGAAAACACTTGTATGATCACGCAGCCATGAACCTGTATGTAGAGAGTAAGTGATGAGAAAACACTTGTATGATCTCGCAGCCATAAACCTGTATGTACAGAGTAAGTGATGAGAAAACACTTGTATGATCTCGCAGCCATAAACCTGTATGTACAGAGTAAGTGATGGGAAAACACTTGTATGATCTCGCAGCCATAAGCCTGTATGTAGAGAGTAAGTGATGAGAAAAACACTTGTATGATCTCGCAGCCATAAACCTGTATGTAGAGAGTAAGTGATGAGAAAACACTTGTATGATCTCGCAGCCATAAACCTGTATGTACAGAGTAAGTGATGAGAAAACATTTGTATGATCTCGCAGCCATGAACCTGTATGTACAAAGTAAGTGATGAGAAAACACTTGTATGATCTCGCAGCCATAAACCTGTATGTACAGAGTAAGTGATGAGAAAACACTTGTATGATCTCAATGCCATAAACCTGTATGTACAGAGTAAGTGATGAGAAAACACTTGTATGATCTCGCAGCCATAAACCTGTACGTACAGAGTACGTGATGAGAAAACAGTTGTATGATCTCGCAGCCATAAACCTGTATGTACAGAGTAAGTGATGAGGAAACACTTGTATGATCTCGCAGCCATAAACCTTTATGTACAGAGTAAGTGATGAGAAAACAGTTGTAAGATCTCGCAGCCATAAACCTGTATGTACAGAGTAAGTGATGAGAAAACACTTGTATGATATCGCAGCCATGAACCTGTATGTACAGAGTAAGTGATGAGAAAACACTTGTATGATCTCGCAGCCATGAACCTGTATGTAGAGAGTACGTGATGAGAAAACACTTGTATGATCTCGCAGCCATAAACCTGTATGTACAGAGTAAGTGATGAGAAAACACTTGTATGATCTCGCAGCCATAAACCTGTATGTACAGAGTAAGTGATGAGGAAACACTTGTATGATCTCGCAGCCATAAACCTTTATGTACAAAGTAAGTGATGAGAAAACACTTGTATGATCTCGCAGCCATAATTCTGTATGTACAGAGTAAGTGATGAGGAAACACTTGTATGATCTCGCAGCCATAAACCTGTATGTACAGAGTAAGTGATGAGAAAACACTTGTATGATCTCGCAGCCATAAGCCTATATGTACAGAGTAAGTGATGAGAAAACACTTGTATTATCTCGCAGCCATAAGCCTTTATGTACAGAGTAAGTGATGAGAAAACACTTGTATGATCTCGCAGCCATAAACCTGTATGTACAGAGTAAGTGATGAGAAAACACTTGTATGATCTCGCAGCCATAAACCTGTATGTACAGAGTAAGTGATGAGGAAACACTTGTATGATCTCGCAGCCATAAACCTGTATGTACAGAGTAAGTGATGAGGAAACACTTGTATGATCTCGCAGCCATAAACCTGTATGTACAGAGTAAGTGATGAGGAAACACTTGTATGATCTCGCAGCCATAAACCTGTATGTACAGAGTAAGTGATGAGAAAACACTTGTATGATCTCGCAGCCATAAACCTGTATGTACAGAGTAAGTGATGAGAAAACACTTGTATGATCTCGCAGCCATAAACCTTTATGTACAGAGTAAGTGATGAGAAAACACTTGTATGATCTCGCAGCCATAAGCCTTTATGTTCAGAGTAAGTGATGAGAAAACACTTGTATGATCTCGCAGCCATAAACCTTTATGTACAAAGTAAGTGATGAGAAAACACTTGTATGATCTCGCAGCCATAAACCTTTATGTACAGAGTAGGTGATGAGAAAACAGTTGTATGATCTCGCAGCCATAAACCTGTATGTACAGAGTAAGTGATGAGAAAACACTTGTATGATCTCGCAGCCATAAACCTGTATGTACAGAGTAAGTGATGAGAAAACACTTGTATGATCTCGCAGCCATAAGCCTATATGTACAGAGTAAGTGATGAGAAAACACTTGTATTATCTCGCAGCCATAAACCTGTATGTACAGAGTAAGTGATGAGGAAACACTTGTATGATCTCGCAGCCATAAACCTGTATGTACAGAGTAAGTGATGAGAAAAGACTTGTATGATCTCGCAGCCATAAACCTGTATGTACAGAGTAAGTGATGAGAAAAGACTTGTATGATCTCGCAGCCATAAACCTGTATGTACAGAATAAGTGATGAGAAAACACTTGTATGATCTCGCAGCCATAAACCTGTATGTACAGAGTAAGTGATGAGAAAACACTTGTATGATCTCGCAGCCATAAGCCTTTATGTACAGAGTAGGTGATGAGAAAACACTTGTATGATCTCGCAGCCATAAACCTTTATGTACAAAGTAAGTGATGAGGAAACACTTGTATGATCTCGCAGCCATGAACCTGTACGTACAGAGTAAGTGATGATAAAACGCTTGTATGATCTCGCAGCCATGAACCTGTATGTACAGAGCAGGTGATGAGAAAACTATTGTATGATCTCGCAGCCATAAACCTGTATGTACAGAGTAAGTGATGAGAAAACACTTGTATGATCTCGCAGCCATAAACCTGTATATACAGAGTAAGTGATGAGAAAAGACTTGTATGATCTCGCAGCCATAAACCTTTATGTACAGAGTAAGTGATGAGAAAACAGTTGTAAGATCTCGCAGCCATAAGCCTTTATGTACAGAGTAAGTGATGAGAAAACACTTGTATGATCTCCCAGCCATAAACCTTTATGTACAAAGTAAGTGATGAGAAAACACTTGTATGATCTCGCAGCCATAAACCTTTATGTACAGAGTAGGTGATGAGAAAACACTTGTATGATCTCGCAGCCATAAACCTGTATGTACAGAGTAAGTGATGAGAAAACACTTGTATGATCTCGCAGCCATAAACCTGTATGTACAGAGTAAGTGATGAGAAAACACTTGTATGATCTCGCAGCCATGAACCTGTATGTACAGAGTAAGTGATGAGAAAACACTTGTATGATCTCCATTGGCGTTATCTAGAGATATCAACAGTGATACTCGGTATTTTCATTAAAAAGAGATGATGTTTTTATTTGATGATATTATGCACTTTAATTTTAGACATATTAAAATTATTCGGTATTTTGATGATTTATTTCAAAAGTTGAGTGTATGCATTTTTAACCATACCTTGACACTCAAAATCTTCAAGTTTTGATTTTAGAAATTTTAACTTATGAACTGACATATCAATGACATGCACCATTTTAATTATAGAAATGATAATGACATTAGATATTTTGATGATTCCGTCAAAAACGTGAGGTAATACATTCATGTTCATGACGATATTAAAAAGTCTCAGGCGTAGATCCAATAAAAACACATGCAATGATTACGGGGAAGATATTAGTTTATTTCACTAGTCATTCTAAACTCCAATTCAATTGTTTTATATCAGCCAAGTTTTGTAAAGTCGTCATTCGGCTTTCAATGTCGCTTTATGGTGACGACGTTTATCAAATACAAATTTGATAATTAGTGAACTTTATTTTAGAAAGTGTTTTTACGATGTAGATTTATCATTGTCGTCCTTAATTTTAAAGCTCCTCCCAAGGCGACCTTGACCCCAGCAGTCACGGCCGTTCGAGGGGTCATATTTTACGACTGCAAAGTTGAGGGTGACCAACCGCTCGTGGTCACGTGGGAGAAAGATGGCAAGCCATTGGACCTTTCAAACGGGAAGTACGTGCAAATCCCAGGAACCAGCGGAAGTCACAAGCTTCTAATTAACCAGGCCACTTCCGCTGATTACGGAAGATACTCGTGCATAGTGAGAAACAATAAGGGTACAGCAAAAAGCGAGTCCCTCGGTGAGTTTATGTAAAACTATCCTCAAAAGTGTTTGCCCAATATTGTACAATCGCATCACGTCAAACAATATAAAATAGATATGTATTTTCATTGTGGATGTATTCCCCCCACTATATTCCAAATTCCAAATTACTTTATTTTTTACCACTTTAGAACTTTTATCATTAACTTTATTTGGGTGTCTATGACCTATTCTAAATCTTATTCCCCCATTCATTGCAAATAACTAAGGCATAGGCCCCACGTCGGCGACATCACCCAATGGTGGAAGCAGACGTTAAACTTTAACAACAACATTGTAGATGGATAATCCTACATTTCTTTATCAAAACATACCATATCCTCATAAGTCAAGTAGAAATAATGTAAGCTACATTTCACCCACAGCATATGGAGATATCGGACCCGTGACCTGTGATAAGACATTCTCTTCTTGCACGTATACCGTATGTGGGTGAGTTTCAAAGTATGTTATTATAACATTTTATGTAATATCTAACCTTTCCCTCTTACCTCGAAACACGACATTTTCGATTTTAATTTCTTCATGGTAGGAAGGCTCCAAAGAACCTAAAAATTCATTGTCTTTGCACTAAGATGCGCAAGTAGGTGAACAATATTACGGTATGCAGCTGTAGATAATAAAACTCTTTCAGAAATATTCAACGTTTCACTTTCATAACGTAAGTAATTGATTCAAATTGAAATTAATTGTTAAGATGAACCATCATACTTTATTATTTTGAAATGTAGTAATTTAGATTCTCCTCCTTGATTGAAAAAACTGAAAACAAAAGCCATTTATCATGAACCTTACCAAAACATTAATATAAATCTTGCTAGAGGCAATATTGATAAGCAATAAATGATAGTCTGAGATGAAACATTCATGTCAGAGTTCTTTTTCGATAAACTAGGGTATAGATTCCCAAAAATCTTAACAGATTCCATGGGTAATCTCATGTACGTTTCTCCTCGGTTGTAAGAAACCAACTCAAATTCAAATCTTCAGTGCTCCGAGTTTTCTTCCAAGAAATGAATCGCGGAATTCCTCTGCACAACGGTCTGAGAACAACCCTTAAACATGTATGTTCTTACATAAGTCAATCGCAAGGCCACTGGCAATTCTTTTGGTATCAAAAGCTAGGAGCAGGTAACTCCTGTGAACATTTCCTTCTACACGATAACGACATTCGTCTCTTTAATTGCGATGATGTGATTTGACCACTTATTATTAGGTATTTTGCAGGCTGTTGTTAGACCGTTTGGAGAGAAAACATTCTAACGAGGTGATATCCCTGTGGAGGCAATATTTACAATCTTTCAATCCTCAAAACACTGTTTGATGAACCACCTTGCCCACAGAGAGCTTTTATTAAGAATTTTCTTTCAGAAATTAATGAAAAACTGCGCGATGATAACACTCTTCTATAGGTACACGCACCCTCACAGCGTTGATACCTTATTTGCTTAACCACCATTGCTGTCTCCTTTACAAAATCAGGAAAATTTTAAACGAATCCAGGCTATTGGTAGAGATTTATTCGAACGCATACTCTATGCTGTGTACTATCTAGAACCTGTTTTTCTGTTTCAGGGCTCACTGCCAGAGTGACTGTCTTGCAGACCAAACTCCTGTGTATGGAAATGGGGAGTACGCCTCGGTGAGAAGCTCTTTATTTAACATCTATCAGATTCAGTTCATCTCATTGCCATTGATTGCACTTAAGGGTTCTTCTTTAGAAATGAAATACTAACTTATCTAGTTGATATCTATTAATAGAGTTAAGGAAATAGAATTGACATGATGATAGTAATTTTTCAAATGATATTGCAAAATTAACTTCGTCATTCTATTATCATGCTGTGTTTTTTTTTATCTTTACAATCTTCACGTCAGTAAATTTGTTTTAAAGAAATAATTTGAAAGAAATCTTCTATTTTTTAGGGTTTTAAACATATAGATATTTTTCATTGCTTCATGTCTTGTGTTTGTTATTATTTTACCCCCACTACAACGAAGTCAGGGGTATTAAGCGCTCAGCGTGTTTGAGCGTCCTGCGTCCGAAATCGTTTCTAAAGCATTATAAACTTTGAAACTTGAAATTCCGTATGAAATGTGGCTTCTTTTCTGACGATGTACCTCGTAGGGGTAAAGGCTCTGAGATTCCATTTTGGGCTGAAGATATAACGAAAGTCAGAACAACTACAAGATATATGTTTCCTGTTATGATCTTTACTCTCAACTTTGGACATAGATAACATCCATTGAATGTGATTCGTATTCGTCGATACGATTGAAAACGGTTATTTTCAATAGTTATAAAGTACGGACAAACTACAGGCGGGGGTATATCTTAATAATGTCGTCTTGTCCAGTTTGGTAATACTGAAACCACAACTTAAGTCAGCTTCCAAACATAAGTCGTGAAAATATTGGTTGATAAAATCTTAACAAAAGGAAGATGGAATATTGAACATTAGGCAATGTGATCTATTGAAAAAATTAAATGTTATCAATTGCAAGACAATATTTTTTATTACAAAAGCAGATTTTAAACAAAAGAATATTGTCACAATCATTAGCTAATATAAGTTGCATCGATTATTTTAGTTTTCTGTACAAGCTCTGACGCCCTCCGTCAGAAATCTTATTGAGGTTATAACTTTCCTAACACTGATCAACGCTTAGCAACAAGGCTAAACCAGTGATGGAGACTGGCGCGATTTATGTCTTGCGGGGAAAGCTGAGAAGTAACACTTAAACTAATGTTCTAGTCGTCCTCCATCTGCCGGACAGCAATCCACAGCGGAGTTCTTCCTGAACATTCCTCGGGCACCGTTGTCTGGGAAAACAACGGACTTCAGACGCAATTCACACCTGCCACTGCTCATGGCATTACCTCACTGACGTAAGTATGAAGAAGACATCGAATGTCTTATCCCGCTTCTGAAATCACTGAAACCAAGCAGGTGATTCTAAAACGCCGGTTCTTTATCTTGCTTTAAAGCTTTAATTGTGTATGTAATTGACACAAACTGTGTTTCCTACGAATTTGACTTCCATGTAAAATTTCGAATCAATGAACACCATCCCCATCTATTTAAAATAGACCATTTATATTTGTATTACCCCAATTTTCTTGTGAATTAATATGAAATATTCAATGTATTCAAGAACAACTATTTTGAAAAGTGCCAATAATCAAGTGCTTCACTGTTGTTATTAACTAAACCGACGATGGTGGACTAGAGCAAATTTGCAAGTATTCACGTTTGCTTTATGTTATGTACAGCTGCATCCCAGAAGTTTGTTCACTACTTAGGAATAGAAATCTGGAACTCTTATCATCGTCAGGTCTGAGTTTTAAATGTTCGAATGTTGGTATCAAGGAAAATGAACAGAAGAGGTAAAATATTCCAATTGAATATTTTGCACACACAAAAAGCCGACCTGAATTGAATGACAAACAGTTATCATAAGTACATTCATCTTGTTTTATCAGCGTAATTGAATCCGCTGATCGAGCTCCTTCCATATACCCTGATATCCTTTAGGCCAAAAGCCTCGTATCGCTAGCTATCTAACCATCCACAGCGGCACAACCCGGATGGAAAATTCCCTTAAGTTCAAAAGAATAGCTTCAAGCTCCTTGGATAACGACATTTATTAGATGAAATAAGGCGTAACGGGAATTTGGCTCAAAAGAGATCAGGGTATATGGACAGAGCTCGATCAGTGGATTCAATTAAGCTGATGAAGCAGGATGAAATACATTAAATGATTATTTTTAAGAATATGAGTAATTTTTATCTTTTGACGCGCTTTATCTATTTAGGAAATTAAGAAAAGGCCTTTTCGACCTTTTGACCTCTGGCAGCATCAACGAAATGCCAAAAAATCTAGAGATTAGAATACGCTTTAGTAAACGCAAATTTCAATTTTATTGACGGAAACTAAAAACTTCTGATTTCCTTTTCCCCACGCAATAAAACCTTAACAGAACATGCTTATGATACTTGCAGGAACCTATTTCGGTGAACAAAGTTTTGTGACGCGCCTAAACAATTATCCTTGGTTGCATTCAGATGTACTAATTCTTCACATTTACATCGTTAACAGATTAGCCAACCCTTCTACTGCAGTGAAACCATTCTCATTGGATCCAAACAACGTATAAGGCGGAAATAAAATTTATAAAACTTCCTTCTTAAGTTGTGATTTTGATATGAGAAATTTGTGCCCTGGAAGTCAGAGATAAGCATTCTTTATTATATAACTGCCGCTGAAATACTGGGCTCTATCATCACAAATAAACCAAGTTATTATATTTCAAATGGTGAAATATGCCATTCATCGGTGAAAATAAAATCCGTATTTTTAATGAGTGAAATAAAAATGGCATTCTACTCATTGAAATACTGCAACAATCATATGACGTTTCTGTGACGTCAAGAAACAACTGATTTACGTCATGTAAAGGCGCGCTAGTCAAGCGATTTAGTTACTCCATTCATATAGTTAAACGCACTAGTGCACACCAATATTTCTTTAACACAGCGAATGCACACTCAAGTAATCTACCTCGTAAGTTATTTAACAAATATTTACGTATTCAAGTAGTAAAGTTGATTTTTAAAGACCGGAAGTATTTAATGTTACGTTACAATAAATCCGCATGAACTACGATATCGGATATATTAAGATTTTGCTGATAACCAAAAAAGCGGAAACGGCAACCGCTTTGGTCAATCTAATAGCAATGCTAATGCTGTGTTATTAAATCGGTTTATTTACAACATTGCTTTCATAAAACATAATTCATTATTTGTTCTCAGTTCAGAGGTTAGGTAAATTCAACAGCTGCACATAATAATAGTTCAGCCGCTTTCAACTGTCTATAATTTATCCGTTTTGTGCACAGCTAACCTTAGATTTGTTATATGTCCAAGCTGACAGCGGCTGTCTAAATTTTTTCATTGTTGATTGCAGGTCAATTGTAAAGAATTTTAAGTATTTCATTGCATCGATAGAAAGCTTAAGTGAATGCATAAGTCCTCTTAAACCTTAAACTAGCCAATTTAAACCGTAAAAGCGTGCACTAGTGCCTTTAAGATCATTAACTTTACGATGTATATCTAATCTCGTGAAGTAGAATATCATATATTTACACTCGAAGCTGTGCAACTCGTGAAAATATCATTTCTACTTCAATCGATGAGATATACATGGTATTGGACGAGAAATGTCAAATATCCTCCATTTATCAGTCACTAATGAAATTAACATTGGTACATGTACGTGTTTAGTCGCTTGTGATTGATAACAAAAAGGTTCTGACGTCATCAACCAGTGCTCTTATGTAATGACACGCGCATGACGGAATGTTGTTGCTTAGGTGACGGACTCTTTCAGGGGCTGACTAAACGTAAATGCGCTTCGATTTTCGTAAAAGATACAATTTTCAATTACATAAAATCAATACAAAATTTTCTTTTCTCGATAACAAACATATTTATCTTATAATTATCTCGTTTGGCAGAAAAATTATATATTCGAGGCTTTTCTACTCATTGCACATCCTTATTGTTGTTGAAAGATTGTTACTAAATCCAAACATTTCAGAAACTGCATGAAAGAACTATAAAGTTAACTATAAAGTTAACAGATTATAGTAGTCATCTCTAAGAGACGAACAAAAGCTCTCAAGCAACATTCTTTGTAAATGCAGTTGCAGTGAGACTATATTTTTGGGTAATTTCAAAATCCCTTGAATTTAAGCGCTTACGATTTTCTCTACATTTACATATTTTACTTTTGTCAAAACAATTGTTGTCTCACATTTACATCTGTCTTCTATTTTCTAAACACTAAGCTCAGGTAAAGCGACCCGTACAAATGGTTTCAAGATAAAAGACAGCTCAGTTTGAAACAGTTTCTGATTGGTCCACGTGACCCTAAACAAATATCCATGTACACCGTCACCGAGGGATGATAACTTCTTTATACCAAGATAAAAGACCGCTCAGTTTGAAACAGTTTCTGATTGGTCCACGTGACCCTAAACAAATATCCATGTACACCGTCACCGAGGGATGATAACTTCTTTATGCCAAGATAAAAGACCGCTCAGTTTGAAACAGTTTCTGATTGGTCCACGTGACCCTAAACAAATATCCATGTACACCGTCACCGAGGGATGATAACTTCTTTATACCAAGATAATTGACCGCTCAGTGTAAAACAGCTTCGCCGAATGCAAAACGGACTTTGAGAAAATAATCATGATTCTGTGTTTCTGGTCGCCCGTAAAAGAGAATAGGGAACACTAGGATAACGTGATTAACCCCTCAGGGAAAGGAAATGCCTTTGCATATATGCACCAAATGTGTATAGAGAACATTAAATTTGATACATGCTTAGAGTAATTAATACATATTATTTTCCACGAATTAGATGAAAAACCATATATAATAGTAGGTGTTTTATAATATGTACAACTGTATTAAGACATAGATTTTTAATTTCGCCCAATGGTGAAAAATTGTGAGACTCAGCTGTCTCTTTAAATACAGTTTTGGTACCGCAAAGATCTTTATACAGCTTAAACTTCAAATTTAGTCGTGGGAAAATCATTAGTTGTGAGTTATTTTTCTCTTCCAAAGTTTACAAATAACGTGAAAAGAAAGTGGACGACTCTATATAATATGACTAACTTTTTAATTGGCTTTTGAATAAACTTTTATTATTTTATTCATCTGCAATATAGAAAAGTATATATAAAAGTACATATACAAATATATATAAAAATAACAATTGACTCAACACGAAGACTCTGAAAGAGATAATTGAAATCATACCAGCAAAATGATAAATCAGTTGTATTTTACATTATATTGGGGACTGATACCATTGAAGTCCGTATGTTTGCTGTTAACTTTCATGCATTCCATTTGGCCTGCAAATGACAAAAAAATATATTTATGAGAGTTGAAATTCATTATTTTTAGATAGTGCTGCATCAAAATATCGAATCTGCACTATATTAACTGATTTAGGCAGAATAGGCAGAATTTTCTGATTAGGAGTAGCCGTAAGTAGCTTCAATTACAATCTTGGTTTTATCAATGTATGATCGTTCACAAACCTTTTCCCCTTGATATTTTTGCTTTTGCGAACACGATATAATTCTTGATAACAAAAAAATATCAATAAAATGTAAGAAAGCAGATGGAAGATCTCAAGATATAACTATTCACATCATGGACCATCATTTAGATTCAAATCGGAAAATAGATACATTCATAATAACAACAAGGGACCAAAAGCACATCCACGTCTGACACCTTGTATCTCAAAGACATAAAAATATGTAAAACCTAGTCACAGTCAACACTTAAATACTATTGCACATGTGATAGCTAACTTACTTGACGGCCATTTATGTCAAAGGGATTCCAATATCATGTTTGTTCCAAAAACTCAGAAGTTTGTTCTCAATAGCTATACATAGGTTCTTTTTTGTCAATTCTGGTCAATTGAAAAAATAATGTCACTGTGCTGTTCACAGGTCTGTTGGGTTAAAGGTTTAAAATTCTTCATTCCTCGAGTCATTTATATAATCCGCATATCAGATGCAGAAAGATTGAGGGCTGCACTCAAAGAGCATAATTCTTCTCTATATCGTTTGATAAATAGAAGATATTATATGAGTGTCCTTGACATACTATATTTACGACACGAGTGCTTAGTATTAGTATTTCCCGAGCGAGAGCGAGGCACGAGTGTCGTTATCATAGTATGTCAGTATGACACCAATATGATATTCTGGCTATTACCGAAGTCGCGACATCAAAGAAAAATCAACCGCCAAGCATAGGCGGTTTAGGAACGCAACGTCATAGTAGAACTGTAACGTGAAAGCATTGTTTATAATGTGACGTCACAATGTAAAAGTGATATTCTGCCCTAGGGCATCGTATCAAAAATATGCACCCAGATATGATTTCCTTCGTAGGTAAAGTTTATATGATATGTTGGAGGACTGTTCATTTTTCTGCTTGGTCAAGACAGATGGTCTGAGACAATGACCAAACGTTAAGTTGACCGCGGAAAACGTCACTTGAGAAAATTACAATCAGTGCGCTGTCCACGTAGTTTTTTCTTTTTGATGAAGATTATATCTTTATTATGATATGATTTGAAGAGTGCTTTCTGATTGGCCAAGACAGATGGTCTACGACAATGTTCTTGTTCGATGTTTACTCTTTTACAGGTAAGTGATGATGAAAAGAATTTTGATGATTAACAAAATATCACCCTTGTGTCTTCATATATCAAATTTGTCAACACTCGTTGATTAAAGTAAAATATCATAAGTAAGTCTCTAACTTGTTTATGATAAACCCTTTTCTAAAGGCAATTCTTTAGAAATTCGATATTTTGAATATACACGTTTAAAACATTTCGACATTTCAGATGTTCCAACAAAACATTCCCTGATGAGCTACAAAACAACTCTAAAAGCTCGCACAAATATCTAGAGTTATGTGATTTCTTTGTGAACTATTATTCTTATAAACTACATTTTCTACAAATATAAACATGTAACAGGTTTAAATCGCGTAAAAAGAAGACATCCTATTGGCGAATTTAAGAAATCAATCAAGATTATCACCACTGATCTATAATATGTCATAAATAGGAACACCCTATATCAGAGTCTTCCGATATAAATAAATATAAATAATATATATTGTGTCAAGAGATAGCTTTGCGAAAATTGAAAGCACGGTATCTTTTTTACACAAATATTGAGTTTGAACATGGAAGAGCTGTTTTCAACTTATGAGATGATTTCGTAATCTTAATTCGTTTTATATTTTCAGCTTGAAGAAATCTGCAAAATGGAATTTCGAATGATGTTGTTCCTACTTTGCCCTTTTTTTGGGGGACAATTTTCCAGTGTTTCTAATAAGGAACGAGAAATTGAAATACCAGTAAAGCACGTCCTCGGTATTCTGGGCTGTAAAGGACACTGTGAAAAGAGGAGAGGATGTGTTGATGTCAGATACTCTCCACCCTCTCTGTCATGTTCTCTCCTGTTCAAAACAGTTACCAAGGTCAGTATGAAGGTGAAATAAACAAAAGACAACGCAACTAAAAATACAAATAAGAGAAACTTAACTATGTATTTAAGATTTTTAAATGAATTATGATTTTATGAAAATATCAAGAATGTTAAACATAATATTTTTTTTAAACCAAATAAAAATTAGAATTCGATGCATCATTATTTCGGAAATCAACTCTGAATAAAATCGAATCTTCTGCAATTTAAGCATAGTGAGAAAATTAAAGTAAAAAAATTTAAAAAATCAAATAAAAATTAGAATTCGATGCATCATTATTTCGGAAATCAACTCGGAATTAATCGAATCTTCAGCAATTTAAGCACAGTAAGAATATTTCAAATTAACTTCGAGAAGCACATGGCACATTGAAGTACATTCTTTTTTTGTTCAGGCTGATGACTGTTGCCGCCTCCACTTTTGTACTGAAAGATTTCTTGAAACAAGGAAAAAAGGCAAGGAAGCAATCATCGAACAATATCAAGGTAAATAAAAATTCATTTAATAATGTCCCCAGAATATGTATGCTTCTGTGGGAATTTGTTAGTTCAACATGCTTACAATGCTTCGAAATCACTGACGTTATATGACTGAGATTATATCATTATCCCTTGATGTCTAAATGTTAAGGAACATTTAAGAAGCTTGATTTCTATAGTTCTATCCTTCTATAAATGGTGGCCGTTGTAGAGGATTCCCTTTATGTTTAAAATATTTTAATTTTTTTTACTTTTACATATTTTGTGTTACAGGAAAAATAAAGAAAATCATTTATTAAACAATCGTCACATACATAAAGATACAAGAAAGCCACGGTTGGCTATTACATTTTAAAAAAAAGAAATTTGAATAACGTTATTTTCCAAGTAATCAGTGTAAAGTTGACCAATATTAAAAAAACTTTGCTTCAGTTTTGGTTGAAAAATATATCGAAATAAGTCGTAATAATGTACAATTTCATGTTTCTATCTAGACTAGTATTCATCTATGATTACACTTTTTCACTTGTAAAATGATTTCATTTACAGAATTACTGTTTTTTCCGTTCATTCCCAGTATAACAATGTTATTAGTAAATTCTAATTTCAGTTGAAAAGAGTTAAACCATACTTCTATATCCTTTACGTCTAAACTGATATTCTAACTGAGTGCCATATTTAGACATGAATCAGTGAATATAATTATATTTAGGAGATACCTTTAATGCAAAGAAACTACTAAAAAGAGGTAAAATATGTTACCTTAGGAAGGTAACCATAGTAATTTTTATTATCATTTTCAGATTTCCTTTTAGATAGGCTGAAAGGGAAAAGTGAATCTCGCGAACAATCACTCGGTTCAGTTGGTAAGTAATTTCGTTGTTCGACGAAAAACCCATATTTTTCCATGCCATGCTTTGTATAGCAATTTGACAAAGGTTTTGATTGATATTTGAAATTCATTCAAATAAACTGGCAGTATATTTTGACTGGTATTGCAAGTTTTCTAAATCAAATCATTTATTTTCCAAAAGGTCAAAACAAACGTTATAATTGACTCATTTCTTCACAGGTGCGCAGTTACGCTTTGTCCTTTTAAAGAAATATTCAAACTGTCACGTCAAGGGCGACAAGGCGAACATCATTGTGAAGAGTCAAGGCCCGACCTGTAAAGTCAAGAACACTCTGGGCTTTCAGAAAGGAAGAAGTTACACATGGGCAGCCAGAACAATTTATTGTGGGGTAAAGACACCCTCCTTCGTATGGTCTTTAGCATTTGTATCAAATAATAAGAAGTATCCAAAAACAAAATTTCAATATGAAAGAAAAGGGGATTCTTATAGATATATTGTTCCTGGTCTTAAACGGAGAGGAATTAGTTTGCCTTCAAATACTGCCTTTAAATTTCTGCTTCAAACCTCCACTCTCCATGTGTTTGATATGATTAATAATCGATCTTTGAAAACTTTGAAACTAAGACGCGAAGTTGATGAGACCTACCTCAGAGTTTTCCTTTCAGGCCATTGTCACCTTAAGTTGATTTTTAATGATATGAATATTGAAACATGTTGAATATGATCACATCAAGCTATAGTCGCCTTTGGGCCATACTGTGTTGTGGGATTTGTAGTTGCTACACCTGCCTTGTAGTCAGTTGAAACAGAAGGGTGTTGTCAACCGGAGGCTATCATTTAATACAATGAACAACACGAAAATGTTGAATATTGACATCTAGAGTTATTCATTGATTCTAATTGTACCTGTCAATAAAACAACAACATTTCGAATGATCTTTATTTGAGCCATAAAAGTTCGGACTTAAGTAGAGAGTGTGTTTGATTGATTATTATGTTGCTATGCCAGCTGGAGCTTCCATGCTCCTGGTAGGGACACCCAAGCTGGACAGGTCGACGGGTAGAAGCCAGACCAAATTTGAGTCCTTCTAAAACCTGCAATTTATCTCTCACTATGCCTTTCTTCCGTATTTTCCCTAATCCTTTCGACCCTTTTCTCCCTTGTCTGTCCACTCTCTTTTGGATGCTTGTCATCCACGTGTTTTATAACTGAAATATTGTTCAAAGCACGTTAAACCCCAACTCGCTCACTCAAAACACAATTCATCGCTAACAATCCTAGTGTTATGATTCCTCGTTTGCCATTCAAAAGAACAATTTGGTTAATTTGATCATTTGTGTTCTTCAGTTATTGTCTTAGATATCTAACATCTAAAAAAAAAAATATGGTAAACACTGTAACATGAAATATTTTGATGCATGATCAAATATGACCTCGACAAATTGCATATGCGGATTCGGAAAGGATGGAATGAATTGGTTTTGGCGATTGGTGCTCCTTGTACATCTCTTTCTGAATGATAGCTTGAGCTACTAATATAATCTCTATAATCTTTCTTTTATTGAATGCTACAAATGGTAGGCTCCAATCATCACAGCTTCATTTATTAGGTTTTATCTTCAGTTTCTATGCAATATTAGAAAATTGTCGATATCCTAGTTCATGCAGATTTAAAGGGACGCTGTATTCATTACTTATGGTCTTTAGGGTAAGCTGGGGAGGTACATATTTTTCACATAACTAATATGTATATCACCTGAGGTCGGATCGATAGTGACATCGAGAGATCTTTACTATCAGTGAGTGAGTGAGTGAGTAGGGGGTTTAACGTGCTCTTAACAATATTTCAGTTATTAAACACGTGGATGACAAGCATCCAAAAGAGAGTGGACAGATCAGGGAAAAAACGATCGATAGGATGAGGGAAAAGACGGGAAGAAAGGCATAGTGAGAGATGGAAAGCGGGTTTTAGAACGACTCAAATTTCGTCTGGCTTCTACCCGTCGACCTGTCCAGCTTGGGTGACCCTATCAGGAGCATGTAAGCTCCGACTGGCATAGCTCTCGGGGTCTCTGAAGCACGCAAACCACCACACCACGATACGGTATTGAGTCCAGTGGTGGCACTATCTGTGCATTGTTTACTTAATAGAAATATTGGCGTGCACCAGATTTCATACCATCGATTTCTCATTAGTTAACAATATCCAAAGATCTCACATGGGAGAAGTAAGGATTCTTAAGATAATATTTTCATATTGAAATCAAACAAAAGATAACATAAAGCAAACAAAAGAAAGGTTTATCTTATACTTATCAAGCTTTATTTATTACTTTATGAGTTTGAAACATCAACCACATGTGTAAAGACTAGAAAATTTAAAAATTAAATTATCTTCCTCATTTACACTCAAATGAATAATTCTATCTCTCGATGTCTGAGGGTTTTCGATTAAAATGGACTAATCGTAAATATATGTCTAGTAACTTGACAAAGTTTCATTTTTAAGGATTCTAAAAAAACACTATCTATTGCATTCACCAGCTAAGAAACGCTAACCTGTAATTCACCCAAGCAAATGCAGCACATATCTTCCCTATAATAAGATACCAATTACTGCATTTACTCATTTTCCTCTTGTTGTGTTCATGCTCCCCATGTTGCTATGTGTGTTCATACTTTACTACTCTGGGATCTCAGTGACAAACATTCAAATTGTTTCTAAAATCCATTTGTAAGAACGGGTTGTAAATTCCAATATTCGGACAATACGAAAAGTAAATATCCAGATACCAAGATAAAACAGTATCTGTTAACCATTCTGTAAAATCGGAGGTGGCTGAAGTCATTGAATTCACGCTAGCGTGGGGTTTTATGATTTGAGCTTCCTCAGGGGTGAGAAAAGGTGTATGTTGAAATTAAACAATCCCTGGGATACGCCGCAGTTGTTTTGCAGTTTATTAATGATGAATTCGTTTCTACAGTAATATGCATGACTCTCTCTTCACACACTACGCTTCCCCTCCCCCCCCCCCCCTCCAAATCGCTACAAGACTGTTATACTGACGCAACTCCCCGACCATCTGTTGGGAGCCTTGATTGTTAGACTTGTGTTTTCATCCCTCTTCCGGACCTGAATCCTGAAACAACACGAGTGTCATACAATCAGATTCTCCGCAGAAAAGTATTTCGAATCATATGTTTTACGCTACCTTCTGTTTACATTCGAGCAACTTCTTGAGGATCTGGAATATTCAACTAGCGTGAAAATGTGCAATATTGCCTGCAGTCTGGGGGCCAATGTCATAATTCATTGATTCAATATTCGTGACGTGTGCTGTTGTTGCATTTCAAAAAAAAATTGCAATTCCAACCATATTTCGAAATAATTCCTAAATGGCATGTGCAATATAAATCAGATGTGTATGAGAGGCATTGACTACTTTCTGTTAGCATGACCCGACACATTGTTTTACTTGAGCCTATTGCAGACGTGGAGTACGCTGAACATGCAACCAAGCATTGCCATTTAACACCTGGAGGAATTTGTCGCCGATGCAAGAAAAGGACTACTCTACCGAAAATTTTGACAAACTATTTCCTCGCCGGCCAAAGAGTTTGTACGGTAATTTCCTCTCCATACGGTCTTGCTCATTCTCTGAACAGAGGTAGCTCCTTCATATATTCCTCAACTAACCTCATTTTTAACAGGAGCTCTTCCGGAAGGTTTACCTAACGGTAAAAAATGAAAGATAACTACATTGCAATCTATATATTTGTTGATATTGAGGCCTGTGCATCGATGCAGTCGCTACATAAGGCGATTGTGTCCTGTAAAGTAGACTTAAAATGCAGAATGCTAATTCGAATAAAGTTAAACTTTACCGAGGCATATGGGAATAACTGAGGTTTTTGAATGACAACTTTCGAAACGGTGTAGCTGACTGCACAACTAACCTTTGATTGCTTTCAATTAGGGTTCTCCATTTATAGTCCGGAAAACGCTCCTATTGGGGCAGAGGTTAGTATGGGGCATTCTCATGGAGTAACTTCTGTGGAGAGAATGGGTCTTACTACTTCATTAAAGAAATACTTAGTATCAGTATTATAAATTCAATTACAAACCTACATTTTGTTTGATAGAATGTACATGTGTATGTCGTCATAGTCGATATCCTTGACGTCATCAGGTATCCCCTTGAGCTCCTTCTCTCCAGGGTAGTAGAACGTCCTCTCGCGACTCACATAGCGCACTACCAGGCGGTGGTCTGATAAACATGGTTTGTAAAATTTAGTACTCCGCATTTCTGTTAAAAAGAGATCGTGACACCTTTTTGTGCTATACAATAGAATCGGGACAACCATAAATAAAAAAGCTTCTAAAGGGCAATCGAAACAGACAAAAATGGCAATGTTTTGCTTGGACAAATCGCTCAATGGAATTCCCAGGCAGTCGTATGTTCTACAATATTTATTGTTTCGTTTCCATTGGAGAAGCGGAGATTTGAGGACCGCCTCCGAAAATATTTTTTTATTTAAGTGTAGTTATGTACATATAGATTTTTATGAAGATAATTTGGATCTATAATGTAAAAAAACAGTATCATCTGCGTAAAGGAAAAAAAACCCTTGTCGAACACCTTTGTAACACAGGAATTCAACTGAAACAGCATTTATATAATAATTTATTAACTTTGGATTCAATTTGATGATACATATTTTCATAAGAGTGAAAAATCTCCCATCAAAACCATATTTCGCTAATTTATGCCAAAACCCAATGCTTCATACTTAATTATATGTTTTGTTGAAATTTTCCAGATACAGTGTTTCATACATGTTATTAATCATTCAAATCACTTACCAATGAACAAGACTATCTAGGAAATTTGGGAATGGGACCAAATTGCATTAAAAAAGAACGTTCATCCTACCTATTGTCCTGGTCCAATTTTATATCCAGTATTCTGCCTGCTTTATTAATGTGAGTCAGGAGCTTCTTGTTACGATGCAGCTTCTCGTTCATGTCAATAACGAAGATATCTCCTGTTCTGACATCGTACGCACAAATACTGACCTCTTCCTCTGTGAGATAAATACAATACATAATCGCCAAAAATAACCTTTAAGGTTTTATACCATAAAAGGGAATAAAATCAGTATTAGGTCGACGCATCATCAGATCAGATTTAAGAAATTGCTATTCAATAATCCTTTCTGTTCATCACATCAACTTTTAAAATGGCTATTAAGAACTGTTTATAAGATGTCAAAGGTAATGTAGAAATAGCTACTGTTCGAGTACAATGATAAATTTTGAAAATGCAAAGAAATTCGCAAATGAAATTGCCTGAAACAGACTACAATTCCGAGTTAAATGTTAAATCTTTGTTAGGATTATTCAAGCTGATTAATAGTCATAAAAAAATAATAAATACATAAATAAATAATAATTAATAGTTATGAAAAAAGGGAAATAATCAGTAATGAAAATTCAAATCACTCGATAGTTTGCCATATATATCTTCATCCTCTCTATCTATCCTTTTGCAGTCGCTCGGATGATATAAAATTCACAGCCGTATGTTCAATGGAAACTAAAGACATTTGCATAACAGTAAATCGGAAATTAACATAATCGGTATGTTGTCCTAGAGAACCTCCCAAGTGTTTATCATACATGAATATAAAAATTCTAGAATATATTCAAAGTTGAAGATTAAACTTGCCAAAAAATGTCAGAAGGATCGTATATGGTTGTATACCCTCCCTGGTAGAGTCGAAATCGACAACGCCATATTGGTTACATCCTACGACACGCTTCCTGATTACGTCCTTCTGGAGACATTTCAGGGAGGTTCCTATTTTACTCCACTTTCTTCTCATCATATTGTATAGGTAAGTCCCCGTTTCGAATGCCACGACGATAGTTTTCGCAGTTAAACATTTGGTTGCTGAAACAACTTTTTATTCAATTTTATATGTTTTCATGGTTAATGAAAACAAATTAAAATCAAGAAAATGAACGAAACATCAATCTACAAGAGAGAGGATAAAATTCAGGGCAACACTGAGGTGCTGAAACGGTCATTGTTTAGATAGGGAGCTGCCATCAATGTGTACCTTGAAAACGAAGGTGGAGAACTAAATATCATTCTACCGGATAAAAGGTAAATTTAAGGACAACACTGATGTGCTGAAAAGGTCATTGTTTGGTTAGGGAGCTGTGGGCAATGTATACATTGAAAACGAAAGTAGAGAAGGCAATGATATAATCTCTGAAGCTCTGAGCCAAAATACATTGGAGCAATTTATGTGATTTATACATGCGAACTGTTTGAGGTTCGGACAGTGTAATGACGTCCGATATTTCAAATACTGTATATTTCATAACTACCTGAAGAAATGAAAGTTATAATCAGCGAACCAATTTATCAAAAATCGAATGTCATATATCATTTCTATGTCAATTTGCAAAATTGTTTGTAAATAAAGCGCAAATAATGGTTTTATATGCAAATTGCATTTGGCCAGAGGTTCGGACACTTCAATTTGAGACAGTTGCACCTAATATTTTCAAGCGTTTCCAAATCTGCAGTGAACAGTCGATGTCCAATAACATTTTAGTATTTCGGAAAAATTTAATTAATTTTTCACAGCTACTGAAAATGCTTTCTAATGTGAACTCTCGAACATGACGCATGCTTCGTTATAGAATGGTGAATATTGAATATCATTTGTAGGCATTCGACGCAAAAACGACGTTAGCACTAAACCGTATGTAACCCTGTTAAAATCATTCTGTTTGATCATATGTGTTATTCGTACGTTTATTCATGTTACCTAAACTTGTGTCGTTTAAATAAAAACATTAAAAGAACACCTTCATATCATCTACCAATATTTGGAAATGTTCTTTGGTTGATTTTCTTTATTTATGAATGCCGTTAATTATTTCTTTGCGCTTTCTTTATTTTCTGACATGAGAGACAACATTTATACAGAAACACATATTTCGCCAGATTCTTTCCCTTATTTGTACCTACAGGCTGTAGTTCGATTCGAATTGTAACCTGCATTTAACTGTTTATGTAATGAAATAAGTACAATAACATACTGAAAGTTCATATTATAAACAAAGAGATTGTAGGAATTGCACAAACTATTGCATTATCTTCTAGTAAAACTTGTACGAAGTACGGGCGACTTTGGATGGCGTACTAACCTCGATCAGTGGTCACTAGCACATGCCTTCACAAACACATGACGTCACAATCTTTAAGTATGACGTCATAATGCTAGCGGTGCGGCAGCAGCGGTAGTCTAGGATGCTTTTTATTTGACTAAATTCTATGAGTGATAAATTAATTTACTAAATTCGGTCTAATTACTTTTTTATGAAACTCTTGAATGGTATCGGTACTTAACTTACTTCCGCTCGTTGAATACCAAACAATTCACTTGTTTCATAAAAATGTTATTAAACTGGACGTCTAGTATTCTCTATACATCTCATAAATGGCTGTTGGACTCATAAATGGCAATTGGAGGAAGGGAGAAGGGTAACATCATTAGACATCATTGCAAGAAACACATCATAATAATAAGAACAACAACAACAACAATAATAATAATAATAACAACAATAACAATAATGATAATGATGATAATAATAATGATAATGATGATGATAATAATAATAAATCCTTCTTTGGTTGATTAGTACGAGGCATTAAAATTTTCATCTTATTTTCACAGAATGAAAATACAGGAAAAAGGAAAATCTCCTACCTGGAGATGTTACGCTCGGGGTTTGAACATGAGTCCTTTCGGTAGCATCATATTGAGATGAAGTGACCTTTTTTCGGTTATTTTGACAGTAAGCGAGAGTGACGACTCCGTGCTTGCTTATTCTGCGTATTATCTACAAAGAACGATTATAGCTTAAATACAACTGCTCGATTACGGTTTATCGTCACATAGTAAAATGTTTTAAATGATTTTTTGACAATGATGTCTTTGTTTTTAACAGATAGACATCATTCAATTTGTTTGTGTAACAAGATTTTTGTATACCAATATAAATATCTGGTAAACGCTTGACAAAATCCGCTGTTTGCACCAATCGTTATTCGATAGAATAGAAATGCATGAAACCTCTGAAACTTAAGTATGAATGCTCATATTTTTTT
Organism: Phorcus lineatus; assembly: GCA_921293015.1. Taxonomy (NCBI): domain Eukaryota; kingdom Metazoa; phylum Mollusca; class Gastropoda; order Trochida; family Trochidae; genus Phorcus; species Phorcus lineatus. Next base: position 14,977,197 of record OV121093.1, read on the forward strand.
AGACGAAATAAATTTCGTTCCTCTGTTTATATATTTACCTTTAAACATTCTCTTCAGGTTGCAAATAATAATTTACTTAATGGATGGTTGATAAGAATTACAGAGTAAGGTTCACCTGTCTTCCACTAAGGCGTGATGTTTGATCTGCAGTGTCCATTCTGAAGGAGTTTGGTGTCTGTGCATGACACACGGCGTAGAAGAGGAAACCATCTTGCTTTACACGACACACACTGCCACATACAGTCCACACACCCTTGTGTCCGTCAAGGACTTGCATTAGGATGTTCAAGAGGACCAAGTAGACAAAATGGACTTCATTGACAAAGACTTGATATTTAAGAAACTCATTTCAAAATATTTACTGCATCATGGTATGTAAATATTATGTTTTCTCACAATGACGGCGACAGATAAAGAAGTTTTTTCTTTCCACTGGCACAACATTTCATTGTATGGATGCACCATCCAACTTAATGGTATAAACGCCGATACGAACTTGATGTAAGTTTAAAGGCGTATTTTCACACATCAATTATTAATGTTTTATGATAAGGATGCAAAATAATCTTGTAAACACTGTAGTATCATATACAAATGAGGCTCTCACGACTCTGTGAGAAGTCTTGAGCGAAGTTACATTCTATAGAGATAGGCATATATTGATTACTTTAAAGAAAAAACGTTATCAAAATGCTATAACAATTACCATAATTGGACGTGAATATCAATAGGAGAATTTATCTTAATTGTTCCTTGGCTTTTGTATTCATACTTTAATTAAAGTAAGTGTAGACATAAAGCATGGAAAGATATGATTTTATCTTAACTATCTTTCTTGAAAAGAGATTTGCCGAGACGAAGACGTTATCTTCTTATCGCAGGTCCGATTATGATTAAAAAAATTACACAAAATCACCATCTAAAAGCATATGTAAAATATATAGTATAGTATTCCTCCTCTATATCAATAACTTATAGGACTTTGACTGATTTCAAACAGTGACTCTGATTTTCCAAATTTATGAATTAAATGTCACTGAAGTTTGCAAAATCCTCATAAAATATTCAGGCTGATCAAGATGAAAGTTAGATTACTTCTAATTATCGATATTTGAAGAGAAAGAATACTTTCCCATTAGCAGCTACCTCCGAAAAGCGATATCACAATGTAAAATTTAATTAATTTCTTAGTTTTTCAAAATCACAAGACCGTTTGATAACTTTGAAATTATCCCAAAGTACGCGATAATTTATTATATGCATGTAAGTTAAAAACCCAAAATAATATAAATGCTATAAACACCCCTTTTCACCACTTCAAAGGTATTATTTGCAAGGCGTTTGATGTTCATTTGTCAATTTTCTAGTCGTTAGAAAAGAAGCCTGGTCAATGCCTGCTGACTGAAAATTAAACCAAATTAACTAACCGGATCTATAACATCTTCCCCGCAATGCCAAGGTAGCGCACGTTATCTATAAACGATAGGCAACGTTGGCTAGCTAGGCTTTGCGGAAAGATTGATCTATAAAATATTTGTACCATGCCCACGCGTCGGTCCCTTTGATGTCGGCCGCGGTGTATCTAATAGTTACACCACGGCCTGAAGCAATCGTTGACCGTAGCTACCTTATTGGTTCTCTGCAGTTTAGCAAGACACGCCTTCTGTTCAAGTAAATTAAATAAAAAGTAATTCAAGTTTTAATGCCAACGAGCATAATACACATTCAAACAAATCAAACTATCAAAGATAATCCATTTTTCATTTTTTGGGGACAATGTAATTTGGTCGTAAATCATGTCATCCAATTCGTGACTCGACATTGTGGCGGTGTGAAACTAAATGATTTCAAATTCAAATATCCCGCGCAGATCTCGTTCAGAGTTACTTCCTCCGATCACTCGAGGTGGATCTAGTTACACCACACCTGATCGCTGTTTGATTGACAGCTAAATTTGCGTCTCGGACAGCAGTCAGTCCGAGACGTAAATTCAGCTGTCAATCAAACAGCAAACAGGTGTGGTGTAACTCGATCCACCTCGAGTGATCGGATGAAGTAACTACTACTTAGCTAAAATATTTTTGGCGATTCAAAAATTAATTTACTCAAATGGAGTCACAACATGACACCACTTAAACCTTGATGAATGTCCACATTCGTTTACGTATTAGTGAACCTTCTTTATCCACGAGAAGCGTTTAGAATTCGGGTTTAACTCCAATTATTATTAAAAGGCAAATTTAAAACTATCGGACCTGAGCCTTTTTCGTCAATATGTGTTCATAAGGGATGAACTATCAATAACTTATGATTAATAATTAGCAAATAATATCTTGTAATGCATATTAAAATATCCATTGATATGAAAATTATCAAACTACATACAACCTCTCTTCCATCATATAGCATTGACAAAAAAATTGTTTTTACAATAAGTTACAAAATATATAATAGAATGAAAGGTAAAGGTCAAACATTTTCATGCGGGATTGATCAATTCCACTCAATCCATCGCAACAGTTCTACAGTATCAAGTGTTAATTTTAAATGTATACGATGCTTTACCTTTTTCATCATAAATAATTTTGTTAAGAATCGTTTGACATATTGACTGGAAATGGACATTCTTGGCGGACGGTGTTTTTTCAAGGTCTGGCCCAACTTAGTTGAAATAGGCCTCTTTATTCTGCTATACTCCTATGATGATTAAAGTCAGGAACTTTTTTTATTACTTTAAATATCATTTATTGAAAAAAAGGTACATATTCAAAACTAGTTCATGTTTTTTTGCTGCATAGAAAGCATTTACCGGCGAAACTGAGCCAACCTATTCATAATGTCTATTCACACATGAAAATGAGCAATATTCAAGTACAATCACGGTTCTTTAAACATATACATGGAACATCATATCCCCGGTATTTTACTTGAAACGAATGTTCTTCAGATTTCCACAAATGTATGCATTTAATTCACAATCAAAACAATTAATCTGAAAACTAATAATAATAATAATAATAATAATAATAATAATAATAATAATAATAATAATAATAATAATAATAATAATAATAATTGATTTATATAGCGCCTGGTTTCCAGGCCAGGCCTGCTCAAAGGCGCTTTAATAGTGAGAGAGGTAAAAAGGTGTGTTTTCAAAAGTCTCTTGAAGGATGAAACAGAGTCAGTAGATCGGATTTGTAGTGGAAGAGAGTTCCAGAGTTTAGGTGCAGCAACTGAAAAGGCATTGTCGGCTACTACTTGATATTATCTAAATGAACATCAATGATAAAAATGCAGAAACAGAAAATATCGCCTCAACAATTGTGATCATCAAAAAAACTTGATACTCAATTATTCCAGAGCAATTAAATAAAACTTAAATAAGATTTCAACTTCTATATTGATAATACAAACTACAAATTTGTGTGATATTGTACTTCCTTACAATGTTGTCTCTGATGGTATATAGAGAATCTCACCCAAGTGTCTTCTGATATCAAATATATCAACACGAGTTGATAAAAACACAGTTTTGGATGATAAACTACAATCAAGCGAAATCGTTAACAATGTAGACTTGTCCAATTGTATGTTCTTAAAGAGCCACTCCGTGAGTTGTTGGAGCTTTTTATATGCCAAACTTAATCAATGATGTCATTTGATCGCGAAGTATCGACTGTTACCAAAAAGAAACATTTCAAGGCTAATCTGATTATACAGTGACAATATGAACAGTAGAACGTCGCAATTATGATCGAAAACCGGACAGTGGCGCGTCAAATAGTCAAACGTAATTTTGGCGACTTATCTAAATCAACCAGGAGGGCAGTTAGGAGTTGATAGTGTTTGTTAGGATATATTACTAGTATCCGTGTATTCTGGACGTGATATCTATACCTCTGTGCATTTATAAGGCTGTTTTTAGATTTTCATGGAAAACCAGTATTTGTCATATATATGTCTTTTGACATGAAAAGTTAAAATGTTTTGTTTTTGTATCACCACGTATGACATTTAGGTTCGTATCAAAAGTAAATAATATGTAATGAAAATCACGGAGTGGCTCTTTAAGTTCACATGTAACAAGCACATCTTTTCAAACGTATATTTTTCGTCTCGTATAACCTTCATTCTTGCGGCTATTATGGTCAACCAGTCTTTCAATTTAACGGCACTAGCTTGCTAAACGTCATCAGGGTGAAAGTCATTTTTCGCCGCCTTCAACTGAATCCAAGTTTGAATCGTTCAAGATATGCCTTCGAGGACTAATTATCTCTTTGAGGCACCTGAACTGTTTGCAGTCTGTCCGAAATAGTTTTTGCTGTCGGGGTCAAGATGGAGTTCAAGAAGAATGTCATTAATAATTTGCAAGTTACCTCCCTTTACAGCAGCATGGAGGATATTGTTGCCATGGCGATCTTCAACAAGCAGGTCACATCCTTTCCTCACCAGAAGGTCAAATACCCTTCTGTTTCCTCTCTCGGCTGCTATCATGACTGGTGTCTTCCCATACATCTCTCTGGTTTCCATATCAGCTTGAGCTTGTGAGATGAGGTAATGCACGATCTCCACACAGTCGCTCATACAGGCAACGTGGAGAAGGTTGTTTTCGTCAGCTCCCTCCACATCAAGGTCGCAGCCGTGTCTCACCAAAAGGTCAAACACCCTCTTCTTTCCAAGACTTGCTGCGATCATAACCGGGGTCCTCTTGAACATACCACTGCTCTCGATGTCTGCATGGCCGTCTTCAAGAAGGAACGTTACAATCTGAACACTGTCTCCCATACAGGCCACATGTATCAGCTTGTTGTGGTCTTTGCCAACAACATTCAGATTGCATCCTTTTCTCACGAGGAGGTCGAAGACTTCTTTCTGGCCCGCCCCTGCAGCCTTCATAACCGGAGTTCTTCCATACATGCCTTTACTCTCAATGTCAAGAATTTTGCACGTGAGGATGAAGTCGACGATGTCTGCATTGCCCCCAAGGCACGCCAAATGCAGGATGTTGTCTCCATTTGGTAAGCGATCCATCAATGAGCAGCCATTTTTGACCAGAAGGTCGAAAATATCCTTGTCACCTTTCAAAGCTGAAACCATGACGAGCGACATCTGCTTCTTGTTACAATGGTTGATGTCCAGGGATCCCGATGTGATAAAATCCTGTAGTGTTTGTCGTAAGCAAGTGTCACACGCCTTCAGCAAGACGGCCTTTTGTTCTGGGTCTATTACCACATCTTCATACCCAAGCATCTTCAGTCCCTTTTTCCCATACTTTCGACCTCCTAAAATTAAAAAAACGTAAATTTTATTGAACACACAAACTAATTCCATTTATGGTTTCATTTATATGTAATATAACTAATTCCCAATCAGTCTAGACAATTATACAATAGTTAATAACAAAGCATTAATATCATTCAAAAGCATGAAATGTGGCCAAGATTAAACTCGATATTGCTGCTATCTCTTAAACATCAAAGCATGCTCATGCTATTGAAAAGTTTGGTCCATATATACAATTATGCAGGAAACTGTTCTACATGTTGAATAAAGCTGCAATAGCAATGTCACCTACCAGGATAAGTCTCGGTTTTAAGTATCTGTGTTTCCCGCATGTAGTCAAGTTCAGCATACAGACTTTGTAGTTCCGCCAACAGATGGTCGACTTCTACTCGTTTCTATCGAGATATATATAAATATGATATAGTAGCCAGTTCATGCATAACGGAGTATTGTAATGTTCACAGGGAATTTAAATGAAAGTAGTTACCGCATTTAGCTGCTATTGTTTCATGGATACATATTATTTTGATTAAAAGTTTGCAATGTAAAGAAGATATACATGAAATGGTTTGATGTACAAGTTATGGCTGAAATAGCATATATGGAGAGTCAGTTGCATATCCACTGAGTTTTACAAACGTCAACTCAATTTTTATTCAATTTTTAAAATCATGTATCACCTGGTTGATAAATGTATTAGTAATAACATCGAATTGAAAGCAAGCATGTCATAAAGAAAATGTTTCCTTCATCACACAATCTTCTTATATGTTTCTCAAAAAAGAAAGCGACGGTAATCTTAGAATGAGAAGACAATACATTCACAATGTCGCTGTGAAAAGTAAAAACCGATTATTATGTAGGATAATAGATATGTCGTTCAAGAGAACGAAAACACTTTACATCCTAAGTCACTAACTAAGTGAAGAGAGAGTCCACATGTCGAAAACATGTGATTATATACACACCATGTCCATCTCTGGGTCGACCTTGTTCATTTTTTGGAATTCTGAAATACAGGAAAGGAATTGTTAAAGGACAGTCTAATCTATTCATGGTAGTCATACAACGTAAGCTAGCATTCCTGACAGTTTTATCTTAATACATATCAGTGGACCAAATGAAACATGTGAGTAATAAGTTAACTTGAATAACAAAATATAAGACCAAAATGTCTCTCAGGTTATGCCTAAAAATTGCAAAACGGTGCCGTTTTTGTGGAAAACGCAATAAATTGGAATATTTACTCCTCATTTTGAAACTTTGAAGAGTCTCAATGGGTTTTCCTTCCAGTGACTGCCCTCGGTCCAGATGCTTCCAGTCCAGTCCTTTGAGTTGTGTTTCATAAAGAGTCTTTCCTTCCGGCGGATTACCAACGGGTGGCTTTCCTTCCGTAAGCTCTTTGTCAAAAGGCTTTCCTTCAAATGCTTCCCTTTTCAATTGCTTTTTTTGGAGTGGAGTTTCACAGAAGGGTTTTCCTTCCAATTGTTTTCGACTGAGTGGCTTTCCTCCAACCTGTTCATATTCTTCATCCAATGGTTCTTGTTTGATGTTCAGGGATCTTTCATCAATGCTGTTGCAATTCCCGTGCTTCTCCGTCATTTCTTCAAGTTTTGATTTCAAGGAGTCAAACTATTACCGAATAAAAAAAGAATTGCGGATTAATGCTCATACAAACATTCGAACAGGAATGGCTCGTTGCTGAAACAAATTGAAATGCGATGGGATAAGGTATGAATTGTCTGAAAATAAAATTACTCACTAATATTTAAGAAACACCCTCAGAATATTTTCGATAAATCATCACGATATTTAATACATTCCAAAAAGAAAAAAAGACTGTATGACTTTCACAAAAGTTGTATTTACAGTTAATTGAAATTAGACGCTATTTAAAGATATGTGAAATAAAGATGATAAAATCCCCTCATTGATATCAATAGACTATACACGTAGAACTGCCTAATGTCATATTGTCAAAATGCTCATAAGACGGCTAAAAATATCTCTACCCCTACATCATTAGAGTATAGGGCACACAGATGCCATTTGTCATATTGTCAAAATTCTTGCCAAATGTCTAACGTTTGAAGACAGACGTGACTGCAATTGGCCAAATTACATCAGGGAGTTCATGTCATTTCAATGACATAAGCAGAATCTTTATACATTACAGGTCAGAAACGACAAAACATAGCAAGATGTATAAGTAGTTATCCAGTTACGTCATTAGGACACATAACTTATGGTTTCGTCTTTCCCTGTACCATCTTCTCTACGGCAAAAACTGAAATGGGAATTTTGTAATCACACTGTCGATTAGCACTTTTCATTTCGCAGTTCAATGATGGTTTGATTCGAAATAGTTATTTGTAGAAAAAACAAACTGTTACTCCCTCCTTTTGACATTGATTACCTGAGTACAGGAGAACCTTTTCAAATCTTGTTAATTCTACATAAATTAGTTGATATATACCAAACAAGAACCTGATAGCACAGAAACGTTTCAAGTCACCATGTTGACAAGTTTGTTTTAGAGATTTCAGATTTTGTGACCTTGAACTATGACCTTGAATGTGAATGTGATAAGATTTCCAAGGGGATATAAGCATCAAATAATAATATGAGATCCCAAAAATATATGTCTAATTTGGCTACAGGATTAATATGCCCCCAAACCATATCGCGTTACTCTGACCTTTAAAAGTCATGGTTGTTATGTTACAATGAAGATTTTAAAGTTTTTTTCATAGAAAAGGGCTATGTTACCTCAGTTTTTGGTACACAGTCATCGTGGCTTTGATATGAAGAGTCTGGAAAGACATAATCAAAATTATTTTCTTTCTTTCAAAATGCGTAAGTCCACCACTTGTTTCACATGTTAACCATTGAGATAAATATATCAGATTCAATTTATGCTTTGTGAATATCTAATATTCTGTACACCAATAATGTGGGGAATTTGACATCATTTTTAACTCAAAACTTTGAACTGAATTGAAAGTCTAGTTCAATTGAATGATCGTTATCGAATCATGATAGATGATGAAATGAAAGTTGTACTAACTAGAACTCAACTTGATTTTGTGCCCAAAGAATTGTATTATCATAAATTGTCTAAAGTTGGCATAAACAATTTATCGCACAAATCATCATCAGTGGCTTGGTCCCATTGCTCAAATCCACTTAGATAACCTTAATCATTAAAGTAGCCTTAGTGAAATGTTAAATAATGGCACTAAGGTTAACCTTAGAGTTGATTTGTGATATGACCCCAAAGCAACTTTTAACTTAACCAAGCTCCCATTCTTCAACATTGCATTAAGGCAACCTTGGTGACTTACGATCACCTCAGGGCTTTGTGAAGGTAGAGCAACGGTAAGGTCTGTTCAACACAATAGACCTATCTCCTACTTCATTCAATCAACACTGGAATAAGTGTCAAGTATTTAATAATGAACGATATCACTCACTGCTTTGAACGGTGAATTTATCAATGCCAAATAACCATTGACAAAATATTCATAAAGTCTATAATCAAGTGAAATAATAACTTACACAGCTTCAAAAACTCCTCCTCTCCAATACAGATATGTCTTTCAACGGTGACATGAAATTTAGTTCCCTCTTTGAAAAAGTTCCCAAGTATATCATAAAATATTGTCTTGAGGACTGTCTGAATCCAAGTGTCCGTCATGATATGGGTCTTGTCAACCGTGAGTTTGATGATAACAGAGCCAATCTCTGTTTCCACTTCTCGAACGTGATCACTTAACAGTTTGTCTTTATTGTTTGTGACTTCGTCAAAAACCTCCTGGTTGTTTTCTGCGTCAGTGGTTATGACCAGCTGGTTTGGGGTGTCAGGATGCGAACCTGCGTTTACAAAAAGCATTATATTTTTAAATTCCATTTAGATAGATTATTTTTTAGGTGTGTGACATCACATGATAGTGATAACCTATGTCTCTTACAACTTGTCTTTTCGTTAACCCTAGGAAATAATTTGAACTCATTAAAAAGACTGACACACTTGGGGTACATAAAGAATATGATTATTCTCACTTGCCTGACATTAGTTGAATTCTAAAATCTAAATCTATCGTATATTTAATTGATCAAATGCCTCCCACCTTGTCCGATTGTCACAGATGGTCCGTTCTTATCTTTGATCCGGGTGCTGCTGATCTCGAACTTTTCACCAGCGTTCACATTGAAGAAGTTCCCTTTTGTCGATAAGAAATGCCCACAAAATTTAACATTATGATAATATCAAATCTATCACAAACAAATCGTTTGAAGAAAAAATGTCCTAAAGCATTAAAGTCTCTATTTAAAAATTTAAAATGACTTTGGCGTTGATGTCTGATTATCAACACATGTTCATATATAGTCACATTTATATTCAGAAATTCAACTGTTATGATCAACAAACGATTGCAATGTAAAAGAGAACGAATCTGACTGCCTCCCTGGGTGGAGTTGATTCAGATGAATAGATATTTTTGAAAATATATATCGAAATGAAGCTTCAGATTTGCAAGGAAAGCTCTGACCAAGAAATTCGCAAGTCAAGTGAATTAGATGTCTTCTTACTGACTACGCCTAGAAGTTTTTCAAAAGATTTGACTTTTTACACATATTGTTGTTGATCTATTTTAATATCTGCAAACCAACGTTAACAATTAGTATTAAAAAATTGACAAAAGTCTCAAATTCAAAACTCAAAAACTTTATGATTTTCTCAGGATTTTAAGAAAACTATGTGGCACACAAGAACTTTATATGAATCAGGGCTCGAACAGTCATTTTACGTTATTAAAAAGGGCTTCAACATTTTGATTATCTCAACAACAAAAGGTAAACTTTGTAAAACAATTCGTGAAAAATATATAAAGTGGAGAGGATAGCCTAGACAGAAAGAGTTCGAATCTCGATAGAGTCAATATTTTGAAACTTTTATTCCTCGGAACACGGTCGATTTTAATCAGACTGGATGTTTAAACAGACAAAGCCTATGGGCCCATCGAATCATTCATTGTAAAACTACCCAAATGCATTTCGTTTACTTTTATGACCTTTAATGTTCTTAAACTATCGTATGTAAGATTTGAAATATGCACATTATTTGAAAATTCACCGACAAACTCTTAGTTTTAAAACAGTATTCAATCAAAACCAATAACAAAGTCTACCGCGAACAGTCATTCCTGCAAATTTCCAAATTTTCAAAGTACTTTTTTTGATGTTTGAAAAAGTAGTAGTAGTAGTAGTAGTAGTAGTAGTAGTAGCAGCAGCAGTAGTAGTAGTAGTAGTAGTAGTAGTAGTAGTAGTAGTAGTAGTAGTAGTAATAGTAGATACATAGGTCACTCACAATAAACATTGCACATGTTTCCATTAACTGTACCAGTAACGATGGAGTCTTTTGAACTTCCGCCTGTCATGCCAGACGTCTTTGTAACATCCCCTGTCATACAAGTGATGTACTAGTTATCATTATCAATCACAAATAACTGTTTTAGAAACCAATGGTTAAGACATATTGTTACCTTACGCCGCCTTCAATATCCATAGTTGAGATTTCACGCCTTTAAGTCTTCATATTGAATTTCCAAGTTGATTTCGTCGCGGAACAAGACGAGGGGTCCGAGGGCGTTACATCTCTTTAGTATTTATAGAGATGAGATATCATTTTTTAAATTTGGATTATATAATAATATTCTCTTTTTCGGCGATACAAGTCCCTGTGAAATTACATTTCCATAATGATAATGAATTTGTCAGGTAGCACCAATAAATTGGAATACGAAGGAGTTCTTATTGACTAAATTACCTTCACTTGACTGCCCCGTTGTCGGCTCTTCGTTTAAAAGAATTCGTGCATTTGATGGGATGTGATGGAACAGATCGCCGAATTCCGTTTGCATAGTGTTCAAGACGAATATTCTCTTATCACTATTGTCCAATTCTGCCAATATAAGATGCGAATGGAATTAACTCTTATAACACTTATAAACCAACACTAAGGTGTAGTCTAGATGCTGACTGACTGATATAAATGTCATTTCACACAAGTATTCATACAGCTGCCAGCATACAGAAAGATTGTTCACCTTCCACTGAATCGTAGTGCAAATATCATGTAATTTGGGTTTCGTTTCAATGTCAAGATAATAACTTCAACAAAACAAATGGATCACCCACTGTTTTAAATTACGATTTCGTTAAATGTCAAAAACAAATTTCATAACGACTCTCTGATATTAAAACCAACATAATCACATTGACTTTGTGCTAAGGAACAAACGTGACTAATTTGTAAAGAAGTTGATAACTGAAAAATAAAAATTAGTGTTTTCAAAATTTTGACCCCTGGTCACTTCAATGACATGCCAAACCGGTTACAGGTAATTTTGGGGTACGAAAAATATTTGCCTTAAAGAAGAATGGTTCTGCTTATGTGTACAGAAAATTCACTATCATACGTTACATTTGGCAACGCTACGATACCTCAAAAGAAAATCAGATTACATGATATTTGCACTGGTATATCTAGGTATGTGAACAAACTTTTGGCATGCAGCTGAAAGTTAACCTTCACTTTTGTCACTATGCCAGTTCTGTTGTCATTACAGCTTGGGACAATTCTAAGCTGAATAGCGATGTTGTCTTTAAACAAGTAAAATGCAACGGTGAAAACTGAGAGTCAGGCCATGGTTTCGGTATTCGATTTTGTAAAGGTTTTCACTACTGTATATTTCACGAAGATATTTTTATGTGCCTACATGTGACTCTCACATTGAAGAAAATTATACACTTGCAGAGTTATCCCAACAAATCAATAATAAATGCAAAAGGACAGTTTTCAAGGAAATTTTGAATAATTAATTGATTTTACATTTGCAAATATTGCGGTTTAGCAATATAAAACTAATGAGTGTTTTACATGTAAGACTAATGTCTTTTAATTCCCCATTTAACCTCCTGGTTTTGAAATTTTATTTATTGAAACAAGCACATATTGCTGTTTTCCACTCTGGTCGTCTATCAATGTCTGACACACGCATTATCAAATTTGTTAGGTTTTATGTGGTTATTGGGAAAAGTGTTATAAAGATGGGGATTGGACTACATTTGCAAACTTTTCTAAAGGATCCGCCTCTGTCTATAGCGAAATTATATTTACCTTTGAATTTTGAATAAACCTTTTTACGTAGACGTCCATCTTTCATCAGCATCCTGTACATACTGGTATCCACGATCAAGTGTATACTGCTAACCGTTCTCATGTCGGTGGTCAAAAACCATGTTATATCTGGGGAAATAGATTATTTATTACTTTAGTGATTGACAACATATAACGTCTCATTGGTATTTTCAATCATAATAGAATATTTCAAAGTTTATCACGAACAATATAAACCTAAATACTTGTGTGACCTATGATGTTGGCGTTACTACGTTGTTTACTCCCTAGAGCCATTCTAAAGCAGTAACATGCTGCCCTGCCCCAAAATCAAAAACATTTCCGATATGACCGAGCTTAGAAATTGTTGAGGTTAAGTCATTTGAGGCGAAGGAAACATCCAGTCACATATGACTCTAAATTATTTCGGGCTGGTCTCAAACGACTCTAGAGTTGTTAGAGAGTAGCCTGAAATAACTCTAGAGTCTTTGCAATTTCACCGAAGCAAATATAGACCAGAACTTAGTCGCGAGGCATTGATTAGGTAGAGATATTCGGTAGCTTTAGCACTTTTAACACCCTTTTATTATGTTGCAATACATTGAGGACTGTTTTAAAGGTTTTTGTGTGTTAAAAAAAACAAGCGGTGTCAGAGTGCTGTCACAAATAAAGCCATTCAAAGAGTTTTAAGAGATATTTCAAGAATTTGAACGACATAAACTAGTGTCGGCTTTATTCGATGATTAAGGGGACGAACGACGGAACAGCAGATTCCCATATCACGAAGCTGAAGGGACAAAATAAATCATTTACAGTTTTCTCAATATCAGTTTTGTAGAATTCAGTGCACGTTTTAAAAACTGTTTTTAAAAATTAGGGTACTGGTACTCAATAGTATGAAAAATGAAGCAATCAATTATTCAACTGGAGGGCCCATCAGTTCTTATACATGTCATTTGAATAGTAGACATGATTATACATGCATGCATATTCAGTATAGAAGCAGATAAGTTCTTTTGTTATTGCATACGTGTTTTTACCCCAACGACAACTATTATGATGATGAGGATAAAAATGACAATAGAAATAACAACATAAGGCCCTTCTAGCATATATACAAAATAAGTGAAATAAACAAAATGTAAAGATCAAACCTGAGCATGATACAGAAATGCAATTTTTCCCTTCTTTCCTAAGCTTTTCTACGAGGTCTTTTGAAGCTTTGCGATGTTTCTTTGAATGGAGAACTGGATTGCAATAAAACACCATATTATTATTCATATTGATCCAAATAACATTAAAAAGGTATTTCGTCCTGATGCTTGTTGGTTGAAATATAGCCCTTCGATGCTAATGTCTTAAGTATGCCTGACCATCGACCATCGATTCGTTTTAATGTTTACTGAGTAATATATATATCAAATTGTTCATGTCAACAATAACAACAGTAATATATCATGAGGAATGTCGTCTTTCTTTTGAAGTTATATAATTTTCTGTATTTTTATCTGCCTTCTATCAAAATGCTTAAAAAGGACTCAAAATGCTGTGACGCCATCGTAAAACCTGTCGTTTAGATCACAACATACAATGCATTGAAAATCTTTTATCAACCTCTTACTAAAGGTGTATTTATAAAAAAGTAAAAACCTATTTGATTCAGTAAAAGTATATAATTCACATTTTTAGGTCATTTGGGACCAACAAAAGAGTTATGAATACCAGCTTCAACCAGGCTTGCTTCTGTATTATCGTCTGTATCAGTAGGGTGCATTGATGTTGAAGAGGATGACCATATCCACGGGTAATCTGTATCAGATGGTGAATAGGCTAACGAGAAATCTGTAAGAGAATGAGTTGGATACTTCTATATCGATGAGCAGGGTCATAATGGGATACAGTTCATGAAATTGTGACCGAGTGTAACCAGTGTAACAAATTAGAGGCCACCTTATATTTTTTGTTTATATATGTAGTAGGCAGGACTATTTGAACTGGTGAGGATGCTTAGTTTTATCTCTTTAGTTAATTCAATACCAGTTCTGACTGTTTATTATTTCAAAGTGAACATGCATGCAAATTAAGTACAGATTTGTAACATGACCGGTTTATTCTGGATTTAAATTGGTTGGTTCTAAATAATATATAGTAAATCGATTGAAAGGTATGCTGTAATAATTTTTTACTTGGAGGATGGGCTCGACCTACTAATTATCTGTCAGTTCCGAAGTTAATATTAAAGTCTTAAAATGTGTGTATTCTCGACATGAAAGCGACATACAATAGTTCACTGTCACTTTCAGGTTCGTCAATGTTCATTTTCGATATTTTAGTATTTTAAACATGATATCAAAATAGCAATTTCTTTTGTCCACGTATAAGTGAGTGAGTTGGGGTTTAACGCCGCTTTCAAGATTATTTCAATTATATCGCGGCTGCTAGTATTATTACAGAGAGAAAGCCCGCAACACCATTGTGGCTATGCATTGTGGTGAAACCTGCGAGCATCGGCTGGAACTAGCGAACCATGGGTGGTACTGCGCTGAATTTCAGTGTAGCATTGCACCCAAACCTGACTGCGTGTAGAACAGTTGCCGAGCCCCTGGCGTCACTTATAAGATAAGAACTGAAAAGACGTTGGTGAATTACCTATGCATTGCTTATATTGTGGGAAAAAATAACAAATTTACAAGGAAATCACAGGTCATAATCTACCTTATGTGTTTATAGAGGAATTCCATTTGAAAGATTTATGTACACAACAGGGTGTGTTTAAGTATTTGGATTGCAGCATAAATATCAATTCTTCGTCATTAGAACAGAAACATTTATTTAATTGATTGTATGAGAAACACATCTTTTTAAAAAAATGGCCATTGGTCTTGTAGCTCATCAGGTTATCGTAAACATTTTATAAAAATATGTTGTTAGGGCGAGGTTCTTTGTTTTTGATCACTTGATCAACTTATCTGTAAATCATAATCCGCATAAGGCTAACAAGTCTGTACATAAGGTTTCAACCTTCTAGGTATTTTACATCTAAAGAAGATGAAAATAACTTTTATCGGGCAAATCCCCAGTTATCCTCATTATAAATCTGAATACCCATCAGCGAAGCAGCAGGTGAAAATAGGTGGTTAGGGCGAAAAAGCATCTTTACCCATTTACAAATTAAATAACAGAACCGATGGCCTACCTGTCTCAACAATAGCCAATCGTTTGGACCGTATGATTTTACCTTTTCTTACGAAATATGGGGATTCGATACAACTGACTTCAAACAGTGAGGGACTCTGACATTCAGAACTGGCTCACTTCAATTAACTCTAACGTTAAACTCGCTTACTCACTTTTCAAGTCATCTTTAAGTATAAAAAGCTATCTCCATCATGTTGATCAACTTATGTGCAGACAAGCCCTGTTAAGATCCCAATGTCTGATGATTGCAAAAGGACGACACTTAAACTTAGACTAAGAAGAACGACTTTGTGCCTACTGCCTACGTTTGCGAAAAATATAAAATTGAAAATAAATAAGAATTTCCATGAGCTAAGAGGTCTGTACACCAAGGTTTCAGCTTTCTAGAACTCTTACATCTGGGTGTGAAGATAAAGATAGATTTTAAAGGCATGGCCTTCATTTTTAGTCAGAGGGTCACAAAATTATTTAGGAGTCAGTACACCTGTCTTGACCTTTTGCTTCTGGAGCAGAAGATGAAAATAGGTTTCCAGATAACCCTTCGAACAACTATATCAAAGAAACCATATGGGTGTTGACACCGTTACATCCCCTCACATTTTCATAGTGACAGGTGCTTGATCGTCGACGCCAATTGATTTCGATACTGTTGCTTTCGACAATATACGTTTCTGTCACCCTACTTGTTTTTGTGTTTTTTTTAATTTGGGGATTAGCAATGCTTGCTTAAAGTGACATAAAGTATGTTTTGAGATTTTTCATGTGGCTTAGATGAGATTCAAAGTACCATATGTCCAGAGTCAAGTTCAAATATCCACCCTCAACTTTCATCTTTATCTCCAAATTGCCAAAATTATAATATGTGCCTGTTTTCAGTGATAGTACAAAACATTCATAC
Source organism: Phorcus lineatus (assembly GCA_921293015.1). Lineage (NCBI taxonomy): Eukaryota > Metazoa > Mollusca > Gastropoda > Trochida > Trochidae > Phorcus > Phorcus lineatus. Next base: position 14,993,762 of record OV121093.1, read on the forward strand.
ATACGTAAATAAGTCTAAATTCTGCGTCTACCTTGCATGAATATCAGATAAGAGCAATATAACACTGCAATGAATATTGTCTTTGTGTCTGCTGTAGTAAACATTTAAAAACAAGTTTGAGTCATTAGTGCACGCTACTGTCCGGTTTTCGATCAGAATTTACAAATGACACCTGTTTATTGTCTCTAAACTGAATTTATAAGCTCCAATTTTTTGATTTTCAGAAACTGTCGATGTTTCAAAATAAATTACCATCATTAATACAGTTTGACAAATTTGCCTCCAGTAGCATACTCTGTGTCCCTTTAAGTCTGTTCACTCAGAACTCCATACCTTGGTATCCTGTAGATGTCCTTGACCTCTTTACTTTCTTTTTTGCCGAGTTGTTTGAATAAACGTCGACTTTTTCAGGGAGGTTTGTTCTAAGAGGAGATCGGTCCTTAAACAATTGTGACACTGAAACATAAAATACACAGTCAGTTATTGTTTAGCCCTGCTTTAACAATATTTTTGCCATAAACGGCTTGAAATTTGATGTACTTTCTTAAGTGCATATAAAAAATATGACAGCATAGTTGCAGCAAAGTAACAACGAAACCACTTCCAATTGCTTTTTTGGATATATATATGTGGAAAGTAATGCTTGTTTATGGGATATTCTCAGGACTATCATGCTTTTTTGTTTTGCTGTCGTACTTTGAAACTTATCTTGACTGTTTCTTTATCATTGTAACTGCTTTTTAGTCCGATTAATTCTTAAATTCTAGTTTTTGAGGGAGAGGTATTTTTTATGCATCTTCAAAACTACAATTATCGTCTTCATCCTCTTCTCCTGAAGTCAGATATCCGGGTTCAATGGATTCTGGAGATGTGTTCCTAGCTGCAATAAGAATAAAACAAGGCGTCAGTTATTTCTTAGACCTGCTATAACAATATTTCATCTATAAACGATGATATAATTTGATGAAATTTCCTACTTTTTAGATACAATATAAGACATATGACTGCTTGGTTGTTACATAAGAACGGAAACACTTTAAAATTGATTTTGTATTTGTTTCCTAATAGGTTGATCAAACCTCTGTATGAATACGGGAATGTCTCGGGCTTCCGGTAGATGTCCATAAAGGAAAAACTCTCAACGAAATTTCAACCAGTGAAAACACTGAAAGACAATAAAACTGAAAGTTTAGTTTTTACCACTGAGGGCTTTGACATGACAGAGTCGCTTATTACGTGACAATGCTTTATCAAGAAAAGTCAAAAAGCAAAATAAATTCTAGTTTATCCAAACCATAAAGAAATAACATAGGCTTTTCGAAAGATTGCTTTTGAAACTGCGAAGCTGGATTGCATCTTCCCGGACTTATAGTATTCTAGCCCGAGAAATGCTCGTATTGCAACAGGGCCAGTAATCATATGCGTAAATGTATACGCATTCACCATTGACTATATTTGTTTTCCATTAGAATAAAATCTGTTTCAGTGTACCCAGATAAATATATGTTGAAAACAAGCCGGTTTTCATGCAAAAGAGATTATTTCATGCTGATCATTTCGATTTTTGGAGAGCATCTTTTCTTTATATTTATTCTGTAAAAAAAAGAGTTTTTACCACTCAAACCTTTGTGAGGCGGGTAACAGGATTTCATTTAATTAAAAGAAACCAACTATTTTTGTCGGAGATAGGGTTTCCAGTTCGACAATGGTGGCAATTTTAATGTATTATGTAAGGACTATTTCTGACATAAAACCTCTTTCATATGAGATAAAACCTCACAGCATTAGTTTTTTCTTTAATATGTATTGTGAGTGAAGACAATTATACCTCAACAATTTTCTAGACATATACATACCATATATTGAGTCAAGCCTTTAAACTTTTGTAAGCGTTAAGCTGACATAGCCTAAGGGTCTTTATTTTGACTCGAACAGCAATGTCGGCTACTCATTGGCCAAAAGCGGTCACGTGCCGTGGGTATATTTTTCTATGGTAAACTGGGTCACGCGCGTCCCTAGTAACATAGACGAGGTACTGCCAAGAGTTATCTCCCTTGTCCCACTGTTAGGTAAACAAAGGCTACGCTACGCTGGTTTGTTGAAACCTACCGTTACTAGCTTAGTGTATTTCCCACTAATTAAAGTCATTTCGCTTTTAATTAATGGAACAAATAAGTTCTTGTCAAAATGAAATGTTCGTGCGAAAAAACCTTGACAAGTTACAAGACTTGCCACTGGCCTAACGGTTCACTTGCCCGTAGCGAGGTTCTCAATCAGTGAGCTGAAGATTGGAATTGTGAACTAGAAAACCAGTCTCTATACACATAGTAGTCGAGGTCATCGCCGACTTTTCATTCATATCGAACATTCAAACCAACCTAAGCATTATGTTGTGATGCCTGCATGTTCTATGGGGCCGACACTTTCAAACTCAATCGCATCTTTCACGACGGTACGCCATGACAGTCAGGAATCTACGGCAATTGTAGCGCCGCTTCAAATAGAACGTTCGCAAAGTGGAACGTATATATGAGGTCACGTGACCAAACAATCAAAACTTAAAAAGCTTCGCAATAATTGTTATATTTATTAAAGTTCGTTAGTCCGTAATTTCTGTCTAGGACCGCTGCACGGTTCATGACTATACTTTTTGTGCTCTAAACTGTGATATAAAAATCATATTTGTAAATTCATAAATAAAAGAGTAACATTGACAAGATCAGCAGCCATATAGACAAATCCAATCTTTCAAGCCATATTCAACGCATAAAATAATTGTCGTCGTCGAGATAAATACGTTACCATGTGTCCACGAGTTTGATATGGAGATATATCATGTGTACGAGTTCAATATTAAACTCGAACACATTCGTTCTCGTTTGATATTTAACTCGAACAGATTATATATCTCCATATCAAACTCGTGGACACATGGTAAATTATAATAAGAGATTGTCTTACTGTTCAAACCATGGAATGAAGATCTCTATCTTAGATCGTTACATGTTTTCAGCTTTTTGAAAAGCTCTCAGTTCAACTTGTGTTCGATTGTGGTCGATTTTTAGATTGCACTGTGAATGACTCTCAGTGTGGTATTAAGTTATATTTAAGAAATGTAAGTGTGCCTTTTAGACTGTGCTCTCGGCTCGCGTTAATTTTAAAATGACGGATCTGGAATTCAGTGATCGATTCCTAGATTGTGAACGGCTTTTATACTTCGTATTTGTGAATAACGTTAGATTCCTAGATTCATGGCTCATCTGGCATAAACGACCCGAGGAGCATATGGCAAGACAAGTCGTATGTCGTCCGTCTGTCCGTCATCTTAATCTCAAGATCCATTCAGAAATCGGAAATCTTGTACAGACTTCTTTGGTGATAGGGGTCCTTATCTAAAACGTTTGTTACCCAGCGAACTCAATATGGGCCACATCCTAAAATCTATTTTCATATGAAAGCGTTATCAAAAACATAGTTGCCTGTCTAATACTTTCAGAGGATTTACATGGACATGACCAACATGCATGCACAGTTAGTATATTATTATATAGCATGGCTTCGTTGTACTCGATTCTGATTGGTTGATTTCATTACGTTGAATTACAATGAAATCCCCGCAAATGAGTTAGGCGATTAAGCGTGAATTGATACATCGTGTTCACTAGATTAGACCCGACTTAAGACCGCCCCAGGTTTTAAACTAAAGACAATAATATCACCTAAGATTGTTTTGTGATGTTATACGGGATATTGGATCCAAATTGGTCTTCACAATCTATTCAGCTTCCTGGGGGTCGTTGCACAAAATAGCTTAACGCTGAGGTTAACAATAGTGCCATCTTTTAACATTGCAGAGCGGCTACCTTAGTGACTTAAGGTCACCTTTGCGTTTTGTGTAAGGGACCCTGCACTGTGTAATTCCCTTTCTACTAACAATTCCATGTGATGGGGAATATAAAAGGATTGTTAATATGTATTTGTTTACATGAACATGTGACGATACTTTTGAAACTAGAGGTAGACCTGTTTCACCCCTTACATTTTTACATTGATAGATTGAGTATCGACTTAAATTGACTTCAACACTGCTGTTTGTATAACATGTACCAACACCTTTCGAGGTGTATCACTCTATATTCCTCCTTTTGTTAAGAAACGGGGGCCTACAGATCAAATACAAGTTAACTACACGATCCTTTAAAATCAGGAGGAATGTAGAGCGATACACTCGAGAAAGTGCGGGCGCACACACACATTATATACAGATTCTATATATTCAGGAAATGTAATGAAAAATGTTTGATAAGTTGTAAATTTTTACATTTTCTATAACACCTCTGTGATATTTGCTGGTATTTTTACGGATTTCGTGTTGTAAAACGTATTTGCTTTTGCAATCATTTTCATTTCTTTAAATCTCACTTTGCTAATGGCTGAAATATTGCCCAAGTGGCGCTTAACAACCAACAATACGGGTCCCTGTCTCTCTATTTAGTCATTCTATTTGAGTGTTACAAATGCCTGCTAAAGCTTATTGAGAATGCTTTCACTCACATTCCCAGGAGGGGCGTCTTCCATGGTCACCAGTAGATGTCTTTGATCTCTTTACTCCGTTCTGCACAGCATCGCTTGTATCACCTCCTAATACATTCCTATCTTTTGAAATCCTCTTTGTTCTTTGATTGCGTGATGAAGCTGCTATAAGAATAAAACAGGGAGTCAGTTATTGCTATAACACTAATTTGACTAAAAGCTTCTTGATAGTTTGGCAATATAAGACATATGACGTATTAGTTAAAAATATAAAGCAGAATTTTTCAATTGTTGGTAGTATATCAACGCGGAAATTGATACCTGTTTATAGGAGATTCTCAGGACTATCATACTCTTTTGTTTTGCCATACTCTTTTAACATCTTATCAGCAATTAATTCGATGCAAATAAACTGAAAAAGTGGATGAGGTAGATCATATCTTAATTTTATCATAAATGAAGTAAATGCTTGACAGTTTGATTAACGTTTAAACTCTAGTTTACAAAGTAGAGTCTATTATGAATCTTCGAAATAACAAGCAAATTGGTAAATGCCTTCATTCTTCTCTTTAGAATACCGGATGTCCTGGTGAGTGGCTACTGGCCACGTAGGAGGTGCAAAATAGCTTCGCCGTGAAATAAAAACAAACTAACTCAACTTAACTTAACTTAAGTATATTCTTTCATCGTTAAACCATTTCTTTCCACAGATGTTTACCGACCTGACCTAACCTATGCTTGAATACGAGCATGTACTGGGCGTCCGGCAGTTTCATTTACCGGAAAACTATCAACGAAATTTCAAACAACCGTTCATACTTCTTGCACTGAAAGTTTAGTTGTTGCCATCGAGGCTCATGGCATGAATGAGTCGCTTTATTACGTCACGATGCTCTATCAAGAGCAGTCAAAAAGCAAATTATGATTTATCCTAACCATAAAGAAATGACTAAGGCTTTTCCGAAAGAATACTGTTGAAACCGCGTAACTTGATGGACAACTAACTTTGATTGCATCTAATCAGTCTTCTCAGATCCTTCAGAACCCGAGAAATGCTCGTATTACAACAGGTCCAGTAATCATATGCCGGAATCGATACACATTCATCATTGAATATATCTGTTTTGCAATAGAATAAAATCTTCTTGAGTGTTCCCAGTTAAAGATTTGTTGTCAACACAGAGATTATGTCATGCTGATCAGTTCTTTCCTTTTGGAGAGATTACAACTTTTTATATATTCATTCTGTAGGAATGAGTCATTACCACTGAAAACCATGTGAGGATGGTAACAGGATGTCATAGAATTCAAAGAAACCAACTATTTTTTTTGTCGGAGATAAGGTTACCAGTTGCAAAATTGTGACAAATTAAATGTATTATGTAAATACTAGATCTGACCCCTTTCATATGAGATACAACCTCATAGCATTAGTTTTATTTTAATATGTATTGTGAGTGAAGACAATTCTATTTCAACAATTTGCTAGACATATTCATTCCATGTATTGAGTCAAGATTTACCAAGACTTTTTAACTGTTTAAGTGTTGAACTGATGAGTATAGGGGGTCCACCAAAGACTGTTTTACTGTTCAAATTATGGAGTGAAGAGTGAATCTTTTTTCATCTTCTTCTTTAGAAGCAAAGGGCCTAGAAAGCTGAAATCGTGTTTACAGATTCATTTGTTAATGAAGAGTATCATTTACAGATTTACTGAACCTGTAACCCTTTTAAGTACCACAGGCGCCATGCCCAAAAACCCTGAGAAGCAAGAAGCAAGGAAAGCTGAAATCTTGTCTACAGACACATTAGTTGAACGGGGTTCTAATGCATAGATGTGGTGATCAAATGACCCCTTTAAGAGTTACAATGGCATCGCCCTAAAATCTATTTCATCTTCTTCTCAAGAAGTAAAAGACCTAAAAGTAAAGTGGTCAATTCGATCCTTTTCAGAGGACGTGTCCAAGGAGAAACATTTCGGCATTTCTGAACACTAATAAGTGAAGACTTTTGATGTCAAGGAGGAAAACGAAACTATTTTCCCCAAGACCTTTAACTGTCCTAAGTAACTCGCAGTAAATCAGATCTGTCAGTCCTTATTGGATATACAGAGAATCTCACCCAAGTGTCTTCTGATATCAAATATATCAACACGAGTTGATAAAATTTACAAATATCCGAGGCTTGCCAAGGATATTTTTACCTTTATCAACATTTGAAATCAGAAAACACGTGAGTGAGATTCTATTTATCAACGAAAATCATTTTTCATTTTGATTCCGTGAAAATTGTATCTTTCTGAACATTGCACTCTCGGTGCGGTGATGTCGTCGTGTTTATGACGTCATAACATTGTGATATCATTACTTGATGAAAAACAATTTTGATAACAGGTAACAGGCCATTGCTCAAAATCTATTGTCAAAACGATATCTCCTATATCGCTTGATCTTCCACAAGCGATATCCACAGTTTTGGATGATAACTGTAACATCTCACTGTCTTCAGTTAAGGTCCTAGATTGAGTTGTTTTGCTGTCATCAATATTTTCATTATTATCATCACCATTACATCATGTGAGACCTTATCAATCTAAACATCGACAACATCTATAATTTGACCTATAACTTTCACAATCACGAAATCCATCATATGTACACAAATACGAACAGAAAATCCTTCACAACTTAGGAATTGACCCCTATAACTATTTTGAAAATAATGACGAGATGAGAGCCCTTCCCTGTTCTCAATCATTAGCTGAAAGCCGTTCACTATCTAGGAATTGTGTCCCATATTCAATATGGTAAACAGGAGGATGATATGAAAACCTTTTAAATCTTGAAGTCACCGCTATACGCCATACGTTTAACATAAGTACGAGCACAATGATCTTCCGAATCCAAGAATCGACCCTTATACTCAACCAGTTGAACATTACGACGAGCTGAGAGCCTTTCATAATCTAGGAATCGGCCACTCAATTTAAACAGCTAAATAACCTTCAGATTCTCATAATTTACCCGTGAGATGAATATAAAGACAAACATGAAAGCTCTTAACAATCTAGTAACCAATCATACACTTCATAAGAGGATGTTCTGAGCCCTTCAGAATGTCGATACTTTTACTCCATATATTGAAAATGACGAGCATAAGTGCCATTCTCTATATTGGAATCGACAACTATTCTCAGTAGGTTGAACATAAAGACAAACAAATGCCACTCACTTTCTAGGCATCGGCAATTTACTCAATAAGTGTAACTTAGCAATGAGCTAGAAGCCAAAACCCGTCAGACAATCCAACATACTCAATCACTTAGACACATACACGAATAGCCTATTAAAAAACAAGGTCCTATATTTTGTCATTACGAGATTGTTCTAGTATCTAAATTGCACTTAACAGATCCAAAATCCCTCTTTTAGATCATTTGTAGTGTTTGAGACTTATTGGTCGATTTAGGGGCATCAAGGTCACCAAACTGTTACTCAGCATAATCCTCATTAGCTAAGGAGTCGGTGCATAGGATTCAAGATTTCTATGCCTTTGCCCATGATATTCATGCATTGGCTCATAATATTTAAGATTATCCAAAAATTAATTGTGTCAAAATTATAGATTCTCATGAAAAAGTACGCATTTTCTAATAATGATTATACATATGATAAATTCAATGTTTCAAATGTTTGAATTGGTCTTAAAAGTGTATGCTTCTGAGTTATTATTTAAATTATCAAAACATTCTCTCTTTCAAAAGTATCAGATAATCTAAGAGCGCTTCTATCTCTATTCATGTGAAATACTACATGAACAAAATCATTTGCGCACAATTTGAAATTGAAAAGTATTTATGCACATACTTACGCCACATATCTCCAACGCTGACGGGTTCCGTATAAATTGGTGGCGTTCCAACACGTTCAGTCCTTTCCTCGGGACTTCTTGCTAATTTTTTCAAGGGACCCTTATGTTATGTTTTGCGAAGAAATAACTCAGACAAATTAAAGACAATTTATATTGAAAACCATACCGAAATGTATTTCATTAACAATACTCTTACTAACATTAACTGTTTATAATGATACATAAATCTACATTCATTTACATCAAAAATGACATACACTTTGCTTACCTTTCTCAATTTCAATACGATGTTCAAATTAGTGCTTATGCAGATAAATGATAATAAAAAGGAGCATAAAAGTGTAACACGTGAGTATGATCCCTATGCATGCAACACCAACGGCTGACCTTTTCTGCTTACTATACATACAGTCAAAAGGAATCTGAAATTTTCAGAAGATGACCTTTACTTTATAGCAAATTCAAATCCGAACAGATTATCTATTTTATCATCTAACCTTCATTTTTTAAAGTTGACATCGCATGCACTACTGTTTTTAAGACTCCAGATACCCTAACCAATTATCTCAGAGTTTAAACAATTTGAAGCGTTAATGGAAGTTTGAGTAGAATAATTAATAAATATGTATCAGCTTCCACGCAAACAAATTGACCCCTCTGTTTATACGTTTCCGTAACTTGACTATTCTTAAATTTTTGAGAGTCATCAAAATCTCTTTAACTTTATATTGATCAGGTTAAATGTCGTTTTGGAAATTTTATTTGAGCTCCGGCAGCCACAGTCCAGCGCAGATGTGGCAATAATTTCACCTTCCACCTGTTCAACCACTCAAAATCATAGAAACCGTATTCGTTTACTCTTTCTCAATTAAAAAACAACTCATCAGAAGATTACCATTTTCCACGAAATTCACAGAGGAATGAACTTTATCGCCCAAAATGGCGTGTACTTTTAGCTGTTGTTTTGACCGCTTTCAAATAATGTGTCGGGCACGAAGTGAATGTAAAGCGACCAGTCATTTAAAGGTTTGAAAAATTTAAAGTTAAACAGTTGTAACACGAAGCATTCGTGAAATAACCACTTTTGACAAGAATTTCAAGCAATTTATCATCTAGTATTAATCTTTCAAATAAAAAAAGTCATAGAAATAACCAAGCTCTAATACAAGTAGTATCTGCATATCGATGAGTTGTAGCTAATAAGCTGTACAGTACTATCTGTCGATTTTCGATTTCTTTCGGCAAAAAATCTTGACAAATTAAAGGTCCTATTGTTTGTGTAAATTAAGAGTATTTTTGAACTTATGATTTGTACAATTTCATGCAATTATAGGATTGCAAAGACATCGCAGAACAAAACCATCATATCATATAGCATTGTACTAAAGACTAACATTCGATATCGATTTCGCCATCATACATTAACTTGAAATGAAGTAAAATAGTCCACGACGACTCCCGGATTTTAAGTGATCAACTGACTAGCTGTGCGCTTTTCCAAATATGTCGGTCCTTATTCCATAATATTTCTTCAAGAAAAATATTAATTTTGTCGATAGTTCGGGGGTGCTCTTAATACGACTGTATATAATCGTGATAATAAACCATTTCCTAAAATATATTCCCCTAAAGTTTCCCAGACTCTCAATCCAATGTGTCACATAAAACTGTGCGACGGCTATGTTTAGAACTACCAGATGCGGGATTGATGGATTTCAACACTTTTGATATTTATTTGAATTCTTTACATTATTCACCCGAATTGTATACGACAAAGATTCAACAAGCGCACAATGAAACACCTACCCAGGTGTCGGAGAGTATTGCATTCCATTTGATGACAGTAGTAGGTGCGCTTTACAACTCCGAACTACAAACAATTCACATGTTTTGGTATGATGCGAGCGGGAATCGAACCCCGTCTTCTACGATGACGAGTTGACGCTTTACGAACTCAGCCACGTCCATTACACTTATGATTTTGCAAAATATCTTATGTGATATAGATGTGATATGCTAAGCTATTAGACCATTTAAACATACAGATATACGGTTGAGATCTATATGTGTTATGAACTGTTCTCAAGCAATGCTGCGGTTAATGTTTTTATTATTTTGTCATTTTGAGCATAGCCAATCTTCATGTAATCCAAGCTTTGTAATAATGAATGTGATCGTGCTTGATTCAATACCGTGTTCCGAGTTTACATACCGCTCTAATTAGTCGTGAAAAATGCTAAAACGAATTGGGTATTGTGTCCTCGTATTGATTAACGTAATAAGCATTATTCTTATCTTCAATAACATAAGTGCGTTTTATTCGAATGAAAAAACATGGAACTGCATTGCATCATTTTATGAGATACTTTCGGATTAAATAAAACTTACTTGCGTATTTTACTTGTTATATACTCAATTACCTTTATATTCACTGCCAGGCATATTTTACCTATGTCAATGTAATGCCACGAGGTGCTCTCGTGAAATCGGTGAGTCTCCGGGGCATGCCTTAACAGCACCTTTTTCAAGTCTTCAAATCAAACGCAGTCTGTGTCGACGTTATCAGGTCGGGTTCGCTTGCAAACAAATGTTAACTATCGTGTTTAGTCTATCAGACGAACGTTCTGAATGCTGAACATGTAATAACTCCCAAGGGATAGAAATGCGCGGCGTCAGACGTTTGTATTAAAGCATTTTATCGACTGGAGTTGCCTGAGTGATTACACAGGCCCATACAACTATCAAATAACCTTAACTCTCGACTATTGACGTCTCTGGAGACATCAACCCATTGAAATTCCATCTACTAGAGTTCATCATGAACTGCTTAATTCTCAATGATTAAAATGAAGTTTACATACACCCATCTTTCTTCCTACAGAAGAGATTTGTGTTCTGCAATCATTGAGGCGACACATAGATAAGATATCGGTTTGTTTGTTGTCCCTTTTTTACGATTTTTGCTGGGAGAAATTAAACTTTTCGAGTGTCATTAAATGCTTTAAAGTTGTATATTTTCTATCTAGTGATAATGGGTATATACATTGTTGTAATGTATAACATGTAACTCTCGCACAGTACATACTAGTTCATTCTCGAAGCTACATAAAAAATTACAATACATCTATGATATTTAAATTCTTTTAACACGACCACCATGGCAAACGATAACAAAAAGACTTAAAGAAGTACAACATATTTCTATGACTTTAACGTTCATTAAGTTTTCATATATATTAATATATAATTCTTATATTACTTACCTTTTGACAAGAATGTTTATGTTTTCCCGAACAGCTATGGCTTTAAGCTCACCTCTATTTTCGGTTTCGGTTTCCCTGTTTTGTGCTGGCTTAAGATAGTGAAAATCTTGAGATTCATGTTGTCCAAACCGTGCCTAGATTGAACAAATTTATCTGTTGAATAATTCGCAATACATCCGTCTAATGTTTACCTGTAATTTAAAAGTGGACTACATTAATTCCGTTCACAAATACTCGACTCTGATTTTGATATAAATAAACACATCGATTTATTAATACTGAAACAAAACAGAATAAGAATAGAGACCTTCTTCGTTTGTTGTACTTGTATGTTGGGAAACGACGACATTGCGAAGGAGCTGGATCAGCGGATTCAATTACGCTGATGTAGCAGGAGGTTGTTAACTTGTGTTGTTTGATATGTAACAAAGCATCAACTGCTCACTACGAAGCGTTCTTAAAATATCAATCAATGTCGTGCTGTCTGGTTACACTTGAAACACATTAAAAACACTGGTTCCTACCATTTCATGTTAAGTTTAGTTTGATTGGTCATTTATTGGCGCCATACCAAGAAATTTGCCATTCACCTTGAAGCTTTCTTTATCGCCTATTTTGACGCCAGAACGTCAGGTCACGTCGCCGTGATCAATCTCGACAGTTTCGTCAAGACAACAACACTAGTTATGCATTTTCTTGGGTAAGTCCTAATCTCGGAGGGTTTACTCTAAACTAGTTATAACGTACTCTGTTGTCTTCGAAAGTTTGAATAGTAGAGTTTTTGATTTTATATTCTATTCAGAATTCTCATTTAACTTAGTCTGTTTTGTTTCAGTTTGTGATGTTTAATGAGTTGGCCAAATCTACTCAGCAGAGCTTCATGTCAGCATAACTGTATGTGTGGTATGTTTTCATCAACACTTAAATAACAATTTTTCAAAACCTAACTTGTAACATTGGCATAATTATTCAATACATTTTTTAAATTTGATTCTTCAAAAATCCTATTTTATGCTTAAACTTGTCATAGCGAGATGTTTTGATAAACCAGACATGACTTTTAATATTTTTATGGTATATTTCTTAAAATAACTATACATATTGATCAATGTCTTAAACACACCATACCACCAAATGTTATATATTCGCGGTTTGGGCATTCGAAAGAATAATCAAGTATTTAGTTTATATTTTGTCAAAATACAGAATTGTCTTTAAACTTATTATTTCTCATTCCTCAATATGATTAAGTTGATTGATTAAGTTGGAACATCAACTAAGCCCATCGGATATAGCTTTAGTTTAACATCATTTCCATTAACATTAAATGCTGCTATATTCACTATAGGAAATCTTTGAAATTGAAACTAGTTGAGTGAGTGAGTGAGTGAGTCGGGTTTAACGCCGCTTTTAAGATTATTTCACTTATATCTTGACTGCTAGTATTATTGCAGGGAGTTTCAGCGCAGCATTGCACCCGAACCTAACTGCGTGTCAGTTCTCAATGCAGACAACGTTGACGAGCCCCTGGTGGGATTCGAACCACGGACCTCTTGATCCGAGGAACTAGTTGAAATATAAACAATGTTGGAACATTGACACTATGGCAGGTTTATGTAACGACACTCAATCATTTATCTTTTCGTTAAATGTTGATGATTTGATTTTTTCTTTATCATGATCTATTATTTTGTTTATTAGTTATCAGTTTGATTTCTACAAATCTGGCAATATTTTCTCATTTTGAGAAAAAACACTACACTACAAAATGTTTTTAGAGGCTTTATCTTAACAAATGATACATCTGTTGCAATATTATTGATAACTCTCTTAAAAGGATAAGGATTCACACTTTTTAGACAGAATGCCACCTAATTTGAGAAGCAGCAATAGCAGTGCTAGTAGGCCAGACTACAGACCTCCACGACAAAGCTTCAGCGCAGACCTTAGGACAAGATCCCCCAGATGGAATGACCAGCAACTTTTCGACGTGGAAGTAAGAGAAACAAGAGTAAAGGATGGGGTTCAACAGTTCCTGAAACACTACGTAGGATGGGCAAAAGAATACGATCAGTGGGTAACTGATGATAACATTGTGACATGCCTGGCGAGTAGGTCTCCACGTGACATTTTCAAATTCTAGCTGTTATTCTCAGTGAGGGATCAGCTCCACTGCTGGAGGGCGAAATCTTCTCGAGTCTTTGGTGAGTGAGTTTGGGTTTAACGTGTTTTGTACAATATTTCAGTGATTATACACATGGATATCAAGCATCCAAAAGAGAGTGGACAGATCAGGGAGAAAGGGATCGACAGGATGAGGTAAAAAGACGGAAAGAAAGGCGATAGACAACAGGTTTTAGAAGGACTCAAATTTAGTCTGGCTTCTACCCGTAGACCTGTTCAGCGAGGGTGCCCCTACCAGGAGCCTGATAGCTCCAGCTGGCATAGCTCTCAGGGTCTCGGAAGCAGGCAAACCACCACACCACGATAAGGTATTGAGTCAAGTGGTGGCGCATATTATCTCCAGTTGGCATAGCTCTTGGGGTCTCTGAAGCACGCAAACCACCACACCACGATAAGGTACTGAGTCCAGTGGTGGAAAGATTCTTTGGTAAAAATGCAGATTCCAATCTCCTCCCCAGAAATTGCTAGGGACACTCTGTATCTGTCAAGAGAGGTACGATCATGAAATGGGTCCACCCCAGGGGCAGAATACAAGTTTCTTGATGTTCATAGCCCAGATTTATTCTTTGGGGGAGAGTAGTGGATCAGAATCATCAATTTGTCAGGTGACTTTGTCTTCATTAATCGGGAAACTGTTGTTTTCCAATACTATGAAAGAAAGCCAAAACAAGAAAATATAGTCGTTACATGAGAAAAAGACTTTGTCACAGAGGTTTCATGTTTAAAATAAAATTCGTACGAGAAAAGGGAAATAGGTGTGATCTGAAGCTCCCGAGAGGTACACTCAACCACTGAAAGATTTCCCCAGTCTTGACAGTTGTTTTTACATGCTTACATGTCTTACCTTTGCTTCATTTAATTCTACGTGATTTTGATTAGACATTTCTTTTAAGTGTGGTTTTAACTTTGCCTCTCTACCAGTCTAGGCACTCCTCTTGTTGAATTGATCATGCACTTGTTTCACCTTGCCTCACCTTTATACGTACTCTGTTTTCCTTTTGTAATATTAGCATATCTCCTAGTGTTCAAATATCTGTTCAGACCACAAATTCACGGTAGTATGAAGACTCTCTGAAAGACTCGTGAAATCATTCAAGGAAGTATATATGTCAGGCAGTCATATCGACAATTTGTCGAAAAAACAATATTGACTTTAAACATGTCATCCTCGATAAATATTTACTCGAAATTAAAAGTCACTTGAAGAAGTTGAATTCAATACATGACAAAAGTAAAACAAAGGGTGGTAAACAGTACAGGAAATTGCTTGAAAGTTAGAGATTTGAAAAATTTATGTTCACGTTTGTTTTGTCTGAGTCATGTCTTTCTGCTATGCTAAATAATCTTTTACACGAAAGAAAAATGAGAAAGACCTTGTTCTAAAGCTATCGTTCTGTTGTTCAGCAGGCAAAGATACTCCAGGCCAACAAAAATATTTTGAAGAAAAAAATCCAAAAATTATATTGTTTATTATTGAAATGTCAAACCAAGAAAACCGACCGTTTAGGGTTTTATAGCCAGAAATTGATATAGTGAGTGAGCGAGTTGAGGTTAAACGCCGCTTTCAAGATTATTTCACTTATATTGCGGCTGTTAGTATTATTGCAGGGAGAAAGCCCGCAACACCATTGGGACTATGCATTGCGGTGAAACCTGCGAGCATCGGCTGGAACTAGCGAACCATGGGTGGTACTGCGCTGAATTTCAGTGTAGCATTGCACCCAAACCTGACTGCGTGTAGAACAGTTCTCTACTGCAGACAAAGTTGCCGAGCCCCTGAGTTAATCCGAAGCCGAACGCGCTAATCTCCTCAACCCGGACGAGCAGTATCATTAAAGTAAGTAAACTTTATTATCATACATTCAAAGTATACAAACGTCATTATATGTATGATGTTATCTGTATACCAAACATTATATTGATATCTGTCTGTGCTATTGCCTTCAATCATAAATAGTGAGTGAGTTGGGGTAAATAACGTGCTTTCAACAATATTTCAGTTATTTAAATCGTGGATGACAAGCATCCAAAAGAGAGTGGACAGATCAGGAGAAAGGGATTGAAAGGATGAGGGAAAAGACGGAAAGAAAGGCATAGTGAGAGATAGAAAACAGGTTTGAGAAGGACTCAAATTTGGTCTGGCTTCTACCCGTCGACCTGTCCAGCTTGTGTGTCCCTACCAGGAGCTCGCAAACCACCACACCATGATAAGGTATTGAGTCCAGTGGTGGTCAATCATAAATAATCATTAATTCTATAATTAAATGTGCAATACCTGTTAACTTGCATTTTTACTGGTTATTTTATGTGGTCATTTTAATTCTTAAAAAAACCGACACAAAATGTCAGTTCTTTTTGTATGCTGCTTCATTATCCGTTTTGCTTTCTTTTCGCTTCTATCTGGTTTGCTTTGACTCTGTTGGCTTTCAGGGCTCTATACACACAAGGACACTATGGAATTGAGGGTGGCACACCAGGAAAAAGATACACTTGAGGATGATAGGGATATGTTTCCAATGAGTTGCATGATTCTCCAAGTCCTAGCATGCTCTGGCGAGTTTTCCAAAAATGTTTGGGATTACCTTGACCATTAGCTAGGTAGTCATAGTGAGTGAGTTGTTTAACGCCGCTTGGGCGACATTTCAGCCATTAGCGGCGTGTAGGTGGTCATAGCGTTCAGGTGTCTGCCGTGTTTTCTTTGGGGAGGAAATGGAAGAGATTTAGTATTGTTGCTGGCCAAAGGGAACGCTTGAATTGACCTTTCAGGGGTTGGCGCTCTTGGTATCCAAGAGCCTGATGTCGCCTACATAATTATCTTACTCTGCGGTGTTTCGTGCTTATGTGAGTCTGCTGCCTTTATGGGGGAATTCCCTCAGATGATATATAGCTTTTAGTAAGTAGAAAGTCGCAAACAACTTTAACCTAATTATCATTACCAATATCCAACTTACCAGAAATGTATACAATTAGTATCATGTATAACTGAAAGGATTTTGAGGTTACTTTCAATGTGTTAGAAAAGGAATATGTAAAAAGAATTTGCTTTGCACACCTATCTTAATGCACATGTATCAAATTTTGTTCTTTTGGCCATGCAGCCTTCAATACAGGAATAAACTTCCTCTCTTAATAAGTAAACGGGTTGGGGAAATAACTAGGAACGATGTAAAATTGTGTTAAGAAATAAACTTAGTTTCAGAGATTTGGTTAATCATTGTGTAGTAGTTGACCGGGGGAAACGTAGATGTTACACTACTGTTTTATCGATTTTCCTGAATAAATTGATAATTATTAACATTTCTGACTTGACTTCTATTTTGGTGTAAGAATGGACAAATGCCATTGACCTGATTGAGATTGTCCACTGTTTCATTGATTTTACTAAGTTACCATCACACAATGAAAATTCACAACGCTAAGTCCATACAACATATGTAACAGGATAAAATAGGGTACAAAATAGTTTAACTCCTGTTACTGGGCTCTAAAGGTTTAACAAGGTATGTGAGTGAGTTGGAGTTTACCGTGCTTTCAACAATATTTCAGTTGATGACGAGCATCCAAAAGTTTGTGGACAGATGAGGGAAAAGACGGAAAGAAAGGCAAAGTGAGAGATAGAAAGCAGGTTTTGGAAGGACTCAAATTTGGTCTGGCCTCTTACCGTTGACCTGTCCAACTTAAGTGCCCCTTCAAGGAGCATGTAAGCTTCGGCTGATTTACCTATCGGGGTCTCTGAAGCACGCAAACCACCAAACCACAGACCACGTCAGATGACAGACCAGAAAGTGAGGTTAATGGGTGCCGAATCCAATTGAACAAACTTGGTTAATAACTATCACGAACGAAATGTAAAATCATCTTCAAAAGTTAGAAATTTGGACTCTCTTTAGGGGTGAGTAAAAGATTGGCCTTAGTACTTCAATTATTTTACACGTGGATGACAAGCATCCAAATGAGAGTGGACAGGAATGAGAATGTGATCGGAGAGATGAGGGAAAGACGGAAATGAAGGCATAGTGGGAGACAGAACAGGTTTAAGAACGACTAAAATGTGGTCATGTTTCTACCCGTCGATCTGTCCAGTTTGGGTGTCCCTCACAGGAGCACGTGAGCTCCTGTTGGCATAGCTCTTGGGGTCTCTGAAGCACGCAAACCACCACACCACCACGACAGGCATCAAGACAGAAACATTACCTGACACTTCACTCTTTCTCAATTCTTTGAAACAACAAATATCAACTTAATCGTGAAACGCATTTACAGTGTAAACCAAACAGGTTTTAAGTCATCACTGATAATATGAATTAATTTGCATCCCGGAAAACTACCAGTTGATTTGTGCAACAAATATGAGTAATCAAGTAATCACACTCTTCGTCCATCTATAGATTTACCCTTTGATACATAAAAGAGATGAAAAGACCACTGATGTCAAAACTGAAAACAAATTTTCACTTAATGTAAACAATGACACTGGTTATAAAATTAAGATAGCTCTACGAAATATGGGGGACAGTATAGCGCAGTGGTTAGCGCGTTCGGCTTCGGATCAAGATGTCCGTGGTTCGAATCCCGCCAGTGCAATGCATAACCACAATGGTGTTGCGGGTTTTCTCCCTGCAATAATACTAGCAGCCGCGACATAAGTGAAATAATCTTGTAAGCGGCGTTAAACACCAACTCTCCTCACTACCCGTCGACCGGTCCAGCTTAGGTCACCGTATCAGGAGCATATACTTTCCAGCTGGTTAAGCTCTTGGGTGGGTGAGTGAGTGAGTGAGTTGGGGTTTAACGTGCCTTGAACAATGTTTCAGTTATTAAACACGTGGACGACAAGCATCCAAAAGAGAGTGGACAGATCTGGGGAAAAGGGATCTATAGGATGAGGGAAAAGACAGAAAGAAAGGCACAGCGAGAGATAGAAAGCTCTTGGGGTCACTGAAGTGCTCAAACCACCACACCACGATAAGGCAATGAGTTAAGTGGTGTTTTTTCGGCGGAATCCGGGCTAGAAATGAGAGTGAGTGAGTGGACAGATCAGGGGGGAAAGTCGGAAAGAAAGGCATAGTGAGAGATGAAAGCAGGTTTTAGCAATTTAGTCTGTCTTCTACCCGTAGACCTGTCCAGCTTGGGTGCCCCTACCAGGAGCATGTTACCTCCAGCTGGCGTAGCTCTCAGGATCTCAATCTCGCAAATACATCCTTCATCTGCATCGCACTCATTCCACTCTCCATTATCCTCCAAATAGAACCTGCCGGACAAAATCTGCCTATAAAGTATCTAATAGGTCTTATATGGAAGCCTTCCTTATTGCAAACTGGTTCAACTGGTCCCCTAGCGCTTCTTTTGGGGAAGAAAATACGAATATACATAAGGTTGTCACAGCTCAAAGACTAGAACTATTTGCCACTGTTTACTAATTAGATTTAGTATGCAATTTAATTATATGTAAAAGTAACAAATTCATAACATGGTCAAGTATTACATAATAAATATAAGAATAAATTGTATGATTAGTGTGTATATCTGTAAAATATAATATCACTCTGATTTTCATTACCACGATTTATGGCTTTGATTCGTGCATCTACACCATAAACAGTTTTTAACCCAAATCAATATCGTTGCGAAAGAAGTGATAGTTATTACATATTAACAAAGTGACATAAATCATTTTGGATGTACCCTGATGTGCTTATAGACATCTCAAATATTATTATATTTATTTTAAAGCAAAAATATGATATAATAATAATTTAAAAAATATGAAAAATAATTTCCATCGAAGTAATAATATCATCCTTGTATACGTGACGAGAACAAATCTCAGGTTCCATTTAAAAGAGAAGTGTAAGTTTGTTTCGTTAATTGTTTAAGTTGCATTTTACAATGGGAATGAATGCATTAATTAATATTGTACAATAGAAAAGATTGCAAAGATGACATATGTTCCAATTACGTGAATGTAATTACTTTATATCCAATTCACCAAAAGCAATCCAAGACAGTGTCAATATTTACAATGTCAGATTAAGAATATTCATGTTACGTGTTTCATGGTTTCTATAAGATGGTAAATAGTTAACAGCTTTGCCCATTGAATGATTTTGTGAGCAAGTTCTATAAGCTTAGAGGTTTTTATCAACAGTATTAGTATACCTCATCATTAATGATTTTAGATAGTGTAGTCAAAAGTTTTACTCTGGCCTGCGTGTCCTTATGGTAACATAGATGAGGTTTCCCTTTGAGTGTTTCTAGGTAACTCGACGTTAATCGATCTTTCGAAATCATACAGAACTTAGGATTATGATATTTATTTATTGTTTGAGTTGCAGTTTACAATTGGACTTTACACAAATATATATGATGGAATGAATACATGTATTAATGTCTCACAATAGCAAAGATGAATATATTTTCCAATTACGTGCATGTAAACACTATATATTTAAAGCATTCAAAGCAATCCAAGACAGAATCAATATTTACAATGTCAGATTAGAAATAAGCATTCTATTTATACATTCAGTTTCATGGTTTTGATTCCCTCTGTAAGAGTGTTCCAGAACACGGCCTCCCCATATCGGTCTGTGCTGTACTCCAGGTAGCTGTTATGTGTCATTAGAAGTGCAAGATCCTTGGGCAGATGCCTCGCCGCGACCTCCTCCAGTAGAATCACCAGAACGTTGTTACGATTTCGGGAGATTCCGTCGTGTCTGGCCATGTGGAACTCGTAGATGCACCACTCACTCTTTAGAAAGGCTGGTGACAACACAATAACTGTCTTCCGGCTGTTTTGGATTGCGTTGATGATGTTATCTGTAATGACGTCACCAGGGAGGAAATCTCTGCTATGGATGCAAATCTTCATTCCATAATTATCTTCAAGCTCAGTACGTAGTTTTTGAATAACAAAAGTGCGATCTTTATCAGCATATGAAATAAATGCATCATATTGGTATCTGCCAAGATCTTCCTCATCGGTCAGCATTTGGTATCTGTTCCTGCCTACATAATAGAGATATCTGAGCTTCCATCTATGCCGGTACACAACTATACCCGAAACAAACATCACCAATGCAAATACACCTGATACAGACGATACTATCAAGACAAGATCAGATTTACAGCTTTTATGTAAACTGGACAAGATTTGATTAATAAACTGAAATTTTATGCGGCTCCCGTTTGTCAGCGTGCACGTCTGATTGTCCATCTCAATTAGATCTTTCCTATCTCCAATCCATTCAAGGAAGTCTAAGGTGTCACATGAACAATACAAAGGATTGTCGTGCAAGATGACCTTCACCTTTGGAAGTAGATTTAACTGTTTCATGACGCTCTGTGGAAGCTTGTTTAATTTATTATTTCTCAAATTTAATTCTGTCAGATTACTCATATGAAATAAGTCGATGTCAAAATTTGTCAGAAAGTTTCCACTGATGTTGACGTAACGAATGTGGCTGATCCCTTGAAAAAATTCTTTTGGAAGAAAAGTGATTTTGTTGTCAGACAGGTCTAAAACCTCCAATTTGTCTAATTGCCTCAGAATATCCCCAGATGTATCTTCCTCAAGAGACCTGCCGAGAGCATTGTGGGAGATGTTGAGCTTCTTCACTTTATTGGAACCATTGAACACCGTTTTACTGAACAATGTAATCATATTTCGTGAAATATCTATATTTTGAACATTTCCGAAACCCAATAAAGGACCCGTCACTGTTTCGATTAGATTTTCACTGAAGTCGAGTGTTATAACGTTGTTGTTAACTGGCTTGACAGTTAAATTGTTGACGTCTGCTCTTATGAACGCTTCCCCATATCTGATGACTTCAATTGAATTCATTACATAAATCTGAGATGGTATCACGGTTTTGCGCCAAAGACCGTAATGTCCATTACCAGGCTCCCATGTTACTAAGCCAGTCATATCAAGTTTCCTCAAAGACTGTAATAATATCAACCCAGTAAAATTGGCTGCATCAAATCTGCCAAGCATGCTATAACGAGCACTCAGTACTTCAATAGTTTTCGGAAGGTCATAAAAACATCTTCTTCCTACATAAAAAAATCCATTTCCATCCAAATGCAATTCTGTCAAAGCAGTGTTTTGAAGAAAACTACAATATAAGCCATCAAGTGGGACGATAAGGGGATTCAAAGTAACTATAAACCTAATTCGAAGCGTCTTTAAAGTATTGTTTCTGAGCCAGGATGCTATTTTGACAATCTGAGCTAGTCCAAGGTGAATGTTACTTGAAAGATCTAGGTATTCCAGATTTCTGAAGATCGGTTCATGTGATTCTTCAATTTCTGTCATGTCGTTTCGAGTCAAACTAAGATGACGCAAATTGGTCATTTCTTCAAAGTCGGAAATAGCCAGAGTGCTCAGATAGTTATGGTCAAGGAGACATGTTGTGATATTTCCAGGTGCGGGCAGGGACACGTGTTCGAGGCTTGTGTTGGTACAGTCGGCCAAAACTCCTTGATACTTAGGATCAGGACGACAGTAACAAGGGAGACAATCCATTGATAAGTCATGTAGTTGCAGACCATTACACATCAAAAGTAACAGTAAACTACTGAGTGCAGCGCAGCACTGTTGATTTACCTGGAAATATAAAAGATTAAGTTTTACAGTACATAAACTCCACTCATCCAATACATCAGCGATCTGTTAAGCTTTTTGATTGTTTTGAAAAATAATGCTTGCTCCTACTGACAGCTAACCACCCTGCTACAACAGCGTAATTGAATCCGCTGATGGAGCTCCTTCCATATACCCTGATCTCTTTTGAGCCAAATCCTGATACGAGGCTTTTGGTCTAAAGGATATCGGAGTATATGGAAGGAGCTCGATCAGCGGATTCAATTACGCTGATGTAGCAGAATGACATCTAACAAAATATAGCATCAATTGTTTCAACCAATGAAGTGTCGTTATGCAAAAACCCCGAATCAAAACAACATGTATATTGGAACCAGTCCTCCTTTCATTTGCCACCACTGGACTCAATACCTTATCGTGGTGTGGTGGTTTGTGTGCTTCAGAGACCCTAAGAGCTATGCCAGCGGGAGCTTACATGCTCCTGGTAGGGACACCCAAGCTGGACAGGTCGACGGGTAGAAGCCAGACTAAATTTGAGTCCTTCTAAAACCTGTTGTCTATCTCTCACTATGCCTTTCTTTCCGTCTTTTCCCTCATCCTGTCGATCCCTTTGTCCCTGATCTGTCCACTCTCTTTTGGATGCTTGTCATCCACGTGTTTAATAACTGAAATATTGTTCAAAGCACGTTAAACCCCAACTCACTCACTCACTCACTCACTCCTTTCATTTGGCGATTCCCAATAATTTTATTGGTTCGTTATTTCAAGTGCTTGTACCTATGTATTTTATGGATACAAATGAACCAATGAAAATGGTGAACAGCATAATTAATGCATGTTATGTCATGCAGTACTATTTAAATAAAAAAGCTCCATCAATTCATCGCAAAGAAAGAACATATGATGCGGAGTAAGCAATGACACCTTTACAAACAAAAAGATGTGATACAGAACACTTGTCTTTCTTTAGTTTGTGTTCATGGTTGAACAAGGAGTTCAAAAATACTTGAACAAAAAATAACAATATTTAGCAAGCACCCTTTTAAATATATGTAAAACTCGTTTCATTAAATGCACGGCATTAAATGCCTTCCTTCTTGGGGTGAAACCTTAGTGTATGAATAATTTCCTTGTTATAACTCAAATGTCTTCAGTGAAAATATAAGCAGATCATGAATCATTGATACACTCTTGAAAAAGTAGGGAATATTTAGATGCAAATACGACGAAATGCTCGACGGCGTGTTGTGCCTCAATTAACCTCTCATCACATCACACAGTCGTCAATATAGGCAGTGTAGAAATCGGGGTAATCATCCATGGGCGTGTGTAATGTTCTCATATGAGTCCAGATTTACTTTAAAGGCTTGATCGCGTTCGAAACGTGAAATTGAGCGTAATGCTAACGTTAATGTCAGACATCATGACGGATTCGGGCAAAGGTCTGTTATGATGGAGGGTGGAATTCCTTTAACTAGCAGAACGGACTTGCATATTGTTCATGGAAGGGTCTCTGTCGTTTCGTGAATGATGACCACAAGCGTCACCATATAGTCATTTGCGAGCCATGAGTCCTCACCGTCCCCTACAGAGAATATCTGGGACATGATCGGGAGACGTTATCGTCGACGTCAACGTCAACGTCAACGACAACCGACGACTTTGCACTTCTACAACACTGATTAGTAGCATGCCATGACGAATTTCTGAATTTCTGAGGATTGGTCGCGCAATTACTTGTTATTAAGACACAGATAAAAACACGTCCATTTTCACTTTTTACGGTTTGCGAGTGTAATGGGATCTAAGATAAGTCGTCCATATGAACCGTTTATGTTAATGTGTAGGCAAATCGCCTATTATTTGCATACACTGGTTACTTAAGATAAATGCAGCAAATCATGTCCACAGTTTTATAATGTTTCTGAATATCCACCTTTTTTGTGTAAGAGTATATATCGAAAAGAAATATGATAGACTCACCATGTTAGTTGATCTGATACTGACGCCCTCTTTCAATTGAATGCTGAATCGTACTCTAGTCGATTTTGGGTTAGCAATATGTTATAAACTGTGAAGTGGTCCAACCATCGCAGTTCCGAAAGATTCATAACAGGCACTACACATTCTATCAACCTCTCTCAGGGTCGCCTGCATCCGACCATCGAGCATTCTGCATCCGCAATATGGTAACTTAAAGGCAGATTTTGGACGATAACGAGTCAATATTGAGAGATACTGACATACGTACAGTAACATGCCTATAAATCTAAAATTTTAAGATGACATTTAAGCATTGACATAAAAGAAATGTGTCTATCACGTAACAAATTTCAGTCCTTCCCTTGATGCATTTCAATGCTTTCCGTACCTTGATTAGTTATGTTATAGATAAAACTTTTGTTTCCAAATTGTATCATGATTAAAAACCGAGGTCCAAGAAAAATCTTTTGTTGTATCTGTACCCAACACATAAACATGACTGCGTAATATTTTTAAATTTATATAATTTGGTTCACATTATTTTCAACGGTACGACTTCTTGTACAAGTTTAGGTGAATTTCATGTGGCTTTGAACACACATTGAGTCAGGAAACGCTGTCAGCACTGAAAATCCAAACAGCCAATCATCTCGCCAACTAGGCGCTCTATGGTCTCTTACTTAGTTCCTTTGTTTTAAAACGACATCTCTTCTACATTTTGTTTGTACATTGGTGAGTTTTATTTTCTGGCTCTGTACAAAAGACCAGCATGGGCAAACGGCCCTATTTCAACATCAAGGAAATGTTGTATCTGTTCCTTTAAAAAGATATTACTGTTATACGAGGTCACATATTATACATCAGTACTGTTTCAGGTAATAGATAATATAATAAACTTATGTCGCCCGTCCAGTGGTTATATTTAGGCATTCAGTGTAATAATTTGATATGTTTCGGATCATTTTACACCATTGTTTGTATTACTGAATGTATTTTATGCTTTAGGCCGTTTTGTTCTCATGTTAATTTGTACATATATTTGTTTGAAGTATAAGTTTGCTACTAAAAAAGCCAATGCTTTAAAAATCAAATGAGCAAAAGTTAGCTGCAAACATTTTCAGAAGAGATTGTGTTCGAAAAAGAGGTGGGGTTCCACAAAAAGGATTCAGAAATATGCTGTCCTTGTCATGTCACATAACACGGGCAACACATGTATGGTTTTCTACCTGGATTTAAACCTTTGCTTTAAATGTAAGGAGCTAGCATTTTAACCACTGCGCCACCGTCATCTTTGATTCATTTAAATGGGAATAGAAGTGCAATTTATCAGCTACAATGCCAGTCGTGTTGACTGCCTAATGAATAAGAATGTCTTTCTTTTTTAAACCTTTTAAACGCTTCTTCTCCTACCACCGTGACATTTGAGAAAACATTAATCACTTGGAAAAATTGTTTTATCACATTTTTACTGTCAACATACAATTACTGTCTTGACATTGATTTTGATATCGCATTTTTACGAATCACATTCATATTGAAGTGATCCAAAATCAACCAATTCCTCAGTAACTACTAATGTAAAGGGGGCGTGATACCACAGTGTTTAGCGCGTTCGGCTTCGGATCAAGAGGTCTGTGGTTCGAGTCCAGCCAGGGCCTCGGCAACTTTGTCCGCAGTAGAGAACTGTTCTACACGCAGTCAAGTTTGGGTGCAATGCTACACTGGATTCAGTGCAGTACCACCCATGGTTTGCTAGTTTTCACCGCAATGGATAGCCACTATGGTGTTGTGGGCTTTCTCCATGCAGTAATACTAGCAGCCGCGATATAAGTGAAACACTCTTGAAAGCGGCGTTAACTCCATATCACCTAACCTCACTAATGTAAACATTGTAAAAACATTAAAAACACCTTTGTTAGTACAATTTCATATTTTTGTTTCATTAACAATTTAAGAAATTGTGGTCGGTGAACCGTTCCTCCTCCAGCAGCAAATTGGACATGAAATATTTATGTAACCTACTTCGTTAATTAAGTGTCACCAATCGTTTCCCGCAACACATTTCTTTTCTTGGTGCACCAATACCCTTAAAAAACTATTTTTAGTCGGACTGCAAAAACATTTTGTATTTAGGCCAGTAGTTGTCTTACTGTATCGTGAACAAGATGAGTTGCTGTATAGTTTGAGCAACATGTAACTCATCGGTATAACACTACAAGCTCGATTTCTCTCCACGATGAGAGCATGTTGGTGATGTGAATCACTGGACGGGCCCTGATAAAGTTTCTGTTTATCTAGTTCCATCCGCTCAGCTGCACTTGATTTATATGTTTCCTGTGCATGTAACAAGGATCTAGAACTTGATCATCTAAATTGACAGGGATGGCAGTGTAGCATGCATTGTTTTTAATCAATGAAGGGTTGTCATGCAAAGAATTAAGCAGATATTTCAAACTCATCGGACTTCTCATACAGACTGTGCAGCCCTTACTTGGCTGATTATATATGTAAGGGACACCTCGTATGATAACATGAAACGAGTTTATGGAACCAGTGAGTGGTTTGGTATCTAAAGATCATTTGGCTGATCACACTGATGACTTTGATTTTAATTATGATATTGATGATGTAACATGTTCAACATGTACAATATTGGATACTTAAACCTGCAAAGTCACCTGGTGAAGATAATCTACTGCCCGAATTTTTTAAACATTCAATTGATATATTGCTACCATATATGGAACTTTTGTTTCATGTTATGTTTGAGTCATCAACTTTTCCAGAGAGTTTGAGTACAGCTATTATTTTACCTGTATTAAAGAAGGGTGATCGTGACGATCCAAACAACTACATGGGGAGTATCCCTTCTTAGTATTTTTAGCAAATTTTGTACATGTATACTTAATAACAGATTAACATTTTGGTCAAATACATACGATAAAGATGTAGAGTCTCAAGCAGGCTTCAGTGAAGGTTACAGTACAGTTGATAATATTTTCATTTTACAACATGTTAGTCAACGGTATTTATGTAAGAAAAAGGTGAAGCCTTTAGCAATATGTGTAGATATTAAAAGGCATTCGATTATATAAACAAGGCCAAATTATGGGCACTTCTCAAATTTAAAGGCATATCACCCAAGCCCTAACATCAATCTATAATTCTGTTATGGGGCGATTACGGGATACTTCTCTTTCTCAGCTGTTTCATAGCTCACAAGGCTTACGACAAGGGTGTGTTTAAATTTTAGATTTTCTCTATTTATATCACTGAATTAGCTTTAGAAATTGAATCAAAATGTTACCCTGGTATACAGCTCCACCCCGATGTTGTAAAAAAAAATTTATTATTTTTTGCTGATGATATTGTTCAATTTGCAAACACTGTATTTGGATTACAAAAACATATAATTATCCTAGAAGTTTTCACTACAAACCATCAACTGTTAACTAGGAAAAAAACAAAGATTTTACTATTAAAGAATGGTTGAACAAATTGTCTAGGTATGAAAAACGGTATTATAAAGGAATTCCTTTAGATACTGTTTCCTCTTACAAATATTTGGGTATTTTATTTTCTCGTCATGGTCTCCCTATGTCAATAACGCAGCTTTGCAAGCCACGCAAATTGAATATGGTGTTTTAAAACCAATTTTCATGTAAAATCCATTACCCATAATCCATTTTTAAAATATTCGACACTGAAATTAACCCTATTTTTTGCTAGGGGCTGAAATAATTGGGAGTCGATTTTTACAAAGACGTGGTTTGCTGTAAACGTTTTTTTCATGTGAAACAATCAACCTCGAACCATGTAGTTAGGGGAGAATGTGGAGGTTACCCAATGTATATTTGAGATTATAATAGCGCTGTTAAATATTGGTGCAGCATATGTAAAATGTTAGACTCTAGATGTGTAAAGAAGTTTTATAACATGCAATGTTTAGATTTGGTAAATGGTAAAACAAACTGGGCATCAAAACTTCAGGATATTCGTTACACTTTCGGATTTTGGTATATTTGGTAACAACAGCAAAATCTAAGAAATATAGATAAATTATTTTCCGAATTTGTGTTTAGACTAAAAGTAATTTATGAACAAGAATAGTACACTTGACTTGGTAGTAGCTAAAGAAAATTCGTTTTATTCTTGTATTAAATTGAAATTTGGTGTTGAATTCTACATATGCAATTTATCATTAACAAAATTATTTACCGCATTATTTCTATTTATATCCAACTATTCAAAAATTCATTGCCGGCAGAATGTCTGTATAATATGCGGATTTTTATTTGTGCAAAACAAACTGCAGTCAAATGGAACTGAAGGTGAGGTAAAATTCTTCAAACTTAAGTTGAGATTGAATAGTGAGCGTCTTCAGGCCATATGAAATATTTTAGGCATTGAAAGCGAAAGTTGGAATAAAATCAACAATTATAATATTGGTGTGTGTAAAAAGTGTTATGCTCACGTGGAGGAGGTATCGAAGCTGCAAAATGACAGCAAATTGTTAATTGACAAACTTCAATGAACACAAGCTGTAGGAATTATTAGCTGTTTCTTGTATATATGAGTATTTTAAGTGCGCCTCAATCTAATTTTTTTGCTTGAAAGGAAGTTTAGCTAAGGAGATAACTCGTAAATCACTGCGGTGAGGCCTTTGTTTTTGCTGCGAGCGTTAAACGTCTGTTGCGGTAGACATATCACTTCTAACACCTTTTATGAGGAATAATGGGCCAGAAAATTTGTGCTGGATAATTAAACTAAATAATGTTTATTTTCTTTGTACAGCTTGAACCTACTCTACTCTACTCTACTGATAAACCTACTTTTCTACAACTATGAATAATCAGAACCTATAACAACTATATATATACCTACCCTTCATCATCATTTATTACTTCTACCTGTATAACCAGAATCAACACCATAATAAAACTTCAAGAGTTCAAGATTACGTCAAGTTATTTCTACTCGAGCAAGTGTGAAAATGATGACTCTTACACTACCGTCGCCTTCACAACATGATATATAGTGATTATTACCCGAGGAAGTGTGTCATATGACTTTTACGAAATGAGTGCGAACCGGAGCGAGAGCGAGGGTTATACACAAGTTCGCACGAGTCTCGTAAAAGTCATATGACACAATTCAGAGGGTTACAATTTCTTTATTACCGATTTTATTTCATTTAAAACACACGGAAAGCGGCCTGCTTTCTTTGCGGCGGCCCGCTTCAGTGACGTCACGAACAATGATTTGATGACGTCACAGACGACATAATACGGTAACTCGCGCTGAAACAATCGTTGCTAGGCAAAAGTGATATGTGCACATGTGCTCATATTGAAAATATGTCATCACTTATAATTAACCATATGGGTAATAAACGTGTTTTATTTCACTGTGCACTATATTCCTATGAAAGGGTCTCCTTGTGGTTTAGTGTGACTAAATCGTTGTGATCTATGTCCTTAAATGATGCTGAAAACTTTTAATGTCCAATCCACATCTTACTTTACAGCCAAGACATGCAATTTTTTTCTGTTGTTTTTCAATGTGAATATTTATATCATACATCATTTTATTCTAATTTATATATGTCTACATTTTAAAGTCCCTAAATATAATTTGTGAACAAAAAAACGTTAACATTAACATTAAGATGAAAATGTGCAAAGAACTCATCTAAGGTGTGTGAAATGTGAATTTTGTTTGAATATTAACGATGTTTTGGTCGCGACAAACTTAAGAATAAACCAAATTTGCTAATATAACGTGAATACATTATACTTAGTGAAGTGATTTGAACCGTAATAAACACATACATGTACAATTAATTTTAAAAAATCACAACGTCATTAATAAGGCTTTTTTGTTGTGAAAGGCTAGTCAACTCTACCTGATGATTACTTGATGCGAGTATTGAAATTTATTATCACTTTTTCGAAAAAGAAAGAGTCCTCTTTCAAATGGATTATTGTTACTCGTATATTGAGTTGGAAACAAAAGCCCAACTCACACTACGTACGATCGCCTACGATCGCTGTACGAAAGTGTCGTGTCGTAATCATGTTGTTATTGTGGTGTTAATGTGTGGTTATCGTGAAATGATTGGGTTGATCGTGCTAGTTGTCCAACATGATTCGTTCACATCCCAAACAATTTTAAAAAATCGTGTTGCGGGCGTATCGATCGTGTAGTGATTGTTTGGTGATTGTGTGGTGATTGTGATTGCCTTAGGACACGATAACAGCACAACCACAACGCAACCACAACATGATCGATAAATTGCCCTCTTGCGGTCGTAATATTATCATACTCATGTTAAATTACCTTTATGGTGCTAAACTTTAGGACCACGATGACAGCTCGTACAGAACACGGAGTCACACGCTTACTGTACGATCAGGATACAATCTGATATACCTGATATTGGATTGAACTTGGAACAAAAGAGCGTATATTTCAGCCAATGGAAACGCTGTATGCATGGATAACGTATTTGTCGTTACATAAGCCTATAAAGTAGCTTTGCTGTGTAAAGAAGACTCAAAGTGCAAAGTGCATATTCGATATATCATATTTGTTTACTTTTGAGTTTTTTAAATTATAATTTGTGCAGAATGCAAAGTTTAAAGATAAATAAATGGGTAATATTGATGCAAGATGTAAACATTTCATTACATGGTCTTTAAATTCAACTGCTTTGAATCAGAAACACCATCGGTACTTTCTTACAAACAGGCTGATTATGAGAGAAAAACTCAGGAAAACTGTCTGAAAATAATGTCAGTATACAAAATATATGCCCTGATGTCTGTATCGCAATGTCATTGTATTTCATAGCTGCAATGCATCACCGGATGAATAACAATTTTACATTGAACATTTAAAGCAATGGTTAACCTTATTTTGCCTTTGCACAAATTATTTAAAATCGTGCATTATCTTACACCATACGTGATAGCATCGTGAAAGCGTCGTGTCAAGTTTGTGTTGATTGTCTTCGAACCGTGTTAAAATCGTGACCTTTCGTGCAATGATTGTACCCACATCGTGTACCTCACGTACTGAAACCGTTTTTACATAACACACAATACGATACCAATAAAATCGAATTGTAATGTGATCGTAGTGCAATCGTGCGTAGTGTGAGTTGGGCTTAAGAAATAGCATTCACAAGATAACGCCAGACATCTGTCATTAGATAAATCAATAATAGTGACTCACTGCTATACAATTTCCAAATGAAAATGCAAGCTTTGAAAGGGACTTTCAAAGGATTCACATTTTAGGTATCTATCATTCATATGACTTGGCAAGGCCGACAAAAAGGGAAATTTCGTTTTCTGAATTACCTGACGCATACACTATTGATTGAAACCATGCATAGTTAGTTTCATATTTCAATTTTTCCTATCTGAAGGCGTTACCCTTTGTGGTTGAAATAAACCCTTTAGAAACCGTTTTGATGACGGGCGTTATTTATTTCTTAAATTTCGAATCAGATGTTTACATTCAATTTTAGATAAGATAATAAGTTGCTGTTAATACGATTCACTCGATTGCACGCAAGAGTGACGTCACATTACATTATCCGCCATGTTGCATGTCTCATTTTACCAGCGAATGCTTTTCCTTGAAGGTAATTATGAATTGTATCTTTTATGCTTGCAATTGTGCTTTGTTCATAATAATGTTATTGATAGTGGTATATATCGGTAGGGTTTTTTACTTTTTATGACAGTTAATCAACTAGTACTCTGTGACGAAAATTGATTCACAATCACATACATGTCTTGATGGCTTCGCTTGTAGACATGTTATGATTCAGATCGCATGACAGGTAAGAAAATGATGAGTTGCAAAATAATTGTATGATTCCAGATAACATCAGTTACTATAATCTAACTACATATCCACTCTTTGAGATATATGCAAGAACAAATAATCTGTTACATAATATTACACTACATTATTATATTATATTATATTATATTATATTATAGCATATTATAGCATAGCATAGCATAGCATAGCATATCATAGCATATCGTAGCTTAGTATAGCTTAGCATAGCATATTTTGCTCGGCATTGTGTGGTATTTTGATAGTCTAAAAGTAAACATTCTTATATCATTTATACTTACGAGTTAAATTGTTGTAAAAGAAATCAAATTTCTGTTTCTAATCAACATATTATCGAACTAGAATTAGAAACATTTCAAACGAAATCTTCGTGATAAAACGTTTTCGTTTTCACCTTGTTCCTAGTCATAAAAAGGCATGTGGTTTCACGAGACAATAAATAGGTTAAATCAACCTAAGCTAAAAACATTTATTACATCGCATATGACTCAGGTGCACAATATCACTTTGTTTATGACCATTATGAGCACACCTGTTCTACAGTGTACGAGGGGATATCAAAAAGTTTCACAGACACATATCAAAGGTACAAACTCATTTTTTGTTCTCATGATTATAAGACTTTGTGTAACCTATTTATTGTCTCATGAAACCGCATCTTTCAGCTTTGTAACATTTGGTAACAGGAAAATGAAAAAAAATTTCGATTTCCGGGTAAGGTTAATTGATACAGTATAACCACTGACCGTGACAGCATAAGTTTCCTCTCAAACGTTTCCTTATCGTTGATTCCCGATAAGGAAATGATTTTGACAAAGTAATGCTAAATAATAACACAAGTTTTAGTACAGTTAAAATCTATTATTCCATGTGTATCATAAATCAATGAACGAAACATGTTTTTAACAGAAAAAAATCACATATTCAACAGGTAACGAACATGCAACAGATGTTAGGCGGCAGATTTATATCGAGTTTGTATAATGTATTGCAACAAGCAATATGAAGTTTCAGACACTCAGATAACATATGACAGGTGGCTGATGTATGCAATCTTTTCATGCACATATTTATTGATTTCATGCAGTGGAGCTGCCAGGGCTCCTTTGTTATTACATGTAGATATACCTATAAAGTGGGTTAGATATTTTTTAGCGTCTTTTGGAATCGTAGTGACGTAGTGCCTATTGAACATTAAGAATTACAATGAATCATTAAGAAGTAATAATATGTATATACTTAAAATATATATACATTCTTTAAATAAGATAATTGTGATGTACATTGAATAGACTAAAGATAGTCCTTGACTTTTGACACTTAATTTGCTTAATAGTAAGCAAGTAATACATTCCCACCGTGGTATCTTCCCTGACCTTTTCAAATAAGAACATGTATAATTAATGTGTTCAAGACCATATCATATTTTGACAGTATGTATATAAACTCCTATGTTGAATGATTAAATTATAAACCAATCATAGTGTTCAATGTCGTAAATAAATATTAAAAAGAAAATGGCTGTCATGATACATCAAGGGTTGAAAAAGATCGCTTAACTTCGGACCTCGTTGAAACAAAAAAATTATGTGAAGCAGATACTTGAAAGTATTTACATTATTTACATATATTCCAAATTCTTTCTTGCATTTAACATGCAGGAACAAAATTGATACGATCTTATTAATTTTCGCGAACTACGACCCTTTGAGTTGTGTAAACATTATATATGATGTACCCTATATATCCACGATATATATGATTGAACAAAAACCAGTGATATTTTTCTCAGAATTTGATAGGAAGGGGAATAAGAGGCACCTAAATCATTGTGATAGGCGTTTCAAAGCGATCTTTCATTCACAGCCTTTGTTCATCTTGTTCATGGAAAAGGTTTCATGAATTTTTAATTAAGATCTATTATATATCCTTGACGTGTATTTATCCTAAAGATGTTTGTTTCATTGGCTGAAATACTCTTTCATATATGTCATTAGATAAAATGGCCGTGCTAAAGCAAAGACAGACAAGATATTTATACCATTACTGAATACAACTAAGAAATACTTTTTAATGCATTAAAGGCAAGGTTGTGTGTTTTCTAGTTTTAGCATTATTTTGGGACCAAATTCTTTAATATTTCCATAGCTTCTGGCACTTCCTATCAAATTATTGCCAGTTGTATTCTTCAATTCCCTCTGATTCGTATCGGTTGCGTTTCCCGACCAAGGAATGAATAATTAACGTGATGAAATAATCACCTGACATATCTGATCAATTTAGGAATTGTCTATGACTGTGTTACATGCCACAATTCCTTAATGTCATTTTCCTGAATTATATTTCATTTGCAATTTCATAAAAAAAAGATACCTCTCAATCAATAACAAATCAATGCCAAACTCATTAACAATTCATGGGCTTTTTTCAAATCATAATTGTGACCACGATACTCTTTCAAATATCAATAGACGAATAACATAGGCAGAAAAGACTGGATCATTTCAATTTTTTTATTAATTTATTACTTCGGGTCCCAAAAATTAATATCTTAAATTGCTTTCTTTTACAAATTATTCTTCATGAAGTTCTGGATCTCTGTGGTAATTTTGATCTTTAACAAGCCCAAAAAAAAAAGAGTACAATTTATCATTCAGAGACGACTAAATGTAGTTTTCTTCAAAATACATCGCCTTTCCCCTAAAAACTAAACATCATAAAAAAAAAATCAAAATAGTTATTCATGACACACTTTCATGTATGCAAGTTAACAACAAATTTGATGATAACTTGAGAAGTTTGAGAAGAGGAGCTACTGTAATTGCGTTTGAAACAACTTCTTCGTCAGGACCTAAAGCCGCTGTCGGCAAGTGACTTGTCAAGTTTGTTTTCTGCACCGACATTTCATTTGAATAATAGCTTACGTGATCGAGCATCGTGACTAATAGGAATGACTGAGTTAATTGGAAAACACACCCTCGGCGTAAAGGTAAGGTTCATCGGGGTATTCGCTCGAAGTCGAAAATATAGTTTCAGGTATTCGCTCGAAGACGAAAAGCGGTGCTCTTTGATGATTGGTGTTGTTTTAGTAAAGTTTTGATAAAGGATTAAGGACGGATTATCGCCTTCCGCGTGGTGAGCAAGGGCCGTGAGCAAGATGTGAACTGTTCTCACGTTGACATGATTTTTCACACTGTCAAAATTATGAGTTGATTTCAATCAATTAAAAAAAAACAATTATGGTACCTATAAATTAGTTTCTTCTCCAAATTGCAATCACTATCGGTATTGCACCATGGCTAACGCACAAGTAGAGTACAAGTATGTTCCCACTTCCAGAGGTGGTAGATATCTTTGTGTTGGAAATTTCATGTATCGAATTAGCAAGCGAGGGGCAAATGACGTCGACTATTGGAAATGTTCCACTAAGAATTGCCCAGGAAAGATAACCACAAGACAGGATATACCGCTATGTGGCGATTCGACCCACAACCACCCACCAGTTCGGAAGGACATCAAGATAAGATAAGATAAGATAAGATAAGATAAGATAAGATAAGATAAGATAAGATAAGATAAGATAAGATAAGATAAGATAAGATAAGATAAGATAAGATAAGATAAGATAAGATTTTACTAACTGTCTCCTATATAAATTTTTAATTTTTGTTTCAGTTGCACGAGACTTTGCACTCTCTGAAGACGAAGGCGAAGACGTCCTTGGCGCCCATGCAAGGCCTGTACGAGGAGGAGATCCGTGCTCTCCGAGATGGACCCTGGACCGATGCCAACCGTACCCTCGTGGAAGCAATACCAACATTCCACACTATGAAAGATGCCCTATATCGAGCTCGTCTGTCCACATTTCCTCCACTGCCAACTCATCGAAGAGACCTTATCGTCCCCGAGCAATACAGAACAACCGACGCCGGTGACCAGTTCCTCATCATCGACGATGGAGACGACAACAAGATCCTGGGATTTTCTTCCGCTCGTAACTTAGAACATCTCTGTGCTGCTGATACCATATTTGGAGATGGAACCTTCTACGTAGTCCCAGCCATATTCTGTCAACTATACACGCTCCACGCCGTCGTCGCTGACAGAACGATGCCATTGGTTTACCTGCTGCTGCCCGACAAGAAACAGACCACCTACGACAGAGCTTTTAGACTTGTCAAAGAAGCTGCAGAAGCAAGGGGTCTTCGTCTACAACCAGATTGTGTCCAGGTAAGTTTCTTATATTTAGCTTCCTATAGTTTTATAGTTTTAGTTTAAAGCATAAACACTGTTCTTTGTTTGGTCAATTGTAGTATTAGTCTTACTTATGTAAATGTATTTCTGTTACAGATGGACTTTGAAGTAGCAGCAAGGAACGCCGTGAAAGTCGTCTTCCCTGGAGTGGAATGGAAAGGGTGTTTTTTCCATTTTACACAGTGTGTCTGGCGAAAGACACAACAAGTTGGACTGCAGATCGACTACAGTGAGAACCCAGACGTCAACCACTTCGTCAGGCTCTGTGCTGTATTGCCTCTAGTGCCAGTGGCTGATGTAAGTATTTTCGATAATAAAACTAAATAATATAGTAACCTGTAATTCTTGTCTCTTTAATAAATTATCATAATCATAAGAAAAAAATCAATAATTCCATTCTATTTATGTTTAAGGTTGAGGAAGTGTGGCTGCAGACACTGGCTGAGATGCCAGATGACAACCGATGCATACAACTAGCAGACTACATCACCAGCAACTGGATAGAGGGTAGTCTGCCGATTGCTTCATGGAACCACTACCTCACCACTGGACCCAGGACCAACAACAACCTGGAGGGATGGCACGGACGCCTGAAGAAACTGGTTGGGAAGGCTCATCCAAACATTTTTGAACTAATTCGTTTCTTGTTAACTGAGCAGAAGACAACAGAAATAAAAACGGTGCAATATGCTGCAGGACAACGCCTCCCGCCAAAGAAGAAGAAGTATGAGGACCTGCAGAGGAAGCTGAGCGACCTGAAATCAAGACTTGACTCCGGACACATCGCCGTGTTCGACTACGCTGCCAGAGCTTCCCATCTTCTCAAGCTAGCTTAATTTCCTGAAACATTGTCCATTATAAATAACATTTTGAGGTTAGTACATTAAATTAAGATAATGATTAAAAGTATTATGTCCAGTCTATGTATTTTATTATTTTGTATTACTGTGCTATATATTTGTATTTATGTACAAAAATGTCTGACCAATATGTAAGAAATAAAATAATAATTGTGATTATGTAAAGTTTTTTTTATGTGGTCACTAGGTCGGGGGAACCACCGTTCGATTTGTGTGTCGAAGATCGGAGTTGTTTTGACAAGCGCCTATTGTTTAATGTAGATTGGAGTAGATTGGGAGGGAGCTACCGTTCGCTCGAAGACGAAAACGAAATTCGCTCCATGTTTATACACGCCGAAAATTTTCGACTTCGAGCGAATGAACCGGTTCATCAAACTAGCGTAGCGTCGACTTTATTTACCAGTGATACAAGGGAGATAACTCTTGGCAGTACGTCGTCTCTTGTTAGTACGCTCATGTGTAACCCAGTTTTAAAAAAATATGTACAAACGGCACGTTACCGCCTTTGGCCAATGATTAGCCGACTTTGTTGTGCAAATCGAGATAATGACTTAATAACGTGTTATTGTTGAACTAAGATTTCTCTACAAATCACCAAAATCAATAAAATTTCTATGTGCAAATTATAATTTACACATGATCTTTATGAACTTTTTTTTAAGCCCATGTTCTCATTACATTACATCGATTTTACATATTTCATAACTACCAACTACAACTGTTATGCTGTTTTTGTGTGCTAGACTGATATATTTCAATTTTGGGGTTTTGAGTAGAACATCCATTTGTAGTACATCCCCTCCACATGGTTTCATCTTCACCATTCTTAATGTTGTCACCACACACTTCTTCAATATTTGGAGCTACTGTAATTGCTTTTGGAGCTACTGTAACCACTTCTTCGTCAGGACATAAGGCCGATATCTCGACTTTCTTTGAAGTAAGTGTTTCTTCTTCAGCATTAGTGGCGTTTTTCTCGATTGTTTCTTTAATGACACCTTGGGCAGGTTGTAAAGCGACAATCTGGATTGATTCCAGATTGAGTCTTTCCTCTTGGGACAGAGAGGTAATTTCCTGTATTTTTTCTGGAACATTTTCAAAAACAGCTGATTTCTGTCGATCATTGTCATTGGCTTCACATATTGAGATCAAACTTCCTCCATCATCCCCTTTGCCACTACAATCGTCATTTTCATACATCAGATGGTCAGAGTGTTCACCGAACAAGGGACGCACGGCGCAATAGCCGGAAGATGTTTCAAGATCATCATGGTCACGGATGAAGGAGGCCTCCTGTGGTTTGATGTCAAACAGGTGGTTGTATGTAACATCCATGTTAGCTCCACTACCGTTGTGCTCTGCATTCCATAATTCTACTGACCTCAGCTGAGTACCATGTTTTGGTACAAATTGCACAGGAGTGTTACGTACAGTTGAATTCACATCATTTTTCATTATATCGTGTATTCTGAAAGAGAGAGTACTTATGACTCTGTCAAAGGGTACAAACAGTGTAAACAGATAAACTTTTCTTTTACACATACTTAATTCTTTGGTAATTTATCAAAATGCAGTATTGTTTTTAATCTTATCATTTCAAAGCTAGAGATACTGACCGTTTCAAGCAGCAGGCTATGAAGAGAGCAATCAAAACAAAAATTAGCAAGACCGCTCCTCCAATGATCAATGAAATCCATTTTCCTGAAACTGAGTACAGTTAATTCGCATTTAGTTAAGTGATCTATTTGACAAAGGATTCCTAATCTTAACATCCGTTAAATAATGTCATACATAATAATATCAAAATTTTCTGGATAACAACTTTGTTATTATGAAATTTATGGC
The DNA here is from genome assembly GCA_921293015.1 of Phorcus lineatus. NCBI lineage: Eukaryota > Metazoa > Mollusca > Gastropoda > Trochida > Trochidae > Phorcus > Phorcus lineatus. Next base: position 15,033,037 of record OV121093.1, read on the forward strand.
ATTTTCTCAGTATATGCTTTTTCTTCTTTTATCCCAACTAATGAAGGCGTACACTTATGCTGATAACGTTGTTGTTTCTGTATAAAGATCTTGGAAGTTGGAAAATATGACTGTCATAAATTCATACAACAACGACACTAACATGTTATCTGAATATCATCTAATTGTACCGCACTTAACACCGTGACAACTGTTTACATATATTTATGAATTACCTGCACATTCTCCAGTCTTCCTGTCACAATCTCCGTCTTCACAGTTCTCACAGGCCAGGATACAGAGGGATCCATAATACCCGCTCAGACATCCATTGGTACACTCGCCAGTTGCACTATTGCAAAATCTGTCTGTACAGTTTCCACACGTCTCGGCACAAGAACTCCCGTAGTATCCAGCTTTACAGCTGCTACAGGTACCTTCTCTATCACATTTACCTTCATAACATTGCTCCGGACATGTGGAATTACACTTTTTTCCAAAGTAGCCATTCCTACACCCATCAATGCAACTTCCGTCTCTGTTGCATTCTCTACTGAACCCTCTACATCCAGCACTACATTCAGACTGACAGGTTGAACCATAACGGCCTACTTCACACTGGATACACTTTCCTGACAGCTGATCACACCCAGACACACAGTGTTGGGAACAGGTCAGATCACATCCCACTCCGAATGTGCCAGTTGAGCAGTTCGTGCAGATTCCATTCCCATCACAGTTCTTGTGCAGACAATCCGAACTGCAAGGAGACTGACAGTTTTTCCAAACCATCCTTCTTCACAACTGGTACAGTTCCCTGAATCTTGTTCACAGAAACAATGAGCAGAACAAGGTTGCTGACAAAACTTTCCAAACCATCCAGGTTTGCAACCTTCTGCACAATCTACTCTTCCAGCCATTAGACATCTGTCTTTCAAACAATGACTTTCTGTTTGGCATTTCACACCTGGTGTTAATGTATCATCCCAACTGCGGATCCGCCCCATCTTAAGATGGGACGCGTCCCAACTTGGGATTCCAAGTTGGGACGTCCCATCTTGAGATGGGACGGGGGATACTAAAACATGTTAATAATATTCATATTTTGTATTGATTTGTGTCAGTAAAACATGTTTTTAGATAGTTTTGTTATATTCTTTTCACACCTACGAAGAAAATTTGATTTGATGTTCATTTTCTTCTCTTTTTCACTCGGTTTCATACATGTATGTTATCGAGTACGTACGATTCAACACTACTCAAACATTTATTGAAGTCACATTTGATTACTGATTGAATCACATTTTTAAGCGACATAACAAAATCAGATCAATGTATAGATTTATATTTAGATAATAGTTTTCAGCATTTTTCAAACGACCAATACATGCGTAGATCGAACAGCTGACATCACAGAGACACCTTTGTATATAAGTTTCTTTACAAAAAGGTGGTATAAACTATTAACAATCAAAGTTATTCTAATACAGATCCAAGTTTTACAATACTAGCGATAAATTATTTTTCAAAAATATATATTTAAAAAACGTACCTGATACAGAGAAATGAATAATCCATGCAAAAACCTCCTATAAACAGAAATTGAGGTACTCTCCATCGTTACAATGCAGCTCTGAATAGACTGAATATGTTAATGTGTCAGCTTGGCGTGACAGAGAACGGATGTTTGGACACCAATTTGCCCACCGTAGGAACTGTTAGGCTAAAACAACATATGGAGACACCAAAACCCCATGTTGTTTTAACAAAGTATTATCTTGTTTATCTACTTGGCGACTTGGTTGATTTTATCAAATGTAAACGAAATTAAAAGTTCCTATTAGAGTTTAGATATTTTCAAATAGTGCCAACCTTAGGGTTTGAATATTCCCTCGTAACTCATATCAATATACTAAAATCTATCTTAACGGCGACAAATCTTTGTCACAGAGTGTTGACGAATTCCTTATAATATATATTTATCATTTCATAAACTATACCAATCGATTTTTACAGTTCTTTCCTAAAATTTGTACAAAAAATGTAAGGTAAGGTCTAAATCGTTTTATGTTTGTTTCAGGAAAAGAATCTATATAAGCATTTGCTGCCTGTTTGCTAATCCTTTTTTCTTTTTGTTTATATATTCTGAATTTTGTGTAACACATGCACATGTTTTATTGAAATAAAATACCGTTTAAATCATAGAAATATAGTTACTAACCATTATATGATTACACATATTGCATATTTTCATACAATGAAATATCGAATATTTTACAATAAGAAATGACAGTTTCTATATCAAATTTGTATAAGCAATAACAATATGAATCATTTAGTCCCCTGAGGATATTACATTAGTACATGTATGTCAACACAAAATAACTCGATAAGTCTTAGTATATCAATAAAAGTTCATTGATGTGTATTTACAAACCTAATGCCTTTTCTCGGGGGGACATGTTAAGTAGCATATTTAAAGATAACAAAACAATTAGTTAAGTAAACTTTCAGCTGTAAAATAACAATATTACACTGAAATGTAATTCTTCCCTCTCACCTACTCATCTTACATTGACTTATGTATGGATCAGTTGATTAACGTATGAGAAAGTAAGAACACACACCAATTCTCTCAATTCAACGCTTCTAACAAGCCAAGATAGACGCTTGTACATATCAAAAAACAACCGTTTAATACTGATCAAAATCATATGTTACCTCGGGCTATGTAAAAAAAAAAAATTTCTCAACTCTGTACCCTGGTTTGTGTCCAAAAATCTAGTGAAGGTAAACAAAGTTTTTTTTAGTGAACTCAAAGTCATCAAACTCCTTTAATAATCTTCTTGTAGTATTGATAAGAAATGAGTTGAAATATTGGCTTTGCAATATTGAATATCTTAACGTATTGTGCTGCAACTGTACATCGTATTTGTTTGACTTTGTGTTGTATGTTTGATGGTTTCAAAATATAATTCTTATTGGAGCGGCATTAATATAAGCTTACCTCCCAATCTAATTTCTTTTTATAAAAATGAAAAAAATATGTTTAAACCATAATCTTCTTCTGCAAATCTTTGAAACTAAATTCTCAATTTTTAAAAATCTATTGAAAAGCCTGCTATTTCCCCATAATTAATCAATGGATGATGTTAGATTTCATTTTGGTTACTTGAAACGATAATCGTTCTGTTAATGAAAAACATATTTTGAATATATTTAGTGTGGCAAAACAACTTTCATCGAATAATAATACAATAACAATAAACATAAACATAAACATTTGTTATTTTTTTGGTTAGGGTTTGATCACGTCTGCTTCCACCTATCAGAGATATTGCCGATAGGGGCAAATGCCTTGATAAATATGAATGATGACCATTGACTAAAACAACAAACGCTCGGCGTGTACCTTTGTAGTGTTACAATCATGCTCATGTACAATTGGTACCCATTCTTGTCACTAATTGGAGAGTAACACACAGGTATTAGTGTCATAACCGAACCGGATGTTTACCAAAACCCTTCTTTCGGACACCCCCCCCCCCCCCCTCCACCCACCCGACACCCATCTCTGAACCACCAAGCAGGTATGTTTGCCATTTGCATCACGACACTGATCAGATCAGGTTTGATCGGAAATATGAGGAGGCATTTATTTACTGGACGTCTTATAATCATTGACGGAACGCCCCTTATAGGTTAGTGTTTGTGAATTATGTTTAAGAAACACTTTTAGATTCGACTCTCAAACACAATAAGTACATTGGAATCTTGCTTAACGGAACGGTTTCTGTGTAAGAAATTGAACTGATTACAAGGCATTCTTGGTATTCACTAAGAGTAGGTTTTGAGTGTATAATTGAATATAATTTATTATTTATTTGCTTAACATGCTGTCATAATTAAAAATATTTAAGAATATAATGAAATAATTTATAAGATTTTGTATAAGAATTACTTTTGAAATCGTATTGGGCTATGATGAAAGACTCGTATGCGATGAAAGATATATATAGCCAATAAGTCATGAAAATCAACATAAAATCCAAACATCTTTCGCTGTCCTTAAAGCGCGTATCTAAATGATACATGTTATCATGTTATAACTAAATTCAACATTAGAATAAAGATATTATGAACATGTTAAAGTATCTGCCGTCCCATCTCAAGATAGGACGTCCCAACTTGGAATTCCAAGTTGGGACGCGTCCCATCTTCCCAAGTTGGGATGATACATTAATACATGCATTATGTTATGACAGCATAAATATTCAGTTACAGGATATAAGACTCACTAAATAGTTAGTCAATATAAGGGTTTTAAATAATCAAGTCTCTTATATGGCATGGTACTATCTTACATGCGTGTTTGTATCTATTTCATCTTAGGATCATGTTACCATGATCATAAAAAAATCAAACATGTTGATATATTACTAACACCATTCATTTAATAGTAAGTAACTTATGTGTTCGTTTCATATTAGGAATTGTTAGAACTTGTTGGACATTTATTTTTGCTTTATACACAATCGGTAAAAATAATTATATTCTACTATTTTTCTTATATATTCAATAGATGTTATCCATGCAAAACATGCATGTTCTCCCTTAGCCAAGCGATTACCTAACCAGAAACTCATTTAGCACGCTAGGACCATTCAAAAATACTTCGAACCACAAAAGATTTTTCAAACTTTAAGTTTCTCTAGAGAAATAACTCTTTGTTACAGTCCATCACAAAAAATAACGGATTTGGTTGTAATGTTCCATCCTAACTTGGGTCTTTTTAGCCTTCATATGCATTCAGAATATGTCTGATATTGAATTCTTTCTTTAATGTTGGTCGTTTTTATTTGAACATGTTTATGGTTAACATTGAGTTTTAAGTGAATACAACACATATTTACAAACTCAAAAAAGGAAATGTTAACTAAGCGTATCCGATTTAAAAAATGTAAAGTTTGCTAGAAATTATTTCCTGTCTACATAACCTGTCGAAAGCTTTACGAAAGGTTATTTTATAAACCCTGCTTCACTGGAATTAAAACCATACTTCACTGCAATTAAATCCGCTCTTCAATGCAAATAGACCATGTTTTACTACAATCAGAACCTACTTCACTACAATTGAAACCATTCCCTTGACTTAAATAGCTTCATATACATCATCTTAAAATCTATTCGATTTACCTCTATCGTTCTTTCGTGTTTATTAAAGATCTCACAATAACGGCTGGTCACAGTGGATGAAGTCCACTATAGTCGACTTAAACTGAACGTTATGACAAACAAAGTGAAACCAATTTTAGGCTAAACCTTACCTTGATTAGATTTACAAACACCTTTAGCGAAAGTATATCCCTGTAAACAGTTGCAGGTACCGTCTCGATTCTGGCATGTCTTGTTCTCACAGTTTTCGTCACATGCTACGTTGCATGTGTTTCCAAAGTAACCATTTATACAGCCTAGTTGGCAGCTTCCATTGTCTATGTCACAGGTGGGGAGGTCAGATTTGTAAGCCATCTTACAGTTCTCTGGGCAGGGTCGGGACACTGAACCTGTTGAATATAATGACTAAATATACAAAAGTTGATCCAATAAGTGCAATGTACATCAACACAAAAAATAAGTTTAGGGTTGCAGATGTTAAAACGTGTGACAAACCGAAAACGGCTTCCTGCATTAGCCCACTTATTTTCAAATTCTCCTAAGAAACACTTAATCTCTCAGATTTGCCTCATGTATATTCGATTCGTCAATGCGCTATAGCTTTTTTATTGTTGAAAAGTTACAACAGGTCATTTCATTTTCATAGTTGTAGAATTGTATAAGAACAATTTAAATTCGTTCATGGCTTTTGCCCTGGAAATGAACCTATTCCTATAATTCGAAAACCTAAAGCGTAAATTGTCATCGAAATTATCAGACAGATAGGACGAATGAAATATATTTTGGTTGCTATCCAAAAAGAAAACTATCTAGATGATAGCTATCAACTAGATCAATACGTCCTTCCTGGGCTACGGATAAATTATCAGTTTTCCATCATAATTAAATTTCTATGGTGAATTGTCTAATTATCTATTTATCCAAGATTTTTCAAACAAATCGGCACTACACCAACAATGTTTTCAAATTAATTAAAGCCAATTTCAACCCTCTTTGTCAAGTGGCTGTGTGTTTTTTTAATTTTCTATACTGGGTACACAGGAGTTACCTTGAGAAGCTTTTACCCCTCAAAAAAACTGAAGATTGATTATTATTATTTTCAAAACACGCAAGTTTTTGACTGGTCACTGGTTGATCAAAGATCATCACTGACCAATACATTCATGCCATCATTTATTAAGGCCCCCTTTGTACAGTTTACAGGGGGTCAGGAGGTTTGTGGTTCGAATCCCGCCAGGGGCTCGGCAACTTTGTCTGCAGTAGAGAACTGTTCTACACGCAGTCAGGTTTGGGTGCAATGCTACACTGAAATTCAGCGCAGTACCACCCATGGTTCGCTAGTTCCAGCCGATGCTCGCAGGTTTCACCGCAATGCATAGCCACAATTGTGTTGCGGGCTTTCTCCCTGCAATAATACTAGCAGCTGCGATATAAGTGAACTAATCTTGAAAGCGGCGTTAAACACCACCTCACCTCACCTCACCTTACAGTTTACAGCCATTTTCTATAATTAAACGCAACATGTAGTGAATGTTTACAAATCTGCTTCCAAGTATGATAATTAATACAATTAAAGAAATTTATAAGTAGGAAACAATAATATACATACCACAGATCACGCAGATCACTACTAGTATTACTCCTCTTGAAAGCTTCATCCTTGTGTTAGTATAGAGAGGTCTAACAGGATGTTGTTCTATTTCATCGTTTCCTCATTGTGACTAATTATGAAACTGCTTGTTTCAAATGTATGATACGTAAACAGTAAACAATACCATCAACCAAGAGGAAAAACAATATGTGAACAATATCAGTTTAATATACTGTGTGTTCCCTTTTGAGTTCACCATCAAGATGAGCTAATATGATCAATGTGAAATATTTAAATGGATACATATAAATCAAGTTTCAGAATAAGAATTAAGAGAGCATTTCACTTCTATTGCGGCCGTACATATAAATCAAGTTTAAAAATAAGAATTTAGAGAGCATTTCACTTATATTGCGGCCGTTGTTATTATTGCAGGGAGAAATCCCGCCACACCATTGTGGCTTTGTACTTCTGGCTTGAACTAGCGAACGATGAATGGTACTGCACTGAAATTCAGTGTAGCATTGCACACAAACCTGACTGCGTGTAGAACAGGTCTCTACTGCAGGCAAAGTTGCAGAAGATTATTTAACTACGAACATTTACTAATAAAGTTACATGTTTTTGCAGGTGTCCTTATTCTAATAGCCGGTAAGGCTCAGACGTCTGGACTGTGTTCAAAATGTCTCGAAGAACGATGTTACAAGAATGGAGAATGCATTATCGGGTGTGTACCTGGGTTTGTTGGTGAATACTGTAATGAAGAGTGTCCGTCGAGGTGCTTGAACAGGGCTTGTCATTTGAACAGAATCGACGGAACAGTCACTTGCACGGATGGTTGCAAACAAGGTTACTGTGGTAGCCAGTGTGAAGTGCCTTGTCCAGGAGATTGTGTATCGTGTGACAGAACGTGTGACACCTGCAATGTGACTCTTTGTCCTGAACGTCGTTATGGAGCTGATTGTAAAGAGATATGCAGTCCTAAGTACGGGAAATGTGACAGAGAAAGAGGACGGTGTATTTACTGCAGGCGAGGATATTATGGTGACGAGTGTAATCAGAAGTGCACAGTTTGTTTCACTCGAGCAAAAACCATTATCGACAGTTGTTTGTCTGGTTGTGACATTTGTCAATCAAAAGGTACAAAAACTCTTTTCATTCCACCTGTCTGAAAGTGAGTGAGTGAGTTTGGGTAGCACGTGTTTGAACAATACTTCAGTTATTAAAAAGGTGGATTACAGGCATCTATAAGATAGTGGGAAGATAGGAAATAGATGGAAAGAAAGGGATTGTCGGAGATAGACAACATGTTTTAGAGTTTTAGACTTTTAAATTCTACCTGTCGACCTGTCCAGGTTATTTGCCCCTACCAGGAGCATGTAATATCCGACTGGCATAGATCTCTGGGTATCTGAAGCACGCAAAGGTTTTGAAGACCTGTGGTAGACTATGCGGTTTTCGATCAGAATGTCCACTTTTCATCTATATTTCGTAACTTTAAAATACTGTTAAGTATCAAGAAAAGGTAAAGTTCAGTAGCACACAGTTATCTCTCGATAAATTGTGATTACATTTTAGGTGCAATGCTACACTAAAATTTAGCGCAGTGACGGCCATGGTTTGCTAGTTCCAGCCGTTGGTTTGCTAGTTCCAGCCGTTGGTTGCAGTTATATCGCAATGTATTTCCAAAAGAGTGTTGCAGGCTTTCTCGAGCAGCCCTTCTATAGTGAAATACTTTTGAAAGCACCGCTCAACCCAAAATTACGTCACCTCACCTAACGTGCGACAAGTGACCTCAATAGTATTTTTTGGAAGTAAAAAGTTATTAAGGTTAAACAGAATATGTATGTTTCCTTTAATTATCTTAACAGAGACATGCCCACCTGGTTTCCATGGAGACTCATGTGAAGTCAAATGTTCTCCTGGTTGCTTTTACCCTGGAGGATGTAACAGAGCAACAGGAGAATGTTCTCACGCTTGTAAGCCTGGGTATTACGGACTGAACTGTAAATCCACGTGCAGTAAACACTGTCTGGCTGGGAGATGTAACAGAGCAACAGGAGAATGTTCTCACGCTTGTAAGCCTGGGTATCACGGACTGTACTGTAACTCATCCTGCAATAAACACTGCCTGGCTGGGAGATGTAACAGAGCAACAGGAGAATGTTCTGAAGGGTGTCTGTCTGGGTATCAAGGGCTGACCTGTAACTACTCATGTAGCGAATTCTGTGTCGGAGGAACATGTAACCAACTCAACGGATTCTGTACATTTGGATGCATCAATGGTTTCAAATCAATCTTAGACAAATGTGAAAGAAACCATTATGAAGGTACGTACACTTCAGTTCCAGGGTATCCCCGTACACTTTAGTTCCAGGGTATCCCTGTTCACTTTAGTTCCAGGGTATCCCTGTTCACTTTAGGTCCAGGGTATCCCTGTTCACTTTAGTTCCAGTGTATCCCTGTTCACTTTAGGTCCAGGGTATCCCTGTTCACTTTAATTCCAGTGTATCCCCGTACACTTTAGTTCCAGTGTATCCCCGTACACTTTAGTTCCAGTGTATCCCTGTTCACTTTAGGTCCAGGGTATCCCTGTTCACTTTAATTCCAGTGTATCCCCGTAAACTTTAGTTCCAGTGTATCCCCGTACACTTTAGTTCCAGTGTATCCCTGTTCACTTTAGTTCCAGTGTATCCCTGTACACATTAATTCCTGTGTATCCCTGTACACTTTAATTCCAGTGTATCCCCGTACACTTTAGTTCCAGTGTATCCCTGTTCACTTTAGTTCCAGTGTATCCCTGTACACATTAATTCCTGTGTATCCCTGTACACTTTAATTCCAGGGTATCCCCGTACACTTTAGTACCTGGTCATCCTCGTGTACATTCCTTCCAGTTAATCCCCATTGTATCCTCGTACATTTTCCTTTCAGTGTATCCCTGTACATATTGGTTCCAGTGCCTCGTACATTTTCCTTTCATTGTATCCTCGTACACTTTGTACATAATGTAACCCTCTAAAATTTTCGTACACTTTAGTTACAGTGTATATCCGTACACTTTAGTTCCAGGGTATCCCCATACACTTAAGTTCTAGTGTATCCCCGTACACTTTAGTTCTAGTCTATCCCCGTACATTTTGGTTACTTATCATCCTTGTACACTTTCGTTACAGATCATCCCGGTACACTTTTGTTAAAGTGTATCCTCGAACACTTTGCAAACAGTTTCAAACTACTGGAAATCGAAAGTGTTCGATAAAAATCTTCAAAACACTGTTTTTAATTGAACGTGTGTATTTATATATTCAAATAGGTGTGTACACTGTTATGTAGATGACTTAATGTTTGTACATATGTATATTTGCCGATGGCCTTCAATGTGAAAAAGTATTGATTATTTTGAAAACTGTAGAATGCAAAGGTCACTTGCCTTTAAAGTCAAACATACTATAAATGATATATTATATGAGTGTCCATGATGCTTACTATTAATAACACAAATGACAGAACAAAAAGGTAAATTAACCAAAATTTTAACTATAAGTATGAATGTTTGTAAGGATTCCACTGATTTCGGGACAAAACCTCTTAACAATTTGTTCAAAGAGAAACATTGCATTATGACCAACATGCAATAAGTGGGATACGAATTGCAAATGAACATTCAAAACTACGAACAGTAGTCACCACAACATGAATCCTTCAAGCTGTGTTTTCCACTCAATCCAACAATACTGCTCCTTACTATATATCCTTCAAAAAATAGTAATACTTGTTTACAGAGAATGTAGAGATTGATTTCTATTGATTTTTTTACTAAAAGGGCTAAAACAGTCCAGCACTTTTCTAAATGTGATTGTTTACGATTATTCAGGACTAAACTAAATGTTAAGGGTAAGGTTGATTTAGGAAAAATTCCTCATGAATTTGTTGTTGAATGTGTACATTAACTATAAACATTTGAAAAGTATACAGGAAGAATGTTTTTCAGTATAATTTTTTCAATCATAAGTATGCCTAGACCTACACGTTTTACAATTGTACAATAATAATCCTCATGATACACGAATATTGTGTCAATTAACTTCACGTCTACACAAATCTGGAAGTATTAGATATGTGTAAATACGATGATATAATATGCTCTTGATAAAACGATATACATCTTCAAATAATGCATTTTTCATGTAATTGCAGGAAAGAAAGATTAGAATATTTCTGGCGACAAAACTAGCAGTTGAAATAATTTTATTATAATCGCACCGATCTGATGCTGATACACCGACAGGTTTTCACTGTTCATGGTCCCACTCCTTAAACAGTTGCGGTGTTCTTCATAAATGAAAATGAAAATTAAGATATCATGGAAGAGATGACATTAGAGACATCAAAAAAACGCATTGATTAACACAGTAATCCTTGATTACGAATGTTTATGTGAAGAAAAAAAACCTACTAGTCCATCAAAGCGATAGCTAATTCTTCGTTGTCAACATTGAGTCGGGTCAGAAGCTGCTGCCGTCTCACAAATGCATCTCCCTAGAAAAAATCGTTCTTCCTCTCCCACGACTTGACTTTCTTCTCCTTTTCTCCGAATCGGTTGAACGAGACCGTCCATGACGATATCTATCATCGTGATCGGAAGCCATAACAATTAGATCGAGATAAACAGGAAGTGTGGTAATTCCTACACATAAAACTGTGACGTCACGGATTGTGGGTTCGTTTTTGGCTACGGCAAGTTTTGGAGGGTGGTATACTTTGAAATTAGAATTAAATTCTTTCTCGTTGATTATGAATTCTGTTTTTGGTCTCAAAAAATTGTTGAAAGATTTTTCTACCGAACTGTAAAGTTGGATGTGCGATATATGCAATGAGAGTTCTTAGAAATGCAATTTTGAAGATGCTTTTTAATCCTATCATAATGTTCTTTTATCGATATCAACTGTTTCAGGAACCTATAGCGTTCTTGTTATTGCTATTGGAATCACTCTATTTTGGTGAGTTATGCTACTTGATACGACTAGTTTGCCCTATATGCGTTGTTTGTAACACTAGTGTTTTTGTTTAAGGACCTTAGCTGGTAAGAAAATGTTTCCCTTTACAAATTTGTAGGATCGGTAATATTTTCTCATAAAATAAAAATAAAATACTATCTCTCAATTAACATTTCCATTATTTATGATTGGTTTGAAATTTTGCAATAGCAAAGGGACACTTCTATGTAGGTTACTTTAGCAGAAATTAAAGTTCGTAAAAAAACCTCAAGATTTCGAGATCGTATTTACATTTGTCTTGTAATCTACTGCTTAATGACATAATTTTTCGGACGTGATATTGCAAGTTGATGTGTTTTAGCCTTGTTGCTGTGATGGCCACTGTTGCTGTCCGCCGGACAATACGTCTTGGAAGGTGATAATTGTATTTTTCATGAATTGTAAATTGGACAGGGTTCTGATGCGATTTTTTGGGATTGCTTTTACGTACACCTGGTCACTGGTATTGTTTGCTCCGTATCTGATGCACATGCTAATTTGATTCATTTAAACTTAGATGTAAAATTGCTAAAGTCTTCCTTCTTGTGTCTCAAATGTTATGGCAAGTGCTGAAAATTTGTTTTTCGGGTTAAATGCTGATCGGTGTACAATTTAGGAATGGTATTGGGCATCATAAGTTGATCAGCCAAACTATAATGATTTTGATTATGACAAATTGAATTAAGTAACGTATGGAGTGATAAGATAAATATTTGGAAAAAAATAATGTACCGTATTAAAAAGGCCCTGCATTTTGACATATGATTTCCATATGCCATGGCATTTTTTTTTATTGTTGCACCTTTACGCTACAGCATTTTTCTGTTGAGTTGTAAAAGATTTTTTCATTTGGCGATATGTTGAATTTGAAAATCATGATAATGTTTTAAACCTATACCAAACGTATACCTATGGTAAAATGTTAACTTTGAAAGAAATTGCGTTAATTGTTCACTTTGACAAGATTGTTTGACTTGATAAAATGTGTACTTTGACTGATTGACTGAAAGGTAGATTTTATCTCTTTCATTTTGATTTTAATTTCATTATGCGATTATTGTATCATTTATTATGTTATTTGGTTCCTTTCTGCTTATGATGAAATGTTAACCTTAAAACAATTTCTACTATTTGTCAAATGTTGATTAAGAAGGGTAAATTGGCTTTGAAGATATAAACTGTCTTCCCTAAAAGTGTTTCTACTTGTTACATAAATGAAATGTCAAAAGATGGATTGATTGCAAAGATGAGGTACAAATTATGTACCATTTTGCGTTCCCGAATAGACAATTAACAAATTGTAAACAACCCATAATAACAGTTTTTTTAATTGATGTAGCAAACGAATATTATGATAAATGAATGATGAACAAGTGTAATGAGATTTATGTATATTGATTAGTTAACGGCCGTTTTCTTTTTTAAAATTTCATTGCCCATCTTCATCAATACTAAATACCTATTTCAAAAATGTGTTTTGCAAAAGGTAATGTTTTCCAGTTAATCGTTTTGTGTTTCTCTGAAACAATTAATATTTCTTACTTCCTATGAAATATTTTAAGATTTTATAGATGTTGAATTACCTGAACTGTCATTTGTAACTAATGAACTGTGAATGAAAACGATTCAACAATTGTTGACACTTTTCAAATGAAAAAAATTAATCATTGTTAAATTATAAAAGAATTCCTTTCAGGCTCAACGTTGATAAAGTCATCATTTTTACATCCAAAACAAAAACATATTCAATAACAAGCGATCAGAAATACCATGACCTTTTCCCTTTATTCATTTAGGGGAGTTGGATGATTTTTTCGCCTCAAATATATGTCTTAATACTCTAAATGTTATCAAAATTTAATTGAGTAAACTTTTTGCACTGAAATAAGGACTCCCTCTATCTTCTCAATTTGTACCGAACAGCATTGAAACAATGTAGGAAAATGGTCCAACCATTTTATTTTGCAGCATTGATTTCATGACTAGGTTTATCTCAGATATTTCTTGGCTATATTTATACTTTTGTTGAAATCTGTTTAAATCATCACTGTATACGTCTTCGGGGGATTCTTAGGTTGCTACATCGATTTTAGGCATTCAGCATTTATCCAATCAATAGTTATTTCCGTTTCTAGAACAAATTTTGATAAAATCTGGCTATTACTATGAATAAACACTATGAAAGTATATACATTATGCAGCATTGAATTTAACATATTGTTAAAATGCTGTCAAACCTTTGTTTCGTACTTCAAGATTTGGGGTTGACTCAAGCTTTCCCTTTAAGCATAACTTTCAAATAAGCTCTACCTATTGTATCATCACTGGCTTATCTTCAGTCCGTACTTCAACAATTGGTGTTGACTCAAGCATACCTTTTAAGAAACTTTCATATTGAACTCAATATATTTTTAACGCAGCATCACCTTTATCCATAGTTCAACAATTTGGATTAACTCAAGCATTCCCTTTAAGCATTCTTTTCATATTATGTTCAGCTGCCATCCACTCTGCCTTTCGAGGTCCACAACTTTTGCTTCCTTTCCAAATCCCGCCTTTCTCATTTCATCTTTACTCGCCTTCTCTGAACACAACAGAATTCCACTGTCTGTCATAAACTTTTTTGTTTCAAGATTTGGGCAGAGGTGTCAACAGTGGTCCTTTATGTGGTCTAACTGACCCTTCCATCTCTAGATCTCTACTTGTTAAATATGCATTGATAGATCTGTTTTAAGATAAGTTAATTGTATTTCTTGATCTTCCCAGGATAACGTCACATGTTATACGATCGGCAACAGTTCCAGTTTGATGACTCTTATTGTAAGATTAACAGCAAAATTAATTCCAACAGTGACCACAGTTAACTCTCTCTTGAAAAAAGCATCATTTCTAACAAAGATCAAAATTGAAATTTTAAGTTGTTTTTCCACTTCGCCTTCAGTGTGCGTTTTCAGTTTAAGTTTTCACAAAATGATCTCTCGAGTATGTGTTTGCAGGTGCATTTTATGTTTTTCATCTTTGTTTGCACGAGATTTTACAATTTCATAAAGTAACGATTTCACACTGTGTACTATATTTTGCTTAGTATACAAGTAGCCCTTTTTTATGTTTCTGTCCCACGTGTGCATATGTGAGTCGAAATTTGCATTTCATAACTCAAGAATTAAATACGCATTTCAAAAGATTATAAATTTTCTGTTAATCATAATTTCCATGGGCATATGTTTAAAGGGTACGACAAAGAATTATTTAAAGTTCAAAATTTTAGTTTTCATAATTTAGAGTTCTCACTGATAAATCATATAAATCTTATTACAGGTCCAGCAATGTCTTGAGAAAATATGTTGAGGACGGTACGTAAGCTAAGAGAGAAACCTCCATTAAAATAAATCTCAATTAAAGCAGATAACCTCAAATTCCTTTTACATTGAAATTGTTGTGTTTTTAATTTTCCTCATTTTGTTTAATTATGCATAATGTATATCTACTTTGGAATTTTTAAAAAGTTAGTGTTGCATATGACAAACATATAACAATGTGATCATTCTCCCTGAAGAGGAATCGAAAAACTAAGACAAAAAAGGATGTGTGCTTTTTCATTATCAATGTTTTAACTATGAAGACTGTTCATCTAGTGCTTTGATAAATTATTCAAAAAAACTTTATTTTCAGAATGTAATCTTCAAGAAGGGTTGATACCAGCAGACTTAGATGGTGGGTTTGTCAGTGTTGTTTGTAAATATGATTTTTCAAAGTCGCATCTGTAACTTGTTTCTTGTCATCAGACCCCATTATGTTGAAAAACATTTGTACATACAAGATACTAAATCTCTTAACTTAAAAAATATCGTTTTGTTTCAAAATTGATTTCATGTTAAGACAAATAACTTTTTTTTATTACAGAAATGGCTAAAAAGCAGATTCTTGATCTTCGGAGTAAGTCACATCAACTACAGTCTTAGTTCTCAAATACTTTGGACTGTTTTAGAATGTGAATTAACATGAGTAACCTTGTGTAATAATCCTTCACTATTCACATTCTTATATCAAGTCTAATTTTGTAGAATGTTCTCTCTTACCGATCCTGCTACATCAGCGTACCTGAATCCGCTGATCGTGCTCCTTCTATAAACACCCATACAGGTTTCACCGCAATGCATAGCCACAATAGTGTTGCGGGCTCTCTCGCTGGAACAATAATAGCAGCCGCGATATAAGTGAAATAATCTCGAAAGCGGCGTTAAACACCGACTCACCTTACCTCACCTTCTGTCTACCCTGATCTACTTCGCGCCAAATCGCTCGTACGGTTGGCGCGGCTTGATATTCGTGGATTTGCTCACCTGCTATTTTTTTTCAGCCAATGAAATGTCGTTATCCAAGGCGCTTGAAGCTTCTCTTTGAACTCAAGGGAATTTTACATTCGGTTTGTGCCGCTGTTGCTGGATGCTAGTCGTCTCATTGGCTGGCTAGATAGATAGCGATACGAGGCTTTTTGCCTAAAGGAGATCAGGGTACATGGAAGAAGCTCGATCAGCGGATTCAATAACGCTGATGTAGGAGAATGATTTGAAGGTTAATCTTATAGAATGTTCTCTCTGGAAAGTTCCTACGTTGTCATGTAATTCCGGACTCTTGATGTTCATGGAAAAGGCATCTGGAAATCTTGTGATCCTTATATTAAGGCTGGTTATTACAAAGCAATCAGTCACACATTTTATCAATCTGGTTTTCTACATTTGATCATGCTGCTGCTGGTCCACGTGACCCTAAACAAATATCCATGTACACCGTCACAGAGGAATGATAAATCCCATATACACCGCTAAATTAGTAAAGTGTGTTTCCACGTCAATCAATCAGAGTCACGTGATCCGGTCATAGCCGTTGTTCATGTCTGTTTGTGATTTGATAATACATTAAGACATTCGGAAAGATAAATTTGTTATAACATTATGTCAAGGGTGACAGGGATATATTATTCCCACTTTTGAGACCTTTCGCAGGAATATTGTATCCGTATATCACCCTTGACGGAATGTTATAACTTTTATTAACTATCTAAATATTTCAAATGGAAAAATAGAAATTGAAATTACCTAATTATTAGGTATCGTACTTCTTTTGCAGCAATAAAATGTTGTTCTAATTTAAAACTTACTTTATAAGATCATCAAAATTCATCAAATATTATATCCTTAGTTACCGAATTGTTTAGAACCCCATTCAAAATCGGTCTATGTTTGGAATAAAAAAGGCTTTGATACGCAGAAAGAAGTTAAGAAAGAGATAATCTCTTTCGAAAAAAACACATTGGATTATATGTGTTGTGTTGTGATGTGATTTTTATTTCTGGAGACTGTATATTCTAATGAATGTTTATTTTGCAGCAACAAACAGCAGTTTGTGTCCAAAGAAATTATCTAAGTCAGGTCAAACTCTATCATACGAAAAATCATCAGAATGCAAGGTTATACGGGAAATAATTAAAATAAGATAAGTTTTAATCCTTGACTTACAGTTCAAAGTTATAGATGCTGATGAGGGTAGGGACCCTCTGTCTTTCTTGTTTCTTTAATGTGATTGTTGACATCGTTCATGATTAACTTTTTGTTCATTAACTTTTTGCAGAAAGAACTGATAATGAAATCAATTCAATGACGTCTGGTATGATTCATGTATCTGCTGTGGAGACAGTGGTAAGTATGCTGCAGAGTGGGAAAAATTGGGTGACTATAACAGGAAATGCTGGAGACGGGAAGACTACATTGGGGTACCTTGTGCTCAGAAAACTTCGTGAGAAGATGCGTGTATACAGCATTTTGGAGCCTGAAGATTACTGGATACTATTGAGGATAAATGAAGATTGTGTTTTAATGCTTGATGATAGATTCGGTTCGTTTACTTCTGACCAGGTCTTGATCAATAAATGGAAAACAGTAATGAGAGACATACATAACCACTTTACTCTGAATGAAAACCGAATCAAAGTTATATTCATAAGCAGGAAGAATGTGGTGATTGAAACTCGCAACTACCTTTCACACGTCCAAGACTCAATATTCGATCCTGAAAATGTTGTTGATCTAAGCTCAGTGAAAAACAAAGATGAAAGACTTGAAATACTTGATTACTATTTGAAAGAAGGTAAAATCATTGTAAGTCTGAAAGTAAAACAGAGGATAGCTGACCTTGACATTGCCTACGGCTATCCTCAATGTTGCATGATGTATCCGAAACTGAAAACTAAGAAGCATGATTTTGAAATTGAGGAATTCTTCAATACGCCTCTGAAGTTCCTTGATATAACAACGGCAGTACTTTATGAAGAAAACTGCAAAGATCTGTTTAAACTTATGATACAAAATAATGGAGAGTTTGACGTCTATTCCGTTGAAAACGACGCACAACGGGCATCTTTACTGAAAGTTGAACGTGAGCAAGAAGGCAGTTACCTAACTGTGAGGGAAAATGGGGTTTGTGTATTTGCTCACCCATCAATATACGACAGTGTACTCAATGTCATCTGTGATACAGATCCATTGTTTGGTGTGAAATATGCTACTTCCTCCGTGATTAGACAGAAACTTACTCTTACATCAGATGGAAAAATGAAATCACCGACAAAAATCAACGTAAAACCTGTAAGACCAGTTTTGAAAGTTCTTGCCGAGAGGTTCCGATCAGACATTCTGCAGGGAGACTACTCTATCTTTAGTCACAGATTCTGTGAGACCAAGCACTTCTGTGAAGAACTGGTTACGTCCTGCACGTATTCCCACGTTGCTTCTTATGTAAAGGTGAGTTGAAAGTGTTGAGGGATAAGAAGTTTTTAAAAAACGCAGGAGTTTGAAGAAAACTGATACTCGTGCATAGATATAAAAGTAAACGGGTTATGTGGAGGTTTTAATTTTTACTATATACCCATGTAAACTTAGGATAACAATACAAGGTTGGAATACGGAATCCGTCTTGAAATTCCGTATTGCACTCGAAATTCCGTATTGCACTCCTGCCGGTTCTACTTTTTCCGAACCTTGGGACTTCCCGGATTTCCCGAAGCAGCTATTTATAGATATACATTTAGGTCATCGGGATTCTCAGTTTGCGAAAGTTGCACAAAAGCTATTACAAAACAAGATCGTCATCTTCAAATGATTTGATTACAATTATAAACTAATACCATGAACCGTGAAAATCAGCACCGAAAGCGTAGACGTGTTATCTTCAACAGTGACTCCGACTAACTGACGGCGCGAGCCAATATGACGACAACGTATTTGAAAATTTGAAAATGACCTTGAACTTTAAAAGTTACCGATTTCTACACGATTGTTTGTAAACAAAATAGCTTGATCATTGTTTGATTTATGCTTTATCATATTAAATCAATTCTGAATTTGATCAAAATATCTTTCTTTTTATCTATTTGTTGTTATTGTAAGATGTGAAAGTCGGACTTGATGTCATGCGGAGGAATGTGGCATTCAGGTAGTAATACCAATGTCAAGGTAACCTCAACGCGGAAGTATGTATGGCGTGAAAATGTGTATCGCTATGCAACCTTTTATTTTTTATAAAACATATTTTTATTAATTAAGATCGGGTATATAATAAATATAGAACGTCATACTAGTGCATTTTGATGTTTTGTATTGAACTCGAAAATGTCATGGGAGCATAGAAACAACTCGTTCTTCGAACTCGTTGTTTCTCTGCTCCCATGACATCTTCTCGTTCAATACAAAACATCAAAATGTACTAGCATGACGTTCTATATATATATTATATGATAGTTATATGATTTGTATTATGAATATGAATATTTTAGAGGAATTAGGTCAAGGGACAGACTTTCACTGATATAGTTATGATGATTGGTATTGCTATAGGGCTTATGGCAGAAAGTTAATAAATTGTAATAGAAAGTCTGAACGTGATAGACGTTATAGGCTAAATTAGCAGGGAATATTGATAAAATAATTCAGCAGTTGTGAACAAAGGATCATAGTCCAACAAGGTGTTATATAAAATGATTGATGTGATTATTGTGAAAAGAATAAGGCATATATACAAAAGTGAATGGGATATGTGAAGTTTTTTAGTATGTTTATGTAACCAATTAACGCGTAAAGGGGATGCTGAAGGGCTGTTTTTAATATACAATCGAAAACGAGAAAAGTCATAAATATGCCATTTAAAAGATAAAGATGAAACTTTTGATAGGCTATTTGAACATTAATTAGGGCACATATTTTGGCTCTTTTGGCCAAAAAAAAATTATACATTCTCTTTGTCACTTTAATGGTACAGGACTCAGGTGAGAAACATGATTAGTGAAAGAGACGCAATAAGTTGATTGAGCAGAAAACATGAATAAAGCAGTTATGTTCTGCTCTAAACATTCAATTACGATGAGGCAGAGTTCATGATTAATGTTACAGGCTGAAAGGAAACAGCACATCGATGCACCCGGCAAGGACGGCAGAACGATGCTGTGGACAGCCCTTTCTGCTGGGAAAAAAACGGCTGTACAGGCACTGGTAAATCACGGTGCTGATGTGAACATAACAGATGGGTCTGGAATAACACCACTTCTGTATATGTGTAAACAAGGTGAAGTTGATTTTGAAAGTATTAGGATGGTCATCAGTAGAAAAGCTGACTGCAATGTTAAAGATGAAAAAGAACGAACGCCACTCAGATACCTGTGTTCCGGGATGAAAGTTGACATTGAAACCATAATGATCATGGTCACCGAAGGGGGAGCTGACATCAAGCAGACAGATGAATACGGAGCTACGCCTCTTCACTGGTTGTGTAGAAACGACGACGTCGCTGTTGATGACATCAAACATTTTACTACAGAGATCCAATGTGACATTAACAAACAGGATGATTTTGGCTTCACGCCCCTGCACTATTTGTGCAAAAAAACTGTTGATATTGAGAAGCTAGTGACGTTGATAGTTGATGTGAAGGGGGATGTTAAACAAGCTGACCAACATGGAAACACGCCTCTTCATTATCTCTGCATGAATAACAATGTGAATTTGGATTTCCTGCTGAAGAAAATCCCTGAAGCAGATCTTTCCATGAAAAATATGTTAGGATTAACAGCAAAGGAATATTTACAAGATAAAGGTAGTCAGTTTAATGGGAATCTTTGATGTATGCTGGTCATCATAAACCCTAAATCACACACGACAGACATTATTGTTTATCGAAACTAAATCGTATCTTGTAAAACAAAGTAATTACAAAAGTGAAAAATAATGACTGTTTCAGGTATGTACCCCTTATCCTACGAGTCAATCGATATGTAATCTTATTCATATTGCAGATACATTCATTAATGTCAATCCCTACATTGGCATCTATATCATTAATTAAAGATATCAATTGGATACCTTAATATGATGTTATCTTACATGAAGAAATCTTGAACTATTAACATATATGTTTGATAGAAGTGATAAAACTACATACATAAAATCATTCCTTCAAATTTGAAATAATTTCCATAAATAAAAGTCTGTTGTCTACTTACTTTCGACTGACAAAAATATTATTTACCATTTATCGTTTTTCAGATAAAACACTTCAAAAGTTTGTTGATACGCCTTCCGAGATGATATCTGGTATTAAAACTGAGAGAGGGACAGAATTGTATCACTATCCAGGGTAATGTTGAATGAAACATTTCAGTTGAGCAAAGTGTTAGTCTTAACAGGTTTTGAAAAAATTCCTGACAAATAAACAGCATGTGCATAGTTTTATCTACAATAAGAATAATAATATAATCCACACGAAGTAAAAAAAATTATTTATACTCGATTATGTTAATTTTTAGTATTTAAATGGGCATTTAGAAGTGGCATTAAGATAACATCTTGACTGTCATGATAACACCTTCATCAATTTGAAAATTGCGATGTTAAGAAGTATATACTAACTCAATCATGAAGTGACGAAGGAGCAAGACATATACCAAAATCCTGAAACGTCATGTTTTTCTACCATCAAAAAGCGTTTATTTAGATTAGAAAATTCTTATACATTAGTGTCTGTTTCAATAAAACACATTTCATAAGATGAAATAAAAATAAATATGAATTACTTTATCAGTCAAGCAGTGGTAAAATTTTCGTGTTGCAATGTCAAATGTATTTACATAAAAGTCTTTATTATTAAAGAAATAAATGCATAAAAATCGACTTAGTTTCATATTTATTGTATCGCTATGATTATGTCCGTCTTTATACAATCTATCAATCTCAAAAGCAATCACTCGTATAATTCATTTTGAAAATATGTACCTATTCTTATTTGAAATATAACAATATGGTTGATATAAATTTAGATGGTTTTTATAAATCATAAGTTCTTTATGAACTTAACCAACCATTTGTTGTATATTAGCTAATGTGAGAAATATGTGTTAATCTCTGAATTAATCACGCTGTAGGGTATATCAGTGATTGTTTTTATTGATGAAACTTTCTGCCCAAAGGTATTGATTGACGATTACACATTAATGCACTGCATCAACAAAAACAACTCAAATTGGTTCAACGGGCTTAGTCAAAAGTGACCAAATGTGTGCATTATTTGATGATTATCAGTAAAATGTTTGAAATACAGTAGGAAAATGAGAATTTCCAAATCCATTTTTTATTTACATTCTCAATCGTATAACTTGAATTTTAAACCTGTTATAACCGTGCAAAATTGTATATCAGCTTAGTTGTGAATGTTTTACATACCGTCCTTTTGATAAATAATTTATTAGTTTTAATGTGAAAGATTATTTTTTTAATTTTAATTATTTTTAATTTTTGATCTCAAAATGTTTCAAACAAGTATCATTTGATTGATAAAAATACACTTGTATATTTGCAGGGCTCGACATGACTCTTAGCTGCAAGAGAGCGCAAGAGCTGCTACAAGTTAAAAACGGTAAGGAGTTGACAACATAAGAAGACGTGGACATTGAAACAGACACAAAATTGGGGGGGGGGGGGGGGGGGGGGGGGGGGGGGGGGTACATGCTGCTGTCCAAAATTCCCGCTTCCTCTTCTTCCCCTCAAAAATCATCTCGTCCTTGGAGACAAACTTCCGGCATGCATGGAATGTAAAGTCTGTAATGCCTCGCTTCAGCTCGGGTTGTTGCATGTGAAAAGCCATCTGGACATTGCACGCAGTATTTGTGATGTGCCTGGGTGTATTTTTGTGTCCTCACACCGTGTGCTCGTCTTGAATTTAAATTAAAAACGGAAAAGCTGCCGGACCTAACAGTATTATAATCGAAATGATAAAGTGTTCTAAATCTGAAATTATGCAGTTCCTTAAGAAATGTTTTAACAAGCTGATTGAAAAATTGTCCATTCTAGTTGGTCAAGCTTTATAATAGTTCCAATACACAAAAAGGGGGACAGAAACGATCCGGATAACGACCGAGGTATATCACTTATGAGTATCATGGGGAAAGTATTTACCTTGAACAACAGATTATCTAACTGGGCGAATAGGCGTCATAAGATTCCTGAATCTCAGGCTACTGCATATCATATATTTACTTTGTATGCGATTGTCCAGAAAGTATTGTCTAAATGAAAGCATAAATTGTCTATAGTATTTGTAGATTTGAAAAAATCTTTAGATCATTCTAAATTGTGGCAAAGTTTATATAAAGCAGGATTACAAGGGGAAATCATCACTCTGAAATCAATGTATTGTAATATTCGAGCTTGTGTACGTTGCAAATATGGAGTAACAGATCTCTTTGATTGCCCTGTAGGATTAAGGCAAGGTTGTTATTTAAGTCCAATTTTATTTCATTTTTTTCACTTCAGGAGGAAAACAAAAGGGAAAAATCCTTAACCTTCTGTTGCTGATTAAGTCATTTTGGTTTCGGACACAATAGTCGGTTTACAAACCCAGTTAGATATCCTTGAGAGATACATTAAAGAGTGGAAGTTATCAATAAATTTAAGTAAAACAGATATTCTAATATTAAGAAGGGGCGGTCATGTAGCTGCAAGAGAACGCTGGTTTTATTATGGGCAGTTGATTACTTTATCCGACCAGCATTCTTATTCAGGGGGCAGGATGGAAATAAATAAATGCGCCCAGAACCTAGCTCATCAAACCAATTATTAACCTGAATGTTGCGATATTATATTGTATACAACCATTTTACAAAGCTGTCATTCTTATGTATATGGGCCGGAGACCTTTCGTGCAATAAACAACTTTTCACCTTGACTTTTTGTAGTTGTGTCACTACGTCTCACCCAGATGAGGTGTCCACCATGAACCTTGGTCTGGTGTTCGATGTGATGAGGGGGGAGTACCGTTCATAGATGTCGAGCCTGAAGAGTAAGGGGCACAACGACTTTATCTTTTTAGAATGAACTCGCCTCATTTTGAGCCTGTTTAATTGCACAGGCCTATGTGACAAGAAACATGTTATTAATGCATTCGTTGTTTTCAAACAAAGGGGAAACTGCCGGAAGCCCGAGAACCCTTCGTATTAAGACATAGTTTTTTTATAGGAATTTAGGACGGAGCTACCTCTGTTGGGATTGAATGGGCATGGGGATGTATTAACGAACAGTAAGAATTTGTTTATGTACACAACTATATCATATTTGTATAATTGTGGCAGCAAGTAATGAAAATCTGCGAACCCTTTCTGTGGCATTAGATACAGAGAGCATAACCAGGTTTGCAAATATACCCGTTTTATTTCAGACGCGCGTCCAATTAAATAACAAATTACTTAACCAGTGTATCTTTATATCACTTTCTATTTCATTATCATTCATTGATATTAAATGAAAGTGTAATGAAAATTTGTAATTATGAATACATGTTAAATGTATGCACGAGATCTTTTAGTCAATGGATATTTTGTAAGAGTTGTGGGAGAGGACTTGTTGGAAGTGATCTTGTCAACGAATCTAAATAGCCACGCGTATAAAACATGTCCTTGGCATAGGATTGGACTACAGGCTGAAAAATGTAAAACACTTTGTGTGTAGTATGTGTAGTATGTGTAGAATGTGCAGTATGTTTTAGTTAGCTTTGTGATGTCTATACTCCAATATACCATGGCACTGATATAGCATAAAGTCACTGTCTTAGATTATTGCCTTGTTTATCACGTTTAACTAAATAATCAACGATGTATTTTATTACTCAAATGCGATGCTATTTTTCAGGAAATACCATTTGAAAACTAGTTTTGATGAGAAGTAAACTCCTTATATTATATGTTATCAATTTGATAGAATGAAATACCTTTTTATGTGGGCATTGCAATAGCCTCCTGTATATCAAACTCTAAAAAGAATGAATGTGTTTAATTTTCTTATTTACTTAAAGTTAATGTGAAGTGTTTCAATGGCATTTTAGAAGAAGTTGCTAGTATAAGGAAGACAATGATATCATGTATTTACAACTATATTTTTCACAATTGCGATGTTTTGGTATTGATAATTTTATCAAGCTTCTGTAATATCATTGTCTTCCCTGGCTCTTGTTGTATCTTGCCATTACATTCTATTACCAAAGAATATTTTGAGACTTCTGTTCGATTGGGACATTGTTCAGTGGTTGATTCTTGCAAATACGCATCAGTTTCTCAACAACACATCAAATAGAAAATTGTTTATGTTTGAGTTTAATTAGTAATCCATCTCCTCGTGAAACCTTTTTCACTCTTTGAGTATAAATATAGAATAGTAACTTTGAGGTTTTTAAATAATATAAACTAAGATCAATAAATATTTCAATATGTTCTACTTTACTTTGTGTTTTATCATATTTCATGTTTTCCTGCGCCGGAGAATATCAATAATGATTTCTTGAATATCGATTACAAGGTTACATTTGTTGACAACTTAACGTGATACTGGGTTGTGTACCATGCAATCCGTTTACAACTTGTGTATTTTGTACATTTCAGCTTTTTAAAATAAAGTTGAAGTCAGTACTCGGGAAGCAATAGGAATATGATACACTTACTCAAGTGATAAAATGTAGTCTTATTGTAGAATACTTATCAAAGTAACATTAGCTTACTTTGAGCGTAGTGCAAGAGCTCCAAACACATCAGGACATCCTGCAAATAACGCTAAGGATTTAGAATATTTATGGGAAGCTCAGGATGAGTTGAATGGACATATTGTTGTGTTCGTTGTTGGATGAAATTTATGTCATTGTAAAACTCGAATAGAATGCTTATGACAGAATGATCATTCATGACACGTGTGACATAGACATTTTGATTTTGATTATTTGAGAAAGAGATGGCTGGCTGTGAATGACGAGTACATAAAAGGAAGAAAAACAATCACTTGAAATGAACAAAATGAGAGTATGGAGGTAACCATATCATGATACCATTGCCATGCATTGAACATCAGCGGAAAAAGCTCATCGTGGAGTATGTTATCATCCATATGAAATAATCATATATTCTATTCAACAAAACCTGATACATATGAAAATATTATCAAACGAAATCTATTATCTACCTATATATATATAAAAAAGTTCCAAAACAGATATATCTTTCGAGAAAAAAAAACATGCATCAAGTTACAGGATACTGATTCAAATTACGAATAGGCATAATGGTCCGTGTATAGAAGCAAAAGGCACAGAAGCATAAAGGTCAGTGTCTAGAAGCAAAAGGCATAGAAGCATAAAGGTCCGTGTCTAGAAGCAAAAGGCAAAGAAGCATAAACGTCCGTGTCTAGAAGCAAAAGGCATTGGAGCATAAACGTCGTGTCTTTGATAGAGTGTGATCTACTGTTTACAAGTAACATTGGGCTGCTCTAGAAGCGCACAGCTATATTATGTATTACGAGCGCATCACCCAGTAATTCCTGTTGTCATTTCAAGTGTACAATCTACTGAGTAAGTCAATAGTCAATGCGAAAGCTGAAACATTAACACGAAAAGGCTATTGTGCTTCTGACAGGGTTGATTTCAGATCAGAAAGAATCATTTTTACACACGATTTTAATTCATGAAAAAACGTAAACGTAAAAGCAAAAACCGCCAAATTATAGATAAATCTTATTGCTTGACTCTGTCACTGAGAAATATGTTATCATTTTATCATAATATTTTTGTATATCTTATATAAGTAGTTAATTGGGCAGTTTTATAAAGATGACTTGAACTCGTTTCTTTATACTCTTAGACGTACTAATCTAAAACATAGATCGAGGTATAATCAAAACTGGTGTAAGCAAGGGGTTATGATTATCTTTAGAATAGTAAATCATAGGCCTATTAAACACCATAGTGGGCATAGATCTAATCATAATCATAATCTGCATTTTTCAAGGGAGCTAATGTTGTAGTTTCAATCTACATGGTTAATTTATAATAATGTGTCAGGTGTTTGATTTTGTATCAACATGCTAATTTTATTTTCAACTACGAAAGCTGAGCTGGCTGTGAATTTAAATTTTTGCTCATTTCTTGATACGTCAGTGTATGTAATCAAGCTACGAAGGTGTCGAAGATGCCAATTTACATCTAAAATTATAATAAAGTCAGAGTTTAATATATATTCAAATACTATTGATTTACGAAGTATTTTCGCTGAAATTTCCATTTATTTGGTGCAATTCTTCAAAGTATTTGGAAATTACACACTGCATATGTTGCCATAAGTTGGCATTATGTGTAGCTTCCAGTCTTTCTGCTTGCACCAAGCATTCATATACTAGCCGGGAAAAATAGTCTTTAATGCTTATATTCAACAAATAACGTATGAAGGAATGTGCCCCCACATTGCGTGGTTCTGTTTTCTGTCCGAATTTTGTGCACGCCAAGGGGTTGTCCAAATGTTCAATTTATCATCTCTTATCAACTCTTTAACATGACCAAGTCAATTGCCGTTTCCTTTAAAGCCTATTTAAATACTTTATTCACATTGTCGATGATTTGTTATTTAAGGGTGATCTGTAAAATAAAAGTGTTATTGGAAGTACAATCGTATATCGTAATATTGTATATCGATATAGCAAAGTAGTTAGAAAGAGTCACAATGCAATGTACAAGCGGCATCTTTAACTATGTCAAATGCTATTCTAAATTCAGACAGACAAACAGATTTTATTGGTATATGTGGCCCGCAGACCAATAGTACAATGTAAAGTAGTTTTAACAAAACAGTGACAGCGCTACCATGTAATATGAAAAACATTTCATCATTCAAATACAATTACATACAGATTTGTTTTGTTGACTTGATCTGGAACGGTTTATATGATAAAGTAATAGGGATAATTTGTATGACAGTATTCTAAATTCCCTTCAAAGCATGCAAAGTTTTACGTTTTGTTAATAAGTTTAAAACATAATCCATAATATAAGTGAAATAGTTGTAACAACAAAGTTATTGACCATGTTTTTGAATCTGTAATCTAAATGATCTACATACTCCCTGTGATCAACTCAAACAAATATTTTTATCACTGCTGTGGCGGAAAGATATTGTTTGTTAAGAGTCAATTGAAGAATAATGTTTAACATTATTTATCAAAAATGGTATTAAAGTGTAGGATTCTATGCAATATTTAATATCATTAAACCCATCATCTAGTGCAGATAACCTATGTTGAAAGTTTTAAAGCATATTTTGCAGTTTTATAAAAGCAATTATCCTACCTCATATAAGAATGCCGACTGGTCCACTTCACCTTAAACAGATATCCTCAACACCGTCACCGAGGGATGATAAATCCCTTATACCCCGTTAGATGAGTAAAGCGTGCTTCCACGTCAGTCAATCAAAGTCACGTGATCAGGCCATAGGGGTTGTTCATTTATGGTTGTCTTTTTAATAATGCATTAAGACATTCGGTAAGATAAATTCGTTATAACAGTGCGTCAAGGGTGACATAGGGACAAATTATTCCCTTGAAAGGTTTTATGTCACTCGCGTTCCGATCGTTGCATAAAACCTTTCGCGGGAATAATATATCCCTATGTAACCCTTGACGCAATGTTATAACTTATAATATCGGTCATCTCACATGTGGAAGAGTTCAAGCCTAGTCCCAGAGCAGAATGAGTATCGTCAGTGTGAAATAGCGTTGCAACTAAATCTGATGTATGATATATTCCTCTTGACTGAAAGGAATTCGATTTGCCAATAATGCAACCTTTGAAACCATCCAGTCGTGTAACGTATGTATCAGTAGAGAGGTTATTAAATTTAGCACTTGACATCTGTTGCTTCCTCTTTGAATACCTCACAATACTGGACTATCTGCAGACTGGGATGTCACCATCTAATATTGTGGTATCTGGAAATGTACGTATCTTATTTATTTAAAATTTAATTAAGTATTGAACTAAAAATTCTTTAAAAATTAGGATACATTTGTCAATTATCACTCGTTCGATAGATTTTTCATTGAATAGTTGACACAGAGCAATATGTCTGCACTGCAATGTTTGCGATGTAATTTCATTTGAAGAAGATGAAGTTTGATGAACTGTTGGTGAAAATCGGAGAATTTGGCCCCTACCAACTCTTCATGTTTGTTCTCCTTGGCTTGGTTACCACGGCAACGGCGGTCATCGTCCTTGCTCCGGTGTTTCTGCTGGATATACCGGAGTACAGGTAAGATTCTACACAAAGCATACATAGAGGATGCTAAACGACCTTCCATTTGATACTATTTTTTATTAAAGGGTTAATGATTTCGTATAGTATAGTATAGTATTTTGTTTATTACTTGCCTTCATAAATCATGCATCATTGCCGACAGTGGTCCGAAACTTACATATTCGCGACATGGCTGCCATTGGGAATCCGATGCTAACATTGTGAGGTCACAACTACACACTATGGTGACGTCATACACGCAGCGGTATTACAATATCTTAACACTGCAGTATGTAACACATGCAAGTAATAAACTGCTATATTGTCAGACATATATGCGAATCCGACTGGTAAACGGTTAATAATCTCCAAAAACTGCGTTGTCAATGCTCCCTTATTCGTGCTAGTATGTCTCGCAAGAAAATGTAGTCTTACTAAAAAGAAGCACGTACGTGGCTTGAAGGATTTAGGACCCATGAAACGTAGTCAATATTGTTTTTGTAATCTGGAAAGGTCATTCGCTCATAATGCTGTTGAAGATGAGTTTCACTATCTCTTTGATGATACACTCTTCTTCAACATCGAAATGACTATTTTACGACACAAATAAGTGATCTACATCAGCATTTTACAGTAAAGAACTTAATGTGTACTAAAGATACAAAGCCCTTTAAAAATTTGAAGTCATTTCTTAACTAATTGTTTAAATTGCTGAAGAAATAATCAGTGACAATGTTCAGTCACTGGAAACGTCAAAGTA
Organism: Phorcus lineatus; assembly: GCA_921293015.1. NCBI lineage: Eukaryota > Metazoa > Mollusca > Gastropoda > Trochida > Trochidae > Phorcus > Phorcus lineatus. The sequence continues at coordinate 15,063,222 of OV121093.1, forward strand.
TATTTTCCATTGATATTTGTTATTCTCATATACCACCGTTTGTTGGTTGAGAAATACAATGTTTTGTTTGTCAATCTGTCCGTCTGGTCTCTGGTGAAGTGTTCATATTTCAGTAACTACCTTTTACCGAATGTCACTGGTTACCGCAAAATTGTTAATCTAGATAAAAAGACAATTTATTTTTTCTAAGTTTGCAATTTTGAGGGTTTATACACGTTCAATAGAGTGCAAGATTTGTCTTACATTCTGACCCTTAAGATCAATTCCGCCCAAAAGAGCCCGATATATGTTCGTCTAAGGGTTATCATCCAAGCAAAAACATCTCTACATCCGGGTCAATCACCTACGTCATCGTGTAGTCAAGGCCATGACCAATAAACAACAGCAAGTTCCTGTTTAAAGAACATATAATGTTTCGTTTGCATGAAGAGGATGAAGAAGGTTGCCAGTTATCTTCCAGTGGTGTTGTAAAACAGTAACTTGAACATTAAAACATCAGACAAGTTTGGTTCTTTTATAAATCGAAATTTCATTAGCAAATCGCAGATTGAAAATAACAAGTCTTTTCTACTTTTTATCCACGGGAAAAAAATACATTTTGCCAATAATTTCACCTTGTCGACTTCTTCAGTGAAGACAGTGTGATGTTGTGTAGTGCGATATCAAGCACAAAACGATCTGATACGGTAATCTTGGTTATTCAACGGATAAACACTCAATCATCAACGCCTTCAGGCTTCACATTCATTCATTTATGGACCAACAGAGGGAGTTCATTATTACGTTTAATCTTTAACGGCATATGTCAAAATCCACTACCTTTCAAAACCTTGAAATTGTTTAGTGGTCTTTCAAAACACAAGACCTTTATCAATATAGAACAAGAGTGGATTGAACTTCACGTCAACAAATCTCTAACACTTCCACGACTAGTCGAAGCACTGTAAGGGGACCAAGGAAAATTTTGTAAATCATGTTTGGTTCTAAATATTGCTTGTTTATATTTCAAACTGATATTTTTGGTGATTTATTGTATTACAGATGCGCAATTCCTGGGTACAGTAACGATACCTTCTTCATACAGAATGAATACCACGAAGAGCTCGTCAACCTCACTGTTCCCCTAGTGGTGAATAGTCAAGGGGAGACAACTTATTCACAATGCCAACTGTACAACGTAACGGCAATGACATCTCCAGGGAACAGAACGATCGAACAGATCGATTGTACAAGCTGGGTGTATGATACCTCAGTTATCCAATCATCTGGTATCACAGATGTACGTGTTGTTTACCTAATGGGATAAAATGTCATTTAATCGGTTCCATTTTCGCCAGTTTTTTTAACTTTATCAAGAGAAGAGACTTACATAGGTTATGTTTTTGTATGCTATGTGAACAATGGTTGGTGAATACCTGATTCATTCATGATTCATTTATGATTCATTTTTATGCTCATTGTAAAAAAATATTGAACAGTTTGCATGCTCTTACTTGCAGATATACATTTGTAGGAACATATAGTAATCTGTATCGGTCGAACATATGTCTTATGTTTGTTTCTTTATAGTTCAACATGGTCTGTAAGAACGAAATTCTGCGTTCCCATAGCAACATGCTTGGCTTTGCTGGTGGTTTTCCTGGGTGTTTGATATTCGGACCTATTGCAGACATGTACGTCCCGATGTACATTTGGATACATATCTAACTGATTGAAAAAATAATTATAAGGAAAATGTTTGTCAGCAAAAAAAGATGACATGTTTAAAAGAACTTATACATGTGTACCACCTGAAGTCGAAATGCCTTCGAAGAGTATTCCAAATGCTAGGTTAGAAGAATAACCAACAAGTAAATAAAATGAGTGGAAAATTGTGTGGATATTAACAATGTATAAAGAAGGATTTACTCGTTTTCAAAAGGTGAATTAAACTAGTACTCTAATGTGTATAAATTTCACTTTGATGCAATGTGCGAATTTACAGTGGCTGCCAATAGGTTTTGAAATACGTTTGATTTGATTGTTACAACTGTTGATGTCTTAGAAGCCATTTGATTCAGTCAGATTATTAAGCCTGTGGCACTGTCTCGGTTGGGAGATGTCCAGGTTTTTATTCGGGGTGCCTCATCGGGCCAAATGAGAATAAAAGGGGGAATGTTATTACAAGGTATTGACTGGCCCTGGTTCTTGGACATCGATCCTCTGCAGCTAGCTGTTAAGTGTGTTAATTGTACTTTGAGTTTGACTCTTACATACAGTTGCAATTAGTCATCAAAATGATCCAAAATGAACGAAAATGTGAACAATGCCTAGCCAGAAAAGAGAAAATATGTCTGTCTGCCCTCCGTCTCGCGGTTCCTTTTAAACTATTACTTCCGATCTCGACTCTTGAAGATGGCTACAATGTCTAGCTTGTTACATGGATACCTATAGAGATTACAATGAAATAAATAATTGATTTGTGTGAGCGTCTGGCTTTGTGTACTCTTATAAAAGACGGCGATTTGCTGGAAATCTTAGTTCTACAAATGTCTTGAGGTTTGATTCATTAATGGTAACTACATCTAAGCTTTACAACATATTTTTGGCATTTTTAGCGAAGAGATTAGTTAGATTAATGAATTCCAGGTGGAGCCCCACTTACCTTTAAGAGCTTCCAAATCTTTCCCATCGAATTTGAATGTAAAACATCAGCATAAAATAATTATGTATTATCATTTTCACATCTTTATCATTAAAGTCATAACATTTGTTTCAGTTTTGGCCGCAAGAAGGCTTTGCTTCTATCGATCTTGACAACCATTATGACTGGTGTAGCTGTGGCTTTGTCTCCTAACTACGGCGTGTATGTCTCATCTGTGTTCTTCAACAACTTTGCCAGCATGGGACTCTTTATGATAGCTTTTGTTATGGGTGAGTTTAATCTTACATTATTTAACAACTTTCCTGACAAAAAATCATAAGGAATTGACTTAAACTTAGACAAACTTAGAAAACGTAAATGTTTGTCATATTTTTCATTCTTTCCCTTTCAAATTTAAAAAAATGGTAAGAGTTCTAATGGTTTTCTTGTATTACCCTTGTTTCTTATGTTGTTTCTTGATTTAAAATGACCCTTCATCAATACAAGAAGCGCAAATATTATTCAAAATATTGATTTTCTGTTAACCATTTTTAACTATCTAGATAGAAATAACGTAGGTTCACTACCCATAACTTGACGCGATGAGATTAACTAGTTGTCTTTGTCACCGAGGTGCACTAACATAAAAAATGACGAAAAAACGATATCAGAATTCAAGAAGTTATTTAGTTAAGCCCAACTCACCTTACGTGCGATGGATCACGATCGCTGTACGAAAGTGTCGTGTAGTCATCGTGTTGTTGTTGTGTGGTTATTGTGGTGTAATTGTGTGGTTAAAGTACAGTTATTGAGCTGATCGTGCACTTGCAATCATACTATTATCGTACTCATTTTAAATTAACCCTTATAGTGCTAAACGTTAGGACCACGATGACAACTCGTACAGAACACGGAGTCACACGATTACTGTACGATCACAATACAATCGTTACACGATATTGGATTGAACTTGCATCAATGCACAATTTCAGCCAATTGAAACACTGCATGCATGGATAACATATGTGTCGTCACACAAGCCTATGCAGAGATGCTTGGCTGTGTAAAGAAGACTCTAAGTGCAAAGTGCATATTAGATATGATATATATGTGTACTTTTGAGTTTATTAGATATTTGAAGTTATATTTTGTGCAGAATACAAAGTTTTAAGATGTATGAATGGGCAATATTTGTGAAAACAAACAATGAATTTTCGACATGAAAGTATACCTTTAAATGATAGGGAAGAAAAATGTTACGATTACCGCTGCAAGATTTTGATTCAAGGTATGAAAAAAAGTACCATAAAAAAAAACTGTAAACTGTATACTGCAAAAATCGCTTATCAGAAAAATGAATGTTAAGATCTTCGTGCTGTTCTAATGGTATGTGCAAATGACTTTTCAAATTTATATAGAATTTTCATGTTATATCGTATGAACGTTCAAATAAGTAAATTAAAATCAACTCCCGAACACATTAGATAAAGAAATAGTGATTTCACTAGTAAATGGAAAATAATGTTTGCTTGGTTTGATCTCTGTTAGAATGAATCAAATATGGACGAATAATCACAGGGGCGTGTGCCGCTGAAAATTATAATAATAATGATATATAACAAAATATAAAATGGTATATTTTCTAAATAAATACCATTTTTTATTTCATTATATATCATTATTATTATAATTTTCATCGATACACGCCCTGTGGTTGTTATCAATCAGGAATTAAACTGAATCATTTTGAACAAAGTAGCTAATATTGATAACAATTGTGATATTTTTATTGCGCTGGACACACGCGACATTGTTCTCCCAGGCAAATTGTAAAGATTTGACTACTGACGCACGTTTCTGGAATGATAACAAATAATTACCTAGATTTCGAAAATGGTAAGTTTGGCGCTCAATATTCATATAGATCAAGGGAATGTGATGTTCACCATGTAGAAATGCGGATGTTTCATAATTTGGTAGGACGCAAATTATAATGTCATCAATTATCGATCAACTTGAGTTTCTCGATGTCTAGATGTAAACTTCCTTACGTGGCCTGAAAATTTAACTGCTTTGAATCAGAATAAATGGCTGTGAAGCATCATCGCTAGTTATTTGCATGAAGCCCAAAGATGAGAGAAAAATGTTAGAATAATATATGCCCTCCTGTCTTTATCGCGATGACATTGTATTTCATAGCTGCAATGCACCACAGAATGAATAACAGCTCTATATTGATCATAAAAAGCAATGGTTAACATTGTTTGGCTTTGCATAAAATATTTAAAATCGTGCGTTATTCTTACACTATTCGTGATTGCATCGTGTAAGCGTTGTGTCAAGTTTGTGTTGATTGTGTTCTGATCACAATACAATCGTTTCACGATATTGGATTGAACTTGCATCAATAAGAGCGTTTCCCGTCAAAATGTTTTCATCACGTTTTCTTCACGTGTCTTCCTTTTAGTCAACATGTCAGCATAAACGGTGGTAAGGTATTAATGGTAAGCGAAGAAGACGAGCAAATCGCCGCGTTACTGCCGACAATTCTCTACTGGTGCATATTGACTGTTTTGTTGTAGCTCGTTGATTCATACCGACACAACCAATGTTCTAATACAAGCTCTTCTCGGGATTACTGCAGGTTCCCCTAACGGCAAAATATTGCAGCATAAACTTCAATGCAAAATTTCAGCCAATTGAAACACTGCATGCATGGATAACATATGTGTCGTCACACAAGCCTATGCAGAGATGCTTGGCTGTTTAAAGAAGACTCTCAGTGCAAAGTGCATATTAGATATGATATATATGTGTAGAATCGTTACCTTTCGTGCATTGGTTGTACTCACATCGTGTACCTCACGCAAAGAAATCGTGTTCACAAATCGTAATGTTACCGTAGTTCAATCGTGTGAGTGGGGCTTAAAACAGGGAATAAATTGTATACAGCACTTAAACTAGCAGTTAAATGATATACATGTATACATGTACTACCCATACAAATATAACACTGTAGAGTGACACATACATGCACATTTGCATATTAATGTAATGAACAAGTCACTAAAATTAACTTTAATTTAATCAATGTAAAGCTGCATCGTCATATGGCATGAGTGCAATGGTTAAATTGACTAGACCGTGTTTGAAGTTGTCCAAACGAGAAGTAACATTTTACTGCCTAGATTTCTTGGGCGGGATTTTCTGGCCTGCTTGATTCAATATTTCAAAATGATGAGATGAGCCTTGCTAATGATGGTAGATTTGAAATAAGATATTTGGAGTTAGAATATGGCGACTTAAAACAAGAACTATATTTACAAAACATTCCCATGTACAGCATAGTTTGATTATGATTAAATCATTTAATAGGCAGAAGTTGATGACACATGTCTGCATATACATCAGATTAAAGCAATAACACAAAAGGCAATCATCATTATTCATTAAATAGCATGCAAAATTTGATTAGTTAATTATCAACCATTTTCAAAATGTAACAATAAAACCATCAGCCATCATATGATATAACATTATTTACATTAATATGTAAATTGCATTATTATTCATCTATTATAAATTTATCACGGATTTATTTTCAGTTGATTTAAACATATTTTATTCACAGAAGTGAAATGGATTGGGCACAAGTTGTCCAAACATATAGGTTTAGTTGAATGACAGTCTTAACGTATGAAGACACGATTATGTACTGGACGCATGTCAATTCTTGAAACGGAATCTAGTGCACTGGCAGATTAAGTTTTAGTTAATATTTTGTTAAAGGTTATATATCTAGTAATCATGTAAATAACCTGTTTAATTTCGATACATAAGGTTATTTTTCGATTTTTATTGAACTTCTACTTATCAAAGATTTGAGCTTAAGGATGAATATAATTGATGATTTGATTTGGTAGTGTTGTTGTATTTTGAAGCAAATGAAATGAAAATGAAAATCACAAAGTGTCTCTTGAGATATCTTTTAATAATTAAATCCTTTAATATAAAGCACCAATTCGTGTTAAAAATAGTTTTCATAAAGCAGGAAGTGGTAACTAATTTACATATTCAATAGAAGAAGATGAAGGTTTTTATTTGTATAAAGGCCATAAGGTCCATGGTACAGTTTTACATTTGAGTTACCATTTCAAGGAGCATTTGGGTTTTTCTTAACAGGCATTGTTAACAGGCGCAGAATATACATGGTCAAGGAAACTTACAAGGTTTTTGATAATATCAAAGTCAGGTGATTTACATATACTCTGAAGAGAAAAGTAGTATCCATCGTTCTCTTTCAGAACTAAACGATGACACATGTCCTCATAGCGTTTACAAGTGTAAACAACATGAATTTCATCTTCAATACTTTTACAATGTTTGCGTAAAACAAAATCGTCATTGCAAGAGGCGATACATCTTATAATATATTTAATACCCAGTGAATGACATCCTTCTCTAAATAGTGTAAACCAACGCCTTGATCTATTACCAATATTCAGTACTAGATACTTCCCAAAGGTCAACATAGATATATGCGGGTTATAGAAACACAGGGAAGGAGCATCTAAGGAAGTATGCCAATCTTGCCTTGAGCAATTGTTAATTCTTTCGGTAAACATACATAAGAACATGTCTATATCTCGAACAGCTTGTGAAACCCAAGCTTTACCAAAGCCAAGGCGAAATAACAGGTCAAAGATATGCCGAGCCCAAGAGATAGTAAAAAATCAAATTATTAAATAGTTAACACAAGTAACCCTATGATAATCAATACCCTACAGCTAGTGCCATAATGCCATGATTTTTGGCGGTAAATTGTACATTATTACCATACAGGTCGCACATTTCCGAGGCAGCTATGCTTCGCTGTGTCCAGGTACCCATTTGTACTGCTGGGTGAACTGAGTCATATATGACTTAGGTGTCTTGTCCATGGACACAAGAAAGTCCAGGTCCGTGTCACAAAATGTTGGTTTCAGAAGGCGGATTCGATTACGTATACAGTCACTTGCAAAACAACTAAATCAATTATTTATCAATTTATCCACACTCCACAAATTTATTCATCAATCACAGAGTCACATTTAACCAAAAAATAATCTCTTTCTTTCACATCTATAAATAATATCTATAAGCCACTTACATATTACATAAGATGCGACTACGCATTTGTGTTTTGGAAACATTTCTCTATTCTCTATCTAATTTGCTAATGTGTTACAAGAATGACAATGCTTAAAAAATCGCGAAATTTATCTGAATCGTAATCTACCTGTGTATTGATCTATTCAGTCTCCATGCACATTCACCTTTTTCATACACAATCCTTTACACTGACGATGAGTCAGTTAATACGAATAACATTCCTCTATACTTTTGTTATCTTAAAAGAATAAACGAACTCTAAAATATTCTAATTGTTCGTCCGATCTTTCCTTAGCTGAAGAAATACAAATTAAAGTTTTCCCCTCCTGTTAAAAAAGGAAATGCGAAAAGAAAATAATGAATAAACATATTCAACAAACAAATTATTTAATCAATTTGAATTATATAATTTACAGCCATGGAAATAACTGGTCCAGGAAAACGTGCATATGTTACTATTGCAATAGAGTTCTTCTGGGTTCTGGGGTTGTTTCTCCTGGATTTGGCTGCATATTTGTTCCGCCAGTGGCGCCACCTACGTCTTGTGATCGGAATTCCTCCAGTCATATTTCTCTTTTATTGGTGGTGAGTAAAAAACAGCGGTTCAAACCTGTGCGGTTGAAAATTTAGCTTGATATTTTCAAATAAACAGCTTTTACCATTGTCTCTGAAAGTCATATTAGATTGGCGAGAATTGAAATTTGCAACAAAACTTTAAGCGTACAAAAACTGGAAAATAAATAATTGATGACAAAAACCTCCCTACTCATGGAATGGATCTTTAATTTTTTTCAAATGATTAGACTGCAAATTTGTATTTAGTGTTTTACCAGAGTCTCCGAGGTGGCTGGTATCAAAAGGAAAGGCAAAAGAAGCGTTCAAGACCCTCAGAAAGATTGCAGAGTCCAACAAGGTTTTGCTGGAGGAGGAAGTGATAGAGAATGTCACTGTAGAGGAAGAGGAGAAGACGGTTCCAATCTGGAAGATGTTCGCCAGTCCTGTTCTGGTTCTGCGGACTTTCATCATCCTCTTCAACTGGTAACCTGCCTTATTTATTTTTAAATATGTCTTATTAATACCCGTATGGGCAACAGTAAGCGGTGACATATTTTCAATATGAGCACATGTGCACATATCACTTTTGCCTAGCAACGATTGTTTCAGCCCGAGTTACCGTATTACGTCGTCTGTGACGTCATCAAACCATCGTTCGTGACGTCACTGAAGCGGGCCACTGCAAAGAAAGCAGGCCGCTTTCCGTGTGTTTTAAATAAAATAGAATCGGTTATAAAGAAATTATAACCCTCGGAATAGTGTCATATGACTTTTACAAAACTCGTGCGAACTTGTGTATAACCCTCGCTCTCGCTCTGGTTATACAAAAGATCGCACTCATTTCATAAAAGTCATATGACACACTCCCTCGGGTAATAATCTCTATTTGTTATTATGATTATTATTATTATTATTATTATTATTATAATTATTATTATTATTAATATTATTATTATCATTATTATTATTATTATTTACACAGCAGGAGGCCATGTAAGCATGACAGGTAGTGTCTTGCATGAAAGCTATTTTGGTAAAGCTGTTGTGAGTATCAAAGTCCTCAATGAATTCCAGTTTACTAATATCTATCCCATATTAGACACTGAAGTATATCAGATACAACTACTAGGTTTCTGAAACGTACAAATGGAATGTTTTAGAAACGAATACCGTAATTGGTTTTGGTTTGTAATTGTTTTATAAGAGGAAGTATGTTTTGTTGATTTCTTTGAAATTAAACTTGAACTTTACGATCTAAAGATTCATGTCTTGCAAGAAATATGCCTAAATCACTTAGGTTAAAGACTAAGAAGGGGAATTCTCATCCTTTTTAAAAACATCATTTTTAAACATAAAACTTCTTCAAAAATGCAAAAGTTTCAGTTTTTGTTAGAGGAGCTTAACGAGTACTTTCAATTGACAAAATATTCTGCTATTATAAGTTCGAAAGTTCGACGTCTTCTACAAATTGTGGTCGACATGCCATGTCCTGTTTAATGATTGATGTATTCTGTATATTGTTCGCATGTAGACATTGTCATGTATCGGAGTCATACTATTTGTAAAAATGGGAAAAAATAAAAAATAATTCAATTTTTTTTTTAAATTTAAAAAATGAAGGGGAAAGAGGGGAAATTCAGTTTGAATCCGCATCACTTATGAGAGGTAAAAAGCTAAAAGCGCAGAGGATATTACTGACACACATTGTTTTCATAACAGCAAAAACAGTTGCTTTCAAGAAATTATTCTTAGTAATCAATCCTAACAGTTTTGAATTTACCTGCATAAGTGTCAATCTTGCAATCCCTAAAGGTTAACTGTGAACCTTGTCTACTACGGTCTGAGTCTCAACGTGGGCAACCTGAGTGGAGACATCTACCTCAACTTCTTTGTATTAACTTTCATGGAGCTGCTGGCCTATATTGGATGTTTTTTCCTTCTCACTACAATCGGAAGGAGGACAATGCTCTGTGTAAGTCATCTGGTCGCGGGCGTGGCATGTCTCACTACCATATTTCCAGTCATCTATAGCCATCCGTGTAAGTAACAAAATGCTGAACATGCTACAACAAAATGATGTGTTAGAAATGTAAAAGTGACTCCATATGCCTAGATCAAAGTCAAGGCAAGGCATTTTTTGTCGCACGCCAGGAAATAGTTCATCACTCACAGCAATCTTTCCTCTGATGTTCGAAAACAATTTTCAGAACTCTGCCCGCTTCTAGAGATCAATATTGAAATTCAAAATACCCTTACCATCGCCGTTGTCAAACAAGAGGGCTCGCAATGGTTTGCAGATGATTTAGTGCCCTCCGAGCTGAAACAGCAGTGGTCGATAAGCTCTAAACTGTAAAACGTGCATAGCATACATATATATACATGAAAATTATTGCAGGCGCGAAGGAAAGATTGGTTGCTCAATAACAACAATAAGCTCAGTTTAGTTGCCTTTCAAAAGTGATCCTATGACTCTAATGGATATGGATTTATTTCTCATTTAAGATTTTATAATGATTTCAATAATGAAATCTTGGAGAAAATGTAAGTTTTACTTTTATCCCGGATTCCGTTCCACAAACCAGTTGTAGAGTTACGATCAATGTAGCCCGTTCTTTTAACATAAGTTATGGTCAATTGTAGCCTTACAATCAATTGTAAGTGTTTTGTGGAACGGGACCCTGAACATATTCATTTTAACCATTATATTCAAGCCAGTGGCTGGATGGTGGTAGCTCTAGCAATGATCGGGAAACTCGGAGCCTCAGCCTCCTATGCACTCGTCTACATCTTGACTGCTGAGTTGCTGCCCACGGTTGTGAGACAATCTGGTTTAGCTGTGTGCTCAATGAGTGAGATGGTCGGGGGAATGATATCTCCTTATGTAGCAGACCTGGTATGTAATATTACTCCTGTTTAATACTAACACTGTTTTTAGGAAGTAGGTCTAGCGGTGTGAAGAGCAAGATGATTTGGGGAATGATATCTCTCTGTATAATAGATTTTTTATGTTACTTAACAAAGCTCCTGTTTATTAACAAAGTCCCGTGAGGAACTGGGTCTAGCGGTGTGATGAGAGAAATGATTAGGGAATATGATATCTCACTGTATAGCAGATTTTGTATGTTACTTAACAAAGCTACTGTTTATTAACAAAGTCCTGTGTGGATGTGGGTCTAGCGGTGTGATGAGTGAGATGCTTAGGGGAATGATATCTCACTGTATAGCAGATTTTGTATGCTACTTAACAAATCTCCTGTTTATTAACAAAGTTCTGTGAGGAAGTGGGTCTAGCGGCGTGATGAGTGAGATGCTTAGGGGAATGATATCTCACTGTATAGCAGATTTTGTATGTTACTTAACAAAGCTCCTGTTTATCAACAAAGTCCTGTGAGGAAGTGGGTCTAGCGGTGTGATGAGAGAAATGATTAGGGGAATGATATCTCACTGTATAGCAGATTTTGTATGTTACCGAGCAAAGTCCTGTGAGGAAGTGGGTCTAGCTATTCGTTGAGATGGTCTGCGTGTATGGCCCGGGGCTCGTCGTTCCGGGCTTTCTCACTGCAATAATATTAGCTCAACAACAACTCCTGTTTATTTCCAAAATCTTGTAAACCAGAAGCAAACGGGCTTATTCATGAGTGAAATGGCCAGGGGAATCATATCTCTTTATTAAACAGACCTAATAACGGTTTGTGACTTATGTCTCTACCAAAAGTAATTGATATGGACAGTTAAGAAAATAATGACTTAAGATCTCATCTTCTGAACTTTGACGCGAACAACTGAAAGTGATGTTTTTGTATTATTGAAACTGAAGTGACGGAAGCTAAAGGTATTTTTTGTTCACTTTGATTACTCGCTTTGCATCAAACAACATTGACTGTCATCTCTCAGTTGAAGTTAACCTCTTTTCGGACCCCAAAATAACTAAAAAGTAACATAAAGATGTAAAAAAACAACATTGACTGTCATCTCTCAGTTGAAGTTAACCTCTTTTCGGACCCCAAAATAACTAAAAAGTAACATAAAGATGTAAAAAACAACATTGACTGTCATCTCTCAGTTGAAGTTAACCTCTTTTCGGACCCCAAAATAACTAAAAAGTAACATATAGATGTAAAAAACAACATTGACTGTCATCTCTCAGTTGAAGTTAACCTCTTTTCGGACCCCAAAATAACTAAAAAGTAACATAAAGATGTAAAAAACAACATTGACTGTCATCTCTCAGTTGAAGTTAACCTCTTTTCGGACCCCAAAATAACTAAAAAGTAACATAAAGATGTAAAAACAACATTGACTGTCATCTCTGAGTAGAAGTTAACCTCTTTTCGGACCCCAAAATAACTAAAAAGTAACATAAAGATGTAAAAAACAACATTGACTGTCATCTCTGAGTAGAAGTTAACCTCTTTTCGGACCCCAAAATAACTAAAAAGTAACATAAAGATGTAAAAAACAACATTGACTGTCATCTCTCAGTAGAAGTTAACCTCTTTTCGGACCCCAAAATAACTAAAAAGTAACATAAAGATGTAAAAAATCAACATTGACTGTCATCTCTCAGTTGAAGTTAACCTCTTTTCGGACCCCAAAATAACTAAAAAGTAACATAAAGATGTAAAAAACAACATTGACTGTCATCTCTCAGTTGAAGTTAACCTCTTTTCGGACCCCAAAATAACTAAAAAGTAACATAAAGATGTAAAAAACAACATTGACTGTCATCTCTCAGTTGAAGTTAACCTCTTTTCGGACCCCAAAATAACTAAAAAGTAACATAAAGATGTAAAAAACAACATTGACTGTCATCTCTCAGTTGAAGTTAACCTCTTTTCGGACCCTAAAATAACTAAAAAGTAACATATAGATGCAAATATTAAAAACGGTGAAAAATTATTTGAATAAAACGAATAAGGTAAACGGAAATTTACCTTTTATGAGAAAACGATACCATCTCACTGCAATCTGCCGTGCAGCTAGAAAATTGTGTCTATCAAAGTAAGAAATGACCAATCATCTCTGCAGGGTATTCTGGTGAAAGGTTCTATGAGTGACTCACTTCCGCTCATAGTGTTTGGTTCTCTGGCAATAAGCGCAGGGCTACTCGCACTTCTACTTCCGGAAACTAAAGACAAACTATTACCAGAAACGATTGAGGACGCAATAAACTTCAAGAGGTAAGTTGATCACAATGAGTGAAAACAATGCTTTATATTGTACAGGGCGAGTACATGAAATATCAACCAAATGATATAAAACACAATGAAAACTTCAAAAACTAAGATCTCCTTTGTAGTATAAAAACATTGTAAATGCCTACTTACGTCAATTTCATCTAGTCACGAATGTTGTTTTAGTTACAATAATTAAGAAAATACTGTCAAACGTATTTTTAAAATAGATTTTAGAAACCATTATCAAATTCAGATTGGTTCATATATAAAAAAAACATCGTGCAACAAATATTTGAAAGATGAATTTAAAATATGACTAAGCCCGTCCTCAAACCCCAACCCCAAACCATTCTTTTGCATTGTTATGACCAAGAGTCATGTTATTAATATCCTTTAAACCGTTAATTGTATTAACGTCGTTTTTGATTAATGACACAAATGGAGGTCTACTCTCTCACGAACCTCACCCCAATAAAAACAAAACTTAAGGGACGACGCAATACGATATAAAGTAACACGTTACAAAACAGCCAAGGATGGTTTCAGAGTTGAAGAAAGATGAAGAGATAAGTATTTCATAAAACTACAGGCTGTTATTAAATTGTCCCATCTTGTGATTATGAGCTTAAGTTATCTTTAATCAAATTCTGTTTCATCAGCGTAATTCAATCCGCTGATCGAGCTCCTTCCTGTGCTCACGTGTTATTATTTCAGCCAACGAAATGTCGTTATCCAAGGAGCTTGACGCTAATCTTAAGACATTTTCCATCCGGGTTGTGCGAGTCGTCTTATTGGCTGGTTAGATAGCTAGGGATACGAGGCTTTTGGCCTAAAGGGTATCAGGATATATGGGAGGAGGTGGATCATCGGATTAAATTATCCTGATGTAGCAGGATGTAATCAAATTTGATAATTTTTTTCCAGACCTAAGAGGAGGAAGCTGAGAAGATATGAAGTTGTCGAGACTTCACTGGAACAAGAGCAGAAAGTCAACACTACATTATGATTAATGGGAATCCAACTGGGAGTTCATATCAACACCATTCAGACAGAATTCTTTTTGTATTTGTTATATCAATAATGGTTTCATCATATCAAGAAAGATATTCATCTCCACTTAATAGATGAACAACTCAGAACGAGGGTAAATCAAAAGTGTCAAAAATATAATTGTCAATTGTGTCCATTACAAGCCATAAGCATTGAAAGATAAAACATTAAATGGGAATTTATACAGAGGGTGTTGATGAGTGTGTTATTTCACATGGTTCAAAGGTGACATGCCTAGAGAACAAATCATTTACAACTTATACATGATAAACAGTTCACAGAATATATACCTGATAAACAGTTAACAGAATAAACACAATAAAGATTTAGTAACATTCTGTCCCCTACCCCTTAGAGTGCCTTATGTGATATACCATATATAGTGCCATATAGGATATACCCATATATGGTTCCCGCCCAAAACGGTGCCAAGCAACCATAAATGGTCCCCAGGTTTTCAATAACATATATTCACAAGTATAGATACAGTGGGGTAACTTCTCTACAATTAATGTATCATTACTTTTCGCTTGATATTTGATTCTCCCTACTGCAAAACACATAACCGAGTTGAATTATGAGGTGTTTGGCCTTGTGAAAATGATACATATGGCAAAAACTGTTATTTAGGAAAATGTTAAGAAATAATTTTTCGCTTGTGATGTTACAGTACTTTGACCTCTGTAATTTGTTCAGATTGTAACATTTGCCACCAATAAACCGACCTTCGCACAATATTGCTGATTGTACAACTGCATACCAAAAGTTAGTTCACATACCACTGTATCATAGTGCAAATATCATGTAATTTGGGTTTTGTTTGGACTCCAATAAACCAACTTTCGCAAAACGGACAATGAATCATTTATTGTCCATGTATAAAACAGCCACTTTTGAAGTTATTTTTAGGTCGTCTTGTCTCTCGTGCAATAACCAAAATTTTGGCATGATGAAAAAGACAGTAGGGGTGATATTTTCGAAATTCCAGTTTCCTGAAATTTCGATTAACTTATTCTAGTTCCAATCTCTGAGAAAAATATCAACACAGTGACATTGACTTAGTTTTTTCAAACAAATGTAACTGATTGATCTACGTTTCTGTAGGTTTACGGCATTCCTTCTAGAGCAAAACCTAATTTCCGTTGACAAAATCTCGCCCACTGCTCTTGATTTTGTAGTTCATCTTCTATGTATTGGCACAAACATTTGGCCTGGCGAACGTGTCTTGGACTAGAGCCTCTCTGGAATTTCAGTTTTCCATCTTGATACTCCTGAAGGTACTCAGACAACATCGTGACTGTCAACTGCTCGCTGTAACCCTGTAATGAACGGTTCAGCAAACTTAAGTCAATTTCTTATAATTACATTACACATCCTCACTCGAAAAGCAACATATATAAACACCAAACATAAAAATCATATAGAACATGACATTTTCTGTGACTCAAACTGTCATTGTTGTCCATAAAATAAGAATATATTCAATTCATTCACTTAAAGATATCTTCTCTGAAGATTTTAACCAGCGGTGAGAGTATTTTGGCACTATCTGATTTGTTTTTATGAAGATTTCTGTACGGTATCGTAATGTTAAAGCTTGTGATGTTACAGTAATTTGGCCTCTGTAATTTGCATTGGTATCTATATACGATCGCAATGGATAACAATTGGCTTAATTATGGATATGAAATTGGTTTCATATATCTACTACAAATGACTTGATTACTAAATGAAGATACTATTTGCTTGTAAGATTATATCTGTGATATTTCAATTTCAGTGCAATGTGTATAGAACTTTTCAGATATCAGATATCAAAAATAAAAAAACGCTAGATGTTAAAAATAGTTTATACTGACCGATAAGGTGGTATTCCCGAATGCGTCATCTGCACGACTCATAAAATCCTTCAAATGTTTCTGAAAGAAAATTATAAACATATTTCTTAGGAAGCATCATGAAACAGTCCATGAGTTGGCAAATACTTTGTGGCTGATCAAGTTCTTCAAAAGAAGTCTTATTGACTAAGATGAATATGTTAATTTAAAACATATGTTAAAAACGATAAGATTAATTTAACTTCATTTTCTTAATGAAGTTGAGCATCCATTAGTTTTTAGTTTATTGCATTAACAAGTTAAAATGTCTCTAAAACTAATTAGTTTTTATAACACAACACAAGTGAATGTACCTCTATTATATGATACATAAACAATAGTTGAAACATTATTTGATACCTTTGATGTTGCTATAAGTAAACTCGATTGGATTATCAGGAAACCGCACTCTTATAATCAGAAGGAAAAAAATTACGTTAGCATAATATCCTTCCATATCTAAGTGTCTTCGGTTTAGAATTTATTTTTCATAATATTTCGATTTGCACTTTAATGTCAGGTACCAATTTGTCAAAGATGGTAACGTTTCTTTGGTACCTCCTCTCTTCCGTCCGTTCGTATGGGCCGCTCGTTTCAGCACAAGAACTAAAAACCATCGTTCTTGCTGTATGGAAACTTTTTCATGTGTAATGGGTTTTTGGGGGTTTTCAACTTCAACCTACATTTAGTTTTGACTGTTTCAATATAGACCGCATATTTTGTTTCCTGACCACAACTCAGAAACTATTTTTTTAATGTAAGAAACTGGAAAAAGGTGATTTTGAAACTTACAATACATGGCTGAAAGTCGTAGTACCTGAACGTGACCTGAAAGAAGAATGTAAAAGCCACTCATTATGTAAGTAATAAAATAATGTTACTGTATTGAGAAAATGACACTATGTGGTTTTCACAAGACCACATAATTACTTTGGCAGATATGATCGCGATTCTTAGGGAGAATGCAGTTATCAAGGCAGGCTTCAAGAGAACTCTACCTTGGCTCGCACTGATGAACAGGCACATATAGAAGAGAGCTTGAGGTCCATAATGATCTTGCTTCCGTAATGTTGTCGATTCAGATCCATCACAGATTTTCTTATCTTCTTCCGCTAAAAGGAATGGAATCAAAAAATGGAAATACCGAATTTCAATAACAGAATTACCCAATTGATACTAGAGTTAAAAAGATGATGACGTCATCGACATTAACAGTGGGTATATGGACACTTTGGCTTTGACTATGATACACTTGGCGGTCGGTAGGAGGGATGCTGAAATATGATTTTGGTGCACAATCTCGGTCGAGAATAAAAGTTATAGTTTTCTCACTGCCTTTCAGATACATAAAATAATCAATATGTTATGTTAATGTTAAAATTATGTTATATGTTAATCAATATGTTACTCACATGCACACATGAGTAAATGTACTTATATAGGTTAATTTGCTAATGACGGGGATCGATAATTTGTGTTTTCAACGTTGGTTTAGCGTCCATTAACCGCTTATAAGCACTAAACCTGCAGCGAATTTAACCAAAGTACGAATATTTTATTATCTCTTATTCTTTGGTATGGATTGCACACTCCATCAAATAAAACCTGGTCCATGAATATAGTGATCTGATTAAAATTTCCTTTAAAAGCTGGTCCGCTAGTGAAGACCAGTTGAAAATAGAACCCCGTGAGTGTATTGAAAGAAATACGAAATCTCATAGTATTAACTTACCCAGCGAATTTGTATGAAGAAAACAATCAGGTATAAAACTGTTATCGACAATGGCAAAACAGTGAATGTTAATCCAGTATCTCTGCCGGATGGATTGTTGTTTGAATTATAAAGCAACAGCAGGAACCCAACGATGAACAATGACAGAGTCAGGCAAAAGCTGAGAGTTATCAGGCATGCGCATAAGGGTGTGTAGTCACAGCAGTAAAGCTTTGCACAGTTTGTGCCCAGACCGTCCTCCAATGTTGAAAGTATACAGTTGAATACTTCATGCGATATCTGAAATTAATCAACATCATGAAATGAAGTTATTCCAAATAAGTCAAAGCCTCTTCTTCACAATGTGTGTATGTTCTTTTTCTTGCCCATAGAGGTAACTCAAAGAGAGTGTTTTCTTGGATATCCATACAGAGAGAGAGAGAGAGAGAGAGAGAGAGAGAGAGAGAGAGAGAGAGAGAGAGAGAGAGAGAGAGAGAGAGAGAGAGAGAGAGAGAGAGAGAGAGAGAGAGAGAGAGAGAGAGAGAGAGTGTTTTCTTGAAAAGCCACATAAAGTCTTATTGTTTGCGATCAAAAAGTTGACTGTGAAATAATATAGTTCCTAAACAAAATCATCAAATGCTAATATAACAATATTATTTTCATGAATATTCCAACAACATTTTGCATCAGAAATTATTTCGGCTGGTTTCATGATGATAGTATAGTATATTTTTGGGATTTAGAAATAATCTTTACATTTACTATCTAAACGTACGTAACTATAAGATACGTCCATAATGAAATGAACATTGGCGCTAAAAATATTAAAACAAAAACGAAAAGTATGCAGATATCACTAAAACAAAGGTCCCGTACACCCACCTGTATTCCAGGCCTGTTAAGTTCCTCCGGAACGTACGGTACCTCAAGTGTCTCTCCAAAACAGCAATGGAATTTGGACTCAATCTCGCATAAGACGTTCAAATTTTCTGCAATTTAAACAGTAAGTCTTATTGTTTATCAGTTACGGTTAGTTCCTAACATCTCATTTTAGCTGTCTGATTTGACAGTCAAATATAAAACAAGTGTTTTTCAGATGACAAAGCGTCTATTTGGAACAGAAAAATATTTGTAAACATTGTTTAAAATATTGACACTTTCCTTGCACTAAAAAACCTTTCTACATTTTAAAATAAGGTTATGTTTGTAGATGCATAGATTCGTTCAAAATACTTACCATATCGCGGCTGAATAGCTATTTGGTTGCCGGCTTCATTGCATACTTGTAACGTATCTGTGTGAAAAAGTTCATCATTAACATATACTAACCATTTGATCAAAATTGAAATATCTTCTTATTGACTATTCATCTATCAATATATATCAGATTATAGCGTTTTCAAGCAAGATTTTGTAAAGGATACACAATTGTATTGATATAATTTTTAAATATGTAAAATAGAGCAATATGCGAAATGTCAAGGCAAGTCTTTCAAACATTTTACGTGCGCTACCTATTGAGTAGCTGAAATATAAGTTATATGGCAGTTTAAAAAGGCAACCTTTCATGAACACACATTTTATTTGAAAATTGTAAATATCATGTCATATCAAAACATAAATCGTTTTCCTGAAAAAGATTGGGGTTCCAAAACCTTGTGAAAGAATGCTGAATTGATAACAAGCAAAGTTCGAGTTGAGTCCAACTTCTTACTTCTGCATAGCTTTCGTGCTAACAGTTCTAACTTCAAAAGTCCTCCGCGCACCACATTTAATGAGATTTACAAAATTTGATAAAATAAGGAAGATCATGAAAGAAATATTTGAATAATTGTGTAATGAATTTTAGAAGGATGTTGACGCTGGGGCAAAATCATGTGAATATGGAAATCAGTCGGAGATTTTCCAAATGACATAACACAGGTCATGACTGGTATCTTACTTGAATTGATTAACTTGTTTGAATCCATTATGTTTAAAAGTTAAAATATTGAGGGGTAAACGCATTTTATATATACCTTATAAAAACGATATTAACTACATAACTGATTGACGTGCCTCCAAGGTTTTAAATCACGCATTGATTCCTTTTATAAAAACGATTTTTTTGTAATATATATTAGTTAAAACCGGTTAGTTCACTGGTTTCTGACTGGAATTTTCGTCCATGATCAAAGGACAGTCCTATAGGGTTATATTTTGTGGAATCGAAATTCTCGGGGACATTTCCATTTATACAAGTATGTTATTAGTAAATGATTATGATATAACCCAGTTGAAACAATGTTTTCTGATGATATCATATCTGCTGATCTAGATTTTACAATTAGATAAATAAAAGCGTACACTAAGTAAAATAAAACATCAATGAGAAGTCAAACCATTCATCGGCACTACGAGTATGAAAAGCCTTGCTACGGCATGAGGTGGCATTGCTGCTACCCTTTCACAAATCATCTGTAAATGTGTGAATATTCATCATACATATCGTTTATTTTTATGATGTTGTGAAAATAGTTGAATTACAGCGCCTTTTTCCAAGTCATTTTCTCTCAAAATCAACATGGCTGACCAAAGCCGATAGGCAAGCGTCTTTTAGAGTAGTCTATATGATATTGTATTAACTTCGTTTACATTTTGTGATAAACAATTGATAAGTGTCATAGTATGGAATTACAATAATGATGTATGTCGTTTTTCTTATGTTTTAATATATCTGCAAACTAATAATTGATAATAAGGGGAACATTATTATAAAATGTCTAGTAAAACAGCCACAACAGATAGCTACTCTGCTTAATCATTTGGGCACGATTGCTAAGATGATATAGACAAGCTGGTATGGTGATTTGAATTGATGAAGATTCAAAAAATAAGTTTTTTAGAACAGTAGAAGGTAGAGTTACCATGAAGATATCTCTCAGTTCGTGTCTATGTAAACTGATGTGCTGGAAATATTGATTGACTTCGCTATAAGAACACTTATTATCAATTGCAACGTCATTATTAGCATTTGTAAACATAGCCACGCAAGCAAAATAATCAATGGCAATCGGGGCATTTCATGTGGCTTTGTCTATTCCATGTGACATTATCGATTCTATGTACGTAACTGCAAAGACTTTATTGGGCTTCTTTTGCAGTTTTGTACAAATGTATCGATTAACTGACATGTTCAATGTTTACTACAAAGGAAAGTTTTTCCTCTTACGTTAATTTTCATTTACTTGCGTGATCTCTGTGATTATTTCAAAAATATTTTATACATTACTTTTAATTTTTAAACATTCCCCCCCCCCCCTTTTTTTCATTGCTGACTTATCAATTCATGACTTGCACTGAAGATCTGAACAGTCAAAACTAGTATTTGCAAGATAAAATGTGCAAACAAGAAAATCGTTTTCTCACACAAGATATAAACACACAATGCCACAGATCCTAGATGTTGTAAGTATGGACATCGTTTATTGAGTGGTAGCCAGCTAAACGTCTTCAGAATTTGGAAAATATTAAGAGGTTTGAAGACGGTACAGATCTGAACAATGAATAGTTTTGTAAGAGCATGTGAAGATGTATTTGGAGGAAGGTACAAAAGTGAAAAAAATTACCGGTATAACGGTTTGTAAAAATCTGCACAACGATTCCCGTGAGAGGCTTTGAGTGGACAAAACATTGTCACTACATAATAACTAAAATACCTTGCGATGCAACCGCCTCTAGAAACCTTTGCCACCAATCTGTCCCGGGGGTGGCGTCTATGTAGGTCAGGGAGCGGAGGCTGTCGGGCACTTCACACTCTCTCACCATCACGGGCACTATCAACATCCGGGCCTCCTCAATACTGACATGTAGCCCCTGCTTCATCTCAAACTGACACCAGGAGCTCTCCAGGAAGTCCGGAGAGAGAACAAGAACCGTCTTCACCGACCACTGGATGTGTTCCGTTATGTTCTCAATCACTCTCTTCCCGCCGTGGAAGTCTCTCTCGTGAAAGCTGCATCTGTAGCCATGTTCAGACTCCAACTTGTCCACAACAGAATGAACCCAGTCTCTGTCCACCATTTCATACGAGAAGAAGACGTGGTACTTCTTTCCAGGCGGAAGCGGAAGAGTCGGGTCTTGATTTTCACTGTATCGTCCATTGAATGACGAGTTTAGGCTGAAGTCACTCTCTTTATGTGGTACAACTTCTAGAGGTTCATGCGAATCTAGGTGAGAAGTGGCATTTCCATACGGAATCGGGGGAGAAATAGGAATCTTACGACCAGTTTCATCGAGGTCGCGTTCCTGTAATTCATCGTTTTCTCCTTGCATCCTAATGAGTTGGATATTGGTTTCATGAACACGTATTACTTCGTTACCCTCTTCATCAAACGTCTCCTGTGTGTCGCTGTTGTTTGCTTTACAAGTTCCTCGCCCTTTGACAGAATAAGGTTTAAAATTTGCGCCTACTTCCATGTCAGAATCCTCCCTCTGTATTCCACAACCACTTCTGTTCAATCCATGCATTTCTGTTTCTTTCATTAAGTCAATTTGAACATTGCTATCGACGCAATCCCCACTTCTCATATCTATACCCGTGTTCTCCTCTTCAAAGGTCTCCCAGTCCCCCCTCGGCCTCACCCCTAGGCTGCCGGGCAGGGAGGGGCCTCGGAGAGGCAGAGGCTTGTCAACCGCATCATCCATTTCCTCTGTAAAGCAAATAACTGCTGTACACAAAGCAAGGACGTTTCTTGTATCTTAATATAGACGGTGTTTGTTGTCATGTCCACAGTGGCTGAAAGGGTATTGTACTTGTTACATACAAGCTGGTGACGTCGCTCATGTGACCAGCGAATAAAACCGATCATCAATCAATCATTTATTCCAAGAAAAATCGGTTGAATAAACAGCAGTTTCTGTATTATAAATTGATATTGAACAATTGATTAACTCGCAGCAAAACGGATGTGGATAGACTCAAACAATGTTATTTAATTCCATTTATATCCAGAATTGTGTGTCGACGTTCTTCTATACGTCTTATGTGCCTGGGGTACATATCGCTGTTCTTCAATCTGTAACCTGCATACATTGTTCACTGGCATATACACGAACACAACCATAGGATTAAACTAAACGTTAACATTCATCATAAGATACAAACGAAGGGTTAAAACATAAAACTATTTAAATTTTTTCTTAGCCTCTATTCACGTGTCATTTTTACACCCCTTACTATATAAATAAGGGCAATTCCCTCCCCTTAATTACAAATACTGCGATTACGAGCCTCATAAACAAGTACACCCGTACGTCCCTTGACAACGATAAAGTTTTCCATCGATTACCAAGTCAAAATAGCTACTGTGGACCTGACACTGTACACAAGTAGGCGAATGATGGAGGCTACATCCTTGAAACTCAAGATTGGGGAAAGTTTAAACGTAGTTGTCATGTCAATATGTTAGAGCGTTACCTGAGAGAGGTGAATCGATCGCCAAGCCTTTGTGTGCTTAAATATTTCAATCTTGACACAGTAGTGTTCATCCTTTTAATGAAAAAGGGGGCGGGATAACGCAATGGTTAGTGCGTTCGGTTTCGAATCATTAGGTCCGTCGTTCGAATCTCGCCGTTGTCTTCAGTAGAGAACTGTTCCACACGCAGCAAGGTTTGGGTGCAATGCTACACTAAATTTCAGTGCAGTAGCGCCCATGGTTGGCTAGTTCCACTCGATGCTCACAGGTTTCACCACAATACATAGCCTCACTAGTGTTGCGTGCTTTCTTCCTGCAATGATAGAAGCAGTCGTGGTGTAGGTGAACTACTCTTGAAAGTGGCGTTAAACCCCAAATCACCTCAACTCACCTCTAGTAAAAATGTGTTTGCAGGCAAAGATATGCGCGAGAATTAGCTAAATAACTCTACGGTTTTGTGAAATATAAACGCTTTGTAAAGCACCGTGTACATATCACTTTCTGTATAATATCAGGTCGAAGAGAACACATATATTAATATTGACCTGAATAGGTGCCATCTTCAAATATATTCTTTAAATATTTGGGCGAATATCAAAATTTGATTTCCTCAATGCTTCTCAATAATTCTTTAAAGATTGATGTCGTTCTTAAGAGCTGAAACTTAGCTTAATTAGGTTTCAGAGCCATGCATAGACACACTACAGTTACGGTATCTCCCGTAATAGTACTAGCAGCCGCAAAGTGAAAAAGTCATGAAAGCGACGTTTAATCCGATCTCGACTCGTCTTGTTGCACTTCTTTTACAATCTGTTCAAATTTCGGTTTAAAACTGTTATAATTAACAAATAAAAAGTTCCTTTAAATATCAAATATCATCTAAATTTATGTCTTCCTCCTGGTCACGATCTTTACAAGAACAATTAGCAAATTAGGAAAATGAGACACGAGTTGTATGTTACATAGAGTCTCGTATTGGAATACTTTTACTGTTTAGTTGCACTGTTCTAGAACGCTTTTTTACTGGGTGATAACGTTAATTACAGTTCATCACATATCTCGTCGGAATATCTCTACTCATTACTTTCATACATGCGTGAGAGCCACATTTGCATGGGATACTTCACACTGTTAACTAGATTTTTGTGTATCCTTATCACAAAACATAAATAATGCATATGTGAAAAACAGTTTTTTCACTTACCTCAAGTATATATCAGCTTTTCTTCCAATGTGGAATATGGTGCACCTGTAAAATGGAACTTTATCAATATGTAAAGAGGTATTCTTGATAAGTATCACTTACTGTGAGAAAGCATAATATTTTCACACCCAGGTACTATGTATCTATATTGATTATTTATCATTCAATACACACACACCAAACTCTGTCAGAGTGGACATAGCAGATTAAACATCACTGGTGTTTGATGCAAATTAGTTTAAAATGAAGACCTCATCTTGGCTGGTCCTCTTTGTCTTGACCAGCCTCATGCAGGTCCTTGACGGACAACAGTCTGTGTGGACTGTATGTGGCAGTATGTGTCGTGTAAAGCAAGATGGGTTCCTCTTCTTTGTTGTATGTCATACACCCACACCAAACTCTTTCAGAGTGGACACTGCAGACCAAACATCACTCTTCACTGGGACGCAGGTGAACATTGATTATTTATCATTTAATACACCCACACCAAACTCTTTCAGAGTGGACACTGCAGACCAAACATCACTCTTCACTGGGGCGCAGGTGAACATTGATTATTTATCATTTAATACACCCACACCAAACTCTTTCAGAGTGGACACTGCAGACCAAACATCACTCTTCACTCGGAAGCAGTTGAACATTGATCATTTATCATTTAATACACACACACACCAAACTCTTTCAGAGAGGACACAGCAGATCAAACATCACTCCTCACTTGACAGCAGGTGAACATTGATTATTTATCATTTAATACACACACACCAAACTCTTTCAGAGTGGACACAGCAAATCAAACATCACTCCCTACTTGGAAGCAGGTGACATTGATTATTTATCATTTCATTCTCATTAAGAAAATATGTATTTGGAAATTGAGTGTCTGTTTGAATGTAGATATAATACTATGTAAAGTCATTGCTACAATGCACGGTGCATGCTTTGCCTACTGTATCGAGTTACCATATTTAGATTTTGCTATCACAAAACTGAATAGTTCAAGAATAACATGTTATATTCGCCTGCAGAAAGAACTGCAAAAATATGACTTTCAATCGAAGATACTCACACGATTTCATCCTTTTTAGGAACCAATAAAACAGAATAATTTAATAATTTAATAAGGATGTTTACTTAATTAAGAATGGTCATATCTATTGTTTCCGAAGCAAAGCATTTTGTGTGAAAAAAATGGAATGAAAAGGACAATAAAGTTGATGATTTGGGCATTCTGGTTTCTTTTCCCACAGTTGTTTTTATGAGGCTCTCAGTTTCGAAGACTAACGAATGTTTGTATAAGCATGGCATGGCGTAAGGAAGCCCAGGAAAATGAGCAATTGCATTTACATGATATTTTGCATGGAAATTATATAATTCATTTCTTAATCAGTGGCGGGAGTCAATCGAGAGATATGCTTGTGTCTTAAAAAAGCAAACTTCGATATTTAGAGAGTGTTCTTGGTATCATCTAGTATTAGTTAAACAATCTCAACATATCGGATAATGTTTATCTGTTGACAGTAAAGAGATTATTATCAAGAAAACTCTTTTTTCAAATGTTGTTAAATTTGATCAACGTCTGTTAAACAGTTTTACTCAATTTGAAAACCTTTTCTGTAGGTAATACGCAGAATTATCAAGCACGGAATCGCCACTCTTAATTGCTCTCCAAAACAACGGAATAGCCGAATTTCACATCATTATGTTTCGACCAAGATGACTGACGGCCAAACCCCGAGCTTCACCACTTCAGGTGAGAGCTTTTCCTTTTTCTGTCTTTACAATCTGAGTATCATAATAAAAAATTCAATATGCCTTTTCGCAAATAATCAATGAAACCCAAATATTCAGGTTCGAAGGTTGATCTGGTTCGAATTGCGTGGAGCGGGATAGCGCAGTGGATAGCGCGTTCGGCTTCTGAGCAAAAGGTCCGTGGTTCGAATCCCGCCAGCGGCTTGGCAACTTTGTCTGCAGTAGAGAACTGTTCTACACGCAGTCAGGTTTGGGTGCAATGCTATACTGAATTTCAGCACAGTACAACCCATGGTTCGCTAGTTCCAGCCGATGCTCGCAGGTTTCACCGCAATGCATAGCCACAATGGTGATGCGGGCTTTCTCCCTGCAATAATACTAGCAGCCGCGATATAAGTGAAATCATCTTGAAAGCGGCGTTAAACACCAACACCTCACCTCGCCTGGTTCGAATTGCACTGCTTGCAGAATGGCATTTATGTTGAATGCCTCTGTGGACACTGTGGAGAATATTACCAGGAGAGCATTACCAGGAGAGTGTTACCACGGAGCATGACCCTGCTTGAAGATGTTTCAAGGTTTGTAAGGTCCTAGATGAAGGCTTTATCGAGTTGTACAGGGCCATGCTGTGAGATATTTTCAAGGCTTATATGTTCCTAATAGAAGGTGTCATCTCCCTGCTACGAGATATTTTCATGTTTTGTTAGGTTGTATCAGAAGGTGTTACCTAGAAGAACAGCGCCCTGCGAGGAAGATATTGCAACGATTTGTAAGGTCCTACAGGAAGCAAGTTATCAAGGTTCGCCAGTAAGGTCAAACAACTGAAGTGCTGTCGATGCCATTACAAAAGGCGTAGAGGATTATGACACCGTGGTTCATTAGACCTTGCAAGGAATCTGTATTCAATGTTTAGAAAGCCATACATAAAGGTCATACCTAGTCTTGGACGATTCTAGCTAGGAAAGTGTGTTACCTGGACGTGAATCGCCATCCTAGGATGGGGATGACTTTGATCATATCAACCAAGGTGGATGATTTCGTTGTTTAGAAGGCACTACTAAGAGGGCTGTATCTGCAAGTAGAATGCCCTTGCAGATAAAGTGTTGTTCGAAATGTACTTTTATTGTTCATAACTTATGTGCTGCCCTCTAATTGTTTTGTCCTGTCAGGTTTAATAAATTTTCCTACACCATTTTAGTTTTTTGAGGTGCTTATAAACTGCTACCTTCTAGTCCAGTAATTAACCTTAACCTTTACCTGAAATTCCTCCACTATCTGGTAGAATGACATTTTGTTCGTTTCCTTTTTTTCTATATTTGCATTGGCCATGCTTTAAAATAAACTTGAATTTTTCAGCAACTAAAGACTTCACTGCCAATACTATCTTCGCAGCGTTTGAAACCGGGACCTACTCCTACAGTATGAAGAGAAAAAAGTGGATTATGATAGGAACCTCCCTTAGATGTCTGCAAAAGGACGTAATCAGGAAGCGAGTCGTAGGATGTAAAGAAAACGCAGTTGTCTATTTCGACGCTACCAGGGAAGGCACTCAGCAATACAATACCCTTTTGACATTTTTCGGTAAGTTTAATTTTCAACTTTCCAAGTTAGATATTCATGTAAGATACACACTTCGGGGGCTCTCTCGGAGAAACGACATTTGTTTATGCATATGAATTAACTGTCACTGTACGACTGTGAATGTTGTATCATCCGAGAAAAAACTACAGATATTAGGGTACAGAGGAATATATTTAAATGCATCCTGATTCATCAGGGTAATTGAATCCGCTGATCGAGCTCCTTCCATATACCCTGATATCCTTTAGGCCAAAAGCTTCGTTTCGCTAGCTATCTAACCAGCCAATGAGACGACTCGCATCCAGTAACAGCAGGACAACCCGGATGGAAAATTCTGTTAAGTTCAAAAGAGTAGTTTCAAGCTCCTTCGATAACGACTTTTCATTGGCTTAAACAATAACATGTAAACGATCATCAGGCCGCGCAAGCCGTACGAGGGATATGGCTCTTAAGAGATCAGGGTATATTGAAGGAGCTTGATCAGCAGATTCGATTACGCTGATGTAGCAGGATGATATCAATGATTAACTATGGAGCGTGATTAAATTTGTTTTTGCAGTTAGGACCACAAGTGTTAATCAGTGTGAATACTCTTAGCGATCTAACATTTAATCTCATATTGTAGTCAGGAAGTCAAAATTGTAAGCATGCTTGCATCTTCGAAATTCCTCATTTCGCTATCATCGTCACTTTTTTTTACATCTTTATGGCACTTTTGCATGCCAGAAATTGATGTGATAATCAATAACAACAGAACTTTTTGATCTGCAATTTTTTTTTCTGTGAGAGCAACAACATAGATTTGAATGTTGATGTCAAGCAATCTTGCCATATTTTGGAAGGCCTTAGATTCCTAATACCACAAATGCTATCAGTCGACAAGCCCGGAGTTTATTTTCCATGGTTGATTCTTGTATTTTTCTCACAGACGAAAGGATCAGTATTTGTGCGTACGATGTCAGAACAGAAGATATCTTCATTATTGACACGAACGAGAAACTGCATCGTAAAAGAAAGATCCAGACTCACATTAATAAAGCAGGCAGAATACTGGATATAAAGTTGGACCAGGATCAAGGGTAGGATGAACGGCCCTCTTGAATGCACCCCTGCTCGTGCTCCAATTCTCCCCTAAGTCGTCTTATTCTTCGGTTAGAATTCTGTTTTTAGGGTCTAGAAGAAATTTTCAAATTAAATTTCGCGAAGGTATGAGAAATGACTGTGGAGGTTTATCTAGTACAATTAGAACACAATAGAGAGTGAAGTCACAAGTTGTGTTATAACACAGATTTACAGAAGAAATCGTCTCCAGCTACCTCTGTAGTGAGGTTACACCCTAGTCTATGAGGCGTATAAGGCCTCTTATCTCGACTAGGACAGCAATGTGGGCTACTCATTGGCTAAAAGCGGTCACGTGCCGTAGGTATATTTTTCTATGTTAAACTGGGTCACGCGCAACCCTAGTAACGAGAGACGACGTACTGTCAAGAGTTATCTCCATTGTCCCACTGTTAGATAAACAAAGGCTATGCTACGCTGGTTTGTTGAAACCAACCGTTACTAGTTCAGTGTATTTCCCACTAATTGAAGTCATTTCACATTTCTGGACTGGAACAAGTAAGTTCTTGTAAAAATGAAATGTTGTGCGAAAAAATCTTGGCAAGTTACAAGACTTGCCATTGGCCTACCAGTTCACTTGCATGTAGCGAGGCTGTCCATCAATGGGGGGTGAAGATTGGAATAATGAACTAGAAAAAGTATCTATACACATATTAGTCGAGGTCATCGCCAACTTTTCCTTCATATTGAACTTTCAAACCAAGCTGAGCATCATGCTGTGATGCCTGTATGTTCTATGCGTCCGACACTTTATAACTCAATCGCATCTTCACCACGGTCCGCCATGACAGTTATGAATCTACGGCGATTTTAGCGCCGCTTCAAATCAAACGTTTCAAAGGTGGAACGTATGCATTACGTGACAAAACAATAAAAACTAAAAAACCTCCGCAATACTCGTTACATTTATTCAAATTCGTTAGTTCGTAATTTCCGTCTAGTACAGATGCACGGCACTAGACTATTCTTTTTGTACTCTTAACGGTGATATAAAACTCATATTTGTAAATTCATAAATAAAAGAATAATATTGAAGAGATCAGCCACCATTTTGACCCATCCAATCTTTCAAGCACTATTTAAAGCATTAAATAAGGGTCCTCGTCGAGATAAATACGTTAGCAAGTGTCCCCGAATTTGATATGGAGATTATATCATGTGTCCAAGTGAAGTATGGAACTCGAACTTCATTCTCGTTTGATTTTTAACTTGAACACATGATATATCTCCATATCAACTCATGGACACATGGTAACTTATATTCTTAGATATGTCCAGTTCTATGCTCATTTTTAACCATATCATTTTATTAAAGTTAAGAACAACTTCTCTCTGGAAGGCGTAATTGGCTGTTGTTATCGTCACTGCCTAATTCAGGCTTTACTGCATTGAGACCAAGCGCAATTCAATGAATTCCAATGCCTATCACGTCGCTACTTAAATTCGATGGTGCCCCTGTAATGCACGATTCAAATCCTGATGCTGAATGTCTAGTGATATCAGAACCACTTCGGTATTTCAGAAAGATGTACCTATTGGTGAGACATGGTGGAAGAGATACTCTGTGTTCTGCGAGATACGGTGCAGGTCGTGTACATACCCTCCTTCACATGGACATTTCTCTTCTGATTAGTCATTTTGACTATCTCTGTGAGTAATACGTTCTCCTAACATTAATTTATATCTTCCAACACCAATTAAGGATTTGTTTTGGAGTAATCAGGCTCTCTTATGCCTGCCTAGAAAGTTGATGTTGTCGCTTCTGTGTCGCAGTGTAAATGGTATTTGCGATATTCAAATGTTTCAATTGATAAATCAACAAATGATCGAACGATTGTCTTACTAGGAGAAAAATACTTTTTAATAAACATTTTTACGTCCCATGCGACCAACATTTTTCGCGGTGTGCAAGTTCCATGTACCCAACTGCCATTGCAACAGCTTCCCAACAAGAAGAGGAGTCACATGATGAAGTTAAATAATTAGAGTTTACATTTGTTTCATCAGCTGTTTTTCTGAATAGGAACTACAGAGTTGTTTTTCTAGCATCCTCTGCTTTATTATTTCATTCTTGTAGACTCTTTGTTGGCTTCTATTGATACCAAAAATTAAATTGGAAATAAAAACACCATTAAATTTGTTTCAAAATTGAAAATTTATAATTTCAACCTGAAAACTACAAAAGTACTTATGTAAAGGGTGTGAAATATACAATTCATTAGTAAAAGGAGTTGCTTTTAACATTTTTTATCTTGACAACCTACAGAATAATAAAAAAATTACTAAAAAAAAGGCGAAAGACATTATCAGTAATGTTTCAATGGATTGGCCCTACTAAAAATGAAAATCATTGCAGACACGACAGGAAAGATTGGTGTAAGTGATCAGTTGTTTGCTCGTGAAGAGAAATTTTTTAAATCTAGAGTTATTGTAGGAGGTAAATTCTAATGGTATGGTGTACGATGAGGCACAAACCTCTTGCCGCCATTTTATTCTTTATCTTTGAAAAAACGATCTTGAACAAAACCCTATTGACAATAGTTGTAATTGCTTTGAATAAGAATCTTAAAAACTAACAATATTGACATTTTTATCATTTTATTATTTTCCTTTTTTGCGGATATGCTTTATTGTACAGTAAAAATTCAAAATATCTACATATATCTCTCAATATAGTAACCACTAACTGAGTAGAAACGAAACCTTAAGCACCTTTGTCTTAACATAAATATTGATATTGGAAGCGGCCCCTCAAATTCCCCATTTCACCTATGGAAATGACACTATAAATCTTGAAGACATAAATGACTACCTTGGAATCCATTGAAATGAGCAGTTTGTCCAAAAATTCAATGTATTTTCTATTTTTACAAAAAAGAAGAAATTATTTAGAGCTGTTTACTTGTAGTGTTTAGATTACTTATTACAGGGTCTTGGTGCCATAAGGTTGTTCTGATTCCCGTGTAGATAATAGGACACGAGAATCTAACAATTTTAGAAAAAAATCCATTTGACCTTTTAAACTCTAGCCCGGCTTGAAAACTAGCGCCCAAAATTACATGATATACGGGATTTTCGATAAGGAAAGCTTAGTAATTTACAAAAGATTTAATTAGCCAGTATTAACACATATCGAAAACATTCCGAGTTGATATATTACTGCGTTAGCCACATCTCAGAAAGTACAGAAAGTAAAATCCAATGGCTTTGTTTTGTGAAACAAATTCTAGAGAACTGTGATCTGTCCTATGTTTTCGTATGCTAGATACCTTAGCTTTTGTCAATTGTTGAAAACGTTTATAAGTCACAGTTCAATATGATTTATTTCACTTGAGGAATAGATATATAACAAGTCTGGATAGTTTGATGATAGAGAGAATGCTTCTTCAGACCACCGCCTGGTAGTGCGCTATGTGAGCCGAAAAAGAACGTTCTACTACCCCGGGGAGAAGAAGCTTGACGGGATACCCAATGACGTCGCGGATATCGATTATGACGACATGCACATGTACATTCTTTCTGACAAAATGTAAGTCTTTGAAGTAGTTTGTAGAACTGAGACAAAGTCTTTATGGCTATTTTTGATGACGCAGTTACACCCATTTTCTCCCCTTAGGTAGATTAGTCATAAATTCCTATACCTACCTTTGCACAAATACGAGCGTCTTTTGGGTCTAAAAATATTTGTTGTGCAATCAGCGATGTCGTTTCAAAAATGTCATTGAAAAAGCCTCAGTGATTACTGTAAGCTTTGATAAAGCTTAGAACTTTGTTCGAATGTGCATTCTCCTTTACAATACACAATCGTTTTGTTGATGGATTTTTCAATATCTTGTAATATATCAATATATATCAATATATGCGAATTTATGATGACATAGGTCCTGTGAAAACAGGCAAGCTTTCAATGCAAGAAGTATTTGTTACATTTGTTGCAATGAGTTCGTTGCACATTTTCAACGCTAGGTGAATCTTCAGAAAGGTGCTCATTGGATGTGACTGGAGCTACCTGTCTGAGGTGAACTTGACTGACTTTATGACACTCAAAATCTTATTGTTTCAGGATTCAGATCCGGAAGAGGAATAAAAGCAAAAGTCTAACAATCAAGGCTCCTAAGAAATGGTTGGGGAACTGTGTCACTATAACAGTCTTTTAGGAAATGTTACCGCCCCAAATTCCCACTTTAAGCAAATCTACAGGGAGCTACAACAGTTGTTAGGACATTTGTAAGGAGATGCATAGGGGGGCATATCATGTAAACACTTAAAAAACGCCAGTTTCTGGTTTATCACCACTCAAAGGCGCTCATGAGCACTGACAAAAATACTCTACACTTTCATAGGGAATGGCAAACAGGTTGATTTTCAACAGAGTTTTAAAGTTTGACAGACTGGTTTGGTATCTGAGACTGGTTTGGGATCTCAGAAGATCATTCCACATTTTGGGACCACAGATCTGGAAATCTCTGTCGCCAGAAGTCTTTGATTTGCTAGTTGGTACACAAAGGAGATGTAGGATTTGGGATCTGAGGTTTCTCACTGGAGTATATGTATGTAGGAGACTTGGGAGGTATGGAGGACATAGACCATGCATTGATTTGAAGACAAGCAGTAGAACCTTATATTGTATTTTGAATCTGAAAGGTAACCAAAGGAGGTCCTGCAGCTCAGGTGTGATATGTTATAGTTACCAACCGAGTTGGAGGTGTGCATGAATTGGAACACCTAGGCACGTGTGAATTGTGATCATCGCGTGCCTAGGTGTTTTAATACATGCACGCCGACATGGAGGTTGGTAACTGACTTACCATTCAACCATTAAAATCAATTCCAAATACCGACAAAACATTTAAATAAATATATTAAACAGACGTCAAAATAATAGAGGTACTTTTGTTGATATTATTGATACGATATTAATGGCGCTCAGATAAATAAACGGTACCTAAATACGGTAGGTGACAGAAGCATGAGGAATTCGCCTAGCACGTGCAGCATGCTGAAATATACTTGCTTCATAACAGAAAGTATAAACATCACCAGAGTAACTACAAAGACTAAAATCTAAATGAAAATGAGGAGATGTTTACCACGGTGACCATAGACGTTTAAGATTTACAAAATTAACCATGTACAACTCATTCCTATCATTTTAAAATATCTAAATCATTTTGTCATTAAAATGTCTTTTTAATATCAGTTGGATTCACACGTCTAGTGGTTAGCTCTCTGGACACTGATCAGGTTGAAACGGGTTCGATCCCCGCTTCATAAAAAATATTTGTCAATTCTTCTGATCCAAATATCGAGTTATTTTACGAATCATCCACGCAAATATTCAAAACTTTGAACTTGTTGACAGGTGAGTAAGTTAGTTGAACACCGGTGTTCATTAAACTTACCACCTGAGCACGAGCAAAACAAGGTGTTCAACTTAGTTACTGACCTTAAGATAACAATGGAGTTGAATGGTAAAATCTGATACTTTGTAATGTGAAATAACTCTGGCAGCACTGTTTTGCAGTTAATGGATAAGACATTGAGGCAGGCCGTTCAGTAAAGCATTGCAATAGTCCAGCTGTGAAGTGATGAAGGCATTGGCAAGTGTGCAGGTAGTCTGGTGATCCAAATATCTCCGAATCACGCTGATGTTCCTCAGATGAAAATATGATTTTCTGCAGACGCTATTTATATTTCCATATTCAGAGTAGAATTAAAAATAAAACCAACGTTTCTGGCCTGTGAATAGGGAGTGATGTGACAGTCACCGATCTTAAAATCTGGCAGAGAGAGATTGCGCTGATTGTGCTCATCGAGCTCCAAGAAATTGGTAGTCATCAAGTTCATAAAGCTGTTGACACACTGTTCCAATTTAGAGAAACAGTGGGCCTCGGTGTTGAGTTATAGAGCTGGGTGTCATTAGCATAAAGATGAAGTCCAAGTGGAAATGAGTTTTACGGACACCAATCCTGTTGGAGGGAGTTGAGAGCAATGGTCAATCACATCGAAGGCAGCGGACAGGTCGAGTAGAACAAGATCCACTGCACCCTCTAGGTCCAAACCCTGGAGAATGTCATTCTGAACCTTCACTAACGCTTTCTGCGTTCTGTAACGTTTCCTGTTCGCTGATTGCAGGACTTCTTGGCAGTTGTTTGGAGTCATGTGACTTTGGAGTTGTTGGCATACAACCTTTTCATTAACTTTGACGTGAATGTGAGATTACTCACGGGTCTATAGTTCTTTAAGACTTCTTTGTCTAAAGTTTTCTTTTTTAGCAATGGTGTTATGATTCCAAATTCTAAGTTTGTTGGCATTATTCCTTCGCTTAGTGACTAGTTTACAATCAGTTTTAAGGTGGGAGTAAAAGAATGTGGAACCATTGTCAAGAGCCATGTTGAGATTGGGTCAAGTAAGCAGGATTTATATATAAGTGTGACTATAAAAAGGAAAAGGAGTTATATATGTTACTTTGATGATATACACTTTTCCTCACCCCACATGTAGGTCAAATCATAAACTCTTAGGGTAGGTTAGGATTCTATTGCTTCAGTAATCTATAAGGGGAGAGACTGTTTAACAGA
The DNA here is from genome assembly GCA_921293015.1 of Phorcus lineatus. Lineage (NCBI taxonomy): Eukaryota > Metazoa > Mollusca > Gastropoda > Trochida > Trochidae > Phorcus > Phorcus lineatus. The sequence continues at coordinate 15,099,062 of OV121093.1, forward strand.
TATGGTTATTCTTGGTATCTAAAAATTATCTTGAAATCCCGAATACAGAAATTCACCTTTGGTATTGGCCGAACATTCGAATTTGCAAATAGTTGTTACAAACGGATGTTAGAAACTATCTTATTGCTTATCAGTGAGATCCCTGGATTTTCCACTCGAACGTTAAAAGTTTGAACACACGTGAGTAACATGGGGAGCTTATTCGCTTTTCTTTGTATGTTTATGAACTAAAAACATATCTCCTGAACTGCTACATAGAATGAATTATATGTGCTCATGAACGTATGTATGCTTGTAAATATTGTACATATTAATGCTTGATGTATATTACCTTATAATGTAATTTTGTAATCTTCAGTTATTGCTGGAGGAAATAAAGAATCTCTCTCTCATTCAGTGTGTTTTAAGCTGATGAATGCAATATATAGTCTTAATTTAGGTCCTCACAAATGTAACTGGACATATCATTACGAACAGACCATTTTATTCCGAAACCTTCAGAATCCTTCACCGACATTAAGAGTTTAACATTAACTAGAATTACTTAATAGACAATATGAGCAAGATAACGTTTGGCAAACTTTTAATGTGCTAGAAGGCCTGAAAGTCAACATGTGGTGACTTTAAACTGTGTGCTAAGCTACAGAATTGTGAGTGAGTGAGTTGGGGTTTAACGTGCTTTGAACAATTTTTCAGTTATGAAACACGTGGATGACAATCATCCAAAAGAGAGTGGACAGATAAGGGAGAAAGGGATCGAAAGGATGAAGGAAAAGGAAAGTTATAGCAAAAATCTCCCAAATAACATAGATAAAAGCCGCGCCACAAGCCAGTAAGACAACTGGGGGGGGGGGGGGGGGGGGGGGGGGGGAATTGAAATTCACTTGCGGCGAGAAGATGGCGTCTTACTCTGCCAACAAATAGAAAAAACTACACCGTAAAAGGTAACACTGTCAAGCAAACGGTCAAATGGAAGTTTCCCTAATATCTTATACTAAAATAACACATACAATTATTAATCTGAGAGTAGAGAAATTGTAGATTGGATATTTATTAGTCTTCGCATATGTGGTTGACGTTTCTCGAACCCTCGAAGTAATAAACAAATGTTGATTAATATTAGATAGACCTTTCTTTTATTTGCTTCATTTGTTTCTGTTTGATGACAATTATCATGCTCCAGCATGTATCCTTCTTCTTGAAGAGGAGTTTTTTCTCTTTGCATTGCACTAATGTCTGTTGGCGTAACCCCAGTCTTTATGGCGATATGGCCATTTAGTGTGTTATCTAAGACAATTTAAGTAATTATAGAAGTAGAAAGGTGTAAGAAATTAAACAAATTTTCTAAAAAGTTCTATTTCGACTAAACTATTCAGTACTACTAAATATAAAACAATTCCTCCCACAAGTATCAATCCTTCGTCAGGTACACATATACATATTAGACATATATATGTCTGCGAAATCTACATAAATACCTGGAGTTACCAAAACATGCATACATTAGGAGATTCCCATACATTGAATTCAACAATCAATGGATCTTTATTATTATCATAGTGAAAACATTAATGATTGAAAAGTTATAAAAATATATGGGAACACTTACGACCAACAAGGTATTTATAAGATATAAACTTTTTTTTAGCAGTAATTTCATCAACGGTGTTCCCAGCGTTAAGGGTCAATCAACTCCAAAATGTATCTTCGAGTTCCAATGTAATAGACAACTCTGAGTTAAAGGTTTAATGGTTACTAATTAAAGGGGCAGAGAGTATGTTCTTGGGGTCAAATATGTCGAACTTCATAAATTTCATAGACAAGTAGTGGTAATTTCTAAAATTATCAAAGGAAGAAAAGTCGATATTTATGATTGAAAACTTGACATTGGTAATTTTGGAAACTTATTCATAGCAGACATAACGAGAAATATAGGTTGTTATTGCTTATCAGGTCATTTAACTAATACACAATTAAATGCGACGCTGAATTAGGCTGAATTGGACTTCTTAACGTTTCTATATTTGTTCTACGTTACATTCGAAAACAAGAAAACTGAATAGTTTGCATATTTAAAAGATAGAAATGCAACTTTAAAGGCGACTTGATCTTGACTCAGTTTATCTGATATTTTGGCTGTATCTATACCACTTACATAGAGATTATTACCCGAGGAAGTGTGTCATATGACTTTTACGAAATTAGTGCCAATTATTTTATTACCCGAGCGAGAACGATGGTTATACACAAGTTCGCAAGAGTTTCGTAAAAGTCATATGACATAATTCCAAGGGTTATAATTTCTTTATTACCGATTCTATTTCATTTAAAACAAACGGAAAGCGGCCTGCTTTGTTTGCGGCGGTCCGCTTCAGTGACGTCACGTACAATGGTTTGATGACGTCACAGACGACATAATATGGTAACTCGCGCTGAAACAATCGTTGCTTGGCAAAAGTGATATGTGCGCAAGTGCTCATATTGAAAATATGACACCGCTTATGAATAACCATATGGGTAATAAAAGCTTAAACATCCTCTATGTCACTTTCAAAGACACTGAAGCAAAATGAATACAAGCGAGTACATTAATCAACAGCTATTACTGACATAACAATATAACACTAAGTTTGTTCCAATCTACTTGCCAGTGACTTTAGTGAAGCCAAAAAACTCGGAAAACCTTCTCATTTTCTAATAAAATGTACATATCTTCCTTGATGTAGAGCATCATCCCCCTGAAGAGAAAAGGAAATAGTTTTGTGGTGGATTAGCAAATTTAATGATACTTTCTATAAAACATGAAATAATCTTAGATTTGATTACTTCATCAGTTCTCAATTAAAGTTTAGATATGTTATGACGTAAAAGAATCTTTTAAAATGGGATAATTCCTATTTCTCTTTAACATTTAATATCTTACAATTAACATTGATTTTTAATTTCACCATAGTTTAAGTTCAATATCACATTTCGTTCACTAATGTTAACATTTTTATTCTGTATTTAACATGAAAGTAAAGTGTTCGTAGACTGTTTAATGCAATCTAATTAGGACTAGCTACAATAGTACCATCCCGGTATTACATTTTTAAGAATAAACACCAATGTCGTGTCACGCAAGCACAAAATTCAGCCAATTAAAAGAAAACTTAGACTCAGTGGTAAAAGATATTGTTGAATTATGTTTGAAACGATGTTGACAACATCAGTCTTGTGCATATAATTTTTTTTGGATATTAGTGTGTTGTCGATTTCATCATTTTTACAAAAGGATGTTAAAACATTTTGTTAGACAATCACAAAAAGAGTTTTGAGGATGGATATAAAAAAAAACGTAGGGCAAACGTCGGTATGTGTCAGGAACCGAGATGACTAGATGGTTTATTCTCATGAAGATAACAAAGAGTGATATAGAGAAAAAAATACAAATATACGTGTTTCATTATGGGAACATACGTCGACATGTTTTTATATAATTGCATAATTTCAACTGAACTGGTTAACGATTACAAGATATTAGTGATACAAACTTATCTAAGGATGGATAATGACGTTAATAGTTTGGCAGAAAGGAATTGCTCGCATTGCAAAGGGATCAACAAAACATAATTAGGTGAGCCTCATCACCGATTGAGGTTTTACAGAGTGTACAAAATCGTTCTTCTTTATTAATCATACCATCTACCTGTTTTTATTGGGAGTTTATGACTGCAAATCCTGATTTTTTGAAAGCAAGATACGCACATTTAATGGGAAGTGGAGTAAATAACGTTCATGGCATGGGGACAACTTGAACATGTTATAATAGTATCCTTTAGAAGATTTTAGAAGAAAAAACAATCTCGTCTCTGATTGATTGAACCAGACTTCTCGCCTTCATTTAATGGTCGGCTCAAAGATTGTCAAAGCTCAGCCGAACATGACCTTAATCACTATTTCTTGCAGTGTCATGATGGATTATTTCAGCTAGATGTAACATGATTTAGTTGAGTGAGTAGAGTACTATTCCAGATTTTGATGTTGCTATGAAATGTAAATAGAGTCATGATCTACAATCCTTTTATTGCAATAAGTATATACCTCACTCAGTTTAAAGGCACCGAAGCATGCTTTTATTTGTTCTTCAGAGTGTAATAGATCTCATAGTCAACGTCAATATCCATAGTAAAAAAAAGAGGTGACGTATCAAGCGGAAATCGCTTGCTGTTGTTTTCTTACGATCATCAATAATTCATTTGAGTTGGTTATATTGATTCGCTTAGCTTTACTGAACATGTTACTCCCAGTAACCAAAGTAATGTATGAATTAAAAGGTGATTGTATTGAATTTCTAAAATATTAATAGCTTCAGTGACATTTTGTTATTTCCCTAACAAAACGACAATTGTCCTGTGTATGGTTAACATATTAAGTCAGCTAATTTAGGAAAATGAAAGAAACAGCACTGCATTCTTTTTTCTTTGTTTGGGTTTTTATAATTTTATCATGAAAACGGTAACACTTTGATTGTGTTTGTCAAACGCTACTCGTAAAGTAAAGAAAGTGTTTGACAGTAAAGAACAAATAGTATGTTGGCAGAGGCAATTACATGTATGTCAAATATTGTCAATGCTACTATTTTATCAAAAAGAAGTGACTTGTCTTTAAATAAAAAAATAAATATAAATGGATAAGTAAAGTGATCACTATTTCCCACTCCCTCCCTCTCTCTACCACTCCCTCCCTCTTTCTACCTCTCTCTACCTCTCTCTCTATTTCTAGCTCCCTCTTCGTCTCCTCTCTCTACCACTCTCTACCTCTCTCTCTATTTCTAGCCCCCTCTTCGTCTCCTCTCTCTACCACTCTCTACCTCTCTCTCTATTTTTAGCTCCCTCTTCGTCTCCTTTCTCTACCACTCTCTACCTTTCTCTCTATTTCTAGCTCCCTCTTCGTCTCCTCTCTCTACCACTCTCTACCTCTCTCTCTATTTCAAGCTCCCTCTTCGTCTCCTCTCTCTACCACTCTCTACCTCTCTCTCTATTTCTAGCTCCCTCTTCGTCTCCTCTCTCTACCACTCTCTACCTCTCTCTCTATTTTTAGCTCCCTCTTCGTCTCCTCTCTCTACCACTCTCTACCTCTCTCTCTATTTTTAGCTCCCTCTTCGTCTCCTCTCTTTACCACTCTCTACCTCTCTCTCTATTTTCAGCTCCCTCTTCGTCTCCTCTCTTTACTTCTCTCTCTATTTCTAGCTCCCTCTTCGTCTCCTCTCTCTACCACTCTCTACCTCTCTCTCTATTTCTAGCTCCCTCTTCGTCTCCTCTCTCTACCACTCTCTACCTCTCTCTCTCTATTTCTAGCTACCTCTTCGTCTCCTCTCTCTACCACTCTCTACCTCTCTCTCTATTTCTAGCTCCCTCTTGGTCTCCTCTCTCTACCTCTCTCTACCTCTCTCTCTATGTTTAGCTCCCTCTTCGTCTCCTCTCTCTACCTCTCTCTCTATTTTTAGCTCCCTCTTCGTCTCCTATCTCTACCTCTCTCTACCTCTCTCTCTATTTCTAGCTCCTTCTTCGTCTCCTTTCTCTACCTCTCTCTCTATTTCTAGCTCCCTCTTCGTCTCCTCTCTCTACCTCTCTCTCTATTTCTAACTCCCTCTTCATCTCCTCTCTCTACCTCTCTCTCTACTTCTAGCTCCCTCTTCGTCTCCTCTCTCTACCTCTCTCTCTACCTCTCTCTCTACTTCTAGCTCCCTCTTCGTCTCCTCTCTCTTCCTCTCTCTACCTCTCTCTATTTTTAGCTCCCTCTTCGTCTCCTCTCTCTTCCTCTCTCTACCTCTCTCTCTATTTCTAGCTCCCTCTTCGTCTCCTCTCTCTACCACTCTCTCTATTTCTAGCTCCCTCTTCGTCTCCTCTCTCTACCACTCTCTACCTCTCTCTCTATTTCTAGCTCCCTCTTCGTCTCCTCTCTTTACCTCTCTCTACCTCTCTCTCTATTTCTAGCTCCATCTTCGTCTCCTCTCTCTACCACTCTCTACCTCTCTCTCTATTTCTAGCTCCCTCTTCGTCTCCTCTCTCTACCTCTCTCTACTTCTCTCTCTATTTCTAGCTCCCTCTTCGTCTCCTCTCTTTACCTCTCTCTACCTCTCTCTCTCTATTTCTAGCTACCTCTTCGTCTCCTCTCTCTACCACTCTCTACCTCTCTCTCTATTTCTAGCTCCCTCTTGGTCTCCTCTCTCTACCACTCTCTACCTCTCACTCTATTTCTAGCTCCCTCTTCGTCTCCTCTCTCTACCACTCTCTACCTCTCTCTCTACTTCTAGCTCCCTCTTCGTCTCCTCTCTCTACCACTCTCTACCTCTCTCTCTATTTTAGCTCCCTCTTCGTCTCCTCTCTCTACCTCTCTCTACCTCTCTCTCTATGTTTAGCTCCCTCTTCGTCTCCTCTCTCTACCTCTCTCTCTATTTCTAGCTCCATCTTCCTCTCCTCTCTCTACCACTCTCTACCTCTCTCTCTATTTCTAGCTCCCTCTTCGTCTCCTCTCTCTACCACTCTCTACCTCTCTCTCTATTTCTAGCTCCCTCTTCGTCTCCTCTCTCTACTTCTCTCTCTATTTCTAGCTCTCTCTTCGTTTCCTCTCTCTACCACTCTCTACCTCTCTCTCTATTTCTAGCTCCCTCTTCGTCTCCTCTCTCTACCTCTCTTTACCTCTCTCTCTATTTCTAGCTCCCTCTTCGTCTCCTCTCTCTACCACTCTCTCTATTTCTAGCTCCCTCTTCGTCTCCTCTCTCTGCCACTCTCTACCTCTCTCTCTATTTCTAGCTCCCTCTTCGTCTCCTCTCTCTACCACTCTCTACCTCTCTCTCTATTTCTAGCTCCCTCTTCGTCTCCTCTCTCTACCTCTCTCTACCTCTCTCTCTATTTCTAGCTCCCTCTTCATCTCCTCTCTCTACCACTCTCTACCTCTCTCTCTATTTTTAGCTCCCTATTCGTCTCCTCTCTTCATATATTGAATGTCAGCTAATGTCAATGCTACTATTTTATTAAAAAGAAGTGACTGTTGTCTTTATTTAAAAAAATTAAGATTGTTGGATAAGTAAAGTGATCAAAATACTTTTTAAGTCATGATTTATTCATCCAGACCGATAAAAGTACAACGACTAGCAGTGACAGAGGAGCAAAATGTAATTTTGAAAAACATGACAAATAAAAACTGTTGAACTTTCGGTTTTGACTGATATTTTGCGATGATATTCACGTTCAACTAAATACACGCGTCATTAATGATTGAGTAGGCACGACATGACTTATGTAGGTAGTGTTTAAATCTGAATTATAGTTTTGTAGTTTCAATGGAAACATGACTCTTAAACTGATTCTATGAAATTTGTTAGGGATAAATCTCTCAAATATAATACATACCTTTATTAAAGTTAATACACTTGTTAAGCATGAGTGAGTGATATGCCTTTTGAAGATTAAACAAAAATATCTTATTTTGGCGGTTCGCATGGGGGACAATAACCCAGACCGATACTCTCTGAGCAAGTACGTTGACCTGAGCATTTTCAACCAACTTGATTCATTATTCCCAATACGAATCATAAATGTGCCTATTGAAATTGAATTATTTTTCATAATGGAAGTGACTATCACAATAGAAACTATCTTCACCAAAGGTATTACACATTTCAGTCATTTGGATCATTATTCCCATGATGAATCATTTAATTCAGGAGTTTATATATATAACTATACAGATATCACCATCACAGCCATGATATGTAGACATGCATTTAGAACAACACTAGTAAATAAAACATCACACAATCATACTTACTGCACAAAATCTCCTGCATAAATATACTTTTTTCCTACTTTGATGAAGTGGTTAATGTCTTTGCATTGATACTGTAGCTTGATAGTCTTCCGGCTCGCTTTCCTAGATTTTATATCGAACGTATACCTCACGTTTTCCCATTGTTTACACGTGTAACATGTGATGACGTGATCTGGAATAGATTAATAATTATGAAATATTAATAAAGAATTCGTTTTACTAAATTTCTTATCGAACTTCTACCTCATGTTTTCCCGTAGTTTACACCTGTAACATGTGATGTTATGATCTGAAAAACATTGATATTTATTCAATATAAATAAAGAATTCGTTTTCCTGAATTTCACATTGAACTAATACCTCACATTTTCCAAAGTATACACGTGTGATCTGAAAAACATTAACATTCATTCATTGGTCCCGATTTGAAACAACGTTTTGATAACTTCTAACATAATTCTGTTGCTTAACTTAAGCAAGATCATTTACAAATTGTTCATGCATCAAAACGTACATTTACCTATGTGAAACTTGACCCGAGTTTATTTATAAACACACATGAATACATGATTTTCCCATCAAACTCACTTTTTTGAAAAATAAATACAATAACTACCTATATTATCACCACTACTAATGTTACTATTACTTCAACCATTAACTCGCCTTGAAGTATTACCACTTTTGCTACAAATACTATCTCCCTACAGCTACTGATACAAATTAATGATAGCAATCATAATAAATTTTACAATTCATGAATACATTTGTCAGTGATAAGAATTTAAGTTAAAAAAGGAATTATAATCATACTTTCAATTTGAAAGTTTTTCACAGCAGGCAGTTTTATCTCCTCATAATAGATTATGTCATTTCCTCTGTAGTTGAATGAAACAAGGATCTCTGCAGTGATTTGATAGAAGATCAACCTTGAATAAAACAAAAAACTCATTCATGACTTCAGTTTACATTTGGATAATGATAAATTTCTGTAATACTGTAAAGACTTTTGCGGGTTTGCCGTCTTATGCTAGAAAAAGCAGTATGAAAATGTGTCTATATGCGGCACAGATAAGCAATGTTAATGGATGAATATACTCGAATACCATTTAAAAAGCAACCTGATGGTCAAAGCTGCGAAGACTAGCTCAATTGAAGTTGTACACATGAATACAAAAATATAAATGTAAAAAAAATATGAAATAATCAGCAAAATTGTTATTAAGTTGCAAAGACTAGCTCCTTTGAAGGTGTACACATAAATAAAAAAAATATGAATGCAAAGAAATAAGAAATAAATTCTAAAATAAATAAATTGTTATCAAGTAATGATGGGAAACCATTTTACTTCAGAATACAACTCTTTCCAGAGTAAATTCATATTTTATATGTTTTCACTCTTTTAAAGGAAAATTTAAGATTTTCAAATGTAAACGTCAAAAAAGCAACAAAAAATAAAATTTGAAGTGAAAGTTTATATTACAAACAATTAAACAATCATACCAAAAGTTTAAATTGTACAATACATTTTCGGTTTTCCTACTAATTGGCAGAGACTTTAAAAAGTAGAACAAACCTGTTACATCTGTCAACGTAGACAAAACCTAATAAAGTATGTTTCGTAGTCAAAACGGTAGGCTTTTTTCCAGTGAGGTCAAATAGTTGTAATTCTTTCTCAGGTTTTTTATTATATATTTCTAGCTCCCCATTTATGGTTGCAAGGACGCCGTTCTTCCGGTCCAGTCCCATGTTCAACACACGTTTATTTTCCAAACCTAAGAACGAAAAAAAGCAATGCTTCATATCATTTATCTATCGTCGTTGATTATTTAAAGTCGACCTGCAACGAGCCGTTGCATGGATCATAACGTTTTGTTGCCACCTGATTTCCTTATATGCTCGAGCCGTTGCATGGATCATAACGTTCTGTTGCCACCTGATTTCCTTATATGCTCGAGCCGTTGCATGGATCATAACGTTCTGTTGCCACCTGATTTCCTTGTATGCTTGATATAAGCTATCTATGCAATAAAGTTGTGTATACGTACGGAAGCTAGGTGTACAAGGGCATAATATTACATATTTTCGCTCGCAAATTGGCTTTTCAGGCACATGAGGATGTGTGCATTTCAGCTTTCAAGAGATAAAATGAAACATTTGTTATTCTTTAAAGTTGACTTGCAATCGATATCTAAAAAGACGAAAGTGTTAAAATTTATAATATTCGCTTTTGTATAACTTTTTCCTGACTGAGAACAAAGAAAGATCTTTTTAAATAATGATGAAAATAATTATATAACTGTATGTAATCCTGTACAGTGTATTGACCGATTATTGGTTTCTTTTCGATTAATTGTGATAACATAGATAGTATTTATGTAAATTTGTGAATGTTTGAAATGTTTGACAGGGAGGTATAGACTTGTTATCCTTTTGAAGCTGTTTTGACATGATAATTTCTTTTTTCACTTTTGTACTATAGGCCTGTAGTTGATGATGTTAAGATAGTATGGTACAATATATGTCTCCAAAGCAAGTGTTTCTCTTTGCAATCTCTTATATATTAACACTCGAGTCTTCCCCATTAGTTATGCTATAAAACTCACTAAAGGGGAAAAATAAGAAATAATCAAATCAAGTTATATATCTTTTAATTAGTACTCGTCGTATTCATGCAATAAATATCCAGCATTTGTATTCGGCTTGCATTCAATTATAGCGTGCCAACCTATTAGCACATGTAGTTTTGAGATCTTTTCAAATTTATATGACTCACCAAAAAGTTTTTTAATTTATTACAAATCATTTAAAAAGATAATATATTCACCATATTTTTTATTTCCCACCTAGGATCGCAATAGAATTCCGAAACCAATACGTAAACCTTGTTTTGTTTTATGTGAATACCTCTAAGGTTGACATCAATTTATTACAAATCATTCTCTTTCCATAATATATTCATCAATAATTTGTTATTTCCCACCTAGGATCGTAATTGATTACTGAAACAAATGCTTAAACCTAGTTTTGTTTAATGTAATACCTTTGAGGTTGACATCTTTGTGAAAGTGAAGCGTTTTGCGTTTAAAGACTGCAACTTTGAGCTGTCCTTTTGTGTGAACATACAACTTCCCATCCTCAAAGACGAAATTAACCGAAGCAAGATCCTGTGACTTTAAACCCGTAATGGTCATTTTGTGCTTATGCAACGACCGTTCAAAATAGTAGAGTCTCCTTGTAGTTTTCGCCAGAAATCCTGAAAGATATAAATAATATAACATTTCAAATTATAGATGAATTCTTTCATTGATTTTGTTAAGTCAAATATTATCAAATATCAAATTATTCAACTTTATCAAACGTTGTCAATAACAAGGTGTTGTTAAAATTTACCTTTTAATGTGAATATGTCAAATTCCAAAGTTATAAAATATTAAAAAATGAAATATTGAATTGAACAAGTTGAAGATAAAATACAATATACAAGATAAAATATCAAGGTTTTTAAAGTGTCAAACGTTCTCAAATCATCAAGTGTTTATAAAAGTTACCATTTTAATGCGAATTTGTCAATTAAAATACAAATATGTTATAAAATAGTAAAAACTGAAATGTTGAATTAAGAAAATTAAAGATGAATTATATAAGATATAAGATATGTCAAATAGTAAAGTTAAATTTTTCAATTTTATCAAACGTTGTCAAATTACCTAGTGTTGTAAAACGTTACCATTTTCATGCGAAAAAATATAACAATAAATTATCTTAAAATATTAGAATTTGTCAGTTATCAAAGTTGGCAACTGTATCAAATGTTGTCAGATTACTAAATGTTGTTAAAAGTTACCATTTTAATGCGAATTCGTTCGGAAAGTTGACCCTAAGATGCTGTTCATGTTATTCATAATGTTGATTTTTTTTAAAACAGGAAATGACTGCTGCTCCATATTGAGTAAACGTAATTTTAGATTTTTTGGATAAAAGACATTAAGAATACTTTAATTAATAAGATTTTGATAAAACTCATAAGTAATCATCGTTTGTAATGATAGCATAGGGTTTCAGTTTTGGGACAGTATACAAGGTACACTCATTGCAAAATTGAAATACAAGCCAGTGTCTTTGATTGGTCAGTTGATTTGAAATGAAGTCAGTACATTTTTTATTTATTCAATTTTGCCAGTATGAAAACCATACACATATGGTAACGAAACTTTATATTACTTCAATATATAATAGTCATTGTTTACCATTAAACTTTTGTTTTCTTTTCTTGACGGAGACTTTCTTTCCTCTGCGTTTCCTCTGTCTCGAGCCACCGGAGCCTAGTGAAATGCAAGTCACTCAAACACACTTACGATTGAGCTGCAGGTTAATTTTTCGTATTTGAATATGAGAAATAATGATAAAAGGCGTAAATCTACAAATGCATTGTTTCCCTTTAAATGACTATTCTTCAATGTGTTTCTATTTTTATAGGGGTCAGATGGCATTGTCTTCACATTATTGTAACATAATTTCGTTGTATTCTGATTGTTTGATATGAAAAAATTACCCTATGTGGAATGACAATGAATACCCGCAAATTAGCAAAAAAATCACCGCGAATTGATAAACTATGTTCACTAGTGGCGGCCCGACTCAAGTTTTAATTTTCCAGGGTTTTTTTGAAAATTTGTGCCGTATTCCGATTTGACTACTGGTATATATTACAAATACACTTTCATATGATTTTTTTTTGAAGAACGAAAATATTTCCAACTGGCTTACTTAGTCCAAGTTTGCCGAAAAATGTCATGCGGCCGCTTTCTTTCGAAAGCAGTTTCCATGGCATGACGTCACAAAGGCCAACCGTTTTGACGTCACAATGTTTGCGTCGCTGTCACAATGATTGTGGGCTAGTTTAAGACCTTTGTAATCGGGGTTTTACGATAACTTACTATGAGCTTTAAAACTGTTGATTTTTGTCTCAATTTAAACAAGTATGTTTTAAGGTCTCGCTATTACGAATGCCACTATTTTCTATTATCACAACGATGTTTGTAATGTAAATAATGCCGGAAATTTACATTAGCTAGACACTTTCACACCTCCTACAGTTATAGAACGGTCGCAAAGTCATTTCCACACAAAAATAAGTACGCAAAAACAGAGTTCATTCTTAAACTTCTAACAACTAACGGTCATGTTACAATATCGATAAACAGTTGCGCTTGTAAAAGTTTCCGGTATTTAATGTTATTCAACACCCGCAAATTTAAGCGTTTACAACCTCCGGCTGACGCCGTCGGTTTAACTATTTTGCGGTTGTTGAATAACAATGAATCCCGGATATTTTACAAACGCAACTATTAATCTTCTAATTGTAACATCCAGTTTCAAGGAAAGAGTGTATGTGATTTAATGCTAGTTGATTTATCAATTTCCAATAAATGTTAACGTTTCATATTAAATCACGTCTGCATTAACAACAACCAACTCTACCTAAAAACATTACCGTGTTTCATTATTTATAATATATATAATATATTACTTATATATAAAAAGTTACAAAAGTATCCCTTGTAAAAATATAGGATTTCATCATACAAGTTTTACAGTAACAGCAATATTCGATTAAGTCGAATGGATGTGAACAGTTGATGACATACTGAAAGAGCAAACAGATGAAGGAAATTGGATTATGTTTGTTATCCCTATGAATACAAATGACTCCCACAAAACGTTTACGTAGAAGTAAATTAGAAGCCGAATATGTCTGAGAGGTCATTGGTTCCATTGCACAGAATTCAGAACGGAAATATAGCGAGGTATGAGAATTAAATTCTCTCTGGTTTCACAGAGATTTTGTGTTTTTATGAACATGGCGAAAGTCTAGAAAATTGGTGTCAATAAACTTTCATTGAGGTATCCATCGAAGTATTCACCTTTTGGCCTTATTTTCTTTTTTGAGTAAGTAATGCCATTAGTGCCGAGAAGATGTTCGTTTCGCTTCGTCGTCGTTATTTCGTCAACTTCATTTTTGGTGTCCTTAGCAACTGGAAAATGATCATATGATTACTAGTAGACTAACAACAAAAGTGATTTCTTTTTAGCGATAGCTAACAATACCCCGGCATTGCCTGTATAAAACAGTAATGTACAAACACAAGTTAGAGGATAGTCAAATCAGCTATTGCTGAGATTGCATTTTATCTCAAAGTACCTCCTAAAACAAGACAATACAAGAAATAATAAATACAAACAGTAAAGGTCATCATAACGTAATCCTTTAATTGGAAACTATACATCAAGGTGCTCAATTGTTGGACATGAAGAAAACACACTATTCATACAATTGCTTTATGATGAACATAATTTAGTTCAATAAGTGAAAATTGGTTAATGATACCGACTGCAATTTGAAGGTACATTTTATTCTTCCTCATATAATTACATTACTTAAATGTTCATTACGACTTATACGAAACCACAGAGCTGTTAACTGGCATTAGAGTGGATATCATGAAATCGCGTATTCTATTGCTCATATTTTGTGATTTGGGTATTTTAATCTTTTCATATATGGAATATTACAATTATGAACAAAAACCGTCAGTTTTAAACTAAATTGAGAGGACTGTGAAATATTCTGTGTAAGTGAAGTAGAAATAGTTCAATTGACGAAGCTTAAATAACATTTATTTTATATAATGGTGTTTATACATTCAATAGTCTCTCATAACCCTGATTGGGTGGCTCATATATTTTATTTCTTGTATATCCTTTTCCCTTTTTATGTATGAGGTGAGACTTCAATAAATTATCTGTCTGTCTGTCTGTCTGTCTCTCTGTCTATATTCACTTAGATACACAGGAGGCTGAACTTGGGGTGTGTTCTAACACTTCCCTATTGTTCCTGTCAAATCACTGTCATGATTAAAACTAAATGTAAACTTACATCTTTCAGGAAAAGTTATATAAGATACTCCTACTACTTTATGAGACACCAGTTTCTTGTCATTGCTAACAAAATATATTTTTTTCTTGAATACCAATCCTGGCGTATGATATCATAGGAAATTGTGATTGTCATCTATACCAACATAAGTTATCATCATTAAGATCAATTTCGTTGAACGACATTTACAGTCCGCATGCCAATAGGGGTCCCCATGCACGGTGACAATTAGAACTGACATGCATATGAAAAACATATTTTCTGAATAGCAACAAATTACAATATTGAAGTAGATTTTAAAACTGAAAAATTATGTTATCATAAAAAAACTCAAAATAGTGACCATGACAACAGAAAGTTCAAAAATGGATATCCATTTACGTTAAAGCCACCATTTTACAAAGTACTCATAGAGAAAGGTATTTATGAATACTAATCAGCTTCACAAGTTCAAACTAAACTAATACCGAATATTGTTTACGAATGAATCAGTCACACCATAAGAAACCTACGTATTGATAAATGCAAATTTATTATCCCCAATTTGAATATATATCAACTTTATTCAGCCTTTTCTTTATACCATTTAGGTATTTATATCAACATAAGGGGTTTACATGAATTACGAAAATCGAATGATGAGTGTATGTAGTAAAATAAAGTAATTGTATTAATTGAGAACATCAATATTTTCAGGATATTTGTTTTTAGTAAAGTGATTTGTCCAAACAAGAGTTATTTCCCTGGATGTTAAGTTTTCTTCGCTATTCTCTAATTCTGATCATGTCTGTTTTTTAATCTTATTTTCCTGCTTATTTTTCTTAAAAGTGCTTAATTTCCCAAGAATTGTAATGGAGACATTGAGTTTTTAAAAAAATGAATAAATACATCACACAGGTCGTTTTTTTAAAAACCTAGGACCAGATATTTACATAAAACCTCCTTATCGTTTCACAAAAATGTAAGAAATTAAGGACAAACCCAGTACAGCTTTACCCTCTAATTTCTAAAGGATAAAGTTTGCTAGATCGATTGTCTTTCAATTTTACATTAGTCAAAATAATTTTATCTTATACATTACTTAGTCAGAAATGGTAAAGTGCTTGTATCATATTTCCAGAAATATGAGAAAGAGTTATAATTATACATCATAGACACGTCTGAAACGAAACATTATGAACAGATCTAGAAAAGGTAAAACTAATTTTCGTAAAAGCTAGTGACATTTTAACGACAACATTTTTCTCTTATCAAGCACTTTTATTAGTTTTTTCTGTCGAAATATTTTATCGTTCTTTAGACAACATGACATCACATTGACTGCTATGTCTTTAATTAAGGAGTCCCAACATTCGTCAATTCAATGATGATATGTTCTGATTGTTCTTATATTCAATGTGAGAGAATGATAAAATATATATCGACGGAACAAACATTGCAATATTAGGAAAATAGCAAGGACAACATAAACCATTGATGTTGTCGGTTTTCAACATTTTTGACACAAAGCATTTTTCTGGGTAACAAAGCAATACGCATCTATAAGAGAAGATTAACAAAACAGGAATTTACCTGTGTCTTTATACAAACTTTTTCTGTGTCTCACTGTGATCTGAAATATATAAGAAATCACAATAAATGCAATTGGTAATAATAACACTTGAGGCTTCTAAGCAGTTGTTTCATTCTTGCAAAGTATGTTTTTCTTTGTAGACTTCTCTTCCTCTATCAGTCTCATTAAAACCAGCTCTAACTGGGCTATCGTCTGATCTGTGTACTGCTTTATCTATGTTGTAATGGATTGAGATGGAATGAAGGACACACCCTCTCGTTCAAGCAGGGCTAAATGTACTTATCATCTTCAAAATCACCCCATTTACTTTTTATCAGGAAATTTTTTTCTCAGATTACCTGCCCTGGCTTGAAACGAGTAAAAAGTAACACTGTTTCTTTTACGCTTGTCCAGGAACCTTATTGGCTATGAACGACGGAGCTGTTTTATATGGTTTCTGGAATTGATAGCGGGTAAGTAATGTACTGATTTGACTGAAGTTCCACAAATGATTTAAAAAAACAGTCCTATCGGTGTATATTCTTTTGCAGGATTGAAAGAGGCCATTCCAGTTTATACGATAATAACACAATGTTTTAACATATGCCAATTGAAACATGTTATTGAAGGCAGCTTTTTGGTTAAAGTAGTTTTCACATCTCGAATAGTGTAACATGATTTCGTTGTATTCTCGATTTTGATTGATTGATTGAAAAAATTACCCTATGTTGAATGACAATGAGTACCCGCGAATTAGAAGGTGAATCACCGCGAATTGATACAATATGTTCACTAGATCCGGCCCGACTAAAGAATTAATTTTCAAGTTTCTTTAAAAATTCGTGCCGTACTCTTACTTCACAGTTGTCTTTGTTCTTTTTGGATTGTGTCTACCGTAGATATTACAAATAATGTTTAATATGACTTATTTTTGAAGAGCGAAAATATTTTCAACTAGCTTACTTGGTCCGTTTCCACGCAAAAATAAGTACGCAAACTTCTTATAACTAACGTTCATGTTACAATATCAATAAATAGTTGCGTTTGCAAAATATCCGGGATTCATTGTTATTCAACGCCCGCAAATTTAAGCGTTTAATGAAAACCAGGCTTACGCCGTCGGTTTTAAACAAAGTTTGCCAGTGTTGAATAACAATGAATCCCGGATATTGATCATCTGCGGGTATTCATTGTTGGTACTGTTGCCATGAAAACTGATTAACAATGGGCATTGTTATTGGAAAAGGTTTTTATATAATTGTTTTTCATTCTACATTATTCTTTGCAAATACATTAATTCAGAAAAGGGCGAAACATCTATCAAATCGACCCGATTACTGTAATCGTAGAATAATGAATCAGCCAACTCATCCTGAACACCTTACAGCAAGACGGTACCGTAGCTTAACATGTTCTTTCTTTCACAAAATTATTGAAAATTAAATTTGCTTGAAAACAATTTTAGCATCTACGCCGAAACGTTGCACTCTTGCCAAAAGAAGTCGAAATTCACAGAAGTTTACCTCATTTGTTGGACTTATTACTCCCAAATTTTTGTAACATCCCCATTTTCTAAAGAAAAAAAGTCAAGCTGCATTTGTTGAAAGATGTTATTAATAAAGATCTTTTATATTTACTACTATAAATTCTGAGGAAATCCAATGTTTATGAGAATTCTTTAATATAAAGATGTGTTAAAAAGTCAACCAGTGTTAATTCTTAACAAATATCTTAAAAGATAGGTCAGTGAATCGAATACATATTTTGCTGAAAATAGAGAGATCTTAAGAAATATGTATAAGTAATGTCCATGCATAAAACGTAAAGCTAGGCAAACTATAAAGCGCGTTATAATACCTTCAGTTAACATCCTCATGACAATAACATTATATGAACGTTTTGATGCAGGAAATTATACCCTAAATTATTTTTTTTGGGATACCTAAATAAAAGCACTGTGTCACATTTACTTAGGGACATTAAATGAGTCCTCGAACAATTAATATATATATGATAAAAAAATGGATGAAAATATTTTTCAATAAGAGTTCTTAAGAACGTACCATGATTGATAAATTATGCTCACGTAAGCATTCCCTTACTCAAATGATGAACAGTTGTTAACTCTGATATTCCCCCACCATTTCCCTTTTTGGGAATTGCATACTAAAAAGCTACGGTTAGCTCCCACACATTCTCTCCCAACAGAGGTAGCTCCGTCATAAATTTCTATAAAGCCTCTGTCTTAATTCGAAAGTTTCTTGTGCACAAAGTGAAGAACGCTGATTGGATGACATCAAAGTTAGTTGTGCAATCAGCGACGCCGTTTCAAAAGTTATCATTTAAGTCGTCAAAGTTATTTCCGTAAGCTTCCCAAAAGCTAAACTTTATTCGAATATGCACCTTGCACTTTGAGTCGTCTTTACAGAACACAAACATCTCGTTTTCCGACTGTTTCATTGCACAGGCCTGTGTGACATCAAATATGTTATTCATGTATTCGTTGTTTTCATTGGCTGAAATATAGCCAGGTAGTTTAAGTTGCAATATTGTCCCGCTAGGGGAAAGTGCCGGAAGACCGAGAAACCTTCGAATTAAGACAGAGGTTGTATAGAAATAAATGACGGAGCTACCTCTGTTGGGAGAGAATGGCTCCCACATTATTCATTCACCAAATAGTTGAATAGGTTTTAAAGTTGTATTCATTAGAACGAATTTTATATTATTTTACAATGACTGAACAAATGAAATTACTCTGTACAAATGATTTACTATAAATTGACTTACCTGTCTTTTGTTGATATGACAACGTGTTTCGATTTGTCCTAGCCGTTGCTTGTGCTGAACAGAGAATTATATATTGTTCAGAAATATTTATTTCACATGTACATAAACATCCCACATCAAATTTATCTTTTTATTTTTAGATGGCAATGTCCTTACTTCAAGTTTTCTGACAATGGGTTGTCAATTTCTGCGTTTGATGATAGTTAATTACATATTACATTGACCAAATTCAACTAGGTTTCGAGGATTGAATTGGATGTAAATTTGTTCGATGGTTTCCTATCAACACGGTCTGAAGATAGCCAGTATAGGTGCTTGTTCAGTAACCAGTATTAAGCAGACAAAACATAGCGGACAGACCACATCTGTGTATTTATATAAAACGATATCAGCGATAGATAGAAGTAGAGAGCATGATTCTTGTGTGCAAGAGAGAAATTTTGGACTTTGTACAAAATTTCTCAAAATGTCTTCCATGGGAGCCAGGAGAGGAAATACGATGGGGATAAAGTTTGTTTGTTAATTCGTCAATACAGCAATTACGTATCCAACTGCTGATTGCCGCCAATGCATCATAGACTTGGCTGGACGATGGTCAAATTTATGACCATACTGATGGTAGTGATGTGAACACGGGGAGATTGTGCAATGGAACAGAGGTACTCGCTTGGTGAGATGGAATCTTATGAACAATGGATTACTGTAATAACATTCATTGGACAGCTAAGTAACGTCATAGAGCAGCAATTGGTTAAGTTGACGCAAATTTAAGGTTATTAATAAGGATTGCAGGTTGATTAACGTGGCTGACACAAAAGGTTGTCTTAAGCGTAGTTACATCAAATTGAAATAAAAGTTATGAGTTAATATTGTTTATGTTTGAATTTAGATAAACTGAAAAATGTTTTAATTAAGAAATATGTTGACGTTTTTGATTGATAAGCTTTGACAATCGGATTAACTTTCCATAAGAATCTGGTTCTAAAAAGCTTTTTATCACTTTGAGCCGTGTTGCTGGGTGTCTAAACTTACAATATTTGCGTTTATTAGGGCTATCGATCCCCCAAACAAATTACGTGCATGATAAACTTGTATGTTATCGCCTTTTAATGATTCTGTGTAAGATACATTTCGTGTAATTTAAGTGCGAAAAATAGTCTTTTAAAGTAGCCATTGCTTTGCAATAACGATTATACAAAGTTGTTTTGAATATTAAGTTGCCAGAATTATCTATTGATATGAATAAAAACAATTTCAAACTTTAAAAAGTTTCAGAAATCACTTGCAAATCACTTGCTGCAGACTAGAGTGGTCTCTCTGAAATGCATTCAGAAATTATTGATATTTTCCGAGGTATGCTAGTGCGTGTAAAATTTACAACTGAGCTTTTAAAATTCAATTGTAAATGCCGTTGGTTTGCCAAAAAAGGTATGTTATACCTCTTTTTCCGTCTTGTCACAATGAATGACCTTCAGAGTTTTTACACTCCATGACACATTATAATTTACACTCAGTGACGATAAACCATTTCACACACTTGCTCATATAACAACATTTTATCATTTTGGTTCTATTGTATTCATTTCAAACCAATACCAAGTCGAAGAGGAGACTACATTTTCTGCACAAAAGATGTACCTGATACTTGATATTAATTGCTCAAATAATACAACTATCTTTATACATAGAATTTATACTAAATGAATAATTTGTTCCTTCTTTTCATAAATAACCAATATGTGTTCTTTCAACTGTACCTGTTCTACAAAGAAGTTACTGAAACCTGTAAATAAAGATGAATCAAGTATATTCGCCTGTGGAAGACACGTTAGGTTGATTGTACTGTATAGGAATCCACGACACAGTGGAGAGGCAATACATTGAATACAACATGAGATCAACTCTTTTTGTACATTTTCTCCCCCTTTCACTAGAAGCAGAGACATAGAGGACACAACGAACAATTCCAAGACCCTAAAACAGTACATCTCCACTGAAGAAGCAAACTTCTCCTAATGACATACGAATGTAATCAAATAACTTAATTTGTCGAGGCTAATGGATGTTTTCATTAATTATTTATAACTTATGTGTTTTTCATAAATACTTTGTCTATCACTACTATATTCGTAACAACAGACAAAATTGTGATAGATATTTGATGTAATAAAAACCCTTGTGTTTATTTTATTATTCTAACCTTTCAACTTACGTCAAAAGAAATGTAACTAACAAGTGAAATGACTGGAAAGAAACAGTCGACTATAACGTTGAGTCTTGTCATATTTACAAATGAATCTTATATCAGCTTTATCTTGTAGATAGAAGAATTAATTCATGTCATTCATGAGCTTTTAATGAAGACTGCTTACAAAGAAGAAGGCTCATTGCAAGGAGTCGGTGAATGTGTGGGCTAGAATTTCTATTGTTGATGAATGAAACAACATGGTTGTTGCTCATGTTTTACTTTTGATTGACAGAATGATCGCTGCCCCTTGAAACGACATGGATGGCGATACATGTCAGTTACTGTTCGATACATACAGTTCAGATGATAGTTTAATAAAATGTTAATTTACTGTTTAGGTTTGATAGAGATTCATTCATGTATGAATGACTATGCGCCAAAGGTAGGTGAACTTTTATTCACGGGACTGATATAATAGAAAGCTGACTTACAGCACTTATTGACTGAAACATTTTCTTGTGAAGAATTTTCATTCTGAAATGAATAGGTCTAAGACATGCAACAGTTAACACATTGTAAACGATTGCTCTGCCATTTAAATCTTATCGTTTGGGCAACAATCATTGTTGGAAGTCGTGGTGGCCCGTGGTCCTGTGCACAGCTCACTTGACCGCTATCAGTGAAGTTCTGCAACATCGGGCTCGTGTAGATAATGTTGTCCTTTCTGTCATAGTTGTAAATGTTGTCTTCTTGGTACGTGTGTGGCATTGACATTTTCGTTTTTGTCATTTCAAGGTCGACATGAAAAAGGGAGTCTGCATTAAAAATCCTGTTGAAGAAAGACAGACTGCATAGAGATAACATTTATGATTTACTCTCTGTGACTATAGATCAACTTGAGGATCCTTATTAACAAGACGTTAAGAAAACTTTTACACATTATAGTAAGAGACATATATCATTCTAACAAATTATCTATACTTAGTTAGGTGAATTTGCTTTTGTGGTAATTGTTATGTTTATTTCATTCAAAACTATTTCGTAGTGTTTTTAGTCATGATACACGGCAAGTTTATTATCGTGACAAATGGAATGTCTTTAGAATATCTTACTCTTTTTTATCTAATTATTATTTCAATTTAATGAAAGGATTTCTATCGAATACATGGTTTTCCACAAAAATCGTATTCATTGCTTTTTTCAGTTTAATCTTAAAGTTATCTCAATTGCAAATCTTGATTTTTCTCCTACATTCATGTAAAGCCTATGTAAACACAAGTATATAGAACTTATTAAAATAATATAACTAAATGCAGATATCTCATTTACATATTTTAGATACATAATTGTATGAGTAATATTTTTACCTTGTAGGAGAGTATCCGATTGTTGCTCTGTCATTTTTGCTTTGTTGGGATGATAACGTTTGTTGGCAAGGTCACCTTCCTCTGTAGTATTAGCAGTCAGTCTACAGACCAGGTGTACTTCATCAAACTGCCAACCTCTGAAACTTTGCTTCTGATAAAGGGCTCCACACATTTTTGGACCATAAGGCTGATATAATTTCTGTATGTGACACTTCACTGTCGCTGGTAGTAAGCAAGCCAGTAAGAATTGAGAAAGTGTAGGCATAGTGTTTCTCTCAGAATAAGCCTTTCTTTAAAGCAAAAAGATTATGTATTTCTCGTCTACGAAGGGAAATTTTAAGATATACGATTCACTAATGGGTTAGTGATTGTTTGATGAAAAGACATCTATACCTCCAGCTAAACATATAAGTAACTGGTTTTTTTTTATAGAAAATCAAATTGATTCAGTTTAGTATTTCATTTGGTTTGATCTTGACTGATGTAATTAAAATGTTTGTGATAACGTTTTATCATACCAACCTACTTAAACCAAACTGAAAATGGGCGGTTCATATTTGAGGCGAGTGATTGATTTAGTTTTAATGTAATGTATCTGTCAAACAATACTCAGTGTAATAATTTCTATTTGAAATGGGTTTTTTTTATAATTTAGAAGCCATTTGTTTTTAATTTCATATGGTTGACTGATGTGGAAAAGATTTCCATGATATTGTTTTATTGTTCAAAACTGAAAAATCTTTTTGATGTTAATCATTTCCAAATGATAGTTGTTAATGGTTACGTATTAGTATACAATTACATCAATATGAATATAAAATCTTTTTTATAGCAACAGGTTTTTAACAATTAACACAGAAGAGTACAAACTCTTTTAATTCACAACTTTCATAAATTTAACAGGCAAAAATCAACCTTAAAAATACAAAGCAATAACTCTCCCCACTGATTATAGTATGGAATGGTTGATAAGAACTTTTTTTATTGTCTTTGGAGATATTCAAAGCACCTGGTTACGTAAAAACATAGCAACGTCCCCGTAATTGAAACGTATAGGAGAGTTAACTCATATCTAGGCGTCTGTTTTCAAATTTAGAGATGTAAATAAAAATATGTCCCTCATAACAAAAGTGAAAATCATTCATTAGCATAAATTGAAACTAAATTGTACATGTTATGTGTTCACATGGACTTTTTGTGTGCTTATGAATTGCAGGTAAATTGTTAAACCTAACAGAAATGCAGGGAATATATTAAATCATTGTATGCTTCAAAGATTAAAGCCATAGATTTTGTTCATAGGTTTGCAATGGATAAACGATCAAAATGAACCTTGGAATTAAAACATCAAGAGAGTATTTTCTTCTCAGGGAGATGTAATTTAATATCATATATTTGATATCAATCTTTATTGTCATGTCTCAACTTTCAACCATTGACAACATAATTGATTTTATAATGAATGTTTAATGCTCAAGTAGAGGCAAACTATGTAATTTTTTATGAGTGTGTGATTGTTTATATGTTTGACATTGTATAACATTGTTTAGTGGGTCACGCTTACACTTGTGTTGATAATCTAATGTACTTTCTTGATTGCTTGAGTTAGACGGGGCGGGATAGCGCAGTGGTTAGCGTGTTCGGCTTCGGATCGGTAGGTCCGTGGTTCCAATCCCGCCAGGGGCTCGGCAACTTTGTCTGCAGTAAAGAACTGTTCTACACGCAGTCAGGTTTGGGTGCAATGTTACACTGAAATTCAGTGCAGTACCACCCATGGTTCGCTAGTTCCAGCCGATGCTCGCAGGTTTCACCGCAATGCAATAATACTAGCAGCCACGATATAAGTGAAATAATCTTGAAAGCAGCGTTAAACACCAGTTCACCTCACCTTACCTTGCGTTAGACACTTCTGATTGGAGTTTGTCGTGGAACTTTAAAGAACATTCTGGAAGGTATGTAACCTATATAGATAGGCTGGAATTAGAACTCTTACTCATCTTGCTTCTTACAATCAACTTTGCGATCATCTGCCGTGCCATTGTTTTTGGATACCTCCTATGAAGACCCACTGACTGTTTTCTACATTCATCAACAGTATCATGTGATTCATAACTGGTGAATATATTTAGTTATCTACTTAGAGTGACTCATTTGATATTGTATTATAGCTTGTGTTACCTATATATTGTAACCTTAAACTCTTTGTTTATTATTTGATTTGATTAAATTGTAATTAATATACAATTGTCTTGTTATATTTTGCTGGTTTGACCGGGGATATTTTCCTATTCCAAATTCCTTCGTAACAATCCCTAGTTTTCTTGAATCTTGGAAGACATGGGAACGCTTTTCTTTAATACTTCAAAATATAAGAAATGCCACTCCAAACGATTTTCCTATTTATACCTAAAATATATGTGTACACTCCGGTTACTACTGAAATTGTCTGTTTACAACCGGTTCTAGAATGGTGCCTAATAAAATATCCGTTTGTGGTTTGGGATGGATTGTTAAATTGCACAAACTATCCTGAAAGTGCACATGCAGATCTATAGTAGTTTTAGATGCACATTAATTCTTTGAACCGAAAAGGTGGTGACCGTGCTATGATAAAAATGTCTTCCTTAGATATCAATTAGCTTCAAACAAACAGTTATACAGACATCGTCGCCATCAAACAAATTGATGTTAAGTATTTATCAAACGATGTTTCAGGAGTGATATAAGTAACTGATTTACTGCAAAATCCTTTTTAAATTTCAGCGTTGTCCGCCAAACGCATACTGTTATTGAAAATAATGACTTCTGCCTACTTTTAAACGGTTAAAGCTGTGAAAGGTTTTATGCTGAGATAAGTCAAAGAAATGTAACATTATGGTATTGCATAAAAATCAATATGTGCTTGATCTTGTGAACATGTAAAACATCTTGATACAAAAGTCTTTTGAACGAAAAACAGTAATCCATTTCATCACATCATTATGTTACGTCGATTTGAAAAAACACCCCAATTGAATAGCATGTATTTACTGACAAAAAGGAATATGTTGTATATGATTAAATGCATGTGACATATTGGCGTCAAGTAAATGTTTAAAATAGTAGTCATACTTTGATTTAATATTTTTATTTTTTATGTGTTAATTTTATGTGTAAGATTAACAATAACATCCTAATATTTCCCAAATCCAAATTTTGCTCACATTTATTGTACCGACTGCTATTCCATTCATCACCTTGATATTTCATTAAAATAAATGGCCATAAAATATGAGAAAGAGCACGATTCATTGAATGAAGAAACAGTATTTATGTTTACATTATTTGCAAGTAGCATCGATGATATCGTTCTTTATCCTATAACATTATTTCACTCTGTTGGACATCTAGATTGTAGGTATCTGAGTCATTGTTCTTTTTCTTTCTGAAAATAAAAATACAGAAAATGGCAAAGTGATATGTGTCACATTGTTCACACCAACAGATACTTGAATTCTGTCAGTATGTACATATATATGGCCAAAATCTAATTAATCTAAACCCCCTAAACTAGAATAGATTAAGCGTGTATATATCAAATAGCTGGTTTCCTTGGAAGGCATTGTCACTTGAAATATCTGACGATTTTGTTCCTCAAATACATTGTATATTTGAATCCTCTATCTAGATTGTAACACTTTCTATGATAGAATTGATATCCCAATGTTAAGGACTTTAAGATGTTATTAAGATTTTCGACCATCCAGTATATGATTAGATATAGATTAATTGGAGTTTACTTAATGTTATTACTGCTATTAAAAACATCATTTATGTGAGACATCCAATAGCATTGAATAGACATAGTTTTAAAAAAGGAAGTAAGAATAATTATAGCTACCTTCTGAAATTAATAGCATCTTGAATATTTTCTGGTAGAGGTGTATCCTTTGTCTCCGGAAGCAGCAAAGATAAAACACCCGCAGCAACTGTCAGGGAACCGAACACTATCAGCGGAAGTGCGTCAGCAAAAGAACCTTTCTCGAGGATACCCTTCATCAAGAAAAGTAATAAAACTAGCATATGTAGCATATATATGAACTAAAAGGATTGCTTGAAATGGAAGGTGTAAGCTTCTTTTTGGCATCTTCGCATCACTTCTCCTTCCATAGTTTACCCATTACAATTGAAAGGAATCAATTTTAGTACACATCTGTTTCATTTCTCCTCTAGTAAAACCTACATCATAACTTTATTATCAATTATCCTTTTTTCCTAGCAGGTTATCGTCTGAAAGCTCATGTATTGCCTCTTGTTGCTAATATTTTTTAACGTGACCTGTGAAGATATAATATAAAAGATATTTAGTAAGTTACATGTACTACCTCTACTATGTAAGCAAGGTTATTTTAATAACATATAATTGTTAGAATTATCTAATAAATAAAATACTTTTATCATACCAGCTTTTCATCATGTTCACCGCATGGGTGAGGCTAGTATTTCACGAATCGCATGGGTGAGGCTAGTATATCACGAATCGCATGGATGAGGCTAGTATTTCACGAATCGCATGGGTGAGGCTAGTATTTCACGAATCGCATGGGTGAGGCTAGTATTTCACGAATCACATGGGTGAGGCTAGTATTTCACGAATGGCGCTAAAACCTTCAAAGTAACACAACGCAGCGTATGGAGATAACTGGATAAGAAGCCATACCAGGTCAGCCATGTAAGGTGCAGTCATCGCTCCAAACATTTCAAACAGACTGCACACAGCCATCCCCGACTGTCTCAGAACAGTTGGTAGAAGCTCGGCACTAATGATGTAGATGATGGCAAACGTGGCTGAAGACCCAAGCTTGCCAACCATGGAACAAGCTACCACCGTCCATTGCGAAGCTGAAATCAGATTGATGCTTCTTTGACTTTGCTTTTTTCAATTATGTATAGTGTAAGATTTATGTTAAGATTATAACTTTTGTAGAAGTTCGATACTAAAACAAACGATAGCATGTGTGTTTCATTGCTTTTATTAAAGGTCCATGAAAACTATCTGTAAAAATCCTTACTGTTTGCTTGACCCATTCTGTAAAGCAGGCGCATTTATTCTACCGTTTAACTTTGAAATAGTCCCTGTAGTTTTATACATCCAAATCTTCGTTTTACTCTGAATACAGTGGATCTATGGCTTGTCTATAGATACCATTGACAGGGCTACAGTATGTAACTGTCAAATTAAAGGATGAAACCATATGACTACAGTTTTGCCTTTCACTGACATTACATAATTTGTTTGTGATGTGATGTTAGTGATGTCAATATCATCCTTTATTATGTATCTTGGAATTGTACAAGGTGAGACCTGAGTCATCAGTGTGTGATACAAGGCTATGTTATGGGTTTTTTTTGTCTACGTAACATCATGTAGATACTAATATATGTTATGGATAAAGTCAGAATGTCATGTAAAAGGAAATAGTTTTGATATGCATCATTCCATGTGAAAAATGAAGTAAAGATAATTACATGAATCTCCATAAATAACCGGAAATATCGTGGCAAGGCAGGCAAAGCCTCCGACAATGTGGGAGGCACAGAGCATCGTCTTTCTGCCCAGCCTTGTGAGAAGGTAGAAACATCCAACACAGCCCAGAAGCTCAATCAGACTGGAGAAGAAGAAGTTGAGGTAGATGTCCCCACTCAAGTTTCCCACATTCAGACTCAGTCCATAGTATGTCAGAGGGATTATGTACCTTGAAATCATAACAGTGTAATGGTTAGTTAGGAGGCTGAAGATATTTGCTTGTTATACAAGTATAGTTCAAGTACAAAAATATTTATGACAACATCATGAATTTTACATTTTGGAGATTTTGGTGATCATAGATAATTGAAACTTCACGTGACCACAACAGTGTGAGGTACCACGTTGATCAGTTTTAGAGAATACTGAAAGACAAGTGAAACCTAGATAAAATGACAATAATAAAATATGAAATGGCATGAGGAGACAGGATAAATATTTTAAAGCCGTATGGATCGGATTTTTTCAACTGATAAGACTGCATTGATCAAATTACGTATTTATTCTATGATCTTAAAAGAAATTATTCAATGATGAAGTCTACTTTTACAAAGCTCTGACAAATGTTAGAAGAGATACAGAAATGGAAATGGAAAACATGAGAAATTTAATTCGACTGAACGTTTTCAAATTATTCAAGAATTAAAATTAAAATGTCCAGGAACATTCCTCAAATCAGGCCTTAAATCACAAATAACTAACACGATAGTAATTTACTGAGTTACCCCTGGTGCAGTGGACATTGATGGAAGGTAGACCAATTTTGTAAATAATTATGTCATAACTAAAACGTATGAGTCAATAATTTCATAGGTATGTTACTGTAGTCCGTGCTTCATTCTCTAGAATAATTTTTTAAGTAAACACAAGATTCTATTGTACTGTTTCCTCACCAGTTGAACAGAACAATGAAGAACCTGAGAAGTAGAGCAGGACTGGTAAACAACCTCCAGATTGGAACCGTCTTCTCCTTTTCCTCCACAGTGACATTCTCTATCAGTTCTTCCTCCAGCTCAACCTTGTTAGACTCTGCAATCTTCCTGAGGGTCTTGAGCGCTTCTTCTGTTTTTCCTTTGGATATCAACCACCTCGGGGACTCGGGCACAAACCTTGAATAAAGAGCACAAACAGGTATATTATTATGGAAAGGAAATTCGAGGCGACATTCCTGTCCAGAATTGATATATCTCATAAATTTCCTCAAACTTATAGAAGTTCACCGGGTGCAGTTTGTATGCTAGCGTGGAGGAATGTGAATCAGTCGTTAATATTTAGAGGTAATTAGTAGCGAAATAATTTCTCAAAAATTGATATGAGGAACCAATCAGAAAGCAGTATTTTCATTCTAGGTTTCGTGTCATGTTCGAATTATTTATCGTAAAGTACCAAGATAGTGATCAGAAAACCAAATGAAACGTCACTTTTCAGATAACTGAAATGTTATTTTTTATAAGATCAATAAAAAAGATTAACAAACATGAAGATATTCCTTGATACAGTATGTAATTAAAGTTAATGCACTACCATGATTCCTATAAACGCTGACTATATAAAATACAACTATAGACTCACCAACCATAAATCAGAAATAGTATTGAAGGAACTCCAATAACTAGACGTAGATGACGCCATGTACGAAACAAATATGCTGCAAGGTTGAGGAAAAGCAACCCAAGGATCCAAAAGAGTCCTATTGCCATTCCAATAAAAGTTCGTTTTGAAGGACCAACATATTCCATTACTGTAATTAAAAGACATATTTTGTTTAGTTAATCATCATCTACTTGAATCAGATTTCTAATACTAAACAATTATTGACTTCAAGTGAGGTTGATCCAATGATTTATCGACCTTGGACATGTGATATTAACAGAGGCGAAGCCGAGGGGAATATCACATGTCCAAGGTCGATAAATCATTGGATCAACCGAATCTGAAGTCTATAAATGTTTTATTATATGAAATAGGTCTTAAATTACCATTCTTCTGCTATTTCTGGTAGACCAGGACTTTCGAAATCTATTTTTATCCACCGGAGGTGTTTGGATTGTTATATCAACCTCTCCCGATCCACACAGGTTGACATCGCTTGACGTCATTGCTGTCATGTGACCAAGTAGGCCAATCAGAAAGACGGAAATAATCCATTCATATAATAAACGCAATTATTAGCTTTGGTTAGGTGAAAATTGAAATAATGTAATATTTTCACTAGTCAATGTTTATGATATTACAATAGATGTTGATGACATCCAGAAACTTAAAGCAAGGAGGATATTATAGAAAAGTTACGCATTGCTGTTTTGTCATTACTTTCTTTGTTACCACGATGCAAATAACGATGAAAATAACGAATATTAGTGTACCCATTACAAATGCAACCAAATAGAGGGCCAAGCTAACGAGACTGTTGAAGAAAGACACAGCAACGTAGATCTCGTAGTTGGGAGCAAAGGCTGCCCCTAAAGTGGCTGCAGTCGTCAACGCAGCAGAGAGCAGCAGCGTCTTCTTCCGTCCGAACCTGGTTTTTAGAAAGTTGGAATTCTATTTGACATACTCTAAAATCTTTGCTTTTCATGAAGGTTAAAATAGAATGATTTTATTATGGGGAGATCTAATATAAGCACCATTTGAAACAATTTGAATGGAATGAATATAGTATTCGCTATGTGTATCTGCTTTCAGTTGTCAAAAATAAATGTTTTTACTGAGTTTGTATGAATTCGTCAAAGTGGTTGATCCACAAAAAATAGCTAAATGCTTAGAAATAAGGTCATTAAGACTGAAGATGTAAAATACATAATGACCTTTGTTATGAATTATTGATAATATTATATGCCACTTTAAGCCTTTATATTTCCGTAGACGACACCATTAATCATTTAAGTCACAGTCATTACGTTTGTATTTACCCATATTCATAGTTATAACAGTAAATGTCACGTAATCCCTGTGACAAAAAATTCATTGTAAAGGAAGTTTGGTCAAAAAATGACTTGAAGATGTGTTATGGCATGACAGTAGATATCCAAAATATTGTAAAACAACGCGTCTTCTCCCAACAGGAGATTCGCAGATTTAAGGGTACTTCGTTTGAGGAGTCAGGTCATCAATATGACGTCTTCAGCAATGTACATTCTTGATCAACGGGTGAGCACATTGACACTAAGCAGAAAAATATGTGGAAGAAAAATGGAAACGTTGACGCATAAAACTTCAAGGTTGTAAATTTGGCTAGGCTAGATTATTTTAGTTAGTTCACTTTAGGTTACTTTTCATTAGTTGCAGTTATAAGTTATAAGTTCATCTGATCAGGCGACGTTATAAGTTATAAGTTCATCTGATCAGGCGACGTTATAAGTTATAAGTTCATCTGATCAGGCGACGTTATAAGTTATAAGTTCATCTGATCAGGTGACGTTATAAGTTATAAGTTCATCTGATCAGGCGACGTTGCAAAAGAAGACAGCATAAGAGATTAAAACGCCATTCACATCATCAAGCGACGCCGCAAGGGATGACAGCATATGAGATTTAGTCGCTATTCACATCATCAAGCGACGTTGCAAGAGAAGACAGCATAAGAGATTAAAACGCCATTCACATCATCAAGCGACGCCGCAAGGGATGACAGCATATGAGATTTAGTCGCTATTCACATCATCAGGTGACGTTGCAAGAGAAGACAGCATAAGAGATTAAAACGCCATTCACATCATCAAGCGACGCCGCAAGGGATGACAGCATATGAGATTAAGTCGCTATTCACATCATCAGGTGACGTTGCAAGAGAAGACAGCATAAGCGATTAAGTCGCTATTCACATCATCAAGCGACGTTGCAAGAGAAGACAGCATAAGAGATTAAAACGCCATTCACATCATCAAGCGACGCCGCAAGAGATGACAGCATAAGAGATTAAGTCGCTATTCACATCATCAGGTGACGTTGCAAGAGAAGACAGCATAAGCGATTAAGTCGCCATTCACATCATCAGGCGACGTTGCAAGAGAAGACAGCATAAGCGATTAAGTCGCCATTCTCATCATCAAGCGACGTTGCAAGAGAAGACAGCATAAGAGATTAAGTCGCTGAAGATAAGAAATTCTTATTTGACCTTGTTTGTTAACCTTTGTTACCACTGACGTTCATAACAACGATCATAGTCTGCAATGAATGACAGTAATGTTATTATCTTGGTAATGATGAGGATGTGTAGCGTGCGCAGAATACAGCATATCAAACGTATACATACGTGTACTCACATGTCAGCTAATATCCCACAAAGTATAGACCCAGGAAGTCCTCCTGAAGCCGCTATCATGTTGCTATGGGATCGTAGGATTTCATTTTTACAGACCATTTCAAACTGTAAGAAAATTTATATTGATGATAAGACGCTTTTACACATACACTGATACTTTATGTCAAGTCAAGTGTGTTTATTCATGTCTGTATGCCAGTGGCCAATATACATATGCGGTTCAATACATAATAAATTTTCATTATTAACAATTGTCACTATTCAAGCAGTCTTTGCCATCTGTTTAGACAATGAAAAATGTTTACATATATTAAGCATTAATGCTTCATTATCCGTCGTCATGAGGCGCTTAAATTTAAACATGTTTGGAGAAACACACAAAAAAATTGGAAAAAACATTTTTCTCAAGTCATTATAGTGTTCACATTCTATAAGTAGAATAATATAATCATATTCTACATCATATTTACACAATGGACAAATTCTTAAACAATAATCAATGTTAGACTACCTGCCTTCATTTTCTTTTAAACGTATTAAACCAGATCTAGGTTAACAAAAAATCTCAGAGTTTTGAAACGTACGCTTACATAAAACTTACTCCGGGTTGAATATTTCCGGACACTTCTCTGTTAATTAATACATAAATTTTTAAATTTCAGTTTACATTAACATTTCCTCACGTCTGTGATCCCAGATGACTGGATAACGGAGGTATCATACACCCAACTGGTGCACTCGTACTGTGTCTTATTCTCTCCTGGCGTGATTCCCGTCACATTATAGAGTTGACATTGAGAGTAAGTTGTCTCCCCTTTGCTGTTGGCCACCAGGGGGATAGTCAGGTTGACAAGATCTTGGTGGTGTGCATTGTGAATGGAGTATGTGTCGTTACTGTAACCCGGGATTGCACATCTGACAAAAATATGTGACAAAATTTGCAATACAGTGGAATGTACAATAATTTGTTCATACTCAACATTTAACCATGGCAGTTTTGTCAGGTCATTTATGTGACCATGGGTCAAAGTTCCAAATCACTCATTTTCATTTTTCGCTACAAAATCCAGTCGAAGTGATCAACAACTTTAAGTCATATTTGTTCCCATGCAATACGTTATTGTGATTGTGTAGACTTTTTTCTCAAAGATTGGAAATGTAATATTTTAATCGAAATTTCAGGAAACAGGAATTTCAAAAACATTAATCCTTCTGTGCATTTCATCATGCCAAAATGCGAAATTTTGCTCAAGACGATCCCAAACTAAGTTAAGAAATGGCTATATCAAACATGGACAAAAGGTGATTCATTGTTAAAATTTGTGGAAGTTACTTTATTGATATCAAAACAAACCCAAATTACATGATAATTGGTATGCAGCTGTACTTGTGGGCTTACTCATAGCTAGTGCTTACTCAGCATGATACACACTTATGGTCATACCAATATTTTGGTATATCTAGCAACAAAAACAAGAGAAATACTTTTGGGGTTACTTTTAGATTATTTTTATCAAGCTTAATAGACACGGGTCTATACTTATGACCCCACCTATATTTCGGCATCCTGCCACATCAGCTGATTTCATATACCCTGATCTCTTGTGGGCCAAATCCCTCGTTCGGCTGGCGCGGCTTGATATTTGTGGCTATGCTCACCTGTTATTTATTCAGCCATTGAAATGTCGTTAACCAAGCAGCTTGTATTTAAAACTCAACGGAATTTTCAACCCGGGTTGTGTCGCTGTTGCTGAATGCGAGTCGTCTCATTGGCTGGTTACATAGCTACCGATACGAAACTTTTGGTTTAAAGGAGATCAGGGTATATGGAAGGAGCTCGATCAGCGGATTCAATTATGTTGATGTAGCAGGGTGATATATTGGAATATCCAGCAAAAGCTCATGAGACGTAGTCATTGTCTTGCCCATGGTTCAATATATGTATCATAACTTAGGACAAATGCGTATGTTCTAGTCATTAGTTTGGTATATCCAGCAACACATGAGACATGCTTATGGTCTTACCTATAGTTCGGAATATCCAGCAGAAACACATGAGACATGCTTATGGTCTTACCTATAGTTCGGAATATCCAGCAGAAACACATGAGACATGCTTATGGTCTTACCTATAGTTCGGATTATCCAGCAGAAACACATGAGACATGCTTATGGTCTTACCTATAGTTCGGAATATCCAGTAGAAACACCGGAGACATGCTTATAGCTGCTGATGCAACTGTTACCATGGACACCAGAACAAATATCTTTTTCTGGTAGGGGCTGAATTCGCCTACTCTCTCAAGAACTTCGTCGAATTTCATTTTGCGTCTGAAAATGTATTATAATTATTTGCTTTAATGATCGTCTCATGAATCGGAGAGTAGTATATTAATCTATATAAACAAATTAATTTCGCGAAGAAGAAGATAACGTTACCGATTGCTAGGCAAGATTTTTCATAAGGAGAAGCAGTTCTCAAACGAACATGACATGTTTGGTTCAGGTATGCGAATCAATTTTCCTCCCTTAAATGATAAAAGATGTTCACACTAAAATGGCCACCGGCAGTTTTTTTCTTGATACCTGTTCCACGATTACAGATGATCGAGTTGAGTAATGAGATGTTTGAACCTGTTAATATAATGCATTCGGCATAAAGTTATGTATTCATAGAGGAGAATTTTAAAAATAAAATTTTCGAAAACAACGTGCAACTGCTACCTTAATACTAATGTTACAATAAAAAAAACGTTCGGTTGTTACACCCTTTTTTTCTTTCCTTTAACTCAGACACAAGATGAGGGGAAATATCGTTTATCTTACCCTTTGTGTGTAAACATATCGTATAATTGTAAAAGAGTGAAGAAACAGACAAATGTAATCGAGAGGCTTTGATTGACGATTAACTGTCACAACAGTTTTTAATCCATTTTGTAACAAAACAAATTTATGTGAATATTGTGAATTTACGTTTATATTAGATATATTATTGTTATTATATATATGATTATTACTGAAAAGAAGATACAGAGAATTTGTCCATATATTGTGATTTCGTTATGTCTTATATTGCAATTTGTTTCGTCAAGTACTTGTGTAATTCTTTATTGTGTGTATGCTGATGTACTGGTATGTCATTTACGATTCTAGGACAAAGGTCTGAGGACAAAGACTCAACCTTGACTTAACTACCAAAATCTCACGCTTAGTAGGAAAACCCACCTTTGGCTGATTTAGGATTGGTCACGGTGAGAATATTTCCAGCATCGTTCCATAAGCAGAGTTTTGCATGTTTGCCAAACCAGGTTCTTTTGACTGAACATGTTTGAATCTACATGTTGAGCAATACTATAACTTAGGGAATGAGTTGGGATTTGACGTGTTTTCAGTAATTTAACTCATTGATGAACGTCATCCAAAAGAGACTTAAGAAACCAAGAACAAAAGGTATCGATAATTTAAGATAATTTAATTAAAATGTTTGAATACATTATGTGCCGTAGCGGCTAAAAACCCACACTACCATACATATTTTTTACTTTTTTCTGGAAGAAGATTATGTTAACTGTAACATGTTTTCATATTAAAAAAGTTTAATACAGAAACTAATTAAAATTTAAGATTTCTCCGAAAAGGTCATCATTTCCCCATAGACTCCCATGTTAAAACTCTGACTGACAGAGGGATCTTTGTCTTAGAATATCTCGAAAAAACCCACACTAACCCCTATTTTTGGGGGCGGGTATTTCATGCACATACCCTAACACTTAGAAAAAAAGTTTAATACTTTAAATTTGAGGAGCGAACATCCTTAAGAAACCAAGGACAAAAGGTATCGAAAGGATGACGGAACATACGAAAAAGAATAGGTTAAGTCAGAGATAGACAACAATTTTAGAAGACTGAAATTTAGTCTTCCTTGTACCCGTCGAGCTGCCTAGTTTGGGTGCCCCTACCAGGAGCTTGTTACCTATCGGCGTCATAGCTCTCGGGGTTTCTGAAGCACGCTAACATCCACACCACGATAAGGTATTGAGTCAAGTGGAGCTACTGTAACTGATGCATTGCTTTTAGAACTTTAAAAATGACGTAGCTGTTCCAGAGAAAAGAATAATCCATGCACAAAACATTACCAAAAATCTGCTTCAATGGTATCCATTCTGGACTACACACTGTGTTAATTTGACAGCTTGATGAGTTAGAGAATGTGATACTGACACCGATTTATTCATGATAGACAGCAATCAATGATGATTAGCCATTAATTAGTGAACCATCACTGATGTTTGGCTGAAGTAACATGAAGTACATGAATGATAATCAATGATATTTATCTAGTGAATGGGTTGATTGATTCAATTGTGTTATCTGAAGACGTCATGATGTTTCTTTGTATTAAGTTGAATTTTTAATTTAGCATTATTGCACTGCGTTATAAATATGAAAACATCCACTCTAAAACATACATATACTCATTCACGTTCTCCATGCATTACCATTACCATTTCAAATGCTTTAACCTCGTAATTATAACCTTGTTAAATGAGATAATAACTCTCTCATTAAGAAAATTGGGGCCATTAAGTAGTCACGATTGACAGCACATTGACTGAACGGGTTTCACAGCAAGAGTTCATGACATTACATATTTGGTTGTAATGAAGCCTCACCTAATTCTTGATATCCTTCATGCATTTAATCTAATGGGTGTTGTATGATTCCATTGTTGACAGTTGAATAAACGACTTACTTCTTGATAGTAAATTTAGGCATCACATCAAACAAAATCGAAACAAATACTCAACTATATATGCATTTATGATCTTGACGATCAATCCTTTATGGGTAACCACACATGTATGTGAAATGCTTCTGTAACATCAGTTCATACAATTCCTACTTTAAACGTCAAAACAGTGCCGTAAATTATACCACTTATAATAGTAATATATATTATTTCATTACGCTGTGGGGTGTCTTACCATTTGTAACCCTCAAGCCCTTTCTCTAGATAAATTCAAAAGATGATAAATGCAACAATGACGGAAGTTATTTCAATTTATATACAGGGTCTAGATTTTGTCATACATAAGTGTCGCCTGATCGCCTGTAGCATTGGCGAATTGTCTTAAAATCTCAAATATCGTTTCAAACAAACATCATTTGAAACCATGTATGAACTGTTCATTTTACCTGCATTCGACTATTGCAGTTACATTGGATAATTGCTCAAAGCAGAAAGCATGTTTTCCTGAATACATCAATCTTGATGTATTTAGAACCATTTTGGCGCCGTTCATGGTATCCACCAGTAATATAAGGCAACAAATCGTAAACCATTATGCTATAGACGATGCGTTCATAAAATAACTAATGAAACTCGTTTTGCTTCGTTAAATACCGAACTACTCATTATAAAAATGATATTTAACCTGACCTCGTTTAGTATTATATATTTATTACATAAAATGGTCAATAATGATACACCAAGTTTTCTCAGCGATACGTTCATAAAATGACTTATGAAACTCGCTTTTGCTCGTTGAATACCGAACCATTCACTCGTTTCATAAAAGTGTTATTAAACCTGACCTCCTTTAATATTAAATATTTATTTCAAAAATGGTTAATAATGATACACAAAGATTTCTCAGAAATCTAGTATCCCCATAGTATAGGATGTTATTGGTTACTATGTAAACCTTGCTGGAAGAATTCAAACTATAAGCTGTGAAAGTGCAAATTATGCAAGATCCTTCCTTTCGGATGTTGTTAAATTATTAAATGAAATCCCAGTAGAACACAGAGGCTCGCTATCCGTATTCAGTTTTTAAAATATGAGCTTGTTTACCAATCCATTTCTTTGTTGAAATAAACGTGTTTTAATGAAATAAATAAACAAAGCAAATAAATCGTGGTTGTGCAAAAACGTACTAATTCTTTTAGTTTACTTAATTTAAACTTTGCATTAAAATAAAGCTTTTAGTTCTGATTTTTCAAATGACACCGACTGCTGTAGATCGCAGGTAGGATTATCTAAATTGGTTACCAGCAGTTAACGTCATTTTATAATAGAAAACTACAATAATACATGGTATATAAAGGATTTGTGATCATCAGTAACATTGAACGAGAAATACAAAGTTTTGATACTCTTTGCAACATATTAAACATTCTAATTTGATATAAGGTCAGAAAAGTACTTACAAGTGTCGCCCTTGCTTTAACAGTGCATAGAAAGGACAAAATTACGATGTGTTACCGCTGATTTTGATATACAACTATATAGTTTAGCAATGTCAAGTGCCCTCATTGTAATAATAGAAGGTTAGAACATGAATGTCATGTATTATCCAAATGTCCATTCCATAATGATGCACGAATAAATATATATGGTATAAATAGCTCAAAATGTATTGAAACGAGGCCAGACCAACGTAATTCACAGTGAGTCAATGGAGCGTGAGGGAGGGGGTAAGTAAAAAAAGAAATAGGTACTCGATTGTGCAGTAAACCGATGAAAACATCAATTGAATCCACGAACAAGGGATATAAGAGATCTATTGAATTCCGCAGGTAAATGGGTTTCGTACGGTTCAGTGAACTCATCTAACATGTGTCGTCTACTAGCGATGTTGTCAACTCGATGGACTACATAAAATGTGTATTTGCTAGCCAAGAGTGGTACGTCTAAGACATGACAGGATAAAATAGGAAGTAGTTGTAAAACAACGTTTTTTCCTATGTAGCCTATTATAGCGATAAAGTAAAAATATTTAGTACCAACCTATTGTTCACCGATCTAAATAAAAGGCGTTATTTCCACTTATACTTGTTGCAGAAAGGCACACAAAAATCCCCATTCCGCGCTCAGAGAGGAAAGTGATTAGACTGTAAAGAATTTTCATGCAACATAAATTTATCACCAACATACAACAAATGTGATCTGTCCATTCAGTCTTGTTTCACAAAAGTACACCTAAAATACTTCATATAATATTTTAAAAAATACTGAAGGCATATGGAAGAATACTGTATGACGCTGTCACCAACTGAGGTATCGAATAATTTAAATTGTGGTGAGTTGATCGAGTCACGTGAGCTTGAGGCGCGCTGTAAAAATATGCAAATCTGTCTTTCATAGTTGTCGAAGTGATGAAAATATGTCACCGTAATGGATATAAGTTTAACTTCAATTAATAGGCATAAAGTTGTGTTTAAGGTCCCTATAAGCATTTGATTAATAACACTAGTTAGCTTATGATAACTAGATAACTACGAATGATGGGTTATCCTACTTTTCTTCGTAATAAGTCTTTTGAAGGAACTCCACTGTGTGATACTTTTTGTTAGTTAGTCAGAGAAATATACGGACGATGTCACAGCTGACTGACCATATTTACCAGGGCTCCCCTCTGTGCCCACAACACCCCATAAGATAGCTTTTGAAACTAAATCAGTCGTATATTCTGAATGTTGACGGAAATAGAACATTGGGTTACCATTCTTGTATTGTTATGTATTTTATTCTCGTGCTTTTAAATGTATTCATACGAATTATAGGGATATTAAGTATGGGGTTTACATGTAGTAAATTTATATGTAACAAGCAAACTACTCACAAAATGGATGTTCTTTTACATATATGAAGCCATATGGACTATTTCATGATTATGTAAAAAAAACTGTCGAGTTGTCAAGTTTGACACTGATTGTATGCAGCATGGAAAACTATTCATTCAAGTAAAAGGAAATTAAATTATTTAGAAATGTTTATCTATCAAAGCATAACATAAAGCAACTTGAGATGCAAAGGAAGTGGGGATAAATATAATCTATTCGAAATAATGGAACGAATTCACCTTGAAAAGTTTTTTACTTTTCTTAGAGGCAATACGATGTTGATCAGATGAATAGGGAATAAAGCGTATGGAGTTACAACTGCGTTCGCGAGATTGCGAAGTTATGGTGTAGGTACAAACAACGTTAGGCAAGTGATGATGGACATGAATTTGAGAGCGAATATGTACATACATGTACATGTAAATAGGTTTGTACAATAAGGTAGGTTGAAGATAAGATACAGCAAGCTAACTAAGGTTTTACAGTTAATGAGGTTTTGTTACAGTACACAATGCATTTGATGAAGCAAGATTGACAGAATGAGTTTTACAAACTGATGATTTGTAGAAATTAGATTATATTAGGTAGTACCATTGACGTCGATTAATGGGATTGAAGGTATATTTTTTGATAGATTCCAAAACTTTCCAATTTTGTAGTCAGAGTGGTTGGCTTTCGAGGTTTTGATTTCATCATTAAGGAATTTGTGGCCTAAGTTGGATTGGATGTGGTTCGATATTGTTGATTTAGAATCTTTCTTTTGTATACCTTCCCATGACAAGTACAGTGGTGCCTATCAAACTTCGTTGAGCATTGACCGGATACAAATTCCAAAAGTTAAGATGACTACTTTAAACAAGGTACCCGCTGGTAAACCCTGGGCAACCATAACTTGACAATCCTGTATCCCTTCCTAGGCTATCGAGGACCAATAAAAATGTTTTTGTTCATAAACAGCCTTTTCCATTTCATCTTTATCCCAAAAACGTATTTTTGTACTTCTGGTTTGTTGATAAAAGTTTCATTTTCAAGATATCATCTGAATTAAAGAAGTGATTGAGAAAAAAACACCTTTATGACATTATTGTTGCATTTCAATACATAACTTTATGTGATGGTGTATGATTTTTCTGTAAATTTGAGAGTTTTCAGAAGCTAAAGCAGTGACGTTGTATTTCTTGGTGTGACAATATTATTCTTGTTCTAAGCAAGCGTTTCCATGTCTCCAGTGGTACTAGTGGTCATATTGGATGGTGAGATCTCTTTCTTCCCGACTGACATCTGATGTTTCCTATTCTTCCTACAGCAGAGTCTACTCCAGAGTTGTCTGACCTTCTCATTGCTCGCAGTAGAGAAGAAAAAGATGCGGAACCCTTGCGAGGAGGAGGTGAGGCAGAAAATATACTGGAACACCGCCTTAGCTTCAAACACAGCCAGGAAGCCGAATATCCAGCTCAATCCTGCAATAAGTAAAACCTTCTGTAAACATACATTGTAAAGAAGAACTGGAACATAATCTTAGCTTCAGACACAGCCAGGAAGCAGAACGTCCAGCTCAGTCCTGCAACAAGCAAAACATTCTTTAAACATAAAGTGTAAAGAGGTACTGGAACACCACCTCAGTACACCACACGTCAGACACATCCAGGAAACCGAACGTCTAACTCAGTCATGCAACAAGCAACACCTTGTGTTAACAAAAAGTGTGAACTCTATTACCACCTTTGCGCCAGATACAACTTTGCAGTACACATTAAGCATAATCCAGCAAGAAGAAATCCATATGTAAATAAACTAATGAAGAGATACGGGAACTTAAGCTTTTTGTCTTTTTGTGAGACGAACATTACAGTTAGAGTATGAAAAACTCGCCAAAAAGAATGAAACAGATTAGAGAAAGCGTAGAGAGACAGACAGTGGCATTCGACAACTGCAGAGGAAATTGTGCAAGGGCATCAAAGGTACAAGATTCATGATAATTGCTAATCCTTGGAAGTAACTTAAAACAAGTTTGGATTAAACAGGATTAGGATTAGGATTTTCAAATATGACATTCTGTTTAAGCATCTTATCAAGTGTTGTTTACTGACCTTTAATTATATCTCATAAAGATCAATAAAATATGATTGTCCTGCATAGGTCTATTTGTCTGCATAAGCCATGATTATAAAGAAGTTTCAATATTATGCCGTTGTACAAAAAAGGGAAAAAAAGAAACGACAAATATACTGTTTGTTTGATCATGAGGTTATGCGATGTGTGTCAAACAGATCTATTGTGATTAAGCTACAGGAAAAGTTATCATTTACCATCTGAAAAAAACTTTTACAACAGTTATCATCACAAGAATTGTTTTAATATGTTTTAACTGAA
The DNA here is from genome assembly GCA_921293015.1 of Phorcus lineatus. Taxonomy (NCBI): domain Eukaryota; kingdom Metazoa; phylum Mollusca; class Gastropoda; order Trochida; family Trochidae; genus Phorcus; species Phorcus lineatus. The sequence continues at coordinate 15,141,540 of OV121093.1, forward strand.
ACTTTAAGTCTTCTTGATTAGCGTTATCAAACATTTATGTTTCATCAGCATGATTATGTGATAGGTTTGTTCTATCGTGAACTTCGTGACATCAATCCTGCTAGCTAGGTTCTATTAAAATCTAAGCATCAAAATCATTAATTGATTATAGAGATATCAGAATCAGAATGGGACGGGGCGTAGTAGTCATAGTAGTTTTTGTATTTGGATTGACACATTTAGTAGTTTGCATACCCTAGGAACAGGCAATAATCACGAGTTCCTCTTTATAGTTAGAAATGAAATGCTTCCTTACCTACGATAATTTTCAACTGAAGTGTGAATCTAAGTTTAAAATCACTCCATCCGAGAACTATCTTCTTGCCTCTTTACAATATGATACTCAACAAAATTAGGTTTTTCAATGTTAATGAACACTAGATACTCAAATATTGCATGTGGGCGTGGTCCTTTACTTGTTTTGTTTGGCTTGAATGGCACAAGTGAAAACAAGGCAAGGAATTTCCAGTTTAAAATTGATTCACAGAATAACATAGTAAAATGGGTATTTTTCAAAATTGTAATATCTCAGATCCGTGACAGTGACATAGGAGTGGCTTGTCTATATCTATCCACGAGTCAATTTAACTATCCTGAGACGAAAAGGGGGATGTCAATAAGTATACCATACTTATCATACAAGAAACAGGTTCTTGACTTCACATAAAACTGACAAATAACACGTGTAAACTGTAAATTCACTACATTGACGTGTTACGATCTAAAGCATTATAAAGTTTCATATTGATAATCTCCACCAAGTGTTTTCTGATATAAAATATATTATAAGATACAAGTCTAAAAATTGCAAAAGACGAACAGCAAGGTATTAAGATAGTATTTACTACCTGAAATCCTGATGTAAACAAATCCACACAAATCGATTAAATGTCATTAAGATTAGCTGATTATTCTGATTATTTCTCCGAATTCTAATAATTTCATGGACAGAAGTGTTTCGATGTCTTCTACATTGATTGAATTGTAAAAGGATATACGTTTGCAGGTGTCAGAAAATAGATTTATGTTGACGTGATCATTTTTATGAAACGAGTGAGTGGTTTGTTATTTGACGAACGAAAGCAATCGCCGACGCTACCACCATTGACGCGCCGGTGACATTGTGACTATTGCGTAACGATTATGACGTCACTAACCATGCGAAACTATGACACAATGTTTAATAATTGTAGAGTAATTAAACGGCGGACCATTAAAACGAGCGACTGAAGAATTGATTGTTATCACTTGATTCAAGACATACGTCAAAAAAGTATATTTTAAGGATTTTTTAAATTGTTGTCCTATCACAATTTCGTTTTATGATATATGCAACTTGTTGTATGGAAATAGAGCAAGTCCTATTCCTTGCAACTCGCTTCCCACATGTTGTATGCAAAACAAATTGGACAGACTTTGTGGTTCACATGTTGAAATTTGTTGCAAGCCACAAGTTGTATGCCACAAATTGCACCGTGTGAACGCGCCTTAATCAAAAATAACATACGGTAAATAATAAACATTTCTTACAGTTCTTATTGTAACTTTACCATGTCGGTTTCCATGAATTACTCTGAAAATGAGTACATATTTTCTTTTATTTTCTTGCAATGTTTCATTTGGACACGGTGTCAGTATTTTGGAGTAAATCGTGTATCTAGAGCTAGTTGCATTACCAGTTGTATGTAGAAATACACGTTGACATAAACTAAAATGATGTGAGTGTTTCAAATCGATGTAAGTGATACATTCGAGTTTAAAGAGTTAAAGAGGCTTACCTATCGGCTACAGTCCGCCAAGTTGCTTTGCGGAAAAAAGACATGAAAAAGATGCTCTACTGTTACATATTTCACAACATTGTAAAAATAAACTAAATGTATGGATAGAAAATCCACTAATGAGCAAAAGATTTATGATAAGGCTTTAGCAAGATTTTTCACTCTCGTAGCGCCGACTCCTTGTTATTGTTTTATTTTACCGAGTGTGATCTCTCGTTTATCTAGTTGTAAAATCTAAATGTTATCCTCAGTACTATGTTTCATATGGGTTAAGTTACAATCATGTACTGATAACATACTTGTCCCATTGAATTTCGTTTCCACATAAATACCCCTTTGAGGAAGGTTTAACAAAGTACTAGTCACGTTTTTTATGAAAGCGATTTTGGGACAGTTTACAGGGTCATAGCCTGTGTAACTGAATAGATGTCGGGCAGGTGAAACTTTCAAATAAACACACATTTGTAGTCAAGTCAAGGTTAAAAAATGGAACTTTCCACAGAGAAAATTGATGCATGGGCTCAATTGTGTAGTCTTTTCCCTTTTGAGAAACTCACAATCTTAACACGAAAGTGCGAATAACATAATAAGATGTTCACAAGGCGGAATAAATGGATGTGCTGTCGTCCATCTGATGTGCACCGAAATGGACCGTAACAGTCAAAGCTTATTCTATTTCATAATTAACACAAACAGCCTTGAACATCTGCAACAGAGTCCCGGTATATTAGATGATTTATATATTGTATATCAAACTCCTTGAAACTGACTATCGCACGTAATGTAACAGTGGGTAATAGAACTTTTTTTTTGTAAAAAATATTTTTTGTTGATTTCATGTTTTGTACATTAATGTTTAAGAACTAGATATTGCACAGCATTTAGACAATTTTCCAGATTCCAATTTATCCATCGTTTCCTTTTTATTTATTTATATGTTATTGTTAACGCAACGTTTCAGGTAAATGGTGGACATACCGATATTGAGGTCGAGAAATTAATTTTCCTTCGACCTCTTCGTGCTCTTGTGTTCACTCGTCCAGGAATACCTGTTCAGAAAAACTTCCCTCTAAAACTTAGTCCGACAAGGAATTTTGTAACCTGAAACTTCTTACCAAGTTTTTTAAATATCATATTTAATCATGTGTAGTAAAGAAACATTTATATAATGTCCGATGATAATACCGTGCTGGTTCATTTACATCGATCAGTTTATCAATTTAACTCTCAAAACCTCGAAAACAAGGACAGTTTCTTTTTCATAAATGCATAAATAAACTTTAATTGAAATATGTTTTTGAGGAGTGCGTAATATCTTTTTCCTTATAATAAAAACGTTCTGGGTTGTCCTATTGTTTTTGACGTTATGAAGGGCAATATTGCACTTTTCAAAATGTTTATTGGGTGAAAGTCATCCTTAGAGCCTTAATTAGTTAAAGAAATCCTTGTACCAGTAAAAATAACTACATTTTAATTTGTAAGATTGTTTTCCTTTTCATGATATGATTGATATCCCTAAAAACATGTAAAGAATTATTTAAGACGTATGTATACATATATGTACAACTTTGAATTAACGAATGCGATTCCTTAGTTTAAACTATATATCTTTAATTTGTTTGTTTGTATGTATGATAAACTTAGAAATATATGACCATGATAGACTAAAAAATATCTGATAAAGAAAAATTATGCTGAAACGGCGATTCGAACATGCGTTGCTCTGTCTGGAGTTTGGTTTGGGTTATCTCCCTTGACGCGGTTTAGGATGTTTGTAAAGGCCCGTTCTCACGGTGCGACTCGTATTAACTACTTGTAGTATCTACATGTAGTATCGACATGTAGATGTAAAAATCGTATATAAACGAGTCGATACGATTGATAATCTCGCGATAATCTCGTCCTAATACAGCAATATGGCGTCATCAAGTGACGAGGAGACGCTCGCTATCATTGCACTGCATTTGGCAAGTAAGAAGAAAAAGAAACAAAGAAAACCTAAATCTGTTTGGGTAAGGCAGTGGATACTGCGCAGACCTACTTCCGGCGCGTACAACTCTCTTTTGCGGGAACTTGAAGAAGAAGACCCTCTTAGTCTTAAAAACTTTCTAAGAATGGATGCTCAGAATTTCCACTTTTTGTTGGAGTTGATTAAAGACAAAATTGAAAAGAAGTCAACCCCTATGAGAAACTCCATCACAGCAGGGGAAAAGTTAGCAATTACCTTGCGCTTCCTGGCAAGTGGTACGTTTTAAATAACTTATGTTTCTAAATAAAAAATTCTAATGCATAGCAATAATATGTTTGCCTTTGTTAATAAGAAATGAAAAACTGAAATATTCTTCAATTGATTTACTTTTATTCAATTTGTAAAGGGAGATAATCTAGATTGAGGTGTCAAGATATGAAGCGCCATAAAATATCTTTTAGGTTTGTTTGATTTGACACATTGAGAGCATTTACTTCTTTCAATAATGAAGCGCCATAAAACAACCTGATAGGCTTAAATTATACTTTTGGTAAGTGATAAGACTATTGTAGACCAAATGAAGATGTAAATGATAACAGTTATTTCGACATTTTATGAATTAAATATAAAATTCTGTTTTTCAAAGTTGACTTGAATTGCAATATTTATGTCACCAGGTGATAGCTACAAGTCTCTGGAGTTCCTGTACCGCATGCCAAGAAACACTATATGTCAGTTTATACCTGAAGTCTGCCAGGCCATTTATGGAGCACTTCATGAAGACTTTTTAAAGGTACACTGATAAGAATAATAAATATTATTCAATTTGACATGCAAAAAAAAACAAAAAAAAACAACATTTGATCATTTACATGAATTTTATTCTGTCAGTGCATCAGATTTTCAAAGATGAAACATTCTCAAAATGTGGTATGGAGCTGTTAGATAACATAAAGTTTCCATTAAAATATTTTCCATAATAAAGTAATTAGAACAATTAGATTTGCAACAAATGATAATCCACTTTTGTAATAGTAGATAGTTAGTGGCAACTCTGTCCTGATGGATGCTAAATATCATTACGATGAACATTTTATAATAAGTGATCATAAAACATATTATAAATATAATCACTGTGTTTGACAAATACTAAATTGATGTGAATCTGCCAATCATGTAAACATTCTTTTACAAGCATTTAACAATTTTAATGTAAAGTCAATTTGGAGATTGAAATCAAATGAAATCCAACAATTGACTTTGAAACATTTTAATAACTTATTACACTGGTCACATTTCAGTTAGGTTCAGTCATGTCTATTGGCAAATAAGAAACTGACAACTATATGAACTGTCAGTTTACCAAAAAAGATGTATTATTTACAACTATTGATTTTTTCTTTAAAATATTTGATATTTCATTTCATGACAAACTTATTATTTAGTAGAGTTATATTATTTAGCCGGGTTTTCCCCAGAAACCTGTAAATCAATTTTATGAATCATGTGAATCTTCAAACAATACTGAATATAATTCTCATTAGTAATGTTCTAAAAAATCCTCTAGTATATATTTATTTAGGTAATTCATTACAATGTCAGCTTTAACTCTTCTTAGCTTCTAAAGGTATATTGGATAAACATTGAGATTGCTTCGAATCCATCCTCTAAAGTTAAAGTAAATTCTGATCAGCATATCTCTAAATCTAAGCAATAACTTTATCTGTTGATATTGGATTGATTGAATTTAATATCAGAGTACATTAATGTAATAATTTCAAGGTTCACTTTCAAATTGATAACTGAATATAAGTGACTGAATCTTAATCTTCAGTTCTTGCCGTTTTCTAAAATCTGAAATCTTTTTAATTTCTAGTCCAACCTGTTTACCAAACAGGAGATCAGAATCAGAATCAGAATCATTCTTTTCTTTTTTTCTTTCACTGATTTTACCAAGAGTCTGAATGATCAATTTGTTTACATCAACATCCTTGTCAGCACCCTGTCTCCTCTTCTTTAATGGTGTTCCAATGATGGGTGATGTGGACTGAAATGAACAAATATTTTATTAAATTTAATGAAAGTTTTATAGTAAATAAGTTTGACTTCAGTCAAATTCAGTGTTTATGTTTTAAAAACTTATAGTGAGCTTTTCATTTCAATCGCTCATTTCATATTTCAGGTACCAAGTTCAGAGGCAGAATGGCTGGCAATTCAGGATGAATTTATGGCAAAGTGGCAATTTCCAAATTGCATTGGGGCTTTAGATGGAAAACATGTAGCCATTAAGGCACCAAATAACAGTGGATCTGTGTTTTTCAATTACAAAAAGTATTTTAGCATCATTCTTTTGGCTTTGGTTGATGCTAACTGCAGATTTATCTTTGTTGATGTAGGGGCAAATGGCAGAGCAGGTGATGCTGGGGTATATGCTAATTCTGACTTATCTCAGGTATTAGAGAACAGTACACTTAACATCCCTGATGCGAAATGTCTACCAGGTAGACAAGAGCCAGTACCAAGTGTTGTAGTAGGTGATGATGCATTCATGTTGAAACCCTACCTCATGAAACCATACCCCATGAAGGACTTATCTTTTGAAAAGAGAATCTTTAACTATCGTCTATCGAGGGCAAGGAGAGTGTCTGAAAATGCCTTTGGCATTCTGACAAACAGGTTTGCTATTTTCCAGAGATCTCTTCAGGTTTCACCTGAAACTGCTGTTTCAATTGTCTTGGCAAGTGTTGCAATTCATAACTTTCTTAAGAAAAGAAGTGATATAGTGTATCACAATCCAGGTGAAATGAAAATAGAAGGAAATAAACTTGCAATGCTTCCACATCAAGGAGGCAACAGAAATGCTGCTTGTGCAAGACAAGTCAGAGATGAACTTGCTGATTATTTCATCACAAATGGCCAAGTAGACTGGCAATGGGATATGGTGTAAATAAATATTTTGAGCTTAGAATTAGGTTTAGTAAGTAATGTACCCTCATGTAGTTAGTTCCGCTACCTGTTTGATATCACTTTAGGCATATGTGGCAGGGTGAATTAAAAGCATTGCTCCGGCTTTGGCCAGAATTGGAATTAGTCCCGGGTTTGAATCCCACAGGAGGTGATCTCACAATAACTTCTGTTACACATACAAAATCACTTATGTATTAAAATAGATTTACCTGTAGTGGAGGGTCAGCACTTGGGCTTGGAGTCGATGTGGAACTTCCTGCAATTAAGTCAGTTGTTTCTCGTTCTTCTTGGACATCCTTATCAGCAACAATCTGTTGGAACAAAAGTTATACTAATCTTATGTTTCTCTCATTCTCAAATTGAAATTGAAACAAAATTTCTAAATCGGAATTTGAATAAACCAATAAGATAATAACCAAGTTATTCAACCGTGCTTATTAACATTACACATACTTGATCTATGTGAGGTCTTTTTGATGATTTGCTGATAGAATTTATCTTGATGAGAATTGATTTTGATTTTAAAACGCATATTATATATATACAATTGTTACTGTATATCAAACACTGTCATACATACATGTTCAGTTTCATAAAAACAAAACCTTGACTTAAACTAATTACCATATTGCTCACTGATGGTCTTTTTTGGACTTGACTCCTAAGCAAAGGATCAAGCAGCTGGAAGAACTCCCATTGTGAGACATACACGTCTGAGCTGGCAGCTCCACTCTTCTGTGAGCTGTTTACCTTCTTCAGCTCTCTGCCATAGTATGTCCTGAGGCTGGCAATTTTTGCAGATACTTGATCTACTGTAAACATAATGATAACATTAGAAAATACTCTAGTCACAATAAAAAATATATGTAATTCATATTGACTGATATAGGCAATAACAATAGAATATGTATTCGGCCATTATGAAATATTCTTGTGAAATCTACACTGTATATATTTCACAGTAATTTTATGTGAATTTATTTTGATGAATTTAGTGATAAACACATGAAATAAATGTGTTTTATATCATATTGAGTGTTTTTGTTATTTGTTAAACATCAATATTCTTATCTGATTATACCAAATTTTGAACACATCATAAATACTTATCGTTAAATCTGATTGTTACATAATCACAACAAATATATATATTATATGGCAACTTGGCAAGTGACCCTCTTACCAAGGTAACCCTATTATCTTGGCATATTCAACCTCCGGTGCTGGCGAGAATATTTATATTTGCAAATGAATAATCCAAATGCAGAGATATGTATAAAAACTTTAAAAATTGTAATATCAAGCAATATTTTACATTTTCTTCCATGTTCACTGATTTGAAGTCTTCAGTGATATTTTCATTTTGGAAATATTACTCTATATTCTATGAAATTTTTTTATCATTATGTAGGCCTACCTGAATTTCTTGTTGTTTTGAAAATGCTTTATATTTTCCCCTGATAGAATTTATTTTTCACATGGTTTTATTTGGATAATTTTATTGATATTTCTAAAAATCAACAATGAGTAAATTGTACTAATTTTGTTGAAAGTATACATGTAGCCTATCATAAGACCCACGATGATAGGGACCTCCTTCATATCCATCCAAAAATTACTTTGGCGAAATTATTCTGTTAGAATAGTTTTCTAAGGAATGAAACCATAAAATATCTGAACAACAAAAAGAGAAAATTGGGTATGAAACCTTAAAAATAAAAATTGGGGAAATTGTACGATCATAAGACATTATACGATTTTACGTCTTCAATTATATCTCCGGTAAACTACATTTTGGCGTTAGAGAGGACAGGCAAAACATAACGATTGAGGGTGCCATACAAAGTATAAAACAATTTAGATTATGAATTGCGATTTATGAAAAAAGGTGTCGTCTGCTCTAAATTATCTAACTCACTCACCTGTCATCATTCTGCCGCAGCTCTCCTGCATCTGTTGGGCGATCATCGACATCGCCGCCTGGCGAATGTCACGCTTGGAATAACTCTTGTGGGTCACATTCCAAAGACTTTCTTGTGACAAGTAATAATTTACAAAATATTCCGTCTCGGCTTTACTGAGCGGCTCTTGCGATTTCTTTGATTCCATGTTTACAAAGGGAGTGAACTCTTGCCATACTAATTCGACGTCTTTGATTGGTCAATTCCGTACGACTCGTCGAAAGAAATAGGATAGTTTCTATTTCTCGCAACTCGCTTTCAACTGGTTGTGAGCTTGTCAAAGTTGTTACGACTCGGCTGTTCTCACGCTTAATCTCGAGTCGATACTACAAGTAGTTACTACAAGTCGCACCGTGAGAATGGGCCTTAAACAGACGTGGGTCGAAAAGGAAGTGCATTTTTGTACTGAGAGTTTGTGTAAATATCTTTTTTATATCTTGATTAGTAGAATTTGTTATACAAGATTATCTTAATTTAAACTTCTCAGATAAGGATTCTCGGGCTCAAGTCAAATAATTGATACGTTAGAAATGCTTGATCGAGTGAAACTAGACTTGCCACTCGATAGAGTTTGAATATTCCAAAAGAAAAAGTCTCCTAACGAAGATAAAACATTTGTTATAAAAGTGTACTTTATTGTAAAAGTAAATATTTATTTACTGTAAATATGAAAACATTGTAATGTATTTAGGATAATGGGTGATGGCGTGCATGATGATGATGATGATGATGATGATGATGATGATGATGATGATGATGATGATGATGATGATGATGATGATGATCATCATCATCATCATTAATTAGGTCGAGAGGCTCTACCTGCAACCCCATTGGATAGCAGTTAGAATGATGCTCGCTTGCAAGAACATAGCATTCCACATCAGAAAATTCGGTCTACATCATCATCACCATCACCCAATGCCATTATCTTAAATACAATTTACACTCGTGTTAGCCTAATTTGATTCGTGCATGTAAGATTTAGTGAATGGCGGTATCTTCAACGGGCGAGTAATAAAAAAGATTGTTGCCCGAGGAAGTATGTCATATGACTTTTACGTAATGAGTGTGAATGTTTGTATTACCCTAGCGAGAGCGACGATTATACACAAATTGCTTGAGTTTCTTAAAAATCATATGATACACTTCTGAGAATTATAATTCCTTTATTACCAATTCTATCCCATTTTAATCACATGTGACATGGAAATATTTGCTAGGCAAAAGTGATATGTGCAAATGTGCTCATATTGAAAATTTATTATATACTCATGTAAACTTAGGATAGTAATACAAGGGTGCAATACGGAATACGTCTTCAAATTCCGTATTGCACTCGAAAATCCGTATTGCACCCCTGCCGGTTCTTCTTTTTCTGAACCTTGAGACTACCCGACTTTCCCCGAAGCAGCTATTTATAGATATACATTTAAGTCATTGGGATTCCCAGTTTGCGAGAGGTGCACAAAAGCTCTTATAAAACAAGATTGTCATTTCCAAATGATTTGATTACAATAATAACCAATACCATGAACCATGAAAATCAGCAGCGAAACGTAGACGTGTTATCTTCGACAGTGACTCCGACTAACTGACGGCGCGAGCCAATATTGCGACAACGTATTTGAAAATTTTGAAAATGACCTTGAGCTTTGAAAGTTACTGATTTCTACACGATTGTTTATAAAGAAAATAGCTTGATCATTGTTTGATTTATGCTTTATCATATTAAATCAATTCTGAATTTGATCAAAATATTGTTTTGTTTATCTACATGTTGTTATTGTAAGATGTGAAAGTCGGACTTGCTATACTTGACGTCATGCGAAGGAATGTGGCTTTCGGGTCATTTGCGTACTAATACCAATGTCAAAGTAACCTCAACACGGAAGTATGTATGGGGTGAAAATGTGTATCGCTACGCAATCTTTTAT